>CM029920.1:62799991-65199991 GCA_017639245.1 Myiopsitta monachus
GGTAGTGTCTTGCTCAGAAGAAGAGTGCAAAGACATTGCTGATGTCATTTAGGCAGGGTTTAAATGACTCTAGGAACAAACTGCTGAGACTGCCTTGCTGTGAGCCACTGGAACATAAGTCACTGGTGATTTAGCAGAGGCTGGTCCAAGCATGAGGATCAGCATAACCCCCCTCACCCAGGGCCATGAGCCCTCCTCATTCCAGTGGAATGGGATGAATTTCTTCATGCAAGTGCTCTTTCCCTCTCAGCTCCAATGGCAGCAGGAGTGTCCTGGTCACAGCACCTGCTGCTGCTGCAGCATGGAAAGTCAAAACATTCTGCTTGGCTGGGAGGGGATTTGGCCTTGCCCCGACCGTGAGCCTCAGAACAGTCCAACCCTTCTTTGTGGATGTGCCACTGCCATATTCCGTCATCCGAGGAGAGACCTTTGTGCTGAAAGCTACCGTCTTCAACTACCTACAGCAGTGCATGCAGGTGTGTGCCCGTGTGAGGCAGATCTCCCGTGCCGTCCAGTTGTGGAGCACGTTGTGCCAAGCTGCCTCTCCTGAGCTGCCCAGTTACTCACTTGCATCTGTCATTCCCTTAGATCAGTGTGGCCCTGGCTAAATCCTCAGACTTCCAGGTAGAGCCGTGCCGGACCTGCAGGGATAAGGAGTGTCTGTGCACAGAGGAGTCCAAGACCTTCTTGTGGAATGTGACAGCAGTGCAGCTGGGTATGGCTGCGACAATGGAACTGGTGGTGGAGAACCCTAAAACTGAGTGAGGGGGAGTGGGAGGCGCAGAGGAGCTGGCAGAGCCTTGCATCCCTTGGATCCCAAAGTTTGGTCTTAGTGGCTCAAGCATGTGATCCATCATGTCTGCTTTCTTTCTCTCTCTCTCCTTAGACAGGCTCACCAGAGAGGGCAGGAACTAAATAGGTGGCAGGAAAACTCTTGAGGAGAGGGCTGTAGGACCAGCTGGGGAGGAAGGGGATGCATGAATGTGTGTGTGGAATATTGCATTGCTGGTGCTGTGCTTCAGATGCAATAAGAAGGTACAATGGGATCCAATGGGCTTTTGGACCTTCTGTTGTTACAGTCATAGTGCAATGAAGTCACCTGTTAGTGAGGCATTACCTAGTTCCCTCATGCTTGGGGTGTCTGAAAAAGCCATTGGCACTGGCTGGCTCACCTTTACCGGCCAAATGGCTGAAGCTATGAAGACCAGCTACCCCAGGCATCCCAGACCACTCCCAGTTAGTGCAAGTTGACTAACTGGCCACAGGTATAAGAAACAGGCTTTGCTCAATTTATTTGCTAGGGACTTTGAATATCACAGTCAGGATAGAGGTACTGGACACCACGCCACTGTGGGAGCAAGAAGCCCTTGCCATCTACCCTGAAGCGGAGGCATACACTGGTCAAACACTTGCTGGTCCGGGTCAGTATGAGAGCGGGCTTGCTTCTCTTCCTGGGTAGCTTTGCCCCTGGGGGAAGGGAGGCTGAACTCGCCTAAATGGTCTTCTCTCCTCATTTTCTGGCCAGCGTTAGCATACCAAGGCTGGGGCTCAGTTTGCCTTGTTCCCCCCAGGACTAGCCAAGCCTATTCCCTTCTTGTGGTACTCCTTCTTGAGCTACATTCATACATCATGTCTGTGCGTCTCCCTGTGTTTCACCGCTCCATGAACCATTGACCATGAGCTTTTATATATGCTCACTGGGCAGAGAGCCCCATCCCTCAGGCTTGCTCTTGCTCTCTTGAGCAGCGAGGCTTTGGCAGCGCAGGCCTGACAAAGTGAGGAGGGTGGAGTCCCTGACAGCCTGGGGGCTAACCACTGAATTGAGGCTCGAACGTGCTCTGAAATTTGGGTATTTCATGTGTATTGTTGTATCTCCTGCCTGACGTTCATGCTCCTGCCCTGGCAGCCAGAAGGTGTGTTAGTGGAGAAGGCTTTCAGCTCCCTTCTGTGCCCGAGAGGAGGTAGGTGGACAGCCTGAGTGGGTTCTGCAGCCTGAAATAACCAGAAATGAGAATAGAACTAAACTGTGGGAGGTCTGATGGAAGAATTCTCAAACGATTTTTCATATAGCAAATTTTGCTTCTTTTTAGACAAGAAAGAACAAGAAATATTACTTCTACATGTGCTGTCCTACTGAATTTGCCACTGAGTATAGGTCCCAAAATCCTGCTCTGCCATCTCCTTCCCATACTGCAGCCCCTGGGCATTCCTGCGACTTGATAGTCACCTGTGAGAGCTGCTCCAGCCCTCCCACCCTGTCCCTGCAGCACTGAAAGTCTCCCCAGGACGAGACTCAGCTTAGCTGCTGAGTGATGACCAGTTGTGCTTCTTGTGGAGCGCAGAGAAGTGAGTTGTGAAGCTCAACGAGCCCTCAGGCCAGCCAGCAGCTCTCACCTCTCTTCTAATCTGAGAAGCTTCCAGGCAGTAGAGTTTTTTGTGGTGGCTGGGACAGACTGTAGGAAGCAGTCAGTGTGAGCAGGATGTAGGCAGTGTCCCATTTATCTGTGCCAGTATTGTCCTTTAGTTAGATGGGTTTGGCTTGATTTTTCATGCTACACCCATTTTTTTCAGGAAATGTGGCTGAAGAACCCGTGTCCCTTCATCTCCCTGAAAATGTAGTAAAGGGATCTACCAGGGCTTCGATTTGCATCTCAGGTAAGTGAATCATGCCGTGGGCTCGCCAGCTGCTGCTAGAGATGCGCAAGGCTTAGCTTGGTGATGGTATCAAGGGATCCATCTGACACGAAACTGCTCCAAAGAGAGGATGCTGTGTTTATTCTCTGCAGGGTTTGCCAACCCCAGGCTTTCAGATTTTTGGATTAGCACTTAGGATTTCATGACAAAAGTAAACTGCAGAAGAGAATAATCCTTATTTGTCTAGCTAGAACTTTGGAGCAGAGATCCTAGGTCTTTATTTTTGATGGGACTTTGGGAACTTGCCTAATACTCTGTAAATATAACCAGCAAAGCTCATAACCATCTTCTCTTCCTGTTAGGGTTTGCTGCTACAACAAAAGCTTCTGCAGAGAAGAAATCATTTTCAGCATTACTAAGTTGCAAAATAACACTTTGGAGAGTCTATGGGACCAGGCATACCTAGTGTTCAAAACACTTACTGCACTGGGCTCATTTGCCCCCGTGCCAGAATTGGTATGAAGCTAGGCCTCACATAAGTAGCCATGGATATTATGCAATAGAACCCCAAAGGAATGAATTGAATACTAACATTTTCTGGCTGGCTGGAGGAGATACAGACACCGTCACACCATTGACTAGCACCCCTGCTAACTTACTGACATTTTGACACTTGACATATGGCCAGGTAGAACAGGGCTGGCTAAGGACCAGAAGCATGTCAACCTAAGTGCTTTAACATGTGTCTGTCTGTGTGACACACACTGAGCAACTGCAGCTCTGCTCGCAGCCTTTTACAAATAGTACTTGTTATGGTTGGAATCTTTCAGACTGCATAGGGAAAGTTCCTCAGGAACTCCACAGTGTGGTCATCCTGCACCATGGTGCAAGACTGGGAAATGGCAAAACAGTCACCACTCTCCATCCTGCACTCTCTTGTTCACTCTTTTCTCCTCTCTCCAGCATCTTCCTCATTTGCTGAGATAATTATCCACTACTTGGCTGAGAAACACCTCAAATCATACTTACACTTGCTTTGTTTCTCATTCCCTTGCATAGGTGACCTCATGGGGATAGCACTGCAGAACATGGACCACCTGGTGCAGTTGCCCCATGGCTGTGGGGAGCAGAATATGGTGCTGTTTGCCCCCATTGTCTATGTGCTACAGTACCTGGAGAAGACGAGGCAGCTGACCCCTGAGATCAAGGAGAGGGCAACAGGATTCCTGCGCAATGGCAAGTACACCAGACCCACCTTGCTCCTCTGCCTTCCCCAGTGTCCAGTCTACCCACAGCTCTTGCCCTTGCACTCACTTTGTCAATGCTGGCCCCTCCGTGTTACTGTGTTGTACTAATCACTGCTCGCATCCCCCTAGGGTACCAGAGGCAGCTTCTTTATAGGCACAGAGATGGGTCCTACAGTGTCTTTGGACAGCAGGATGGGGAAGGGAACACTTGGTAAGCACTGCAAATATCCCTCACTCCCGATTTGAGCTGTGTGGGCCAGGCAGCTAATGTGCCTGGGAATGCTCTTAGGATATGTGCTGCTTCTTTTGGATGGAGACCCCAGGAGCTCTCTGGCAGGAATTGGGGATTTGAGATTGGGGGAATTGAGCCACTTGAAAACGCAGTGAGGCAGGCCTGCAGAGTTTCTGGGAAAATGGAACAGGGAAGACGTGGTCCCAGGGAGTAGGAGCTCCCTTTTCCTCTCTATGGCCATGCTGTTGCCCCACAGACAACACCACTTACTGCCGGTGGTGTTCTGGCAGCCAAAGTACATCTGACCAGTGGCAGATCAGGGAAGAGCAATAAGAAACCATCTCCCCAGGGAGGGAATTGCTTGGGAGAGTTTGAAAGATCTGCATTGGCCCTGTGGTGTTTGGGCTGGGAGAAATAGAGAAAGGAAGGGAGGAAGGAAATGGGGAATTCAAGATTGTCTCGAGGTATTTGAGGGAGGCAACGTGCAACAGATGAAAGTAGAAGGGGCAAGAGGTTTTTCACCTCTGAAATGACTGGGCAAAGTACATGCATAGTACATTTGTGGAGCCAGGCTGAAGGTCCTGTGGACCATTTCCACTTTAAGCTTGCCTTTCTGTACAGAAATGACTCGTTTTGCACGCTCCTATGTCAGTGTTAACTTCAGGACATGCACCAGGAGGCCTTTGACTTCATCTTTGCCTTTTCTTGCGTTTCTCTTTCTCTTGCAACTCATCCTCTTCCTAGGCTGACAGCTTTCGTAGTCAAGAGTTTCAGCCAAGCCAGAAAATACATCTATGTAGATGACAGGAACGTCCAGGATGCCATACGCTGGCTAGAGAAAACCAGCTTCCCAGTGGCTGCTTTGCCACCAAAGGGAGCTTCTTTCACTCCTCCCTAAAGGTAAATGAAGGCCAAGCCAGGCAGCGCAGCTGGGAAATGGCTGGATGGATATTGTGACAGCAAAAGATAGTGGGATCCCAAGGGATCCTGAAAAGTCGCTCCTGCAACCTGTGCAACCAGCCTTAAAGAGAGCAGGTTATGGGGCTGGGCATGTGAAAGGAATGCTTATCCTCCTGTGGAGTCACTGCCAAACACTACTTAGGGTGAAGGTGCATTCTCTTCACAGGGCAGCGTGGATGATGAGATTTCCCTCGGGGCATATGTTGCTGCAGCACTGCTGGAGCTGGGTCAGCCACTGAAGGTGAGCACGCTCCCGCTGCTCCTGCACTGCTGTACACTCCCATTCCTAGGCACTGCTCAGCCCATAATGCTGTCAATCCCCAGGCCAGGAGCAGGTGGGGAACTGCTGTGAGGGAGCCAATATTTGGCCAAACTGTCAAGTCCTTCCTCGAAAGAGGCAGTGCTGTAAAACTGATATGGTGCAATAGTGTTCGGTGGCTAGGGCTCCCAGCACACACTGGTCCTGCACTGATTGTTTCCTCAAGTGACTGTGCAATTGAATGTGTTTCTCTGGAACCACATCAGGAAGACAGAACCGGGCTCCCTGGAACGAGCACCCCTTTTTTGCCCCTGTCAGAGTTTGGCATGTGTCTCTTCTCCCAACGCAGGGCAAGCTGATGCAGGCTTCCCTCCGCTGCCTGCAGCAGGCAGTTCATAACATCACCAGCATCTACACAGAAGCCCTGCTGGCCTATGCCTTTGCCCTGGCTGGGGACTATGAGACAACCCAGGAGCTTCTGTACAAACTGGAGGAGCAGGCCATCAAATCAGGTGCTGACTGCTCTTTGGGGTGATGCTTCTTGTTTGCCTGCTGGGATCTGGAGTAATGTGTGGTTAAGCTAGAGTGGTTAAAAATTACATACGTATTTGTGCATATTTGAGTAGTAACTGCACTGTGACTGAAAACACAATAGGTGTTTCCACGAGCTGAGAGGGCGATCTATCAGGAAGAGTTTCCTCAGCGGGAAGATTCCAAGGCCCTCTTGAGCCAGGAGGTAAGAATCTGTGAGCCAAGGCCAGATGAAGCCCAGGAGAATAAACTGAAGAAAAGGATGCTGGGCTCAGCACAGGGAATGAGCTGAAGGAGCACTGAAAGCACTCTGGGTTTTGTTTCCTGTGAATCCAACCAATTATGTCCCTCTCCAGATAGCCTGCATCCTTTTCCTTCTGCAGGAGGACAAATCCACTGGAGCCCCAAACCGAGCTCTCCGGCTTCCACAGAATTCTGGCCTGGTACTCAGTCAGTGGACATCGAGTTGACAGCCTACGTGCTCCTGGCATACCTCTCTAAGCCAAGGGTGCATGCAGGAGACATGACAATTGCAGCTGGTATTGTGGCATGGCTGACCCGTCAGCAAAATGCCTATGGGGGCTTTGCCTCCACCCAGGTAACAACCCTGGGGGTTGATATACTTTTGCACCTGAGGTTGTCAGGGAGAATCCTCTTGAGTCTCCCTGCTCCAAGCCAGCTTCACTAGAGCTGATGCTTCCAGAGGGTTGACTGTCTTTTCCTTTCTAGGACACAGTCGTTGCCTTGCAAGCCTTAGCAAAATATGCAGCAAGAACGTTCAGCACATCAGGACAGGCACTTGTGAGGGTGAAGTCTCAGGGGCCTTTGGGAAGACTTTCCAAGTCAACCGCCAGAAGAGGCTGCTGGTGCAGCAGGCAGCACTGACAGAGGTCCCGGGGCAGTTCTCGGTGCAGGTCCATGGCAGTAGCTGTGTCTTTGCTCAGGTGAGGCGGTGGGACGAGTGTGGGAAAGAGGAGAGGTGGAGGACTCTGCCTTCTCTCTCTGCATGAGATCACGCCTGGCCTGTCTCCCCTCCCGGTCCTCACCCTACAGACAGTGCTGAGGTACCACGAGCCTCCCCCACGGGCTGCTGTGACCTTCACTCTGCGTGTCAGCACAGAGCTGACCAACTGCAGCCAGGCCAACGCGCGTGTCCTCACCATCCGCATCCTTACCAGGTGACCCCAAGGGTTTCCTCCTCCGGCAAACCCCCCTGTGCTTGGGGAAAGCCTCGGGGCTGCAATGGAGGGACCTGACAGCTGGGGCAGAGCTTGAATTTCGTAGTGGAAGGGGTGGGGAAGGAAGGTGCTGGCTACCTCCTGGAACGGGGACTCGGAGGGCACTATTGTCACGGAGCCAGACCCTCTGACTGTTTCTTCTTCTCCAGCTACATTGGGAGCAGGGTCACGTCCAACATGGTGATCCTGGAGGTCTCCCTGCTGTCTGGATTCGTCCTGGCTCCCAGATCCAGAATGTTGGTAAGGACTTTGGAGGGTCCCATCTGCTTGCTTCTGTTGGGAACTATTCATTTCAGGCCATGAGGTAACTAAATCAGCAAAGACCCTTTGTTGCTGTAACTGAACCAAAACTTCTGGTTTCTGTACAGGCTTCACAAGAGCTGGCTACAGGAGATCAGAGGTGGTTCAGCTTCTCTCACTGACATTATTCTGACTTTGGCCAGGAGCAGTGTACTGCTGGGTGTGCTAAACACTGGGATATCTTTTCCAGAAATTCTAAGACAAGATTTCTTACAGAGGCTCTAATTAAAGCCCAAAAGATGTCTCATTATAGCCCAAAAGATGTCTCATTATAGCCCAAAAGATTTTCATGCCCCCCTAATTGAGCCATAAAATTGAAAGATGAGTTATGTACGCAGTCCGCAGGCAGGTCTTTCAGAGCAGTCTAGTAGTCAGTGAGATGAGCTAACAAGAATCTTTTCTGGGGTCTGCATGTCTTTGCTGACCAACGCATCAGTTCTATGTGCTACCCACACAGCCTTTTGTCCCCAGAGCGGGAGATTCCGCTCACTGAGCGGTGACAGCAGAGGTCAACCCTGAGGTTCCCACAAGGGGTGTCCAGGAGGGACTACCAACTATATAACCACTAAAGGCCTCATCTGTGAGAAAGAGACAGTTCCACACAGACTCCACACCATCCCTTCAATACAGCAGTAGGTCCCCCAGGTCAGGAAGCCGTAAGGAAAGCGCTCACGAATTTCCTTGTGTTATTGTTTCCCATCCCAGCTGGAGCGCAGAACCATTGCTAAGAAAATAGAAGTGAAAGCTGATGTGGTCTACATTTATCTGGACAAGGTAAGTGGGAACAAAAGCATTTGGTTTGGCAGAGCAAGTGCAAGAGGCCAGAGGACAAAGAGCTCTGTGAGAAGCCCGAGGCTGGGCTAGGCATGGAAAAAGAGCACTGGTAGAACTGTGGATGGAGGAAGCTTGCCCAATTTCATTGTCATTGGGTCAGCATTTGCTATTCCTTATGCACACTCATTTCTGAAATTCAGAATCTGTAATGGATTAGAAATATTTAGTGCAGGAAAGCATTCAAGCTAGGGAAGATGAAGATGCAATGACTTCTTTCTCCCCTTCCTTGCTAATATCTTTCCACCTCCACAAGCTCAACGATGAATCTCAGACTTTCATTCTGCAACTGGAACAAGTAATTCAGATGAAGAACCTGAAACCAGCCAGCATCAAAGTCTACGACTACTACCAGCCAGGTGGGTTGGAGATTCCCTCCTACTTTGGGGTTTGGGAGCTGGGTTCTCAGTTTTCTGTCTGGGAAAAGATGTTGTGCACTCTTTTCTGTGTGCATGCACGTGTGTGTAATCGACTTCCTTATTTCCTTTTGCAGAGGAGCAAGCCTTGGCTGACTACGGTGCTGTCTGTAGTTGAGGTAGGCAGCAAGTCCCTGTGTGACACAGACAGGGCATCAGAAGGGTGGAACCTGGGGAATGTAAGCAATCGAAGAAGGGAAGGGGAATGGCAGTCAGTGGGGAGCACGTGTCCAGCTAGAAAGAAAAGCTGGCAGATGCCCGTGGCTAGGTGTGTGGAGCTAGTACTGGGGCTGTTTTGCAGAGGCAGCTGGAAGGCTCTGGTGCAATGTGGAGACAGGGACATCATCTCTTTTCAAGGCCAGGTTGGACAGAGCCTTGGGTGACATGGGCTAGCGTGAGGTGTCCCTGCCCATGTCAGGGGGTTTGTAACTGGATGACTTTACGGTCCTTCCAACCCAAACCATTCTATAATTCTGTGAAAATGAGAGTGAGGAAGGAAGCATCACATGCAGTGAGAATGCAAAGCCATAGCAACCTGTGCTAACAAAGGCCCTCAGAGCCAAGCATGGCTCCATTCCCTCCACCCCCCACTATATTCATTGTCCAAGGAGCAAGCTGAAACTGGGAAGATGCAACTGTTTTGTGAAGTGTCATACCCAGCTGCTAGAAGAGGGATGGCTTGTTAGCAGTAGCCTGAAGCCAGGACAGGTCTGAAGAAGTGCCTTCGGTAAAGAGAAGACAGACTCTTGATAAAGTACAATGCTGCATCCTGACACCATCCCACAGAGAGTGCTGCCCAAGGACCTGCCTAGAGAGCCACCCCCACTACTACCCGAGACAAGGCACCTTCCACAGCCCGGTGATAGCCGTGGAAGGACTGGATTATGCCTTCCTTATTTGTCTTAATTTCTGTCCCCACAATCACACACGGTGCCTCAGGAAAGGGTGGAGAAGCTCCCATACTTACGGTAAAGGAAAGGAGAGGAACTGCCATGCCATGACTCTTGTCATGTACTCCAGGTACATGACATGTACCATGACATGTACTCCTTGCCCAGTACTCCAGGTCGGGCACTTTTTGGAAGGAAGTGTCCCGGCTGGGACACAGCCTTCATTGAAGTCGAGCCCGTGTGGGTCCTGCTCCTTAGTGGATGGACTGAGGGATCACAACAGCCCGGCAGTTGTGCCTGCACTGTGAGGACCTGGCTTGGGGCAGGGGTTTGCGGGTGTCACTTATCTGGTGCACAGCTGGGAGGAAGAGTTAAGTAAGCATGTCCCCTAACCTTGCCACCATTGTGCCAGTTGCTGACGGACCACAGGCTTAGCCCGTGAAGATACCACTTCTGCCATTGCCAATGTATGAACCTTCTATCTACCTCCTCTATTGCTCTCTCCTCATGCTTCCTGTGGTTTCTCCTAATACTTCCCACAGTAGGACTCAGGCAGCTTTGGAGTACAAGATACAAGTGAACATGCTGTGGCAGCTGTATCTCCTGTGCCCTTCCTGCAAGCTCCTGTGCTATCAGCTCTTAGAAGCAGTCTCCAGATAGTAATGCAGTACACTGAGACTCTAGCCCCTCATCTCTCCAGCAGTACAGCCTTGCCAATTGCTCCTGATAAAGGTCTCTAATGCAAGTTTTGGCCAAAGGAACTGTTGAACATGGGAGCCAGCCCTCCCTTGCCTTCAGCTCCAACTTGTGTGATGGTCGCCTCCTTCTGCAAGCGTCAACTCTTTGGTGCATGCTCTGCCTCCCCCTGTGCAAATCCACTAGTGGAGGGGCTGAGTTTGGCAGGTGTAGGTGCACACACAGAGAAGAGGTGAAGAAGTCTTCTTTCCCAGATGCTTTTAAATGCAATTTTACTGGTTTGGGAGAAAAGCGGTAAACCTGAATAATCACTCAATCAGGCAGCTCCGGTCTCCTGACTTTTAATAAGATGCCAGGAACAGTCTTAGCCTTTCAGAAACTAACTGCTGAGCAGGAAATGCCAAGCATTTTCTCTTTGCTTCTCATCTCCATGCGGTGGCTGTTGCCAGGGCTGATAAAGGACTGATGAACGGGGACTGCAAGAGAATGGGTGGGCTCCAGTCCTGTGAAGATGACAGAGGACAAAGAAAAGTGTGTTCCTGAAGTATTAAGATTAACCACTGGAACTCATGGGGGTTTCTTGCATTTCCTGACCACATGGAACTGCCAGGCTGTTGAGGACAGGGCTCGCTCTGACTCTACCCACACAAAGCCTATGGCAGAATCTCCATTTAGAGTGTGGGGCTTGTGGCAGGCATCCCAGGGCAGGGCTGTGTACCTCTGTGGGTGATTTGTGAAGTAGGTGTATTTCTCCATCTCATGGGCTGCGGGCAATGAAGCATGCAGGTGTAAGTAAAGTTTAAAACAGGAGCAGGCTCTGGTCAAGTTCAAGCTTTGCCTTTGCCCAGCCTGGAAAGACGAGGGAGAGGTACCCATTCCCTAGCATGGATCAGAAGCCAGGCTGAGGCTGTGAAGAGCTTGGCACTGGAAAGGACTCAGTTCTTGCAGCAAAGGTGAAGGTGGTGTGTGCATGAATAGGGTCGGGGAGATTGGGAGCTGTAGGGAAAGTGCCAGGAAAAGGAACTCTGTTGACTTGAGGAATGTATATTTGATGCAAAAGGCCAGGGCTGGTGTAGGACTCAGGACAGGCAGCCCTTGTTTTCTGTAATACACCTCCAATGTCAAACCTTTACTTCAGTTCTCTCTTCGTCACTTTTCATTTCTCTCTTTCCGTCACTTTAACCACTGGGATAGAGGAACTCACCCTAGCTTAGCATTGCTAATCACTTTCTACCCTGAATATGCAGTCTGGTGTGTTTCTTGACCAAGGGTCCTTGCCTGCATCTCCCTCCCTCTCCATACTCTTCAGGGCCATGCCTGTGATGACAAAAGAGGTGCTGGGCCCTCACCTCACTCGCACGGAGCACTGTAGCTCATCACTGTAGTTTCTTCTGGAAGATGAGAAAAAAGTGCTGGTGAGATACACTTGCCGAAAACCCACTAAAGGAACTCAGCATTGTGCCTCTGTTTTCTAGGGAAGATGTTCCCTAAGCTAACAGGCCATGACTGCCTTCTACTGTGACACATTAAACCACTGGTTTGTGTCAAATACTCTGTGTGCAGTTATTCTGGATTCACCCAAGTCATGGTGCTTGTGAACTTTTTTAAGTCCCAGACAGCTCCATTATAGTAATGGATTCCTCCCTTTCTGAAGCAATAGCAATCCCTAGTATTCCTCCCACTAGGGACCCCAGAAAACAGAGGACAAATTATTTTCAGTGTCATTTTTCTAAGGGGGCCCTCACTCTTCTAAGCCGTCCTCTCACTATGGCCCCTCTGCCTTTGCTGCCTTCCACAAAATGAGCGTACAAAAGCATGCGCCTGAGCTTCTTGCTCCCCTCTGGTGGGAGAGACCTTAAGTGGATCTGCATGCTAACTTCAACCTTGCAGGTTCTGGGACCAGAGAAAGAAGGATTTACCATTTTGAAACCCAAGACGTTTCAAGTCCATCACTAGAGAGCTTCTAAGGGGAAGTTAGATAAAGTAGGTGTCAGGGATGGAACTGTCTGAGACGTGGCAGCTTTAGAAAGTCTCCAGTGGTACATTTGGGTGTTTCTGCAGTACAGCATCAGAGCTTACCTGGCATGTAGTAACTTAGACCTTGATACTAGCTGGCTTACGATCCTTCACTTGCATGTCTGCTGAGCATCAAAAGTGTAGTGTGAGGCTGCCTAGTCAGCTAAGACCAAGAGATGCACGGATTACTGCCAGAACCAAGTCCTGTAAGACAATCCCTTCTACCTGCTCTTTGTGCTTTCCAGTCCGTCTTAGAACATCTTTTACTTCACTTTTGTGGTCATCTCCCATTTTTGATCACCACATTTAACTCAGCTCATGAGAGACATCAAACCCACAGACTCAGCGGGCATTAGGTATTTAAATTGTTCCCAACCAATCCCTCATTCCCCACACTGAGCTCTGCTCTGAGCTCCTTCATGCATCTTGCCGACTGGCTACTTTCTTATACACAGTCCCATTACATCAGCTCTCATCTCTCCAGTCTCCCACAACCTTCATCATTAACCAGACAAATGCAAGGTATGGGAACAGCTGCTGCATGATAGCAGTTACATGACCTGCTGTGGATTCAGTTCCACTTTGTGCTAGCTGGCAGCCTGAACTGAAATCTTTCTCTGCGCTGCCATTCTGCTCTGTGCTGTAGATACAATGAAACAGCATCTCTGTAAGCCTAGTGCATCACAGGGCAATAGCCTGCTTACTGTGAGGCTAGCTTAGCTCAGCGTGTTGACAAGTGGGGATGGGGTTCTGCAGTTTCAAATTCGTGCCAGGTCTTGTTCCTGGTGCTGTACCTAGAGAGGCTGGAATGGTTGTTAATCTGCGGTTAACGGGACTCTGGAGCGAGCACTGCTCTTCACACAACCATCTGCTTTAATTTTTAATGATCTTGGCAATCCTCATGAGCAATCTTGATGCTCCCTACTACATTCAGGCTCTTAAGGGCTTCTAAAATACGGGCTTGCTTGAATTTGCTATATGAACCTACTACTACTACTCCCGCAGTCCTGATCAGACACTGTAGATGGACTTTCATGGTGTCTGAACAGTGCCAACCGCTATAGTCTCAGCACCAGAGACAGTCTCATTTCACTCAGTGGTCATGTATACAGGCACTACAGCTGAACTACTGCAGGCTGACAAAACACACTTCTCCACGTCAGCAAATGTGGCTGGCATGTAGGACAACAGCTCTGCAATCTTAAAATATATTGGAACCCAGATACAGAGTAAGCTAAAGCTGTCTACCAGCCTTTAGTCCTTTTAATGACGATGTTAGCTTAAATTCCACTTACTTCCTCCAGGTAGAGATAACTCGGTCAGCTTTGCTTTCAACTTTCTTCACTAAAGGCATTTTCTTTAGCTGAAAATAGGGGGAGAGGGGAAAATGTCAGAAAGACTCTAACAGAAAGCAAACATGCAGGGATATTTGTGAGAGCATGGGCAAAATGTTCACACGGCCAAAGGAGCCCTTGGGGTAGAGGCAAGGTGCAGCCTGGAAGAGACTTTGGGTATAAAGATTTCTTGGGAAGAAGACAACTGTGTTTTCCTGCCCCCAGGAATGATCACAGTTCTGCATGCAGTCCTTCATGATGGACACCCATCACTATTCCCATCCCAGCTGGGCACAAACTCACGGTCTCACCTCTTCCAGCGAACCTGCCACGGGGCTGTATCCTGACAGCAGCTCCACTTGGATCAAGACCATGTTGGTGGACACACGTTCCCTGTGTAGCTGCAGCAGGAACCCAGGGAACAGCACTAATGTTACTTTCCGAGCCGTGACCCCCAGATACTCTGCCCTGCTTTGGTACTCAGGTGAAGGAACCTTCCAGTGTTTCTCTTGTTAAGCATACCTGTGCCTGTACTGTAATAAATCTTTGTGCTTCCTCTTACGTCTCTTTCAGTTATGCTGAGCCAAGGACAATAAATCCCTCGGAAGGCTTCTGGAGTTACCTTCTCTAGGCATGGCAGGGAATATCATCCTCCACCTGCTCCCTTCGCAATTCTGTCCCAAGCCAGGGACAAGGCAAAGGGACAGCAGAGGAGTGATGTGACAGTCACCAGGAGCAGAGGAGGGAACGCTTAATTTATTAAGCAGCCAGTCCCACAGGACTTTCACATCACTAGTGTTTTGAGACCTAATCCTGGAGAGGGGTGAGACCCATAGACCTCGTGAGAACTTGTGGTGGCTGGCACGATCATGAGATAGGACTGTAGCCTGAGCCATCCCTCTGGGCCTTGTGCCTTTCACCCAGCTGAGGAGAGCATGGTTAAATGACAGGGACATCTTAGCACTTGGACCTCATGAGTGCAGGGAATCCTGGCCGTCAAGAGACTGGTGTGGTGCCAGAAGCCTCTTAGCACAGGGAAGGCAAAGGTCGACTGACTGCCTCCTACCGAGCATGAATGGTGACGGGGAACTGGGTGATATTGGGTGCGGTGCACTCTGTCTGCACAGATACAGCAAAGGTGACATCGCGCCTCACTGGAGAATGTGGTACCGCAGAATGGCCTGCAAGGACAGAAAGAAGCTAGTTGGCAGAGAGCGGCAGGGTGGGGTTTTTTGCTGGAGAGGATCTTTGTCTATTGTTTGGCTGCTGTTTTCTGTCTTTCATTGGTGTAAGAGAGCGATGTGATGCGATGGAAGTGGAGGTTCTGCGCGTGCACTGGCCCTGGTTGTGTTCACTCAACTTCTTGGAGGAAAGGTGCAGCTCTGACTGGGTGGAGATGATCCAGATTTCATTTGGGAAACTGCTATTCCTTTCCCTTGGATCCCAGCTACTCCTATGAGCCTTGAAGCCCAGATTTCTGCAAGTCTGCAGCAGTCTGTTTTCAGTGTTGGCTAAGTGGCAAGATGGCAACAAGCCCTAGCTGTCAAAGCTTGTCCTCAGACAGACCTCTTCTCCTTGGCTGGGCTTACCTGCAGGAAGAGGCACCCGTGGCCCTGCACATGCACGGTGTAGTCTTGGGGAATGGCTGGCAGCTCCACTGTCTGCAGCAGGAGGCGATTGGTGCTGTCTACTCGGATGTTCTGGTTGAAACCCTCAGAGGAGAGAGAAATCTGAAGATCAGGGCCATCCTTGCTGAAGGTCTTGGTTGCATACAGGGCTAGGGCTTCCAGAGCAACCACCGTGTCCTGAGGAAAGAGGCACACGCTGAGCAAAATAGGATCGCTGCTTCCTTTTCGTGCCTTTCCCTCCCTTATATTGCAGCTACAGCACAACCAGGATTGAGCTTTTCCCTTGGGCTTTTACTATGGGATTAGCTCAAAGGAATACAAATATTCACCTTTTCCCAACTCTCAGGAGCTATAAATCCATGTATCTTTTTCTTTTTTTTCCTTTCTTTTCCTGAATTTTTCCTATGGGCTGTGCTAGAACCTATAGCTCTCAAACCGTAGCCCGCTGTCCTAGGTTCTCTGATGGTGATGGCTTAAGGGGATTACCTGGGTTGAAGCAAAGCCTCCATAAGGGTTTTGCTGCTTGGTGAGCCAAGACACAACCTGGGATGCCTTTCTGATTTCCTCTGAAGACAAACTTGACTTTGAAAGGTGAGCCAAAAGGATACTAGACGTTAATTCCACATCAACAGATGGAGCCTGATACCAGTAGAGAGAGCCTTCTTCCTGTTTGGACCGTTGACTCCAGAATATCTGGTCATCTAAAGGTGGATTGGGAACACTTATGGAGTGTGTAGCTGTATTTAATGATCTTGGAGTCCTACTCAGCCTTTATGCCTATGCACCTGAGTGAACACTGGAACAAGATATGGCTGCGTATCGCCGCATTTGACACCCCCCCCCCCACCCCCCCCCACCCCGCTTTTCCCAGTAAAAACATAGGTCTTCAGTCTGGGAAGAAGCTCTACAACATCCATGAAGCTCCCTGGTTTAGATGACTGGGAGACCAGGACTGTGAGATCATCTACAAAGAAAGTCTGTCTCACAGTGTGGATATAGCCTGTGACAGCTTGGCAAACAGAGGCTATCCAAGCCTCGGGCTCCCCACAGAGATCTGCCAGGGCCCCCCACTCCTGCCCTCTGTTCCCTTGGTTGTTCAGCCCTGGGATCTCTACACAATTATGTCAATGGCGCTCTCAACTGCCCCACAGTCTTTGATACCTGATGTTATGGCAGCCTTATCCAATCTTTTGAGGATTTTCTGCCTGAGGGCTTTATCACCCGCCACTGCAAAGGCATTTGCAGCTAGTGCCAGGCTATAGAGGTTGGAACTGTCAGTATCGGCATTGACCAGGTCCTTTATACATTTCAGAGCTTTCCACACAACTGGGTC
This sequence comes from Myiopsitta monachus, assembly GCA_017639245.1. NCBI lineage: Eukaryota > Metazoa > Chordata > Aves > Psittaciformes > Psittacidae > Myiopsitta > Myiopsitta monachus. Next base: position 62,816,537 of record CM029920.1, read on the forward strand.
CTAGAATACAATTGAAAGCACACCGGTTGCTGGCAGCGTGTATGAGGAGGGAATGCAATATTGGCATGTGCAGAGGAGCATGGAAACAAAGACAGGACACGTGGGGAGAAAACTGGTAGTGTGCCCATGCGCACACAAAGGCAGAGCGCTGGTGCACTGCCTGCCAAGGGGCTGCATACACAGCCCATTCCCGCTGCTGATACTCACCGAGCGTGGCATCCCTGAGTGTATGAGAGCTGTGATGATCGCAGAGCTCAACCCCAGTCCTTCCTCCACTGCACCCTGCAGCCATGACAAAACAGAAAAGAGGAGGGCTGCTGTGAGAAGGGAGTAGTTTTACAGCATCTTATGCCCCCCAAGCAAAAGCCAGTGTAGGCAATGGTGTTGGTCCCATTCCTCCTGGTAAGGAAGTGCCAGGGCTGGTGTCTGCTCTTGTAGGTCCTGCTTACCAGAGCCCTTCTCAGCCACAGTACCCAAGCTCCTCTGGGTAGATGATTCCCACCCTCTGTTGAGCACATACCCCTTTCCTCTCCCCAAAAAGATTTTCAGCAGCAGATTTCAGTGCCAAGGGAAAGTGATGTTCCCACAACCCTGTGCAAGCTGGCACCTCAGATCGGGGCCAGGACAGTGGCAGGGATATGGAGGAACAAAAGGAAAGGTGTCTTTCACAAGGGAAAGTGAAAGGTCCCGTTCTCTTCACTCAGAGGATTAATTATCTGAGGCTCTGTTCACTGAACTGCTGGTGGCTCCACAACTTTAGCGGTTCTCTGAGTGTGCCTGTGTATGCACTACGCTGTGTTTCTGAGTGCATAGGGCACATCTCTGGCGAGATGAATCTCACATGAGTGGCTACCATCAGTCTTCCACTCACTCCATTTCTGACTCCCTCTGTACCAGAAGGAACTCAGACTGAAGGAAGAAATGGCAGCTCAGTAACAGGAATGGAAACTAAACCAGTTTACAAAGGGAATAATACAGTGCTTGAAAACTTTTTTTGAGGCATGTATTAGCTTTTGAGATGGGGCTAGGACAGGGCACTGTATCAGGTCCCACACATGTCCCATCAAATGCAAACCTCCATCCTTCAAAACCTGAAAAGGTGCCACCATGACTAAGCACATCTCTGAGTGTCACCTAAGGGTGACCTTGGGCACATCAGAGCCTCCTTGTTGCAGTAGCATTCATTTGTTCTTGGTACCCAAGTTGGGCCACAAAGTGAAGGAACTCGGAGGTACCTAATGAACAACCAGAACATGTCATACCATCAGACCATTGTTGAAGAGCTTCCCCACACTCTTGAAGCAGCCAGATGGAGTCTGACTTTTAATCAAGGAGTTGGCAGCATCTTTTATATTCTGCTCATCTATGTGGATGAAGTCCTGGGCTTGGCTGAAGGTCTTGAGGACAAGGGCAGTAAGCCTAGAGCCAAGGGAGAGAGAAGAAAATCAAACTGAACTAGTCACTGATGCCCATCTCCGCTAGGAGACACGAGTCTCTGTGTCTTCCAGTATGTCATTCCTGGAGAAATACCAGCAGGCTGGAGCCTCTGTGCAGATGGAGAACTGGAAGCAATGCACATGAGGCAGATGCTGTTGAAGCTTGGGCTTAGATCCATTTGAGGCAAGAGAGAAAAAAATCACTGGCAGTTCAGTGCTTCCCCCAGAACACTGCCAATTCTAACAGGGTGAACTTGTGTGATTTAAAGCCTGGAAGGCTGATGCTTAGTGAGCTCAGTCAGCCCCTTTCCCAATCCTGCTTGGGCACAAAGCACTCTGGAAAACACGGAAAGAAGGCGTCTTTGCAGCCAAGTTTTCAGAATCAGTCTCAGTTGGGGTGCCCAAGCACACACAGTCAAATGGGAATACCTCCAGGCAGTTCATTGGCATGGTTATCTTCCAAAAGTCTCAGGAGCAGTTTTTGTTCCAGACTCCACACCCTCAGACTCCCTCAATTTCCCCAGACCAAAATCCAAACCAGCTGAAGCCTGACCAGGTCAAGATGTTCCTCAGCTGTGTCTGGATATTTCTGCTTACCATGTGTTCCCTGGCTCACTTCCTTCCCCAAAGGCACTGTACGAGCCATCTGCATGCTTGTACAGGAGCTGCCGCTGGTATCCTGTGGGGAAAGGCTGGGGGTAGTGAAGATGCTCTGTGTCTATCAGGTTCTCCAGGTGACGACCTGCCCTGCCAATCCTGCTGGCCATTATAAAGAACCTTATCTCTGAGAAATTCAGCAAAGGGCTTTCAGAGGAGTGATCCAGAGCAGCCCCGTGGAGAAGGACTTGGGGGTTTTGGTCAGTGAGAAACTTAACATGAGCCAGTTTAAGAGTGTGCTCACAGCCCGGAAACCAACCGTATCCTGGGCTGCATCAAAGGGAGCGTGACCAGCAGGTCAAAGGAGGTGATCCTGCCCCTCTACTCTGCTCTCCTGAGACCTCACTTGGAGTATCGTGTGCAGTTCTGGTGTCCTCAACATAAAAAGGACATAGAAATGTTGGAACAAGTCCAGAGGAGGCCACGAGGATGATCAGGGGACTGGAGCACCTCCCATATGAAGGTAGGCAGAGAAAGTTGGGGCTGTTCAGCCTGGAGAAGAGATGGCTGCGTGGAGACCTCATAGCAGTCTTCCAGTATCTGAAGGGGGGCTATAGGGGAGGGACTCTTCATTAGGGACTGTAGTGATGGGTTCAAATTTAAACAGGGGAAGTTCAGGTTATACATATAAGGAAGAAGTTCTTTACTGTGAGGGTGCTGAGGCACCAGAATAGGCTGTCCGAAGAAGTGGTAAATGCCCCATCCCTGGCGGTTTTCAAGGCGAGGATGGACAGAGTCTTAGGCGACATGGTCTAGTGTGTGGTATCCCTGCTTATGGCAAGGGGTTGGAACTAGATTACGTTAAGGTCCTTTCCAACCCTAACCATTCTATGATTCTATGAGTGCTGTGTACCCCTTGTTCAGCTGAGACAGTGGCCTCATTTGCACTGCTGTAATTCCCATGGTGTCAGGCAAGTGACAGGTTTGCACAAATCCTGTTCAGCACCAAGCCTCTGCTGAGATGCCCCTGCACAACCTGCTGTAGTGGATATCACCAGCTCATTTATAGAACATGAGCAGAAATCTACTCACCGCTTTCCAGATAGCCAATTGCCTTCTGTTTGATTTCTGGCAGTCAGTTGCCCTGTTTCTTCAAGGTATCGTGTGATAAAAACATTGGGGGCAAAATGAACCATATTCTGCTCACCACAGCCACTGGACATCTGGAGGAGCTCATCTATGTTGTCCAGTGCTGTCCCCAGAATATCGCCTGCAGGGCAGAACCACAGCTTTGGAATCGTTACATAGTCTTGCATGTACAAATTTTCTGGTCTCACTGATTCTGCAGATAACCTGCTAAGACTGGCCTCAGTTCACCTCTGCTCACACTAAGATGACTTTAATGCCTAAAGAGCCCTGTAGGAACAGTGATATGATATCTTCCCCTTGGCTGGGTGATATTATATGTTATACTATAACCTATATATTATAATATAGGTTATAGATGTTAATATCTAGATGTTATAGTTTCTGTTACATATAGAACTATCTGGCCCAGTGCCACTTGCATGGGAGAGATGGGATGCTTCTATGGAAGAGATAGGGGCCCAGTATCACACCTCACTGTACGCAGTCCCTCTTGTTACTGCTTGCTAAAGCAAACACGGCGGCACCAAAAGTAAAGGCTACTGCAGGGAAAAGTCTTACTTTCCAAGACCCCCCTAAATCTCACCTAAGAAAGTGATGCGGGCTCTCTCTGACCCAAGGACCGTGTTCTCTGGCATAGTGAAAGCGATTGTCTCTGAAGCTGAAGCTCCTGCAAATGGCAAAAGTATCAGAACAACAACAGGCAGGAAGGAGACAGCAGACCCATAGGCATCCCCAGGAGATGGTGGAAACAGAGCTGGGATCACCTAGTTAGATGGTGAAATTCAAAAGAGAGGATGACACAGAGATCAGGCCACCCACTGATGGATGACTGTGATGTGGTTAGGCAGCGGCTTGGTGCTGCCAGAAGCTCGTAGTACTGGCTAGAGCTGAATGGCTTTGCTTCCCCATAAGAGCTCCAAACCCCCTGACTTTCCCCTCCCCATGCACCTCGGGATAGTCCTCGAGTTGTTCAGACACCACACTGTTTGTCATCAGTCTCCTCGCTCCGTGCACATGCACAGCCCCAGTGGTAAGGCAGTCCGGGTCTCTGCGGTACCTGCACCTACCTTTAGGGCACAGGAGTGAGGTGTGGGTCTTTTCCTCCAGCAACCCCTCTGCCTGGTGGGGAACAGGCTGGTCAGGTCAGAAGGGAGAGCAGTAAAATGAGACAGCAACCGCACAGCACCCCAGCTTCTTGCAAGCCCCTTTTCCATGCAAATGGCTTCTCACAGATAGCAGGTATATGCATTCTGGCAGCAGTTTCATTGGGAAGCGGTTTCTAAGCTGCTACATGGCCTTTGCCCCATTGCCCTGCTAGCAAGCAGCTCTGATGTCTCTGTCCCATCGAGTGATGTGCTCAGCCCATGAACCAATCCAAACCACCCCTTGAATCGCTCCTCGACCCACCTCTCTGAGCAACGTGACTACCTGCAAGCTGACTCTTCCTTCCCACAGCCACTCACTGGGCCAGTTTGAGCCTGACCTATTTCTGACCTCGCCAGGAATCATGCTCTGACCTTCACCAGCAGGTGTTTAACCACTGTGTCCTTCCCTCCAGACTCCGGCACAACAGCTACACTCTCAGTGCAAACATCCTTCTGCTCCATCACCGCAGCAGTGACAGTGAAATTCACCTTCCCTGCAGAACAAAACACCAAGAGGCCAGTTGGCACATCCATGCCTACATTCAGTTTGCTCAGCCTGCGGCTGATCGCTCGTGCTTCGCATAAAGGTCACTCGCATTCCCAGCTCAGCTCTGGTTTCCTCAAGCAGCTCTGCCAGGACCTCTCACTCCCTTGTCCCCTTACCTAATTTTGTAGCCTTTACATCCCAGAACAATGTTTTTGCTGAGTCAGGACACAGACAAATGGTGAACTTGACATTTGCATGCACAAACTCAAAATCCGTGGACTCCTTTAGGCTAAGCTGGAGCTAGAGGTGAAGCAAAAGGAATTCAGGTTACAAAGCTTTTCCTTTCAGCTCCTGATCCAAATGTCAGTCAAGTCCAGAAGCCCAGAGTGAGTATTATGTTTGTCCTGTTGCAATATCTGTGTGACACCAACAGCCCATGGACATCACAGTAGTGTAGGGTTGAGCTTATGGAAAGGGACAAGCTGGACAGAGACTGGCTCTGCATGGAGCTTTGTGAAGGGCTTCCTTGGTGTTTCTGCTGAATGCCTGAAGAGGCAGCCCCTTGTCTCTATCAGTGAAGTACTGTTACCACACATCCCTCAGCCCCAAAACCATCCACTCACCACCATGCACTGCGTCAGGTAGCTGAAGACTTTGACTTTCAGGGGAAATGACTCTCCCCGAAAGACAGAGTAGGGCAAGGTGGGTTCCAAGAAGAAGGGCTTGAAGCTCCGCAGGCTGGCGGTTTCTGAGATTCCAAACCCATGGCTCCCTGAGGTACAGAAGGTCATGGCTCTCCAGTCTGTGATACTGTCAGGTACTGTGACAGCTAGCTCAGCAGCTCCTGAATCACTGAGGAGAAAACAGTGGAAGGGGTTGTCCCATCCCTGTAAAATTTCTCTTGGGAAGACAAATGCAGAAGGACTATGACTATGGACTGGAAGTGCTCGTGATAAGGGGCAGGGATTCCTAGGAAGTAGGACAGAGGTGTGGGAAGGATAGCAAATAGGTGGGCAAGGAAGGACTGAGAGGCAAATGCAAACCACAATTGCAGTGTTGCATCTCCAGCTCTTGTTCAGTGTGGGCAAACAGGCCTCCAGAGGTCCCGGTCATACACCCAACCTGTGCTAGGGACTACCATGTCCTACCACACGACCTCCTAAGTTCCCAACCGCAACACAGCAGTCACCATTATAGGTGTCACTTACAGATCTGCGTATACAAAAGAGAAGACAGTCCCTGCCCTGAAATGGCCAAAATCCAGCCAAATGAGATGCAGAGGTAGAGATCCTATTTGACAGATGCAGAACATTGGCACATGGGAGAATTAAGAAAGTTGAGATATGTGAATAAGGGGAGAACAATGGATGCTGTGTAACTTGACTTTTGCAAAGTCTTAGGCACAGTCTCCCTTAGCACCCTTGTGGCCACATTAGTGTGGACTGGCCAAGTGGATGGTAAGGTAAGCAGAAAATTCACTCAAGCCACTGTGGACGAAGGGCAGTTATTGGTGACACAAAGTCCAACTGGTGACTGTTTACCTGTGGCACCCTTCGGGGACTGATGCTTGGGCCACTACTGCTTAATGACTTTATTAATGACCTAGATAATAGGAAAGAGGTCATCCTCAGCAAGATTAACAGACTATACCTTGTCGGGGAGGGGTTCCTGTTATGCTGCAGGGAAAGGTTGTAAGTAAGAGGAACCTTGACAAGATGGAAAAACGGTCTTGAAAATGGATAAATTCTGTATCTGGAATGGAATAATACCATGCAACAGTACAGGCTACGCAGTGAGTGGCTAGTAAACAACCTTGCAGAAAAAGAGGTGGGAGTTCTGGTGGATAACAAGTTGAACATGAGACATCTCATGACCTCTTACAGCAATGAAGGCCATGTACTTCTGGACTGTGTTAAGAAGGCTGCAACCACTGGATTGAGAAAAGTTACTTTTTCCCTGTATTTATCTGCTGCCACAAATGGGACCATGTCTGGAGTACTGTGTCCCATTTTGCCTTCCAGTACAGAAAAGGAACTGACATCAATGCATCCAGTAGAGCACTACCAAGATTGTCAGAGGGCTGGGACGTGTGGTGTACAAGGAATGGATGAAAGAACTGGGGTTTTCAAATTTAGAAGGGAAAGGTTAGGGAGAGAGAGACCTTTCAGCTTTCTAAAACTGCCTATTGGAAAGGTGTAGAGACAAAGGAACAAGTCTCTTCTGAGGTGCATATTGATACGATGAAAGGTAACAGACACACACTGGAACACGGAAGATTCTAACTTGAGATAAGGAAAAAAAGTTACCATGAAGATGGTCAAACACCAGAGCAGTTGTCCAGATAGTTTGTGGCATCTCCACCCTTGGAAGTACCGAGAACTTGGCTACCACCTGATCTAACTGGACCTGCCTTGTGCAGGATCTTCGGAGGCTTCGTACATCTTACAAGAGTCTGTGATTTTAACCCTAGGATCATTTGAAAACTCTCAAGCAGAGCCAGGAACTGAACCATTGTCCTTATCCACTTCTTCACACCTCACTTTTCTGTGTGGGCACAGGAGGCAACAATGTCCTGGCTCTGCTCCTGCCCATTCCCTCTCCTCTGTGGCTGGTAGGTCTGGATCCATGTGATGTAGCCCATAATTACTCACTTGATGGGAACCAGAGTCCAGATGAATGTCTCTGGAAACCAGGTACGCACTGGCCCTGCCTCGCTACCCAGCTCAATGTGCTCTGACTCTGCACGCTCAACTGCAGCATCAGTATCTGGGTCCAAGTTGTCCAAGTCTGGCAGCTCACCATAAGCTATTGGGAATACAAGCATTCATTCAAAGGAAGAACAACGGTGAAATCAGAGTAGAACTCAGCTGGGAAAAGCTCAGATCTCCATCCCTCCCACTCCCACTCCGAATCCCCCTTGTCCTCTCCAAGAGGCCCTTAACCTTCTTCACTACTGTCTTCCATGAGATAACCCAGGAGACCATGTGGATTCCAGTAGATGTGTGCTCCCCCATGAGGAACTCTACCTGCTCACACTTTCGCTGTCATCCCCTGAAGAAAGGCCTCGATACTGCCCAGTGCCATCCCACCCCACGCACTGACTTGTACTGTTTTCATCCTCTTTTACAGGTGTACTCTATGTTCAGCTATTCTCAGGAGCCATCTTGGCTCATTCTCTGGTTTCTAGCAAGACCTTTCCTAGTCTTACAAACAGATCTTCCTTCCTTCCTTTCCTTCCTTTCCTTCCTTTCCTTCCTTTCCTTCCTTCTTCCTTCCTTCCTCCCTTCCTCCCTCCCTCCCTCCCTCCCTCCCTCCCTTATTTCCCCCCTTAAACGTATCATCTTCCTGCCTGCCAGCAGAAGCTTCCGAACAGGTTCTTCTCATGCAGCCACCCCTCTGCCCCTCCAGTGCGCTGGACCTTTCCCCTTACATCTCCTGTGCAACCTCCCACTCATCTCTGGAAGCCATCCCCAGTTCCTCAGCACACTGCATGTTCGGCTGCCCTTGTGCAGCCTGTATGTTACCCGTGACTTCCAAAGAAACAGGATAAATCGAGATGTACACATGTAGTCGTAGTAGAAAGCGGTCTGAGTGCGGCACTCGATTGGAGACTTGATTTTAAGGCTGGTCAAAAATGTTAGACCTGAATTCTGGAGGAAAGCAAGGGAAGAAGTGAAGGTAGATGTCAGTGGAGGGTGGGGTATCTGAGGGTCTGTCTCTGCCCCCACCTCCCAGCCTATCAGCCTCCCTGTGCTGTTGCACCTGAGCCTGACATGCAAATTTATACAGGGAGAGGATGCAGAACCCCCAAACCCCCCTCTTCTCTCAGGTGCTTTTCTTTTCCAACCTCTAATTTCCTCTGGCTCGGGATGATACTCCCCTCTCCTTCCAACCCCTAGACAGTCTGAGGGTCTTGAGCTTGGGATAAAGGAGTTCTAAGGATCTGCCTGAACAAGAGGAATTCATCAAGCTGGGAGCACGGCAATCTCTTAGTTCAAAAGCTTGGCAAATCCAGAACCTGAACTTGCCAGCATTTGCAGGAAAGATAATCTGTGAAGCCACCCAGCACCGACCTGGGATCCAAAAGGGCTCAGCTCTCATACATCAGGTGTCGTGGAAATTAGGTTTACCTTCAGAAGTTCATAAATATCTGGCTGGGACACGGCATAAGAGTATCTGTTGTACATGAACGGTGACATTGTTCCTGGTGGAAGGGTGGTCTGAGGGGACCCGGTTGTTCCTGGGCTCTTGTGCATAGTACAGTAGTCACTGTAAGAGTCTGTGAGGGTGGTGGGGTGCTCCTGAGAATAGCTGAACATAGAGTACACCTGTAAAAGAGGATGAAAACAGTACAAGTCAGTGCGTGGGGTGGGAAGGTTTTAATTTCTATCCAGAGCCTTTTTGTTACCGCAGAGGCCGAGCTTGGATCCAGCCTGCCACAAAAGCCCAGCCCCAAAGTTTTTTCAGCTTCATGGAGAGCCTCCACAAGTTTCAGATGCACAGCACCAGAGATGACCATGAGCACCCCTGGGGTATTGCCTGCGTAGCTGTGGCTGCTTCTAGCTTATAGGTTGTACCTTTGAGCTACGTGCGCACAATGAGGATAGCTTCTCTGCAAGCTATCATTAGATAGCTTCTTGTCCGACTGAAGGCACATCCCGAATCCACAAAGAGAGTGTCAACACGCAATTCAAGGATCCTGAAATGAATTGGCTGAGGAAATGGAAGCCTCCTGCCATCTGGTTGCCCCTGCGGCAAGGCACTTTAAGTTTAACAAGGACATGGCTTTAGGCTGTACCTGGGTGTGACAGGGGGTTATTCTATTAGATCCCTCTGTAGAGGCTGGAAATTTTGACTGTTGTTTGATGTTGGCCTTCACTGTTTTAATTAAGCCACGTCCTGTCCACACTCAGGTACTTGCTGGTATATCCACCTTGCCTTATTAACCAGTGACTGCAACCGTTGGCATCTCTCCAGTCTTAGCAAGGCTCAGCACTAAGATGACTCACACTATCCCTGGATAGCTCAGCCTCTGGCCTCAGGAGAAGGATGCTCTGGTCTACAGCACGGATGCTACAAAGGGAGCCTGGTGCAGCCTGCAAATGGAGACGGACAGCTGATCCTGGGAGAGCCACAGAGTCTGAGAAGCCAAGCTTCACCTGAAAGAGAAGTGGGACTGAATTCATTGAGGAGACCGTGGCTACTGGATTCTGCTGGACATCATTTGTCATTCATTAGCTACCCTCCAGCCTTCTGTTTTGTGCACTACTTACACGGTTCCTGAAGCACTTGGAGACCTTCAGACTGAAGGTGTCAGCTGCCACTTGTCCCTCAGGGAAGGCAGTGTAAACAAAGAGGGTAGCCATGGGTGAAATGAGGTCAATGGGCAGAGTGACATTGAAAGCCCCACTATACTGACCTGAAGGAAGAGGAGAAACAGAAGAAGTATAGGAAGAGGCAAGGAAGTCTGTCTCCACAGATTACAGCAGCAATATGCTTATCCTCTAGAATATTTCTATGAGGTTACTTGGATAAAAATTATTCTGCCTTGCTTCTGTGGAGGCCACGGCTAGACCAGGATGTAGATTAGTGCCGTTACGTAGCAGCGATCTTAAGACATGAGGAATCTTGGCGACATTGTGCACTTGGAAGAGAAGGTACTTTCCCTCTGAGTCCAGCAAAAAGATTCTGAAAGTTTTTTTGGAGGTGTCTGACAATTCCTGTTTGGCAGATAAATTCAAAACATGTCATCATCTGATCAGGTCTGATCCTCTTGACTTTTTGGGCCAGATCTGTTGTTTCCTGTTGACCTCTTTTCTCTCCTTCCCCATTTAGGCTGGAAGGGCTTTCCTGTTGTGTTTAGTCTATTTCTATCCTGCTTTCTTAATCTATTCCCGGTATTTAGATGCTCTTACCTAGTGGTGGATCAAGAAGTACTGTTGTTTGGCCATGATGCACGAGGGATCCTCTGGCCAAAACCTAAAGCAATGAACAGAGCAAAGGGTTAATAGTGCCTCTGCACCATGTTCCTGGGCCAGCAAAGGGCCCTGTGCTGACAGAGACCCTTCCTGGCTGCTGGCACTGCCCTGCACTCACCAGGTAGTAGAAGTCTGTTCTGTCAGCCCCATTCCCCAACTCAGAGGATACGATGCGATAGCTCACAGGGACCTGTTGCACGTCCCCGCAGGGCAGCATTGCCTGCACTGACTGGATCCTCACAGAGCTTTGGCTGGAAGAGTAGAAGGCCCTCAGGGTGAGGGATGCAGTGCCATAAGACACCTTCACATTCCGGCTGCTTAAGTCCTCCATCTGGGTCTTTGCCTGTGGCACAGAAAAGATGGCTCGGTGTCTGAAGATTTCTTGTAGCCTTCCCTGTGCCAAAACCAAGAGTGACTGGAAAGTGGGCTCTCAACTCTCCCAGGGTAAGGTATCTATATCAACCGAAGCCAAGCTCAGTCAGCACCATTCTGAGGAGTTTTACACTGCCCGTTCCATCATGCTCTGGGATAACTAGCGCCTAAACGGGAGGATGGGAGCTATAAACTACTAGGGCTTGCAGCCTGAACTGCAATGCTGCTGCTACCAGTGCAGTCCCTCTGGGCTTCCAGCAAGGTCAAGAACCACCATCTAAGATGCTCCACGCATTCTAACAGAGACAGGGCTTCCCCTGAAGTGCCTTGATCTTGAAGTTTAGATAGGATGGGCATTAGAAGCCCCACAAAGCCCTTTCCACCTCAGACAGAGGTCCAATGTAGGTGGACCTCAGCCACAGCTTCTTGGAGCCTCTGTCCCCTGCCCCACCTCTCATGATGTCTTCTGGCTGCTCAGTGTGGCACTAGGGGCCAGAATGCTGGCTCTGCTACGGGCTATTCCTCTTGCCCTAGATCTGTTATTTCACTACTCCATGCCTCCATCTCCCTGGCTGTACTGAGACAATGACATAGATCTGAGGGATACGTTACTTAGTGATAGCCAAATCCAACACAGTCTTTGGCTTAACCTGTAGCAGAACTTGACTGCTGTTGTCCCATGCCGATGTCTCTAAGATGAAAGAGGCCATCCCAGTGTCATCTGTGAAGTAGGTCTTGGTCTGCTTCCTGTCACCATAGGACACTCTAAGAATCACCTCCTTGTTCTTCAGGCGTGTCCCATTGGCGCTTTTGAGTTCTAGCTGTAACAATGAAGAGAACCGTCAGAGAATTTGAGGTCTCAGGACTGAAAATCTACCTCCCAGTAGGAATCCCAGTACCCCTCTCTGCAAAGGGACTCTCAGAGTGAACCCTCCAAATATAATGCAGCAGCCATCTCATACGGGAAAAGCATGTGCCTATCCTGTGGTCACACCTTTGGGTTACCTCAGTATTTCTGCACCTGCCATCACCTTGGGCCCAGGTACTGGGCTTTCCATGTTTCTGCCCTCTTCACTTACATTTCCATAGTAGGGAGCTCCCCGCTGATAGTAGTAACTTGTCCCCAGGAATTGTAGAGTTGTGACATCAAAAGTGATCTTGCAGTTTTCAGTGGTGTTGAACTCCACCCCTAGGAAAGACAAGAGGTGCAGGCAGGTGAGTATCACGCCTCTGAGCAAAGGCAGCAAGATTTGATGGACCGGGGTAAGGGAATGTAGTTTCTCCATGAAACTTTGGGAGTCGTTTAACGCACACACACTCAGCAATAGTGCCTCCTATATTCTGGCCTGCTAGAAAGACAGCAGTCTACCAGGAGACCTCTGCCAGACAGTTCTCAAATGCTCTTTCTGACTTTGTTTAAGATGGTCCCACTAATAATTGTCAGCTCCCATTCTCCTCCCATCCCATTCTCACAGCAGCATCACTAGAAGGCAACATTTTTCCTTGCTTTTACCACGTTAGTTTATAGTCTGCTCTCTTGCTACGTGATGCTCATCTGAAATCACTGCAGTTGCTTGCTAAGTAAATGCATGCCACTGCTTTCAGGAAGGGGATGCAAAACATTTTCTTGTAAGGAAAGGTTTCTGGAAATCCATAAGAAGGAAAACCTTGCAGGATGGGATATTTAACAGGAGCTCCGGACAAGTAGCTTCATCTCCCTATTTGCGATGTGGAGATAAATCTGATGAGGAGCTATTAACAGTACAAAGTCGGGGCCTCTTGGTTATCACTGGCTGCTCTGAGTACCTCCTCATTCCAGTGGGCTTCCCTGAAGTATGGCTTAAGAACAAAAGAAGCTGGCCTTTCCCACTTCCGTGCACATTTCTATGTGATGAGAAAAAGCAGCTTTTGCCCATCTCTGCCAAGCCAAGGTGACTGTCAGAGCTGTCCTGGCCACAACAGCTTGTGGAGGAGCAAGCATACTAGTAAAGCCCATCCTGCAACTGGGAGAACTCACATGTCCCGTGTGAGTCAGACTTGGATGGAACTGTACCTGAGAATATCCATACTGTCATGGTGCTCCAGGGAAGACCCAACCCTCTGAGCACCTGCCCTCCCAAGAGCCAGTGCAAAAAGCTCCAGTGGTTTGATGGGAAGGAAAAGATCCAAAAGAAGTCTTACAGGTGAAACCCCAAAGACAAGCATGTCGTATGAGTGTAAACTAAACTATTTTCCATAACGTGTAGAATCTGGTCTTGGTACCTGTTCCACTTTCTTTCAGAAAAGCCACAACTTCTAGGTGGAAATCAGAACTGTCATCGCGCTTCTGGTGGTAAATCTTAATATTCACGTCAGTGGCAAAGCAGCCATCCTCGGTTGTCTGGGGAAGTGAAATCCTATCTGTTAAACAATCATGCGCTAATCCGTTCTGCAGTGCAGATCAAACCCAAGGCCCAGAAATCTAAAAGTACATGACCAAGACATTTGAGTTACAGGAACAACACCCATGCTGGTACTAAATATACCTCTTTTCTGTGGAATAGTCACTAATAAGAGATTGCTGTTTCACACATCTCATCTTTCACAGGCTCACTGATGTGCCAGTAGCAAACATGAGTTGTGACTTCTCACTGACATGATTTCTGCTAAGGCAGGATTGAGCTTTAAGATGTGGCCTGGGTCACTTAAAAATACGTAAACAAATCTAGATACATTAATTCAACCCTGGAGATGAATGAGTAAAGTCTGGGCTGAACTGCAACTGCTTGCTTAGATGGAAGAAGTGATTTCTGTGTCTCCAAACTGCTGTTTCTGGGAAAACAGCATACACAGCATAAACTGCCTATATGCTGTTTCTGGGAAACAGGTGTGTAAGTAATAAGAACTGCTCCATCCAGGTAGCAACAGTTATCCAGATAGGTCTCTTGACCAACATTTCAGTATCAGTCTGACACCTCTGAGGCTCAGCGTTTAGCTTGCCTTCAAAATCTGCTTTGTGTTTTGTGTGTCACTGGTCAGATGTATCGGCTTTCTCATAAGTATGACAAATTCCTGTTGCCTGTTTTTCATCTTTCCTACAGCAGAGTTTTGCTAGCAGTTACGAGTCCTTTTCCTTTTCTTTTTTCTGGGAGACTGCATATAGGCATTTATAGAGATTAAAAGGGAGTGCTAAAAAGCACCCAGTGGAAGTGAATTGATGTGGACAGTCTCTTTATTTTTTATTGCCCTGTTGCAATACCTGTTTTGTAGGCAAATCTACAATAGTTATCTTGCCTATAGATGCTTCGTCCTTTGAGTGCAGTCAGAGAAATCACTTTGAGTGGCTAAGATTGCTACACTGGACATATCAGTCATCCATCCCCAAGCAAAGATTGTGCTGCTTCAATAACTGATGTCTGTCTCAATCCTTCCTTTAGTATTCTTCCTTCTTTTTACCCCCTTTTGCAAGGGCAATGGATGTCCCATGTGCTCACCTCACCAATGTAATCCTTACAAATACTGCGCTTGGCTTTGGAAGACTTGCGATTATAGCGGATATGTTTACGGCACACCACAGTCTTGACACTGCCCTGGACTGGTTTCCCATACGTGTACCTGGAAAACATAGCAGAGAGGACTTACACTCACATACAGAAACACTGGCTCATGGGTGAATAATGTCAGCTTTAACCTGTGGTTTGCAGCTACACAGCCCAGCAGCCTCCTGTATTTTCACGGTGCATAAGCTCAGCAGATGCCAAGAAGTTAAAATGATTTAGAATCACAAAATCATAGAATGGTTTGCATTGGAAGGGACCTTCAAGCTCATCCAGTTCCAACCCTCCTGCCACAGGCAGGAACACCTTCCACTAGACCAGGTTGCCCACATCCAACCTGGCCTTGAACACTGCCGAGGATGGAGCGTTAACAACTTCCTTGGGCAGCCTGTTCCAGTGCCTCATCAGCCTCATCGTAAAGGATTAAAGACTTAATCAGATTGAGATAGAAGGCAGTGGTGGGTGAGCTCTCTCCAAATCAACACTAGTCCCATCAGGCAGTGTTAGTTGACATAATGCTGGCCACAGGTTGAGTCATTATTCCTTCCACACTGGCACTAATCAGTGCAGCAGAAGTAATGTACTGTAGGGAACACGCCCCACTGTAGGGATCCACTGCCACACTTTCAAACTCACAGAGAAAGAAGTAGGGAGATAGACATAGAGAAAGGTGAGAGTCCAGGAGGAATTCCTTAGCAAAGGATGTCAGGGTACCAGACTTTGGTGTGGGGCTAGGGTTGGTAGAGATCACTTTGAGCTCGGTTATTGATAGCTGTGCAGCTTCCAAACCGGTAAGAATGCACTTTCTGCCACAATAAGTCAGCTCACGTGCCACAGATGCGGAGATGGAAGTTCTCCTCCAAGATGGTGACCACCTGAGGCATCTGGATGGAGACACTGAACTTGGGCAGCACTGCGTGAAAGCAAGAGAAATATAATTCATTGAGAATAGAGAGAGCCCACTTGTTCTAATCCTGTTCTGTTGTTCACAGAAAATAACTCTCTCCTTTCATTCCTTGTTTACCAGCATAGGGTCTGGTAGCAGCGCACCAGCAGACCAGCCAAGAGAACGTGGTGGGAATAGACAGCCTTAGTCTCCTTCCCAGAGCACAGCTATGGGATGGTGTCTCAGTGCATTCTCAGGACATGGGAGGGGAGAAAGCCAGTGATTATACCTACTGGCAGGCAGCTGCACTACTCAGGTGCTAGCACAACTATAGCACAGCTGTTCACAGCTGCACGGCCCATTCAACTCTGTGTGAGAGAAGAGGGCTGGAAGCAGCACATCCTTCTCTGCTGCTCTTTGAGATTCTTACCATACTCTTCCACCCTGAAGGTATGTGTGCGGTCAGGCATTTTGATGGTGTACTCTCCAACCTGTGCTTCTGCAGCCAGAGGGAAGGACAGATCCACGATGCCTCCCACAGGTGTAACATTCAGCCACTGTGCAATTCGGTTCCCTTTGGGGTCCTGCATAGGCAGTAGTAGAGAGTAGCTATCTTCCAGTGCAAAAAAGAAGTGTCACAGCATCCTCTTGTCCTGAGGACCCAGGTCTATGCTACAGCCACAGCGCTCAAGCAAGTCCAAGCTCAGGGGATAGGGCTTTTTTCCTTGTCTCACTGACAGTCAGTCTATCATGTTATTGCTCTCTGGTGGCACCACCACCCCATTGGCTGCTGCAAAACTGTGGTTTACTGCCTGCCTGTTTCACTAAGAGATAGAGGTGGTCCCTCCTAGAGCCCCCTGTGGTGATCTGCGCTGGTATAGCCCCCAGGTTACTGTGGAGAGGGTCAATCCTGAACACACACACACACACACACACACACACACACACACACACACACACACACTGTCTAAGGTGTGAGCTACTTGGGAATGATTACTGGGGAGTCTGATGTCTTGAATCCACAGGAAGGTCTGGGGAAATGAGTCGAGGACTTCAAGCGGGGGACCATGAGGGGTTACAAGGGGGTTACAGGGGCTACAGAGGGGTTCCAAATTCCCCACCACTTTCAGGTATCGTTCTTCAGCTTGGGTGATTGTGGCCCATATTTTATCTGTAATATTGAAACTAAACTAACGGAGTTTAACAGCATCATCCTGGAAGCTGTGTAGGAAGTTTCTCCCGCTGTGCCGCCACAACACTAACTGCCCAAACTTGTCTATTCTGTATGTTAAATATAAAAGCCTCCTTAAATAAACCTCAAGATTTAAAAAAATCTTCAGTTCATGGGCTGAAGGGAATAAATGTGCTGTGACCCCTCTAGAAGACTGGTTTTCACTGGCACCCATCTTTTACTGCAGGGACCCCTGTGTGATCAGTATCGTGACTGCCAAACCTGTGTGGATACTAAAGGAAGGAAGGGCAAGAATCGAGGGCTGTTCCCGTTCGTTCTGAAGTAACTGGCTTTCTGCATCAATATTTCCCCACCACCATCTCCAAACCTGTGTCTCCCCCAGGGCCACGAGAGTTCACCACTTTCAACTTTCAATAAAGGAGGTGCTCTACCTTCAGTTCCACCAGGCGGTGCTGTGGGGAGGAAATAACAGTTACCGGCGGATTGCTTTCAGGTAAGTGAGTTGTCGTCCACATCTCCGGCACCCTTTACCCCCGAACCGTCTATGAGCCTTCCCTGAGTAATTCCCAGGGACTGTTCATTACCCAGCATCATGAGCAAATCCTGCGCTGCAGGTGGTGCCTAATGCTGTCTGTAAGCGGCAAAAGCAACACTGAGACTAGCTGTCCACAGATGGGTCACCTAGATGGGACAAGCACTGACCCACAAGTCACGGACCCACAAGTCACGGACCCACAAGTCATGGAGGCAAGCTATAGCATTTTCAGATTTATTCTTACCGTTTCATTGCTGGCAATGAAGTTCTGATCCAAGGTTACAATTCGCAACTTGACTAGAGAGCAAAAGAAAAACAGGACTGGCTGAAACGAAATCAGGTTTGTCAATAAGAATGGATGGCTAAGAAAGACGTGCCGTGTACTTCACTGAGAGGGTGTGGGCAGCAGCTAGAGACCTCCACGCCTGGGCCTATGCTCAAAGCCTTGGTCTGAGCTGGCAGCCTGCTAGGGAAAGAACAGTGGTAGGAGAGGCAGTGTGGGTTGGCTGTGCTGGTGAGAAACAGCATTTTGCTGGACAATAGACCTGCAGCAGGCACTTAGTCTTGCCTGCAGTGAAGGTCAGGCTAGTGGAAAGAGTGGAGAAGCATGGGGCAAACAGCTGTACCCTGCAGTGATTTGAGCTGTGCTATAGGGCAGTGATGAGACCTCCAGAACCACGATCCTTGTCTGAGGAAATCTATGGGAGAGAGAGGGATTTAGGGCACGGACAGGCTGTTGCGGTTTTGACTGGGGCAATCATGAATATAACACACTGTTGTCTTGAACCTTTCTCACATGTCAGCCAAGACACACAAGCCTGGGTCATACTGGCATGCTCTGTGAGTAGCGCTAGTACTGCAGAAAACGCACCCCATGCTGACGTAGGAGAGAGGTATCCCCAAATCCCTCAAAGCCTAGAAGGAAGGTGAAGCCTGTGACCCATGTCCCTTGCAGAGCAGGCCCTGCTCCAAGCACTAGAGGCTATCCCATATTTTGTGGCCTAGGGACTGCCCTTTCTCTCACAAGACGTGGCATTCTGTCCATACCAATCTGTCCAGGTCTGTACACAGGTTTGTCTGTCTGGATGAAAGTCCTCTTGTATGTGTGCTTGATTAGGACTTTCTCTTTCTTCTGAAACTCTGAGTTGTCTTCCAAGACTCTGATAACAATAAAAGCCACTTCATCGGGATTTCCAACAGGAGGAGGGACCTGCAGGTAGAGTTGTAACCATCATTGAGGCTGGATCCCATTCATGAATCCCCAGGGTCTTACAATGACGGTTATGATACTGCTTCTATATTGCTCCAGCTCTTCTTGCCCTGAAAGACCTCACAGTACTTTTCAGAATGTTTTCTGGACGAGTGATGCATCAGTGGGGCTACACAGCAAGAAGGACACTGGCAGACCTATACAGGCTGAAGCAGGAGATTCAGTGCCCGATGAAGATGTCCCCATGGGAAGACGTAATTCTTGCCTTCCTGCCCAACAGGAGAACAACTCATGCACTCTTCACCCTAGTGACAACCCTTGAAAATATCTTCCTCACCTGGAAGCTTGTGCAGTGAAAGAAGGTGAGCTGAGAGATGGACTGAGTGATCAGAGTCTCATTCCCGGCTTTGCTTTGCAAGGTTACTGTCACATGGATGGGGACTGCTTGCTTTCTGCTGAGCTGGAGGCACACTCTCTCTGAGAAGGGGTGGTAGAGCTGAGATGGTACAGCCACAGCATAATTTCTGTTAAAAAAAAAGAAAAATGTTAAATGAAATGGATTTTCTAGGACAGGATTGACAGTAGGATCTGGGCACTTCCTAATGAGACTTTTGGTCTCTTTGTTCCATTATCACGATACCAGTGGAACAAGACCACACTGTTCTTCTCCCCATCGATACTTCAGCCATTAACACTGAGTCTGCATTACATGCTGCATTGCACATGGAAAAAGATAAAGTCACTGCTTCCAAAACTGAAAGTCAAAATCAGGGGAAGAGACTTTATCACATCACCCAAGGGACCATCAGCAGAGATTGTCCACACTGCAGGCTTTCTGAGACTTCAGCTGACACTGCGTATCGGCATCAGTTTCCTTTCCCTCTCATCAGCTACTCCTTGGGGTCAGAACCAATGCCATGCAGGTGGGAGCAAGCGTCCCTGCTTTGTGTCCCAGACGGAGAGTCTCCTGAGCACCTTTTCCTCAGACTCCTGTCCTCCTTGCTCTCTTCTGGCAAATCCCACACCTACAGCTACTCTCTAGCTGTGTCCATGGATAACTCCAAGAAGCTGTTTGTACTGTTTGGGCACGAGGACAGGGCCTGGAAAGGTCGGAACTGGAGGAGGCAGGGATGTGACCTGCTGGTAGTTCTTAGCTAGAGCTCAGCACCCTGGCAAGAGGGAGTCAGGGTCCTGCTGGCCAGGAGCCTTCAGTGCTTTCACACTTGAGTGCTGTCAAGCTGCCTTGAGCAGCTTGTCTGCTGCTAGTATGAGGGGTTCTGATAGCAGATGCCTTGTGATTTTCCTACTTAAGCCGATTCACAGCATTTCCCCCTGTGACTGTGCCAAAGGATGGGGTGCGCACTAAAGACTCACAGCTTGAATCTCCCATGCCTCCCCTACTCCTAATGACCCTTTACTCTGGAACATTTTCTTAGACCCCTTTGACGATTCGTACCTTGCCCTTGACTTTTGAGCTCTAAGAGTATGAGACAGCATCTCAGAGGCTGTCGTTCAAGGACCCTGAGAGCCAGGCTGGATTACCTTCACACAAAGCTACAAAAGACGCTGGTATACAAGGAAGGACAGCAGACAGCCTTTTGAAGCAAGCAGTATTTCCATAAAGCAAAGATTCATGGTGAAGGTAACAGTGGGGTACAGGTAGTAGTAAAGCATCTTTTGGGTGGGAGCTGTGTCAGCCTACGGACATGTCCTAGAGGAAGAGGCTGTACACTTGCTGGAAAAGAGTTTTAAAACAAGACATGGCAGGAGGGAACCCAGCTACAGCTCAGTGACATATTTCCCCCCATAACTTCTGCTGTTTGAGCACAGCCATCTTTCTGTTTGCATTTATGCCATGGCTGCAAAAGCAAAGGCCTTCAAAAAGCAAGAGCAAGTTCACAGGCCAGTATATCCCAGCAGCGCCTGCTGGAACAGGAGTTGCATTCCTGTTAAAATATATGAGGAGAAGCAGTACTGGGAATTGTCCTTGCCAGAGGTCTGAGAAAAGGCATGAAGGGAGCCAGCCAAGGCAGAACAGAGACACTGCTTTTTGAAGAGCATTCCTACTAGATACCTTGGGCTCAGGTTTGCCCTGTTTGTAAAGGCACCCAGCTTTGTCTGCCAGTGATTTAATGGCGGCCTATGGCTCTGGGAAAAAAAAGCATAACACAAAAGGAAATATAATCTGGAGCACAGCAGGAGATGTGAGATGTTGTCAGGTCGCATACAGAAAGCTGGCAGAGTTGCTCTGCCTGAGTCCTTGCAGAGATACTTGGTCTACATCAGCAGCACTGAAGGGAGAGCCAAGGAGTAGAGGAAGTGTGGGGGCAAGGATGCATGAGAACCAAGTGAAACCCTGCCAGTATAAGAAATCATACCTCTGTGGAAAAACACTCCTGGTTTTAGGACTTTTGCCCTGCTCCTGTCACACCGCCACCTCACCCAGGATTCCCCACAGACCAGAGTGCATATGCAAAGCAGCTGAGGTTCTTACAGTGTTGCAGGCATTCCAGCTGTGCTAGGCAGGAGAAGGATGCTTCCCCACAGGAAAGTGGTGCTCCACATCGCTGATTGCAGGTCAAATCCCTCCACGGAAAGCTTGGCCTCTCCTCTGTCCCTCTTTCACCCCTGCTTCTGCTGTCTTCCTTCATCCAGAGCTGAAGGACTACGCAGCTCCTTTTTGTGTCTCTCTTGGCTTCGAAACCAAGGAAGTGGAAATCATGCTGCGCATGGCTGGGGCTGGGATGTGGGCGGGTGGAAGGGGTGGAGACACTGTTTGTTGCCAGCACGCCAAGGGCCTGAAGGCTCGGTAAGGTCTGTTGGCATTTGTGAGACATCTTGCTCTGCCCTGTGCAGCACAGCTGATGGCCGCAAGAGCGCTCCGTTACTGTATTTGGTACAAGGGCCCAGTTTTTATAAGGGTGTCTTTACTGGGATGTCACTGAAAACGCCCTGGGACAAATTAATTCTTTGCAGTGGATTTCGCTTCATGGCTTTCTTCTGCAGAACTACTTTTTTATGTATTAGTTCCTTCTCACTGAAATTTCGCGCCTGCCTTGCAGCCTCCACCCAGCCCAGCCCAGGGCTTCATACCCTGTTCTGCCAGGGCCCTCATTCCCTCCTGGAGGAAGGGAAGCACTTTAGCATTTTACTGTGTTTCTGTTGCCTATCTGTCGCCATTTAACTTCAGGCACAGCTGACTTGATGGACCGCTCAGAAATGCAGAGCCATGGGGAGTGTTTCTGAAATCAGGCAGGACTCAGGCTGGGTTTTGTCCTTCTAGTTTAGTCTTGGACTCAAAAGCCTCTTGCTTTCAGAGAATGAAATGCACTCCCAGATCAGTGACATACAGGTGCTTTAATCTTGCGGATTAACTGCAATGCCTGTGCCAGGTTAAAGGCTAGTTACATCTGACTGTGCACCAGGCAGGTGAATGCTAAGCACACATACAGGGACTGTGCCAAAGTAAATCCAGGGGATTGCTTCAGCTGGGAGCAAAGAGTGAGTGGATGGTAAATTCAGCCTATGTTGTACCTTTGATTATGCTCTCCCAAAACTCAGCTAAGGCCAGGGCAGGATGAGGACATCCACCTCAAATGGGGTTATAACCAGAGGGCAAATACGTCCAAGCCCTCTTCACTTCACCTGCTGCCGCCCAGGAAAATGAGATAAAAGGCTGCAGTACCTGAGAAGAGTCATGGCTGGTGGTGTCAGTGTAGAACTAGGTTATGGCTGGAGGAAGCTGGCAGGGGACTGGACATCTGGTTTGAGGGGGTGTGGAGATTTGCTAAAATATGTGGGGACTTAAACCACCTTGCTTTATTTGGAAACGCCTTCTACTGGAGCTAAGAGAGGAGCTGGCAGTGGGTGGCTGGAGCAGCCCTGGGAAAGGTTCTGAGCCCAGGAGGATCAGGCATAGCTGGGACGGATGGCTGGACAGAGGAAGTGATGGCGGGAACAGAGGTGAATTGAAAGGTCTTTCCTCCAAGTTCTGAGTAAATACCGGATGTGAGGAAGGCCTCTAATGATGTAGAGAGTACTGAGGATGCTTTTAGAAGCTGAGGACAGTAGCTGGGGTGCAGTTTTGGCTCTCAATGGATGCTATATCCAGGATCCAGACAACCCATGGCTGACAGGAGTTTTTCTCCTAAGTCCCCTTCAGCCTGGGTTAGAGGTCAGCCACCCCACATGTCTCCATGCTCTGGACACCCCATGGACTTGAATCCCATCTGAATGCAGATGTGGGTGGAGAACTGTGCTGTTTGGCCTTCACTCTGCTGGTGGTGGAGGCAAGTAAATATTAGCTAATGCCATTAGCCTGGAAGACATATGAGCTCCATGTATCAGCTCCCCCCCTTTTTGGATTTAGGAGCATGTGAGGGGATATTTAGGATTGCTCCAACCCATCAGTCCAGGCACTTCTCCTGTATGGATCTTGTGAGCTGTCCGTCCCAGCCCAAGCTATGGGAGCACCAATGCTCTTTTTAGCCCTGACCCTATTCCCAGTCGCAGCTGCAGCAAGCCTGGAACCGTGAGATTATCTCCTTTTGATTTTGGGGGGGCTTGATGGAAGGGACTGTCACTGAAGGGTGGTGCTGAGGTGTTGCACTCTTTAACATCAGAGGGCTGAACAGTGGGGCCCTGTTCTCAGGGAGGCTGAGATGAAGCAGCTGCTGCTGAGTCCCACTGGAGCACTGGGCATGGAGCCCCATTGCAGGTGAAGTCCCCGGTGTTGCTTGGCAGGCACTGCACTGCACACACTGCAAAGCTACAGGAGGCACAAGTTTTGCCTCTGTTTGTCCTGTGCTGGTGGGGGTGAAATTTGGTGGGAGGACTGAAGCTTTATGCCCAAGACACTGAGTCATCAGCTTCATTCTTCACACAGCCTTGCTCTGTGTACTTGCAATTGGAGTACTGTACACTGGGCAGCTGTGTCCTGGCTGATGGCAAGGTGGTAGCAGGCAGATATCAGGAGCATTCTAATTCCACATTTGGCATGCTGCTGCTTTCTGGAAAGGGAGCTGCACTGTAGTTCCTTGGCTTAGGCCTGAAGGTATTTCTGACCCTTGGTCTACCTCTTCATGAAAGCAGCAGAGATGGATTCTGGGCTGCCCACCTCAGCCTCTGAATTGGTTTTGAACATCATCTGTTCTATTCTAGTCATTATATAGTGGTGTTCCCTGCTGTTATTCACTATTCCCAAGAGGAGAAGCTCTGCATTCACTTCAGCTCCCTGACTGAGGCTGTGCACCTGGCTGTCACCTTGCAGGTGACAACCCAGAACCACACACTGGTGGAACAGGATGTGGAGAAGCCAGGCACTTTCCAGTGCATCCCCTTCCAGGTGAGTGTAGCTGTGGCAGCTGATTTGGCAGTGGGTGCTCCCACTTCCCCTTCAGCCATGAGCCCAGCACTTCTCTGGGTCTCCGGTTACACTGTCTTTTGCTTTGCCATGGCTTTCAAGCAGGTTAAATGTATTGCCATGCAAAATACAGCAGTGTCCTGGCACCTAGCAGAGTGGGAGATCTTTTACTGTGCAGATGAAACCCTGTTCTTTTGATCTCTATCAGCCCATTTCGTCCTACTTTAAGCCTGTTGGAAGACATTTTCAACTTACTTAGTGTTTAGCCCCTAGAAATGCTCTCATATCGCAGTGCAAGTCAATGCATTGGGAACACATTCTTTTCATCCTCACTTCCTCAGAAGCCTGCACTCCAGCTCCAAGAGGTCCCTTCTGCTCTAAAGCTGCATCTATACAGTAAGGTGTAGTTGCAGTGTGCAGAGACGCTGAGCTTGCTTTAAGTTAGCTGTGATGGGTGCTAATGGCACTGAACCCACTGAATTACCTGAATCTCACCCAGCAATCTGGGTATTTCTTGGGGGGCTTGAGCTCCTGTCTTTGCAATTTTGCTGCTCTCGTTAGCTTAACTAGAGGCACTGAGGCTAGGGCACAACGGCAGGATCTTCAGTTACGTTTCTGGAGAGCCATGGAGATGTAGCTGGTGCTGACGCTCTATGAACTGCCCCTGTCTGCCTCAGCACTGCACAAAGTGCACTGTGCCTATGCCCCGATTGTCCTGCAGATTCAGCAGAACTCGAGGAATCACTGTAGTCACGTCTGGTTCTTGCATCAAGACAATGATTAACTAAGGGTTTGGTGCCAGCCCTTAGGAAAAAGCAGGTCCTGGCTCTAGAAAGCCGAGGGAGTCTGTCATTAACAAAAAGAACCTTTCTTCTGGTGAGCTTGGTCTTTCTGAAGCTGTCCCATTTTTGCCTGATCAGTGTCGCAGTCTCTCGTTACTGTCTTGGTCAGCTCCAATTCCCTATGGTTTTTCTTGGTTTCATAGAGATCTCACATTTAAGTGAAGTGGGAGAATAACGTGTCAGTTGGTTCATTCTTAGGTTTATGAATGAGAGACAGACAGTAGCTGCTTCTTTTCCCTATAATGTCACGTGTGTTAGAGACAGAGTCATACAGTGGAGTTTGAACTTTGAAGTTCAGAGATTTCTTAACATTGAGGTGATGTGTCACATCTGGGATAAGATGCAAAATCTCTGATGAATTTGTTTTCCCTTTCTTGTATCAATCAACCTAGGCGCCAGAATTCATTCCCAGGAAAAGAGATGGCTCCACATCACACGTAAGACATGCCTCTTGGCTGCCTCTCCTCTTAGCAACTAGAAAGCTTCAGCTTCTCCTGCATCTGAGCCATATTAATGCTGGAGAAGGAGGGTGGGAAAGATAGTAAAGGGGAGAAAGAAATGTGGGAAGAGGCAAACATGACAAGGAGAAAGAAAGAAAGAAAAAAGAGAATGAGGAAGCTGGGGAGCACAGAGAAGACTAAGACTAGGGAAAAGGGAGAGCTAAATGAAAGGAGCGGAAGGAAGAAAAGGGAAGTTGGAAAATTTGGTAGGACAGGTGCCTTCGTTTCGCCTTCAAGCTGCTTGTAATCTCAGGCAGTTTGGTTTTTTAACCTGACAGCCAGAGAAGGTGGTTTTTCTCCATGTCCTGACCCACAGTGAGGAGAATGTGCTCTTTGAGGGTCGCAAGAAGGTTCTGGTCAAGCCCTGGAAGAACGTAATTCTAGTAGAGACAGATAAGCACTTACACAAACCTGGAGAAACAGGTAAGGCAAAAAAGTGGCATGTGAAAATGGGGAGGGAAGGGTCAAGGTAACAGCCGCATCTGGGGAGAAGGTTTCACGGCGTGCAGCAAGTTAAACTGATTGGAGATGGAAGAAAGCAGATGTCTACTATCAGATGTTTCCAGGAACAAAATGAGTCAGGATGTTCCTCTCCAAGCGGTGCTGCACCAAGTGCCCAGCCTGCTGCTCCCAGGTGTTGCTTTGCTGAAGTATCTCTAGTGAGACATAAAAGAAAAGCCAGAACTGTCCAGGACACTGGACAACATTTTACTGTTTTTTGAGGACTGTTAATAATATTTAGGTAAAGCCAAGCTCTAGGAATACAAATAGTTACTTCACGGTCTTTACAATATGAACAGTCTGCAGGCAGACCAACCACACTATTTAACACATCACTGTAGTCTTTCCAGGTAAAGGCAGTGAGCTTCTATAGCCCACAGCTGCATGTAAACGTCCCAGAGTCCTCTCGGTTGGGAGATGCTGGGGAGGGCTGTCTGGGGAAAGACTTGAATACCTCTGAGGTAAACAGAGAGACCGACTACTGGAGCGCAGAAAATGAGAAGCAGATTTGTTCATATTGCAGCCAGAATGCTTTACTATCCTTTTCTTTGTATCCCCAGTGAGATTTCGAACTGTGAACTTCAATGAGGACCTTAAGGTCGTTAAAAATGATGTGAGTATCACCTTGTGCTTTCCTAGAAGTAAGAGCCTCAGCATGAGATGCATTGAGAGGCTCATGACAGAGGCATCTCTCTTCATGACTGTTAAACCGTAGGAACAAATTATCTTCGAAGGGAAGCCACTCATCCACTGGTCCCTTGGAGAAAGACTGCAGTGTAAACCTGCACAGAGGGAGAAGGAGACTTAGTGCGGGGTCTGCATGGAGTGGCAGTTTCTGGTTGGGCCTTGTGTCAGGCAGTGTTGTTAATACTGATTCACATGGATGTGTTTTGCTCTGTATAAAACTGAACTTGTGTTTCTCTTGATTTTACAGTATTCCCAGATATGGCTGCAGGTAAGTGACAAGGAATCGGCCAAAGGGAGATGCCTGTCTCTTCTACTGTCACTTCTCTTTTTTGACTCCTGGACAGAGTTGTGCCACAATTGTAACCTCACAAGGTTATTGGTTGTGGTTCAGGTTCAGCTGAAGTTTTTTCTACCTGCTCAGCCTGGTTTCTGGATTGAAACCAGCACCTCTGTGATGCACGCAGTTGAGCTAGAGGCAGGGCAGTAATGAACCTTTGCCGAACACCTCGTCTGCACAGAGCACAAAGCGCAAGGCTAAGTGGTCAGTAGATGCAGCACAGACCGCAGTGTTATGGCATTACCATTTCCTAGTAGCTTTGCAGTTCTTGGCAGCCTTTCTAATTCAGAAGTTCGGCAAAAGGATACTGGTGGGGGGAGGAGGAATCTCTCCTGGTGCTCTGGCATCCTCTCTACTGCAGCAAGGGTAAGCCCTCGTAGTACCTTCTTGTGCCCATGTATGGCTGGACCTGTCAGGTTCCTCCCAGTGTGACTTGGTGGCTGTGAACATCCTTTCCCAAATAGGATCCTGAGCATAACCGTATTGCTGAATGGCTGAATGTTAAATCAAGACATGGCATTGTGGATCTGTCTTTCCCTCTGGCCTCTGAAGTAGCCCTTGGGGTGTATACCATCTCAGTGCAATGAGACATGGCTATAAAAACCTTCAGTGTTGAAGAACATGGTAAGAGTTGACAACAGAGGTGAGGGGAAAGCAGTGTGGGTAGCTGAAGAAGAGAGCATGGCGATGTGGCTATGTTCCTCAGACCTTTTGCCCTGGGACAACAGCAGACTAAGGTCTGTGCAGACATCTGTGATGGGTTGGAGGTTCTGCAATTGCATAGGTTACAAAGGAGAGGCTGTGGTCTGACCTCTTATTCTAGCTGTGGCTGGGCCCTATGATGAGCACTTTCTGCTGCTCATTGTCACCCTCTTCTAAGCTAGGTTTACTACCTACTCCAGTCAGCTGCTATAATAGGAAGAGTCATCACATACTAGTCCCATTCAGTTACAGTAATGTAGGTACGGATGAAACCCTGTGCCATTTTAAATGTTTTTCCTTGACTGGGCTGGAGTAGAAAGCAGACCCATGTGCAATTATAGCAGCAAGTAGAGGGCGATGTCGCTGAAGGCAGTAACAGCTATTGCAGCATCGTGATGGGGACATTAATATCTTTCCCCCTGTCTGGACTGCAGCTATAACCAAACTTGCAGTGTCCATACTCAGTACTGCTTTTTTTCCTCTATCCTTATCTTCCTCTCTTCTATGCAGTGCTGAGCAAATTTCAAATAAAGATCGAGCACCCTCCATTTATCACTACAGCGAATGAGGAATTTCAGCTGAGGGTCTGTGGCAAGTGAGTACACGGTATCATTGTGATCCCTGGTCTTTGACTCCACAGCCACCTCCAGATTGCCCATAGCTGATAAATGGCCTTCCAGTATAATATCCTTGCATCACCTTGTGGTTGAGGGATAGAGATCACTCTCTGAAATGGGCTCATTCTTGCACCTGGTCATTTACTGTGAAAGACACCAAGGATGCTGGGTACAGTGGGTGGAGAGGGATGCAAACTGATTTTAAGGGATGAGCTGAAGTTCCTGAGCAAACATGGTACAAAGCTCTCTCAGGCTCCACTTCCCCCGGGTAACGGTGGGATCAATACTTCTGCTGAAGTGGCCAGTCTTCAGGTGAGTATTTCTCCTCTTTGACACAGGTATACTTACGGGAAGCCAGTTCAAGGGAAAATAGAAACTTTTATCATATTATCCCAGCTCCTGGAAGAAGGTTTCTCAACTTCTGCTGTGAAGAGGAAGCAAAACAGCAGGGTAGGTGAACAAATACGAGAGTGGGAAGTATTACCTGCTGGGCATGTATGTCTGTCCCCTTAACCCGCCCCAAGACATATCTGATGCGCAGCAATGTTTAGTCTGGTGCCTTCCCACTTGCTAAACCTGATCAGACCATTGATTCCTCTTCCTGTGACTCAAAATACTGCTCTAGCTGTCCATATCTGACTCAGTGTTTCAGGAGAAGGTGTAAGATCTATGTAAATAATGACGTCTCAGGCCCTTCCCCATGTGACATTATCATATTGTATGCAAACAGATCACCGGTCTATTCAGTCCTGTGATCATTCCCACCAATAAACACCAGTATCAGAGCATCAAATGATCTGTGGCTAATGCCCCGTTTCTTGTTGTATTGATGGAGTTAATGGATCGTCTTAAATTTGCTAGTGTCCTTTCTGAGATTATGTCCAGTGCTGGTTACACTGTCTGCACATTTCTCTTCCTTACATGCTTGTGGTTAAGCTCCATGCTTGGCTTTACCCATGGTTTTCAGATGCGGCTCTTTCAGCCTGAAAGTCACAAGAAAATATTTCTAAATGTCAGACCAGCCGGCAACAAGCCAGAATAGAAAAATCCAGCTGGATCTCGGCATCTTTTAAAATGCATCCAGCAGCAAACTATCTCCAGCTGGAATGCTCTACCGTCTAAGCTGTGCAAAGCACCAACTGAATGCCAGCTCCCTCTCACCTTACGTGTAAGAGGCCCTGCAAGGTTCTGCGGAAACTTCACTAGGCACAACTAGAAGTAGTTGGTCCACCTCCCTCTCTGGCAGACTGGCTGTACCCAGCCTCTGCTTTAATGCCTGGCAAAGCTCTTGCAGTCTGTTTAACATGGCCACGTCACAGAGATGGTCTTGACTGGAAAGCCGCGCTGCCAGGCTTAGTTCATCGGGGCTGTATAGCTTCAGGGAGGAAGTTACCTTTAGCTCAGGCAGAGACACCCACACTCTTCCAGCTGCAGGATCAAGGTTTAATCCAGTCTCCCGAGTTTGTCTGTGACATCATTAACCCTTATGTGATTTGCCTGAAGCATTTTTTCCTGCCACTTTTTTTGGGTGACTATTTAATCCAAGCATATTGCTTTTCTTCTCTGGCTAAGGTATGCATAATGGACTTTCGAACTTCCGTCTCTTCCACAAGTATTTGGAAACACTTCTTTTGGGTTGCCCAGCATCTATGGGACAGCTTGTCTTCCTCCACACCACGCTCTTTCTCTCTGTTCATATCTCTCTTTCTGCAGACAAACAAGAATGGCTGCACTACTTTTACAGTGAAGACAGAGACTCTGGAAATAAGTGAAACTGACAGCCACGTAATTGCAGTAGGAAAAATGGTGGAAGACGGAACAGGTACTGGAGAATCTGTGAAGTGTCCTCTCCCTTGAAAGGAACTTCTTTGGTTTTAGCCTTTCTGTGTCAAAAAAGTAACTTGAGGGTTCCCAAGTCCTGTGGCATGATGATGGTCCCTATTCCAGTACCTCTTCCATCTGTTATTATGAGATTTCCTAATCCTCTCCACCCTTCATCTCCACTACCACATATATAACTTTTTAGTGATTGACTGGACACCAAAGTGTTCTTCAGCCAGTTGAGAAGTGCCCACTAGCCACGGAAAAG
This sequence comes from Myiopsitta monachus, assembly GCA_017639245.1. Lineage (NCBI taxonomy): Eukaryota > Metazoa > Chordata > Aves > Psittaciformes > Psittacidae > Myiopsitta > Myiopsitta monachus. Next base: position 62,846,697 of record CM029920.1, read on the forward strand.
CCTGCAATAAGTCCTTGTAGTTCTTGTTAATTGTAGTGTACCATCTTGACAGGTAGTCCCTACCCACTCTCTCTTGCCCTCTCTTTTCCTAAGCCTGAGGCAGGGCTGATTAGGCACGCTCCTGCTGTAAGGAATGCCATTCTGCTCCCTCTTAGTCTGACACAGTATTGACTATAAGGAGGTAGGTTTTCAGTACCAATGTTAATGTGCACCTAGCTCTGGCCATTGGAGGTGCCCGCTGTTCAGACTGCCACACTGTGAGTGGGGTCCTTCAGGCCACTTTTAGGCATCTACCGTATAGCTGCATATAACTGAACAGTCATCTAGTTTATTTTCAATAAAGAGAAATAAGCACTGAAAGGGTACAGTGTGTCATGTCACGAAGCAGCAGGCCCAGAAAGGCTGAGGGAATTACTTCCTGGAAGAATGTATTTTCTCTCCTAAATTTAGAAGCTGTAGATGTTGTAAGTAATGTTGAAGCATCTTCTTGTCTTCTGCTTTCCTAAGAGCACTGCTAGGGTTTAACAGATTTCTCATCTCTCCACCCAGGAGCAGAGACTATGGAAATTGCTAGCATTCCTATTGCGACAAGAATGAAGTCTATAGAGTTTATCAATAACCATTTATTCTACAAACGTGGACTACCATACACAGGGAAGGTAACACCCATGGATCCCTTCTTTCCTGAGAATACATCATAGATCTAGTCTTCTACAGGCAGAAAGCAACTATCTCCAGGAAAGCAAGTGCTGCTCTGCTGGTACCCTGCAAACATGAGTGAAGCCTCCTGTAGAAGCCATTTCTTCTCCGTATCCTAACCTAGTTTATTCCCTGGACAGGAATTCTGGGGCCAGCTGCAGTCTCTGGAGGATTCCTCATGAGTAATTCCTGAAACTAGTCTGTGCAATAAAAGGCATATGGAATGGGGGTGGCATCAGCAGGGAAACAACGTTCCCTTCAAACACATGCTCATTGTACCTTGGCAGAAATCACTAATGCCTTGTGTATCACTTTAGAGAGTCCTTTCTGACTCATGGTCCCCTGGGTGATGCTGGGACTGCTGTCTCACCAGAACTAGAAACACTCTTACCTGAGCCAGTACTAACCGCAGCCTGAAGAAGGGCAAGGAACAGTCAGTTAAGTTGCTGAAGACAAGACTCTTTCTGATTGTCAAGGATCCTGCAGTACTGTCCATGAAAAAGCTCAGGTTATGAGGAAATCACCTTTTTCCCAAAAAATCAAGGAGCCTCATTTGACTGCGCTACCTTTTATTTCTAGTGCTGAACAGCTGCCTATTGTTGGTTTTGTGTACTTATTGCACTTTTATTTGGATCCTTCCAACCTGTCTGGAAGCCAGAAGGCCTGAGAAAGCCCAGTGATAGAAACAATATTAAGCACTGGCAGTGGCTCAGAATGTGGCACCATGGGGTATTAACTTCCTCCCCTTCTTTGCAGATGCGCTGCTACAGTGACAAGTCTCCCCTCAGAAATGAAACAGTCTACCTAATAGTTGATGTCAATGATAAGGAGGCGCACCTGACATTCCTCACAGATGAGAATGGGGAAGCCCACTTCTCACTGGATACCACCAGCTGGAACAGCACAATGGTTTCCCTGAGGGTGAGTATTTGCCATAGAAAACGGAGGATAAAGTGACAATAGACTGAGGAAAGGGATGGAAAATAGAATAAATCTGAGGGTTTTGGAGCACACTCCTCTTGCTCCTAATCTCATTTGGCTGTATCTGTAGAAGCATCTTGAATTACTCTCCAGTGCTATCTCCCCAGCGAAGTGGAGGCTGTGCTGCAACATTTCAGACAAATGGTCACCAAAGGTGATCTGCTGTCCTGAGCTGAATCATGATCCTAAACTGTTGTATCCCCCCTCACCTTCCCTTGGCTCTGCTAAAAACATCCGCTAATCTGAGTACTTCCTCAGAGGAAATCTCCCCTTTCTGCACCCTGGGACATGTGGGAGGTGGCTCAGCACAGCTGCCTCTGTTGAACCTCTCTTCTAGTGGGTGCTCTTGCTCTGCAGCAGTGCATGCCTTGCTCAGGCTGAGCTTGGCAAGTAGCTGCTTTTGACTTCCCTTCAGCAGCAGACTTTGAAGTACTTGGCTGCTTCTCCTCACAACTTCTGCTCCTGCACCTGGAGCTCATTGTTACCAGCCTGGGAGTGCACCCATCTGCCCACTAACTGCATTCCTGCAGCTGACATGGGATTAATTTCCAAGTAGTACAAACGCATGTCGCCGCTCATTTCTCAGAGACTGGAACTATTGTTCCAGATGTTTTTCCCATAGATCCCCCTCTATTCAGAGTGAGGTTCCCTAATTTTGGTTGGGCAGGATTTGGTGATCTGAGGATCTGTAATCTAAGAAGTAGATTTCTCTGCTGAGGGAGCCTGAGGACAGGCTCTAGTTCTTGTTCCTAGGCCCATGGCTATTGTCCAGAGAGCCCTAAAGTATCTGCAGGATTGGAGCTTCACCATACAAAAGCTGGTCTGGTGCCTGTTGTGCTTCAGGGCATCTGACCAGAAACACAAGTTGAAAACAGGGGTGCTGCAGTGGGGTTAAAGTCTGGTGTGGGGTGTGTCCTCATGGAAAGATAAAGGAAGATGAATGAGATTGTGGGCAAATCCACTCAAACTTCATAAGAGAAAGTCTCAGACTTTAAAATGACATTTAAACAAAAGAATATTTCAAGCTTATAGCTGTGTGCTCTGCCATCAGGTCAGGGGATAGCTTAGTGTTTTCAGAGGGTGCACGAGCTTCCTTGTACCACTTGATACTGATTGCCAACTCAGGGTTTTGTGTGCTGAAGGGTACCTACAGTCTTGGAAAGGACGATGAGCAAGATTCTTCTGAAAGCTACACAGGAGTTGAAGATAGCTTCCACTGGTTGAAGCCTTTCTACTCTGAAAGCAACAGCTTCCTTGAGATCAAGGCCAGGAATGACATGATGGCCTGTGACCAAGAGCAAGAATCCAAGTGGATTATATCCTTGACCCAAATAAACTTGGCTCTGAAGTAGACCACATTGATTTCTACTACTTGGTGAGCACAGAAGACAGCTGAATCTCAGGGCAAGATCATGCTTATTGGCGTTTTACTTTTTTTGCACAACACATATTTCCTGACAGGAAAGAATAAGGTACTCCCAGGCCAGTATAAGTCTGTTTGTGAGTTCTGTTCTACCCAAACCACCTCCTGTTTTCCAGTTCCTGGGCCTGCTCCTAGCCCCCAGCTGCTTTGCTTTGCTTTGCTAGAAGTGCCTTGACCTAAGCCTGCTGCTATTAACCCTACATTCACATGGGTGGCAGTGGAGGGCTATCCTGGTTTCTGCCCTGTAGGTATGCCCCAGAATTCCATCTGTGTCTGAGGCAATCTCTGGGGCAGCTGACCTTCTCCTGTATATTTACAGGAGAAGGCCTGAAACTGCACAGGGCCTTGATGCACTCCAGAGGTCTGTTATCATGGTGTTATCTTGAAGTTCACTTTCAAGAAAGTGAGTCCAAAGCAAGTGTGACTACAGCCTGCCTAAGACCTCGTTAGTATCTGGGCTCACTCATATGGTCAAAAGTACTGTATCCTGGTACTAATGAAAATCAGAGTTCACTGCAGCTGCTCTTAGCTTCAGACATACCTCTGGCTTTGCAAGAAGTCATGTCTTCTCGTTTTCTAACCAACACCTCTCAAGTCCTCTTTGCAGCTCTACTATCGCCATCTGTGCTGCAATGCTTTAGGAGATGCCCTGCCAGAGGAGCTTCTGACATCAGCTGTCAGACATCCTTCTCTCTTCTCTTGTTCTTTTCCCACTCTCCTCATGCTGTCAGAATTCAGACCTCTGAAAGACTCTTCTCTTGCTCTTCAGGTGATAGCTAAAGGCAAGATCCTTTTCAGTGGAGAGAAGCAGGTGCCCATCAATCAACATGAGAGTGAGTAGAAACACCTGAAGTTAAGTGCCTCATAACGCACCCTAGAAAACTGTGACCTCTCTCCAGTGACAACCTCTGCAGGTCTTATTCTTATCCACAGGTGGCAATTACTGAAATGAGATCTTAGTGGTTGCATGTCATTAGACCAAGGCAATCTCTTCTCATAAGAGTTCAGTGTCCTTCTAGGCAGCTGTCCTTCTGCCTTGTCTAATTCATCTACTATTGAACCTTATGACTTTGCTGCTAGCTATAGAGAAAATACAAAATCTGTGTAGCTTGCCTGTTTATCTATTACCTATGCATTAGGGAAGAGGAATATTGTTGCTAAAGTTGAGCCAAACTAGGTTTAATCTATGATAGCATCCTGTGTGGGATGTCCTTACTGCAGGTAGAAATTATTAATGCCTCTTTTGAGTTTTATTTTCTGCGCACCCCCAAGAAGCTGATTCATTGAATTCTTTGCCTCTCTTTCTTGCTGCTATCTTGTACAGATCTGCAGGGCTCCTTCTCTTTGCCTCTTACTGTTGGCAATGACTTCCTGCCCGACATCCTGCTTCTGCTGTATGCAGTCTTCTTGGATGGAGAGGTGGTGGCTGATGTGGAGCGGTTTCAAGTAGAAAAATGCTTTAGACACAAGGTAAGTAGAAACACAAAGAGTGAGATAGCACCACTGATGTACTGTAGCCTGTTTTGGTTCCTGGTCCTGCTTTATCCTCAGCCAAGTGGCATAAGCTGTGTATATGCCAAACCAGATGCCCAGTACTTTTGGCTGGGAAACACAGCAGGTAACTTCCTTCTCACCAACACCAACTGGAAAACCTTTCCCAAATAGTTACCCAGGATCCCTTAAACTCTGTTTTCTCCCTCATTCCCCGTGACTGACATGGGAACACGCTGTTCCCTGTGTTCTTCCTAATAGAGGAGTCTGCCTGATTAACCTGTGGTAGCTCTGGATCAGAAGGTGGCAGATGTGTGGCAGTAGGGGAACTCTGGCTGAGCTGTACACACTGCAACCCCTGTAGCTTTCCCAGTGGATTTCCAGGAGGGGTTGTTGCAGCATCTCAGCCCACTTCCCTACCTTATTCTCTCTTTCCTTTTGCTCCCCAGACATCTAATAGTCACGAGGTCCCACTCTCCAGTGCTAAGGTCCCTGACTCTCTCTTCTTTTCCTAGGTGTCACTGGAATTCTCACACAAGGAGGAAGTCCCAGGATCAAAAGTCAATCTGAACCTCAAGGCTGCTCCAGGGTCCTTGTGCTCTGTCCAAGCTGTTGACAAGAGTGTCCTCCTGAAGAACAATAATACCCTAACAGCAAAGACAGTGAGTGCAGCCTCCTGTCACCAACCCCCTAGTACCTGCCTGCCTTCTCTCTCTGTGCACTGGCAGAAAAAAGCCTGTAGTCCATCCCAGGAGACGGCTGCAGTGTTAGGTGGCTGCCCTGGCATTCACTGTCCTCAGCCTCTTCTGAGCAGTTATGCAGCAACCAAGTTCCTTGTGCCTCAGCCCTGATCTTCGGGCCTCTGCCTGGAGGGTGATGGATGTTGCACGGTACTGCAGGGGTAGGCAGGGAGAGCAGCTTCAAAGAGATGCTGGCGCTTTCCACTTGGACGGAGACTGCTTAGCAGCTGTCTCTCTGCTATTCCATCTTCCACCAGGCTAAACCTTCGAAATGGACTTTTGCCCCAGTAGGGCCCTCCTATCCCTCCGCCTCAAACGTTGCTGAATTGTAGCAGCATGATGGGTCAGGCTGAGCGCCTGAGCCGTTCTTTAGAAAACAGCAGCGAGTGGACAGCACGCAGAGCACCCAGTGGCTGATGAACAGTGGTCAGGATTTTGTCCACACCCAGTTGTGAGAATCCAGAAGGGTTGAATGAACTTCCCTTAAAGCAGCTGTGTATTTCAGAGGAAGGAATTTAAAACTTAGAACAAAAATACTGCAAGAATTGAAAGTCACAACATAACCCCACAATCTACACCAGAGATAATACATACGTGTACCTCATGCAGCAAAGTGGTAAGCTAAGTTATAGCAGGCCAGACTGCTACAAAGAAGCCTCACCAAATGCAGGGGGACTTGCTATACCAGTAAATAGGACCTATAGTGTGATCTAGTGTTCTGTTTTACAGGAATGCTGTTCCAGTGCGTCTTCACTTGCATCTTCTACTAACAGGCCTATAAAGTAGTAATCATTAAATATGTAAGTCAGGTGTGCCAATGCATTGTCTTCAAACTGAATCGTGTTTTTATCCTAATCTTGTACCCTAGAGTTGAAAGACTTGAACTGTCAGAGGTGAAAGTCTTGCAGATTGAAAGCTACCTGCCAACATCCACTCCTTGAGCTTAATGTCCTTTAGTTTAAGCTGGGCCAGTGTGAACTTCCTCAACTGCAGAGCTTTACAAAGTAGAATAGAGGGCTACAATCCACATAGTTGACCCATACACATGCTGGTTGGCCACTTCCTCATGAAGACCTCTATTTTTCCATTGCAGTTGTACAAGAAGGTCTTTGATGACATCTTTACAATTGGAGAATGAGGGTTCCCCTATCACTTGGAAGACTTTGAGGCATACCTTTGTCTGCCCCAGAAGTCCAGTCTCCACAAAAAGACTCAGATGGGAGCACTGTGGTACCAAAGTGATGCTGATGTCTTTAATCTGTTTAAAGTGAGTGTCCATGCTTCCACTAAACCTTAACCTTTCCTGAGCCAGAGGTTGCCAGTATGCCATCCTGAATGCCTAAAGGAATTTGCTCTTTGCAAACTTCAGCTACCCCAACTTTGATTGCTACAAGTCATCTGTACCTTGCTGTTCAGTGTAGCTCCACTCATTTGGGGACTATGGGGACTGATGAAATTTATGAGTAATCATAGTGGATTGCACCTGATTACAGAAGTATAAAAATGAACAAATCTACTTTAGGCTACCATAGCTACAAAGGGCGAGTGGCAAGAAATGCCAGTAAGACCTGACCACCTCGCCATAATCTGACTGATCACCACTTGGCTGTTACTTTATTTGCAAAGTGTTTACTCTGTTTCATTAAATCTCTTCCGACCTCTCCTCAAAGCATTTTTAATAAACACAAGTCCTTCACAATTTGGCTTTCTAGCTAGCTATCAAGGCAAATGACAAAATAAGCTAATCAGCTAACAAGTACAATAGCCTGGAAAAAGATGTAACAGCATGTCTGCTAAATGAAACCAAAGGAGAAGTGCTGCTTCTGCCAGAATGCTGTTTAGAGAAATATATGCAAGTGAAAGCACCTCCAAACAGGAGAAGCCACACTGAAAACAAGCCAAAATGGAGTCTGAATTGCATAGGCTTCTCAGGCTGACGCAACTCTACCTTGCAAATACAGACCCTGATTCCCCCCAGAGGCACGGTACTGTACTGTCTTTTGCATGCTTACTCCTACACTATATCAGATGCTAATTAAAGGAGACCCTCCTATTACAATTATCAGTGATGCTGTAACAGATGACTGTCTTGTAACATATGACTGAGTCTACAGGCATACATAGCCTGTGCAGAAAGGGTGAGGGCTCCTATGATCCATGAAACAGTTTGGTACTTCAAGAAAGTAGAAGAGTTCTCAGTGATTTGCAGGCCATTAAATCAAAGCAAAGTTTGCTTACAGGATGAAATACTTGCCTTTGGTGTGATGATGTCTTTTTCTCAGCCCATGCCCATGAGGGTGCATTCAATTCAATATTGCCACATGTGAAGCACAGGCCCTAAGAGACTGAGTCTCATTCAGACAAAATCAGAATCCAAACTAAGCTGTGACCAAGTTGCCCATCAGTTTTCTAAGCCAGGACTGGTGCTAACTTGTTGTTGCGGTTTAAGCCCAGTCGGTAACTCAGAGCCATGCAGCTGCTTGCTCATTCTTTCCTTTCTTGTGTAGGAATGGTTATGTGTGAACAGTTAGATCTCTCCGCTCTAAAACTCTTCAGCAATTTAAAGCTTGCATTTCTTTTCCTCTTAGGCTTTTTTCATGGGATATATGGTGTTTGACTCTGTCTCATTGTTAGGGTCAGGCATATGAAGGACAGATCTAGTTGAAATTTATGAGAAGTAAGAATTGGCTCCAGTATTCCTCGTAAGTTGGTTTCCATTTCTCATGCACTGCCTGAAGCCTGAGCCTGTAATTTTATGCATATGTATTTAAACAAGCATAGTTCTAAATTGTTTCAGCTACCACCAGCCCCCTTATGATACCTACTATCATGAGATGTTGTAAACATTTCATGTCCCCTTTTATTAATCACTGATTTACTCTTTTCACTGCTTCCTCAGATATAGCGCATGAAAATATTAACCAATACTAGAATCAAGAAACCAGTTTCTTGTATGCAACCAGGCTTTGAGAAAAAGATGCATTCTCGAAAAGACAATGTTGCTGGTAAGGAATCAGATATGTCTATCTCCTTGGCTGAAGGGGATCTCCTTTCTCAGTTCTGGCCAGCCTGCAGCTGAAGTAGCTGATTTCGACCCTGCTGTGCTTCTTGTTTGTGCATGGGAGGAGTAAAGCCTGTGTCCAGTTCAGTGAACCTGATTTATAAATCACAGACAAAAGTTCAAAGCCCTGTGCTTTATTGGCTGGCCCTCCAGTACAGAAAATGTACTACGCTGTCCGCCAGCACTTTCACAGACTGAGAGGGTGCCACTCCACCCGATGATGCTGTCTCCCCTGAATCCAGACCAATCTTGCTAGATCTGTCAGACTGAGTCTAGGGCTAAACTCCACCCAAGTCTGCCTCCCTAAGGCTGCATTCCCCAAAAGTACATAATCTGTGTCAGATTCTCACTGAAACGCCAACCCTCTTGTCGAGACGCCCGCTCTTGCCGTGTGTCACAAAGCATTTACAGTTTGTGTTAGATTGCCTGTGAATGAAGAACTAATTCCACCTGTAGCTATGTATGCTTTTTTCTGATGTATCCATTCCTTTCCAGTAGAAAGTCGTGTTGTCCATGGTGATTCTGCACCTCGTTCTCAAGACAAGAAGCCAAAACCACGGACACTTTTCCCAGAGACCTGGATTTGGGATTTGGTCTCTGTTGGGTTGGTAACAGCTTCCACCTGCCTTCCCCAGAGAAACCCCTGGTGATTTCTGACTGCTTCTGAGCAAGTTCTCCTCTCCCTCTTCCTGCTCTAGGGATGATGGGCAAGTGTCTCTCCAAGTTGCTGTACCTGACACCATCACAGAATGGAATGCCAACACCTTCTGTGTTGCTGATGCTGGCTTTGGGTTGTCACCTCTGACCACTCTGAGGGTCTTCCAGCCTTTCTTTGTGGATCTGTCACTGCCATACTCTGTGATCCAAGGAGAGACTTTCAGCTTAAAAGCCACTGTCTTCAACTACCTCCAGGACTGTATCCAGGTGAGCATTCCCCCAATTACATGGCCTCTGTCAAAACAAAAACTTGGGTGCAAAGGTAAGCTATGACCTTCTCAGAAGCCCTAGATACTGGCATCTGGGTCACAAAGCACTACCTCTCCCTGCATGAACCAAGGTGTTTGCCCCTTCATGCACTGCCTGTCACTAACCCTATGCGAATGCGTGCTTGGACACCCCACTACACTCAGGTTCGCACCACACTCACAGAGACCCCAGAACTGCAGGTGGGTGCCTGTCCAGGCTGCCAGTTCACCAGCTGCCTCTGCGCCAGTGAAGCGAAAACCTTCATGTGGAAGGTGACAGCCACCAGGCTGGGTGAGGCTGAGCAGAGGGATGTATGGCAGCTAAGTGGGAGGAAGGGTGGAATTCGCCTGCCTCTGCATATTTGATCCCAGTGTTAGTACATACAGCTGCCTGCTGCAAGTACTCAGCAATGTGCCTCTCTGCTCCCTGCAGGCAGAGTGAATGTCACTGCGAGCAGCGTGGCAGAAGATTCACACGATCTGTGTGCTAACAGGGTTACCGTGACACCTTTACAAGGAGAGAGAGACACAGTAATAAAACCGCTGCTTGTGAAGGTGAGTCACATCCCAGGGTGGAGTACACCTGGGGACAGTGGGTCATTCCCTGAAGCAGTCAGCAAAATGCGAAGAGGAAGTTTAATCCCTCCTTGGAAGCAGACAGGCATGCTGAGCCATGGTGGCTTCCTTGCCCGCCTTCTCTATCTGAACTACTCTTTCTCCACCTGCGGCCAGGAGGTGTCCTACAAGAGGAGACCCAGAACACCTTTCTTTGTGCTGCAGGTATGGGGCAAAAATCTCTGACTGTTACTGATCGTGAGAGCAGGATCGAAAGGAGAGGGCCACTGCAAACACCCAGAGGTGGGGGGAATTGTCAGAGGGCAACCACTGGTGGTACCGTCTCTGTCTGAGAGAACAACAGTTATAGTTTGTCCATGTCTGGCAAAGTTTCCTGTACGGAGGCATCTGTTTGCAAGTCTTGGCTGTCTCGGAGTCACCCTGAGCCTCACCTGCGTCTCCCTGGGACGTTGCACTTGTGTGTGATACTTCTCCATGGGATAAATTTCCAGGTTCTGCCTTCCTCAGATAATACCGTCTCTGAAGAGTTCTCCCTGACTCTGCCTGCAGAAGTGCTGGAGGGATCTGGACGAGCCACTTTCTCTGTAATTGGTGAGAAAGACCTTCCCTGCTCTTGGGTCCCCAGTGGGAAGAGCTTGCACTTACTGAGGCATCAACCCAGCTCCTCATGAGATAAGCTGTAAGGGGTGCACTGCTGGCCTCAGGAACGTGGATCAAGTAACCTTTTTCAGTATTTATACCTCGCCTAAGGAATTAACCTGGGTTATCCCCAGGTGGCTCGAGAAAGCACAAAATGGGGTATTATCTTCTCTGACATGTGTCACTGCCATCCACCTAAATGAACCAAAACCATCCTGCCAAATTTCCACCTAGTTTACCACTGTAATTCTTCTCCCTCCTTGATACCCACTCAGGGATGAAAGCTCTCATCACCTTTTTCAGACCTCCTCAAGTTTCCTCTACCCTCTCTCCTCCCAGAACCGGGATGTCTTCCCTTTCTGTTCTGGACTAACCTAGGAGAGGTCAGCAGAAACCATCATCTCTGTTAAGTGCGCGGCTGGCTCTTTTCCAGAATCCCAGTAGAGTTTCGAGAAGGCGGCAATCCTTTCATTTCATTCTGCTGAATGTCTCTGCTTTGCTTTTCTCCTGCCCCTCCACCTCAAACCTAAGGGGACATCATGGGCCCAGCACTTCAAAATTTAGACCAGCTGCTAAGGATGCCCTTTGGCTGTGGTGAACAGAACATGGTTCAGTTTGCACCAAACATCTTCGTACTCCAATACTTGAATAAGACTAAACAACTGGTCCCAGAAATTGAAGATGAAGCGCTGAAATTCCTGAAAACAGGTAAACGTTGTCCTTTGTTCTTCTGCTCCAAAACGGAGGTGCTATAAATCAGGAGTGTGGGCCACTGGTCTGGTAGAGAGGTGCAGGGAGAAGTGGGAGCACTGCCAGAGCTGTGACAAAGAAAGGTATTGCAGAGAATAAAGGATATGTCTCACGGAAGGAAAAGTGTGCTTCTGAAGAAGCAGAACTTCTGTCTCTCACTGTTATTGAGGTACTAACCCTGCTTTTTAGTGAAGGGTGTAGGTAATTAATGATTTCTGTCATTATGTGATGCCAGTGGTTTGCTCTTTTATCAATCTGAGGCAGATGGAAGTCCCTTGTGGAGATGGCATCAGCTGCTATTAACTGGAATAAAAAATGGCCCTTGGGGATAGATAGGAGTTCAGTAGATTAGTGTTTCCCCATGTTTTAGGACACATATTGTGGGGGCATGTCAGCTCTGTCCAGGTTAATCTGAACTTAATACAGTGCCAGTGTGTGTCCCATTTTGCAAAGTGCCTCACATTTCAGCCTGCCAGTCTCCTTACCGTGCTATGCTGGAAGCTTAGCAGCCTCCCATGGGTAGGCTTATATAGGGTCCGTGGGTGGGATTATATTTCCTCTCCTTCCCCCTTTCTCTCTTGTACTGCAAGTGAGTCAGATATTTAGGAGAGAGGGACCTACCCAGGAGACTGGCAGCAGCAGAGGAGCAAGCTGGAGGGTAACCAGTGAAGCCCTGTGGAGGGTGGAGGAAGAGCCATCAGATGCAGGTAGTGTTTTGCCCTCAGAGCTTTCTCTAAAAACAAAGAAGTGCTTTTTTGGGTCCCAACAGGGGTAGCAGAAGTACTGAAAACCAAACTGGATATCATATTGGTCCCCCCTAGGAAAAGCCTTCCTCCTCACTCCTAACTCCTACAGCTAATTTATTCACAGCATGGTACCCATGAAAGTTCCCTGGGGCGTGGGCAGACGTGAGATGGCAAAGCATGTCGCCATTCTGCAAACCAGCAGGGCAGATGCCCACAGCACTTACATGTAACAGCTCTAGTCATGTAGAGCAGCTGCATGCCATGCTTCGGTGGTGCTCTGCGACTGCTTCCTGCCATGCTGGTGTGGGGTGCATGGGGAATTGTGGGGTGGGAGGTTTGCCTCAATGTCTCTGGCTGTAGGGCCTGGTGAAGTCTCTTGCTGTGGAGCTTTCTTCCCACAGCCAGATACAGTTTGAGATGCTACAGGCCCTCACACTGAGAGTCATGTCCTGGCATCCATCTTCATAGGTTACCAGCGTCAGCTGCTCTACAAACATGACGATGGCTCATACAGCGCCTTTGGGAAAGGTGACAAACAGGGCAACACATGGTGAGTGACCAGAGTTGTTACTGTCATCCCAAATCTATTATCCTTGTTGGTTCAGCTCCTGGCTGTGACATGGGATTCCTTTGTGCTCCGCTCACAGGCTGACAGCTTTTGTAGCCAGGTCCTTTGGACAAGCCAGCTCTCACATCTACATCAATAAGGATCATGTGCACAGTGCCTTGCTCTGGCTGCAGAAGCACCAGCTGCCCAGTGGCTGCTTCCAGAGTGTGGGAAAGCTCTTCAACAATGACTTGAAGGTATGGCTGCCAGACATGGGAGTGGGAGCAGGAGAAGCACAATGTGAGGCACAGGGCTGCTTCCCCAGGCTCTTTCCCTGTGCACGGTAGCACAAAGCAATGTGCCCATGGCCTAGCACAGCCAAGGCAGCTTCCCAGAGCAGAACAAAAAAGAGTGGTCTAAAACCACAGACATTTCCTCCAGGTGAGGTTTTAATCATGGAATCATAGAATGGTTTGGGTTGGAAAGGACCTTCAGATCATCCAGTTCCACCCCCCCTGCCATGGGCAGGGACACCTCACACTAGACCCTGTCACCCGAGGCTCTGTGCAGCCTGGCCTTGAACACTCCCAGGGATGGAGCATTTACCACTTCTTTGGGCAGCCTGTTCCAGTGCCTCACCACCCTCACAGTAAAGAACTTCCTTATATCTAACCTGCACTTCCCCTGCTTCAGTTTAAATCCATCACCCCTTGTCCTGTCACTACAGTCCCTGATGAAGAGTCCCTCTCTGGTATCCTTGTGGGATACTTTGCAGGATCTCTGCTAGGATTCCTTCATTTTTACGTTAGTCAAAAGGCAGCATGGCCAGTTGTGCCAGGGTACTTCAAGGGAATGGGAAGAAATATTTCTATATCTTAGTGCTTGTCTAGAATACCCTGGCTGCATTCTCCCTCTTCTCATGCCTTGTGACGCACAATACGCTCCAGATAATCCTGACTATGTGCTCTAATATGAGATTATCTGAAGACACAGCTGTTGTCCACCTCCCAAAAAGTATGACTTCTGGAAGCTGACACCCCCAAAGCAATCCCTGCGGTGTAGCTGCAAATGCACCAAGCTCTTGGTAAACATGAACTGGGTTCTTTGTCATTGTAAAGGTAAGATTGCAAGGCCACCCATATTAGATACAAGGCAGGTTTATGAAAGAAAAGTCTGCTATTTTAGCAAAGGGTTACACTTTTTTCCTTAAAGTTTGGCTGCCATATAAAAAAAAACCCAGACCCAGAGTGTATGTGGAGGCTCTCCATCCTTGTCTGGTTTTCATTAACTTCTCAGCTTGGGCTTTCTGCTTGAACAGAACTTTCTGGAATAGGTTTTGTCTCTCCTCTCCCCTTACACTTCAAAATTCCTGCTGTTCAGTATGAACAATGCTTTTCAGCAGCTCAGCCCAAATTCCCCTTCTCATTTTCGATGTTGTCGTGTCTCATGTCTGAGCATACAAGCAGAACTTCCCAAAGAACAAATGTCCTCTGATGGGATAAGAGGCTCCTGTGTGCCTGTTTACCCATATTAACCCATATATATAATAGCTTCTTACAGTCAGATGAACTGTATGTAAGCTTGCATTGCTTCTTGTAGGCAAATGCTGCGTCATAACCACTTTGTTCAAGAGGCCAATTGCAACATATTTAAGAAAATAAATAGATTAACAGTCTGTTTCATGCCTTCCTGTGAGAAGCCATGCCTCAGCTGGATGCACAACATGGCTCTGAGGCTGCACTCAGCACCAGATTTTCATTATATTCAGTAAGTGAACCTGAAGTGCTTTCCTTCAGTTCCCATATATCCAGGAATTCCCTGAGGCATGCTACTTCCTCTCTCAAATACACCATCCATAGGCAGTTTCAGTGGCTATACAATGAGAAGCAGTCCGTGTTTGGTTTTGGCCTTTTCTGATGTTAGTCTGTGTGACTTGCAGGGTGGTGTGGATGATACAATCTCCTTAACAGCCTATATTGCTGCTGCACTGGTGGAGCTCCATCTGGAGAGGAATGTAAGTCACATGCAAACTCTTGCAGGGCTTGGCAGCGTCCTCCCCAGGTCTATGGTTTCAGGGAGTACCCAGCTTGAGTTGGTGAGAAGTTCTGCCATGTCCCACCTTTGTACGCAATAAGCTCAATAGGAAATTGTTAACTTGGAAAGGAGTTCTTACTATAAAAGGCCTGACTTGCAGCAAAGCAGAATGTGTGCCATTCCCAACTGATCTCAGGGAAACAATTGCCTCTGAAAATGGCTCAGGGCTTGCAGGGAGATGCAGTAGTTTTCATTAAACCAACCAATATAGCCAAAGGATAAAAAAAGACCACCTCTCAGGTACGCAACCCCCATCCTTCAGACCTGAAACAAAAGCAGTGATCTTCAGGCCAAGAGCAGACTCTTCTGGCTATAATGGGCTGATATTCCAGCCTTCCTGGTACAGTTCTGAGAACAACATTGTACCCCCTCTGGAACTGAGGCCCACGCAATGCAGCTCGGGCAGCTCTGAGCCAGCGTGTTACCAGACACTTCCTACAGCTGGATTCTCAAGTGTATTGACAATGCCCCCTCCCAGTGATATGTTCAGTCAGATCTTTGTTTTCGACCCACAGCGGGTGATGCTTTGTCCACTCTACTTCACGTTTCACAGTCACGAGAGAGATGTTAGCACTGAAATACCTCAAAGATGTATCTGGGATGCTTGACAGTTGGGGATATATTTTCACAACGTTTTTTTTGTCAGAGGAAATTCACTGGGTTGGAATTCCTTTCTCAGGTCACCATGCTGGATAACGCCTTACGTTGCCTCAAGAATGTAACACTTGATAAAACAAGCCTTTATGTCAAGGCTTTGATGGCTTATGTCTTCTCGCTGAGTCAGGATATGGAGATGAGAGAGCAGCTCCTGTATATGCTGGAGAAGGAAACCGGTAGGTTGCTGTTTAGAAGATTTTGGGTTCTAGAGGCAATGGCTGTGTTTATAGCCTGATATCTGTAGGATTTAATTGCAGTGATTTGGAAAATTTAACTGTTGTCAGATTGGCTTTTGTGTCAGAAAATCCCTTGAATAATCCCTTGAAGCTGTGAGAGTCTCGAGTTTTCTCAGACCCAGGAACAGTTTCTAATTGAAAGAAGCAGAAGTGATCCATGCTCAGTTTGTGTGGTCAAAGGACTCACTTGAGTTTCGGTGCTTCCGCCATTCTTCAGCAATTCATCTGTAGTGCAAGAGGTCTTACAGAGGAAACTTGGTTCACCATGTCTATCCATCTGCTGGTCAGGGCATTTACATGGCAGGATTTGCAGTTCTTTTTGACTGCTTCCCCATTGCTGCTTTACTCAGCTCAGGACCCTTGTGTGGATACACATTAATTGCTGTGCTGCTGATCTTGGCTCTTCCTTTTGTCTCTTTAATGTGGGTCAATCATAGTTTTCTTTGGCTTTTGTTTCCACTGTTAATAGTTAGCAATGACTTGACAAGAGCAATGGAGTTGTAAGAGTGGGAAAGGTATCCTGCATGTTTAAATGTGTCTGTGTTCTGCCTACTGGGTCTGAGGATGTGGCTGCAGTTTGCCCGCTGGAGAATCTCTGCCTCGGAGGTTTATCTTCTGCTGGCTAGAGACACCTTTCTGTATTAGCTTCACTAGCAGGATTACAGCTGGATCTTAAAGAGGAGTTCAATGCTTTTTAAAGAATCAAGGTTAATCTGTAGGTCAGCTTCAAGAAACTTTCTACCACTTCATTTAAAACTTGTTCTGCTTACACCACCTTGGGAGTAGTAAATGGCAAATCTCTCACGCAAAAACCTTCCATTCTGATAAGCATAATGAAGTTATACCAGTCCATACATGGGGGGTCCTTGTTTAGCCCTGAGCTAAACTCTGAAGTCTTAGGCTGGTTTGGGGCAAACAAGTGATTTTGTGATTCTATTTCAAAAGTGAAGGTTCGTTCTGAAAACTGATTCAGAATTTAAAAGCATTTCAAGGTTTCATATTTATACCTTTGCAGGAGATACCTACAATTCAGCTGAATTCTGAATTCTTAGCTGAATTTTGGTTAGCTCCCTACCATCACTATAGCAAAACATTTGACTGGACTCAAATGTATTCAATGCCTATAAGCTTAGACCATAGGTGGGAGGCCAGCTCTAGCTTAAATTGTCCCAGCCTATGCACTGCATAGTGAGGATGCCAACAAAATGAGTTGGGTAGTTTTGCTCCTCTGATAGCCCACCAGCAGTTCTCCCTCAAAGAGCAACCAATTCTTGCACAATAGATACAAATGACTGGAAATGGATCCCGCAGCTTTTCAGCACAGGGAGCCTTGTTATACTGTCCTAGGGAAATGCAGAAACAGCAAAAGAAGTCAAAGCTTGAGTACGTGGCTTTGAATATGCACAGTGCAGTCAACAGTTTCTAGGAAAACTGTTTTTTGGGGGAGCTCGTTGAGTATTTAGGGCCTGGATCTCCCTGTGCTTTCAAAGGAAAAAAGTGGAGCCTGTTATAGAAGGCTGGCCCTTCAGAGTACACAGTCAGCACAAGTGACTGGCTTCTGCACTCTGAGGTGGCCTGGAAAGGCATATGTATTTCCAACAGTATACAGGAAACTGCCAGTCCTTGAAGGATACTTGGCCAGGAGAAGTTGATGTTCACAGGTTCTTCTCTTCCGCATGTTTCTCCCCCCATCAGCAGAACTCCTGACATCACATTCCAGTAGTGAAGAATCTTCTTCTGTGATTGAGACAGTAGCCTACATCCTCCTGGCTCATGTCTCCAAACCCCACTTGGCATTCAATGAAACCTCAGTAAGCAAGATTGTGCACTGGCTCAGTGGAGAAAGAAATGCCTTTGGTGGATTTGCTTCCACACAGGTAACAAGTTGGGGAAAGTCATGGGGGAAGGACAGAGATACTGTGCCTGGAGTGGTGTGCGCACCTCTCATGCGCACATCACTCTAGATCCATCCTTTGCAGGCAGGCATACATAAGCCTGCTTGGGAAGGGGAATGCCAGGGGGGAACGCTTTTTCTGTGTGGTGTAATCGAGATTACCCAGAGCCTGGGGCTGCTAACCCCAGGGCTCAGAAGCCACCCTTTCCAGGTAACAGACAGTAATCCAGCTGCCTGTGGCACAGACCTTACCTATGCACTTAGTGGCGTAGACCCCACTTGTGCCAGAGTGTGAAACGGGGCCATGAGGATTGCTGTTCTCCCTTCAGTGCCTGAGCTAGTGTGCTGCGTCTTGTACTGCATGGTTCCGCAGCAAAGCGTCTCTCTCTCTACCTTCAGGACACAGTTGTTAGCCTGCACGCCCTTGCTCAGTACACAGCCCTGATTCCTCAGGAGATCAGAGATGTAAAGGTGACAGTGAAAGGCAAGGATACTTCTCCATTGGAGTTCCATGTGCACAGGAACAAGAAGTTGGTCCTGCATCAGACATCTCTCCTTGCAGTCCCAGGGATGTACACAGTACAAGCAACTGGCAGTGGCTGCGTTTATGTACAGGTGTGTATATACAAGGAAAAGAACTGTCAGGTTTTGCCACTGACTGTTCAAGTGAGGTTTGGCTCTAAGGAGACCCTGTAGCCTCAGATTCTGAGTAGGATTTGGTTTTCTAGACAGAATCATGTCGAGCTTGAAGGAGCTCAGGTATACTCTGTTGAAATGGTTTTATTGTAACCATCTATGGTATCTTCACCTCAGAAATGTCTCAGCTTTGCTGCCCCATGCTATAGAGCCATGTCATTGTAAAGAGACCAGTAGATCTGAAGTAAGGAGTGATGAGACGCGGAACAGTACTTGCTTCTATATTGAACATACGTTGCTGATGTCATTGCTTCAGGAGCTGAGCACTGTATATCTTCTGACTCAGTATTTGGATTGTTATCACACACAGAGATAAGGAGAGATGTAGGACCAAGGTCTTCTTATCTCAGTACACCAACACAACTGATCCATCTTATTTTTCTGGCAGCTTTGATAGTAGTCTGCATATGAGCCGCTCATGCAGCAAAGAACTCGAGCCACTCCCTGTGAAAGCCTCCCTCACTGTGTCACTTCTGTTCAGCCATCTCTTCTGTTCAGAGAATCTGCAAGCAGTGTATAGACAAGAGGACATAACAATGATTTAGTGTTAATGCATGTCGGAGGTAACTGGGACTCACACTGCTTGGCTAGACTTGACTATAGTTAATAAGCATAAGACATCTGATGAATACTGCTGACCAGTCAGGCTCCAGGCAATGCAGGAAGATTGGCCTATGCTGCTCTTTGGAGTGTGATCAACCCTCTTGCTGAATTGTCGTCTTCTGTTTCTTTACTATTTCTTTCTTCCTTTCTTTCCTTTCTTTCCTTCTTTCCTTTCTCCTTGCTTTCTCCTTGCTTTCTCCTTGCTTTCTCCTTGCTTTCTCCTTGCTTTCTCCTTGCTTTCTTGCTTTCATTCTTGTTTTATGCTTGTTTTGTCAGTATTTTTCCTCTTGAGACCTGGAACTGATAACTATTCTCATGTCAACAGTTAACAGTCATATTTCTTTCTCCTTGGGGGCAATGTTTTAGCTAATGTACTTTCTCACATCTTAATGATTTATTTTTTTTTTCAGTAAGACTGAGACATTTTTGTACTGAATGAGGCCTTGGATCACAGAGAGCTAAGCCTCCATGCGAAGGGCTACATTTGGTAGATGTAACTGATGCTGTGTGCTAAACAGCACACCTGAACAGAAAGCACGGCTGGGGCCAGCTGTGTTAGCCACTGGTTACCAACTTCTTAAAAGCTGGAGGCACAGGTAGTCCTTTAGCTCATACAGGGAAGCTCCAGGGCATTTCACAGAGATATTTTCTTCCCCACCAGACCGCTTTGTACTGTAACATCCCACCATCAGAAACAGAAGAAGGCTTCATTCTAGATGTGGAAACAGTACCAAGAGAATATGATGGGGACAAGGAACAGCTTGACATCCATGTGTCTGTCAGGTATGACGTTCCTTGAAGGTCTTTCTTCAGTGGAGCCCAGTAACATGATGAAACCCCCCCTAAAAGCCTCCTGTCTGTGGAGACAAAGACACAGAGGAAGACTCTCTTCTTCTCCATAGATCCCAAAGAGATTCTCAACTGAGGCCTGAAGAAGCATGGGAATCATTTGCAGTGCCACAGCAACTGTTTCAGTCAGCACAGAGCAGCTCAACAGTCCAAGAGCACTAGCAGCTGAGATGGCATTGTTTCCAAGAGCCAGAGTTCCCTCCCTGAGGGACACTTGGCAGCCTGGTTTGAACCAGCCCTGAGGTGCATTCTCCTGTAGTGTGAACCTCTGCTGGAACCAGATAGCAACAATTCCAGTCCCTGTCCTTATTTCACTTGGCTGCGTCTGTCTAGGATGAGTGTCTTGGTCCATATTCTCCATACCCTACTGTCTTGAAAGTAGCATAGAATCATAGAATAGTTAGGGTTGGAAAGGACCTTAAGATCATCCAGTTCCAACCCCCCTGCCATGGGCAGGGACACCTCACACTAAACCGTGCCACCCAAGGCTCTGTCCAACCTGACCTTGAACACCACCAGTGATGGAGCATTCACAACTTCCCTGGGCAATCCCATTCCAGTGCCTCACCACCCTCACAGTAAAGAATTTCTTCCTCATAGCCAATCTAAACTTCCTCTGTTCCAGTTTAAATCCATCACCCCTTGTCCTCTCACTACAGTCCCTAATGAAGAGTCCCTCCCCAGCATCCCTGTAGGCCCCCTTCAGATACTGGAAGGCTGCTCTGAGGTCTCCACGCAGCCTTCTCTTCTCCAGGCTGAACAGCCCCAACTTTCTCATCCTATCTTCATACGGGACGTGCTCCAGTCCCACATCTCCATGTTGCAGAGGACATGAAGCCATAACGCGTTAACCATAGCACATTCACTGCACAATCTGTTTGTTTTAATATTGAGCAAATAGATGGGGGCAAATTTTTGTCCCTTTCTCCTATCACTTAGACACGCTGCTGAGTTTTCACATCACTGTAGAGCCGGCCAGAGTTTGAATGTGTTCTTTAGTATCTCCTAGACATGCTGTGATGCCTTCCACATCTAATGTGCTTCTCTCCTGCCTTTTTCAGTTATGTAGGGGACCGTGAGACCAGTAACATGGCCCTCATGGTGGTGGAGATGCTGTCAGGGTTCATTCCTGTGAAGAGCTCTGTGAAAGCGGTAAGACTTTGGCCTCGGGCCTTCCCTGAAGACATGAAAATGTGTTTCTCTGATGTAGCTGAGCCAGAAATATCCAAACATTTAAGAACTGCTGGAGAATGGTATCTACTTATCTTGCTACAAGTTAATTAAACTAAGAAAGTGCAGATACAGTGGGCTATTTCACAAGGCAGTTTTCCACTTGGGGAACTGATAGTGCAGTTTTCCATGTTCAGTAGTGAGCACCACATACGCAGTGGAAGGTTAGAGAGAAGCTGAAAAGCACCTAGTTAGAATCGTCTGGGTGTGCACTGAGGCCCTTTGCCATTGCCAGTACCATTTGTAGGGATACTCGATAAAGTGGTGGTGAATCCTCTAGAGTTGCTTGATTACATGCTCCAGTGTTCCAGTAGATAACCAGGAAGATATATCATATCGTCCTATTATCCGTGTTTCCCTGTGCTGCAAGTGCTGAAAGTAGGAACATGGCTCAAGGACAGTTGTCCCATATGTGAAAAAAATCTTCCTGAGACTTTGTGCACTCTCAACAACCTTAGTACCATTATAGCTGGGTTACGCAGGTCTTCCCCTGACTAGGCTGAATGCTTTGGTCAGCAGTGGTTCGCTGACAAATACTAAACTTGGTGTGAGACAACAGGGAAGGCAAATGATCTGATGCTAACCAAGCTCATCTCTTGTCTTCCTGTGCAGCTGCAGAAGATACCTCTGGCAAAAAAGACAGAGGTAAAACCAAACAAAGTCACAATCTACTTGGAAGAGGTAAGAGAAAGGCCACAGGCAGCTGCCTGCTTAAGTAATAGCAACTGCAGTACTTTGTACAGGACTCTCAGAGATCAGAAACGCAAATCTGTAGGCTGGTCAAGGGTGTTAAAATTTTGGCAGAAAAGGAAGAGGGTGGAAGAACCTGGAAAGAGAAAAAGAAATCTCTGATGCAGAGGAATAAAGTTGGTATGTAGACGACTTTGAGATGGCCAGTGGATTTCTGCGAATTCCAATTCTTCTCTCCAGCTGGGTAAGACCCCTCTGAAGTTTAACATCTCAGTGGAACAAGATGTTGAAGTTCAGAACCTGAAAGCGGCGACAGTGTATGTCTACGACTACTACAAGCCAGGTGAGATTTCAGTGGCATAAACAAGGAGTAACTATTATACCTCCATTCAGACACAGTTCTGTCTATGTCCCTTATTACCTATCTCCCTTATTTTGGTGCACTTTTTCCTGCAGCTCCAAACTTGGGTTTCCTCTGTATTAAACTCTGACATTCAAGAAACAGAATCAATTGCTTTTCTGTCCTTGAGATGAGACTGCCTGGCATTATGATTATGTTGTGGTGTGTATGTGTTCAAAATGACTGTGTTTTTTCACTTCCTCTAGCTTCAAGCTATGTCTCTGTGGAAAGAAAGCTTCTCTGTCAATTTAGGGTGTTTCCTCCAGCTCCTTGGCGCTCTTGAAAATACTTAGAAATCTATTTAAAATCACTGTTGCATGCTGTCACCCCGATCCACCGGAAGGCAGAATTTAGTTCTGTGCTTTTCATGTGTGAAAATCCTACTATCCATTGCGTACTGAGAGGGTAACAGGAAAACAATTTCTTACCCTTTAAAGCTCTGAATGAACTACCAGCACAAAGAAGAGAGATCTTGGAGTTATTTTCAGTCTCTCAGTATGAGCCAAAACAGCAGATGGAACATTAAGAATTATTTATTTATTTTTTATAATTTGAGAACAAAATGGAAAAACTGTCACTGAAGATTCAGAAGCAGCACCACAGGCCGACATGCTGTATACTGAATTCTATTCTTGGTCCTCTTTCCACACCATGTCAAGAAGACGACAAGACTTCTTAATCCGGCATTTACAGAGCTAAATATTGTCACCTGCTCTCTTTGCTATTCCATCCTGTACAAGAATTATTGTGTTCAGTACATACGTTTTAAAAATGGATATCTCACATGAGAATACCAATTATCCATAAAAAAGCAAGGCTATTGGGACACACTAATGAAAGGCTCTCTACTTACGAAAATGTCTTTGCATTAGAAGGCATCACAATGCATACAGGGGTCTTTTACAGCTGTATGGGAGGTATGCTGGAAAGACAGACCATTGGTCTGATCCAATGTAGACATTTTTCTGTTCCTGCATTCACAGTGTGAAGGGTGAAAAAAAAAATTAAGGTAGTGGGATGGTTGTGTTAAAGAGTAAGAGGCCTGGCACTACCCTACAGTGCAGTTCTGCAGCTCACTGCTCTTTCTCTTTTGTTTCTACAGATGACCACGCAGCAAGAGAGTACGTTTTCCCCTGCAGCTCAGGTTAGTCTTAACCAACTTCCAAGGTGGAAACAGCTGACACAAAGCAAAGCACCCCACCTCTGCTCTGTATTTCATTCCATCAGGTCCTGTAGAGCCTTCTTTGTCTGCAGGTTGAATTGGAATCTACTGTACTGGTTGTGGGCATAGGTTCTAGCCCAGGTATAATCTCAATGCAGACCAAGGCCTTAGCATACCATGGAAGGTTAAAAAGATCTCTTTTTATTCCATTTCCATACACTCTTCACGTGTGCAGTTCTTACAGCATCTCAAATATGAATGCAACTGGAAATGCCTATTTCAACGACAGAAAGATGACATCCTCTAAGTTCTCCTAGCTTTTAGATAGCTTCCTAAAAATTCACCAGGCACTTTGTCTTTTCTTGCTTTTTCTTTCCATAGATACCTCAAAGAAGGTTCCTACTAGAATGCCCTGACTCTGCAATCAATAATCTGAATTTTATGCTTCCATAAGGAAAACTTCATTGATCTGGCCCTCTACTGTGTTGGACGCACCCTATTTCCTTTGATCCTAAGTTTCCACGCGAAACCTGGCTTAATACACAGTAATTTGGGATCAAGTGAAATAAAGTATGTGGAATATAGAGATAAGGCAGTGACTTGACAGTTGATGAAGATTTTAATGCCTGAAAAAAAGAGAAACATTACATAGGTCATGGTTGCATACTTTGCTTTTGGTCATCAAAGTGGCTTTATTCTTCCTGTCTTCCCTGAGTCCCATCTCTGGGCTACCTTCTCAGTAGAGTTAACAGAGCAGTTTGTCTACGACCAAACTCTAAGCAAAAAAAAGACATTTCTAACCCTCCTCTGATCCACTACATGGCCTTTTGAATCATCTTTATGTCATAACTGAAGAGTAGGAAGAGGCAGAAAAGAACTGTACAACAGTGCCTTGTGAAGGGAGGCCATAAGACTGAAATAACAACCCTTCCACATTCACAATATATTGTGTGGCCTCTTGTTTGTTTCCATTTCTTATGTCAAGCGTGAGTATTTTAAAAACTCTAAAAGAGCATGATCCTGCAGATATCACTTTCAGATCCCATTTCCATTAGCTCAAGGAATCAAGGATTCTCTTTCAATGCCTACTGTTTTAAAAGCAAGTCTTCCAAGCCATATAAATGAAGGGTTAGATCTGGATGTATTTGTGGGGCTGTTTCTATACGTCCTGTGCTTCGTTTTATTTTTTTGGAAGCAAACATTTGTAATCTCCTTTTAGTGATTCAGTTACCTGTCATAAAAAGAAATAGCAATATGAGGCAGTGATGGATGCTGTGCGCATGCAGGACATGCAAAGCTAACACTACTGTAGAAATTTAATGAAAAGAGAAGACATTAATAGATGTTACAGGTAGTGAACTATCCATGATCTTCCTCAGGTTATTGCAGTTTTACCTTCCTGGTGACATGGCAAATGGGTACTGTTGTCCTTACAGTTTTCTCCGTATACCTGTCTTGCAGGAGGACATCAAGCAGCTAGCTAAGACAACCTCAGAAAGCTAGCAGATTAAGGTCATGTCCATATACTATGGATATGGGGTAAGACTAACGCTTGTATAAATGATTGTTATGTGTCACCAACTTGTAGCACCAAGACTGGGGCAGTACCTGGACAGCATCATAGGTCCTGCACTGCAGGCATGCTCCTGGAGCCAGGGCTGGTAAAGGATGCTCTTCCCTCAAGACACAGGCTGAGCAACAAATGGTGCCCCAGGAGATACCAGCCTGGAAGATGAAAAAATGACACTACATGTTTCAAATAGATCAGGAGCTGCAGAAGAGCCCTTAGGGCTGACATAGTCTAGCTAGGACTAGTAGCAGAAGCAGGCAGAGATCTTTTCATCCACATCCCAACTGTAGGGTTGCTCTAGCTGTGGACCTGAACTCAGATGTGGGCAGCAGGAAAAAGATATTGGGTCCTGTATGCAGTTGATTGTACCTGCAAATTCACCTCTTCTGCTTCTTAGGGGGCTTGCCCACTACCTTTACTGCTGGTGCCTAAAAATCACAGTGTGGGTGAATTCCCTCTGCACCCTCCAACTCAAACCCATGGAAAAATGGTCTTAGTATCCAAAAAGGACCAAAACCTCACTATGTACCCAGGCTGTGAAAGAGGGTGATGGCAGCATCGCAGGCTGAGAAAGAATAGGACATACCTTGATAATACTTTAAAGGCTCTGAACAGAGCCATGTAAACCAATCAACAACTAAAAAAAACCTCACAAAACCCCCCAAAGCACCCAAGCCCCCAGCAGTGGGAATTCCCCTTACCTGGCTGTCGTGGCCTGACACAGGAACAAATCTTAGCCAGCCCATCTTTCCCTCTGTCTTGGAAGCAGGGACCCTGCAGAAAAGGGGTGGCAATGAGGAGTGGGGAGGAGAGGGGGACTGTAGGAACATAGGATGGGGAAGGCAGACAGGACCCTCTTGGGTTAGTAGAGACATTGAGATGGAGCTCTAGGTGTTGGGGAACTCAGGGGCAAGGCAAAACCCTGCCTCCCCCACCCACTGCCAATGTGGCCAGTCCCCTCCTCTCACAGCTCTGGTTGCCAAGCTGCCCTAAGACCTCTGCCTGGTCCGAGGCCTGTCTGTGCCTTCACCACCACCCTGCACTCCTTCTTCCCTCAATTCCCTCTCTCCTGTCTTCACATAGCACCTTTTCTGCTGCCCTCTATTCCCTCTATCACCTGCACCAAGGATCCTGTCTTGCTCAGGGTGTCTCGTGCTCTGAGACCTGCTAACGCTCCCATAAAAGCTCCAGCCCGCCCCCTGCTCCTGGGACACTCTGCCCAGTAGTGTTTCTTGTCAACGCCTACATGCAGGTAATTATTCCTGCCTCTCCGCTTCCCCTTCACCCTGCCCTGCTCCTCTACTGCCCACACTGTAACCCCAAGTCCCAGTCCCCATGGCTCACATGGCCTGCCTAAACTGCCGTCAGAGCTGCCTGTCCCAAACACTTGTTCCCAAAACAGTCCATGCCTCTTCCAAAATTCTCTGGCTGCCCAAGCATTCTGTCCACTCCGGTATTTCTTCTCTCTTCCCTTTAACGGTTGGCAAATCTGTCTTTCCCTCCTTGACCTAACTGCATTATATGCCTCTTTCCCATCTGTTCAAGACCCCTGCTTACTCTTCCTCTTGTTTTCTGTTCCGCTTGTCTTCTCTTGCTTCCCTTGTTACTTTATATTTCTCTGTGTCCCCTTCAGGCAAAGGATTTTATTCACTCGTATTGTATCTTTCTGCAGTTGGTGACCTTTTTACTCTCATCTCTCCTTTTGAATTGTAGTGGTCTCCTATTTTGTTTGCTTTGTTTGTGTACTGTAAGTTCAGTCCTAACTACACCTTCATTGCTATCATCTTTTATATCATGCACCACTACTCAATGTTCATCCTTTTCTGTAAACAGACTCTCCATGTGATTTGTGGTACACTTTCTTTCCCACTCCACTTCTTTTCATTAAAAATGCAGCGGGACTGTAACAGGCCCTCCCTGTTTTCTTTGAAGATCATCCTCTCCCCATCTGGGACACTTGACTTGCATGACCACTTCCCTTAAAACTGAATTCAGTGTTCCCGTTTCAACTACCCATGCCCAGACTGTCTGGATGGGTTATTCAGCAGCCTCGGTGGCTGTCCTTGTTTAGACACTGTCAACGCCCAGTCCTGTCTTATTAAGACATTCACTCAGACGGCCAATCCTTACCTGTGGCACTACTCAAAAAAGATAACAATCTGATGAATTTCAGGTTGCAACACATGCATCCTGAAGAGCAGAGTGTTTGCAGATGGCTCATAAGGATATGCAGTGCCACAAGCAGGGTAGCAGATATAAAAGGTGGCACACTTGATAAGAAAAATAGGTACTAGTTTTATAGAGCTGATTACCAAGGGAGAAGTTACCAGGGCATAAACATAAAGTAAGACTGTGAAGTTAAGAAGCCCATGACCAATGGAAAGAAAGTGAACAAGGTGGGCTGTGTATCAGGGAGATGATAATGCTTCTAAAGAGGAAGTACCTAGCAGAGAAAAAAAGCGGGGAAAGGAGTATAAGGTGAACATATGTGACCAGGGTTATCTGGAGGATGCCTGTGTAGCAGCCTTTTGCCTGATCAACACAGCTTGCAAGAGGACAGTAAATCTAATTTTTCTCTGACTGTTCAGAACAATCTGTCTATCAGGTGGGCAGAGCCAGACCTTCCTCCCCTACTCATCATTGTTCTTGGGCTTGCCCAGCAGGGACAGGAAAAAAGGAAAGTGAAAGTCTCACGGAAGCACCCAAAAAGCATTTAGAGGAGGCAGAAAACCTGGAGAACCAAGTGATTCTGTGGACAACTGATATATAAAAGGAGGACAGGGCTGAGTTCAAGAAACATATAAAGGAACAGGAAGGGGCCTCCAAGGAGCGTTCCCATAGCATTGCCGCTTCCCAAGACCTCGTGGGAGTCAATAGGTACTATTCAATGACGCTCTGCCAATGGACAAGGAAGGACAAACTACACCTTACAATCTCCCAGTTGCCTTCCTGGTAAGTTTCTTCCTTGGGTATTTGGGCTGGACTGAAAGAGCTTTGTGAGCAAGGTCCTCTAATCTTGTTGAATCTGGTTCAGATAGCGGGGTTACAAATAAAAACTGAAGGCTGTAAGCCAGTGCGCTCAGTGTGCCCATGAGCCAGTCTCTCCTGCCTCTAAAGGGACATGTGTCAAGGGTCTGTTTTACGATTTATACCATCAGGTGGCCATGAAATTAGATCTACATAGAAAGAGTCACATCAAGATTGATGAGAGGAAGTCTTGCCACCTTGTATCTGCATGGGTTAGGTAAGTAAGGAAATCAAGTGTGCAAAATGTGAACACAAACAGATGTTTCTGGGCTACAGTTTCAAATGAGATAGATGTTGTTCAGCTACATACGAAATGAGCTGAAGAAGCTGACAAAGCAGATGGCTGAAAAGGAGCTGCTGTATGGGCAAGCTTCCTTAAGAGACAAATGTACAGTAGAAGTCGGTGAGGTCTTCACCTCTTGGAGCAAACATCAGGTGATGCAGTAAGTGGCTAGTCTGTGCTGTGCGCGCAATCTGATGCTTGTTCAGTTCTGTTGACTGTAGAAAGGTGCTCCCTGTCCTTGGTGACATTCCATAGGAAACATCTTCCGGTCCAAGAAAGGAATCTTTGCTATATGTAAGCAAAAGTGGAGTGTGAGTAGCTGGCAGATGAGATGTCCAGGAGACTTCCTCCCAACACCTCACTACAACCACTGTGCGGATCTTGGTTGCCCGGATGTCCTAGAGACAATTAGGGAATTTCCTGACAAGTTTTGCAACTTCAAACTGCATAAAGAAGGTCCTGAAAAGCATACTCCAGAAGGCAGCTACCAGGCAACCTGGTAACTAGCATCTCAGGTAACAAGGGATTTTCTGCAAAGAAAAGGTCTTAAAACGTGTGGGAAGTAGGCCCCCTAAAAGAGGAGGACTGTAAGCACATGAGATGGCCCCAAACAGATTCTGACCTTGTTAGGGTGCTATTATAAAAAATTAAAGCATATTTATAATCTATACATGAAGAAGAGTTTATAAAATTAACAGGTAGGGATCCTCTGAAGCACTGATAAATCATAAAGGTTTGACGTGTATGGCTTATTTGGGATTTGTGGTTATCTGCCAGTACTGTGTAAATAGGACTGAAAGACTTCACTGCTTCTAATGGGCACAGAAGAATCCGTTCCCTAGGCTTTCACAGAGCCTCTGCAATGGTCATATAGAAAACTGAAAGGAGCCCCCATCCAAAGAGAGGTTAGGACACAGAACAGTTAAGTTGTTGTTACTCTCCAGGAAGCTGGATACATGACTGTATCCTGACTCATGCATATTACTTGTATGCTCAACTACCATGCTCCAGTTTGGAGACAGAGCAATGAGTTATGAATCTGCCTTGCTTACTTCTCCGACATTTTGCCCCCCAAACAGGGAAGAAATACAAAACTGCAGAGCTGGTGTTTGGAATTGTAAAACCTGTTACTGAGGACTGTTGACAATATACAGAGTCTGAGGTTAATTCCAAGATTATTTTTTTCTCATTTTTGAGGTAAACCATGACCTGCATTTGTCTCTTGTAGCTGCAGGACAATAACAGACTTTTAAAAGAGCTACTACTGAGAACCATGTGAGACTCCATGGCTCAATCTGATGATCTCTGTGCAAGGTAAGCACACCTGTAGACTCGCAGGTGATGGCTTGCCAAGTTTTAATCTTATCCGAGAGGCTAGTTTTCTACCAAGGTCAAATAGCTTCACTAAGGTGTTTCTATCAGCCCACAGTTAAATCCGAGACATGCAATAGATGAATAAGTAATTTTCAAAGCATTCTTGGATTTGTTTTGTTAATACAATTTGTTTCAATAGAGGCCCTGGACTGTGGCTTACCTTTGACATTCAAAGAGGCTTCTTTCCTTAGAAAAGTCTAAAACTTGTAACTTCTTGTGTTGTACAGTTTGCCACACGGTGGGCTTATCCCCACACTCTCTCTTATGCTGATAAACAGCATAGTTGATACTGTCTTGATGGCCAGGCCCAGTAACATTTACAAGTAGACTGATATGTATCAGCTTTTGCTTGTTGACTTGATTTTCCTTTCATATGCAGTTCACATCTTAAAGGTGGTGCTGAGGAGAAGGGTGCCTTCAGGGTACTTCAGGTAACTGACTCCTGGTGCAGGCTCCTCACAAACAAAGCATTTGGGTCTTCCCTTTCTGGGTTCAACTTCCCACTCCCTGCAGGGAGCAGAAAGGTAGTTTGGCATGCATTGACCTGTTGCTTTTTTTGAGGGATGGAAAACAAAGATGAGGAGACACATGGCTGCAGCCTCTACTTTCTCAGCTTGCAAACTTGGAGAAGCCTTGTAATGATAGGAAGCACAGATTCAAGCTCGGATCAGTCATGAAGGAAATAGCATGTAGGGCAGAGATGTGGGAGAGGTAGTGGTATGTAAAGACCTGTCTGAAATGCGAGGCTGCAGAGGTCAGAGGACTTAGAAACTGGCAGAGTCAGATGGACTTTTGCCCAGAGACAGGACAGAATGGCAACTAGACACTAAGGTTGCTATGATCATCTCCTGCCCATCTTCTTCCTTCTGGAGATGGTGATTGGCCAGACAGGCCAGGGCTAGCAGGAGGTTGTTGAAGAGATTCAGTGATGTGGTGAGGCTGTGGATGGGCTGGTGTTTATGTGGGGGAAGGTGTATATCAAAAGCAGAAATCTGGGCAGCCTGTAAGAAGTGCGCTGCAGTTATTGCGGTAAGTGGGATAAATTGCACTTATATGTTCCAGTAAGCTGGGAATAATGTCAAGCTGTTCTCTGAATAGGAAGACATCCCAGGCTTGGAGGCCAGTCTGAATCAGATTTCTGCGCCCCTTGCACCCCCATGGTGGAGAAAAAAGGCAAATGCAGACCCGTTAGGCTAGATGGTTTTATATGCTTGCGCTATATGAATCTGTATGGCACAGGATGCAGCTGTGCTAAGTCGTGATGTTTACTCACGCATGCATGGGGTGCGTTTGCTACCAGTCTTCCTCCTGCTGAATTAGAAAAACCGCAAACCCGAACGTGCACTTTTCCGGCAGGGCCACTGAGTGTCACCATCGCTCCGTGGCTCGCTCTCAAGATGCCGTTTCTCCAGCAAAACCCCTTTGTTGAAACGGTTGGAAAGGAAAAAATTAATTGGAATGAAAATAAGCTGGTTCTTGCTGAGAAGATCTGCGCCTAAAATGCGAGTAAGCAGTACTACCTATGGAATGATTCCTGGCTTATATTTAGGCATAGCCCTTGACAGGATTCCAGCCAGACCCTGTAAGCCAGACTAACAAATTATAGCAGGAGCCTCAAGTGACAACAATTATGGGATGGAAAAGTGCTTCATCAGGAAACACTAAAAAGGCCGGGATTCCACCATTTGGTGAGCAGAATGAATGGAATTTGGTGAGGGACTGAGATTTACAAAAATAATGAAGGTGATGCATAGAGCGAATGGAAATCTTTCCATGGCAGACTGGGGGCATGGTTTAAAACACATAAAAAAGGTACTTTACACGATAAGAACCTACTGCTACAGGAGTTATGGGAGCCAGTAAGATCAGCAGGTTCAGAAATGTCATAGACAAACTAATGAAAAACCAGTCTATACCAAAGGAAATAGGTTGTGATCATTCCTCCACCATCCTTACTGCCATGCTTGGATGTGGGAATAGGACAAGGGGAATGAACTGTAGGTACCGGCCAGATGCACTTGCTCTCTCTGGAAAGTATTAAAGGCATCCAGATCTGGTGGAGTGAAAAATCCAGAGCCTTCCTTCCTTCCTTCATTCCTGGGCCCACGGAGATGAGTGGGAGCTTCTTACTGTCTTTCACATCCCACCAGTAGCAGGGCGGTGTGCAAGTTCACAACAGTGAGACGAGGGGGCACCAAATGTAATCAGTTCTGGGTAAGGTTGGGTTTGGTGGCTTTGTAATGGAAAATAACTGGTGCTTGAAGGTAGCTGACATAGTTTTGGGTCCTTAGGGCCTTAGTACAAAAAAATGTGGGAAAAATAATAGAAATACAGGACCTTGGGATGGGGAGTGCCTGGGAACAGCAGATGTCCAGGATGGGCACAGTTAAACTGGTTGATGGGTGGAGGGACAGGACGATTGTTGTGCCTGTAATGTCAATTAAGCTGGTGCTTCAAAGACTGCCAGCAGTGATGAAGATTGTTGGAAGAAGTAAAGGACTCTCAAAGACCACCATCACATTTTTGTCTGTATGCGGGAAACTTTCTGGAAAATGATGTAATTCACGTGTAGCCTCATGAATATGTATACATGCCCAAGTGACTATATAAGGACGGCCTGTGCGGCAATACGGGGACGCACGTAGGAGGAGCTATCCCCCGTGTCTCCCGGCGCCGCAATAAAGAATACCTGCTTGTCAACTTGAAAACTTTGTTGGCCAGTTTGTTCCTGGAGTTTTCTCCGAATCCATAGGCATGCACATGCAGGTTAACACTGACGGGAGACAAGACTTCAATGCTACCCGTGTAAACACAGTGTCAGCGGCCTGTTCCTCTTCCTGAGGACCAGAGCTCAGAGACATGCACCTTCACAGGTCCCTCAGGTTTCTGGCCTCCCCAGAGCTTTCACTCTCTTGCTGGTGAGACAGACCTGAGTTTGTTATTGGATTACACACATACACACAAAGAGCACAGCCACACTGGAAATATTCAAAAAAACACAGATAGTACAGACTGTGATCAGGTGCAAAAGTTGCCCAGACAAACATACTGATTACATTTGACCAGCTTAGTTTAGCCATCTCTCCATTTTCCCACACTTGTTTGCCTCTGATCCACCTTGATCCCTCCATTTTCCTGCCTGTGATCCTCACCCCAAACACACCAGTGTAGTCTCGCAAATCCTCAAATTCTATCGATTCCAGCATCTCTCCACCCCACCCCCTGAAGCACCCCCCAGTAAGTCCTAAAGCCTCTTTACTGCAGTAGTTCCTCTCATTTGCATAGATTCCAGAGTTTCCTCCCTTGAATTGCCTTCATTGGGTTTTACAACAGGGACAAATGGCTTAGTCTATGGTCCAGTCGTTGAGGGTTTTAGCAGTGGTTGATTCACAGGGATTACATTGGCTGGGCTCCCTACT
Source organism: Myiopsitta monachus (assembly GCA_017639245.1). NCBI lineage: Eukaryota > Metazoa > Chordata > Aves > Psittaciformes > Psittacidae > Myiopsitta > Myiopsitta monachus. The sequence goes on from CM029920.1 coordinate 62,879,499, forward strand.
TTGTAATTGTTCCTTTCATCACTCTCTGGCCTTTTAGTTTGAATAGCCTTAAATATCTTCTATAGCTTTTATTTTTTTGGTAAGAGAAGCAGCCAGTTTTCCACCTGAATTAAAAAAGAACCCCCAGCATTTGCAGCCAGTAACAGTCCAAACCCTCTTACAGTAGTTCAGATAGCAGCAAATGTTATCCTGTGATTCTAAATCAGTGGGACTGGATCTTCTGTGCATGGATAGTCCAGCATTTTAATTACTCAGCAAGATGCAATGTTATTGCCACATGAAGCTCGAATATGTCATTTGTAGTAGTGGTTATGATGCTCATATCCTCAGCAATGCTTGAGCTTCTGCACCTTGTACACATAAGATGGAGCATGATTTTGTTTCTGCTTGCCTTTTGCTTCTTCCCACTCATCCTTGGTACTTGAGCTGTCATCCTTAAAGGAAGCTCACCAGCCCTCATTAAGCTGAGCCACTGCTCCGACCAGATGGGGTATTTCTTGTTTTCTTAGAAACAGTTGTGCTGACAATAGTGTTTTAACAACACTATTGTTAAAAAATAACAACAGTCAAAAAGCATCAGTTCTTCTGTCAGTTGCCTGGGTCAGGGTAAGAGTGCTTAGTGAAACTTGGTTTTGAGAGTAATCAAGGGAAGCAAGGCCCAGGTGCCTGCACAGTGCAGCTTCTTTTCCAAAAGTCAACAAGCTCCACCACTGCGGTTTCTTCACCCTGTTTACACAGGTTTCCAACGTGCGCCTCTGCATGTGCTCTACGTGACCTGGACAGAAAACCTCCCAGGCACCGCTACTACCACTGTGTCTAGCAAAGTTTGTCGCAGATGTCCAGAAAGCATTTTACAGCCTACAGGAAACTACTAACGTTTAATGAGGCTAACCAGAAGGCCTGATGGCAGATGTCCCAGCACAGAGGACAACCGCTCCACACTGGCTGTACAGCCAGGCTGTGAGGATTGTCACATCTCAGGATTATCACTATTATCAAGAAACATTTCTTCATCGAGGGGTGCTCAGGCACTGGAACAGGCTGCCCAGGGCAGTGGTGGAGGCACCGTCGCTGGAAGTGGTCACAGTGTATACGAGGCGCACAGTGATAAGGTTTAGTGGTGGCCTTGGCAGCGCCGGGGAACAGTCGGACTTGATGATCTTAAAGCCCTTTTCCAACCGAGTTGGTTCTCTGATTCCATCCTCATGCCGCGCTCCCGCTGCCCTGCAGGCGCGGCAAGAGGCCGCAGCCGAGCTGCCGAGCTGCCGAGCTGCCGAGCTGCCGAGCTGCCGAGCTACCGACCCCGATCCCAGGCGGGGCAGCGCGGCGGGCCTCGGCCCCAGGCACGGCCCCTACCTCTACCCAGGCCCCGGCAGGCCTTGAACCCGCGGCCCTCCAGCAGCACCCCCCGCCCCGGCCACCGGCTGCCGTCACCAGGGCAACGGCAAGCGGCGCCCGGGGAACGGGTCACGTGTCCGGAAGCGCCTCGAGGGAGGAAGTGACGGAGCGGCGGGAGCCCCGGAGGCCGAGGTTTAAAAAGAAAAAAGAGAAAAAAAAAAAAAGGCAATAAAGGGGGGAGGGGCGGGCCCTGGGTCTGCCGCGCGTGGCCGCGCCGGGCCCCTCCCCGCCCAGGGCTGACCCTGCCAGGCCGGGGCCGGGCTGGGCCCGCCGGGGACCGCCGCGAGGTAACGCCCCCGGCCCCGCCCTCCCCAACAACGGCCCCCCCGGGCACCGCCCCTCCCCGCTCCGCCCCGCCGGGGCCCGGCCTGCTGCCCGCGCGCGGGGGGCGTGTCCGGCGGCGGCCCCGCGGCTCCGGTAGCGCGGGTCCCTGGGGCGGGGGGCGGTGCCGGCGGTGCGGGAGCGGAGCGGGGCAGTGCCGCACCGCGGCGGTGGCTGCTGCTTCTGCTGCTGCAGGTGAGGCCGGGCTCGGGGCGCGGCGGGGAGAGTTCCACTGGGGGCCGGGGCTGGCTGGAAGTTGACAGCGGCGGCGGAGCAGCCATTGTCTAACGCGGGCCGGCCCCGGGAGGGGCGGCCGGGAACAGCTCCCTTTCATAGCCCCGCTCTCGCCTCCCGGGCAGCCGCCGCCCCCCCGCGACGGTGGCCGGGCGTCAAACACGCGCCTTTCTTTGGCTCCCCGCGGCGGGCATCCTGCGGCGGGTCCCCGCCTCCCGCCACGGCGGGCTGCGTGCACGGCACATACGTGTGGCGGGCAGGGCGCCTGCACGCTCGCTGTCGGCTTAACTTTGCTGCCGGAGTTGACGGCGGCCTGGGGTGCTGCCGCCGCGCTGACCCCCCTGGCTATGTCCCGTCCCTCCTCACCCTGCTCCCGTGTGCTTGGGGCGCTCGGCGGGGAAAGGCGGGTGGCGGGGCGCGTACAGCGGGTGAGGAGGAGGTCCTGCGGTACTCGGGAATCGCAGCGACTGCCGCTTGCTTCCAGAGCATCCCAGAGCAGAGTTGGCGTGTCCCGGTAGTTTCACGCCTTAACTTGCGTAGCTTGGAGACTGTGTTGTAGAAAACAGCAGTAACAGAGCGAGAAATGGACTGTAGTCTTCTGGTTGCTAATTTTATTCCCCAAAAACCTGTGGACAGCCCTGTGCAAATCTTGCTTGTTCCCTAACTTCTTAAGGATGAAGCAACAAAACCAGTTGTAAGGTTAGAAGATGTTCTGCAGGCAGCAGTTACGGGCCAGGGGGAGTAGACGGGGTGAACGAGTAAAACTTTTCTACGTCCTACAGTAGTGTTCAGTGACTGGGGTAGATGATTGGCCAGACTCTTCTGCTCTTGCACTTGAGAGAGGTCAACTTGTAGATGGGCAGCCTGTGGTGTGTCCTGAGGCCAGCATTGAGTTAGGCTCTGGGCTGGCCCATGTTCTCATGCTTGTACGGCTCCCAGGGCTAGTTTTCTCCCTTCTCCTTCCCATTCTTTCTCCTGTGGTCTTCCCTGCCGATTCCCATGTTATTCCTGCCATGGTCTTAATAGGCCTTTGTATCCTTCCTTGTCTGCCTAATAGGGGTGCAGTTCTAGCATTTGTTCAAAGGTTAATTTCCAGTAATGGTCGCATTGTTATTATGTTGTTGGGTTTTTTCTTCCCCCCCTTTTTTTTCCCCTTGGGAACTGCTAATTCCGTTTTCAAGGTGAGTTTTTTAACTCAAATAGTTTGGAAAACCCACGGTTTAATCATTTTTAGTAGGTTGTCCAGCTCGGGGAGCAGCTAGCTCAGTCAGCTGACCTGAGAGCAGTGATCACTAGCTTTTTTGTAAGGAGAGGGTGCTGGAAGATGCGCTTGGAGGAGGGGGGAGGGTTTAATCCTTGCTATTTTGTGTGGGAATAGCCTGCATTTGGATCGGATTGCACTAACATGGAGCTGCTCTGCCTACACAGAAACCAAATTTTTTTGATGCCTCTCATCCCAGAGTTTTTTCAGTTGGATTTTCTTTGTGCTTAGACCTGATTTTAAAATCTAGATCAACGTGGAACTCTCAAATTTGCTGTTAACACTCAATGGTGCTGTTTACTGAGGAAACACAGACTGGAGCAGAGCACCAAGTTTCTCCTTCAGGGGCAACTGTTGAGGGTGGGGGTATGTGTTACAGCGAAGCTGAACCTTCTTAGTTACCTTCTCTTCTCTTTCACCAGCACTTGTAGCATCACAAGTAAACTAATTCAGCTGCTCTGGCAGGAAGTGATGTTTAGAGTAGGTTTTCTGTGAAGTTAACAAGTTGATCTAGTGAGCACCAGCAGTGAGGTAAATGCTGGGAGAGACCTGCACAGGGAGGTTGAGCATGGCCAAGGGAACAGAAATTGTCTCCTAATGGTAACTGAGCTACCATACTTGCTGCAGTGTGTGTAGCTTCAATGTGACTTGAATTTTAACTCCATTTGAAGTACGTAATTTATCTATCACCGTTTCTTTCTTTCTTTCAAAAAAGTCTGTATTCTCTCTCTTTATTTTCAGGCTGCATTTACTTTTTGTGGTGCTGCCCCCTGGGGAAGATCTCTGAGGCAATTGTCTTCTCCAGAGCTTTGTTTCCTGCTGTAATAGCTTGTGCCTGAAGACACCAGTGGCCAGTTAGGAGGGCATGTGTCTCAGTTGAGATGATGACTGCAGGGCAGAATGACCGATGGCCACTCCTGAGGCAGTGCAGGAAGCTAGTGTTGGATTAGCAGGGAGATGCCTAGGCAGGACTTGAGGGCAGAGATAAAGATGCATGGGGAAGACAGGACTGGAGCAGCAGGTATCTGCTTGTCAGTGATAGAATGTTCCAGGTTTTGAGGAGTGGGTTTGGAAAGTGCTTACTCTGCAGAGGAAAGCTGGCAAAATCAGGGAACTGTAGAACTGCCCTACTTTAAAGTCATCTGCTGCCCTTAACACCATTCCAGAATTTAAAAACTTATCTGGTCAAGACTACTGTTGTACCTCCTTTTCTGCTGTACTGGTCTGTTCGCTTATGCACCTGGAAAAAGTTGTGCTTGGGGAAGGCTGTGAACTTCAGAATCTCTGGACTTGAAAAGGTCTTAGGTACAGGGGCTGTGCTGGTGATGTGGGATCCTGGAAGCTCATTTAGAGGTCTCTCAGATATTGACACTATCAGAAGCCTTTTTTTCCTTCTTTTTTTTTTTTTCCCCCCTCTTACATGGAATTATATCCTTCTAAAAAGTCACATTTTTTAGGTGGAATTCTGTTGATAGTCACTGTTGCACTTTTCCTTTTATGACTATTCTACTGTTACTCCCTTTGTAGTCTGTTTCTTGTTGCAGAAAACTCCCTGATCATCCCGAGGTGTCACTTACTAAGTGCTCTCTTCAGTCTTGCTTTTCTTCCTCTTGGCTGATGAAAGCCTTCTCCAGTCCTTTCTCAGTCCTACGGTCACTGCAGTGCATTTTGCTGCTACTGGAAGGTCTCTGGTTCTGCATGATGTCTTTAGCAGCTTTCCCCTCACAAGTGTTGCCAGTAAACCCTTCATCCACTCTGCTTCTGACTCCGTTTCTCCTGAAAGCAACTTGCCATCACAGATACCAGCTTCCAGTCTAATGCTTAAGTTACGATCTATCAAGAATAAAAGGTAGCTGGAAAGTCCATGTGATCAGAGAAATAAAGAAATGGTCCAGGACTGGGGGCTAAACTGGGAGAAGGAGGGACTGAGTCAGTATATCTGCAGTAGAGTTCTGGGATAATTATGCCTCTGTGGGACTGGAGGAAGGGAGGAACAGAAGTTGCTGAAGTGCAGTGAGAGACTGGAAGCAATTGGCCTCAGTTAACTGGCCTCTTGAAGGAGAGGCAATCAGGTCTGCAGCCAAATGATTGAATGAGCTGCAGCTGCTCCTTCACTTTGCTGCCTTTTTAAGAGTTCAGAATGCTGCAGCTTCCAATTGTAGTGTGGCTGTAAAAATATGAGAATATGTGTGTTCCATTTCTGACTGCAGTAATAAAAGATTTAAACTGAGCATAATTTCTGGGTGATTTCAGAGCTCTGTCATCTCCCATCCCCTGTAATGTAGCAAAGCTGTGCAAAGAGCCCGGTACTGGGATATTCCAGTTAAAAAGTTGTGTAATTCAGTGAAATATGGTTTGGTTCTTTCTGTAGCCTGAATTAGTTTCCAATTTTCTCGATGTAGATCTGGAGTCTGTCTCGTCCCAAGCTCCTGGGATTCTGTCACTATGGAGACTGAAAGTGAGCAGAACTCCAGCTCCACCAGCGGGAGCTCCAGTTCTGGAGGAAGTGCCCGTCCTCAGATATCACAGATGTCTCTCTATGAGCGACAGGCAGTACAGGTGAGGTATGGTCGTGTCCTGGGGTGGCATGTGCATCAGTGGAAGGTGATGGTGAGCCCTTGTGTTTTCCTTTGAGTTGTCATGAGTCCAGGTGGGAGCATGCTTGAAGGACTGTCATGTTTTCAGATTTAAGGATTCCTGTGCTAGGTTGAATGTTTAGATCTTGTGCCCTGATACTGTGTATCATATTTTATAGGATATTGTTCCATTGTCCAGCCTCTTAGATTTAATCCCTATTGAGAGCCAATAGTGATTTTTACCCTGCTGGTTTGGAGCAAGTCATTCAATTTATCACCACAGTTTCTCTATATAGTGTATACCCTCCATATACATACCATACTGGAACACTTGTCACCCTGCTTGAGCATGCACACCTCCAAATTCCTTGGAGTTTATTAAGGTCTTGCAAGTGTGCTTCCCGCTGTCCTGGAATACAGCTGTGATTCAACGTGTTACAAAATTTGTAGCTATGCTATGTATTTTCATGTGCTAATCTAGCGACTTTGCTTTTTCATGGGGTATAGGGATTGTCTCATGCTTGTTATTTATCTCTTCATTGCTCTTTCTAATCACATTTCAAGGGCATGCTATTTTTGACAATTGGGTTTTCCTCTTTCCCCAGGCCCTGCAGGCACTCCAGAGACAGCCCAATGCAGCCCAGTACTTTCATCAGTTTATGCTCCAGCAGCAGCTTAACAGCGCCCAGCTTCACAGCCTGGCTGCTGTCCAGCAGGTGAGTTGCCAGGGGTCAAAAGGAGAGGAATTGGATTCTTCTCTGGGGAAAACCCAGATATTCTCTCTTCATACAGTGACTTGTGCACTGGAGTCATCCTGATACACATTGAGACAATGGGTCCCTAAACACATTGGTAGAAGCTAATGCAAACAGCTAGTAAACCGGAAGCCTGATGCAAAGATTCATTTGGATTTCAGGTTCAGAGCAGGGGAAGGTAAAATTTGGCATCCCCATCAGGAAATGTGTACCCTAGAGGCCTGTGACTAGCCCCTGCACTATCTTTAAATAAAAAGATGGGTAGTTAAATCAGAAATGGATGCAGTGATGTTTAAAAATCATATTAAAGTTAAGCGTGGATTGTTACTTCTCTGAGAGTAAACATGGTCTTGTGTGCATGAAATTTCGGGCAGTGTCCTCTGAATTTTCTGTCTTGAAACTTTGTAGCCCATGTTTTCTTTACCAGTTACTTGTAAGAGTGATCTGGGGTAGATCTTGTCCAGCCAAGACAGTGTTTCTTTGAGATACGTTTATACAAATCAAGATATGATGCATAATTGTTGAGCGATTTTTATTTCTTCTTTAGCAACTTTGCTCACCTACCAGACTTTATCATCAGTTGAAGATGTATTATATATGATGTGAATACAGTTCTGTCTCTGTAACAATATTTCAGTAGAAGTGATGCTTAGCTGTTAGTCCAGGATTTAGTTGTTCTCAAAATCCCTACCTGCAGTTTTATAGAATAGAGGGAATAAAATCCTCTCACCACTTTCACACAAATCTTAGTTACGAACCTAACTAAACTGTACAGTGGAATTCCCGTGGGATCATAGAGGGGTAAAAGAAAAAAATAAATTAACAATATTTACATTTCTCCTGAAACAATATGTGCTGTAAGCTGAAATTTGTCACTTGGAGTGGCTATTGCAGCACTGTGATACACTGCAGAACCAGCTCAGCAAACAGCTAATAATGAAGGGAATGTATGGGTATTAACAGAGTGAATTGTAACATCAGGGTGAGGGTTGCAGTATGTAGCATGGCAAGCTGGGGCAACAGTAGGGTATGTTCCATGGGTGGAAGGACATGCACTGTAAGGATCAGTTGTCCACTATCTTGGGTAGTGTATAGGACTGAACTGGTTGGGGAAGAGGTACCTTGCTGAGTTGCTGCACCTAATTTGTAGGGCATGGCGGAGATTTGTAGTAGTTAGATTGTTCTCAGGAATGGGAGAAGATGATGACGTGACTAGGTGTTTGGACAAAGCCAATTATTTGGGCTGGATTGAAATGTTTGTTCCAGGTCCTCATTTCTCTGTCAATCTCTCTTGCAGGCTACAATTGCAGCCAGTAGACAGGCCAGCTCCCCCAACACCAGCACCCCACAACAGACCACCACCACACAAGCCTCTGTAAGTAATTGTTCCATCCCACCCCCTGCCTTGTTCTTTCTTCTCTTTGCCTTTTAGGGGGGCAGTCAACCAGGGAAACACAGCTAAGCTAAATGCTGGGAATCCACAAGATGCAGGCAACTTTGAGGGGTTGGGGTGCTATCATTGGTGAAGGTTGAGGCAACCAGAGAAAGTTTCTGAATGGGAGAAGCCTCTTAGCTGGAAAGGTGGACACTGTCTTTGCTGAGGCTTTTGGAATGGATTGTCACATATTAGAAAAGGATCCCGACTTCTAAGAAGTCTTGAGCATCTTGAAAGTGAATCCTCTTTTTCTTGGGCTAAGCAGTAGTTTGCTGAATGAGAAATGAAAGGAAGTTTGGTCCTGTTGTGAATATTGAGAAACTGGAATTTGTTTAGAGAGTAGATGAGTTGGTAGGGTAGAGATTATTTTGTGGGTTTTTTCCTTTATTTGAGAGGCTGGAGAAAATTATGTATTTCTTTTGGTTCTCTTACTGCATTTGCATGCTAACAGTGATTCTCAGGCTCAGCATACAAATGAGGTTAGCATCCAGGGCTTTGGCTAGTTTGCATTGCTTAGTCTCTAAGACAAGCGCTGTAAAACAAGAACTTTTTTCTTCTTGGTTCCAGGAAAACTTTTTTCTTCATGGGTTACAGGAAAAAACTGTAAAATGTCTGTTCTGGCTGTAAAAGTGAATTTGTACTTCTTTGCCTCCATCTCTTCATATATAATGTGGGGCTTTTCTCTGTTTTAAGATCAACCTAGCCACCACATCAGCTGCTCAGCTAATCAGTCGGTCACAGAGTGTGAGTTCCCCCAGCGCCACAACCCTGACACAATCTGTGCTCCTTGGGAACACCACCTCACCACCCCTCAACCAGTCACAGGCCCAGATGTATCTTCGGGTAAGAGATATGTGCCCGAAGTATGTCCTGACCATGAACCCAACTTCCTAACCTCTTCCGTTTCTCACTGCTGGGGACTACAAACACCTTTGGACTAACTATCTTTCAGGATGATGCACTATATTTTAAATTCAGATAGGGAAGCTCTTATCCCTGAAACCACAAGTTTGACTCTGGGCTCAGAGGGTAGATGACCATTGTATTCTGTGGCTCAGATGAGATTAAGAACCATGTTTGTCTCTGCTCTGCATAGACGTTAAAGATCCCATGGCACTTCTCACTTGACTGTAAATGTGAAATATATGTCCCAGACTTGAATATCGTTCAAAGCTACTCTTCTGGTTCAGTGCTGGAAAAGATACATGGTAAATTACTCTCTTCTAGCACTGCTGAGCTCAGGTCCATAAATCGGAATTCAGGTAAGTCTAGAAACATTAATCAACCCGACCAAATATGTCATCCTTTTAATCACTTCGAAGTGCTGATAAAACAGAAAACATTAGGCTTGACAATATGGTCAGTCTAGGGTTTGGTTACCTACTTGAAATATTTTTTTCTGTGTCTCAGTTAACTTTAGATACAGATTGTAATCCCTTTCTTGTAAAGCAACCCTGGTCTTGGACATGTTTTTTTTAATCACTGTTGTCTCGACCAGTCCAGATACATACCTGAAAATTCAATTACACTCCATTCTTTTAGCCAACCTTGGGCAGTCTGTGGGAGGTCTGAGCCCACATTTGATAGAGGAGGGGTCGTTTTCATAAGGAAGCAGTTCCCAGTTCCCTGCTCCTGAGGGTTATGTTCAGTGTTACAGCACAGGGAGGGTTCGGGGTTTTGCAGTGTGTGACATTGCAGCCCAGTGTTGCTTTGTAATCTCTTTGCTTGTGGTTCGCTGTCTTTTTCTCTCTTCTCATCCGTTCCTTTCATTCCACATCACCTGACCTTCCCTCAACAGCCACAGCTGGGGAACCTGTTGCAGGTAAACCGAACCTTGGGCCGCAATGTACCTCTTGCCTCCCAACTCATCTTGATGCCCAACGGGGCTGTGGCCGCTGTGCAGCAGGAGGTACCACCCACACAGTCTCCTGGGGTCCATGCAGACACAGACCAGGTCAGTGACACCTGCTCCCAGAGTTCTCCCCTTCCCCTGCTCTCCATCACTCCACACTCTGGTCTTTGTCTCCAGCCGTCCCTGTATGGCAGATTAGCTCTATTTTATCCCCAGACTGTGTCCCCTGTCCAGGCAGGAGATTCTGTTCCCTTGCCACCTTTTTTTCATGTTTATTTTTTGCCTCCAGAGATTGGATTAATTTCTGGGGTGAGCTATAGGCTTCACAGTTTCTCAGCTGTGCTTGTGTGAAAAGAATTGTTGAGTTCTATGTCTAGCTTTCAGTTATTCTGCAATGAAGAGTCTTTGCCAGTGGTAGTATTCCTTCACACAATTATTTGTTGTTGTAAAGATGCCAAAGACCAAACAGGCCACAAGGTCTTAGCTCCTGCATTCATGTGCAAGTCATTCTCTAGGTAAGGGATTCCCATTTTTCTTGTCCTGTCCCAGTCATTCTTAGGAATTACCATTACTTCATATTTTTCTTGCCTGGAGCACTTTTTTGGAATGAAAGTCAGCCATGATCAAAATTGAAGATAATGCTGCAGGAGGAGTAAATACAGAGGATAGCAGCACCAGCATGCAGAGGAACTGGTGAAATCAGAAGGGCTGCAGGGCATGAGTAGATGTGGGCCTGCTGAGTGGAAAGCCCTGCACAAGGGGAGAAGGCAGGTGGCACACAATTTGAAAAGGAGTGACTGGTCATTAAAGGGGTATCTCAGCACTTCTAGAGCTGTGCTAAACTGGGTCCTGCCAATGCAAAAGCATAACAAGCAGGTCTGAAGGCTGTCCCATGCCTTGGAGAATGGCAGTGTCCTCATGTGCTGTTCAGAAAGTGCCACGAGATCTTTAACTTCCATCAGAGATGGGGCAGGAGGAAGCTGAGAAGCCCATGCCTGAGCTTTGCTCTGCAGTGTTAGCCAGGTCCCCACGTGAGACTTGAAGCACCAGCTTAGCTTGCATCCCAGTAGTGTGTTGCGTTCTCCACCAAGCTTCCAGCAGGTAACATATGTAAAGCAAACAGATTCTGTTTTGTGTATGTGTTTCTAGGTGCAGAACTTGGCTGTGAGGAGCCAGCAGACCTCAGCTACCAATGCCCAACTCCAAGGCTCTGCTCAGAAGGCAGCTCTGCCAGGAAGCTCCCAGGCTTCAGGCTTACCACAGGCCACCAGCACAGGCCAGACCTTGGCAGTGGCTCAGGCCTCCTCTGGCAGCTCAGGCCAGTCCCTCAACTTGAGCCAGGGTGCAGCTGGCAGCAATGGTGTCTCTGGGGGTGTGGTGGCAAGTGGTGGGAGCCAGACCTCAACGGGCTTGAGCCAGACCTCCTCAGCAGGCACTGCTGGCAGTTGCCAAAGGAAAGGCACAGGGGTGGTTCAGCCGTTACCAGTGGCAGCTGCCCAGGCTGTGACTGTTAACCAGGGAAGCCAGACAGAGGCAGAGAATGCAGCCACAAAGAAGGGTGAAACAGACAGTGGTGGACAGCAAACAGTGGGCATGAACCTGACCAGGACCGCTACACCAGCACCCAGCCAGACACTCATCAGTTCGGGTAAGTGCAGACTTCTTCCTTCTTGTGGGCCTTTTCCAGGAGTGCCTTTTGACAGCACTATGGTGACATCTTGTCCTACACACCTCCCAGCCCCTGGACTCCTGGAGGCTTGTCTCTGGGGATTATCCGTCTGCATTAGCAAAAGAAGTTGATTCTGTCCTTCATGTCCTTTGCCAGTTAGCTGTCAATCATTTTGGAGTTAAATGATTCAAGCCAGTGCAGTGGCTGCCTGCCTTTTGTGGGTTTGTTTTTTTCTGTTGTTGTAGTTCCCAGCCACACTGCTGATAACTTGTGTGCTCTCCTTTTCTTTCACTGCTGTGTTTGTACAGCCACATACACACAGATACAGCCACACTCATTGATCCAACAGCAGCAGCAGATTCACCTGCAGAAGCAGGTGGTGATCCAGCAGCAGATCGCCATTCACCACCAGCAGCAGTTCCAGCACCGTCAGTCCCAGCTCCTCCACACAGCCACCCATCTTCAGCTGGCCCAACAGCAGCAACAACAACAAGCACCATCTCTGGCTCAACAGCAGCAGCAAGCTCAACCTCCACAGCAGCAGGCTGCACCTCAAAACCAGCAGCAGGCTCAGACCCTTGTGGTGCAACCTATGTTGCAGTCCCAGCCACAGCCTGTGCAGCTCCAGCAGGACAGTCCTTGCCAGCCAGCCACCAAGTCACCTGTTCCAATCCAATCCAAATCTCTGGTCACCCCCATCAAGCCACCTCAGCTTGGGCCTGCCAAAATGTCAGCAGCACAGCAACCTCCGCCACACATCCCAGTGCAGGTGGTGGGTACTCGGCAGCAGGGCTCAGGCCAAGCCCAAGCACTGGGTTTGGCTCAGATTGCTGCAGCAGTGCCGACATCCCGGGGAATGCCAGCCGTGGTCCAGCCTGTTTCCCAGGCCCTTGCTGCTTCCCCGTCCTCATCTTCAGCTCCAGCATCCTCACAGGAAGCTCCCCCTCTCACCACAGGGGTGAATTTGGCACAAGTTCAAGGCACAGCCCACATGGTGAAGAGCCCAGCCTCCTCTCCAGTTGTGGCTCAGATGCCAGCAGCATTCTACATGCAGTCTGTCCAGTTGCCAGTAAGTGATATCATTGAGAAGGAGAATAGCATATGGATTCTCTTTGTTCATTCCTAGGACACCAATCGCAGCCCAGGCCCAGGTCAGTGGGATGGGTAAGAGGTTTGGGTAAAGGGACATGGGGACTTTTTCGCCTCGAAAACACTGAATTCCAATCCAGCCCTTGGGGTTACTGACTACAAGCATTTCTCTTCCATGTTATCATTCGAAGGCATGCATGAAGTAAATAGGTGAGGCTCAGACCCTGACACAATTGGGGTATGTGTCCACATTGCATGCTAAAGATCACATTTAACGATGTGGTGGGTTGACCTTGGCTGGCTACTGGGTGACTGCCAAGCTGCTCCATCACTCTTTTGCAACAGGACAGGCGGAGAAAAATAGGATGAAAAGCTTGTAGGTCAAGATAAGGGCAGGGAGTTCACTTACCGAATTAGCATCATGGGCAAAACTAACTTGATTTAGGCAGATCAGTTTAATTTATTGCAGATTAATCAGAGTAGAATTATGAGAAATAAGAGCAAATTAAACATCTCTCCCCCTTCTTCATAGGCTCAATTTTGCTCCCAACCCTTCTTACTTCCTCCCCCTGAGCAGTGCAGGATGGGGAATGGGGCTTGTGGTCAGTTCAAAACAGTTTGTCTCTGCTGCTTGTTCTTCTTCCTGCTTTTCACTTGCTACAGCATGGGGTCCCTCCCATGGGATAATCCTTTATGAACTTCTTCAGCATTGGTCTTTCATACAATTGCTTCAGTTTGGTCTTCAACAAATTGCTTCAGCGTGGGTTCCTTCCATGGGGTGCAGTCCTTCAGGAACAGGCTGCTACAGTGTGTGTCCCTTCCATGAGTACAGTCCTTCAGGAGCAGGCTGCTCCAGCATGGGTCCTTTCCATGGGGTGCAGCCTTTCGGGCACAAACTATTCCAGTGTGGATCCCACAGGGGACCACGGGTCCTGCAGCAAACATGCTCCAGAGAGGGCTCCTCTTTGCACGGGTCCTGCCAGGAGCCTGCTCCAGTGCGGGCTTCTCATGGGGTCATGGCCTCCTTTGGGCATCCCTCTGCTCCAATGTCGGGTCCTCTGCTATCTCAGAGGTGCTGTCACCGTCACTCATGGGCTCAGCTTTGGCCAGCAAGTGGGTCCATCTTGGAGCTGGCTGGAACTGGCTGTGTCAGGCATGGGGGAAGCTTCTGGTGTCTTCTCACAGAAGCCACCCCTGTAGCTCCCTGCTGCCAAAACCTTGCCACGTAAACCCACTACAGACAATAACTAGCTTCTTTTGTCTCTCTCAGGAGAGAGATGAAAGCTGAGGGGGCTGTGACTGAACTCCCTTTTCCTTACTATGTGCGTGGATACCTCCAGGTCAGAGACTCTGTGGTGTGTGGTACCAGCCACCAGCTCTAGACCTCAGAGGATTCCCTAGCAATTGGCTGTGCAGAGGAAAACACAGATGTCTCATGTACCACTGGCCTCATCCATGCTGCTTTGAATTGTCTAGCTAGGGCCTGTCTAACTCCCTGGGACAGCAGTACTTGTTGTGCAGCTCAGATATCCTTAGACAGTTGCCGAGACTGTTTCTAAATGGGCTGTTTCTTACGGAAGGTGTCACAGGATTTGTCTGGCTTTTAGAGATTCCACTCTCATCCAACATGTGCCCTCTGCTCTTTTGACTCTCCTTTGAAACTGATCTGATTTAGGCACAAGGCTGTTGGGAAACTGCTGGGTGACTGCCATGCCATTTCTTTCTTCCTTCCTCTGAGATTCACGGGTGTTCTGGTATTATATCAATGCATCAACATGAATTGGGACACCAGATCCTAGTCATGATAGTATGGTAATGAGTCTTCTGAAATTTAACTCCTTGCTAGGCAAATGCTCCTAACTAGAGGTATGTACTGTGAGGGAGCTAGAGGCATCTCTGTGAGAAGGAATCATGCTGGAAATGAAGTACAGTGGAGCAGGATGGACCTTCCTTTTGCCTTTGGTTTGTCTTGTACTTTGCTTTGGAGCTCACCTCTCTGCTTACGTGTTCCTCTTTCTTTATTCACGCAGAGCAAATCTCAGACCTTGGCAGTAAAGCGCAAGGCGGAGTCGGAGGAGGATAAGGAGGAGTCACCCAGTGTCACAGCACTCCTTCCCACCAGGTCCTCTCCTGCAACAGACAGCCCCAAAAACGTGGAGGAGAAGAGTGGCCTTGGAGGTGAGGTACAAATGAGAGCTCTGTTTGCGAGTATTAATGATCTAATCTTGTATTCCACCTGAAGTAAATGGAGCAAAAGTAACAGACTCTTGTGGCTGATAATTTTACAGATAAATCCGATTCTGCTGCTGCTGCAATCCCAAATACCACTTCAAGTGAAGGAGCATCAGTCCCCCCCACCTCTGCTCCCACCCCAAACCTGGCAATGGTGTCACGTCAGGTGGGAGACTCCAAACCCCCACAAGCCATCGTGAAGCCCCAGATCCTCACACACATCATTGAAGGCTTTGTCATCCAAGAAGGAGCAGAGCCCTTTCCGGTAGGGATTCTCTGCTGTGGGGAAAGGAGAGTGGTGGGCTTCAGTCTTTGGACAGGAGTTTCTTTCCTCACATTCCAAGTCAAGCATTTTTAGCCTTGAGACACAGACAGTGAAGAGGAAGGGAAAGGAGGGAGGTGTGATGCATGAAGCAAGGCATTAAGTGGTGGCGTTAAAGGGAACAGGTTGGAAGAAGTAAAACAAGTGTGATGGGAACTGCTTTCTCCAGTAGTCCCCAAAGCAATCATGTAGGAATTGCAAGAAGGTGGTTCTTTTGGACTTTTAGTAAGGGAAGGATGCACTGTACTTTAAACAAGCAGCAAGTGAAGGGGAAATGCAGTTACCTGGAATTGTAGGATGTTTAAGACAGATAGTACCAAGTGATCTTTGAATGAACAGCCAACCTGGTAAGTCAGGAAGGAGTAATAACTTTGTTTAGCATCTCTCCTTCCCTGGTGGACAGAGGGATTCTTCTGAGCTGTAATAATGTGTGAGCAGCATATACCTTGTGGAGGGTGGTGGGCACAGAGAATCCTTTACTGATGGGCCCAGCTCTGTCTTTTCCTGTCCAGGTGGGTTGTTCTCAGCTGCTGAAAGAATCTGAGAAACCACTGCAGGGAGAGGCTCCTTCTGGCCAGAGTGAAAACCTGTCCAGCAATTCTCCAGGAGGGGACAGTGCTTCTATGGGTGAGTCTCAGCATCAGGAGGCCTAGCCACTTTTACTGGAAGTTTCTGCGCTCTGATACTGTATTGCCATCAACTGGTGTGTGTCTCTGTCTCACTAGAGCTTGATAAGAAGGCAAACTTGCTCAAGTGTGAATACTGTGGGAAGTATGCCCCAGCAACCCAGTTCCGTGGCTCCAAAAGGTTTTGTTCCATGACCTGTGCTAAAAGGTAAGACATTATCTTCCTTTTCTGTGACTATCCATTGTTTGGAATTGGGTGTGTGCCCTTTCTCCAGGTAGCGTACAACACTTCAGTACATCCTATCCTCCCTCCATGGGATGCACTGACCACAGAAATCCTTTAGGACTCAGTGATTTGTGAGGACTTCTAGGTCTGGAGAGGTGGATGTGGTGTTGAGTGCAAGCAGGGTTTCTGACTTGCTCAGAAAATGAAGTGGGAATGGGGGAAGTTCTGGGACTCTGAAAAACCACTCTTCAGTCAAATATTGATTTGACTGACTAAACAAATGCATATTGGTAGCTGTCTACTACATTAGTACTAGACAAAAACATAAGGGAGCATTGGGAAAGAAAAAGCTGGGGAGAAGTTAGACTAGTCATTGCTGTCTCCTATTGATAGCAGAGTGCTTTTTATGGGTCTTTTTTCCCTTAGGGGAATGACTTAATTGACCCTTCAGATGTTAGATCAAGACTCTGCTGTCCAAATATTGCTTGAGTCAGAAGTCTGGACTGGTTCCTTCCAAGGGTAAGTCTTAGGAGGAGGAGGAACAGAACTTGATGGTAAAGAGGAGATTTATCCCCGTCTTAGAGCAAGGAGAAGCAGTAGGTTTAGATCATTGCTGTTCCTTAACTGCTGCTCTGCTTCTACTTATTCGAGGTACAATGTCAGCTGCAGCCATCAGTTTCGGCTGCAAAGGAAGAAGATGAAGGAATTTCAGGAAGCCAACTATGCTCGTGTGCGCCGACGGGGCCCACGGCGCAGCAGCTCTGACATTGCACGAACAAAGATCCAGGGCAAGCGCCACAGGGTAAGGACATAGTCAAGGCAGGTCTCAGTGTAAAGTTGTCACTGCTGGATGCACTGCTTTCTCACAGTGATGTAGACACAAAGGTTGTGCCAAGTACACATTGACACACTTATTACATGGGGCACAGTGAGCTGTTCTAATCACTCGTCAACTACAGAAATTGGATTCACATTTGTACTTGTTCTGTTCACTCGGTGTTCACTCCCATGTGTGTCTTGGAGGTCTCAGTGAATGAGATCAGCTGACAGCTTTGGTAGGAAATAATCCTCTTTTTCGCGTTCGATTAACCATTCTTCCACATGAATGATTTTAATCAGATTAGAGAAAATCGAATGAGCTTCAGTGCTGTTGTGAGGAAGAGGAATTGACTAGGGAAGGATGGGGAGAAGGGAGAAGAAGGGAGGCGAGAATCAAGTCTCCCATTTCTGACATCACTGAGATCATGTGTCAGCCGCCCTGAACCAGCAACCTGAGACAGTGACCCAGACTGCTGGGACAACTTCTCCAGTGTCTTGTTTTGCACTTAGTAATTTTGAATACCCTACAAAACACCTTTTCTTTTATTTTCTTTCTTTCCTTCTTTCTTTCTTTCCTCTGGGCTTATAGGGCCAGGAAGACTCAAGTCGAGGCTCTGATAACTCCAGCTATGATGAAGCTTTGTCCCCTACATCTCCAGGGCCACTGTCAGTAAGGGCCAGTCATGGAGAGAGGGACCTGGCAAACTCTAGCATGGCCCCACCTACCCAAGATCTACATGGCATTAACCCAGTCTTCCTGTCCAGCAATCCCAGTCGTTGGAGTGTGGAGGAAGTGTATGAGTTCATTGCATCACTGCAAGGTGAAGTTAAGATCCCCTCCTGTACTCCTGTGATTCAGTTGCATGGGGATATTTGTTGGGTCTCTTTCTGGAAAGAAAGTGGTGTCAGTGTGTCATGGTTTAAGCCTCTAACCCCCCACCCACACACACACACGCAGTTTGCTCACTCACTCACCTCTCTCTTTCTTCCCCCAGTCCCGGGGGGATGGGGAGGAGAATCCAAAGAATGCAACTCGCACAGGTTGAGATAAGAACAGTTTAGTAACTACGGTATAACAGAAATCACTACTGCTACCGCCAGTAACAATACAAGAGAAATACAAGGAAAAAGAATACAACTGCTCACCAACCCTGACCCAGCCAGTGCACCCCCCAGCAGCGAACCCCCCAGTACCAAAAACCTGACCATGCCGTGCACCCCCAGTCCACCGCCACACCCTTCCGGGTCTCTCCTCTCCGTTTTCCCATCCTGGACATGACGTGCTGTGGTATGGAATAACCTTTTTGATCAGTTTGGGTCAGGTGTCCTGTCTCTGCTTCCTCCCGGCTTCCCCTCCTCCCTGGCATAGCATGAGACTCAGAAAGTCCTTGGCCAGACAAAACATTACCAAGCAGTAACTGAAAACACTGGTGTTATCAGGGCTGTTCCCAGGTCCAAAATCAAAAACACAGCGCTGCACCAGCTACCAAGGAGAAAAATGACTGCTACTGCTGAACCCAGGACAGTGGCACCTGGTGCTGTTATTGTACTTCTGTACAGGTTTCTGAATGGGAGTGGGTCATATGGGTGTAATTCTCAAGTAGCCTGTGTCCTCGGGCAGACTGTGGACTAGAGTAGGGAGGGGGATTGGTTATGTTCCTAGCTTGCTTTCTGTACCTGCCTGAGGCCCAAGAGTGGGATTGAGGGGAATGCCCAGGGAACATCTTTTCTCAGTGCTATTTTCTTTTGGTTTCACAGGGTGCCAGGAGATTGCTGAGGAGTTTCGGTCACAGGAAATAGATGGCCAGGCCCTGTTGCTTCTGAAGGAGGAACACCTCATGAGTGCCATGAACATCAAACTGGGACCAGCTCTCAAGATCTGTGCCAAGATCAATGTCCTCAAGGAGACCTAACAGCTCTGAAGCCATAGGTCTCACTCTTGCTCTGACCCCAGGGCAGCTGCCAGCTTTGGAGCATCCTGCTGGGGCAGGGGAGAATGGGACAGCCCCCTGTAGTCTTGCATTCAAGAATGAGAAGGAATTCAACTGACTGTAACTGCTGTGGACAGTTAACATGCCCAGATCTTGGTCTTTTAATGGTGCTACAATGGGGAGGAAAACTCCCTCCTGGGGCCTTGAAACATCACCTGTTCTTCCTGATTTTTAATATGCCTCTCCTGTATAACACATAAAGACGTGAAGGGGACTACTTTCTGTCTTAGCAGACTTCTCAAAGGGAACCGTGCTCACCCCTTTTTGTTACAGCAGGTCTGCTATGTTTTAGTTCTGAATCTCAATGTGCCAGAACTTGAGGCATAGGAAGAGCTGGCCCCACACGGGCTTTGGGAGCAGCTGTACTTGGGGCATTTAGGAAGGGGAACTAGTAAAGTCCAAGTGACAGAGGTGGACAAACAAGAATTTGAATAAAAGGGGCTGCTTCCCTTCCACTCTTAAAAAAAATCTAGGCTGCTCATGAACTGGGTTTAATAGCCATTCCAGCATGCATACCAAACTTGAAGGCCTGTGGCAATAGGAGCTGCCAAAGCTTTACTGTCTCCTGTAGTGATGCAGAGTGAAGACTAAGTGTTGTAGCAGCTATTCACTCCAGGTGCTCCTCTCTGAACCAGAGGAGGATTTATCCTGAGTACTTATGAACAAGGTGATTGGAAAATTGAAGGGAAGGGGGATTGTCTTACATTAGGCACTAGGTTCATCTCCCCATTGTGCTAGGGCATAGTTTACAGGTCCAAAGCAGTCTCCAGAAGCGCCAAGGCTCTTCATACAATGGGCTGGGTTTTTGTTTTGTTTTGGTGTTTTTTGTGTTCTTTACCAGTTTGTATTATTTTTGTGTCTGTCTTCGTTATCCTCAGAAGAGTTTCTGGGACAGTTTAAGCTGGCAGGATTGTATTACCTGCCTCAGGCTCTTTTGTAGTTGCTGGTGGTATAAAACAAGTATTTCTCTTTCTCAGTTAAGACCAACAGCCAACCCTCCCAACAACTGAATGCTAATCCTTTAATGCTACTTCTGCCTTCTAAGGGGTAGAATTATGTTATAGGCTGAGTCTCTCTCTATTAGTCCCTCCAGGTTTGGGGTTTGTTTTTAAGGACCAAATGTGGTATTCTTTAGTTTTGTAACCAGGTTGCCAAAGGTGAGAATCTGGGCAGAGTTCTTCTCTTCCAGCAGCACTTCTTATTCAAGCAAATAGGCAAAAACCCAAAAGAAATAACACAAAGCATGAAGAGGTAAGTGCCCCTTAGAGCTAAATACCTGCAAGCAACATGATTTTATAAACTATGTGTCTCAGCTTTTCTGATTTCGGAAGTTTCGTCTGAATAATTGAGTGAAACAGACACCCTGTGTGGAAAGCACCCACGGCTGCAGGAAAGCTGTAGTGACATGGGAGGCCTAGTCGCATAGGTAGGAAAACACTAGAGATGTTTGGAATTGGCTCTTTATTGACCCATATTAAAAAAAAGGGAGGAGGGAAATGGCTTAGATGGATAAAACGTGGCAGCAGCTTTCTAGTCTTAAGTGTACTGTTGAATCTCACTCTAATAATGCCTTTGTTCCTGTGAAAGAGAACTTCTGAGGCTTCTTGAACAAAAATAGGCCCAAAAGAAGCTGCCATGAGAACACTATTTGGTCTGATATTTTGGGGGTAGGGAAGTGATAAAAATCCAGTTCAGTTTGACCCTTGGCAGGGTAGGCAGGCAGCTAACCTGCCTACAGTACTACTGCTGCTGAGGACTGGATTTTATTTCAGTCAAATGAGGTTTCGTTTCATGTTCAATGTTCTTAATAAAAAAAAAAAAAAGCTTGCTCGGGCTTTGCAGGTCTGGCTGCTGAAAGTTACTTTCTCTTTACTGCTGCAGTAAGGCACAGAGCATAGCAACCTTTTCCCATCCCGTACTACCTGAGCTAAAGCAGTGTATACCACTCCCTCTTAAGCCAAAAAACATGTAGTAGCAAGAAGAGACCTGTTCTGAGAAAAAATGGTTCAGGCACAAGGCAGCAGCCACTAAGGAAGATGCTCTAGGTACCACAGAAAGCTCTTGTTACAGCAGCACAACACCACCAGTTTTGGTTTGGTTTTCTTTTTTTAATTTATTTTTGAAAGTTGTGTTTTATACAAAAAAAATTACCTTAAACACCACCATGAAAACCAGTAGTAACAGACTTAATGACTTCCTATTTTTCCCATGTTATAAGGAAGATTGAGACTGTAACAAAAGTCAAAGAAAGCAGGAGCTGTTTGCCCATTCCAAACCCAGTAAGAAAGCAGGGCCACCCCTTTCCCCTCAATGTTCAGACTGCTTTGCCAGTATTACAAATATATAAACCTTGTCTGTATTCTGATGTTAACAGTAGTGGCCTGCTCATTCAGTCTCTGCCCTCAAGACTGAGAGCAGTTCTTGCCAGTCTAAAATAGGATCACTTAAAGAGTATAGCCCCTGAAATAAAAAGCAATTGGGAATCAAGGTGCCAAGTTCCTGAAGTCTTGCAACTTGGCTGTACCTGCTTTTCACCAGGGCCCCAGGAAAAGGTCTCTCACTCCCAGCCAACAGCAGTATCGAAGTACCATCTGTACCGTGCTTGAGGGACAATGATCTATGAAAGCTGACCCTGTCACTGCAAGAGCCCCTAACAGTTTTTTATTACACTAGCACTCTTATCCTTGGCTTCTATGGTTCCTTTTTTATATTCTGATAGCTTCCTGGGAAAACCCTCTGCCAAACAAGGAACTTTTGAAGAGCATGTAATCAGTGCTGACAGTGACTGAGCTGTGTGGGCAGTTACCTCAGGAAGCTTAGAACTTGAGTGGCAGCTACCTGTTTCATTGTGCCTTCATGTGAGTTTCAGCAAATGTTTCCTTTACTTAGCAGCACATCATTTCCTTTTGCTTCTCAGTGATTTGAGAAAGCCAAGACAATATTGTGACTGAACTGGAAAATCATGAGACTGTATTTAACTCTTTTTTTAGCATTGCCCCATCTCAGCTGCCTGAGAGGATGGCATGCATCCCTTTATAGCTGTTGAAAGAAACTGGTGCGTACTCTTCAACATACTGCCATTAAGAAAAGAAAATACTGCAGAGGTGCGAATGCCTCCTCCACCCAGGGTCTGGCATAGAGCACACTGCAAGTTATGCTGGCAGAAGCAGTGCAAAAGCTAGAAAAACTGAAAATGCATTCAAAGAAAAAGAATTCCAGTGTCTTACAGATCCTGTAAACCTTAGGGGTGAGAGGGAAGACACAAAAGATCCCTCCCGACAGTCTCAGCTGTTTTAACCCATGGCCTCCGTCCCCTTTCTGCTCCCATTCATGCTTCTTTTTATCTCTTGGTGATTTCTCTCTCATGCTGAACACTTGTACTGCTTTCTTGCCATCTTCTCTCAACTCTCAGCACTCTCTCCCCTCATCTCTGCTGCATTTTTAAAAACCGAAACCAGCTTTATATTCACAAGACATGCCATCAGGGACCAGTTCTGTTCACACTCAGAGGCCTCCATGGGACTTGGCGCACCAGAGACAGCGAAAGCAAAGTGTAAAGAAAATCAGTGAGAACTGGCTGGGAGACGCCCAGCTAAACTGGGGAGATGGGGAAGAACTCAGTGTTGAAAGCTGATCACATTGGTAGCAAGTGGTCATCCCTCTCCTCCGACTCCTCACCCAGTTGGTCATCACCCACCCCGCGGTATGCGGCTGGTGCATTTCGAGGCTTGGATCTGCAGACAAAGTCACAGCCATCCTGCAACACAGAATATTGTACCAGAATCAGACTGCAGACAATTGACTCAGCATCCAAAGCAAAGCAGCTGCTGTCATTTCTCTGTTGCCCTATGCTATATGGTACAGGTCTCCAAAATTTGTCTTGACAAGAGAAGCACACATTACAAACATCCTACTTGGTCCTGAAAGCTCTAGGCATACTGATGAACAGCATGCAGCAATGTTGGGCTGATCCATGAAGGATCAACGGCACTGCCCATAGTGCCCAGCAAGTGTTTCAGGTAGTTGGACACAACACTTCAAAGTCCCTAGCTGGAAAGTGTTAACCTTGACTGAGCATGTGTTCCAGTTTATGGTGTAGTAATTGCAGGATACTGGCAGGGAACCAGTCTTGGCAATAATAATTCAGAAAAATAAAACATATCCTTTTCTTCTGCTTCAAGGTACACTACCCTGGTGGTATGTCTACCTCAGAACACAGGCCACAACGACAAGGCAGATGTCATTTTCTCCTGTCCTGATATATAAGCCCAGCTGGGAATATATGGGGATTTTCACTCACCGCTACCAAATTGCCCAGATCTTGCCAGAAGGCAAAGTGAGGAAACTGCTCCATGCCCTTTGCTCCCACTACAAGGCGCTGGTAGAGGAACCCACCAACGATGTAGACTGCAATCAGTGAAGCAAACCTGGAGAGTATAATTAGAAGTCAAAGCTGAAGAAATTCTATAGACAACCTCTTCTGAGCCACCTTCAAATTGATATTGAAGCAAGTAGCTGAGCACCACTCAGTAATAGAGCTGTGAACAGACCAGACCAGAAAAGGCCCCCAAATTGCTGATTTGCTGGTATAAATCTTTCAGCAGCGTTACATGAAGTAGTGCCTCTAATAAGCACAGAGTAAATGAGTCAAGCTGGTCTGCATTCCCAACTCTGGCAACGAGCAAGGGGGATGTTAACAGGGAACAAAGCAGCTCTGCAGCATCACAGAATGGTTAGGGTTGGAAAGGACCTTAAGAGCATCCAGTTCCAACCCCCCTGCCACGGACAGGGACACCTCACACTAAACCATGTCACCCAAGGCTCTGTCCAGCCTGGCCTTGAACACTGCCAGGGATGGAGCATTCACAACTTCCCTGGGCAACCCATTCCAGTGCCTCACCACCCTCACAGTAAAGAACTTCTTCCTTATATCTAACCTGAACTTCCCCTGTTTCAGTTTAAATCCATTACTCCTTGTCCTATCACTACAGTCCCTAATGAAGGGTCCCTCTCCAGGATCCTTGTAGGCCCCCTTCAGATACTGGAAGGCTGCTCTGAGGTCTCCACGCAGCCTTCTCTTCTCCAGCCTGAACGACCCCAACTTTCTCATCCTGTATTAGCATGGGAGGTGCTCCAACTCCTTATCATCCTGGTGGCCTCCTCTGGACCTGCTCCAACAGCTCCATGTCCTTCTTATGTTGAGGACACCATCATGCTTAGAGCAAGATCTTTTGTTCAGAGCAATAGTAACATCCAGTGGTGGCTGTGGACACGGACACTACAATTACCCAGTTTAGTGCAGTATTTGCTGTGATTCTAAATGGCACTGGGGATTATGGCCCAGACATGAGCAGCAATTCCAATGACTCACGTGATCAGTAAAATGGAGCCAACGCTGAGGTGGGAATCTTCAGCTGGACAAGCCACACTGCTGTCCATCTCAAAGAGGTAGAAACACTCCTGCTCCTTTTCCCGTTCTTCCGAAATAATGCTGAATGAGCTCTGCAATTTGGGAAAAGTGAAGTCATGTGAAAATGTGCCCAGGCATGCTGAACTTCACCAGAAGACACTTTAACTGTTAGTGCAGCTACACAACAGACACTGGAGGACAAAAGAAAACCTTGCTGCCTTCTCAAAGCCCTTCTGCTTATCAATCATCTGCCTTCCAGCCTCCTGCTCCTCTCCCACCTCATGTGTCACTTACTGCTGTAACTCCCCGCTTGCAAGAAATCATTATCACAGCTCTTCTCTTCTCACCACTGCAGTGCCTGCCATATGAATCACCTCCTTTATAAATCAGCATGATCCAGTCACCTGCCAAAAGAGAAACAATACAGGCTGCAAATCCAGATCAGGAGGCAAAAGGCAGATACCAAGTAAGACAAGTATTGAGTGGGCTCTCACTTCCATTGAAGACCTGGGTTTCATTGATTCTTCCTATCACTGTGGTCTTCCCATTTTGTCTATCTGTTTGCACCAGGCCCCCAAAATCGTGTAAGGTGCTGTTGACCTCCCTGCACACTCTGAAATGGTAGACGTAGTTTTCCGTTTTGCCTTTCTCCACAGTCACATTAAACCTGCAGCAGGGAGAGGACAGAACAGACAGCTCACAGGATTACAAGGAACAAGTCCCAGAGCAGTAGGCATTCCCATGAGACCTGGAAGCCAGTCACCACCCATAGTAATAGGGAAGCCCATTCTGCAGTCTGGCCCCAAGCCCTCCCCTCCCATTGGCCTCAGGGAGGCACTCCATAGCTCCACAGCCTGCAGAGTGTTGTACTATACCTCATTGGGCTCAGGGGCTCCAGTTTCTTCAGCAGGGCTCTTTCCATTTGCGACTCACTGCTTTCATCACCAATCACATCACAGCTCCTCTCTTTTGACTGTTCAGCCCCCACAACAGCAAGGGCCATAAAAACTACCAGCACAGCAGAGGTATGGCAAGGTGATGACATCCTGGACATGCACATCACAGAGAACACAGAGGATTAACTAGTTTAGCCCCCTGCAAACTAACTTCAGGGTCACAAAGTCAATGACTCCCACAGTCCTGATTACAAAAAGAAGTCAGAATCTAGAAACAGTTCCCAGAAACTAAATCTGAATCACTTGTGTAGCCAAGCCATTCACTGGGCTGATTTGGGGATTCTCTGCTGAATTTTGCCTCAGGACCACAAGAATTTTTGCTGTTCAGCCCAGCAGGCTGAGTGCTGGAGTAAGTTCCAGCAGAAGCCATTGCTGGCTACTGCATTGCACTGAGGAACCAGGCAGCAGAAAATGATTAACCACGCCTCTAATCAAAGCTCTTTGCAGCTCTTTGTGAAGAGCTGGGAGGGAAGAGCCACTTCGATTAGTCAGGATCTGTTTGTTCAAGTACCTTAATCTTAATAATTATAATTATGATATCTTTTTACTACTACTGTAGCTGAGAATCTGAAAGTGCTTAATGACTGTAAACTGCAACTTCACAGTAGAGTTTTCTTCTGTTTATAATGGGAAGAAGGGAAGGAGGACACTGAGACATCCCATGGAAGATTCAATCAAAGAGGCAGTAATGAAGATACTAATGAAACCCAGAAATCTAACGAAATCAAGAGCCTTCAGCTCACAATCACCTATGAAACGTTCAGTGATTGCACCAGCCAACCACGGTGATGCAACAGATTTCCCTCAGCTTCTCCCATTGCAGACTTCAGTAAAGCTCCAGATGCTGAAGGTTGACAGACCCGCAAATGAACAAATAGATGGTGGCAGTGGACAGCACCTGCCCAAAGGACAGCCTGTCTGCAGCACCTAACAGTGAGCTCCCAGCTCCTGCAGGGCTACTACTACCCAGCCAGCTCTCTGACCGCACGGAGGTCACAGAGGACAAGGTTAGTTAAGCTGAAATGAGGAAGCCCGTGATACAGGAACTCGTGATTCATCTCGTAAGCCTAAAAGCCCCCCTGGCAGTAGCCGCGGCTGCGCCGGGCACAGCGCTGGCAAACGCTTCCCTCGCACTCAGCCTGAAGTAAAAAGGGATGGATGCGGCGAAGCTGCTCTCCCTGGCCGGTGACCGCTGCCCAGGCGTGCCCGCCGCTAGCACGGAGCCGCCCACCCTGCTCAGGGCGCGGTTTCAGCCCCGCGGCGGCTCTAGGAGCCTCGGTGCCACCCCCCGTCCGCCCTCGGAGCCCAACCCATCGACCCATTGCCGCCGCACCCACCTGCTGCCGGCCCGACCCCGGCGCCGCCCGGCCTCCTCCCGCCTCGCACGGGCACGGGCAAGGCCGCCCCTAGGGAAAAGCGATCCGCCGCTCAAGGGCATCCCATGCTGCAGCGGACGGGAAGGGACGGGGCGGCCCTAAGGACCGCAGGCGCGGACGGCGCCGGCCCGCAGCGGCCTCCCCGGGGGGCCCCGCCGGCTCCGCTCGCCCACCCCACCAACCGGAAGCGGGAAGGGCGTGGCGGAACTGGCACTCTCCGCCAATAGGAGCCCGAGTGCCGCCGGGATGGCCGCGCCCACTAGCGGCTCCTCAGCGAATGAAGGGGCAGCTCCTAAAGCCCGCTCCACCTATGACGGGGCGGTGCTAGAGCCCGCCTCCTCTCCTCCATCCAATGGGCGATGAGAAAAGGCGCGGACATCCCGCCTCCCCTCGCTTCTCTCCCAATGACCGCCGAAGGCCTGCGGAGGGGGGGCTCGGCCGCGCCCGCTGGCTGAGCATGGCGCTCCCCCGGCTGAGCATGGCGCTCCCCCGGCAGCCGCTGCCGAGCGCGGCTGGAGGAGGGACCCGCTGGCCCAATGGCGTGGAACCACGGCTCGCCGTGAGGCGTGGCTGCGGCCTGCGGAAGGGACGGCGTGGGAGTCGCGAGGCCCGCCGGGATCTCGTGCAGGCCGGTCAACAGGCGAAGGGCTTCCCAGCGGCAGCCGGCCATTACCGGCTCTTCCCCTGTCAGAGCAGCAGCAGGACATGGCTGTTCACCACTATGCACTGCCAAGCAAGGGAGACCGCTCCTCATAAAACTGCTTTGTGGCCTCGGCCCTCTTGGGTTCGTCCCCACGTGACAGCTGTTCTTTGCCAGAGCTGAGAGTTTATTGCATCTTTTAATCAAGAGAGAAATGCTGGATTTAGTGGAGTTGTCAACATGCTAGAGAAGGCACTTGTTTGAGAGGACAGGTGTATGACTCTTAAATACCTACAGGGATGGTCACTCAGCCATAGAGTGAATGAGCAGCTGCATGGTACTTAGTTGCCAGCTGGGTTTAAATGACCACAGCCCCTTCAGAAGAAGGCTAGCCCTTCCTGTTACTGCTGGCCACAGAGTCATAGGATGAACGAATTTGGAAGGTTCCTCTCAGGGTCCCCTGGTCCAAAGCCCTGCTCAGGCTGGGCTGTCCATAGCCAGTTGCCCAGGGCCATGTCCAGACAACTGTCCACCAAGGGAGGCACCACAATCTTTCTGGCCAGCCTGTGCCAGTGTCCAGTCACCCTCACGGTAAAAAAGTGTTTCCTGATGTTCAGAGGTACCGTTCTGTGTTTCATTTCGTGCCCATTGCCTTTTGTCCTGTCACTGGGTACCACTGGAAAGAGTCTATCTCTCCGTTTACCCTTGCTTCAGGTATTTATATACGTTAACAAGATCCTTCCCAAAACATCTCCAGACTAGACACTCCCAGTTCTCTCAGCCATACCTCGTAAGATTGATGTTCCAGTCCTGTTACCATCTTTGTCGCCCATTGTTAGACTCCAGTCTGTCCATGTCTCTCTTGTACTGATGCTGTTGAGATGTTGAATCAGAGGATCTGGAGGGATGCCAGCTCTCAGTGCCTGCCTGTGCTTTGAACACATTCACACTGGGTGCTGGGTGTAGACAAGAGTTCCCAGTAGAAGTGTCCGAAGCTCACAAGGCTTCCTTCTAAACTCATGCTGTCCAATTTTACTTCCTTTTTGACAGCAGTTGGGCTGCCAGTTTGCTGTAGCCATTGCTTATGTCATTTTTCACCTTGTACTCTTGCTATCCACCTTTTTAATCTTGTGATCTTGCTATCAGCCTGCTTCTGTCCTGAGAAGGAGCTCTGCAGAGCACCACACATTGTCACAGTCACTGCAGCAGTGTCATCACAGCTTCTTGGACAGTCAACAGTTAGAATACCCCTGAACTTTGTGGTTAATCACCTCTTCCTACTAATGGCTGGTCATAAGACATCCCTTATCAGGTTAGGAAATTGAAGTTGTTACACTTCCACTGCTTTCTATTCTTTTGTAGGTTGGGTTACTTGGAGCAGCTGAAAATAGAGGTTGCATATTCACATTTCTTGTCTTCTGAATGTAGCCTCGGGTTTCCTGTTTCACGGGTGTTGAACCTTGTCGCTCAACATCTTGTTGATCGAAACATCTTGTCATACGCAGTCTTTGCTTTGGCATGGAGGGAAGCACATCAGAAACTTCTGCAGCTGAAGAGAGTGAGGAAGTAATTTATACATCTGTCAGATTCTCTCAGACTCCTCTGCCTAGGACCAGTGCTGCACGGGAAAAAAGAGGTAAGGAAACTGCATGAGGTGGGTCAACAAAAGACTTTATGTTGAGCAAAAACAAGATCTACACTCTGAGCTGGCCACTGATTTTGAGTGCCTGCTCATGGTGCTGTTGCTTTGGCTCTAAAACTACCATGAATATTTTAATGTGACAAAAGCCAATGGATCAGAGCCCCTGCATTGTTTTCCCTCCCTTTCTCTGTCAGTCCCTTCTCGGTGGCTACTCCAGGATGTTCAACCTAGGAACCCTTTTCTCCAAAAAAGGTTTGCAGTTTTCAAGTTGTCTGCTTGTCAGCAAGAAGAGATTGTCAGCAATAGTTCTTTGAAGGGCAGGTGAGATGTGAGTACAGATAAATTAGAGGCGTATGCTAATCAGAGATCAAAGACAGAGGAGGCATATGAGATCATCCAGGCTCTCTCCTGTGGGGCTCTGCAGGATTCTTTTGTGATACACTTTTTCCTCTGTTTTCTCTGTTCTGGTTTTACATACCTCCCAGTGAGCAAATTTTCAGCTTTTGCCTTGAGCCAGTTCTGCAGGGTGCTTTACTATCAGGAAGATTTTCTTAGTGCTTTCCTTCCATTTTCTCTTTCCTTATTTCCACTCCATTCCCCCAGCTCAGACCTTGCAAATGTCACACTGAACAGTTTCTCTGCCTGCTTAGTTGAGAAATACCACTTTAGAAGAGTGAGATTTTGCAGTGGTGGTCATTCCTTGTGTCTCTTTCCCATGAACTGATTGCTTTTCCTCTAAATGCCTGTGTGCTTTAGACAAGTTGTGTTGCAGTAGCTGCAACACTAGTGTTTTACCTCAGCTTTTTTTCCAAGCTGTTATTACCAAGGAGGCTTTCACTGTGGGACACTAGATTCTGTGCCCTGATCAGAATGACTGCATATATCTGTAGTTAGTGCTGCCTGGTCACTTGCTACACATTGTGGAAGCAAAACCAGCGCAGAAATCCCCAGGTCCCTACCTGGTAATCACACTCCATTTGCTTAGAAGGCAGTCTTGCTTTTGCATGCATCAAAAATGGTGTTTTCTGTTGCATCAGAAGACACAGGGGCATCCCTTCATTCCCTGCCATTTGTGTTCACTCCCACCCTGTTGGAGGTGGAAATTACCCAGTGCCGTCTTGAGATGTTTTAGTTTTGTTCTTAATATTCCTCCTCTCCTGATTCTTCATGTGCTCTCATCTTTTTGACTGAAGTCTTAGGGCATAAAATAAGGAAGCTGATCTTTTAACACACTCTCTGTGCATATTATTTGATTATTTCCCAGCTCTCGTCTTCGTGTGAGGAGTCCCTAGGAAGCACAGTTTAAGTACCTTTCTTTAGGAGATCTTTATTTTCAACTCTGTCCCTGCCTCCATTATTTTTGAAAGATATGCTCTCAGGTATTTCATCTCTGCTTTCAAATGCACACGTTTGCTACCAAGTCATCCCTGTGATGCAGTATCACAATTATATCACAGGTGTACAGATCAGTCCTCTGGTCAAACCGACTCTTTTTAGCACTTGTGGAATCCTCAGAAATGAAGAGTTGTTCTGGTTGTCTTCTATTTGGCTTCCAGAGAGCTTTAGATATGCCACACTACCAAAATGTCAGTCTGGCAGTGACTTAAGACAATGTTAGCCTGTGTGGCACCCTTGTAGTGACAGCAATAACCAGGTCTGTGCCTTAGCCAAGGACAGGATCCTTGTTTCTTAAATTCTCTTCTCTTGCCCTAGGAAGTCTTGCTACTCCCATACTGACCTAGGCAGGAGCTGAGAGGAGTGAGCTATTTGGGGCAGTTCAAAGATATTCTTCAGACTGTCCTAGAATGTGGCGTATCAAAGATGGACTCCAGTTCTGCTGAAATCTGAAGACCTTTATTCTGTGTCTCGCATCCCTTTTATAGTCTACTAAGTGCTAAGCAGTAACTTTCCACTCTCTTGCTTCCTTATCATCCCAATTCAGCAAAACTACAAAGGGTTACAAATATTCGCATTGTTTGGTCTGTCTTTGAGATGCACATCCTGCTTTACCTAGCAAACTGTCTGCTTTGTTTTGCTAACCGATCTTTACCCTTCATTGTTGTCTTTACAGTTCCCAAGGCTTGCCTGACCAGGGCATTGACACCTGGTGTTTTCTTTTCTGTTCCCAGGGCTTAAGCTGGTCCAGAGGATAAGGACTGGATCCATTTCATTAACTATTTCTATCCCTTCACCCACATCTCCCCCTTTTTGTTTTACTAAAAGACAGCTTTCATAGATTTATGATATACTTTTGCCAAAGTTTCTATATTCTCCACTAGCTACTGTAGCAAACAAGGCACACAGATTAGAATACCTAAAAAGATTGACAAAATGATTAAGATAAAGTAAAGCCATCCTGTAACATTCAAACCAGAAAACACTTTGTTCAACCCGTTCAGTCCTTCATCTTCCTGAAGGTGCGCTGTCCTTATTATTAAGTCCAGAATGCTTTTATGGATGATTTGATAAGTTTGTGCAGCACATACCATCAAGATCTTCACACCCATGGCCTTGAGCTAACAATAAAAAGTCAACAGTTGTTCTGTTTTGTAGTGAGGCCTGCCTCACAGAATCTACATCTAAAAGCAACCCTATTGCACAGTGGTACCCTTTCTGGGCTTAAATGTTCCCAGTCTATTACTAGTGGCTGGAAAGTCCAGTTGTAATACGCTCCCGCAGGGATACACTCTCCATTAACTGGTTCTCCAAAAAGAGACTGGTTAACTTTGTACAGTTCGCATGGGTTAACTTCAGTGATGAATCGGCATCAATCTTCATTGGCAGCCATCGCTTGTATAAACGGATGGACTGGTACATCGCGCGGGGATCCATTGGGGTCCTTGTTCTATAGAGACACAAGCACAGCCTCTTCCCCAAGTTATTAACCTAAAAGGACCTTCTCAGTTATGATTTTTCAAAGACTTTACCATGACCATAACAAGTTCTTTCCCTGGTATCGGATCTAGGCCTACATGGGTTAGTGCAGAAAAATGCCTGATCACTGGGGGGATATTCATGCCAGTGTGTAAATCAGAACTGGATAATGTTAAAAAATTTAAGACAAACAATGCTTTGTTGAATCATGCATTTGGGGTTTCCCCTATCATTCCCCCTTTATGTTTTGCTACATGTTTTTTACAATTTGGTGTGTCCGCACTATCTCAGCTTCACTTTAATTAATATAACCACCCACTACTCCAGGCAGCATTATTTCAGTAAGATTAGTCTGATTTGAAGTCACTTGAACCTTTATAACGTGGCATACCAGTGAATCCTACACACCATGTGGCAGGTTGGAATAATGGGGGATTTAACAAATGTGCCCAGTATACTTGTCCATTACCCATGGTCACACATAATAGAAGATACTACAAGAATTTCTGTTGTTGTTTCTTTATGTTGTTGAGTTCTGGGGCTTTATACATTTCGCTGGCAGCCAGTATGGTCCTGTCGATAGCTGTACACAGCTGTATCCTCTACCCTATGTCAGCAAGGGCACTGGTCCTTTCTACTCGTTATCATGTAGGTCTCTATATAGAACTGGTGGTTTGGGCAAGGAATCGTCTGTCAGAAGTCATAAGCGCTGTACTGCAGAAAGAGAATCAAAACTAGACAAATTTAAAAATTTAGTACAAATTGCGCTTTTGCAAACTGTTTGTGTGGAGAAAATCCTTGCATTCCCCTTTTCTTGTTTTATATGTAATACCTGCTTTAGATGACCCTAGTTAAGTGGGGGATTTGGACTAGATCATATCTCCAACAAGGCAGCTTGGCTTGCCCTTCTCTCCTGGATAGCTCTCTGATAACAGGGGAGGCCATCCCTCACATCAAGGTCTGGCATGGCATGTGTTCCCACCCCTCAACACCTGCTGGGTTGCAGCCAGCAGCAGAGCTAAAGGTTCTTCTTGGTGGCAAACACAGAGGCCAACCCAGTCTTGCCCTTGACTGTGGTAGGAGGCATTTGGCCAACCTCAGTCCTTGCACCTCGTTGTCAATGCAGAGTTTCACCTGCTTCATCCAGTAACAAGTCGCTACTATGACAAAGCACACAGATTTACAATAGCATAGTAACTATTACAGGGCGCAGCAGCATGTTGAAGAGGATGATGGCAGAGAGGGACCAGCCAAAGAAATTTCTTACCAGTGGAGTTCTCCCACCCTCTTAATTTGTTCTATTACCTGCTTTGTGATACTACCATTGTATTAGAATCTGTCTATCATTTGCCTTAGCTTTTTCTAGCAGCTGCTGCAAATTTGCATGCTCTAACATCTCTTTTACAAGTGACAAATCCATACAATACAAGGTGTAGTTTATTATTAGCCACTGGCTAGTAAATACAAGTGGTTTTATACACAAAATCACAGCCTCTAATACTAGCTACTTTACAAGCACACATATTCAAGCTGTTACTTTTCAGTAGCCCCCAAATGTTTTGCAATCATTCATTTTTCTCTTCCTCTCTCTTATTCTGCTCAGGGTAATCACGGTCAGCTTCTGTAGCTGAGGCATCGAGTTCCTCCACTCTTCTGTCCAGCTCATGGCAAGGCTTGACAAACTCTTTAGGCTTTGTGGTGTCTCTACCAACCACCCCAATACTTCAATAGATTGAGAGGGTTTTGTTTCCTTCACTCCGGTGTCCATCCTGGCCGTTCCACCGGTGCAGCACTGGGAGCCGAATCGAGGGCAGTTTCTTTTGAACATGGGTACTGAGCTACAGCAAATAACTTTGGTTTTTTTTCTTTCCAAGTCGCTCACCCTGCTTTGCGCAGCTACAAATGCTGGCCTGCTCGGCAGCAGCTATATTACCTGCCGGCAACCGCACTTTTGCATTAACCCTTTCTTGCCCGAAATGTTAATCTGCTACCCATTAAAAACTTTTACGCGAATCCAACAACAAAAAAATGCACAGAACACCATCTGCCTTCAACACACACACATGCATGGGATCCCACAAGCACACTCCACGCAACTACAATATTTGAAATGCAAGATCCAGACACTCATTACTCCCACTACACGGTCCCACGTACAGAACATGGCACAAGGACCCTGCGAAGACAATAGGAAAACAGCTCCAAGCAGCATCATCGCAGTGCAAGGTGGCAGGCTCAACCTTAGCGGGCATCCCCGCAGAGGCTCTTCTTCCCCCACATCACAAGGCTTGGGCTTTTATACTGACCAAAATGCACACTCATTCCAACACAGGTGGCCAGCCTACGTCAGAAGAAGTGGCCAGCAATATCTAGAAAGGTCTGCAAAGGTCGATAGAAACATGGACATACTTATATCTGCCAACTTCTAGTACATGAGCATCACAGAGAGACTGTATCAAATGAGTTGTATACAGGGTCCCAAGTCCATGGTCCGTCACGGTTCACCTGATATCTTTGATAAGAGCATATAAGCGACCTTCCCACAGCGGGTCTTGATCCGGCACATACACCACCGGGAAAGCACACAATACATCTGCATCCCTCACCTGTCTTGCTTCTTCCTTTACAGCTGCCCATTTATTGTGAGGATCTGGGGGATGTAACTCAGGATCCTTTTCTGGATCAACAGGCGCTGGGTCAAAAGGACTATCCAGGTCAGCATCAGAATTATCAGGTGTCAGAATCGCAGAAGCAGCAACAGCAGTCTGATGAACATGCACAGGCTCCTTCTCGGGATCAATAGGGCCCAAGTCAAAAGGATTGTCTTCATCCGCGTTCCTCAGTCTTCGCAGCGGCGACCAGTGGAGGTCCGGGGGGAGCACTGGGCTCCAATATCTCATTTTTTGACTTTAGCGTCTCTAAAATAGTTCTCCAAATGGCTAACAAATTTTTCGCAGTGTCATTGCCTTTTGTGGCTGCGTCCCACAACTTAACTCTTGCACCATTCCACAGAGACCTCAAATACGGTGGACTCATCAATCTCTGGATAATGCGTTTTTAACCAGTTCAACATTAACTTTAAGTCTGTCTCTTTAAAGGTTGCTCCCTTCACCTTAAGAAGGACTGGAAACAGCCATAAAACCAAGGCTTCTTCCTTAGTAATATTCCCCCTCATAGTCCCGTTCCCTGCTGCTCACCTTTTCCACGTGATCGTTATGTCTCGATCTCTTCGGTGCTCCTTCCACCGGCCTCCTCAACTCTCCCAGGTGATAGGCTTGTGTCCGGATGACTTGGGTGCTCCCCCACGGGACTCCTCTGAGTTCAGCCGATCTACGCCACTGGTCGCCGATTCCGACGAATTAGCCCAAGTTCCTCCTGTTCGAACGCCATTTGTGGCGTATCAAAGATGGACTCCTGTTCTGCTGAAATCTGAAGACCTTTATTCTGTGTCTCGCATCCCTTTTATAGTCTACTAAGTGCTAAGCAGTAACCTTCCACTCTCTTACTTCCTTATCATCCCAATTCAGCAAAGCTACTAAGGGTTGCAAATATTCGCATTGTTTGGTCTGTCTTTGAGATGCACATCCTGCTTTACCTAGCAAACTGTCTGCTTTGTTTTGCTAACCGATCTTTACCCTTCATTGTTGTCTTTACAGTTCCCAAGGCTTGCCTGACCAGGGCATTGACACCTGGTGTTTTCTTTTCTGTTCCCAGGGCTTAAGCTGGACCAGGGCGATAAGGATCCATTTCATTAACTATTTCTATTCTGTCACCCACACTAGAGGACCTGAATTACAAAATCCTAACACTTTTCAGTTTCTGAACTGAATTTGGGTTCCCAAACCTAAAAATACTGGGTCGTGTTGCTTGCAGCCTATCACAGTCACTTCTCCAGAGCACTGGGAGACCTAGCATGCTGCTCTGTATACTAGAAAGTTATAACACTGGATGTTTACATAAGGTAAATGTTCCCTCTCCCTTCCTTTAGGGAGACTTTCCTACAGTTCCTCAGGCAACTACATGGAAGTATTTCTGGATGCTCTATCTGGTTTTCTCTCTTGTGTTTTGAATTTATCTCAGATACTTCTCTGATCCTCTTCTACAAGAGCTTCACATGTAGTCCTGGGGATGAGGATCAAGCACAATCCCCTGAACCTGTTTTAAAAAACGGAAGTCCAGGGTCTCCCTTCCATAAGGGGTAAAAGTCTCGATTTATGGACTTTTTAATTCCACTTTCCTGGCTTGATCACTCAAGTTCAAGTGAGGCTTAAATTCTCCTCAAATACTTCTATATGGTTTTCCCACTTCACTTTTTTCCTCCCCAAATTATCTAGTGGTGTTTTTTTTCACTTTTAAGGACTGAAGTGAACTCTCCCATTGCTCTGGATGTGGAGGTGCCCTGGTATTTTGTTTTGATGCCGAGTCCAGTCATTTCCTTTTTTTTTCTGCAATTGGTTTGAAACAATGGAGGGTGAACTGCTCTATTCATTGCCAAGAGGCATCAGCTTCAGTGCCCAGTGCTAACATTTAAAGATTAACCCTTTCACTGACTGTCATCCCTGGAAGTAGTTTTCCCTAAAATCAGGACCAGCTGTCTGGGGATGAAGGAAATGGCTTCTTTGAGAGGCAAGAGGGGAAGGAAAATGGAAGTGCAAATCGTCATAAATGTGATCTCAGAACAAAGAATTATGTTTCAACAGATATTCATCCTCTTTTGCTTAGTTTTCAGTTGTAATCTGCAGAGAAACAGCTCCACCCTACCTCTTAACCTCTGCTTCTCTGCGTTCTCTGAAGGCTCAATCAGATGGCAAAATCCAGGTCATCAGAGACACAAAAGTGACTTTACAAGAGGAACAGAGTTCAAGTCCTTCAGTTTTCCCATTGTCCTCTTGCATGAAGCTGAGGAGTAGGTTGTAGCTGAAAAGTCATCTATATTTTGTAACTGAAAAAAAGATGGGGTTTTGTTCTGTAATAGTGATAAAAAAAGTATAGAAAAGTTGCTATGTTTTAATTACAAGTGGGACAGCTGGAAGATCCTGCAAGCTTCAGGAAGCATGCCAAAACCTTTACCTTAGAAAAGATCTTTCTACCAGGAGAATGACACAGTGAAGCTCCTTCATGCTCTCCCTTGTTACTTTAGAAACATCGTTTAGCCAAACCTGCAGGTCTGAATATATTGCTATAATCTGGAAACTGGTCTTAAAACCAGTTAAAACCAGGTGAGCCTGCAAACCGTTCTGAGATCATATTACTATAAAACAGAAACTGGTCTTAAAACTGGTGAACTTGCAAACCACTCTAAGGTCAAAATTAGATTAATTAGTATTAATTTATTGACCTGGTCTAGTTTCTGTATTTGGACAAAGCTTCCAGTGCTTAAAGGATTCATTCTTGGTTTTAAGTGAAGTCCCTTCCCCTTCTGTTTTAGCGCTGGCTTTCTTTGTCCTTCCCACAATATTCTTGATACGTGATGTGCATTTGTTTTTAGCCTCCACTGAGAGGTCCTAATAGAAGTCTTTACTTTTACTGCTTAAAACTATGTTATTCTTTTAGCCATTCCTTTTAATTAATCTCTGACAAACTTCCTCATATTCCTGTAGTTTTCCGTTCTGAAATCATTATACCACAGTGCCTTTTTGTTGTTGTTGCTGGATTTTGGCTCTGTTGAATCTCAGTGCATTTGTGTTCACTGTGGCAGTGAAGCTGCTGGATGGAGCCGTGGTGAGCAGGGTGGCCTGAGCACGGCTCAGGGCAGTCACGAGCTGCTTTGCTTTCTGCAGTTCTTGGCTCGCCACTCTGTGAGGTGCCTATTGACAGTCTAAGCATTAAATCTCAGCATCATGCCCTGACATGGAATTTGCATAATTTAATGAGATCAATTGACATCTGTCATCATTGGGCTTCCCTCACAGTTGCTCCGTTGGTTTTTGGTTGTGCTTTTTTTTTTCTGGTTCATGAGTGCTGTCACCATCCTTGTCTGGCAGCCCATAATATAATTCCAATCCTATGCATTTAGTAGTATTCGCCTGGTCTGTGGGGATGCTGTTACTGTTATTTCTTGATGCAGTTAGTTATTTAACTTAATTTGATTGTAATTTGGCTTGAGGAGAAAACACCCCCCTCTGCCTTCCCTGTGTATTTCATATGCTATTGCTATGGCATGCTGCTCACAGCCCTTCTTCCACCAAGTTTTAGATGTACTTGCTGTGGTAGTGTCTTTGGTTAAAGATAGCCTTCCCCTTTGTCCATCTTATTCCTTAGACTCCTAGCCTTTTTTGAGAATGCAGATATGTTTCTTTGGGTCTTGTGACATGACTGAGAGAGAAGCACCTCAGATTTCATAAGCTTTATCACGGACCTTGTTGCTGTACTTAGGTAGAAGACTCTGGAGCACAACAAAAGCAGGACGTGGTAGATAAGCTTAAGGGAGAAGCACAGAGAAATCCTGGGTTCCTCAACATCAGTGACCATTAGCTGCGCATCTATTGCTTTTAGAAAGTCCTGTTGTCTGTAGCTCTCATACTGAGATTAATAAAATAGGGGGGGAGCTGAGATGTTGCTGACCTGCAGACACATAAACCTCCTGGGAAGCTCAGATACATAAACCTCCTGGGAAGCTCAGGCAAGGAATGATGGCTTCTAGCCCAGCTGAAATGGGGCCCTGGTCTGGTGGGCAGGGGTGTGAGGAGCTTCCAGCGAGGTGGGCAGGGACACTGATGGCAGTGATGTGCAGAGTGTAGACTGACAGTAATCTCTTAAGTAGTTCAGTTCCTTATGGAAATGCCCAGGACACAAGCAAACTATGTAAAACCACTGTCAGTTTTCATGTTGCTCCTGTTTACTATGGTTTCTCATCTCTTTTACAGCTCCCTGTCTGTGGCCAGAAGTTGTGCCAGGCTTGGCTATAGGCTTTGGGATACTGAGCATCTCCCTAGCAATTGCTTTGATATGGAAGATGAGTAAGTGCACAAAGGGGTGCTGAGGATAAGCAACCATCAGCAAAGACCACAGATTCATCTAAACACAGGAGCTCAGATCCTGAGTTCCATATATGGGGTTAAACCAGAAGCTATTCTAGGTTTCTACCAGCCTTAAGTATCAACTGTCTATCCAGAATATTGTGAAGAATATACTCCTTGTGCAGACCCCAGGCAACCCATTTCAGATCCTGTTGCAAAGAGCAGTGAAAGATACTGAAAGGTTTCTGACTTGTCTGAAACAATTGACTTGTCTGCAGCAAGTCAATAGCTTGAACCTTTATAACAATAATAATAGCAAGTCTGAAACAATAGACTTGTCTGCAGCAATTACAGTGGTATACTGCAGATTAAAGATACAAGGTCTGTAACACTTCTGCATGCATGCAGGTGTCAGACTATGTGGAAGAACCTACTGTTTGTTGCTTAAAATTCTTTCAACCTAAGTGTGATGATCACACTTTACCCACAGAATGATGTCATTTTTCCCCCTTACTTTTTGCACACCCAGAGTGCTGCCCGCTTTCAGATAGCCAATTTTGGTTCTTAGGTATCTTGAGCAGTTCAGAGGAAACTCGGTGGGGTTGGGGCGGGGAAGAAGCGGGCAGTGTTGCACCAGCATCAGTGTGCATGTGACTCTTGTACAAATACCTGGAAATTGCACAGAGGATCTGAAGTTCAGTGTTCACACACTGTCATTTTTAGATGCTTTTCCTCACTTGTGTCTTCTGCATTGCAAATATCCAGAAGAGCTGCTTTTCAGCAAATCCTTGCTGACAAATGGCTTTCTGTTGGTTAATAGTAGAGAAAAGCCGGTACTTGGATTCCTTTACAGGTAACTCGCAGCCACGCTGCCCTGAGCAGTGGGTCGCCTACAGAGGGAGCTGCTACTCCTTCTCCAAACAGAAGAAGGACTGGCATTCCAGCCGGCAGTCCTGCGGGGCGCAGGGAGCTCATCTCCTGGTGATCAGTGATACTTGGGAAATGGTAATGGTTTTCTTATTCTCTGAGGACCTTCAGTTTCCTTGCAGATACCTCAGCGATTAACATCCAAGCAGTACTGTCAATCTGGCAATATTTTGTCTTTAAAGGAGAGGAAGGATTTATGACTGTGATGTTACAGTGCACTTCCAGTTTCAGTGTACATCTTAGATGTTCCCAGCAGGCAAAGCAGCAAAATGAAGAGAGGTGATGGTCACTGTCAGCTACTCAAAATCACCCTATGAAGGATGTTAGGAGACAGCCTTCTCCACTGTCCCTCTCCACCTCCCTCCTGTCCCCAACATGGGTGTTATGAATGATTACAGGAAAAGACTGTGCAGTCACTGTACTCATTGCCTACAAACCAGTACAGCCCCACTCTCCAGAGATCCTTCCTCTGCAAAAATGATGCCTTTCCTCCCTGCAGCCACTCCAGCTCCTCTTGCTTAGTGACCTTTGCCACTGTCTGTGGTCATGCACGGATATTTCTTTCTCAGTCTGTTTTCATGCTTACTTCCCCTCTCTGCCAAAAGAATTCTTATGCTGGTGAAATCAGAAACCGTCTGTTACACTGCTCATTTTCTAGTAGGTGCTCACTGAGGGCAGTGGCATGTATGACCACAGAAGAAATGGGTAAAGCTGATCACTATGGAGGTGAGGTGCATCTGCCTAAGTAGAGCAGAAGTACTTGATTGGTTTTGTGCAAGCCAGGACTTACTAGCTCAGGTCCACTGAACGTGGACAGTTTCCAGCTCCTGGACAGGAGTTGCATTGTATGATGTTCTGTGGGAGCTTACAAAGCCATGTTTCTGCTCAGCTGGGACTATGTTCCAGTCTCTCATGCTTGCTTAAGCAAATCCTAATTCCTTGGGAAATACCTGTCTTCCCCACATTACCCCTTTCTCTCCATGAAGAAAGCCTCTCTTGTCCAGCTGCTTTCTTACTGCTGTCTCTGCTACTAGAGTGTTACCCATTGTCCCTGCTCAGACTTCCCTATGTTAGCAAGACTCTCCTAGCTAGTTCAACCTCCCTTCATCAGGGAAGCAGTCACCTCCAAACCACCAGCAACACTCAAGCATTCCTCAAGCTACTCCTATTCCCACCACTTTACCAAGTTTACCACTTCGTTAATGCTTCTGTGTGAAGATGTCTGCTGTGAAGCTTTTTTTTTATGGCAGCAGGAGATAAAGATGTAAGAATGGATCCCAGCCATACACTGAAAGGTTGCTGTTGTTTAGTGTCTTTGCAAATGTGGACAAGGTTCTCTCTTTTGTCTTTATCCCTTTTTATTTTTAAGGAAGGGATTTAATTCAGGGCTGAGTTTCTCTTGCAGGCTTCACCTTAAAACAGTAAGCAGGTGTTAAAGGTTAGGCAAAAGGAAATGAATATTGAAAACACGTAGGAGGAATGTTTGTGTAAAATGTAAAGAGCATTGGTCCTGGGGTTTTTAGACAGATCTGTCAGTGTCTGCACATCTTGCCGTGACCTGATTTTACGTTTAATTGTTAATACTCTGTATTAGCTTGCTAGCTAGCTGTATGTTAAAGCATTAATACTAATAGCATACGTTCCTACATAAAGTGTAGGATACTTCAGGAAACTGGGGTGAAGTTGGCTCACATATGTTGCCCTGAGAAATGGCCTTTGAAGAATCTGTCTAGGACCCTTGAAAGCATCCTTACTTCCTTGCGAGTGTACACATAGTTTTTATTCCAGTCATGATTTGTGGGGCTGATCTTCCTGATTAGATGTGGAGAAGCGGTATTGTCAGGCATTTATGGAATAGTCAGGCAAGGGGATATATCTTGCTCTCTGTTCTATTTACGTATCTTTACCTCCATTTTCAGGCTGGCTTTCATTAGTCACTTTGTGATTCATCACCATTTCTAGGAGCTGTTCAAGAGTATTCAACCTGAATGTTTCTGGATTGGACTGAGGAACAGCACAGGCTCTGGATGGATTTGGGAAGATGGCTCTATATTCAATGGCACCAAGTGAGTTTCATTGTGTTTTAAAAACAACAGTGCTAATTCGGATTGCCTGGTGTTCCAAAATGCCCAGAGTTCCTTCATCAGATTTCAGTAGCTTTCTTCCTGGGCAGATTTTATTGTCACCTGTATGGCACTTAACTCAAAAGGGTCTACTTTTTACTGCCCTGCGCCTTGTAAAGGCATGTACATGTGAAAAGCAGGGCTTATGTTATTATCTCACTCTTTACTTCGCTCAGATCAGCGATCATTTACCTGTGCTGCTCACCCAGTTGCTCAGTCAGAAAACCATATGGTCCATCTTGGCTTGACTGGATTTAGCCACTTTGCACCCATTCTGCCAAGTGATGGTGTCACTGGGTGTGAGGACCCAGCCCTTTATTGCTTTACTGGTGCCAGCCCAAGTCAGAACCTTAATTTTGTCTCAGTCTTGGACAAAACTCAGCATTCTGCATGAGGGAAAACATTATAATTTGGTCCAGTGGCTTTGCCTGGCCCTCTCCCTTTTATGGCAGTGAAGGAAACTGGTTAGCATCTAACACTTCTCCAGTGAGAAAACTCTCCCAAGATCTTACTGTCAGTAGGTTGGTACTCTAAGAACTTGGTTTAGTTCCCTTCTTAAATCCAGCTTTCTGTTCTTACAAACTCCTTGGAGACAATCATCTTTCCATGAAACTCTCAGCACTGCCATTCTCATGTTGGTGGGTACCACTGTCACTGTCAGGGCATTATGTCTATGTTTGGTTATGATTTTGATTCCACAGTGACAAACTTACTTAGATGTGTGGTCTCCAGGGCTTTATGGTTTTCTGGGTGCACATCTTGTTTTCTAACAGCTGTCCTTTAGAGGTTGGGTTCTTTCACTTCCTCTGGGCTCCACCCTCCAAAATCAGATGTTGTTTCTTTCTTGCCTCCAGGAGATACCTCAGCATTTTCTCTCAGTCTCATTTTTTTTCCATATCTCTTGCAGCATCCTCTCTAACAGCCCTGTGCAACGTTGTGTTGTCCTGATGAAAGATCACTTCTGGGCCTCCAGTTGTGAA
Organism: Myiopsitta monachus; assembly: GCA_017639245.1. Classification (NCBI taxonomy): domain Eukaryota; kingdom Metazoa; phylum Chordata; class Aves; order Psittaciformes; family Psittacidae; genus Myiopsitta; species Myiopsitta monachus. Next base: position 62,922,192 of record CM029920.1, read on the forward strand.
TTTGCTGCTCCATGGATCTGTGAGAAGTCTCTTAGATAAATCCCATGTGCATTTTCATCTCATAACCGTCTCCTCAGTGGTACAAGTGAATCATTATCCTGCAAACCAAAGGTCTACACAAGACCAAGGATTTGCCCCTTTCACACCCTCACAAAGGTGTTTTGCAGGGATGGGTTTTATGCCCATAGCGGTGAGTTATCATCAGCAGTAGATCCATTCTCAATCAACATGTGTTGGCTTACTGCTATTTATGACCAGATGAGACTTGGAACATATTCCCTGGCCTAGTCTTTGCCTTGTGTGTCCTGCAAGGGTGAACAAAATTTTTGTCACAACAGATGCTGGGTCTTCAGATCTCTGAGGATGAGCTGGCCATTCCTCCATTCCTGAGCATCAGATTTCATTTCCATTCCCTGCATCTCCATTGTCTGGTGCTAGCAGTACTGGGAAAATGAAGCCTGGTTTTTGTGGCTGGAAACATATAAACAGGCTTCTACCAGTGGCAGCCTCTCCTTATGCATTCCAGTACTATGAGTAGGAAAGAAGAAATGAGACTACAACTTCTGTAAATCCAGCAGTGAAAATAAACTGCTAGTACTGCATTGGACCAAAAGTATGCACCCGTGTCATTACTTTTCTCTGTTGAAATGAACCAGCTGCATTCCATGCTTTATAGGCCAACTTCAACCAAATGATTCAAGAGGCTGGAACTTCCGGAGTCAAAGGAACACAGTTAATCTTGTGTTATTATTGAATTGACCAAGAACATGTTTCTCTCTCTCCCTCTGCAGTTTCATAATTGCTGAGAGGGGAAGCAGTGGACAAATCCTTACTACAAGGAGCTTTCAGTTCAAATAGAGCAGAGACAGACTTACTTAAGAGTATGAACAGCATAAAACCACAGTGAACATTAAGGGTTGGACAGTAGGTTGCATTTCCATACACTTGAAAATTCTAACTCTTTTTTCCAGCCAGAGATTTTGTTCCAACAAAGGAAGACAAATGTTATTAATTTCCAATTTATTCTACTTATGCCAGTATACTATATTCCAATTTACTATTATCAATTTAGCCTCGGTCTGGATTTGCAGTTTATAGTCCGATGCAGTCAGAGCAGTAACTGATAGGACTGCTTGATGATGCACTGGTACATGCTGGGAGTGACCCAGACAGAAGGAAGTTCTGCAGAAAAGGACCAGGGAGTCCTAGTGAGCACCAAGTTGAGCATGAGCCAGTAATGTGCCCTTGCTGCAAAGGGGACAAATGGTATCTTGGGTTGCACTAGACAGAGGAGTGCCAGCATATTGAGGGAGGTTTGAGAGAGGTGATCCTTCCCCTCTACGCAGCACTGGGAAGGCCGCACACTTGAGTACTGTGTCCAGTTCTGGAATCCTCAGTAGAAAAGAGGCATGGACATATTGGAGAGTCCAGTGAAGGGTCACAAAGATGATGAAAGGACTGGAACATCTTTCCTATGAGAAGAGGTTGAGAGAGCACTTTCTGAGACAGAAAAGAAGGCTGAGGGAAGATCTTATTAGTGTATATATAGTGTGCGTATATATATATGTATATATGTATGTATATATATACACATACATATATATATAATGCATCTGAAGGGAGGGTACAAAGAGCCAGGCGCTGTTCAGTGGTGCCCAGCGGCAGGACCAGAGGCAACATGCACAAACTGAAACACAGGAGGTTCCCTCTGAACATCAGGGAATAGTTTTTTACCCTGAGGGTGACTGAGCACTAGTGCAGGTCCACCAGAGAGGTTGTGGGGGTCTCCATCTTTGGAAATACTCAAAAGCTGTCTGGACATGGTCCTGGGCAGCCAGCTTGAGCAGGGGGCTTGGACCCAGATGGCCTTAAGAGGTCCCTGCCAATCTCAACTACTTTATAATTCTGTGAGAGATATGCTAAAGGTCAGGACAAGGAAGCACTCCGGGTAGAAGGAGGTGGATGGGTAAGAAGGGCAGGTCTGCGGAGATGAGATTGAGGAGGCAGGTGTGGAGGACATACAGAAATTAAGAGATAACGGGAAGAACAAACTAGGCAGCATGGTGTGTGGTGGAGAAGGATGAGGGAGAAACTAATTGACCCAAGCACCGGAGGTTTAATCTGAAAATGCTAGATCAAGGGTTCACTAGGAGGATTGCAAATAAGTTGGAAGTGATTGGTATTGGGATTGATGCCACATGTAAACAAACACTAAAACCAGTGGTGAAATTGCAGAGAAAACAGAAACAAGATCTTGTTTCCAAACAGAAAATTGCTTTTTCTGCCCAGCAATTTTCTTTTCAAATCATTGAAATTGTCCTTCCATGACCAGGTTGAAAGAAGCAGCTTAATGCTTTTTTCAGCTTATGCAGTTTAATGCCGTTTTGAGCAATTCATTTGTTGCAATGCAACAACGAATTCCTCACCTGCCATTTATGGAATTCCTTCAATTGCATATCCCTGGTATGTGAGGCTTGACATTCATAGAGGATGTAACACATGAAAGTATCAGGGCAGATGAAGACAAAATGGCAGACCTTAGCATACTTAACTAAGCGGATGTCTGCTGATCTTCATCCAGAGTTCACTGAGCTGGGGCCTTCAGGTGGGAATGTTCCCAACAAGGGTGTGTCTACTTTTCAATAACCGTGCCTGCAACAGTTGGACTTGGGGAAACTGTGAGAAACAAGCACAGTATTTTAAGTAGTTAACCAGGAGCTAAAAGCTTTGAGTTTTCATCTCAGATTGGGTTACTTTGGGTGAGTCATTTTGTATGTGCCAGAGTTATAGAATTACACAATGGGTTGTGTTGGGAAGTACCTTAAGGTCATCTAGTCTTAAGTCATCTAGTTCCAACCCTTCTGCCATGGGCAGGGACACCTGAAAGTAGACTGCCCTTGAACACTGCCAGGAATGGAGCATTTACCACTTCTTTGGGCAACCTGTTCCAGTGCCCCATCACTCTCTGTTGTGGTTTAAGCCCAGCTGGTAACTCAGAACCATGCAGCCACTTGCTCACTCCCCCTCTTCTTCCACCCCCGCTTCCAGAGGGATGGGGAGAATTGAAAGAATGTAAATCCCATGGGTTAAGATAAGAACAGTCCAGTAACTGTATATAGGTGTAATACAATAATACAATAATATACCCATAAAGATATAATACAAAACTACTACTGTTACCACTAATAATGACAAGGGAAATAACAAGGGGAGAGAATATAAAAATAAAGGGTAAAAGGAAAAGAAAACAATAAACGCAAGTGATTCACAGTATGATGGCTCACCACCTGCCAACCCGAGCAGCAATCTGGGCCTTCCAGGTAACTCTCCCCAGTCTTTATACTAGTCATGACATGCTGTGGTATGGAATACCCCCTTAGCTCCTTTGGGTCAGGTATCCTGGCTGTGCTTCCTCCCAGCTTCTTATGCCCCTCCTCACTGGCAGAGCATGAGACTGAAAAGTCCTTGATTGGGGTAAGCATTACATAGCAACCACTAAAAACATCAGTGTGTTATCAGCGTTGATCTCAGACTAAAGTCGAAAACACAGCACTGCACCAGCTACTAAGAAGGAGAAAAATGACTGCTACAGCTGAACCCAGGCACCCTTACAGTAAAGAACTTCCTTATATCTAATCTGAACTTCCCCTGTTTCAGTTTAAATGCATCGCCCCTTGTCCTATCATGACAGTCCCTGATGAAGAGTCCATCTTCAGCATCCTTGTAGGCCCCCTTCAGATACTGGAAGGCTGCTCCGAGGTCTCCATGCAGCTTCTCTTCTCCAGGCTGAACAGCCCCAACTTTCTCAGCCTGTCTTCATACAGGAGGTGCTCCAGCCCCGATCATCCTTGTGGCCTCCTCTGGACCACTCAACTATCAAAAAAGGATGTTGTCCTTGACTCCTAGAAAGTTGCCAGGCCCTCTGAAATATTGCTGGAAACTGCCTGCTTTGTCAAAATGGTGGTAACATCTACAGAAGAAAACCTAAAAGTGACTTTACCAGAAAACCCCACCGAAGTAGCAGCTTCTCATGTTATCATGATATGCGTAGGTGAGGTAACCATGTCTCTGAGATTGCCTAGTTTACCTTGTGAGTAGGGCAAAAATTTTGCCTCTCCTTGGATTTTACATTGCAGTGCATACCAGACTTTTAATTTTTAGCTCTTCAAACATGGTCTCTGAATCGCATCCCAAAGAGATGCTCAGGAAATGTAAAGTAAGTAAATACATGAGGTTGTCTCAAAAGTTGGCTGTTCTTTGAAGGGAAAGGATTTTCAGCTGCAGATTTTACTTTCAACGATGTACGTGGTGCTTCTCTGGGTTCAAGTTTTTACAATACTCAAGGGATCTGAAGCAAATATATTCATTTACATGAAAAGCAGTTGAACAAATATCTTTGGCAGAAAGAAATGGCAGGAGAGAGAGGGAAAATTCATTGCCACTGCCTTGTCTGTGCCACCTCCTACAAGCTGAATCACATGGACCATACAGAGACCCTTGAAATTAGGCTGCTGGGGCCCCAGGTTGCTATTGGAAATGGGAGAAGCCAAGCAACTTGTGTCATTTCAGTACCTGGGCACATCAATTAGTACCCACTGGGATTCTCAAGCCTTTAAAATCTTTCCCCCCTCAATTGACTGAAAACTTTTATCTTCAGTTTTTGGCTACATAGCACATTTTTGACCAAAGTCTTAATGATCAGGAGCTGACTTGGAAGCGCTGTGGGCTGTTTGGCTATTTGCAAAAAAGGGTAGCCCTCTTTTCTTCTGCAGTGTCAGTTCTGCATCTGTTTCCCAAAAGGTTTGTGTTCGATGAGTCTGGCTCCCAACTCATTCAAACCAATGTAAAGTATCATCTTCAAAAGCACTTTGACCACCCCATGTACAAATCCTCTTCTCTGTGGATAAGGCAGATCTTCCTGGGTTAAATTTCTTTGGGGCAGGCAGAGCAACCTTCAGGCATCAGATGGAGAAGGCAAAGTATAAGCCTGGGCTGTCTTTTATACAGTCCGCAAGGACATGCACTATGATCCTTCGCTTTCCCATGTAGGTCACGGCAGAGCAGAATGAGGTCTGTGATGAAGGTTTGTTATCAGATTGCACTTGGATTTCTTAACTCCAAAATTCCTGAGCTTACCAAACCTCTGATAAAGACACTAATAGTAGTAGAAGAGGGGAAGGTACAGACAGATAATAATTTCATTCTGCATCATTTTTAATCTGAAATTTATGCTTTACATCCTCTAACATAGACCTCTATTCTTTGGAGTTTGTGTTGGGGCTATAAGTAAGACAGGTATTCTACTGCCACTTGCAAGGGTAGTAATTACTAGAACTATTGATCCTTCTGCTGCAGACTAAGATAAAGACAGTAAAGACAGTGGTCAAAAAAAAATTTCCTCCTATGATACAGCATTGCCCATCATAGTGCATTACGTGGATTTCCACATGATGAAACTTGGAAGAACTCCACCAAACAGCAATACTTTGAATGAGATGTGCCAATAACTTGGCCTGGAACAAGAACCAGTACGAGGAAAGCAAGACACAGGCCACGTCTGTTCTGTTGTGTGAGGGTAGCTGCTGCTGTGGGAAGCTGGTTAATGTGTTACGTGCTGTTAATGGGTTGAACTTTTGGCAGCTTCCCTCATGTCACTGTCCCTGTTTCTGTCCGGGTGAAGGCCAGATTATCTTAGACAACCTGATTGTCCAGAAACTCACTGGCACCGTTTTCCTGGCATTAGTACTAGTGGGACCAGGAATGGAGAGCACAAGGGCGCACGTTGGGTGGAGGGGGAAGGTTTTCAGTGTTTGCATTCTCTGTTTTCAGATCTTGCCTGGAAGTGGGTGTTAGGCACACCACTCCTGTTTCCCAAACCCTAGCTCAGCCTCCTGCTCCCAGTTTGAAGAGCTCCTCCAGCAGCCTCCATAACCAGCGCTGCAGCCAGCTCCATACAGGGAGCCCTGCCAGAAATGGAGGTCCCCCCTTATACTCTGCTGTTAGCCCCTCTTGTTTTTGGCTACAGCCTTTCCCCCTCTTTGCCAGCTGCCCTGCCCCAAACAAGAGACAGCTCCAGCTTGCTGAGCAGCTCCCCTCCCTCTCCCCCAGCACCTGGCTGCCAGCCCAGACGCAAAGCTGCTCGTTCCAGCTCCTCCTTGTTGCTGCCTCTTCCCATTTCCGGATGGGCTCTGGCCCCCAGCCCTTATCTCCTCTAGCTCATGGGCTGTTTGCAGAAGAGAGTATAAAGGGATTGACTCGGGGAGCAGAGAGGGAGTACAGGCAGCACTGGACCAGGCTGCGTGTCTGCTTGACTCACCACAACCTGCTCTGCACCATGGGGGGAGGCAGGCTGCTCATCAAACCAAGTGTCTTCCTCCTTCTCCTCTTCTTCATTCCTGAAGACGCCTCGTCTGCCACAGAGCCGTAAGCTACACATGTGCAGGGGGGGTCTCTGGGCAGGCAGGAGGCTTGGGTTGTATTCCTGTGTCTGTTGCTTTGTCTCTTATCATCTTAATTTCCTTCACCCAGGAATAAAGACACCAGGGCTGGGTAAAGTGACTTCTGCAAACAGCAGTTCTACTGCTTCAGGGGGACCCAAAGCAGTCTGTGAAAATGAGATATCAGTAAAACTTTAGAAAAGAAAAAGGGAAAAATAAAGAGGAAAAAGTCTATGGAATACCTCTTGCAGCTGCAGCGAGCTGATGGATTGACAGGATTCCAACAAAATTTTCTGAACAAAATTGGTTCTTTTGAAAGGCAACTTGTTATATAACTGTTTACACATTCTCAGAGACAGGCTTTTTTTTGAAAAGACGTTGAAAGGTTTCATTTTGGGTTGACTCCCCTCCTCCCAGGTTGAATGCCCAGGAGATGGGAGGTTTTTTTTGATCAATAATAACAGATCTGGCCTGACCAGAAATGGCTTTATTTTTTTAATTCACATTTTTCAGCTCAGTCAATGGAATGAAAATTCCCTTCTCACCCATAGTTATGTGGCACTGTAATACTGTGGCTGTTAAAAGTCTATGAGGGTATATTGTGCTGCATTCCTTCTTCACCCCCTTTCTCTCTGTTTGCATGTGAAGGGAATGTGTTGTGTGCATGCATGTACATGTGTGGCAGAAGCAGTGCATGAGGGGATCCTGATTTCCCAGGAGCCTTCTTCTCTGGCTTTTTGGCAATGTCTTTTCCTCCCAGCCCAGCAAGGCTATGCTGCAGAGTTTTCATCAAATGCAGGATAAGCATATGATGGATATAAAGATGTCGGAGCCTCCCCTACTACTAAAAGGAATGCCCTATCTTACTGCTGAGGAGTTATGCTCTTCTCCCAGCTACTTGCTGCCCAGGGGCCATCAGAGGCTGGTCCTTGCCCACCCAAAAGGGAGCACTGTTGCCATTACGTGAATCAGGTTTGGTTCCCAGATGCAGTTCTGGGCACTGGGATACTACTGGCAAGTTCCTCCGCTGAGAGGGAGGCTGTATAGGACTGAGCAGGGTCCCCCTGCTTGGGCTGGGATGGAGAGGCTTTTTTCCCTGGAAACCTGAAATATGCTCCAGTTGTTTTGCTTAAGATCTGGCACCACTCTGTGGCAGTTCTGGGTCTCTGAGAGGAATGAGAGTAAATCTGCAGTTTGCAGTGCGTACTCAATGGTGTTTCTTCACTGGGCACTACAAGTTATGTGGCTCCTGGATGCTACTAATGATGTCTAGCAAAGGTGGCAGTTGTCTTTTCCACACTGGCATTATTCAGGGTCCCAGGAGGAAATGCTGCTGTTGTGCCAGAACCTGGAAAAACACATCCCTTCCAGACATTTGCATTGAGGATTTCCTGTGGTATTTTACTTTTAAGACTGGCCTTCTGCTTTTCCCTTCTTTACATACATGCTGGAAATCTTGTTACACTCCTAGAAATGCACCTTATTCCCTGTACATCGAAGGCGTAGTAATCAGATTGGTTTATTTGTTCTATCTGTACAGCTCTTTTTGCCTGCTCCTGGTTCTTCTGACCTGTCCTTCTCCTCTGTTCCTAGGCAGTATGTGGTGTTACTGCCCTTTCTGATCCACACTGATTCTCCTGAGAAAGTCTGCGTTCAGCTGACCCACCTGAATGAGTCTGTGACGCTGAGTGCCACACTTGAGTATCAAGGGGAAAACAGGAGCTTGATTGATGACGTGGTGTCTGAGAAGGATGTATTCACCTGCATCCCTTTCTCTGTGAGTATCTCATCCTCATTGGCTGGTCTCTTATGCCAAAGGTAAACTGTAGGGGCAAAGACCAGAGTAACACTGTGTAAGTATTCACTTCCCTCTTGTCCATGTTCATGTCCATTCTCAACACCCTTTCACTGCTGAGATCTCTTTAACATGCTCCTGATTGAGAAATGCCAAATCCTGGAAAGCCAGCCCTTCTCTAGAACAGGAGGATGAGAGGCCAGGAGAAAGAAGTGGTGAACAGCTTCTTCAAATGGCTCTCCACATCATCCTTCAACAGCCACAGATTATCACTTGAGTAACTTCAAATTGGGGTAAAGCTTTTGGACCTCAGATATTTTTTTTTTTTGCTTGTGGATATGTATACTGAAATAATGTAAGAACATATCGCTGTGATTGCCTGTGTCTGAAAAAGAGAGGGAAGAAGGAAATTCATAGCTTAATATAACTGATAGCCCTAGGGACTATAACAACTAGGACAACTAGGAAAGTTGGTCATCTGGCTCAGAGCATAGAAGGCTGGAGAACTGGTCTGCAGGATACTGAACTTGGCACCTGTGTCAGATATAGGCTGAAGACTGAACTTTGTCAGTTGAAGAGAGATGCAGAGAGATCTGGCATGTCTGGTTTGAAAAGGGAGATGTTCTGCGAGGACTAGGGGCATTATCTGGAAGAGACTAGGGATTACTCCATTGCCCCTGTGAATGTCGAAAGGAAAAGGGTAGAAGGGTTTTGGTTAGGACAGTAAGAATTTCTTAATATTGGGCAGCAGATCTGGGAGTTCTTTTGCTGCATAATCCTTGCACAATCACTTCACAGAAGTAGGAATGAGTAAGGATACGGGACAAGTAAATATCAGTCTCTTGTTCCTGATGATTATAGTTCTTCTCACCTCTGTGCTGTGTTCATCAGGATTATATTAGATCTCTCATGAAGGCCAGTTTCAATCTTTAAAGGTGGTCTGTAACATAGTTGCCTTCTCTTCCTCCAGCTTCCAAAATCAAATAGCGGGTCATCAGTCACGTTTCTCACTGTAATAGTGAAGGGCGCAACGCTGCAGTTCAGGAGCCGCAAATCAGTGTTGGTCAAGAATTATGAGAGCTTGGTCTTCATCCAGACAGACAAACCCGTCTACAAGCCTGGACAGACAGGTACCAGGAAAAGGCTGGATATTTGCGTTTGAAACAAAAATTTACGTTAAAACTGTTGGATTCTGCTGGCCAAACGTCCCCTGCTTTCAGTGGGGGTCAGAATGGCAACCTCATGGCTTAAGGCGTTTTAATGCTTAAGTGAACTATATAAGCCATTTATTTCTTCTGGGCCACTGATCTCCAAAATTTGTCTTGGACAGAAATGAATGTCCTAAAAGAGCCACTGAGTTCTCTATCCATCCAGAGCCAACACAAACTTGCAGCCAAGTGCTGAAATAATTTGTTCACATTCATCTTCCTAAAAAGCCAGTCCAGTTATAGCAAAATTAGAAGACCTATGTGAATTCTAGTGTAAAAATGTGTCCTTGCAAAGTAGACAAAGGCAACTTAAATTTCATTTTGGTCCTAATTAATGAGATTATAGTCCATGATCAGTAAGACGTTTATACAGCCTTAGACTTGCTCTTAACATCCTCTTATTAATGTAATTTCTTACATGAGTAACTTTCTAGTAAGTCTTAGCTTTCTAACAAATGGAATTTCTTCAGAAGAGAACAGCTCTGTTTGCTGGTGTATCATTTGTTTTTGCAACTGATGCTTTATGGTTGGTGACTGCACTGTGGAACCTCACTGTCTGCCTTTCTCCCTCAGTCCTGTTCAGAATTGTTTCTCTGGATAAAGACTTTCGTCCCTTGAATGAGATGGTAAGGATAATACTTAATTTTCTCTAGTTATTTGGCATTAAGTCATCTACGCAGGGAAAGGGAGGAAAGAAAAGTCTTCTGGGGAGAGCTCTCAGCACATTGAGATAATTGTGTAATTCCTGGGTTACCTCAGATCTTAACAGGCTCTGTTCTTCAAATTTCTGTGTAGAGCTGCTCTCTGCATTCTTGGAAAGGTCTGACAAACTGCTGATGAATGGTGCTGGTGTAAACACGTCAGCAATGAGCAAGGGTGCCATTATTAGAGCGCACACCTGCTCTTATTAGTGTTGCAGAGCATCATATAATTATAGAATTATAGAATAGTTAGGGTTGGAAAGGACCTTAAGATCATCTAGTTCCAACCCCCCTGCCATGGGCAGGGACACCTCCCACCTCTGTCCAACCTGGCCTTGAACACCACCAGCGATGGAGCATTCACAACTTCCCTGGGCAACCCCATTCCAGTGCCTCACCACCCTTACAGGAAAGAATTTCTTCCTCGTATCCAATCCAAACTTCCCCTGTTTAAGTTTGAACCCGTTACCCCTTGTCCTCTCACTATAGTCCCTAATGAAGAGTTCCTCCCCAGCATCCCTATAGGCCCCCTTCCTCCAGAATTAGTAATATCAGTTTACTTTTCTGACGGAGACAAAGGATTGTCCCCAATCTTGATGTACCTCAAAATCGTCTGTTTCTCCATACCAGGAAAATTTTTCCTTATCCCATTGGGTGATCAGCTTGTTCTTTGAAACATGGTCATAGCCCTGGTCATTTGACTGTGTTGCTTGCACTCTGTCTAAATATGCTGTTTCCTTTCTTCCTTTTCTAGTTTCCGCTGGTGTATATTGAGGTATGTACAAACATTCAATTCACATTCACATCTATTGCACTCAGCCTGGCCAAAATGGCTTGACCAATAGCTTCAAGATGATTCTTGTCTGGTTTATGTATTAAGCAGGTCCATTTCATTAATTTGAATGTACACAGCTTTAACTCTTATGGTGGCAGACATGTACTCTGAGCTCAGCTTACAGCTCCTTCTATTGTCCAGCCCTGACCTCACCACACAACTTTGCTAGTGCCCCCCTCTTCTGCCATGCAGCCTCCTTAAACACTGGGGCTAGGCCTCCTCTCACTGCTTTGAATCATAGAATCATACAATCATAGACTGCTTAGGGTTGGAAAGGACCTTCTGGTTGCAGACTTCCAGTGTTCTTATATTCTCCTTGTGATCACATTCTCTGTAGGACCCAAAGCAAAACCGTCTGTACCAGTGGACAAAGGCAGAGTTAAACATGGGGTTAATCGAGCTGTCCTTCAGCCTCACCTCTGAACCTATTCAAGGGACCTACAAAGTGGTGGTACAGAAGGCCTCTGGGAAGACAGTTCGGCATCCTTTCTCTGTGGAGGAGTATGGTAACTGTCATTTCAGTTTCAAGTTCCTAACAGCTAGTCCCATGGGGCATGAGAGCTTAGTTGAACAGGGTGGTAGATCTGACCAGAATGTCCAGCATGGCTGGAAAAATGTCTCTGTGTCCTCCCCCTCTCAAGTATCATCCTTTTCTGAGGAGTGAAGACTGAAGGACTTGAGCGACTTGCATCTGCTCCTCATTAAGCCCCAGGCTATGCAGTGCAGCTCTTCTGACTGCTCACCTCAACAGAGGTCCCATCAGGAGGAGCAACGTGCTGTCAGCCACAAGCCTCACCTCCTTGCTGAGGTGATTAAGGGCTACAGCCCTAAAAATCTCCAGTTGGCTACACCCCTGTCAAGTGTTGTGCTGTAAGTCTGGGTTTCCACTGCCTAAGGCCCAAAGTCCTGACCTTTTGGTGTGGGCTGGGGCTGTCTGTAAATTCAGACTTGCCTTTTCTCCCCCAGAAACTAAGCCTGTAGCTCGAATGATGCCTTAGTGCCTTAACCTCTCTCTGATGCTCTCACCCCTGTGCAGTTCCTTCTGCTTGGCTAGAAAATAGTGTCCTAATACACACCTGCAGACGGTTGCAACCAACATAGCTTCCCACCCCAGCAAGCAGGCTGCAGCTCTCCTTATTATGTGGTCTGATGTGATCTTGCTCCTGCAGCTGACATGTGTCCTGGAATATGAATCTGGAAGTTCTTTGACCTCTTTCAATTGCAAGGCTGTTCAGTGCCCTGAATGCCTCCTAGTTCTCCCAAAACAGTCACCATCCACTTCCCCTCCTGCAGCTGGGTTTAGCTGTGATCTCACCCTCTACTAAGTCACTGGGGAAGCTGTGGGGTCTTCCTGTTTTGCAGATTAGTAAGATCTACACGCTTTGGAAATTCAGACCAGGCTGCAGTTCCAGCTCTATATGTTTGTGGGAGACATTTACTGACTTAATTCTCTTATTTTACTGTATCCAACTGCTGTGGGACTGATAATCCATGTGTTATCTGAGAAGATGCTGTATTTTAAAAGTTGGTGTAATAATCCTGTCTTACCAGGCACAGTGGTTGATTGAGTGCCTGTGGTTTTCACTGACTTCAGTGGGGTGCGCAGGTGACAGAAACCTCTAATATCTGACAAGTTAGATGCAAAAGGGTTTCAGGTCATTTGTAAGACTAGCTTTTGAGAAGCCTTCATGTCTCATTCCTATATTACTCCCCACTACATAGACTGTTTTCCTTTGGTTCTGCTGCAGTGTTGCCAAAATTTGAAGTTACAGTGAAAATGCCCAAGGTGATCACCATTCTTGATGAGAAGCTGAAGGTGACAGTTTGTGGTCTGTAAGTGTCGTTCTTTCAAGGCTTTCTTGGTTTCAGTTTTTTCTTCAGCTGCTGCTGAAAGTCCAGTTGGGAGACTGCGATATGGTACTTCATCATATTTCTAATTCATTTTGGGGTCCCAGGACCAAACAGGCTACATCTACCATTTGACAGAAGGCAACAAGTATTGCTTGGGGCACTTAGTATGTAACATGTAGAAACATATTGTTCTTCTAGGTTTTTGGGAGGGTTGTTTAGCATATCTTTTGAGTCATAGAGGGTTTCACACCAGCTATAGTGCAAGGAAAGAAGACTTCAGTTTATTTTATCTGGGAATGATGTTTTAACTGTGGCTTCTGCTTGTCATTGTTGAGAGAAACTGTAAGGGATGCAGCTGCCCTCATGCCTTTGGGCCACGTCATTCAATTCCATATAGCAATGTTCATGCATCCTGCAGGAAGAGCTGTAGCTTGGGCTGAAGACCCAGCTCACATACATACACAAACATACATACATCGCATACATACATCAGAATGGGGCAGTGGGGTAGGTACTTGCAGTGTGTTCTCCAAGATGAGGGGTCCTCTCAACTGAATCAGAGTTAAGGTAAATGAATTCTGAAGACTTATGTGTTATTCCCAGGGATGTAATCAGTGCACCTGCCTCTGTAGCCAAGCTTGATCCAAAAATGTTACCAAATTTCTTTCTGCTTTTTATTACTTGTGATGACCCTGCTGTATCCTGGAGGCAGCTCTAGGGAAGAGTTATGGCTACACTGGGTGTGAGCTAGTAATTTTTCTCCCTCCCTCTTAATTCCTAATGGCTCTGGTTTTCTTTCAATCCTCTTTGCTGGCAGATACACATTTGGGAAGCCTGTTCCTGGCCTAGTGAGCTTCCGCATCTGCCGGAAGTTTAGAAACCCAGCCACCACCTGCTATGGTGAAGAGGCTAAAGCAGTGTGTGATGAATTCTCTGAACAGGTGAGTCATGATTACTCTGTTGGTAGAGAGATAGGAGAAAGTATGGTTTATTTAATAAAATCATAGAATGGTTTGGATTGGAAAGGACCTTAACATCATCCAGTTCCAACCCCCCTGCCATGGGCAGGAATGCCTCACACTAGACCATGTCACCCAAGGCTCTGTCCAGCCTGGCCTTGAACGCTGCCAGGGATGGAGCATTTACGACCTCTCTGGGCAACCTGTGTGAGTGCTTCACCACCCTCACAGTAAAGAACTTTTTCCTTATATCTAACCTGAACTTCCCCTGTTTAGGTTTGAACCCATCACCCCTTGTCCTGTCGCTACAGTCCCTGATGAAGAGCCCATCTCCAGCATCCTTGTAGGCCCCCTTCAGATACTGGAAGGTTGCTATGAGGTCTCCACGCAGCTTCTCTTTTCCAGGCTGAACAGACCCCATTTTCTCAGCCTGTCTTGGTATAGGAGATGCTCCAGTGCCCTGATCACCCTTATGTTGCTCCTTTGGACTTGCTTCATCAGCATCATGTCCTTCTTATGTTGAGGACACCAGAATTGCACACAGTATTCTAAGTGGGGTCTCATGAGGGCAGAGTAGAGGGACAGGATCACCTCCTTCCTACCTGCTGGTCACACTGGCTATTTAGCATGCCTTGTAGCCATGCACAGGCTTGCTCTAGTATGTACAAGCATAGTGTGAAAAGGGGAGAGAAGCCATGTATTTTAAGGAAGCTTGAAGAAGGAGAGAATATTGGGGGCAAGATGAAAAGTGAAGGTAAAAATAGGGGAAGGGTCAGTGTAGTTAGAAAGATGTGTGTAAAGGCAAGAAGCTTGTAGAGAAAGAAGAGATGGAAGTTAAAAAAAAGGTCAGATGAAGTGTAGAATATAAGGGAGAAGTGAGATAGAAAAGGCGTGAGTGATGAGAACAGAGTTGGGGTTGTCTTACACTAGAGACTGCGTGGGATCAGAATTGGTGTTAGAAGCAGAAGAGGAGCAGAAATCAGGGGAAAGGTGATGCAGTTTTACAGAAGGAAAGGAGTATGGGTTTAGCAACAGTGGTTAATACAGACAGAAAAAAAATATCACTTTCTTCATTCTTCAGACTGACAAGTCTGCAAGAGCAAACCTGAATGGTGTTTGGAGCATAGCCAGGTGGAACACTGCGAGTTCAATTGACAGAAGCTGGGGTAACAGCAATTGTGTAAATATGTCAGGACAAGAAAGTAAGCAGGAGACATTCTTGTGGTCCTTGGTGTCTGCTACTTTATGGTCCCCACAATTGTCTCTGCCACTGCTGTTATCTATGTTAAAAGAAAATATGAATGCTCCAGTGCTAACCTCTCTTCCAGACATGTCTTCCTTTTTCTGTGGAGACCGGCCCTGTGCATGAAAATGCTGAAAGAGAGGTGGCAAGCTTTGGAAATATTTTACTAGTCATCACCTTCTCTCATCTTCTTTCTCATACACAGGCTTTGGTTTATGTATCACTCACATAACTTGTGCATTTTCAGTAGCAGCTATATTGTAATGTGCCTGATGCGTTGCAAATATTTCCTGTCTGGAAGACACTTGAGTAATTCCTTATACTTCCATATCAAGTGTTTGCAATTTCGAACTTCAGATGCATACACAAAAATCTTTGAGGTTACAAATTCTTTGCTCTGATGTTTTTGAAAGTACTTTAAAATGCTCCTTGCCATGTTATTTATGTGCTTTTCCAGTTATGATAAAAACAACAGAGGGAATGATCTGTGAGGTTATTTGGCTTCCACATTCCACAATACAGTGGCAGATTCATTAAGTTGGATGAACATTATATAAATGAGACTATAATGGTCTTGCTTGTTTTTCTCCAGAAGACAGACAACTATGGCTGCATTTCTGAAATGGTAAAGACCAAGTTATTCCAGCTCAAGAGAAATGGATATGAGAATAAGCTCCATGTGGAGGCTAAGATTAAAGAGGAGGAGACAGGTATGAATCATCTAAATCAAAGAGCTATGTGATAAGCCCACAAGATACCAGCAGAGGGGACCGCCAAGTAGGAGTGAGGAAGAAAAGCAGACTCTTGCTTTTCTGGAATCCTGAAGTTTTCCTACCTGGAGGTCAGGAGCAACAGTATTATTGCTGGTCCAGCAGAGGAGCCTGGACCAGTAATTCTGGTTAGGCAGAGGAAAACTAATTCTTAAATGTGGTTTGTTTCTTTTTTTCCTGCAGGAGTGGAGTTGACTGGAACAAGTTTTTCTGAGATCACAACCACCATTACCAAAATTACCTTTGAGAATTCAGACACCCACTACAAACCTGGAATCCCCTTCTTTGGGCAGGTAGGGAAACCACGAGAATGGAATGCCATGAGTGCCAAACAATCATGCTACTGAACCTCCTGGATAGATACACATGCCCGCTCTGCAAAGGCGCTGGACCTCAGTGCTGCTGTGCCCTGTGGGCCTCCTCTCCTCTCCTCTGCAGGCTTTCAAAGTGGGGAGCAGCAGCTGAGAGCACAGACCTCATTGTGCTTACCCCTCTGTCCACATGCTTCTGCTTTCCAGTCAAGTAAAAGTCTGCTTTTCCAGTCACCAGTTTAATAGGAGCCCTAAGGGTGTGAGTGCATGTCACTGTCTACATCCACTCCTCTGATCTGGAGGTGGAGATAAGAAAGGGCTAAAGAAGTAAGATTCAGTAAGTGTGCAGCTCTTTCTGAAAGAAACGGGTGATGCACATGTAAAGCATGGTGGAGGCTTCCTTGTCTGACACTGACCCCTAACATCCTTAGCTTGGTGGTCTGTCAGTCTGCTCAGGTGACAGGCATTCCTCTCCTTCTATAGTGTGCTGTTTTTGCTCTTCCAGGTGAAACTAGTGGATGGGTCTGGTGCTCCAATTGCCAATGAACTTGTGAGGATTTCTTTACAAGGAGCTGAGGAAGGCAACTACACAACAGATGAAGAGGGCAGGGCACAGTTTACTCTGAACACTTCCAAGTTAAACTTAGATTCTGTTGGAATTAGGGTAAGTCCTGCAGGCAGAGGAGGTGGTGGAGGGAGGAAGGGGAGGGCCTCTGAAGTTTCTACTTCAGTGCAAAAGCACTTAGCTTCTTGTTCCTGTTTGTCTGTGCCAACCATGACACCAGTGCAGTGGAAATAGTTGTACAAGAAACCATGTCAGCTTGTGCTTAGCTTGTAAGTATTTGACTTCTGCTTGGCAATAGCAATATATGATTAGAAGTAATATCATAAAATCATAATAATCCATTCTGCTCCAAGGGATCCCCAGCCTTGCCTAGACAAATCTGTTTCAAGGGTGTGTCTAACTTGCACAGTGGAGTGCTTTGCTGTCTTTTCAATGAAATGATTTCCCAAGTATCTCACCTCAATATCCTTTGTGGTCAGTTAAGGCAATCTGCATCTCTGAGGGTTTAATTTAGCATTCAGAGTTTCTAAACGGTCCTTATTTTTCTTTTTCTTTTTTTTTCTTTTCTTTTTTCTCATTTTTTTAACTTTTTTTTTCCCCCTTCTATAAAGAGAAAAACAGCATGAGCTATTCACAGAAATTCTCTCCCTGGTGTAGAATTAATTTGTTCATCTGAGAAAAAGAAGTGCTGCTGAGCATTCTTTTTTTTTTTAGTGGTAAAAGCAGCATGTGTGTAAAATGCACATTTTGTAATATCTCACCCTGGAATAGAGCAGATTGTCTAGAATTATTTTTCCTCTTCTCCCTACAGTTCTCTTGTCATAGGTTAGACACATTAAAAAAATATCCAGAAGTTACCACCAGGTGCTTGAAGTTTTCAATATTTTCTAGGGTAAAGAAAAGGCAAGAATTCCCAAGTATAATGAGAAAGATAGGAAATAAAGGCACATAAGACAGATGAAATGCTGAAGTAGAACCCTTCTGTATGGGAATTATCTTCCTCTTGCTTTAATTTTTAAGAAAAAGCTTTAAATTTTAAGAAAGCCTGGACTCTCTCAGCTCCTAAACTTCTGTTCAATTCCAGTTTTGAATTCTTAGGTGGGAACTTTTACTCTTTTTCTGTAGGAACCTTAGCTTGGCACTGATAATCTCTGAACTGAAGCAGCACTAACCCTTCTCCAGCACCAATAATGAGAAGGAAAATGAAAGTCAGTTTCTTTCCTCTTTAAACCAATGCGATATTAGAGAGGGCAAGGTATTAGGGCAAAGAGGCCTTGAGGTGATACAAACAACTGGTATGATCCAGCTTGTTTGAAACAATCTCCTGCCTCCTGGGAGTGAGATCATTCCCAATAATTTGCTAAGGGTACCACCTCCCTGTCTTGCATCTTCCAAACTCATGGGTTTTTGTTTGTTTGTTGGCTCTTTCCTGTAGACTGCCTTTTTGCTTAAATACGGAACATACCAAAGCTTTAATATGAGGGCATGGATTTTGACACCCATGTTTGAGTATCTGTGTGTGTTTTCTCCTTTTCCAGGCAACTCATAAAATACACCCCTACTGCTATGACCATTCCTGGGTTGTTCCATATTATGAAGATGGCTATCTCCAGCTAAAGCGCTTTTACTCTCCTAGTAATAGCTACCTCAAAATTGAGCCCAAGTCCAAGACATTAAGCTGTGGCTCTTCCACAGAAGTCCGGGTGCACTATGTCCTTACTCCAGAGGCCATAGGGGAGCAGAAGAAAATAGTCTTTTACTACCTGGTAAGCTTGCACCTGCGATACAGTGAGGTTGCCACTGGTAGTTGTAGGGGAACTGGAAATGAAAATTGTGGTTTGTGGCAACAGGCTTGTAATACTTTCCCATTGTCATGGGTTCAGCAGTAGCAGTTGTTTTTTCTCCTTCATGCTTCAAATGTTCTTCTCCCACAGGAAGTAGGGTCTGGGTTAGAGGCAGAAGAGTAAGGATGTCCCAGTGCTGCCTGAGTGAGCACTGGGATAGTGCTACAGGGAGGCAGAGAGCAGCTCAGCAGGGTGTGAGGTCGCACACAGCTCAGCTGCTCTCCTCTCAGGTTTCCCCTCTTTAGGGTTTGGCTTATGCATAACCTCAGTCACAGCAAGGTTTCTCCTTCCATGCAGGTGATGGCCAAAGGAATCATTAAGCAAGCAGGCACCCACATTCTGGATTTGGACCAGGAAAATGGTGAGTTCCTATCCCCTGCCAAATTGTCAGTTTCCTGGGAGGACAACTGCGGCAAGCATATAGGCTGCTTCCATATAAATGCAGGGATTCACATCTCCATGTCCCCTAAAATATGGGAAGAGCCTGAGCTTTCTTTTCTCTGCCTTTATTTAGGTTTTGCACAGATTTTCTCTAATCCCCTGTGTCAGCTATCTTTCTTCTGACACTGCATTTCTGGGGCTCCACTACTCTCAGGAGACACAGACTGATGGTCTATATTTAGAAGCTGAATCAACATTCAGCATACTTACGCACTGGAAAGCAGGACTTGAAATGGGCCTTTTCAGTCAGACAGTGAGACTGCCACAACTCTGAGCACCAGTTCATCTCACTTGGAGGCCTGGAGTTTCATCTAGGCTAAGATAAGATTTGGCATGAAGTCAAACCTAGACTTTTGGCTGCTGGAGAAGCAGGTTTCCTGTACCTCAACTTTTTGCTCTTTTTTTTTTTTTTGCTAGCCAATGGGATCTTCTTGCTACAGCTGCCTGTCCAAGCTGATATTGCTCCAGTGGCCCAAATGTTTGTCTACACTACTTCCCTCAGCAGGGACTTGATCGCTGATTCAACAAAGTTCAATGTAGAAAAGTGTTTCAGGAATAAGGTATGTGTCCACTTCTTGAGGGAGTAGCCATCGGGCTGCATCATGTTCTAGCTTGCTTATTTATTTAGATTTGACCTGGCTAAAGTAATTTCTTTAGATTTACTTACACTGGACAAGCCTACTTATTGGTTTGCGTTAGCTTGGAGGAGATCAGCTGTTGGAAAAACAGTGCTAGCAAGGACTACACTGATAAACCTCCTCCTAGCAACTAGTTATATCCACTGATCTCACAGATGGTCCTGGGAAAGAAAAAGGGGGAGGTGGGTGGGAGGGGCGTGCATGTCTTGTCATACTGCAACACATGTATTTCACACAAACTCATTCCAGCAATAAGGTGGCTGCGTGTGAGGTCACAGAGCAAAAATAAGACTCACACAGCCCCAGTCCAGTTGGCAAAGCTAATACTTGTCAGTTCTTTCAACTTCTGTACAGCTCATCCTTTCATTTTCGTTTCTATTGTATGTAAATGGAGATAAACCATTCCTGAACCTGCTGAGCAATGCACAGTGGTGCTCCATGAGCAATGCACAGGGTGCTGCATGGGCAATAATTAGACTGAAAGAGTGCAGAACAATAAAACCTTTTTTGTGTAAGCAGGTGGACCATTATTGTCTTATAGCCCCACGTATTCCTTTTGTGGAAGAGCAGATTGATGTAAGAGGAGCCGTAAGAAGAGAACAAACTCAAAAGTTCTTATTGGGACTTCAGAATACTGGATGGGGCACTGCTAAAGCAGTCCCTTGTGCTGCTGAAACCTCAGATAAATCAGTTCTTGAGACTGGTCATTGTAGAAGCCTGGTCACCTGAATTTTGGTCATATATTAAAGCTCATACTATGTACTGCATTAAGGTCTTGGTGCAAGACAAGTGTCAAGTGATTCACATGCTCAGATCCTGCTTTCCTCTCTGAAAGCATTATGAATTCAAAGCTGTTGTCAGACCAGATAGCCCAAGGTCTGTCCTATCTCTGTGCCAGACAGTTTTCCTAGTGGCGAGCTTGTTTAGGCAGCCCTTATGCTGTCATTTCCTGAAAAACCCAAATATTGGGTTTGTATTCTCAAAATGAGTCTACCCTGGGAGGGGTGGGGGGTATCAGCAGAAAGTGTGCTGTGGACTGTTTAGGACATAGGGAAGAGTGGCAGCTGATGCTGCTTTGTCAGGTATTATTCTGAGGATGCTTTGGTCATTGTATTTTAGAGGAGGATTTGTACTGCTAAGGAGAGGGAAGATTTATGCACATCAGATGTCTAATTACAAAGTCAGGTAAGATGGTGATGACAACTTCTACTAGCAAGAGCTTCCAGGGCAGGGGTTTACAGGGAGTTGTTAGAGATGTGAGTTAGATTTTGCGGAAGGCACACAAGTCTTAACAGGCCTCAGTCAACAAGCCAGTTCTTCAGAATCATTAGCAGGCAGTACATATTGCAATATTGCTCCAGGGCATCACTACTTCTCATGTTACTAAAATATCTGCTGAGAAAGGTCTTTGCAAGCCTGCTTTCTCTCCACATACAAGATCTGGGTGCAGTACAGAATGTGGGATTATCTCATCACATTCACAGTGGCCATAAACCCCAAAACTGCCTTAAAAGTTTGATGTGCAATTGTGATGCTTGAAGTTGCCAAGAACTGTTATGCTGATTCCTCTGGTACTGCAGGAAGGAAGCTTAGCTCTGCAGTAGCACAAAGGGAGGGGGGTGTGTGTGTGCAGAGGTGCACTTTGTAGGGTTGGAACTGATGCACTCAACTAAAGTCCTGCACGAGTAGGGCATCTGTAACGTAGCTTTTCCTCTGGCTACAGGTGGACTTAAGCTTCTCTTCTTCTGAAGACCTGCCTTCCTCTTATGCTCACTTGCTGTTCAGAGCCTCCCCGAACTCCCTCTGTGCTGTCCGTGCTGTGGACAAGAGCGTTCTCCTCATGAAGCCAGAAGCTGAACTGTCAGCCAGCTCTGTAAGTGCTTAGTCTGTGAATTAAGTTGGAGCCTGGTCAGATTAACCCAGCGCTGGAATGGAAACAGTGAACAGTCCCTCCTGTTAGTGCTGACTTAGGAAAGCTGCCCTGTTCTGTTTCTCATCTTCCTCTGCAGAAGGCAAAAAGATGAGAACTGGGCAACAGCTGTTTCTTAAGGGTTTTGTGTGACTGTAGGGATGGCAATTAGGAAGCTCTTTTAAGGTGACTGCTCCTTTTGGCCAGAGACAAACACTGTTGTGTGTTTGATGATAATTTTTCAGTTATTCTTTCCAGCCACGGGTTAGTTTTCTTAGAGTATTGTCTGGAATTGTCAAGAGAGTTTATTCTCCTCATGCCAAGCATCAAATGACAATCCCTGAGCAGGGACAAAGTAATGCAGATGGGCTGGCCAGTGTAATTTTTTTATATATTTGAGCCATAATAACCAGAGTAACATAACAAAAGTGGCAGTATTTCCAAATCTGTATTTCTTTTCTGACCCCCAAATTCCCATTGTTCCCACCACAGAGTTGGACCATGGCAATGTGGATGTATGTCCAGATGATGTGACTGTTATGATGCTTGTATCTAACTACCTCAGTTGTGTTTTGTGGCAATGGATACTGAAAATACCTTGGCTGTTTCTGCTTAGGTATATAGCTTGCTGCCAGTGACGGAATTGCATGACTATCACTATGGTTCAAACATGCTCTTGGAGGATCCCCTGGAGGATTGTGTCCCTGTGAAGAAGATAGTTCTGGATGGGATCACCTATGCTCCTGTAGTGGAGATGAGTGAAGATACTTACAGCATCCTAAAGGTATAGCTGTCTAGCACGGTTAGAGAGTGGAGTGGGAGAAGGACTAGAATGCTTAAGCCTTCTGTAGCATGATGTAATGTAATAAGGGAAGGGTTTCTGAATCTGAATGATCTGTCACTAATTTTTATCCAGAGTCAAGTTTAGTGATAGTCATAAGCTTCACGTCTTGCCAGTCTTGCTCCCCCTTGGCGGAAAAGCGATCAGTCTCAAAGTTTTGTTCATACAGGGGAAGCTTTGAGGCTGTCCTGAAATGAGGTTCTAATGGGAAGTAAATAATTCTGTGCCATTAGTGCTACCCTAAGTAAATTGGTATGTTCTTGAGAGACGTTTCCTTCCAGAGAGGAAACTGTGTCTACTCCCCCGCTCATCCTGACCCCTAGGCAGGAGTTGGGCTAGAATCAGTGCCCTAGAAACAGAAAGGATGTATCCTTTGGTCTCTCTGAGCCACCCATGCACCCATCTCAAGATCCAATCCATAGGCAGTAACAGTGTCTCCTTTTGAGGCAGTAAAATACCAGTGACAGGTCTGCTGTGTAGACCTGAACAGGAATCTGTAACAAACATACATGTTGGGTTTCTCTCCCATAGGGAATGGGTTTAAAAGTTTTCACAAATACCAGGGTGAGGAAACCTTGGTATTGCAGCACTGAGAGCTACATGCTTGCAGAACACGGCCTTGGTTCACCTTCAGTCATGGCTGGAGCACCTATGCATGCAATGAGGATAAGCGGTAAAGGAACTGGGTTTTGTTATCACACCTATAATTGAATAAGATCCTATCTGTATTCTGGGATGAATCCTGAAACAAGAGCTGGGGTTATGAACTGAATCCTTGGAAGCAGTACTGAATTTCAGTTTCCATGTGAGTGTGGGGCTTATCTATTTTGCTGGGTTGTGAAGGTTTACAGACAAACTTTGATGACTCCGCATTTGAATTCAGAAGAACCAGGTAGCTTTCAAAGACTGGCAGAGCAGAAGTTGGGCTTTTTTTTTTTTTTTTTTTTACCAAATTTCACCCCAAATTTCGAATATTTTATTGGGAAGAATTTTTTGCATGTGAGATTTTTGTTTTAGTCAAAAAGTCTATTTTTGCCCCTCTCAAATTCCAGGTGCATGTTTTTAGTTTGAGCATCTTCAGCCCAGTTCTTGAGTAGGCCATAGATTTGGCAGGGAGGTGTTTTTCTGAGTCACAGTGATCCTACAAAGAAAACACTGCAACAAAGGGATGTTCCATTACTAGCTGGCCTGATGGGATGAAAAAGGGTGTCACTTTAAGATGGCACCTGATAGGGAAAAGGCTGCTTGCACAGATGATCGTAGAATCATAGAATCAGAAAATCATTGGATGGTTTGGTTTGGTTAGGACCTTAAGATTATCTAGTTCCAATCCCCATGCCATGGGCATGGATGCCTCACACTAGACCATGTCACCCAAGGCTCTGTCCATCCTGGCCTTGAATAACTCTTTGCTCTAACATCCTTATTTTAACCTAATGAATTACTACCCCTCAAATTCTGTGGTTCACTGGAGAACAGCAGGAAATAATGGAAGGCTAGCTCCTCCTGCTAATAGGCTCTGACCCTGAAACTTCACTGCTTTTGATACCAGTGCTCATTACAACTACAGCAAACATCTGCTGTCAGCACAGCTCCTGATTGCCACACAGATTGCCACTTTCTCAGACCAAAGCATGACGATAATTTAGATCTCCTTTGTTTGGAATTATCAGTAGTTGATTTCTTTTCCATTTTACTAGATTCAGGCTCTCTGGCAGATAGACATTATCCTACATCAGCCACTCCTGAACTTCTGACAGAGACAGTCAGAAAGTATTTCCCAGAAACTTGGATTTGGATTTTAGTACCTATAAGGTGAGCACCTTGGGTTAGCTCCTTTTTAATAAAACTGTTTAAGGTGAAAACATGAATTCTCACATGTTTACTAAGTCTTCTCAATCCCTAAAAGTCCTTCCTTGTTTGCAGAGCTCACTTGGCAATCCTCTGAGACGGAGTTACCTTCAACCATGATTAGTTTTGTTCAAGGAGTAGTTGTGGGTCTGGAAGAAGATGGGATGGCCCAAACATTCACACAGGCAGTACTGTTCAGTAGGCGAAAAGGGGTACAGATAGTCACCAAAATGCCATCAAAATAATCTCTTTTTCCTTGCTGTCTGTCCTTCACCAGCTCTGAGGGAAATGCTGATCTAGGTGTGCCCATCCCTGACACCATCACTGAGTGGAAAGCAAATGCATTCTGCACTTCAGCAGACACAGGCTTTGGCCTGTCTCCAACAGTGACCCTCAGAGCCTTCCAGCCCTTCTTTGTAGAGCTCACCATGCCCTACTCTGTAGTGCGTGGTGAGTCCTTCACACTGAAAGCCACCGTTTTCAACTACCTGACCACCTGCATCAGGGTAAGGAAGGTTTAAATCCTCTGTGCTTGTGTACCTTCTTGTACACCTCTTATCTCTAAATAGCCCTAGACCCCTAAAATTCTTATGTTATTCTTCCTATATACTCCAAACTCAGAACCCACAGTTCCAGCTCTTTGCTACTGCAGAAATAGCTATTGCTATGGCTTCCTAGCTCCCTGTCTCCCATCACTGTTCCCTGATTGTGTCTCTCTCTGGCAGGTCAGTGTGACTCTGGCTCAGTCTACTCATTTCCTGGCTACTCTGGTGGAAAAGGAAGAAGAATCTTATTGTCTCTGTGAGAATGGGAGGAAAACCGTGGCTTGGCTGGTGACTCCCAAATCTCTAGGTAAAGGTCTCAGTGAGCTGAAAACTGCAGGAAGGGTTTCTCTGTGCTGCTCTTCCCATTTAGCATCAGGTGTAAGAGCAACATAGTTTCCTGGGAAGCACTGCAGCGGAGTCTCTGTCTCATCTGGTGTTATTTGGGAGGCAGAGGCTGTTGGACCCTTAGAGTCCAAGACTGTGTCTGGCACTGCATGCAGTACAATCAAGCCTTACAGCCCATGCAGACCATCTTTGGAAGCCAGAAACATTGCTGGCCAGCCGGAATGCTCTGTCAGCTCCATTTCTCCCAGAGATTAGATGATTCCCCATGGGATCTTCATACTTTGTTTTCACTATTGTTGTTATATCCTGTGGTAGGAGCTGTGGTGTGCATGTGGGGTAGCAATGCGCTGAACAGCTTTGGGGCTGGCGAATCCCACCATTGTGGTGTACTAGGTTCTTTAAAAGAGTCACCAAAATAGTCACCTTTCAATGGCAATGCAGCTCATGTGCTCCAGGGTGGCTTCTGATATGGACAGCTATGTACTTACAGGAAAGAACCACAGCCCAGGTATGATCAATGAGCCTGCAAGTTGAAACTCCGGGAAGCAGCAGTGACTTCTATCGTGTGGCACTGCCCAGCAGGGCTGGCTAACCCCTGTCTCCTCCAGGGCAGGTGGAGTTCTCGGTGAGCACTGAGGCCCTGCAGAACAAGCAGCCCTGTGGGAATGCCATCGTGGAGACTCCTGAGAAAGGGAGGAAGGACACGGTCATCAGACAGCTGCTGGTGGAGGTATGTGGGCTATGGGAAGGGAGGACTGAGTTTTCCCACAGGCTGTAGGATATGTTGTAATGGAATTGGACAGGATGCTAGATAATCTCATCTAGGCTCCTTTTCCCATGAAAGGTTGGACCAGATGATCTTTCAAGGTCCCATCTAACCTGGGCTGGGCTATGATTCTATGATTCTATGCAATATGATGCATCATCTTTATACTTTGGCAGGCCTGCATGAAAACTGCAGCTTAATAATGCTGTGCAATGTGTCTTGTAATACTCTAAACTTTCCCTATCCCCTATTGTAGCAGGACTCATACTCCAATTCATCCTTTCCAACCTGTCACCTCCTGTTTCAATGCACTCTGTTTACAGCCTCTCTCTCTTCTTGAGACACCCCAACTGGTTTGCCAGTCAGCACATGCTGCTTCTCTGATACTGGAGCGGCCAAGCAAACTGCCTCTTAAGCAGAATGTCATACAATTCTGGTTTGATATCACAGTCTGTCACCTGGATGAAGGTGGGGGATTCACAAGCACCTATGCGAATCCAATGCCTGTAGAGAAGTCCCCTCAAAACTCCAGATTTTATAAAAGTAATTGAAAATGTGTTAAAATTTTACTACTTCTTTGTTTCCTGTGGCAAGAAGTGTCACTAATGCCATGTGATACAAGAGGAACTATTATGTGGGAGTACTGCATATCGGAAAATGCTAATTTATTATACGGGGTGTGTTCATCTGGCAGGTAGACTTCTATGTTCTTAGCCTTTCTCTGTATCATAAAACCCCCTAATGTTTGCATAGCGTGTGGTATGGTATCAGTATATTTGTCACCAGATATTATCATCTTCCCTTTCTACTACTAACTAGCATGTTTATTTTTCCTAAAGCGTCTACAGCTTTATGATAAATAGCACTGCAGGCGTCTCTTCAGGACAGCCCTCTAGAGCTACTGCGTGCTTTTGCTAACAGCAGCACTTGCTGTAATGCTGCAGTCCTTTTGTGACAAGGATGTTAAGTGTCTTTTACTGTGTACAATAGTTGCAGGTCACCAATGTGATAGTCCTGCAGTGTTCTCCTCTCCTTTTCCTGTCCTTACTCCATGTATAACACCAGTCTATTAGGATCATATTTCTTTTACTTGCTTAAATTATTATTTTAGAGCTCTGTATTTTCAGAGAGTGTTTGTGACTGCCTCTCCTTCTTCAGTTCACTCCTCATGTATCCCCTTATCCTTGTTAAGGATTCCTCTGTTTGTATTTTCTGTCTCACTAACTTCTCTTGTTTTCCTTCATCTCATCCAAGCCTGAAGGAATTGAGAAGGAAATGGCCCATAACTCTGTGCTCTGTGTAAAAGGTAAAACCCACTCTCCCCACCCTCTCCGCTTGTTCCCGTGTGGTTTGATGGGTGAGACGTGCCTGGAGGAGGAAGATAGTGCTGCCTCTACCATATTCCAGATAGGCCGATACTTTTAGGTAACCAAAACATGCCCCATCAGTTGGAAGCCAGAGAAATAAGACAGAAGAAAGCCTTAGAGAATGTACCATCCTGCCTAAGCATCAGAGGATGAGCCAGTACTCATGAAAGTTTAGCATGAAAGTTGCATCCCTATTCTCTTCTGTGCAGACACTGGATTAGAAGTGCTATTTTCTATTTTTTGTGTTCCCAGGCAAAAGCTGTGAAGGAAAAATCTACAGTGCCTAACAATGGCTGGGGGTGATTTGTTACAAAGGTTGCCTTAGAGACAGGGAAAAATGAAGTGGCTGAAGTCAAATAATTTCTAATAGGAAGTGTTTTTGTTTCATTGAGGCTCCCTTCCCTTCTGTTTCTTGGGACTGCACTGAAGCTATGTGTGTCTTGTTTCTCTTTCAGGAGTGCCTGTGAAAGAGGAGTTTTCCCTTTTGCTACCCTCAAATGTGGTACAAGACTCAGGAAGAGCATATTTCTCAGTGCTGGGTGAGTGGTCAGCCTGGTGGAAGAACCCCATGGTGTTCCTGCCCTTCTGTTTTGGCCTCCTACTTCACTGCTTTTACTCCTGCTCTCCAACACGCTTCACTCCTGTCTTTCATCACTTCCAGTTGTGCTTTTCCTTTCCCCTTTCTGCATGTCCTTTTGTTCAGGGTTCTCTGCCAGTACCCTAACTTTTCTCTCATTTTCCTCTTATCTTTTTCTCTGCTGTTCTGTGTTTTCTTCCATGATCTATATCAATCCAGATTTTCTTTTGTTCTTCTCTGAATCTCCTGCTTCTCTTGTTCCATAGCTCCCTCTGATTATGATAGCCAGCACTGAGTATTGTCAATACCCCTCTGGAATCTCCTGCTCTCCAGGTGACATCATGGGCACTGCCATGCAGAACCTCCACCAACTCCTCCAGATGCCATTCGGCTGTGGGGAGCAGAACATGGTCCTGTTTGCACCCAACATCTACGTCCTGGACTATCTGAACAAGACAGGGCAGCTGAGTGAGGAGGTCAAATCCAAGGCCACTGGATACTTAGTGAGCGGTGAGCGCACACAGTGTGTTTTATTTCTCCTTTGGCTTTTTTCCAGATCCTGCCTAGAGTGGTCCTGTCAAATGATGGCCAGATGTGGAAAGAGAGCTTCTCTCATACACATATGACCTCTGCTGTATGCCCGAGAAGGCCCTCTCCTGCTTTTTCCTTTATTATTTTCTTCTGCTTAAGCGTTAGGGTACCTGATCACTGCACACACTTTTCTCTGCTCCCTAATTGGGTTGCAATGGAGTGCAGAGTTGTCAGGTGAGCCGCTACAGTGACTGCTCAGTTGTTATTAATATATCCTGCTTTCCTTCTGAAGAAGTGCATGATGGTGGGCATGTACCAGTACTTCTTATTGACTAGCATGGGACTGACCTATGCTAGCCTATCCTCTCTGCCTTTGCTGATACACCTGTTTTTCTGTTTTTCCATCCCTCAGCAGACTTGCTCTGGCCTCTGAATCTTGCTTTAACCCACCATTGCAGGTTATCAGAGGCAGCTGAACTACAAGCACCCAGATGGCTCTTACAGTACCTTTGGACCACGTTATGGCCAACCAGGGAACACCTGGTGAGATTTCAATGTTGCCTATGCCTTCCCTGTATGCTTCTCTTTCTCACCTATACATTTATAATAAACGCTGCATGACAGTAAATTGGAAATGCTGTTGTAGACTAACAGACTTTCCAGATCTGGTGTGGTCTCTGTGCTGCTTCCTGCTTGATGAAATAGGCTGCGCCATCCAGTTGTGGATTTAAAGCACATCCTCCCATCAGCAGCTCTGAGGATGATGACAGACAAGGAGGGAAATGGAAATGAACTGGGGAGGAAGGGAGCAGGGATTTCACATCCCAACTGAGGAAGGCTGAAGAGTTGGAGTGGCAGCTCTTCTAGACTAGCATCTGCTGAGAAGGCTGCTGGAAAAGGTGTTTCCATATGAATGAAAAAGGCGATAAGCCAAGAGCAGTGCTGTATTTTTTTTCAAGAGCTTTTGTGTTACTAAGCAAAGACAGCCTGGAGAAGCATGTGTGTTGCCAGTGTGACTGACTGTAAAGGTTTGAGTTACTCCAGTGTATCATTGCAATGCATTTTCAATTTTAGGTAATGGTAAGAGTGAAAGATTTAATCACCTTTTGTTTGCTTTTACTTTCTGAAATGGTACTTGGCTCATGACAGCATGTTGGCTGCTCACCACCTGCCTGCTTCTGCTCTGTAACTGCTTGTAACAACTCTAGCAAAAACTCTTTTAACGTGGTTTTGTTTTGTTTTACTGTGGAGTTCTGGGAAACCCGCGAGGCATGGATTTCTAGGACAAGAGTCCTGCACTAGAGACCAGACCATGAGCTAGCAGGGACTTAATTGCTCTTCTCTGTTATTTTGAGTATTACTGTTATGCAGATGTTTAGCTAACTGTCATGCAATTCCCTCCTTTTTCCAAAGAGTTACTTTTCAGATACAGATCAACAACCACAGTCCTTCAACACAAAGGGATCACAAGATTTTATGATATAAGAGAGGGACAAGAAATCAGGGTGGGAAGCAGTTTTTTTAACAGATTGTTTTAGACATGAAGATATAATATATATGTTCTCTGACTAATCAGCCCAAATTTCCCCACACATTCTTTCTGTCCCCAGATAGATGATGTGCATGTGAGGCCTGTCACCTGAGACACACAATAGGTCTGTTCAAGCCCTTTCACTGCTCTTTCTCCCTTTCAGGCTCACAGCCTTTGTCCTCAAGTCCTTTGCCCAGGCCCGGCCTCATATCTTCATAGATGAGAAGCACATCCAGGATGCTTTAGTCTGGCTGTCATACAAACAGAAGGAGAATGGTTGTTTCCGCAGTTCTGGCACACTCCTAAACAATGCTATGAAGGTAATATGTCTGCCTGGTTTGTTTTTTTTTTTATGAGGCTAGAACTTGACCAAAAGTCAGATGGGTCCACTTGAGCTTCTTGAACATATAGGCAGATGGGAAATTCCCATGTCAATAGCAAGTACTAGGAAGCCAAACACCATTCTGTATGATTGCCACAATAGAAGGAAAATGAAGGCTAATCTGCACTTTTAAAGTGGTATTGATACCTTCACATTAGCTGCAATGGGGAGGAGACAAGCTAAGGGTCTAAAATGCAAAATAAAGTATTGCTGCTGGATTGGAAGAAGAGACAGAAGACGAGAAGCTAGGTGGGGTCAGCATCTAACTCTGTGTTTCTGTGCTTCCGTGCAGGGAGGTGTGGACAGTGAGGTCTCTCTGACGGCATACATCACTATTGCATTGCTGGAGATTCCTCTGCCTGTAACTGTACGTAGCTGCACCCTAACTTGCACCAGAATTTGCTCCAGATTGGAAAAAGGACTTAGTTGTTAACATCTGTGATATAATAATTATATGCTGTCAATTTGGGCATTTCTGAAATGCATGTAACGTACTTGTTCCTAGACCTCATTCTGGTAGTCCCTTCCTCAAAGTTCACTGAAATGCTGCGCTCTTAGTAAGACAAAGAACCTCATTTGTCCCAAACCATCTAGTAACTGGTTCTCTCTCCCCAGCACTCTGTGGTACGTAATGCCCTGTTCTGCCTGGAAATGGCAGCAGGTGAGAAAGAAAACCACGTGTACACCAAGGCACTGATGGCATACGCCTTCGCCCTCGCAGGGAAGGAGGAAAAGAGGAAGGCATTGCTCGCCTCACTTGAAAGGGAAGCCGTGAAAAAGGGTGAGTACTTCCTGGTGGGAAATCGCTTTCACTGGCATCGCATCGTCCCTTGAAGTGTCTGCAAGTGTCTGTCAAGGCCTGGTCACGTTCCTTGGGTTGTTTTGCCTCACAGAGCTTGTCACTGCCAAACCCTGGCTTCTCCACTTCAAAAAGGGAAGGAGTGTCATCATTCTTAGGTCCCTGGTTCCTCCGGGTGCCCAAGTCTGTGTGAACTTGGCGTCTAGGACAGAGAGGTACCCAGCCTGAGGACTGAGCCTCAGCAGTCTCAGCCTAGTTGCAGCAAGCGAGGAGCTGTCTCAGCCTCCCCACTTCATCCTACGTGGCAGATGCATCCTGGAGGTTCTGTCCTCCCAACTGGACTGGCAGCAGATCAAGAACTCCCTTGCAATACCTACTACTAATTGCTTGTTGTCTTGTCTCCATGCTCCGTGCCTACTGTGAAGATGGGTCTGTTCACTGGCAGCGGCCTGGGAAAGAGCCAGAGGTTGCTCTCGCACACTATCGCTCCCGCGCTCCCTCTGCCGAAGTGGAGATGACATCCTACGTGCTCCTTGCTCACCTCACCACGCAGCCGGCGCCTTCCCAGGAGGAGCTGTCATTCGCAGCTCTCATTGCAAAGTGGATCAGCGCTCAGCAGAACCCCAATGGGGGCTTCTCCTCCACCCAGGTGAGCTGCTTCCCTCCTGCCGCCTCACACCTCAGTGTCAGAAGGTGGGAAGTGAAAGAGACTCAGGTGGGAGAGCACTAGCGTTTGCCAGGGTGGGCAGCAGTCGTAGCCCTGCAGTGTCTCCCTGCATACCTATCATGGTTGCCAATTTGCCAATTTGCCAAGAGGCAGGCAGTGCCTCTGGGAATGGCTGATGCCTTGATTAATGACCTGGTTTTCTTGACACATTGGGGCAGAACGTTAGGGACACAAGGGACACGTGTCTGCCCCACTGGAGAGAGCTCCCACTGCAAATTGGTGTGTGCATATGCAGTTGCTGCTTCACCCTGTGGCGAGTGAGTGAAGGCTCTGCAGAGCTCTGTGCCAGGTTGCTCAGGCAAGGCACAGCTGCTGTGCAGAGGGCAAAGGAAGAGGACAGAAGCACGTGACAGCTGCTCTTTTCCTCTGCCTTTTCTGCTGAAAAATGGAGGAAGCGAAGAATGGAGGGGAGGGTGCCCCCGGCAGCAAAGGGCAGGCTGTGGAAAGGCCAATGGCATCCGCCTGGGTGCTGGGACCCACCTCTTTCAGGACACGGTGGTGGCTCTCCAAGCCTTGTCCCTGTACGGAGCTGTCACCTATGCCAAGAGCGGAGCAGCTTCCAAAGTGACCCTGCGATCTGGAGGGGACTTCCAGCAAGATTTCCAAGTGGATCCCAGCAACCGGCTGCTGCTGCAGCGCGTGCCCCTGCCCCGGGTGCCCGGGGAGTACAGCACGGAAGTGTCTGGCGAAGGATGCGTCTACGTGCAGGTGAGGGTGATGGGGGCCTGTGGCACCCTGGGAGGGCAGCCCCTGGCCAGGCAGGAGCCAGGCAGGAGCCAGGCAGAGGGCAGAAGGGACCGGGGGAGAAGAGAAATGGGAGGAAGGCTCTGGCAGAGGCAAGAGAAGAGTTAGAGGTATACAGAGGAGACAGAGTAGGAGGGAAGGATCCTCCGTGTGGAGGAGCTGTGAGAAGGGGAGAAGTGAGGAGGCTGGATGGGGAGGGGATGGTCTCTCCCATGTGTTGAGCATGCACACATGCTCACACAGAGCTGTTGGCTCTCCCTAGACGAGCCTGAGGTACAACGTGCAGCCCTCGCAGGAGGATGCACCCTTCATGCTTCATGTGTACACATTCCCGGAGACATGCGCAGACTCCAAGGCTCACAAGGTCTTTGACATCGGCATAAATGTCAGGTGAGTCTGCTTTTGGGTCTGAGCCTTCCTGAGAGGCTGCGGGAGCCGGAGGTCTGGTGAGCTGGTTTGGGAGCCCTGGAGGAGCAAGGCATTTCAGGGAAGCAGGGTGGCAAGCAGCTGGGCTGGGATGAGAGGCTGCGGAGGAAGGACATGTCCTGCAGTGGTGGAACTGTGTGGGCAGCCCGGGGCTGGGCTACTGGGAGAGCCTGGCAGAGCTGGAGAAGTAGGTGCTGATTGCCAGGACACGGTGGGGTGCCAAGTGCAATGGGAAAGGTGGAAATGCCTCCAGCTTTGACTTGAGGTGCTCTGTGCCTTTGTTGCTTGCTTCCTTAGTTACACTGGGGAGCGCAATGGCTCCAACATGGTGATTGTGGATGTGAAGATGCTGTCGGGATTCATCCCTGTGAAGTCCTCTGTGAGGAAGGTAGGAGCCTGCTTGTCAAAGAAGCCACATCCAGCTTCTTATCTTCAAGACACCTTCCAAGTACCCGTAGCAACCTAGAGGGCTTCAGGGTTCAAATCAGCTTGATCTCACCATTGTACTCTGCACACTTGATGTGAATAGCACTCTCTTTTCGTACCTGGCATAAAGTCAGCAGAAGGGGAGACAAAGTGAGGAATGTCGGAAAATCAGACTAATAGCTTCTGAGTTTTTTTTTTTTTTGATTTCTTGTCCTGTAATTGTTATCACAGTGTCTCTAAAGTCGTGTCTGTGCACAGGACATTCATAGGTAGTGCTGTTTCCTTTTTCCCTCTGCTGATTTGACAACCTTTTAGCATTTTAACTTTTTTGTTTTTTGTGTCACTGAGGTGCTGAGCAGATGCATATTCTAGAAAGTAAAAGTGATCATAAGATCCTCTAGGACTAGCGCGCAGAAGGAATGCATTTGCGTTGAATCATTCTATCGCTGTGCTTGAACCAGTGCTCAGTTCCTGCTGGAGCCAGGCCATACTTGCTCAGCCAGGCTGGCAAAAGGAAGGCCTGGGGACCTAGGAGGCTGTTCTGTGCTACTAACTTAGTTCCCTGAATACCCCAGTGTTTCATCCACAGTACACAGCATCCATAGAGCTGGGCAAAGGGCACAGAGAGATCACCTTCAATGCAGTAACATCTTGATCTTGTTTCTTCAGCTGGGAGGCCACCCCCTTATTGAACGCACAGAGATCAGTACCAACCATGTCCTAGTGTATGTGGAAAAGGTGAGAATCTGTCTGGGGTGAGGAGATGTCAGAAATACAGGCATTGAGAAATTTGGACACACTGGACAAAAGATCTGGGACTCAAAACTACTGTGGCTCTGACAATAGAACTGAATCTCATTGACTTTTGCTGACCCTTCAGGCTTACTGGTACTTTTGTCCAGCCCTCCACAGGCTCTCCGTCCACTTGCACACAGCATGGTCCCTGACCTCCCCATCATCCAGAGCCTCCCACACCATGGGGAAAGGGCCCAGGGTTTCCCCCAGCCCCTCAGCCCAGAGTCCCCACACTGCAGGGCCCAGGGGACAGCGAGGGAGCCTGCAGGCAGTGTGCAGGGATGGGGGAGCCCAGGGCAGTCCGCAGGCACCCTGAGCCTCCACCACTTCCCTTCCCTTCCCCAGCTGAGCAGCGAGACCCTCAGCTTCTCCTTCACAGTGGAGCGGGACATCCCTGTGCAGGGCCTGAAGCCAGCTCAGGTGAAGGTGTATGACTACTATGAGACAGGTGAGTGCAGGGCAGGGGTGCCCGTGGGAGAGGATGGGCAGTGGGATGCACGAAGGGGCACAGCGGCTGTGGGGACCCGCAGGGGCCCCTGGCCTGGGCTGTTTCCCTCCCCTGCACTGCTTGAGCTCTCTGAGCACAGAGGGGCCCCGAGGGCTGGGTGCCACCACCCTGCCCTCCTCCCTCTTCTCCTCTCCTCCTGCTTGGCGGGCCCCAGAGAACACTGTGGGGGTCAGGTCTGCTGTGCTGCCGTCCTCCCCGAGGGACAGGGCAGAGGAAGCGTCCCCCCAGCCCTCGCAGGCGGTGGCAGCAGCCTGCTGTGTGGCCTGCACAGAGGTACCAATCCCTCTGACAGCCCACTCTTGTCCTCCCCTTCTCTTTTCCAGATGACTTTGCTACACAGGAGTACAGCGCTCCCTGCGACACAGGTAAGATGCGCAGGAACAACTGAGATGTTCCTGCGTGGGCTATCGCAGGTTGTCTCACGGAAGAGTTTTTGCAAGCTTTGGTTTCCTCAGTCTGTGTATTCGCTCAGCAGTCTCCAGGCATGCCTCGGTACAGAGATGAAAAACAATGCTGCCACCTAATGTCCT
Organism: Myiopsitta monachus; assembly: GCA_017639245.1. Classification (NCBI taxonomy): domain Eukaryota; kingdom Metazoa; phylum Chordata; class Aves; order Psittaciformes; family Psittacidae; genus Myiopsitta; species Myiopsitta monachus. The sequence goes on from CM029920.1 coordinate 62,957,390, forward strand.
GTCTGAGGTGGGATACAGCTTTCATCTTGTTTCACGAGAATAGCATTGCCTTCATTTGCACAGAGGCGCCTGTCTTTTCCTCTGTGTGTGTGTCACATTGTACAAGTAAGACTGAAATCCTCCTTGGGGTGGAGCTCCACGCTCTCCCTTTAGTGTCTCTGCCATTTTCAGGGCCGCATTTGCCACACTGCAGATATAGAAGGGTATTGAGGAATGATCTTTCAAACATCTTGGTGAAATTTTGACATTATTCATGTCTTTGATAGAAACCTTTCAAGCTCTGCCCTGGGTTATTTTTTGCCTTCCTTTGGGATATCTAGGTGCTGAGAGAGAATGTGTACTAGAATAGCTCATACATCTTCAGGATAAATCTGCTTCCTTTCTCTGTTAGCATGGATATCTTGAACGTTTCCAGCCGTTCCCATTCTGTTATTTGTCTGCAACTGGGCAGTTTAGATGAAGCAGTTTCCCAGATTTTAACAGGGCTTGAAGTCATATAGCCACCAGAACACAGAGATGTACACTGCTTCACCAGGATACTTATCTCACTCTGTCTTTTTCCCCACCTCCAGCCGGGACTGAACAGGGAAATGCCTGAAAAGCACATCTTGTCCGAGTCTTGCTGGATCAGCTCCCATCACTCTTCCCAAAAGATCTTCTTGTTGAGGGGAACACTTCAACCGCAAGAGGAAAGTAACACTAAAAATATATTAAGCCTTGAATCTCATCAAATGCCTCTGGCCTTATCTTTTATTACTCTGTCTTGTCTCTTATCCTATCCATAACTCAGACTATGTAATAGCCTGAGATAAAAATCCAGAGCCACCCATGGCAAGGTGGTGTTTGGCCACTCCTGAGGAATGCCAGAAGGCAGACAGCTTTTGGCAGTGGGGAGGTTTTTATCCATACTTGCCAGTTCTCCAGGAAGAGAGGAAATCCTTTCTGATTCATTCTGCACTGGAAGTTTGGCTCCCTGCCTCTAAAAGTTGGTGTTTTCTGCAAGATAATCCTTGGACATAAACCTCTGATCACTATCACCTTTGACCCCACTGTGAAATCACTGCTATGAGGTGGAAGGGCAGTGTGAATCTATCCAATCTCAGGCCAAGTAGAAGTGAAGATCTGTGGATTTCCTCAGTGAAGACAGTGTCTGTTTGTTTCTGAACAGTTGGAGTTAGAGAGGGACTGGGAACTTAACAGTGTCATTCATAGAATCACAGAATTGTTTAGGTTGGAAAAGATGTCTAAGGTCATAGAGCTCAACTGTTAACCTAGCACTGTCATAGCCACCACTAAACCACGTCCCTAAATGCCACATGTACAAGGCTCTTAAATACCTCCAGAGGTGGTGAGTCAGAGATGGGCAGCCTGTTCCAATGCTTGACAGCTCTTTCAGTGAAGAAATTCTTCCTCCCATCCAGTCTAAACCTTCCCTGGTGCAACTGGAGGTAATTTTTCATTGTGCTATCACTTGTCACTTGGGAGACCGACCTTGCTGCAACCTCCTTTCAGGTAGCTGTAGAGAGCAATGAGGTCTCTCCTGAACTTCCTTTTTTCCAGACTAAACAACTCCAGTTCCCTCAACTCCTCATCAGACTTGTGCTCCAGAGCCTTCACCAGCTTTGTTTCCCTTCTCTGGACCTGCTCCAACACCTCAGTGTCTCTCTTGTAGTGAGGGGCCCAGAACTGAGCACATAATTCAAGGTGTGGCCTCACCAGTGCCTATTACAGCGGGATGGTCACTTCCCAATCACTTGGCATATGCGTGTATTTCTAATACGAACCAGGATGCTACTGGCTTTCTTGGCTGCCTGGGCACACACTGTCTCATGTTCAAGTGACTGTCACCCAACACTCCCAGGTCCCTTTCTGTAGAACAGATTTCCAGCCATTCTTCCCCAAGCCTGTAGTGTTGCATGGGGTTGTTGTGATCCAAATGCAGGATCTGACACTTTATCTTGATAAACCTCATGCAATAGGCCTCCGCCCATTGATCCAGCCTGTCCAGATCCTTCTGCAGAGCTTCCTGCCCTCCAGCAAATCAACACTCCCACCCAACTTGGTGTCATTTGCAAAATTCCTGAGGGTGCCCTCAATCCCCCTCATCCAGTTCATTGATAAAGATATTAAACAGAACTGGCCCGAATACTGAGCCCTGGGGAACACCATTTGTGACTGGCCACCAACTGTATTTAACTCCATTCACTAAAACCAGCCAGTTTTTACCCAGTGAAGTGTACGCTCACCCAAGCCATAAGCAGCCAGTTTCTTCAGGAGAATGCTGTGGGAAACATTGTCAAAAGCTTTACTAAAGTCTAGGTAGGCAATGTATAAAGCCTTTCCCTCATCCACTAAGTGTGTCACCCTATCACAGAAGGAGGTCAGGTTGGTCAAGCAGGACCTGCCTTTCATAAACCCATGCTGACTGAGGCTGATTGCCTGGTTGTCCTGTATATGCCATATGATGGCATTCAAGATAATCTTAGTCAGAATTTTAACCAAAAACTACCTTATGAGCCAAACCCCTTGTGTTTTCCATGAGGAGTTTATCCTTTTCACCTCCATGATGGGTTCAAAAATGCTTGGTCTGCAAATTCATGCATACAGACACAGGGCTAAAAATACCAACCCTCTTTCACAGCAGACTGTAGGTGGATGGTAACAGCCTCTTCATTTTAATTTGTTTTCTGGTGAGTACTCTACACGGCTACAGTGCTGGATTTTCTCTGCCTCATGTGAAACAAAGTCGTTGCCATCATGATAATTTAATACAAAAGTCTGTAAAATCACTAGGGTATGTTCCATTCACAAAACGTGAATAATGGCTGTCTACCATGGAAAGAGTTAACACAATGTTTTACTGCCGCCTGGTTTTAAATTAGACAACACCTGGCTGTCACCCCTGGGCAGCCACCTCATTTGTCATCTGGGGCTCCCTGGCTAGCCTATATCTGTAAAGCAGTTTAACATCTCTCTGCTTTACTAAGCTGTAAATCATCAAAATCACAAACTTGCAGGTCCTCCACAGCATACCATGTAGGAAACTATACTGAACATTGAATTGCTATCCCCATGGAACATTCATGGCATGCTTCAAAGGCAAATCACAATGGTCTGAAGTCAAACCAGTTTAATTCAGCAACCAAAAGCTATGTTGCTTTGAGAACTTGGAAAAAATAATTGCTTCATGGTAGGAAATGACATTGTTTTAATATTTCTAAATAAAACCAAAACACAATTAGTAATCATGCTTGATTGGAAAATTTACTCAGCTTTCACTGAAGCCGGTTCCTTCCATGGACTTCTCTGAAGATGAGGTTTCAAAAAGATTTTGAGTGAGGGAACACCAAACACCACAGGAGACAAAGTGACATAATATTAGTATCTAGCAAAATAGATGAAGAACTTTATTTGTTCTCAATCACACTGGATAGGCACACCAAAAAAAAATGCATAGAACAACTAGCTGTGCATACTTTGTATACATGATTAGCCATGGTACCTAACAGTAAGTGTTTTGTGAGAATAAACAGTAACATAGATCTTTCTGCCACTTAAAACCAGAAATTAATGAGACAAACCCAAGAAAAACATCCCTGAAGATGTCTAAGAGGACTATAGATTGTTTCACCAAAGCAACTCTATGATTTAAATAAATGTGCATTTGAACTTAGGTAGGTAGGTTACTGGCAAATGCTATTAGCTTCTCCTTAGGAATCTCCTGGAAGAAGCAGGAAGTTTCCACAAGAAGGCTGAAGCTTCAGCTGAGAAACAGGCCTTTATAAGTTAGCAGCCGAAGCTGTAATCCATGCACACATCCCTCCTCCTGCCTCATGCACACTCTAATCTAAGAAGAGGGCAGACTGTATCTCCTCCCGCTTCAACAAACAAGGAACAATCCTGGAAGGGGTGTTTGTAGGGCGCATCACAGAGGCCGAATTTCATGCAGCATTGGCTGCCTAGTTGTGGGAGGCATGGATAGGCACTCGTAGAGATAAGTTCAATCAATTCAATCAAGGTTATGCTTTCTAAGCCAGAGAATTTGTTCTGAATAGACAGGATCTCAGGTGACAAGTTCAGAATACCTAACAGTGAGATGGATTAGAAAGGCTGATTCCAACTTAATTAATTCCATCCTCTTTTTTTTTTTTCCTCACTTGTCAGCCTTATTGCCCTTTACACAGCTATGGCTGGATGGGATGCTCTTTAAATGAGAGGCCTAGCAGATTAAAGCTGTGAGGGGAGGCTGAGCAGGAAGAAACAGAATTGGGAATAAACTGTTCAAAAATTACTGGTGACTACAGTTAATTTGTTTGTAAAATTCATTTCCCATTCCTTGCAGGCACTATTCGTCTGTCACTCCATAGTTGTTGGTGCTGGTAGTGAGGCAGGCAGGTTCCAGCAACTGGAAGTATTCTTCATGCATTGTCCTTGTCTGCTTCCTCTGCAAGGATGGAAGAAGATGGAAGGGTTACAAGAGTTGAGAGAGATATGTCAGTTCCCCTTCTCAGGCTGAGACAGAGAAAGATGTGGGTTTGGGAAGACCGATTGTATGTGAAGCATAGTACAGGAGACTGAGTTGCTGTTTGACCAGGGTTGAGGGACATCCATAGCACTCAACACTCATGTCGCCTTCAAAGCTATATATGCTTGATAGAAGGCTGAGACTTTTTCTGACCCACTGGGAGAGATAAGCAGAGTGGGACTTGCCACAACAGGGGTGGTCACAGGAGCACAGTGCAAACAGGCAGGGAGGATGTTTACTCAGTGATGAAATATGCTCTTAAAGTGTTCTTATTTCTCTGTAGAGTGGAAGAAATCTGCTGCATCCATACTATTAAGGACAGGGAAGGAAGCTTTCAGCTTTGCAGCTGAGATCTGCCTTTTAGTCAATACAGATCACCTTTGGACACCTAGACCAGTGGATGAACCTCTTAAGTAGTAACTTCCCATCCTCCTTTCCAAGGAAGATAAAATCTCTGCCTTTTAACAGACATGGGGCCAAAAATCTAAATCCTCCCCACTATCTTAGGACTTAAGCACAATTTTTTCTGTGAAGGAAGGGTGTAGATCAAGAATCAGCAGAACACAGCTGTACCTACAGACACAGCCCAGGTTAGGAAGCAGTATGGAGTAAAAGCTTGGGAGTTCAGGCTCTTTTCCAAGACAAGAAGATATAAAAGGGGATATATTTTACCATTTACCACCAGCAAGAGACAAAGCTTTTGCCTTCCCCAAGTTCAAATGACTTTTTCTCTGCTTTCAGATACACAGTCAGGCCATGTGAAAAATCACTTCCCAGGGTCACAGTGCTCCATATTCCAAACACCTGAAGCTAATGGGAAGCCAGGCCTGTCAGTCTTCATACTGGAAGACTCCATATAAGACAGGAGAAGTATCCTTGGTCAGGACCTTCCACAGAAGCACCTCCGTGTGCTCCTAAGCCAAATACCTATGTAGCCTTGCACTGCAGGGAACCCCCCAAAAAATCATAGCCTCTTTGTCCTGCCAGTTCAGATTGCAAACAGAAACTGAGGACTGGCCACCTAGGGTCATGAGGAATACCTTCCTCCTGAAAGGAACCCTCTCCTGCTTGGGCATCGGGTAGCTGTTGTTCCAGGTAGTAGCTACCAAAGGCAAACTTGCCATCTCTTGGGATCGAAGTGGAATAAAATTGCTTAAAGGCATGCTGCAATGTGCCAGCACTGCTGTGGTCTTTGTCACATACAGCTGCTAAGCAGGATAGTATGCCATACTGGAGAACTATGATCCACAGATGGGTAATGTAGCTGTGTGTACAGGTGGAGGTTTACCACTAGGACAGTTTTCTGTCACCACACAAGAGAAGCAAGCCCAAGTTCCTGTAAGAGCCAAACACCTCTTCAACAGCAAGGGTTGAGAGGGATTCCTCTGCAGTTAGAACTCCCTGCTACAAGTACAGCTTCAGGCTCAGAGCAGGAAATAAGGGGTTGAGAGCAGCACCAAATTATGACTTTCGTGAAAAGGTATGTTGGGCTTAGGCAGGAGCTTCTGGAGCATGGCACGAAATCATGATAGGTCAGACCATGACATGCTGCTTTTTCAGTTATCTTTTGGTCTTGATTTCTCTACTGCTCCAGACAGAGTGCTTTTAGGGAGAAGCGTGCCAAGCGGTTTGAAAGGGCCCAGCCCCATCTGCATGATCCCACAGCTACACTAGCTGGAGCTTTCAAGAAGGACCAAATGACACCTCAAATCTGAGACAACAAGAATGATATAAGAAACGTGAAAAGTCCAAGGGGCACGAACAAAACAGTAGGACACAACCTTCACTCAAGCCAGGAGAATCTGACTATGGAAGTAATTCTGAGAACGCAGAGAGGTTTTGAATAAGACAATAACATTGTGCCTCCTCTGTTCTCAAATTTCTGTACAAAATCTGTGCCTGTGAGTTGGGCCAATCTCATCCAAATTTAAGCAGAAAGAGGAAAGTATTGGCTGGAAGACCGAAGATAAAATGAAAGAGATGTAGAGAGCTCTAAAGGGTGGGGCTCTCTGCCTTACCTGTGTCGCAGGGAGCGCTGTACTCCTGTGTAGCAAAGTCATCTGGAAAAGAGAAGGGGAGGACAAGAGTGGGCTGTCAGAGGGATTGGTACCTCTGTGCCAGGCCACACAGCAGGCTGCTGCCACCGCCTGCGAGGGCTGGGGGGACGCTTCCTCTGCCCTGTCCCTCGGGGAGGACGGCAGCACAGCAGACCTGACCCCCACAGTGTTCTCTGGGGCCCGCCGAGCAGGAGGAGAGGAGAAGAGGGAGGAGGGCAGGGTGGTGGCACCCAGCCCTTGGGGCCCCTCTGTGCTCAGAGAGCTCAAGCAGTGCAGGGGAGGGAAACAGCCCAGGCCAGGGGCCCCTGCGGGTCCCCACAGCCGCTGTGCCCCTTCGTGCATCCCACTGCCCATCCTCTCCCACAGGCACCCCTGCCCTGCACTCACCTGTCTCATAGTAGTCATACACCTTCACCTGAGCTGGCTTCAGGCCCTGCACAGGGATGTCCCGCTCCACTGTGAAGGAGAAGCTGAGGGTCTCGCTGCTCAGCTGGGGAAGGGAAGGGAAGTGGTGGAGGCTCAGGGTGCCTGCGGACTGCCCTGGGCTCCCCCATCCCTGCACACTGCCTGCAGGCTCCCTCGCTGTCCCCTGGGCCCTGCAGTGTGGGGACTCTGGGCTGAGGGGCCGGGGGAAACCCTGGGCCCTTTCCCTATGGTGTGGGAGGCTCTGGATGATGAGGAGGTCAGGGACCATGCTGTGTGCAAGTGGGCGGAGAGCCTGTGGAGGGCTGGGACAGATGTGTCTCCTGTGAGAAAGTGGCAAGGTCAGTGGCAGACAGGTTTATGTTTCATGTTTACAAGCCCAGGGATGCCTAGCAGGCTGTCCATCACTGTGCATGCTGCTATCAGTGTGCTGGCGAGTTCTCTGTGTGTGCCCCATGCAGCCCATGGTCAGTACTCACCTGCTCTATGTACAGCAGAACATGGTTTGTGCTGACTTCTGTCCGTTGTATCTGGTGAAACCAGGTGTTTGAGAGCTGGGAAGGGGAGATACAGAAGAGGTTGCTTATCTGAAGTTAACCCTTCAACTCACATAAGCTTCCCCTCACCATTGGAAACTTAGCAGGTGGATGCTAAGAAGCGAAGCTCAGGGATGGTACTTCCCAAAGGGCTCAGCAAGCACTCATGTGTGAAGCCCTGTACAGTAAGTCTTCTCACAGTTTCCACTATCTCATGCTGTTGCACCTCCGAAACACAAAACTGGAATGAGGCACCAGCACTGTCACAGTTGTTGCACATATCTGACGGCTCCCGTGTCCCTGAAATCAGACCTGAGGATCTTCCAGACCTTGGTCTCAGGTCCAAACTGGGCATATATTTTGAGGTACTACAAAATACTACAAAAAATACTTCAGAGGTGGGAAGGAAGTGCTATGCTGGCATCCCTCAACCACCCCTCTTCCACAGCAGAAGGTTGGAAGCATCGGAGTGTTCTCTAACAGGGGAGAAAACACCAGGAGAAGAATTAGGTGCTCCTTCAAGTATGGAAATAGATGCCTGGACACGTATGTGTGAAGAGAGGTATCATGTGCATCCTACATTCCTCAGATGTACAAAAAAAAAGTGCAGAGTACAATGGTGAGATCAAGCTGATTTGAACCCTGAAGCCCTCTAGGTTGCTACGGATACTTGGAAGGTGTCTTGAAGATAAGAAGCTGGATGTGGCTTCTCTGATAAGCAGGCTCCTACCTTCCTCACAGAGGACTTCACAGGGATGAATCCCGACAGCATCTTCACATCCACAATCACCATGTTGGAGCCATTGCGCTCCCCAGTGTAACTAAGGAAGCAAGCAACAAAGGCACAGAGCACCTCAAGTCAAAGCTGGAGGCATTTCCACCTTTCCCATTGCACTTGGCACCCCACCGTGTCCTGGCAATCAGCACCTACTTCTCCAGCTCTGCCAGGCTCTCCCAGTAGCCCAGCCCCGGGCTGCCCACACAGTTCCACCACTGCAGGACATGTCCTTCCTCCGCAGCCTCTCATCCCAGCCCAGCTGCTTGCCACCCTGCTTCCCTGAAATGCCTTGCTCCTCCAGGGCTCCCAGACCAGCTCACCAGACCTCCGGCTCCCGCAGCCTCTCAGGAAGGCTCAGACCCGAAAGCAGACTCACCTGACATTTATGCCGATGTCAAAGACCTTGTGAGCCTTGGAGTCTGCGCATGTCTCCGGGAATGTGTACACATGAAGCATGAAGGGTGCATCCTCCTGCGAGGGCTGCACGTTGTACCTCAGGCTCGTCTAGGGAGAGCCAACAGCTCTGTGTGAGCATGTGTGCATGCTCAACACATGGGAGAGACCATCCCCTCCCCATCCAGCCTCCTCACTTCTCCCCTTCTCACAGCTCCTCCACACGGAGGATCCTTCCCTCCTACTCTGTCTCCTCTGTATACCTCTAACTCTTCTCTTGCCTCTGCCAGAGCCTTCCCTCCCATTTCTCTTCTCCCCCAGTCCCTTCTGCCCTCTGCCTGGCTCCTGCCTGGCTCCTGCCTGGCCAGGGGCTGCCCTCCCAGGGTGCCACAGGCCCCCATCACCCTCACCTGCACGTAGACGCATCCTTCGCCAGACACTTCCGTGCTGTACTCCCCGGGCACCCGGGGCAGGGGCACGCGCTGCAGCAGCAGCCGGTTGCTGGGATCCACTTGGAAATCTTGCTGGAAGTCCCCTCCAGATCGCAGGGTCACTTTGGAAGCTGCTCCGCTCTTGGCATAGGTGACAGCTCCGTACAGGGACAAGGCTTGGAGAGCCACCACCGTGTCCTGAAAGAGGTGGGTCCCAGCACCCAGGCGGATGCCATTGGCCTTTCCACAGCCTGCCCTTTGCTGCCGGGGGCACCCTCCCCTCCATTCTTCGCTTCCTCCATTTTTCAGCAGAAAAGGCAGAGGAAAAGAGCAGCTGTCACGTGCTTCTGTCCTCTTCCTTTGCCCTCTGCACAGCAGCTGTGCCTTGCCTGAGCAACCTGGCACAGAGCTCTGCAGAGCCTTCACTCACTCGCCACAGGGTGAAGCAGCAACTGCATATGCACGCACCAATTTGCAGTGGGAGCTCTCTCCAGTGGGGCAGACACGTGTCCCTTGTGTCCCTAACGTTCTGCCCCAATGTGTCAAGAAAACCAGGTCATTAATCAAGGCATCAGCCATTCCCAGAGGCACTGCCTGCCTCTTGGCAAATTGGCAAATTGGCAACCATGATAGGTATGCAGGGAGACACTGCAGGGCTACGACTGCTGCCCACCCTGGCAAACGCTAGTGCTCTCCCACCTGAGTCTCTTTCACTTCCCACCTTCTGACACTGAGGTGTGAGGCGGCAGGAGGGAAGCAGCTCACCTGGGTGGAGGAGAAGCCCCCATTGGGGTTCTGCTGAGAGCTGATCCACTTTGCAATGAGAGCTGCGAATGACAGCTCCTCCTGGGAAGGCGCCAGCTGCGTGGTGAGGTGAGCAAGGAGCACGTAGGATGTCATCTCCACTTCGGCAGAGGGAGCGCGGGAGCGATAGTGTGCGAGAGCAACCTCTGGCTCTTTCCCAGGCCGCTGCCAGTGAACAGACCCATCTTCACAGTAGGCACGGAGCATGGAGACAAGACAACAAGCAATTAGTAGTAGGTATTGCAAGGGAGTTCTTGATCTGCTGCCAGTCCAGTTGGGAGGACAGAACCTCCAGGATGCATCTGCCACGTAGGATGAAGTGGGGAGGCTGAGACAGCTCCTCGCTTGCTGCAACTAGGCTGAGACTGCTGAGGCTCAGTCCTCAGGCTGGGTACCTCTCTGTCCTAGATGCCAAGTTCACACAGACTTGGGCACCCGGAGGAACCAGGGACCTAAGAATGATGACACTCCTTCCCTTTTTGAAGTGGAGAAGCCAGGGTTTGGCAGTGACAAGCTCTGTGAGGCAAAACAACCCAAGGAACGTGACCAGGCCTTGACAGACACTTGCAGACACTTCAAGGGACGATGCGATGCCAGTGAAAGCGATTTCCCACCAGGAAGTACTCACCCTTTTTCACGGCTTCCCTTTCAAGTGAGGCGAGCAATGCCTTCCTCTTTTCCTCCTTCCCTGCGAGGGCGAAGGCGTATGCCATCAGTGCCTTGGTGTACACGTGGTTTTCTTTCTCACCTGCTGCCATTTCCAGGCAGAACAGGGCATTACGTACCACAGAGTGCTGGGAGGAGAGAGAGACTGAGCTGGAGGAGGCAGCACTCACACTGGGATCCATCTTTGAACAATAGGAATCGGGCGGTACCTATGGACCCTTGACATCCCCACTCTCCTGCTGACAAAGGTTGTACTACTGTGTATCCCTTCTTCAGATCCAGTACCCACTGGAACAAATGGGCGGCCGTTATCTTCGTATCTGCTATTCTTTAATATATCTTGTTGTAATGTTTTTTCCCCAGTTTGTTTTTAAAGACTGTGAAGCAGGGCTCTAATCTTTCTGCCTTGAGAAGAATTATTGACCTGATTGTGCCTCAGGGCAAGGGGAGTTCTCTGATATACTTCTGTAGATATACTGGATATTTGTTTTCCTCCTCTAGCTATCACCCAGAGGCTGTTCTGTGTTTTCACCCTCTGTTCTATCCTTTTTATTGCTTAATTACCCCTTTCCAGGTCCTTCTGAAAAGAAGTCATTTAGCTGGAACTGTAGCTTCTAGTTTGGAGGTGAATTCTTTCTCTGCACAAGAAAGAATATATCCTTTTCTATTTTTCCGAATATTTTTTGACTTGTAAACATCAACAATGCATGTCCTTTTGAAGCCAGCAGCTCAAGTATAGTTTAAGAGCACAATTGCTATAGCAAAGTAAAAGCTGTGTACTTTACAGTGTTAACAGACGCTGTGATCCCGTAACCTTTCAGCAAGTTACATGACTATTCCTCTTTTGTGATGGCAAAACTGCTATAAAATTGAAGCAATAACACTGCAGGGGAGCATGCCATGATCTGAAGCCTGACAGCACATTTACAGCTTAATCAATGGTTTAGACAGAAAAGACTTTTTTCAGTGGCTTTGTACTTTGCCTTCACAGGATGACTACAGAAAGGTGAAATCTTTTGTGGTAACTTCTGAAGAAGCAATTCAGCTGCTTGTGAGAAAGCAAAGAATAAAAGCAAAATTGGTTGGTTCTGTGCCCCCCTAAGTTGTCCTATGCTTACTAATGCTTGTAAGGCAAGTGCTAGGGGAGGTTTTCAGTCTAATGACAGGACATGGCAGTCGATACACATGCTCAGGAGAGTACTAATTTTTTACGAGGTCTAATATGGCTTGTTTTACTTGCAAAAACCCTCTGTATGTTTGTCAGTACCATTAAATACCTAAAGGCTGCTCTACCCTCAGGAGTTCACGCAGCTTAACTTGAAATGTACCCAATCAGATTCTGATAAACCCCTTCACATTCAGTGGTACTTTTAGGCTCAGGCAGGGAGATGAAAAACGTTCTTGCTATCCGTTGCAGTTCTGCCTGAAAACTTGCCTTCTAAACACAGCACGTACCAAAGAAAGAATACTCGTTTGGTGAAATTAATGTCATCCATGTCACCCTGCTGACAAAAGAATTCCTTCTGCTAAATGTTACTATATGTGAAAAAGCATTCAATACAAAGCAGCTCTTACTACATCTGGAGTGGAGGGATTACAGCGGCCCAGCAACCACCATGGCTCAGCAGTCTCTCTCCTGCAATTTGCACCTTGCTTTTAGCTGGACCACAGCCTTGTCTCACAGTGAGAGGATCACAAACTCAGGGATCAGAATGACCAAACCCACACTGTTTTTAGGTAGGCCTCAGGCTTTTCACAGGTTACCTACTATTCCCTATAGGTATACTTTATTCGCTATAGGTGTACCTTATTCCCCAAGCATTAAGGAGAGAGAGAGATGAAACCAGAGAAATATTCTACTCAGTACTTGAGTAAGATTTGATATTACAGATGCAATTTTGTAGAGGATGCTTGAGCTGAACCCACAGCTACCAGCATTTAAAATAAAAGGTACATTTTTTTTTGTAGTAAATATAAGCCCAACCCTGCAGCAATTTCCCTATTGCATTAAACTCTAAACACAAATTGAAGTGACTGCTTTCCAAGGTCCAGCTCTAAAACGAGTGTGGAGGGTAATGGGGAGGAAAGGCTTGGACTCAATATAAACAGCAAAAACGAACAGAAAACAATTGAAAGGTGAGGTTAGACAGAGTCTTGGGCAACATGGTTTAGTGTGAGGCAGTCCCTGCCATGGCAGGGGGGTTGGAACTAGATGATCTTAAGGTCCTTTCTAACCCTAACTATTCTATGATACTACAATTCTATGGGGATTTCCCATAAAACAGTAGAGAAGGGGCAGAGAAAACGAGAATGAATCCCTGAGTGTTCCACCTTTTTTTACAGACTTGTGCTGTTGTTGTCAACGTAATAGGCCCATGCAAGTGATTCAACAGGAATGTACTATTTCAAGAAACACAAGGAAATTTTTGTGCATGTAGAAAACCTATTTGGCTGATTTCAGAGATTAAAACGTTATTTAACTCTGCTAATCCAAGCTGTACTCTTTTAAAGGAGCAAAAACATGGTTCTCCACAAATGAACTCAGGAAAAGATTAAACGAATTGTGCCTATGGGAGACAGGATTGGGCAAGGGAGGAAAATGGAAGGAAAGTGTTATTCCAAGTCTAGGCTTGAACAGAAAGATTATTCACATGGGATTTCTTCTTTCAAAGGTAAAGGGACCTGATAATCTGTGGGTGGGGGGCACTAGTGGGGCAGGTTAGTAACCATCTGTGGCTCAGGCTGGGGTGCAGACACCTACAGTTACAGGCAGAGGAATCTCCAGCAATGCGATAGTGATGTAGGCTGTCAGCGTGATCTCATCGTTCACTCCACCCTGTAGGGAATCACAAAGGTACATGTTGATCCCAGGGAATGAGAAAAGTAGATGTTGATCCCACACAGCTCTACTGACTTTTCCCTGTGGTACGTATCTACACCCTGCAGCGACAAATTCTTCCTAACCTCCTTCTCATGATAAGTCCTTCCTAAGATGCTGTTGGCTTCTTCCTGCTCCTGTGATAGCTCACATATATAACTCCCCCTCCTCCCAATCCCCAAGTGCTGAAATAGCTCTCTTGGTCCCAGAGCGACTTATGATCAAGTTCTAGCCTGATAAAGCCCATGTGGAGCCAACCATGCAGACATGTTACCTTCATAGCATTGTTCAGGAGTGCGCCAGAGCTGTGGAAACAGCCGTTCTCCTTCTGCTTTCGGCTGAGCCAGACCAAAGCATCCTGGATGTGCTTCTCATCTATGAAGATATGAAGCCGGGCTTGCGCAAAGGACTTGAGGACAAAGGCTGTGAGCCTGAAAGTGATACACGGAACTGAGACATCCTGAGCACCCCCTATATCCACTAGAGGTCATAGGGCCCATGTGGGCATCACTGTTCTGGAGGAATGGAGTAAAAGCTACAGGACTTGATCACAGTGGGCTGGCTGGAAACTGAAAACAAGCTTAGAGAGTCAGTGAGACAGGGACCAGTGCTAGCTGGAGCCTGTCATTCATAGCCCTGAGGGTGCTAGGTGGCCAATGGCCCTCTGGAGATTCATCAGCAATCTTTGGCTAACAAGAACTAGTTAAGACATCCTTCAGATCATCCTCACTTGAGCTGAAGAAAGGTGTCAGGGGAGGTAAGTAGCTATCAGTGCAGTACTGCAAACCTAAAAGGCAATCTCCCTTAGCATCCTTCCCTCCTCCATTATCCTACATGATTGTCCTATGATGTCATGTTTGTAATTTCATCTCCATTTCAACCTCCACAGTGACCAGGCACAAGACAATACTTAGGAAAAGGAGGGCATGAAAAGCAGAAATGAAAAGCCAGTGGTACTGATGTCTTACCAGGTATTCCCCACTTGCCCATAACGGGGCCCAAACGTGCTGTAAGATCCATCCCAGTGTTTGTACTTCAGTTGCCTTTGATACCCTGAAAAGAGTGGAAGAAAATTTTAATTGCCAGAGTACTTTTCAGGGAGCCATTCAAAGGAAATGTAGGAGACATAGGGCATAGCATCCCTCTTCTAATGGCACAAGTGTAAGGTACACTGCTCAGTGTTATCATGGAAGTTCAAGCGAACACACAGCTCTGACTACATCCATCCTCTTCCCTAAAACATCTGGGAACTGGGTATCTGAGGTCATTGCTGCTCTCTGCCTAGACTTGATGAGGAGAGGTAAGTATATCCCAGACTTTAGAGAAATAGGAAAATGGTTTCCAGGGCGGAACTGAACAAAGGCGAGCCCCATACAGGATAGAGGTGCAGAAAACAGGATCATTTTCATTGGAGGAAGTGCAATTTTTCTGTGACATAACTGAGTAAAACCGGTCCCTTGTTAGCCAGCAGACACCCTCTATGTCCATATGTACGCATTATGTCTGCCAACATGTCCTAGCTAGTGTGTCAAATTTCTGGCCTAGTCAAAGGTGACTGTCACTTTTTAAATCTTAATCCTAAGATTTACGTATGATTATATAGTCTGAGATCTATGTAAGCAGCCGCCACGATGAATGGTTACAGACTGATTTATGTATTTTATGCATCCCTTTTCTTACAAAGACAACTCCTGAGTTGTTGTCAGTACTGGACATCTTCTATGCTCCTGCTTGGATGCTGTCTGCTCTCACCCTGCGCCTCCACCTGAGCACAGGATTCTCTCTTATAGATATGGTATTACATGCACCTGACCTACCACAGTACCACATTTCCTTCTGGAGAACACACAAGTACAGCCTCCCCCAGATCACACATGCTAGTGACCAGTAGTATCTTTATCCAGTCACCAAGGGAAGGAATGAACAGACAAGCTCACCGCTTACTAAATATCCTATGGCCTTGGATTTGACCTCCTCACTCAGCTGCCCTGTCTTGTTCAGATAGTCCAGGACGTAGATGTTGGGTGCAAACAGGACCATGTTCTGCTCCCCACAGCCGAACGGCATCTGGAGGAGCTGGTGCAGGTTCTGCATGGCAGTGCCCATGATGTCACCTGGAGAGCAGGACCATTTCCAGTGTAAATCAGCGCAGTTCAGGGCCTGCCAGTGGGCTGAGCAAAGCCTGAAGAAACATAGCAGTGTTTCAAACCAGCATGTGACAGCCTGAAAATGCTTTACTTACCTAATACTGAGAAATACGCTCTGGCTGAGCCATCCACCACAGTCTCGGGGAGAACCAGGGAGACTGGCTCTGACGTTGATTTTTCTGCATAAAAGAACAGACCAATCTGCTTAAGACTACAGATATATCTGCATGTCTGAGTAGCAGCTAAGAGAGTGAGGCACCATCCCCTGTGTGGGGGTTTCCTGCCTTCAACAAATCCATTCATCTGTAATTTTGTTGTGAAAGCTTCCCATCCAGCAAATTTCGTGTTGGGCCTGCAATACCCTCACACACAGTCACAGGCTTCTACATGGCACTATCGCCAGGCCTTGATTGGCAAATACCCTTTCTAGCCTATTTTTCTCACCTTTTCTGCTTTGGTTGGGAGGCCTGGCTTACTATAGGTCTGGTTTGTGATTTACACCTATTGAATGAAAGACATTAGCAATAACCCTATGAAATCGCAGATATTCTTTCCCTTTTAGGGACCCGGCCAGGCTCAGTTCCTGAGATATGCTTTTGCCTCTGTAATTGCAGGGACTATTACAGACTCAGCTCTACTCCTATAGGAAGAATTATTTTCACTATCAGCTGGCCATACATCTAGTTTGTTCGATTTTATCAGATCCCTACACCTTTCTTCTCAGAGTGGAGGATTCAAAAACCTTGTAATCTCCCTTCATATTTGGTCTCTATCTTCAAAAAGTAAGTGTAAGAAAACAAAAGGCTCTTACCAGAGGCACACAGCACAGAGTTGTAGGTAGTTTCCACCTCAGTCCCTTCCGGCTTGGGGAAAAAGGTAAGAAAACCCCCAAAATATGTGAAACAACAACAACAACAAAAAAAGAAGAAAAGACAGAAATATCAAGATGGAAACTAAAAGGGACTCTAAGGAAATGAAAATCTTATAAATTCTCTTGTGGTAATAATTCATTATACCTAAAAGTCTTTAGAAATGGCTTAAAGTTTTTTCCTTAATATGCTAAACTGAGGATAATTGAAGGCTATAACATTGGCTAATTGCAAGCATGAAATTTAATACATGTTGTTTCCTTTCTTACTACTGAGAGAGGCCCTGTGATTTCACAGGGAATGATGCAGACAGCATGCAACATGATGGTACCGACAGTGGTAACAGACCCACAGGGTTCTGCCTTCCAAGGTACTACCCACCTTGCCCAGTCTAGAAGAACGCTTCACACTGCGATGACAGCTGAGTGCCTGGGACACCAGTAGAATGCGTATGCAAGAGCTTTGACAGACACCAACTAGAGTCCTAATGCACTCACAAGTGACACGTTGTAACACCCCAAATTTGAATACATGCCACAGTCAACTAGTGATGGTATCCTTCTGTTTCAAAAACTTCTAGTCTCTTTTTTGAAGTTGGGAAAGAAACCCCGTTTTCTGTTGAGCAGGTTGAAAGCTTTCTGTCTGCATTAAACTCAGGAGTCAAATATTTACCAGAAAACATATTTTGTCAGAGTTTATTTCAGTTGGATGCCCACATCATTTTTTTTTCTTACTCCAGATAAGAGAGTTCCCATTTTTTCAAAAAATTCCCAACTTTTGCTAGCTGAATTATTCTTCCAGCATGTAAACAACGTATTATTACCTTCACTTTCTCACACAGTGAAAATACACTGTTTCTCACTCTTTATTGACAGAGAAAGGATTAAAAAGATTCTTTCTAGAACAAAAGACTAGGGAAAAATAAAAAAAAGGAAAGCTTTTTAGGATAAACTGTGACAGAGCTAAATATTTTAGCTTGAAAAGGCATCTTCTTGTGTGTTTCAGTATGTCATTCTGAACTGCAACTGAGAAATCCATTGTTTTGTTTGATTTTGAACATTTCAACAGGGAGATTAAAACATACAAACTGTAACTATTTGAAAGATTTTCCTTTCCAGCTGAGAAATTCCTGGGTGAGAAAACATCCTGTTTCCCAACTAGCTCTCTCAGCAGGGCTTAGCTCCCCAAGGGGCAACCCCCATGGGTTTTGGCACACTCCCTTCTCCTTCCCTGCACTGCTTGCTGCAGGGGATGTTGTCATCCCTGTGTTTGGGACAATGCAACTCCAAGCAAGTTACACGCTATCCACTCCTGCTAATTAATTGTTCAGCTTTGGATGGAAATCTCCCATTCTATCCAGTCAAGGCCTGCTGTAGATTGTACAATAACAGGACAAACCCAGTGATCTCTCAGACACCCTAAGAGAAGTCATTTTAATGCTCAGTCAGTTACTTTCACTCCCATGACATCTGGGAGAAAGGACTTTACAGTTCTTATCTTCTAGTATCATGGAATCATAGAACAGTTAGGGTTGGAAAGCACCCTAAGATCATCTAGTCCCAACCCCCAGCCATGGGCAGGGACACCTCCCACTAATCCATGTCACCCACCACTCTGTCCAACCCTCCTTGAACACTGTCAGGGATGGAATACTCACAACTTCCCTGGGCAACCCCATTCCAGTGCCTCACCACCCTCACAGTAAAGAATTGCTTCCTCATATCCAATCTAAACTTCCCCTGTTTAAGATTGAACCCGTTACCCCTTGTCCTATCATTACAGTCCCTGATGAAGAGGCCCCCGCAGCATCTCTATGAGCTCCCTTCAGATACTGGAAGGCTGCTACAAGGTCTCCATGCAGCTTCTCTTCTCCAGATTGAACAGGCCCAATTTTCTCAGCCTGTCTTTATACAGGAGGTGCTCCAGCCCCTGATCATCCTGGTGGCCCTGCTCTGGACTTGCTCCAGAAGTTCCATATCCTTTTTATGTTGAGGACACCAGAACTGCACACTTCAAAGAACAAAATGAACACTCTTTTTCCTGAGGACATATATGAAATTAGGAAGTTTTCCTGAAATGTTAACATTATTCAAGCCACGATACATGAAATGCACTATACATTCAAATTCATTTGTAAATAAGGGAATAAATAAATAAATAAAATCCTAAGAGATAGGATTGTTCAGTCATTACATTCAGGTCAGCAAAACCTATTATGAAGTATTGTATTACATGTGTTCTAGCTCTGCCTTACTGAAAATTGGAATGTCTGCAATGTAAGTAGAATTTGCAATGTTATAAATTATTATATTACTACTGACTTAATTTCATCAAATATGATTATTCCTTCCTGCCATGCAAAAGATTGACAATATTATGACCTGTTGTATTATATAGATTTCGCTAAACTGTGAGCTAGTGCTCTTGGTTTGTTATTAATATCACAGGGAGACTCATACTGTGGATTAATTTTATGACTGGCTATTTATCATGGGAAAAACTGTGGTTTTATCATTGCAAAACACTGCTTCGGGAAAAAAAAGTACAAAAGAATGAAAAAAGAAAAAGTTAGTTCATACTGCTTGAAGATTCTTAAGAGTGCAATAAGAACAATTCAGAACAATGATGGTAGTTTTCTTTGGAAATATTAGTAGATTGTGGTGATTATTCCATATTCCAGAGTGCTGGCCATGTGCTGGAGGAGATGTATAATGTTTCTGGCAAGTCTTCCATTTACAACCTATCCCTGTGGTTTATTACAGGTAAAACCAAGGAGCTCTCATTTATCTCCCACATGATGTGTCTGGGACAAATCTGTCATTATTGCCCTGACTTATTATTTCCGTCCCACTATGTAATGTAATACCCTGCTTTTACTATGAGATGGCAACATTAGGAGTTATGGGCTCTATTGGCCTTTGTGAGATTTATCAATGCTTCTTTTATAAAAGTGTGCAGAGTGAGACTCACACAAGCCATTATTGCTGCTACCATGGCTAAAACAGAAAGCCCCTCTCATACAACATCTGCTGCAGTGGAGCATGAAATTATTACTACTTTTCTATGACACCAAACTCGGCAGCCCACATACCTCCACCAGCAGCTGTCTGATGACCATGTCCTTCCTCCCTTTCTCAGGAGTCTCCACGATGGCGTTCCCACAGGGCTGCTTGTTCTGCAGGGCCTCAGTGCTCACTGAGAACTCCACCTGCCCTGTAGAAAACAGGCGTTAGCCAGCCCTGCCGAGAAGTGCCAGGGACATACAGGTCTGTGTTTGTGCTGGGCACTCTCTGGTGTGTTACAGAGAAGCTTTTCCAAGAGGAGAACTAAACTCGAGACAGTGTTTTATCTTGATTCAGCGGCAGCCTTGCAGGCTACCTCCTTTGTGATGATCACTCCAGCAGGTGCTAGTCCATCAGCAAGAATAGTAGCTGAGGGGCAGGTCTTGTAAATTAGTCTTGTTCTGTGAGGCTTTAGAGAAAGCAAGCTTTGACTAAAATATTTCAGACCCAGACCCATTAACCTGAAACATTCTGAGCACCATAACAGGAATGTCTTAATGCTTTGCACACATTAAGGGAATTTGTGATTTCTATTCAAATGTTAAAAAAAAAGATGGCCCATAACATTTAGATAGTTTGTTTAGCACCTGGATGCCACGTCCTAGTGTAGTGTCTTAACCTCAGGGCTGAAATTCTCCCTTCTGGCATAGGCAAGATCCTTACAGATAGGTTTGGAGTTACCTAGCTCCTCACACCAAAGATCGGATGCCATCCACAAATATCTCATCCCAGCATTTTCTTGTTGTTCAGCTTCTTACCTAGAGATCTTGGTGTTACTGCCCAAGCCACAGTTTTCCTTTCATTCATGCAGATGCAGTAGGATTCCTCCTGCTTCTCTATTAGTGTAGCCAGAAAATGAGTAGATTCAGCCAGAGACACACTGACCTGCCATTTGTACAGAGAGGTGTCATGAAGGCTGGAATTGCAGAGAAGCTGGGGTACAGGACACAGTGCTATACATAGATATGTGTAGTAGAGCTGGCTATACTGTAGGACTGAGAATCTTACGGATATTGCAGAGCAAGAACTGGGCGATAAAATAGAAAAAGACTGAGGTGTGTACAATTGTAAGAGATTGGGCAGGTAAGTCCAAAAACCGGGATGTGTATCTTGGAAATGGATTCTGGGAAAATGGAGAGCATGGGCAAGTTGTGTGAGTAAAGGCAAAGCAGTGACTACAAACTTAGCCATGAATTAAAGATCCTCCTCATGATTAGTCAGGTGAAGAGGTGAAATGCTAGCAGTGCAAAACCTAATAAGGAACAAAGGAGAGTGGAATTACAAACAAAATGAAATTACAAACAAAACAGGAAAGACGGGAACAAATGAGAATGCACTGTAATGGCTGGATCAGTGCCCCTCCTTGTTCCAGCTTCACTCCTTTCAGAATAAAATCATATTTATAACCAACTGAGCAACGGCTATTGGTATTTTGTTTGTCTAACCTCCCAGCCTCAAAGACTAACCAATTTTTTGTTGGTGAAAAAATGCAGATTAGAATAGTGAAGCTATATAGTTCTCTCTGCTCAGTGTCTTAGGGGCAGATGCAATAAAACACAGGAGGTCTACATATTCAAGCAAATATGGTGTGATACTTAGTGAGATATTTATATGAGATCAGACTGAAGACTGAATACAGGTATTCACCCTGGTGAACCTAGAGTTTCTATGTGGGTATGCAATGAGTCTGTGATCTGTGGATGACCCAAGTTTCATATTTCTATAGGACAATCATATTAACCTGTGATGACAAAGCTGGGGGCCTCAGCAGCAAAGCTTTAGGGTCTGAGTCAAATGCAGATTTCAAAACATTGTCAGAAAAACATATTCCCTTCAGTTAATATACCAAGAATACCTACAGAAGTACACTTATATGAAATTATTGTCAGAGACAAGTCATCTGGCTTGGGGAAACTATGTTATAAATGGCCCACTGTAGTCTTCCCTAAGCTGTCGGGCTGAGCAAAGTTGTGTGTGTCTTACCCTGATGCAGGTGGTCAGGTAGTTGAAAATGGTGGCTTTCAGTGTGAAGGACTCTCCACGCACTACAGAGTAGGGCATGGTGAGCTCTACGAAGAAGGGCTGGAAGGCTCTGAGGGTCACTGTTGGAGACAGGCCAAAGCCTGTGTCTGCTGATATGCAGAATGCGTTGGCTTTCCACTCAGTGATGGTGTCAGGAATGGTCACATCCAGACCAGCATTTCCCTCAGAGCTGGTGAGGGACAGTGAACAGGATTTCAGTTATATTCTGGGGATCATCTACGTTTTTCTCAGCCTACTGAACAACAACTGCTGACAGCAAACTCCTGGCCAGCTCCATATTGGCACTGGCTCTTGTGTGTCCCCTCAAAGCATTCTATACTTAGTGACCTTGAAAAATCCCTCTGTCTACTAGAAATACCCCTCCTACTGAAATACTGATACTTCCATTGAGGCTTAAGTATCTCTTGAGGTTTTGCCCCAGTGACCGCACTCTACATAATATAAACACTTACTTCACTGTAACTATGTCCCATATCCATGTCTCAGGGAAGTATTTCCGGACAGTCTCCACAGGATTGTCAGAAACCATATGTTCTGTTACTTCATAGTCCAAATCTTCAAGCAGATTCAATGCAGTCACTAGAGTAAATTTGTTCAAGGACAGGAAGCAAAAAAAAGGCACGTCAGTCTCCTTTCTGAATCAGGAGAATGCTTTCCTTCCAGGTAGTCGTTATTCTTAGCTAAAATCTTAAAATTGAAAGAACAACTTTGAAACCTTGGCCAATGGAAACAGATGTATTTCTTTGTTGTCATCTCAGTATTTCATTTTTCCTAATGTTGCTGCTGTTCTTACAGAGATTGGATGGGGTTGAGCATTCTTCCCCACTGCCAGCAAACCCAGCAGTGCCAAAAGAGCCATGTATAATGATGTTATTGAGGGTACATTTCTATTGCAATATATTGACTCTATAGAGTCAAATGTGGAATGTACTGACTCCAGATATTACAATTGCATATATTTTATTAAATTTGGTTGAAGAATAGATTGATATTCATGATCAGACACAGAAGTCACACGTAGTCTTCTCCACCTCTATCTAAGCTTCTTCTGAGATTAATATGGTTCTTTGCATCTCTGGCCATCAGCAAAGGAACCATGATGCTTTGTCAGTGTTGCATAGTGCGGTGCCTTAGGAAAGGCTTTCCATCAGCCTTAGAAGACTTTTACATCTTCACAAAGCAGACAGCTGTCTCAGGCCATGTTTTGAAGATAAATCTTGCATTTCAAAACCAAAGATCTGATCTATTATAAATAGAAGGCTAGAAAATATCACCAGACAAAAAGCTACAATTTTTTAACAGGAGCTGGGAAACTGCACCAGGAAAACCAGTGACTGGAAGTGGCACAGGCAAGTGTTTGATGTAGCCTTTCTAATCTCAGAACTATTCTGATAAAAAAGGTAATATTATTCTATCATCTTCACAATCATTGAAGTTGCAGAGAAGTGACATGACCTATCTGGACTCTTAGTCACGTGAATGGATTGCGGGGAACTGAGCCAAATTTCTCAGCCTCTACGCACAGAACTGTGTCACCTTCTCATTTATCTTGGCCCACTTTTGCCCTAGTAGTTCTTTTAGTTATTGCTGGAATGTGACTACCCAGAAATAGAGACTCCTTTTCTAAGGTTTCCACAGCTGGACTCACATCTCAGGGGGAAAAAAAGCCACTACTTTGTGCTGACAGACTGCTTTAGTGCCTACAGGATTTCTGCTGCAGGGGCTGGCATTGCAGTCACCAAGCACATGTAGTGCCAACCAGATACTAGCTGCCTAGCTGGGGATAAGGAGGCAGAGGTGGATCTGTTTCATATTTCAGGACTGAGACCAGGAAAGAGTGATCCTGAATTAGGTCAACATATCTGAATATAATCTGATCTGCCTGGTGCAATTAATATTCAAAGAAACAGGAGTCGTAAATTTTAGGCAGTTATGTGCGGGGCAAAATGAAGAAGGTACTAGAACCACCGTAACTCCTTTCCATCATGTGTCCTGGGTAATGCTGGCAGATTTCAGGCTTATGGATCTTGCTGCTAGTGAAGACTTTTAAGCCCAATTCCTAGTAAACAAAGAGAAAGAAGAACAAAAAATATGCAAACCCACTTGAAAATGAACTATTTCTAGTATGTCAAGAATAGATGTCTGGTATCAATCAGAATAACAAAGGCTTGTATATAAATGCCAGATAGACTGGTTCAACCCAGGTGTTAAAGCTTTATCTTGTTACACTTAACCTAAGGCTTAATTCTGGCATGATCAGATGGAAAGCTAAGGCTACAAGTCTACCTTGGGGACATCTGCGAGGGTGAAAATGATGCGTGAAAAGCACCGGACTGAGGGTACCCGAGAATTCTTGTACAAGACTCTTTAGATGAGTATAGGTCAGTCTGTGGGTTATCAAAGTAGCTGTAACTTTAATAAAGACCTGTCTACACCAGGTAGAGAATATGCATGACTGAGGAAGAGTTTCTAATACTATGGCACCAGATGTCGCTTTCAGGACTGTTTCCTTACTTGGGTCCATTTGCGGGTATCTCATTAGAGATTGCTATTAAGCAATGAGGAGGCCTTTAAAAGTTTTAATGTTTCAGAGAAGTGCTCAGGTACCAGCAATGGGCTACACAGATGCAGCGCCTGGGCCTGGTTATTGCGTTGCATACAAAAGTTAACAAGCTCACAGGAAAGTTCATTAGAAAGCCTTTCAGGACAGGTGAAGAGACTGAATTCCAAAAAGGAAAACCAAAGAAATATGAAAGGCTGGCACTTACTTTGAGAATGTCATAGGCATCACCTTCACCGTCAGGAGAAATGGGTATGTAGACAAATCCATTTAATAATATGTTGTCAAGTGACACACAAGGATTTATGCTGTCTTCTTCCAGGTAGTAGTCCTTGAAGCTATAACCATGGATTTCCTTCACCGGGAGAAGACCATATACCTGGGGAAACACAAAGAATAAGGGGAAAATGTTGCAGGTCAGAACTTACAAGGACACAGACACTAACACTCCACCAATAAAAGCCAGCTTCTTAAAAGAAGTGTAGTAAATGCAGCTATAAAAATACATGGGCCCATGTCTATAGTGGTGTCAATAGGTACTTTGTTGGTTCTCATACTTGCTCATTACCAGAAATATCTAAGACTTACAGAGCTGGGAGAGAGCTCTTCTTCAGGCTTCATAAGGAGAACACTCTTGTCCACAGCACGGAGTGCACACAGGGACCTTGGTGAAGTACGGAGTTGTAGGCGTGTGTTGGAGGCAGGAAGACCTTCCTTGGGTACAAAACTCAATCTGACCTGCAATTCCAGAAGGAAGTTAAAGCAGACACTTTCCCAGATGCTGTTAGATGCTATTATACTGAAGCATTCAGCCTTGTAAACTGAGCTCTGCTAGTGCCTTGATATTCCAATATATATTCAGCTTTGACCAATATAATTAATAATGGCCAGTGATTTCTTCTTATTCTGTCTTGCTCCGCTTTTTATAGTTATAGCTTAGTAAACTATTCTGGAGTTTCTATCCCTAATCCTCAGTCAACATCTGGCCAGACCATTTCATGAACCCGCTGTGAATTCTGCTTCCATGGAACTCAGAACTGAACTACTGGCCACAAGACAAACATGGGTTGCATAAACCCTGGCTCATACTTACTTTATTGGGGAGACAACTTTCGACCTGGAAATCTGCTGAACTGGCAATGACTTCCCCACTGGGTGAAGTGGTGTACACAAGCATCCGTGCCAGGGGAGCAATTGCTGCCTCAACAGGGAAGGTCAACTGAAATGTCCCATAAACTAACAAAGAGAAAAATGGCTAAGCAGTGTACAAAAAGTTCCAGTATACCCATTTGGCCTCCTCAGGTAAGGCAAGTTCACTCATGCTGAACAGTTTTAGATAGCAGGGGCAGGAATACTGACTGATATACGGACTAAAGTCTATGGCTGTTGCTGAAGACACCTGCATTCAAACACTGATCATGTAATAGCCAAATGAAATGAGCTTGGAGGGCCTCAATATGCCTTCTAGACTCTCCCAAGTTAACATCTGGCAGAATTTCTTGATGTTCCCAACCCCTTTCTTTTTCTCAAACTCCAAGATCTTCTGCCGTCTACAAAACCATAGAAATAAGGGACTGCTGTAATAGGCAGTGTTAGTCAAGGTTGCAGAGTGGCTAAAACTTTTTGAAGTTACTGATAAGCAAGCATTTAGGTGGAACACCAGACTATCACTTGAACCACATGGAAAACGCTCCTCTGTTCTAACTGGGCCTGAGCCTTATACTGCAATCTGAACAAGGTGATAGAGCACCTCTTGATATTAGCCAGAGTGTTAGCTTAGTCACTGCTACTAGTGAGGATGTAGAACTATCTATGAACATGCAGCACCCAAGATCTTTTACTTCCATATACTGTTTATACCCACTGTTTATGCTCCTTCTCATACACTTCCAAAATATCCATCAGGTCTCATTCGTCAAAAACCTTTCAACGATGCATCATAGCCAGTCTCAGTTACTGAAATGTGTAACTCTTGGACATTTACTTGAATGAAATTAAGTTTGTTGGTTAGAATATAGGGATGTGTGTATTTGCATGCTTACGAGGGTGAAACAAGACCAAAAAAAAAAAAAAAAAAAGAAGGGATGGAGAGAAAGAAAAGGCAGACATGCTCTTCTGCTCACTGTACATAGGAGTCTCGCAACACTGGTAATCATCCACAGTCTGAATTGGGTAAAGTTGGTTTGAGAATCAAAACATTATGCATATTTTTTGTTGAATATTCTAAAATTTTCTTATCAAAAACATAGGACCTGACAGAACTCAGAGAAAACAAACCTAACCCAAGCCACTTCGTTTAAAAGATTTAATTCTGAGAATGCATTTCAATTAAACCATTAAATGCTTTTATACAACCCCCAAATTCTCATCAAAGATGCTAAAATGCAGACTTCTGCTCACCATTTCCAGGATTCACAGTCAGATCATAGGTATCTGCTAATATAATGCCTCCCTTGGCCATCACCTGTGTGACAGAGAAGCCTTCCTGTAATTTTGCTACTGGTGTTGAAGAGAAGAAAAATGAACATTCTCTAGGTTAACTGTGGAGTGTGACTATGAATAGCGCTGCTAACTGTGAACAAAACCAAGAAAATACTAAGCAAGTGCCAAACTGGAATCTACTGTGTCTTTGGAGGAGAAATATTCACTCCTAGGAGGACCAGTGTTTCCTCATTGGTCAGACCTGTCTTTACAATTACGTTCCATGTATGATATCTATTCCATAGAACAATATTTTAATTTCAAGTTGTGGGATCCACACCTGTAAAAATATAAGTTCCCTCACTATTTTTTTTGCATGCTTTATATATATTTTCTTAAAACCAGCTTTCCCAGGCTGTAAGGATAAACAGGAATCTTGTGCTTCAATTTATTGTTGGGAGTCTTGAAAATAAGCATATGGACATCTCTAACACGTGTTCTATTCTCTTTTTTTGTAATGTCAGTCTAAGCACCATCCCTGATGTTCTGTACAATCCATCAGAACAGGAGGGTCTGTTCCACTGATTTCTTCTAGCTCTCCAAGGCTGCTCTCATCTCTTCTTAGAGTCATTAAATGAGATAACCAGGAAAACAAATTTAAGAGGAAAAGAAGTTCTATTTGAATATTCACCTGGTTCTTCCTATTCTCCCAAGTGAACTGACAGATCTTTGGTCCACAGATGAATTGATGTCCCTTCTCTGCCCCCCAGAATGAAACAATTCACAGTTCTCAGTGACAGCGCATTATAGCTTGTTCCAATTCCAATTTTGGAATACCATGGTATTCCAAACTTTCCATCGTTGTCTGACATACAACCTATGCTCTAAGCTTATTGGGCTTTTCTGTTACGGTAGTTAGAGGTGTTGCTTTAGTTTCAGTAGTCAGATGACTACCAAGGGACAAAACTGAGTATGAGACAGCTTTCCTCCTCCTCATCTCTGTTCTTTTTTGTTGTATGCTGCTGATTTCTGGACTGTGACCATATACGGACCAGAATTTGAAGTTGGGAAAACTGGGAACGAAGTATTATGAAATGACCTTTGGATGGCTGTGCCTGCCACTGTGCTCTCTCCACCAACAACCTGTGCTCTCTCATGTTCTTAATAAAGCATATACACCATAACCATGTCTGTACATTGAAGACAACATGAGAAACATTACGGAAATGTGTTTAAACCCCACTGCCGCAGGTCACATTTTCTGTTTCAAACTCTCTCTATCATCACTGGCTAAGGACTGACCATATAGCAGTGCTGATAGCTGTATGCGTCACTATGCTCTCTGTAGCCTTAGGTCAAAGTAAGCACAAATAATTCTTACCAAAAAGCAAACAAGAATTTTCTTCTGCTCTCCTATGGCCTCTGGTGTGAAGATGTAGTGCACCTGGATCTCTGTGGGGGAGCCACAACTTAATGTCTCAGGCTTTGGCTCAATTTTGAGGAAACTCTTACTGGGGGAGTAAAACCGACTTATTCTACGCATGGCATGCTCATACGAAGGTGTGATCCAGTCACTGTCATAACAGTTCAGTTCAGGTTTATGATCAGCCTGATAAAGAAGAATAAAAAGTTTATAGCTGACGAAAACGACGTAACAAGTCACATGACAGTCCACAGGAAAACTCTGGGTATGTTCTATATTTCCCATTCTGAGACAAGGGTAGAGAATATGGAGAAATACAGGAGACAGAAAGAAGAGAGGTGACATGTGAAGAAACTTGCTCTATTTTCCAGTTGGCAGAAAGAGAGAAAACCCATGGATAGGTATTTTCCCAGCTGATTAGAAAGGCAGAGGCTTACCCCAGTCCCTCTGCCCTGTCTCTGCCACTCACTCGGATTTCCAGGGAGGCTTGTGTGAAGGCGGTAGTGTCTACGGAAAACCAGGATTGTCCCTGCTCATCTGTAGTGTAATTTCCTTTGTACCTGTCTCCATCCACAGAAATCATGATGGTTTCATTGGCAATTGGAGCATCAGTGCCATCTACCAGCTTCACCTAACAGCAAAAACAAACTTCAGGTTTTAGATTAAAAACAGCAAAAAAGTCCCAAGTCCTAAAGCCTCTTCCCTCTTTTCTTCCTTGCCA
Organism: Myiopsitta monachus; assembly: GCA_017639245.1. Classification (NCBI taxonomy): domain Eukaryota; kingdom Metazoa; phylum Chordata; class Aves; order Psittaciformes; family Psittacidae; genus Myiopsitta; species Myiopsitta monachus. The sequence continues at coordinate 62,986,127 of CM029920.1, forward strand.
GGCAGGATTTTCCTTTGCAGAGAAGAACAGAAGACAGGAAAGTGGAAACGTCTGAGGCGAGCACTGAATTGTCTGAGACAACAACTGAGAAAATTCTCAGTAAAACAATCTTATTGGTCCAAGGAATTTATGTGTCTGGGCCCTAAGTTCCTCAGTACTAGTTTTTAATTCCCCTGGCCAACTTCATTTGGGACCTTCAGGCTTGTGCATTGCCCCAGTCCTTCACTAAAGCTACATTGGAGGTAGACCTACATCCAGCTCTTTCTCCTGTTGTTCCCATCTGGTTAACTGGACTTCCTTGGCTGAGCTCAGCCCTGACTCATCACCTCACATTGTCTGGTGGATCACTGGACTGTTGGTGGAACCTGTTACTCACATCTTCTCCACTCTGTTTAGCCTGCTTGGGGGCTGTGGGCCGGTGCCATTGTTGATGAGGTCACTACGTCTATCTGTGTTGTGGTCACCCTTTGCACTTGGATAACATTCCCTTGTGGAATAGCCCATGTTTGCTCCTCTCTGACGTTATTCTCGTGTCAGAACAATGGTCTTCTAGTCTTTACTAGACTTACTGCCAGGAGGCTCAAGGCCATGTGCCTGTTAAGAGTGCCCCAGCTATCAGTAATTTCTCTGCAAGGTGGACCATGTCATCTGCACGCACTGCTATTCCATCTGAGGTGATTGTGCATTTGTGAGTTTGCTTTGCCACTCATTGTCCAGGGTCTCGTAAGTTCCCTACCCTCCCAAAGATTGGGATCCCTGGTCTGTACTGAGAGTCCAGAAGGTCAAAGCTGATTTTGCTCATGATGGATGTGATTCCACAGGAGCCTGTTCCAGTCATCTCTATTCCTGAGACAGAGCACAGTAAAGAGGGGTTATTATGAGTAGCAGCATTTATAATAACAGCATTTATAGACCTGTCTATACTCCACCTTCCTTAGCTTTGCCAGACCCTCCCCTCTTATGGTCTGTCATCACTTTGCCATCCCTATGCGATACACACCTGTGCCATCTTCTGTGATCTTGCCTTGTACCTCAATGCTCATCTCATATCCCCGGCGTTGGAGTTGAAATATCTTGGTTCTTACTACACTAGAAACACACCCACGAGCATCTGCCTAAACAGGGGATTGGAGAGAAAATTGGAATTCTTTGAACAAATTTGGTGCCTTGAGGGACAGGAAGAGATACTCCAAACCTAACACGCTTAACTTTTGTTCAGGAAATCCCATCCTTATGTTCTAGGGCTGTCTCCAAGATCAGAACTTGTTTACAGCCTGTTTCCTAGTGTTTCTTCCACACATTTTCTGTATTCTCTGAAGTACTCGACACTCAGTTCTACAAGGCATGCACTGGTTTCCTTGTTAACCCCCTCCTGCCTTAGTTCTTGTGTTTCTCCTTTCTCCTGTATTTGACCCATATACAATACCACCTTCTTGCTTTCTCCTCATCCTCTTTGCTTGTGCTCCCTGCCAGTCCCTCCCACAGTTGCAAAATTCTCTCACAGATTCTTTTTTCAGTTTGGAGATCCATAGCAGGGACCTCACAGGTGTTAAGTGGAGATTTGTCATTAGCTTCAATGGGGTTGGGATTTCAGCTGTGGGGTTTTCTTCACTCCTTCAGTTTCCAGTTTAATGACTCACCCCTTAAGAATGCCTTCCTCTGAGAATATCTATTTTTCCCCAGACAGAGTACTACCTCTGATGTCCTCCTGTTTCCCAATAGTTACAGATTTGGCCTCATTTAGACAGCACTGACCATTACCCATAAGAAAGACCCCTTCATTTTAATACTGGGACTCACCTGCCTAGTGAATTCTTCACACACAGCTTCTGCTTCTTTTCCATAACAATTTGAAGCAGAACGGGAAAATTTCCGACACACTTGGACATTGACCAAGCCAGGAACAGGTTTTCCATAAGTGTACCTATAATGAGAAAGTGTTAAACAATCAGTCAGAGTCACACTCAGACACATCTCCTGAAAGACCTTTGTGGATGACTTCCTAGTATTTCTTCTTGAAGGCTGACTAATGTGATATTTTAACGATTCTAGTGACTACATTTCCATCATTTCCATGTTGAGGTTCTTCTGTTCCAGGTAGGAGCTCTCTGCAGCAATGCAGCAAAACATTGTACAATATTATTTCAGCCAGGAGCATCCTTGTATCACAAACTGCCGAGGGTTCAGTGAAGAAGTAGGAAAACAACCTGGGGCTCTGGAGGAGCAATTTGAGAGTTAAAAATGAAAACACTGTGTTTGTACCACCTGTTTAAATGATGTCTGATCTGATAACTCTGAGTATTTGAGGGTTCAGGGTTGGCAGAGTCCCTAACTGAAGAAATGTAAACACAGAAAAAGATAGTAAACTGATATGAGAGAGCTGCAGGTTTGTTTGGCATCATCTTTTAAGAAACCCAGAGAAGACCTTTCACTTTGTTTGTTCAGGCCAAGTAGAAGGCTCAGGATAATTCTGGTGATGTGATGTCTGGGAAAAGCATGAAAACCCTTCCCCGGCTCTCCTTCAGACCTCAGCAGAAAGGAGGAGTAAGAGACAAAGATTGTGACTCTCGTGACTCACAGACCACAGACAGATACTGGAAGCTCCTTGTCCTTAACAGTGATCATCTTGGGCAGCTTCACCAGGACCTCGTACTTGGGCAGCACTAGATGGGAGAAAGTCTGACATGAGAAGAGTGAGGGAGAGCTGTGTACCACACAGCAACCCAAACACAGAGACAGGATCATCTTAATATGCACCATCACCTTTCTGGGGTCTTCAGCACAGCCCTGCTACCCCTTCACCACTTGTGCATTTAAAGGGAATTAAGGAGGGTTGTAGTCCTTACCTTCTCTTATTTGCAGCACATGCTCATGTGATCTGAGACAGCTGTATCTCAGATCCCTTACATATGCCCATTCAGGATGCAATGGTCCTGTGTATTGTGATCATAACTTGCAGTACATTCACCACCTTTGTAACTTATCACATGGAAACACCTTGAATCATTGTTTCACTTGGTTATTCGTTACTGTTCTGGAGATCCCAACAGTAACAGTTTGCTCCTGTAAGGCTCAGTAATACCTAGCATGTGGAGCTGTTCTCCGCGTTCCCACCACTCTCGTGAATCTAGACACAGCCTCTCTGGTCTTCATTTTCAAATGGTCAAGGCAGAAATAAAGGGTGGCAAGTAAAAGACATATTTTGCTCCTGAGTATTAAATGATATTCCTTTTCCTACATTGTATCCTGCAAACCTAATCCCCCAACTACTGAAGTCCAGGACTGGACTGAAATATCCAATGGCCTGCCTCCAGGTGGTGAACCTGAGAGGTTTTTTTTCACAGTGTAAGGAAATAAGAGCAGGGAACGTACACAGCCAGGTCGAGGAACTGGAAAGCAACCCTGGGTTACACAGTTTAGCCATAAATTTGACTGTAGGATGGGAGGCAAAGCACCGTGTTTCAACCCCAGGGTACACTTCCTCAAAAGGCTGTAAAGGGACTAGCAACAGGGGAGAATCATGGGAATAAGACTGAAGAACAAACTAAAGAACAATTAGGTTAGTGTAAGGCTAAGAAAGTGACATATGTCTTTGTTTCTGGGGGATGTTCAGAATGATCTTTGTGGGAGGAGGGACGGCCCATCTGCCAGCATGGCAGGCTGAAGCCTATAATAATTGGGTTTGTGTTCAAGTTATTCACCATGTTCATACTAGCCAACAAAGCTGACGTAAAGGCAAATAAGCAAGCTCCCATGGATTTCCGTGACAATCTCCTTTGGTTTGAACCCTGCATATTCCAGAAACAGCAGGTTCTGAGCAATGCACTGGGTCATTAGGGCTCCATGTACAGCTGGGGGGAGCCTGGGAGTGCAGAGCACAGGCCAAGCAGTCTCCTCAAACACAGAGCCTAGCTCGAGTACACTTCTACAAATACCTGAGAAGTTTTATTATAGAACTTGGGGTTAGAATGCACCGGGGCAGCACATTTCTCTTTCCTCAGCCTCTACTACCAGCCTGTTTGCATCCTCTTGTAACGTCTGTGGAGCGTTCTTCAAACTGAAGTTTTCTACCAAACATGTTCTCCAAGCTTTTACAGAAACAAGGGAGAAGAGGAAAAAAACAGAGGTCTACAAGTGGAGAAACAGAACTGATGTAGATGATGGGAGGCAAAACAGGGTCACCAAAATACTGTCATCTCTTACTCTGTATCTAGTGCCGCTTGCAACAAGCTGCTGGACTGAAAAGTTACTAAACCAGAGTCAACTGAAATTGGTGGTTCGGGCCCTTGCACAGGAAGCCTATTAGACCCTGTGCTCCCCAGAGCACTATGAGCAAATACAACCTCAGGCAGCCTCAGAGATGCCATAAAGAGAGCAACTGCCTCTGATACTCAGGACCTCCAGGGTCAGGCCCTCTGAATACCATTGCCTGTGTATTCAGTCCCTCCCTTCTCCATGCCATTCCCAGAAAATCCCAAGTTGGGAGATTACAGTATAAGACATTGCTGTCAGCTCTGCTTGCAGCCCATATCTCATCTCCTTACCATATTCCTCTACCCTGAAGGAGTGCTCCACATGGGATGAGAAGCTCTTCTGCACAACTATTTTGTAGGAGCCTTGGATGGGGTCCGAGGTGAGGGGGAAGGAGAGCTGTGTAAGGCCAGTCTCTAGTTCCACCTCTTGCCACTGGTATACACGGTTCCTCTGGGGATCCTGCAGGTTAGGATAACTCAAGGTCACATGACAGTATAGGAAGCTCCCAAAGATTGCTGTGGAATGCCCAGTGTATATCTACATCCTGGCTGGGAAATGCCTAGCTATAATTATTCCATGATCTGTGAGGATCTGTGAGTGCTTACCTGTCAGTTCTGCATAACTAACATGGAAGAAAGCTTTTTAACCCTGGCGGTCCTGGGTTGTCTCCCCCTCAGGTATACCTGCATGCTTATGAGGGATGAAGCCAGGAAGCTGGGAAAGATGGGCTGGCAAGATAAAAAGATGAAGACATGTATAGCAGGAACATTTTCAAAGGAATGGAGCATAGGGAGAAAAGAGGGAAGTTTCAGTCTCCTCCGCTTGCCATACAGCCTGCTCAGTTTTGGCTTTTTCCCATGTCTGAAACAGAGACTGGCTGAGAACCAGTGCATAATCTGCTGAATGAGACACCTGGTCAATTTATAGGGCTGAGAAACATGGAAGAGTCCAAATCTTGGGATGGAGCAGGGACAGGAACAGAGGAAAGGATATCCCACATACATCCTCTACCTTCTTTTTTCTCCCTGTTCCTAATGCTGGAGCTGAAGTTTTATCACTACTACAGCTGAATATTGCTCATCACAAACCATGATGAGCTATGCTAATTTGGCTATGCTCCAAATTCATCAGCTCAGCTGCAAACTTCTTGTAAAAATCACTGAAGCAGCATAGCAGTGCTGCAAAGTCTGACGCACCTTTTCCTGGCTCCTTAGCAGGTCAGCTAATGTTTACAGTCTTTAATTCTCTGCCTGCTCTTTGCATTGTATCTTGGCTGTCACCAAAATTTACTCTAGATAGATAGGTGACTCAAGGTATGTGACTGCATGCATTTACTGCACTGAGATTTTGCCTTAGGGCTTAGAGGAAAAGGGTTGTGAATGACATCCCCTCATTGGAGGTCACTTGTCAGGGGGCAGAAGAGGCAGCCTTCTTCCTAAGAAGTAACCCAGGAGGTGCACAGCTAGTAAAATGCATCCCACTCTGCTGACCTGACCAAATCCTCTTTATCATCACATTTCAACCCTGCTGAAAAGCTCGACACTTACTGTGAGGGACACCACCGGGCTTCCTTGGAAAAGGAATTCAAGAAAATACTTACAGCTGGGCTTGTGAACTTGTTGCCATTTCTGTGATGTATTTATAGGGAAGGCCTGAAAGTTTGTTTGGTTTTCCTCAGAAAGGTTTTTGTGATTTTCTTTTTCTTTTTTTTTTTTAATGACAGAAGCAATGGGTCAAAGTAATAGCTCAGAAATAATAGGCTCATGCTAACTTCTACCTTTGCAGCTGACTACAACCAATTAGTGACATTAAGGGTATGGGCTGATGAACTTTCCTTTCCTTAGCACTGCTGACTTTAAGCTGTCACCTTTCTTCACTCCTGTCACCCTTTCCTCTGGGCCAGTCCAAATTTTGTGCAGGTATGTAGTGAACTGCACTGGTAGATCTGATCTAGCTGAAGGAAAAATACCCTAGAGAAATACGGTGCGTGTGCTGCCAGATGAGTTTCCCACTCTACAAGACTGCCTTGCAGGCATCTGTAAAAGCCAAAGGGCAGTGCTGGACTGAGAAGGAGCACTAAAGGAGAGACGAATGTGAGGATGGGGGAAAAGCCCTACATGAACCAGCTTAAGCAGCGTGGACAAACACCGTGCCTTACAGGCTGGAGCTGAAAACACAAGACAGCCCTCCTAATGATTTAAAATTGTAGCTTTTTGTGGTACTGAGACAAAAAAAAAAGGATTAATAAATTTTTCAGCTTGTTAGGCAAAGGCGTGTGGGATTTCTTGAGGAGTGGATAGGGTTTATTTCTTCTTGCTCCTGTCATAGAATCCCTGTACTCAGTCAAGTATGACCTCACTGACAGGGAAGGGACCTCTCTGACAACCACGTGGGAAAGCCTCAGCAGAAGGTAGTTCTGATGCTCTCCTCCACCTTGTATCCCACACCACATCGCTCTCTTACTCTTCTTTCTCAAAATAGTCGCGAACTGTCAGTGGCCCATCAGATCTGCAGCTCTGTTCTGGAAGTTTGCAGAGAGGAAGAGTGACAGCACTCTGATGGGAGGGTAGATAAGAGAAGCATAGCCTGTGTGTGTCCCACAGAAACACCCTCCCTATTAACTTTTATTTGTCCCTAAAGTTCAACAGTTAAAAACTCCCAAACAAACCAGACAAAAAGGTGATGCTTGGGAAGATAGGGAACCTCCGCTTACAGAATTTTGTTCCTTTAGGTTTGCTCACTTGTTTAGCACAGTTCTGTGTTAAACAGCCACACTTGGCAGACACAAGCTCTTAGTTCTGTTTGGGAAAAGGAGTAAACCATTCTGATATGACCTGTAGGCAAGTGTAATTCTGTTCACAGTATGGCTTGCACTGATTGTTTTGTTCCTACAGCTCATTCGCCAGTCAAAGAACCATTGGTGGAACTTACTTTGATACCCAACTACTCAGCCTGCCGTTACACAATGAAAAAGATCGTGTGCCCGTGTCTTTTCCCTTGCATCTCAGCCTGAAAATGCTACTGCTGGAGACTACTACCTCTGCGTCTGCATGCTCTGCTGGAATAACAGACATGTTCATTCATAACATTCACTCACCTGAACATAGACAAATGGAAACTGTGGGAAAAGAACAAAATAAAATCAGTGTCAGAAACATTAGTCACACATGGGTGGAGGTCATTTCCAGATTCGACCTAAGGGCAGTAGAACAACCTTCCAAAATGTCCTTTATGTCCTTCCTTTTCTGTATTTGCTCTATTTCATTAGTTCTTGATGGTTAAGGGAATCTCTTCTTTAATATTTCAGGGCCCAACTTTTTGCCTCACCACAGTATAAAAATGTGATGAAGTTAGAATTTTCGAAAAACATGTCTGCATGAGGAATGCTAAAAGGTGGATTTACACCCCTGACCAATTCCTTTAAACCAGTTTTTGTCATACTGCTTTCTTTGCCTCTAAGCATGTGGTTGCACCCACTGCCAGAAATAACTGCACATCTGTCACTTTCAATGGAAACTTGTCCCACCCATTTGTTTTCAGTAAGGAGATCCTTGTTACATGCTTAGCCACATACATTCCTTTACAAATCTGGTTTTAAACACCTACGTTCCTTTGAAAAACGGCGTATGTTTCTCAGTCAAGAGACAGGTGGAGTGTACCCAGGATATGATACGGAATGGGTCAAGAATGGTGTGATCAAAAAAGGACCATATACTTTACAGGCTGTCTTCAGTGGTTCTGGATGATGATAGTGATGGTGTTAATTGGGAATTAAACCTCCTGGCTAACAATGAGGAATTATGGCTCTACCTTCTCATTCAGTGGGTGAAAATCTTTGTCCAGAGAGACGATCCGAAATAGAACTGAAGGGTGCAATAGAAAAGAAGGAAATTCTACTGTTAAATTTGTAGTGATTACCAGGAAATATCACTTTTATCAATGATTTATAACTCAGATTAATTCCATAGATCAACAGGGGCTGAACCAAGATGTCTAAGTAATGGAAGCAATTACTTCAGGATCCTTCTCTTACAGGTGGTGAGAGGCAGATAAATTTAGAAGGATAATCATGTCTTGGCTGAACTAAATTGTTGCTTGTGAGTGCCTGTCCTGATTTGCCAATTCAGGTGCAACCAAGGGAGACTAACCTTTTAAGTCATCCCAGATTTGTGTCTCTAGTAGTGTAGAATAAATCAGAGCCTGTGCCTAGATCTGGCTGAGATGCTGTGCGGGAGGGTGGAGAATCATACAATCATAAAATCATAGAAAGGTTAGTGTTGGAAAGGACCTTCAGATCATCTAGATCCAACGCCCCTGCTATAGACAGGGACGCCTCACACTAGACCATGTCACCCAAGGCTCTGTCCAGCCTGGCCTTGAACACTGCCAGGGATGGAGCATTTACCACTTCTTTGGGCAGCCTGATCCAGTGCCTCACCACCCTCACAGTAAAGAACTTCCTTATGTATAGAATAGGAATGATGAATGTACCACATGCCCTAGATCTCAGCTAACAGAAACAAGAATTACCGAGTGCTTTAACTCTCCCCAGGAAGTCTGAAAACTATAATAAAAGTATGGGGCCTCTAGGTAATGAAGCCTGTAAGATTTTCTGCTGTCAGGAGTCAACACCAACCCAATTTCCCATACCTGTCTGTCCAGGCTTGTAGATGGGTTTGTCTGTCTGGATGAAGACCAAGCTCTCAGAATTCTTGACCAGCACCGTCTTGCGGCTCTTGAACTGCAGTGTTGCACCCTTCACTGTTACGGTGAGAAATGTAACTGACGTGCTATTGGATTTTGGAAGCTAAGAAGAAAAAGAGGATAACTCCTTTACTGATTCACTCCATTTCACTGAGTCTTTGAAAGACAGTGTATTAGCTAGGTCTGAAAGTTGTCTAAACAGACACCAAAGGCTCAGTGCTAGAAGCAAGAAAAAACCATGATTTTCTGATATGAACTCGGAGAGCCTATCTCCTCTGTTTCAAGAAAATAAGTTTCCTGTCAGGAATTTTTGCAGTGGTAGATCTCCATTGCCTTGGGTTTTTTCCATGCTGCTTCTTCCTCTGCTTCCAATACTAGAAACCTTTTCCCTGCCTTCATTTATATACTTTCCTTAGAGAAATATTGAATCTGATACTGTTCCATCTTATGATCTATCAAAATAGAAATCAACCCAGATTCATTATTTAGGCAATGGGCCAGTTGCTTATATTACTCACCAGCCAGCTGCCTACAGGAAAAAATCATGAATAAGCTCCAGAGGAAGACAAATGACCTCATGGACCTCACTACCTTTAACCATTCCCCAGCTTCTATGATTCTCATTACACTTCACTATTTTTCCTCTGAGGTTTACACAGATCAAATGAACACAGGGTATGTTCTGTCTTTTGAGGTTCTAGGATGAAGGATCCCCAAAAAAATTCTCTAAGCCCTGAATGCACAGAAATATCATGTGGGACACAGCATCTGATAATGGTGGATAAATATTCCTCATAAGGATACCGCAGTTAATTTTCCATGTCAAATTTATTTTTTTGTTTGGCTTAGCTTAGAAGCTTCTGGTTCGAATATGTCTTATTTCTCATTGCAAGACTGTTTTGATGTACTTGCCACATCAGTAAACACAAGGGGTCATTCCACAAGGGTGAGATACTCACAGAGAAAGGGATGCAGGTGAATACATCCTTCTCAGACACCACGTCGTCAATCAAGCTCCTGTTTTCCCCTTGATACTCAAGTGTGGCACTCAGCGTCACAGACTCATTCAGGTGGGTCAGCTGAACGCAGACTTTCTCAGGAGAATCAGTGTGGATCAGAAAGGGCAGTAACACCATATACTGCCTAGGAACAGAGGGAAGCAAGAATCAAGAGGATCAGAAATATGAAATAGTTTTAAGGAAACAGTATTAAGTGAAAAGAAATTAGCAAATCAGCATGCTTAATCCATTACCTATGAATTGCAGTGCATGTACCCATAAGCATTCATTTTATTTTGGGTTTATACATATTAAACTGCCTAACTAATTAGCTTAAAAGCAGAAAAACGCTTGCAGTGGAAGGAATAATTTCCATGCTAATATAGTCCTTTACAAAGCATGTTTTGTTCAGCTTCACAGCAGGGAGTAAGGACGGTGTGAAAGGTTCTAGGCTGTTGATTATTTTTGTATATCCAACAATCTCCTATTGACACTCAAAGGCACTAGCTAAAACAGCCTGAAAATTCAGCAGGTTTAGGGTTGAGAAAGACCACCCACTTGTCTGGTTGCTCCCGTCCTTGTCTATCCAGGTTTCCAAATCCTTTTTACACTGAGCAAAAACGTGTGTGCTTGCAGTTTGGGGCCTTATTAAGGTGAGCACACAAAGGATTTCAGAGAGCAGTGGTTTATTGTAACTCAAGTGTACTTACATCTTCGAAGAGCTGTCCACAAAGGTCCTCACAAAGGACTATTAAACTAAGCTGACATACAATAAATTGAATAATTTCACTAATTTTTAGTAATAAATCAAATTATTAATTCTGACTTAAATTAGTTGGTTAAAAGATCAGAAACAGAATGTAAAAGAGCAGAACAACCTTTAACTTTTATCAAAGGTTAAAAGATCAGAAACAAAACCAGTGAAAATTTCTGGAGGCTGTGTTGGGACCCCTGTTTTTCAGTAGACTTCTAAATGATGTGGGAAATAGAATTTCCTCACAACTGTCCAGGGGAACTGGACAACTTCTGTATTTGTGGAAACTGACTTACAGATCTGTGGAAAACTTCTGTCATATGGTGGGCCTGTGCAGCAAAAATGGCAAATAAACTGTTCACAGTGGAAAAATAATCAATAGATAATAATCTATAGAGGAAGAAAAAGTGTGACCGGCAGGTCAAAGGAGGTGATCCTGTCCCTCTACTCTGCTCTCATGAGACCCCACTTGCAGCACTGTGTGCAGTTCTAGGTGTCCTCAACATACAAAGGACATGGAAATGTCGGAGCAAGCCCAGAGGAGGCCACCAGGATGATCAGGGGCTGCAGCACCTCCCGTGTAAAGGCAGGCCTAGAAAGTTGGGGCTGTTCAGCCTGGAGAAGAGAAACTGCATGGAGACCTCATAGCAGCCTTCCAATATCTGGAGGGAACCTACAAGGATGCTAAAAAGGGCCTCTTCATCAGGTACTGGAGCAATAGGACAAGTGATAATGGGCTTAAACTGAAACATGGGAAGTTCAGGTTAGATACAAGGAAGAAGCTCTTTACTGCGAGGGTAGTGAAGCACTGGAATGGGTTGCCCAGAAAAGTGGTAAATGCTCCATCCCTGGCAGTGTTCAAGGCCAGGTTGGACAGAGCCTTGGGCAACGTGGTCTGGTGTGAGGTGTCCCTGCTCATGGTTGGTGGGTTGGGACTGAATGATTTTAAGGTCCTTTCCAACCCAGACCATTCTATGACTCTATGATTTTTTTTTTCTATGAAAAAAAAAAATAGCCCAGCAGTGTTTATAGTATCGTGTATACACTATTTCAGTAAGTGGGCTATTACCACTCAGACATGAGCGCTGTTGATCACTCTTGCAAAATTCTCAGCGATAAGTAACAAACGGACTGTAGGGAAGCATTCAGAAAGGAAAAGAGGACAAACCAGAGCACACTGTTTTGCCATTGTATAATTGTAAGGTACTTCCACATCTCACATGTGGCATGCATTTAAAAAATGGATTTAGAAGAAAAGATTCAGTGAAAGATGGCTGTGGTGATATGAAATCTTGAATGTTTTTCATAAAAGGAGACACTGCCTAGATTAAGACTTCAGCTTGTAAAAAGTCACATCAGAAAGATATAAAGTCATGATGTGCACAAAAGAAAATATGGTTTGTTCATCACCCATGACAATGTGTGTAGTAAACACCGCCACATGAAAATACTAAGCAGCTGTCTTACAGAAGGGAGCAGAAACATTTTTGCTAATGTACAAAATTAAAGTGAGAAACTTCAAGCTACCAGTTGCTGTAAAATCCAAATATACAGTTCTGGTGTGGACAGTCCATGGCTCTTGAGCTCCTGAGTCCAAGAAGGGCAGTATGCCAGGCTGCACCAGGTAATAGACAGCAGTAGACTGTCCTTCCCTTTGTGAGGATGAAAAGGATTCAGCAGTTGCCAACTGGATATTACCCAGTTGGATAATTAGGGCCTTATCTGCATGCCCAGCCAAGTTCAGGCCATCAAGAGAAACTGTTAATCCCCACCTGCCAGTAATGAAGGCATATGCTACCTGCCCTATAGCACCAGCTGCATAAAATTTGGTATGAGGCCCTTAAGGGCAAGATGATCAGCTACTCCTGATATGAAGGTTATTAAAAATGTCCTGGGTAAATCAGTTGCCCAGAATTGGCTAAAAAACATAGCAGTAGAGGTGTAATCTGTGCCACAGTAAAACCTTGAACTTTTGATAGGAGCTCCATAAGTCTCCAGCAGATGGGAAACTCATTTCCACAGTACTTGCCTTGCTCCTCAGCAAGGTCCCTTGATACCTACAACTGATCATCTAGGCAGACAGGATACAGAGCCAATGCAGTCCTCTGGTCTGATGGACCATTTCTGTGGGCCTAGTATTTCTTTTTTCCCTGTGAATATACAAGCTATCCAGAGCAGAAGGTTTTGGTAGAAGTTCATCTGCAGGGTATATTAATCGCTGTATGCATGAGACAAAACCTGTGGTCAGGACTGCTCATACTTTTCCATGGGAAAGCTAAAGTGCACCTTGCAGATGGTGCCAGCCTCAGGAAACATAGTTATGCCCATCCAGAGCTACATTATTGCCTGAGATCTGGGGTTTTGGGAAGTCCTAAAGCTGGTGTGGAGGCAATGGGGCCCAGGCAGTACCTCTGTTTCCCTCATCACCAAGCAACAGGATAAAATGTGGTGAGAAGCCAGATGGCAACTCTGGTCATGCTGTTGCAGAAGCAGTGAAAGGAGGGAGCCTCAGCTACCCCAGGAGCGACTTAACAGCTTATGACTATCTGCTCTATTGCTCCTCTTCCTCCACAGCCTTCTCACCACATCTTCATTCTGTGCCTTGCTTCCTCTAATCTGATTTCCCCTACCCTCTGTCAGTGGCACTGGCAACTTCACTGTAATGTCCCATCTGCGAACAGACATGGGACAGCGTGACCTAGTTTGTGGGGAATTTGGCCTCATTCCTCTTCCTGTTCACTGTTCTGCTGAAACTTTGGCCAGTGCACAGACCTTCCCCCTACACTGGCTTCCCTGCCTTTGAAAACAAGGATATAAACCATGCTGTTTACAAACCTCCCTTTAGCCCGTTTTGGGATGTGTTGGTGAAAAGAGCTACATGAATTGAAGTTCTATGACAGCTTTAAATAACTTGGGTCACAAAGCCCATGCACAGACATCCCATGACAAAAAAGCATCTGAGCTGCCAAAAGAGACCTCAGCAGCCTCCCTGCCTGCAACCAACTGTTCTGACAATAGAGGCAGTGACTCTGTCAGAAGCAGGTATCAAGAAAGAGCAGGTGACCCAGAGAAAATGGCTGAGGCAAAAATGGTGAGTTTGTCTATACAGAGAAGGTAATACTCTAGCTTAAGGTGGACTGATGTCTGTGTATTGACTCTCAGCAGCCTCCTAGGACAAACACCCAGCCAAAGAAGGCAGCAAATTTCATCAGCTCCACCAACCCAAATCCATATGTGCCAATTCAAGTGCCACCATGATCCTGCCTTTCCGACCATATGCAGTGTACTCCCAAGAATGTCCACTGCATAGTAAAATGGCTTGCATGCACAACCATGTACCAGAACAGGGGAGCAATATCTCCTGTTGAATCCTTGCAGAGCAGACCAGGAGCAAGAAAAAAAGACCTGTCTTACTGCTCAGTATCTTATAGAATCACGCAATTTTTGCTTGCGAGGCACCCCTGGATGTCTCAAGCCCAACTTCCTTCCTGGAACAGGACCATTGCAGAGGACTCAAGAGATAGAATTTCCACCATTTTTCTGTGTCACCTGTTCCAGTGCTGCACTAACTTGGTGAATAAGTTTTTCTAATATGTAAGTCTGAGACTTACCTGTGTCTCCTGTGCAGCCAGCCACATCTGAGGCAGAAATAGCAGCAACTGTTGCTGTTCAAAGAAGCAAACTCCTACTTGTGCAGAGCACTGTAAGCAAGTCTCAGTTGGAAGCCTCATTTTGTCTGAGTTCAAGGCTGGCTTCCCTTCTGTATTGTATGCAACATCTGATCTACCCTGCGGCTCTTAAAACAGAGCCACTACCCTCATACTACCTAGCAATTGACTGCTCAGACTCCACTGCCTCCTTATGGGGCTCCTGTCTTCATTCTGTGGATCCCAACGACACCTCTCTCTTCCTCACCTCTTTCGCCTTTCTTCCTTCTCCCCTCCCAAAATGGGGCTCAGGTCAGGGACAAAGAGCAGCATGTTGCTCATAGGAGGAGGGGTCTGAGCAAATTCAACCCTTTCTCTCTGGTCTTGGGCAGGTATGAATAAGATATTTAATCATTAATTAATTGCATCAGATCACTGTAGGGACACCAGAGACCTCTGCCTGACCTCAAAGCAGGCTTCGCTGGCTGATCTGTCCCAGAAGCACCCAGACAGGGCAGATGAATGAGGGGTTGATGGCACAGTGCGAGTGACTGGTCCTTTCGTCTGAGTTGGTCACTACATCACCTCTGACCACGCAGCAAGCACCAGCAGTAATGATGCACTTCCTGCTACAGCTGCTAGCACTACTGAAGTGCTGCTTGTGGGCATGAAATCCACGTAGCAAGCATTACAAGAGCTGCAATGGTAGCAACACAATGCAGCAGGAAGCACAATATATGTCAGCAGCCAGGGTCTGAGGAGGGAGGCTGCTCCTGTCCAGACTACAGGCTTCAGAGCATCCCTCTGTGATAGGGGAGGCAGAACTGGGGAGGCCAGGCTCCAGCCAGCCTGTGCCTTCCTGGGCTTCCCCTCTCCTCAGCACAGCAGGACGCCGGCAGCCGTGCTGCTGGTCTGCAGAGCCCTGGGGTGCATGACCCAGGGGAGGTTGCCAGTGCCAGGCTCCATGCCGGAAGAGGAGAATCTAGGTCACATATCCTCTTTTGGGAACAAGTACATCTGATACTGCCAAGGGAAACAAACTGGCTTGAAAGAAGCAGGAGAAAGGGGAGCAAACTGGCTTGAAATAAACAAGGAAACAGGGAGAAACAGCCCAGGGATTGAAATGAGGATACTGCAGGAAAGGTCAGTACATGAATTCTAACATCATGGCCACAAAACCCTAGGGACCTGCAGGTTTCTAGGCAAGAATATACTCAGGTAAAGATGCTGTGGGGAGCCAGAGGTGGACTAGCAGGCAGCTACAGTGCAGGAGTGTGAGCACTGGCAAAGCTTGGGAGGGGATAGGTGTAGGTGTCCCAGGGCTGGACAAGCAGGGGTTTGCAGGGTGGGAGTGGGGAGCACTGGCAGAGCTCCCTGGTCAGGAAGCTCAGGGCTTGGCTGGTAGCGGGATGCCAGGCAGCAATGAAAGAACCTAGCGCTGCTGTTTGACAGAAAGGAAGAAAACAGATGGAAAAAGCTACACTAAGACCTCCCCCCATCCCTTGCACATGTGGTGCTTACGGTTCTGTGGTAGGAGAGCTGTTTCCAGGAAGAAGAAGAGGAGAAGGAGGAAGATGTTTGGTTTGCTGAGCAGCCCATTCTTCCCCATGGAGGAGAGCAGGTTGTGGTGAGTCAAGCAGATACACTGTCTGGTCCGGTGCTGCTGTTTTCCTGCACCTTGTAATTCTGCTCCACTCTCTGCTCCGTCAGCCTTTTTATAACTGCTTTCTGCAAACAGCCCAGGGGCTGGAGGAGATAAGGGCTGGGGGCCAGGGCCCATCCGGAAATGGGGAGAGGCAGTAAGGAGGAGCTGGAACAGAGGGACAGTATTTGCCCAGAGACTTTCCAAGTGGGGGAAGGGTATTTATTAGATACTGCTTACATGAGAAATCTTTGAATGATTCAAACCCTGCTCCCTCTAACCCACCAAAATCCGCAGTGTTGGGGAAAGCTATGCCCATCTCAAGGCAGCATAATAGACAGTTTATCTTCTCTTAGGGTAGCTTTAGATTAGATATTAGGCAGAAGTTCTTCCATGTAAAGGCGGTGAGGTGCTGGCAGAGGTTGCCCAGAGAAACTGTGGCTGCTCCATCCCTGGCAGTGTTCAAGACCAGGTTGGATGGGGCTTGGAGGTATGTGGTCTAGTGGAGGGTGTTCCTTCCTATGGCAGAGGGTTGGACTGGATGATCTTAAGGTCCTTTCTGACCCAAACTATTCTATGGTTCTATGAAATGTACTATGTTCAACATAAGGTAGTATTCCCTTTGGGCAGATCATCCAATCACAGCACTCTAATGTGGGGTACAGTGACCTTTTGAAGCCAAAAGTCAGGTTTATAGGTATTTTAAGAACAAAATGAAACACACAGAGAGAAACACTGCCCATGTATGTTAACAGAATACTGCAGTATTTATTTATATATCTGTTATTTATATATATATTTATTTATATATATATTATTTATATATATTGCTGATAGAGCTGCTAATAAAGCTACTACGGGTTAGGCTACTATCGGTTAGGCAATCTGTCAGGAATATAACCCAAAATGGGGTGGGGTGCTAGTCTAGATATGGAAGTAAGTTCTGCTTCCACTGTGAATATGCACAAATATTACACCATGTTGTTGGAAAACATCCTTGCCTCCCCAGCATGGTGATCGTCTTCCATTATTTGGTGTTACCAGGAGTGCAGGTGTCTCAGGTGATCCAGGTGACTCCTGCTTCCCTTTGCCAGATTCAGATCTGTGCTGCTGTGAGTCTTGTTTGTAACAAATGTCACTCACAAACAGTGCTGCTCACTTGACTTGTGCCTTCTGCAAACCCCTGCTTGTAGCATCTCATCCAGAAGTTCAATCTGGTAAGAAAAGAAGTTTGCTAAATTCCAGCATGTCATTGAACAGAAATACTCAGTCCACACTATGAGGACTCCCTGAGAGCCCTGACTAGGTGGCTGGTTCGCACCAGTCCCCAGAAGACTGCAGAACTGCTGCTGTAGGGCTGTCAGCATGCCCTTCAGTGCCTGTGCAGTGGAAGGACTCAGTAACACTATGGAGGTTCATGATCCCTGTGAAGAGAAAAAGCTTCAACACAAACTGTCTCTGTGAAGCCACATTAATAGCAGAGGTTCTCTGTTCTGTGCAAGGGAGCCTGTTAGATCACAACAGCACAAGCAGCCCTATATGCTCTTTGAAGAGTAAGCTTTGAGAAAGAGTGAATGTTAAGACTGAATGTTAGCTATACAGTGTGCCTTGACTCTGATGAGGTAGCCAGGAAAAACACAGGGAAGAGCAGTGTGAAGGCCCAGGAGAGATGTCTGTGGATAAAAGGAAGTTTCAGGATGGTGTTCAAAAATCAGGCACAGTCTCTTGTGGGATAAAATTTAACATCGTTTATAAACCACAGAAGTTAGGAAAACAGTCGGGAGGCAGGCAGTGCCTGCTGGGGGGAAGTGTTATATCAACGTCATATGGGGAAGGAATGAACACATACACAAACAAAAAGATTTAGAAGATTATCAGTAAGAGATGGAAATACTGATAAAAAAGTGGTTGTGTAACCATGAAGTAATAAACAGAGCTTTCTCCAGAGGTGCCTCCTATTGTCTATCCTCTCACTCTCATCTTCAACTTCTGTAAATAACTTATGGAAAATAGCAGTTTTCAAAGCAATGGTGACCTGGGCATTTGCTGGAGCACAGCTCACCCCAAGTTGCCTGTTGTCATTCAGGCTGCTATAAGCTGAAATCAAAAAGTAACCCAAATGGACACATGCAAAATCCATTTTACAGATGAGCATGGAAAACTAAAATAATAGATCTACAGGGTCATCAAAACCAGTGATACTGTGGAGAACCTATTCACTATCATCTACTTCCTTCTCCTAAGCAATTTAACATTCATGAAGTGTAAAATACCTGATTCTCCATCCCCTGGGAACCACTTAGCTCTCTGGCACACTAATGCCCACTTTGCTCCACAAGCACTAACTGCCTTTTAGCTCAGGCAGTTAGCTCGTGCTTCAGCTGGTTCCTCTCTCACAAAGCTCAGAACAAGTGATCTGAACTTGTACTTAGTTTGAAAGCTTCTGGGTGTTTTTACAGTCCTGAAGGAGAGATTGTGTGTCTGGAAGACTGGCTACTTCTTCCAACAAGGCTAGCTGGTCTAATAAAGGATAGCAATGCTGAAAAACACATGTGACATCTTCACCACACATGGTGATGGTTTCGGTGAATTAGCAATCATGATTTTAACCACAGGAAGGAGATTTCCTCTTATGATAATACTTCATATGTTTCTGAGGTCAGTGTGTACCTGACAGGTCAACAGGCAATTTGTTTATTATATTCAGTGACCAGTCATCATATTATTATCTATTATCCTCAATGACTAGTCCTCATATTAAGCTGCTACAAAACCTAAGTGAAACGGTATACCTAACTGTTAATCATAAAGAATTAAAATTAGGCCACATCACAGTAAATGGTTGATATAGCCACAATGCCTATATCAAATTTCTTGTAACCCTCCAAGCATAGAGAATTTCTATAGTAAATGATAACAATTTATTTTGGTTCATCCTTCTTGAAAGTGAACAGTTATATGTTTACTCTCACTTTTAAAGGCAGCCGCATCTTTCGGTTGTTTCACAGAAGATTTTTGAAACGTCTATATTTCCAATTCTAAATTGAAACTATGACATTACTCTAAAGCTTTATTTTGTTCCAAGGAACACCTGGGACATTACCTTACTTGTAGATAACTCTCAGAAAGGTTACAGTGATTGGTAAGTTGTATGTGCTGATACATTGGATTTCCTTTCCAGGTACGATCACGTTAAAATGGAGCAAGACACCAGGTCAGTAAGAAATGGATGCCATGGAAGCACTTCTACTTTGCCTGTGTCATTATGACTATTTTATTTCATTAATTTCTGGAGCATTTAATTCTCTACAGTATTTCCTTCACAGGTTCACTTCCACCAGCACTTCAAAATTTACAGTCTTGAGCTGCACTGACTGACGCAAAAGGTACAATGAATAAGTTAGTACAGGCCATCATAAATATTGATAAATTCCAGTCACACCAAACCTTATTCTGGAATCTCCTATAAGCCTTACAGTCTTCTCTGCATTGCCTAGCAAAAGTGATAGAAAAATGTGAAGTGTCCTATACCTCCAAGTTTAGGACCACTATAGAAAATGTATTTCCCCATGAAAATAAAGTGAGACATTCAGTGTGCAATATTAATTACCTTAACCCAAATCTGGTCTATTTTCCTCTGACTTCTTTTCAGTTTCTGCAGTGTAGGTTCATAGATGACAACCAATTGTCTAGCAATAGTGGCTCACCAGCCTCTGCAACTGCAGGAAGAAAAGGTGTCTGTGGTGACTGTAATACCCTTAATACTATCCCAACACTTTTATCTACAGGAATCCTTGTCTGCAATCTTAAGCAATTTTGGAACCATTGTCACCAGAGGTAAGTAATCTCAAGAAAGACACCTGTCATTTACTATGTCCCTGTTCTGCCTTTTCAAGGACTATAACACAATGTTCAGCTCTTAAAGACAAACCAAAACAATAAACTTAACTTCAGCCTTTGGCTTTCAATAAGAGGCATGTGTTAAAAGAAAAAAGCTGAGGAAACAGCTCTTTGTAACACTGGTATTGTGCTTAAGAGGTCCCCGCACTTTCACACAGAAACCCCTGGTAGAAACGAGCTGCCCTTGCAAAAGGAAGGTCTCTCTTCAATATCTGCATCAGCTTTGCATGGGGACTGGTGAGAAAACAATCACTGTAAAACTTAGATTTACAACTCTGGTGAACATGTTAGCTGGTCAGCTAAAGGCTTAAAAAAAAGAAATCAGTATTTTTATTCTAAAAGAACTAAAAATAATTATATTAGTTTTCCTGGCCTCTGTGTCTAAAACAAATAATCCCAATGCAATTTATTTCAAATGACAAAAAAGCATTGCAAGAAAAAGTACTTGTATAAATCAATAGGAGTAGCAGCTACACCCAGTGAGATAAACAGGTTGACAAAATATTTCACAGGCCGTAGTGAAGAGAAGGTCCTCTATCACAAAACCTCAGACAATATGAACATTTGTAAGTTGCAGCATGCAGATAGAGAAAGATATGCAGTAAAATCCAAACTTCAAATTAAACTGAAAATATCACAGCAAATACAGATTATCCACTTTAGTAGCCTGTTGAAGATTTTAACCAGAGACAAAGGGCCTGGTGGCAGATTAACTGTCTTTCCCATGCACAGAGAGCTGAGCTGCCAAATGCAACATATTCCTGTGGTGTCATGTGAACAAATTAGTAAATTCAGGCCTGACAAAGGCGTCAATGAATTACACTTATTTTAATGCACTTCATAGATTAAACTGCAAGCTAAATTGGTAGCTGGGATTTATAAATGGTCCTATAGCTATATTTAATGTAAGGCTAATCCATTTGTAGAGTGAAGCCCTATACAAAGTAGGATATATCGAGCTTTCCCAGCTATATTATCACAGACACCACCTTTACATATAAACTTTGTCTTGCCTTAAAAGAAACATATGCTGTATGTTGCAAAAAATGCCGCAACCAAGGTTGTTAAGCTTTCAGCATGAGAAATCTCCCGTGTCTGTCTGAACCTTAAAATGAATGCTACACACAGAGGATGATCAGTTGTTGAAGTCCTACTATTAAATCTACTAAAAGTAATGAGTGAATGTTACCTAAAAAATTTAAAATACATACAAAATGAACTAGCTGTTTGCATGTTCACAGATATTTTGGATATTGGATATTACAGAGAAATGAAGATAATTCCTGATGTAATAAAAATGAAAACCTATTTTAATTAATGCATTTGTATTACTCAGACTGTTGCCAAAGAAGAGGAGAGAAAAAGTCAAAAAATTTACAAATGTATCTGAAAACAGCACTTGGCACAATTAACTATACTGTTTTTGAGTCATATAACTCTTCAGATAAAACTTTACCACATAAAAACCACGTTTTGTAATGCATATAGACTTTGTGTTAACTTTAGCTGTGATTTTATTGCCCGGACTCCCTCTCCCCTCACATTAGTACAGGCATCTCCTGAAGGTACTTCAACTGTTGATGTTCAACGCAGGTGAATGAAGTTGGAGCCAGCCTCTTCGGAGGTTCACAGTGGCATACAGAGAAATGCTGAGCAGACAGAAGGAAAAAATGCTTCCCTCCAAGGGTGATGAAGCAACAGAAGAGGTGCCCAGAGTTGTCATGGCATAGCCATCCCCAGAGACTATTCAAACTTCATGGCACAAGGCCATGAGCAAGAGCACCAGCAGAGAAAAAGACAGTACTTACATGGCATGGGTATTTCAAAGGTTGTTCTTATTTAGATTTGATATTCATTTTAGCTACAGAAAAGTGAAATCCCAGATCACTGCCCCCTCTGAATGGCTTTTCTAGAGGAAGACAGCAGAAGTCTGTGTCCATGTCATCTGTTGGATGGACCATGCTGTACTTGCAACACCAGCTTGTTGTGGTGGCTGTGCAGGGGGGCTCACTCCTCCAGCCATGCTGGGAGGGGAGCTGGCCTGACGCTGCTGGGGCCTTGGGCGCAGAATCTACTGGCTCAGCTGAAGCAGGAGGGAAGGGCTTTACACTTAGTTCAGTTATTGCCTTGCTGGGTAACATCGGATAAGTCCAGGCCCCTCTCTGTCACAGCTAAACCAAACATCATTCAGTGCTCAAAGACACGGAACTTTCCCCAGTGCAGAGGGAAGCTGGAATTCAGCTGACAGTGTTTGTCCAGGTTTTTGAGATGAAGGATGCTACAGGAAAGTAAGATAAGAAGTCCTAATGGAGTACAAGGAAAGGAAATCAGATACTGTCATGTCTAACCCTTCCTTGCACCTCTGCTTTATTCTGTTGCACCTTGTTAGGTGGGGCAGAGCTGGTCATATTTGGCTTTTCAGGTCAGGGAAAGCGATATGAGTCGTAATGCTGTGAAGCAGATGGAGGCAATGCCATTTATCAGGACCCCTTTGCACACAGTGTCCTGCTACAGAGCCTGGCCTGGCTGCATTATACCACTGCACTTCCCTCCTGTTTTGGGATACCCTGTGCTGGACATAAGTGATTGGAAGGGAATAGGAAAAGACCCTGCTTAAGCAGTGAGGAGAGAGCCAGCTGTGCATCCCACACTCAGTGCACAGGACTTCCCAGATGAGCTTTATCATGGCACAGACCTCGGGTCACTGAGTGAGTGCAGACACAAGTTGCCTTGACAGGAGGGACAGAAAGGAGAATCAGTGGGGCCTAGAGCTGGTCACTTCTAGTGAAGCAGAAAACATGTGGCATGGTTATGCAATTGCCTCTGGTAATAACCCAGCCTTCACCTCCTCATGGGTACTGAGCCAAAGAGTGGGAGGCTGAAAAAAATGTGCAAGGTTAGCACTTTCATAGCATGCACCCAGAGCCCTGTCAATACACAGCATGATGATTTCTTTATTCCCTCCACCCCTGCCTGCCTCGCTCATATTTTCCCTGCCATCAGCCACAGATAAGACGTGTTGAGTCTCCCA
This sequence comes from Myiopsitta monachus, assembly GCA_017639245.1. NCBI lineage: Eukaryota > Metazoa > Chordata > Aves > Psittaciformes > Psittacidae > Myiopsitta > Myiopsitta monachus. Next base: position 63,009,057 of record CM029920.1, read on the forward strand.
CCCGTAAGGTTATATGCAATGTGACAACTAAATCACGTTCTTAAAGGAGGTCCTGCTTTGCCCAGCAGGAGCGCTGGTGTGGCAGGGGAGTGGAGGACTCCAGGGCAGGATCAAAAGGCATGGGGAGGATCAGTAACATCATCAATAGGATCAGAAACAGGAAGAGCAAGAAGTTTCCCTGTGATTGATTTAATGCTTTGCATTTAGGATTTTCTTGACCCTCAATGAGCGACCCTTCAGGAAGTTGAGCAGAAAGAAAGCAGCTTTCTCTTGCCGTTGAGCTACAGGACTAGCTGACACAATATTGTTTCTCCACTTGAAATATTTTTGGGAATATTTTTATTGTTACTATGAATAAAAAATTAAAAAGTACATGAGTAATGTTGCTCAAGAAGCCTTTATCTGATGCTGTGCATTTCTCAGCCAGTGGTGCCATAGATGTGACCATGTTTCTGTGTGGAAATGACCATGTTTCATGTGTGACCATGTCTGATGAATCAGATGTTGGCTGTCATTTGACTGCAGACATGGTCCTTCCTAATTGTCCACCAGGAAGGTGGCAAATGAACTCATCAAAGAAAGATCAGAAAGCAAGGCTGAGGTGTTTCCTCAAGCATTTTGAGACATCACGATTTCTTGACTGAAGAAATTGGCACATTTCTGGCATATTGCCGGTCTTCTCTGATGAGTGAATTGGTTGGTCATCACTCACACTTCATGTTTAACAGAGGGAGGGTGGCGAGGAGAAGACCTGAACATCAAGTAGGTAACGAGATCTGGAAAAATAAAAGAAGTCATAGAGCTGAGGTGTTGCTGTGTCATTGTTCAACAGCTTGGCACTGTTACCTGTGACACTGCAGGGATAGAAGAGGATTCGAGCCTAAAGATGAAGCAATCAAATTCCCTGGACCAAGGACTCCTTTGTCGAATGAGAGTGCTGGCTAAGCAACTGAGGAACCTGGGCAAGAGAATGCTGCTATGCTGCAGCTCATCTTTCTCTAGATTTTTCATCCTGCTGCCCATATTGTGGATGAGACATCATCTACAGTAAAAAAAGCTTATATTCAGTTTCCAGGATGAGTGTGGAATGTTGTAATTCTATAACAATTGTAAGTCCTCTTCTTCTTAAGTAGGCCATGGAATCAGCCCTTAGCAGATCCTTCAGTGTGAACTCTGCATGAACAGCAAAGCAATTCCCATGCCACAGATAAACTCTACAAAGAAGGCTTTAACACAAAGAGAAGTAAGCTTGACAGAGGAATTTAGTCCAAGACATTGCCATGTGATTATACTCTGTTATCTGTTTTTTATTCACAAGAACCTGCATTTCAGGATAGCTTTTAATGTACTTCTAATAGAGCAATGTACAGAAACTGCAGGGCAGGCACAGGGGCACTGGCAGACAACCATAGTGAAGTTTTGAATTGCCCATATCTCATCGTATTACTAACTCAGTCCAAGGACCTGCACAACCATTTCAGTGGGTATTTATATCCGTCTCTGTTCTCAGGTAGCTTTTTTAAACTGAGATGTGCAATACCAAGCACAGTAAACCAGCGTATAGAAGCACAGAGCATCTCTTGGACCAGCAAGCCAGATTTTTTCACACTTCGTAGAATCACAGAATCACAGAATGGTTTGGGTTGGAAGGGACCTCAAAATCATCCTGTTACAACCCCCCTGCTATGGGCAGGGACCCCTCACACTAGACCATGTTGCCCGAGTCTCTGTCAAACCTGGCCTAGAACACTGCAAATGGAGCATTTATCACTGAGGGAAACAGAAATTGCTTAGCCTATACATCTTGCCAAAATTAAAGTAGTTTTGACCATCTAAGACCTAGAACATTCCCTGAGTCTGCAGGATTGAATTGCATGACCCCTCAGGATTATCAGATTACAGAGGAAGAAATGACATTCAGTCTAGTGGGTGTCCCCTTCTTGCTCAGTCAACAATTAATATACTTGTCTCAGTTTCAGACGCACAAAACCTAGAACTGAAATGAGACACACAGATTCCAGAAATCTGTGAGGTATTGGAATGCAGTTTAAGGAATATTGTTGTTTCCTGTGGGAGTAGGAGCCAGGGAGAACATGGTCTACATGTAAAAATCTGGAGGAAGAACATGAAGCACATGCTCATAAGGGATGTTCGTTAGATCTGCCTGCAACCAGCAATTATCTTCTTGAGTAACAGGGTAAAATCACATAATAAACATTACATTTTCAGCCTGCAGAGGAAGAGCCTGCAATGGGAAATATGCACTTCATGTTTCAATAATTCAGGTTTGGCCTAAGAGGAAAAGAAAACTCCAAAAGAATGATAAAAATGTAGCTTGCTTTTTTTTTTTTTTTCCAGGACTTTGTTTCTTCCCAGAAAACAATGTTTGACTGAACAGAACAACATTTGGCCAGACCCCTTAGGGAGACTTTTATGAGTTCCACGTGAGATGCTGGAGCCTTGGCTTGATTGGCCTCAAAACCCCCAGAAGGATGTGTCCACATCCACTCAGCCTGCTTTCCTATTCAACCTTGCTGCTGTAACTACTGATCTCTCTTGCTGTAGTAAAGTCTGATGCTCATTCAAATCCATATGGTTGCTACAGTTTGGGGTGTGTCAGGAAAGCAACATTCACAGCTTTTCTGGCTTCCCTCTTACTGCCAGTGAAGCTCTAATTTTGGAACTTAGCATGGAAGTCCGCACTCTACCCAAAGCACTTTCATGCCCCACAACTTCCTCATCTGTGCAACTTAATGAAATGGCTTTTTGTAACATCAGTATCACGCATATCCTGCATGGCCAGCCCCGTGCAATTCTAAAACTCACATAGGGCTAATGGATGCTGTGAGTACTTGGATACCCTGCTGCCTGCGGAGACTCAGACATCAAGTTTATTCAAGAGCCAAGCCTGAGCAACTCAGAAACACTGACTCCAATTATTTAGTAACTTTTGCAAAAAAAAAAAAAATTGATTTGGGAAGAGGAATGTTCTGTGTTGACATGATACTCACTGGGGAAAAAGAAACAAGTCCACACACAACTTTAGCAAGTTACCTGGTGAAATGGATCCCTTCAAAAACCATACTATTCCTCAGCATTTGAACAGTTCACATCTTTGCTTAAATTCTTGTTCATGCCCTTGCACTGGCTGGTCCTTCGTCCTCTGCCCCACGACAGCTCCATCCTTTTCTCCCCACTCCTGTGTGGTGGATGGCCCCAGTATGCTGCAGATAAGCCAGAATGGGGCTGGAGCCCTCTGCTTGTGAGCAATACAGCTGCAGCCATGGGAGGGGTGGGTGAGGGCTGCTGGTCAGGTTGTTGCTCCTGTGTAAAAGGAACTGCATCCATATTTCTCTTTTGAGCCCTCCTGATGCTGCTCTGCTCCCTCATTTCCAGTCATGCCTCCCTGTCCCTTTGTCCCAACAGTGAAGGTTCTGATAGAGCCTGGATTGTGCTCTTCCTACCCATCCACCCACCAACTCTGGCATGCTGCAGCCAAAGACCATTTGTGTTTGGAGAAATCACCATAATTCCAAGTGTAAGGAAGTGGGTGATGACAAGAGGTGCAGGAAAACGGAATCTTGTTGCTGGTGGCTGGGGCAAGGCATCATGACCCAGGTTCATCATCTCTTTTTTTGGACAAACTCTGGCCAGTCCCATGAACTGGAGAGCCAGTCAGGGGTCAGATCCAGGGTGTGGGACCAGGTGCAGGTTTCAGACCCTGTCAGGTCAGGTTTTTGGTACTGGGGGGTTCGCTGCTGGGGGGTGCACTGGCTGGGTCGGGCTTGGTGAGCAGTTGTATTCTCTTTCCTTGTATTTCTCTTGTATTATTACTGGTGGTAGCAGTAGTGATTTCTGTTATACCTTAGTTACTAAACTGTTCTTATCTCAACCTGTGAGAGTTGAATTCTTTTGATTCTCCTCCCCATCCCCCCAGGACTGGGGAAAGAAAGAGGGGGAGTGAGTGAGTGAGCGACTTTCGTGAGTTTTAGAGGCTTAAACCACGACAACTGGGTCTGGACTGAAACCTGCTCCTTTCTTCACCCTCTCTTCTACTAAGCATGATGCAGAATCACTCTGTGATGTCCATGCTTAAAACACTACTTTTATGCTACAGGGGAGGGGCAATACCCTGGCAAGGCTGTGTAAAGGTGAGAGGCTGTTCAGCAGCTATGAGCAATGGGTCCTGCTCTCTGGAAGGTGGATGGACTGAATATGCTGCATATTACAGTAGCTGCCAGTGGTTATCAGCTGTAGCTGGGAGAAGAGGCTGAGTGGCACAGGCGGGACAGACACGTTTCCCTCTTCATCCTCTCCAGCCATCAAACATAGCATGTGGACTGTCATTAAAATGCCTGTTCTGTGACACTGAAAAAACACAATGTCCAATGTAAAAGGGAGGTTTATTGATGGAAAGGTATACACAATTATGACATGGATCTAAAGAGATGTGCCATGAAAGGAAACAGAGAATCAGACACTAGCTCAAATGATGTCACAGACTCCCACTGTGATTAGTAAAGTGAAATGGCCCTTGCCAGGACTTAATGACAGAAGAAAATAGGTTGCTTGACCACTTGTTCAATGTTTATGACTGTTCTGTAGGGGAAAATCCAAAAGAAAATAACCTCAGTGAGAACATACCAGCAGGATCCACAATATGGTTTCAGGTACAGGGTAATCAGCCCCTTCTGTGCAAAACATACAAATGCTGGACCAAGGTCTGGTGGAAACCTGTGTGGGATGTGTGGGATATGTGCCCATATCCCTCAGAAACTGCTTGGCAGATAACAGTCAGCATAATTGCTCTGCTGAGCCAGGACAGGCTTTCAAGGATGGTTGTAGGTAGGTTATTCCTAGCTAAGTGTTTATGATTTGAGGAAATTCTGAAGGTATTTCCCAGTCTCTCCTTTATTCTGCACTTTCACTTTCATTCTAGAGGGTGAGCTCTTCCCATGAACAGTAACATGGTTTTCCCTTGGAGTCCACTGAGCTTGTGTCACAGTGACAGGACTTGTGACAGCATGAGACAGGATCTGGCCACTGTCTGGTTGCTCTCTGAAAAGCCTGGTGGTGACTGCAGAGCAGAGTCCATTTCTGCTAGAACAGTTATTGCTTTCTTCACCATGCCCATCCTTATGCGTATGCTGCTTTATACTCAACCTTCTGACCTGCTTGGGTTTTCTTTCTGGATTTCACTTACCTTCTCTAATCGTTAGTCCATTACTTCAATGGCCTCTTTGCAAGGTGACATATACTGAGCAACAGCATACTCTTCTGGATAAGAAGGAAAGAAATACTCCTATTAGCCTGCAGACTACTTCCGGTGCCTTTTCCTGGAGGTATATACATCCCAGGCATACTTAAACCTGAGAGTTTTGAAATCTCATTCATTCTGGCATGTGAATTTTTGTAGCTTTCTAGTCATGCCCACTTGTCACCTTGAGCATAAGATCACAGAAGTGAAATAAGTCTCTCCCCTGATATTAAATCCAGATCCAGATAAGAGTTCAGAGAAATCTTGGTTCCAGGAAGGCTGGTTCTATATCTCCCTTAATGCATGCAGTGTTTCTGCTGTCCCTGTCCCTCCCTCAAACTTCGTACTGCTTAAAATTGAAGACTTACCAGTTTCATAATAATCATAGATCTGCACAGGAGCTGGCTTGGGATGGGTCACAACAAAGTCCTGCTCAACTGAGAAAGTGATTTCTTTCCCTTTCTTCTGTGAGATCTGCGAATGGAGGGACGAGGATCACATAAGTCTTTTTATTTTTACACCACCATCTGGAGCAGACAAGGGTGGTAACTGATAGATTGCGTATTCCAAATCCCACTGATGCCACGCATACACATATGGGACATCCATCATCTGAAATACGTTCAGAGAGTCCAAGGTGAAACTGAAGTGAAGAGTTGTAGTTTTCCTATCCTGCTTGTATTACCTGATTCTGTAGTTATTACACATCCTATTGCCAGACAGGGAAAAAATGTCCCAAAAGAGTAAGCTTAATTCTCCAGTGGTCAGAATGATGAAGTCTGGTATTCCAACCCCACCATTTTCAGACGTGAGCATTATGTGCCACCAAGAAACTTATGGGAACCAATGTACATCACCGGAGTATTGACTTTTGTTAGTCAATACTAGAGAAAGAGAAGTAGCGAAAATCTTTCCAGAGCAGAGCAGTGTTTCATGCCCTGTTGGAAGGGCTGAGGTTTATGACAAGCCTACCAAGGGGATTTACACACAAATGAACTTCTTTTCTGGTGTTTATCTGACTGAAAGGAGAAAGAATTTTGATTAATTTCTATGTACATTTTTCACTAATTTTGAGTTGCTAGTTGGGCAGTCATCAGTTTGAAACGATTTGGGAGTTTGGGATGTTGAATGTAGTTGGAGGAATAAGAAGCTTAGGTTTTACACAGGAAAACCTATGAGGGAGGGAACATGGTACATACAATTTATCTAGTATATTCACACTGTAGGTGCATCTCGTACATGCTGTTTGCATCCTTTGCAAAAATCAAATAGACAGCGATCGGAACTTACATTTTCCAGATAAAGGAGAACATGGTTTTTCTTGTTTTCTACTTGCATCACTGTATGACTGTCAATGAGCTTTAAAACAAGGAATTGGACATAAATATAAAACATTGAAAAACAAGTTCTACCTCAGACCCTACCACCATGTGGTTGCAGGATTCTGTTCCTAGCCAGCTATCAAGAGCTAGCAGCTGATAGAGTCCAAATGATGCTATATAGATAGAGAGGACTAAGCAAATCCTGCCACTTGACCTTAGCACTTCCCGAGTGCATGAAAGGCATTACAGTTCATTTGGGGAATACTGCCTGACTTTGGTGTTGTATAGTCCTGGCAGATTTCCCACCCTTTCCCTACCTGGGCAGTGTCAGCTCCCAGCTTTCTCAAGCTGAAATCCTTCCTAGTTTTCAACCTCTACAGTCACAGCTCCCTGTAAGACATTCCCTCCACCCAGTAATGAAAAGTGCAGTAATGCAAACATCTCATAGGTTTGTGGGTGAATGTTTTTTAACCAGGCTTCTGTTTTCATCAGGATCAGTCTTCTCAGTCCCTGAGGTGACTCATTTATCTTGCTCCTATAGCTTACCTTATCCAGGGAAGACTTAACAGGAACAAAGCCAGAGAGCATCTTCACATCTATTATGAGCATGTTAGAGCTCCTGCGCTTCCCTGTGTAACTGAAACAACAGAGGACCCTGTCAGTCTGGACCATCCTTCTCACCTCATGCAGCCAGAGGGAGGCACAAGCCCCTGTATGAGGGGGACAAGTATGTGCTACCACCATCAGTTACTGTCATAAGGTCTTCTGGGTTATTGTGTCTTACAGATTGATATCATCAACACATCGATCAGTTTATGATTCTTGACTTTATAAGCAGAACTGGATAAACACAGCAATCTTCCCTGCATGTCTTGTCTTCTGTGCAGCTGGTTTGCTGATGGTGTGTTACCTGCTTATGAGGACAATGTCAAATTTTCCTGGTCGATCCAGTGGGCAGGAAGCATTTGAAGTCTGCACTGAGAGAGAAAATCCAAAGGCCCCCTCTGGAAGGTGAAGATTGTATCTCAGTACTGCCTGGAAAAGGAAAAAGCGTTTTTGTTAAAGCATGCCAAGGTTTTTTCTTTGCATTCCAAAGAACAAGTGTCGGATGTAGTGAAGTTCCCTGCAATGTCACTCTTGGTTTTATGTAGAAGATTCTTGTTTACATCAATGATGGACACCAGACTTCTGCTCTTTAACAATGAAGATACTTGTACCTCCCAGAGAGAGGATCAGAAAGGACTCCTTTTTTTTCCATGCTGTGACTCTACAGGAGTCAGAATGTAGGATGGGAAAAAGAGTTTTAAAATAGTTTACAGCAATCGAATAATTAGGAAAAATAAAGAGAAGTCAGATAGAGAAACATTGAAAAACATGGCTGTATCATATGCATGATGTGAGGCACAATGAAGAGGAGAGTAGACACCTACTTGCATAAGCACACATCCACTGCCATTCACTGCTAGGCTGTATTTCCCAGAGACCTCTGGAAGGGGAGTCTGCTGCAGTAGGAGCCTGTTTGCATTGTTGACAATAAATACCTTCTCAAACGGGTTTTGGGAAGTGATCTTGACTACATTTTGTGTAACAGGGCTGTAGGTGGCCCCACCATAAGCAGCAAGGGCTTGAAGAGCAATGACTGTGTCCTGAAGGAAAAGAAAATAATAAAAGGCAATTAGTTACACAGAATGACCGGTGCAGGGGAGGTCAAAGTCATGGTTCCAATATGAAGCACAGTTGTTTCATCCTGGCTAAAGAAACCCTGAATTTGTGTATCATTCCAGGGTTCTCATAGAAAAGGAACCATTTCATTTTGGCATGTATGTTTTAGGGTGGAAGAAATCTCTCTACTCTGAAGGTCTCAGAACAAAATCTGAGCAATGGAGTTTTTCATAGCGGTGAAGCATGTTTTCTAGGGGTCTACAGAGCACTTCTTGGTCATATAAGAGCTTGGACTTAGTATTTTCTAGGCCCATCCCCAACACAAGTGTCCGTATTTGGTGCAGGTCAAATTACTCTTGCATGGCTTTAACCTTTCCATAGTTAAGAAGAAGAGGGTGAAAGTATTTTGGTCTGTCTATGAGAAAGGTTTGATCTCTGTGTTTGAGGTAGGAGATACAAAGGAGAAATAAGACTAGGTCATCAAAGCCCCACTGGCACCCTGAACCTGCCCCAATTCCTACAGTGGTTGGGGAGTGGAAGGGTGTTTGGGCACCTGAGTGGAAGAGAAACCTCCATAGGGATTCTGCTGCCTGATGATCCACTGCACAATCCCTGAGGCATTTGTGAGATCTTCTTGATTCCGGTTGGGTTTGTAGAGCAATGCCAACAGCACATAGCTGGTGATCTCAACTTCAGCTGACGGGGCATGGTCAAGGAAGGAGGGAGATTTTTCTGGTGGAGACCTCTTCTCCTGCTCCCAGTGCTGTGAGCCATCTGAACAAAGAGTGTAAGGAGCAAGCAAAACGGATCATAGGTGAGACTGCTCTATGCTGCCCCAAAGACATACTGTGTCCTGGACTCTTTCTCACAAGTACTCTGTGCAGAGCAACAGATGCGCTGTAAATTAACTCTACAGATTATTTGTGGAGGTTGGTTCAAGTGCCTATACTCATTATTGTCAAGGTTAGACCACATACCACCAGTAAGATCTCTTTCCTCTTCCCACTTCCAGAATTCCCAAATAGGCTGAAACTCACCAACTTCCTTTGCTGATTTCTGTAACTCTCTGAGGAATGATTCACATTTTTCTGCCTTTCCAGCTAAGCAGACAGCATAAGCCATGAGTGCCTGAGTGTAAACGTCACTGATATTCTTCTCAGATGCAGCCTCCAGACAAAAAAAGGCATTTCGGACTACAGGATACTTTAAAAAAAAGAGAACAACAAGTAAACCAGTAAAACCACATGAGTCTAATTCAGGACAGTGGTCTTCACCTGAAAGAAAAAACATTTATTTTCTTTAAACCTGTTCTTTGTCATGTCACTATCACAGCAATGAGAATGGGATTTTAGTTTGTATAATGACTTCAGGAGAGAGAATGCAGAATTTTATAAGCAAGGATTTTGGAGGAAACATCAGAAAAATCAAGTAGTGTTTCAGTGTGTTCTTAAAGATGATTGTCTATAAACGGAAGACTGTCCTGTTTCTTTCACAGCTAATTCCTTCTGCTTACCTCCATGATAATTGTAGAATCAGTGGAATGGTTAGGGTTGGAAAGGACCTTAAGATCATCTAGTTCTAACCCCCCCTACCATGAGCAGGAATGCCTCCCAGTAGACCATAGTCACCTAAGGCTCTAACCAGGCCTTGAACACTGCCAGAGATGGGGCATTTACTACTCCTTTGGTCAACCTGTTCCAGGGCCTCACCACCCTCACAGTAAAGAACTTCTTCCTTATGCCTAACCTGAACTTCCCTGTTTAAGTTTGAACCCATTACTCCTTGTCACTATAGTCCCTGATGAAATGCCAGGCTGAACAGCCTCAGCTTTCTCAGCCTGTCTTCATGCAAGAGGTGCTCCAGCCTCCAATCATCCTCGTGACTTCCTCTGGACTTGCTCCAACAGCTCCACGTCCTTCTTATGGTGAGGACAACAGAATTGCATACAGTGCTCCAACTGGGGTCTCACGAGAGCAGAGCAGGGGGGCAGGATCACCTCCATTGACCTGCTGGTCATGATCCTTTTAATGCAGCCCCGTATATGGTTGGCTTACCAGACTAATAGTGTACCCTGCACTTTCAGGGTCAAGAGTCTGCTGTCTTGAACAAGCCCAGCCTAGTAATCCCTATCATCAGTGATTCTGGTGTAATTTTAATGTAATTCTGTGGAGTTGTATTAGGTTTACACCAAGCAAAAAATGTTCACATTTTGACTCTGTGTCCTCGCTAATGCACTAATCGGGAAGGTCTTCGGGAAGGTCTTCAGAAAGGATATGACAAATTGGAGGCAGAGAAACTCACATATTGAAATCTATCATCTCTTCTGTAGTCTCCTTTTTACTGGCCACTTTTTAAATAAGACAGATGAGCATTTCACTCTGATGGACCTTTGTTTTTCTAACATAGCTTTTAGTTCCATTTGTAGACTTTATGGATTTACTTACAGCAATTTACTTTCTTGACTGAGCCACGCTTGAGGCTAAGCCATAGTGTGTGAGTTACTATCCTTCAAATTTTTTTGCCAGAAAGTAAAAAGGTGTCACTGATTGTCCTGGGGCTCTCAAATAGAAGGTCTAATTCTGTTGAGGTCTGAGAATTTCTACATGCACACTGGTGGTTCTCCCACATCTCTACAGATGGAGAACCTCCATCAGAGCAACTAGTGAAGATACCGAACACAGTCATATTTCCTGCAATTTCTCTCCCTCTCTCTCTTTACTATCTAGACAATTTTTAGGAGGGGCTGGAGCTAAGTCAACACTGGGGACCAATTTCAGCTGAATAGCCGCACCTTGAAGGTCTCCTTACCGAGCTGGAGTGACCAGCTTCTAGCATGGCAATAGTGATGTAGGCAGAAAGCGACAGCTCATCATTTACTCCTCCCTGAAAAAGACATGGAGAGAGGAATAATCAATTAATAACATGAGTGAGAAGCTCTTAAATAGCTTTTAAATCAAGAGAAACCTGTTGCTGTCTCCTCAAAAAACATCACTCCCTCAAGCTTATTGCCCTGTAACCCTATCTCAGGTGCTCAAAGGACAGTGTGGAGAAGCTGACTGAGTAGAAAATAGTCATTGTAAAGTGTGGAAAGTTAGCCCTTGGCAGAGGACAAACAATTGGAGTAAGGTATAATTTTCACTGTAATGGGAGAGCATGTTGTTAGCAAAAAGAGTGTAAGTTTGACCAAGGTGTAATTCTCTACAACCTTCAAGGCATTGTTGAAGAGTGTCCCCACACTTCGGAAACAGCCATCTGGCTTCTGCTTGCTTGCCAGCCACATTAGGGTTTGAGCCTGGACATTGTCATCAACATAGATGAAGCGACTAGCTTGTGCAAATGATTTGTACACAAAGGCAGTGAGCCTGCAAGGGAAAGATGAAGCTGTGAGTTGAGGACTGGAAGTAGGAACAGAAAAGGTCATGCTCCCATTCATGCATAAGCTTGAAGAGTTTCAGCCAGCATGTTGTTGGCTTGCCTTCTCTTCTTGTGCTCCTCCAGAAGACAGTAGTTAAAGGAGTTGTAGCTATATGGGACACAAGAAGGGTGTTCTGCTCACTCTGGGGCTGATTCTAGCTACAGAGCACTGCAGTGCATTGGGTTTCATGTGAGACAGCAGGATACCAAACCAAAATGTCAGCTGGCTCATGTAAACTCAATGCAAATTCATCTCTGAGTCTTTTCTACTCCCAGTCACTCACCAGGTGTTCCCTTCTTTATCTTTGATGCCAAAGATACTGTAGGACCCATCGGGATGCTTGTATGACAGCTGCTTCTGGTAGCCTGCAGACACATGGAAGAGGAAGTGTTCCCTAAGTTAAAAACAAAACCCTGTTCTGTTTACTGTTAGGTTTACCTGAAAACACAGTAGGAAAGAGTAGAAAGGCAGTGTATATCTACCAACCAGCAGGGAATTCCAGAGGGAGCTTTGATGGAAGTATGGGCTGTCTTGTCGTGCAGGAACACTGAGTCACAGAATAGGCAGAGCTTGTATCAGCTCTGTGCTCTAGTTAAGCTAACATGATTAGGATACATGCTGTGCCTGGGTGGAAAAGGAGAGGAGAACTGAAAGAGAGAACCTTAAAGGAAACATAACAGCCGAGCCTCAGAAAAATAGGGATAAGGCAGGAAAGAAGATGAAGCAAAAATAACAAGTGTCTTGATCAGGGCAGATCCTTAGGTCACTGAGCTGTGCTACAGCAGCAGTGCCGTACTACTAGGACAGCCATGCTGCTGCTTCTGCTCACTGGGTCTGCATGGGAATTTCAGCATACAGTGCAATGGAAGCACAAAACTCTTACCGCTCACTAGGTATCCTATGGCCTTGGATTTGATCTCCTCACTCAGTTGCCCTATCTTATTCAGGTAGTCCAGGACGTAGATGTTGGGTGCAAACAGGACCATGTTCTGCTCCCCACAGCCGAATGGCATCTGGAGGAGCTGGTGCACATTCTGCATGGCAGTGCCCATGATGTCACCTGGGGAAGAGGAGATGCCAGGGATGATTAGTACAACTCATGGCCACTGAAACAAACAGTAATTTCCATTCTGTGGGCAGAGTCATTGAGAGCCTAGCTGGTGTTATAAGCCTTTCACAGCAAGCATGAAGCTCTCAATGCCAAGTGATTTGTTCTGTTCTGCTTTGCAGTCAGCAAAGAAATCCCTTCCCTGTCTGTCCTTACTTAGTCTAAATTGGTCACATCAGAAATGTTACCTATTGTAGTGCCACTTCAAGCAGATACTTATTAAAAATGAAAAGAAGAACTTTCAGAAAACTTCTGTTTCCAGAGGAGGGAAGGGGAACAGCCCAGTAATGCTACAGTGAACCATGTATTGCAGAAGTAGCAACTAACGCTGGAAAGGAACACTGCTTATGTAGATATATCATAGATAACTTCTAAACTGTTATTTTTAGGAAAGATAGCACAGACCCAGCAAAAGATTTCTGGAATGAGCTGAAATCACCAACATTGCAAAGCAAAGATTATGTTACTGGTAAGTCATGTAACCAAGTCCAAGTCCTTTCCAGAAAAAGACTGAAGAGGTTCCATTAGCATCTCAGACATGCAGATGGGTGAGTGGAAAAAGATCATAGTGGCATGAGTCTGGCTGACGTAGGCTAAGGTCATAACCCAGAACTATGCTACTTCAGAGCAAAATATTCAAATGCAATAAATTTAAACAGAAGAGTGAAGAAGATGTAACTGATATTTAATCTTAATTTCTCTGATACAGCAAGGAACATTCCTGGACAAGATGAGAATCAGTCTCTTTGCTCAAAAGCTTCCAACCAGTGAGTGGAAACTCACATTTTGAATCCTGAAAAAGCTTTCGTTTTATGTTTTAGCATTTTATCTCTTTTCATGTTTTATTAATTATATATTTACCAACAACAGAAAAGGAAGCTCTGGCTGATCCTTCCACCACATTTGTAGGTAGACTTAGAGGAACATCTTGAATAACCACATCATCTGTGGAGAAAAAAATTCAGTATCTTGTGGTTGCTTGTATGGGAACATTGGTTATAGCTGTGAAATGCTCCTGGTAGAAATTGCAAAGTGCAAAATTGCACACAAGGGACAGCAAAAGATAGAAATTCACAGCTGTCACCAAGGACGTCAACAGAGAAGGGGGCACAGAAAAAACAAAATTGTGAAAACCAGACCACACAGTGCAGTCATTGCTGAACAGAAACCGGTTGAGCAGGGTAAGGCTGATGCTCACAGGCTCTAGTGTCTGTGAACTCTGGAGATTTCTCCCGTGAGACTGTGGCGAGAGCTGGTTGGTGAGGGCCAGGGCTGCTTTTGTGTCTCTTTTAGTCATAGCTTTCTTGAAACCTTGAAAACTGTTTGCTGTCAGTACCAGAGATGGTCTGGAAAAGAGCTTTACAGTCCCTCCCCCATTCCCACTAGAAGTGGAAAGCTGCAAGCTACAATTATCCTTCAAATGGAGTACAGCAGTCAACATAAGTAAACTGAGTTTCTACAAGTGCATGAAACGCAGGACAGATTTTGCACAAAAAGATCATCTCCATTTGATAGTTTCATAGCAGCCTCCCTTTAGCATCTCAGCACTGCTGGCTGCAGCACAGGCAGTGCCTACATGACATGCACCAGATCACACGGGAATTTCATGGCAGGGAATTGAACTGTAACACTCACACTAGCTGCCATTTGAGTAACTGCAGGGAAAAGAGGAGAGACAGCAACAATGAGCACTGAAAGAGAAAGTGCAAACTCTAACCTTCCTTTCAGTTCCTCTCAGGACAGCAATATATAAGAACTTTACCTTTTGTACACACCAGGTAGTTTTGAGTCTTTTCCCTTCTGAGTCCTTCAGGCTGCATGGCCATGAGAAGAAGAGACACAAGCAGTGAGTGAGAACAATGCATGCGGAAGAAAGGCAGTGAAAGAAGAACCACTCTTCACCCCATCCTCCTGAATCATAAGACAGCTGGATTGAAGCAACATTTTACACATTCATACTTGATGTGGCTTCTACTAAAAGGGAGTTCCCATCAGATGGAGTCCCTCATTTCCAGTTTCTCCTCTGCATGAGGGAGACAAGCACTTACCAATACCCACTGATCCTCATGGAAGAGGACATCAGATGGGAGTGGACTTGATCTTAGATTGTATAGCCAGACCCTGTCCCAGACACATGAAGGTGGAGCCAAATCAGGAGCTCTTTAGGGAATCTGAAAAACTTTTGCTTGCTTTTGGCACTTCTGCTGCATTTTTCTTTCCTCATGGAAGGGAGTATGGGGCAGAAAGTAAGAGCTGTCAGCAGTACCTCAACCAACAGTGCTATGATCTGGGTATCCCTGTAGTCAATACTGTCATTCCTAGGTGCTTCGTCTTCACAAGGTTCAACATCCTTAGTCTCTGCAGTAATGCTGAATACTACATTACCTTAAATAGCAGCAGAAAAGAATTAAAAATGGACCTCTATCATGCAGAATGATGGCAAAAGTAAGAAATTTCATCTGGTAATGAATATTTACAGATGTTAAGTAGTGCAACACAATGAATGGTCAGTCACTCTAGGTAAGAAGTGGGAAGAGAATTGATCTCTGAAAATGGGAATGATAAACACACTGCAGTTGTGGAGAAGGTCTTTATCCCGGACAGCTGGAAAGACCAGTAGGAGATCAAGTTCTCCAGGGTAGAAGAGGATTCGGTTTTTAGGTGACGTATAAATTGATTAGTATCAATCTCAGGACAGAAAAAGGGGTAAATTCAAACACACCAATTTCTTTGGGAGAAATATTCCAGATGTATGTCTTTCTTTGTTTGGCACATACACATCCATCATCCTCTGGGGAGATGAGTTTGGCCTGATAATCAAGGGAATCTGGTAGCGAAACATTAATCTGAAAACAGAAAGAGGGATGTGATGGGGTGAATATTTTGTACCATAGCAAATGGTGCTTTACTGGTAGAGGGGGTGAGCTAGTCTCTTTTTAAGTCCAGTATTAGCAGTGTAGAGCAGGTTAAGGCCTGAGATGATGGTGTTAGATGAATCATTCATTAGATGTAAGCTTAACAGGTTGCTTCTCACCGCATTCTCCATTGAGATGTTAAATATCTTATGCATGCATCTGATTCCTGATCAGGATACTGAGTTATATTCAGTTGACTTGGTGTTAATGGCCTTGAACTAACTTGCAAAAGAAACCATTGATCAGTGTTTGTTCTTCCATTATTGTCAAAGCACTTGGAAAAGAAGGTGAAGAGATGAAAGACTCAAAAACAGGGATTTTTTTTTCAGGTTGTTTAAAACACTAAACTTTTTTGCTTTGTTAGGTCAAACTGTTTGCAATAAAAAAACATTCCTAAATTTTGTCTTGATTTTTACTTTTTTGGTGGTGATCTCCTTGTGAGACTGGAGGGCTGATTTTCAACATTTCAGCAAGCAGAAGAAATCTGGACTCCACACCTACCTCTGTTTTTCAGGATTCCTAGATACAGCATAAGAAACAAGAAGCCAAATAGAAGATCCCTGGTTTTCTTTCTTCAGGTATCCTTTAAACCATGTGTAAACTTTCTCTATGCAGAAGTACAGTGCAGCTGTGGTCTGGAACCAATTTGCCTGGGAAGTACTGAATATTGAGAGTACTGTCCCCCAGTGCCTGGGAGCAATGGAGCCTTTAGCTGGACAAATACTCTGTAGAACAAGTACTGGGCTTTTGTGCTTCCTGTTTTGGTACTTCCATGAAATTTTGCCCCAGGGAAAAAGGGCTTGTCTGTTCTCCAATTCCTGCTCATCCTACTCTCTAATGTTTGGCAAGTCCAAGCCCTTCATTTCTTCACACCTTCACATACATCCCTAAAGAAAAGACCCCATTACAACCATTGATGGCTTGCATGACTGTGGATGATGAATGATACTCTGCCAAGCACTTGCTTCCTTCCTCTATGGATGGTGAGACAGTTGCTTACACACCCATCCTAGTCTAAGTTCACACAGGTCTCCCACTGCTTTGCAGTGGTTTGGGAGGACAAATCAAGTCAGGATAATTTATGGTCAGATACAATGAGCAGTACATCAATCAAGGGCAGCAACAGATCTAGTCACCTGCACTAACCATTTTGCTGCAGCTTCTTTGGAGATGGGGCAAGGTCTAAGAATGTGGGCAGAAGTACACACCTTAATGCAGTGGTCAAGATAGTTGAAGACATTTGCCCTAAGCAGGAAATCTTCTCCTCGGATGACAGAGTATGGCAAGGTTAAGTCCACAAAGAAAGGCTGGAAGGCTTTCAGGCTGGTAGGCACCGCCATACCAAATCCAGCCAACTCTCCCACACAGAAGGCACTGGCCTTCCATTCAGTGATGGTGTCAGGAACGGTATATGAGATGCTGGCTTTTCCAGTAGAGCTAATGGGAATGGAAAAAGGATAACTTCAGAAAGGTTAAATTTCATACACTTTGTTTCTCAGTGGAGGCAATGGGTTTTGAAAATCAGCATTATCCCTGCTCTGTCTGCAGAAATCCCACATCCAAGTTCCCTCAGAACTTATCACCCAAGTCTTCTGAGAAAAGCCCATTTGAAAGTTCTTCTGCCCATCATTTCCCTCCGTTTGGAAAGAAAACTCAGAATTCTTGCAGACCCATACTTTAAATAAAGGTGTTAATTTTCTTAAGAAGAGAATATGACTCATGGTACACACATTGTGGGAATAGATGCTTTTGGGACAGGATAATTTTATCATGGAAAAGAGGAGGTCAGATGGTCAGGTGATGATTGAAAAAGCTAGGTCTTCCAGGCCAGAAGGAAAGAAGTGGTGGCAAGGAATTGCCACCTTGCAGAATATTGGGGGACATACTCAGTAAGTCTGAATAAAAAGGAAAAGAGATGGAAGAAGTAGTACTCACTTGATGAAGACTATATCCCAAATCCAAGTTTCAGGGAAGAGTTTCCGAATAGACTCAAGGGTAAGCCTCTTCCCACGTTCCTCTCTAGCAATTTCAGCTTGTAAGAGATAATGGGAATTTAGTGAAACCTGGGTCATGTAACAAAGACTCATAGAAAAGGCAGATTCTAATATGCATGGGCCAGTGTGAAGGATGATTAACATCTCTCTGAGATTATCAGTAATGCCATACAAATATTGATTAATGTCACTAATGTATCTCTGAGTAAGGTATAATCTGGTACCACAAAGAAAGAAAACATGACTTGAAGTACTTTGGTCTCCAGATATGAGCAAGGAACCTAAGGCTAGAACTCAGGTCACTTGGCTCTTGTATCTGTTTCTTGTCCACACTGTTGCACTGCCTTTCCAAACAAGCTCCGGTCAGAAGGGAGTCAGAGCCAGCAGCGTTAGTTTTGTGTGACACTCTGCTGGTTGCCAACACTTTCCAGCATGAAACAGGACATGAATCAGACTTTTTTGGGTATTGGCCATTATCTTAAGCCACCTCATTTTGTGCTAGACCAATATTAAATATTAATACCAATATGATTCATGAGTACTGTCCATGTCCATGTCACAGGAATACCACTTCATTTAAGGAGAAAGACAAAATCTCTTTCCTGTCACGTATATTACCTGATGATTTGACATGGTGTGTAGAAGCCATGAATCCTGCATTCAAGAAATATGGTGGAGGTCTTGCAGTCTCACTAGTACACACAACTGGTTGCCGAACCTTTGAGTTGGTAAAAAATTTTATGCCCATATCCTGTAAAAAACAAACTTTTGTGTTAGTCATAACCACACTGTAGCTGAGGTTTACTCCATTCCTCCCACTTTCTCATTACTGCTTTTCCACCATGATCAGAGACATCTATGAAGAGACATGCTCAGGGACATCTATACTGAGACTTGTGGGAGTATTATGCATGCTGGAAAATCACAGTAGGCACCAGCATCAATTGAGAATAGATGTCCATGAGGATAGTTTGTTATGTATGAGCTTTGCTAACAGCATTATTTACAGAACTATCTAAAGCTATGTAAGTATAAACACACTTGAATAGATTTGAGTAATGTACAGGACATTTACCCTCAGGAACTGATATACATCTGGTCCTAATCCAGACATTACAGGTGTGTAATACAAGCCTTTGTGGAAGATGTTGCCAGATGAGACACAGGGGTCTTTGGGATCATCTTCTAGACTGAGCCCATTGAAGATATAACCTTGAAAGTCTTGCAGGGGATGCAGGCTGTATATCTGTGGGGGGGAAGGAAACAGAAAACTTGTGTGTATGAAAGGTCAATCCTGATTACGCCACCATGTGCTGCAAACTGCCGGAGCTGAGATGTTCGCCTATGTGAAACAATGCTGTTTCCTGGATTGAAAACTGGCTGAACAGCTGGACCAAGACGGTGATGATCAGTGACACAAAGTCTAGTTGGAGGCCAGAAACTAGAGAAACTAGAGATGTACCCCGGTGGTTAATGCTGGGTCCAGTTCAGTTCAGCATCTTCATTAATGATCTGGATGATGGGGCAGTGTACTCTCAGCAAGTCTGCTGATTACACCAAACTGGGGAGAGTGACTGATAATGGTTGTGCTGCCAAAGACTGGTTAAGCCAAATCCCACATGAAAGAGGACTTCCAACTGCCAGGAAACAAAAGCTGTGTATTGCCTATTACAGCACAAGTTAACAAGGACTAACAATCTCAAGTGAAAAGACACTGAAATGGAGGAGGAGGAAAAAAAAGACAATGTGTTTGTTTGGGCAGCTCACCGTTTCTGCAGACAGCTCTGTCTCAGACTTCAGGAGCAGGACACTCTGATCCACTGCCCTCACAGCACAGAAGGAGTTGGCAGCAGCTTCAACGACTAAACTGACACTGGAAGCTGAGCGCATCTGCTTTGCTGAGAATCGCAGCTGGACCTGAAATTTATCAAACAGATGTTGGTATGGCTCATCATTACTGCTCAGAGCTGCTCTGTGTCTGTGTCTGTGTGTGTGGAGGGCAAGAAGGAGAGTAGAGGGCTCTTCTGTAAAAGCACAGATATTCCTGCCTGTAGAGGGATGTCTGGTCCCCATTGCCTCTGTTGACCAGGCCTCTGCTATAATGGGGGCTTAGGCAGAAAGCACACTTAAACTCCTGTGATAGCTTCAATAAAGCCTACCTCAAGTGATTTAAACTGAAAGTGTGATTCTGTTGCAAATTGCATTTTTCAATAAGAAAATTGCAAAAGACTAGATGGTGAAGTGGGATAAGGCTAAAGTGTGTTCACTATGGTAAAGAAAAGGTAGCTTAAACCAAATAGGATGCTAATATGGCTCGAGAGAGGCAGGAACCATCTGGGAGTAGTATGGGTTTCCTAAAAAGTAGGCTTTAATGTTCAAAGGGGCTTTACCATTTGATGGTAAGGCCAGAAGGTGATGATAGAGGAGAGATACAAGGACAAAGAGGAAAAAGGGGAATGAAGACAGTAATGTTGAGAGAAGTGGATAGAAACAAGAAATAAAACAAAATCTGTTATGAATGTGTGCACAAAGAATTTGTATTTATCTGACAGCAGGTAAGACTTGCTGCATCTTAGTGTCTCTCACCTTGTTTCTGAAACACTTCTCAACTGGAAATCGGACACTGTCTGCCACCAGTTCCTTGTCAGGGTGTAACATATACACCAGCAACCGAATGGCTGGAGCCATTTTCTCACTGACCACAAGTGGGATGGTGAAAGTGCCATTTTGATCTGTTAGAAGAGAGAAAGAGACCAGTAAGGAGAGAACTGCAAGGACCTGCTGTAGTAGTAGCCATCCTCAACTGGCGTATAACTGTACCAGTGAGTGGAGAAATCTATATTTAGACAATAAACTGAAAAATCCTGGATTTTCTAGGAGGTGACATGCCTGGGTTTAGATCCAGATGCTTTCAGATTTATTGTGGATTTAAACATATGGCCAGATTCAAATAGCCTTCTAAGGCAGACACTTTGTATTCCGTATATTATCCATTGGGAAGATCTTTACAGGACACTACTTGACTCATATCAAATGATGTAGGTGCTGGACTAAATCTGACTATAAAGTGATGTTAATGGTAATATCATGCACGCATGAATGGATGGAGAGTGACACATCCCTCCCAGTAGCTGCTGTATACATCCAGGAAGTCCTGACTTGGTCCTCAGTTCAACCATCCCTTCTTATTGGTTTTTAATGCAGACAGATGGACTGGCAATTTAACTTACCAGCTTGGATATTAACTTTAATTTCGCCTGTAAGGACAATCTTGCCTTTTGCCATGCCCTGTGCAGAGAAGAGCAATACATTTATATGTTGATAGAGGTCAGAGGGAGAAAACAGCAATTGAGTTCAATGCACATGGACAGGGCAATCAAAGCATGTACACTGAGATGGTTTCAAATGCTTAAAAATCAGTCTTGGGGCATGCTGGATGCTGCCACTGCAGTTGCTACTGCTGGTACCCTTGTCACTGGTCAGGAAGCAAAAGGAAAATGAAGGGAAAGGGGAGGCAGTGAATACCGTAAAGAGTTTCTTGGAGGGAAGGGACAAGAACCCTGTCTTGAGACATTATGAAGATGGTTCCTTCCTATGAGATAGAGTAACATAGCTTGAAATGTGGGTCATTTTCCCTGAGTGGGAAGTTCTGCCAAACCACCTCAGTGCTGTTTCTGTCATTGTGCTAGCTAGAAATCTGAAAACTGGGAAAGTAGTCACTGCTGTAATAGCTGTGGATGGATTGTCAGAAAGCTGCCCAGTTGAACAAACCATGCAACAAAACATGCAACAACCTTACACTCACCACATAGTAGAAGTTCATGGTGTTTATGCCGTTGTATCCCTCTGTGTTCAAAATGTAGTGCACGGTGATCATCTTTTTCTGCCCACAGTTCAGATCTTTCCACAAAGGTTCAATCCTCACAAAACTGTTAGTCCAGGAGTAGAAACGTGGGACGGAAAGAAATGCATCGGGGT
This sequence comes from Myiopsitta monachus, assembly GCA_017639245.1. Lineage (NCBI taxonomy): Eukaryota > Metazoa > Chordata > Aves > Psittaciformes > Psittacidae > Myiopsitta > Myiopsitta monachus. The sequence continues at coordinate 63,030,708 of CM029920.1, forward strand.
AGGAAGGCTCTATCCAGCCTTCAGAGTAGCACTGGCCACTGGTTTTATAAGTTGCCTGAGCAGGAGAAGGAGTGAGGAAGAAAAGGAAAACAAAACACATGTCACTAGGGAAATCATTATCACACACTGACATCAATATGATCCGGTGATAGAATGCATCTATTTCAGAATTGCATCTAAAGCCAAACTGGTAAGGGAATAGCAGTGCAATGGTCTTGCAGCCTTGCAACAGCCATTGCATTGCAACAACTCAGGTGTTTTCCTATCTGCTTTTATAGTAATTTTGAGACCTCTGGAATATGAAATAAGCCAGAGAAAGATTTATTTTTATTACTAGAATTCAAACCTCATCCCATCTTTTTAGTGTTCATTTTGAGAGCAACCATCCCTATGTCTCTGTTCAGTCTTGTTTGGTACTCACTTTTAGACTGATCTCAGGATCAAACATTTTGGACGTGTCAATGCTAAACTCTGCAATACCATTATCATCAGTGGTGAAGTTGGCTGTGTTCTTGTTATTGACAAATAGCTGAATAACCTCACTGGAAATAGGAGAGTTGTTTTTGTCTACCAGCTTGATCTGTAGAAGAGAATGGGAGACATGTTTAAGCCTGCTATCTTATCGTATGTAGAGGCTCATGTTTTGTGCTCCCTTGTTCGTGTAACAGAATTGCTTTTTTAATCCCTTCAAAGCAATACATAAGAACTGAAATGTCTTTCTTCACATTCTGGCATCTATTTCAGCTATCTTATGAGGTTTGGAGCAGGAGCTTCTTCAGCATCTGCTGCATCATTGATAATGCCCTTTGTGGAACAAGAACTCCTTATGTCTCATCTCTTTCCTGATCAGACCATTCTGGCTACACATTTCCAGCTTAAAAATATTCCCCCTTTTCCTCCATTTTTATCTTATTAGTCTTGAGAGCCTGCTGCTGATACTTTCAGTATCTGAAGGCCTTTCCTCCAGGTCTTTGTTTTAAACTCTTTTCTCATTCTGTCCCCACTGCTCATGGTGTTAATGTGTTAAACACACAAATAATAATAATACCAGGCACCATTAGATAAATTCTGGGTTGTTAAGACTGAGCATTCATTTTAAGTTGGGTTTTCTGGTTTGGTTTTGGTTTTTTTTTTTGCAAAAAAAGATGGCAGGAGTAATAATATATTAATTACAAGCTTAAGACACTGACTACCCTTTCTGTCCACAAACAGCATGGAGAAAAATGACCTCTGAAATGAAAATAACAACAGAGATTTAACATTATTCAGGGTGATGTTGACTTCAGAGGGACTGAATGCAACAAAAATAGATGCATACAATATACATCCAGCACACACATTCCACAGAGAAGGGAAAGGCTATGAATCGTATGTGATGGAATCAGGACAGGGACTGGGATATGCTGCATTTTGAGCAAGTATGAGTATCAGGGACTTTGAGACAGTAGGTCCCCTAATATGACATTCAAGGGGTTTTTTTTTTGCATAAGACCAAATAAGCTGCCTGAAGCCACCAGCAGCAGCTTTGTCTCTGCGATAGAATCATAGAATAGTTAGGGTTGGAAAGGACCCTAAGATCATCTAGTTCCAACCTCCCTGCCATGGGCAGGAACACTTCACACTAAACCATGCCATCCAAGGCTCTGACCAACCTAGCCTTGAACACCGCCAGTGATGGAGCTTTCACAGCTTCCCCGGGCAACCCATTCCAGTGCCTCACCACCCTCACAGTAAAGAACTTCTTCCTCATATCCAATCTAAACTTCCTCTGTTTAAGTTTGAACCCATTACCCGTTGTCCTATCACTATAGTCCCTGACAAAGAGTCCCTCCCCCAGCATCCCTATAGGCCCCCTTGAGATATTGGAAGGCTGCTCTGAAGTCTCCATGCAGCCTTCTCTTCTCCAGGCTGAACAGCCCCAACTTTCTCAGCCTATCTGCATACAGGATGTGCTCCAGTCCCCTGATCATCCTCATGGCCCTCCTCTGGACTTGTTCCAACAGTTCCATGTCCTTTCTATGTTGAGGACACCAGAACTGCACACATTCCTCCAAGTGAGGTCTCGCAAGAGCAGAGTAGAGGGGCAGGACCACCTCCCTCGACCTGCTGGTCATGCTCCTTTTGATGCAGCCCAGGATATGGTTGGCTTTCTGGGGTACGACATCCCAGCCTCCTACCAGGTGTCTTTCAGCATGTGTAAACTCTAGCATGTGCAAATGCATGTGTTTGAGGAATTCACTGTGGCGCATTACCCCAGGAAGCCTGTTGATCCTCTTCCTTCAGTAAGGGGTGGTAAGGTGCACAGCAATCTGAAGATCGAAGTGGGGACCAAGTGAAGAAGTTATACAGGCATCTTCCAGAGGGGAAAAGAAAATCCTTGAAAGGCAATCTTTTCTATCCGTTATGTGCTATTGGTAAGATATCCCCTATCCTTTCATCATTGAAAAAAAAATGAACTGGAGGAGAGAGATTTATCCTTACCCTATAAACCACTGACAGTTATGTGGGATTTGTTACAAAACATAAAATCATGAAAAAGCTTTTTAAGACAGAAACTGTTATTTCCTTGATTTTTTTTTTCTTAAATTCCTCTCACTCTTTCCTCCCTTATCCTCCAGTGTTTTTATTAATGTCTAACTGTCATATGATGGTCAGTCCTGAAGGCAGTGATTCATATCAAGCTAAAAATGCAGGTTAGAAAAGTGATAGTTATTGGATTGTTTTGTTTCAAAGTATTTCTGGCAAAATTAAACTCAGAATATACTAATACTCTTCAGTATTTAGAATTACTAATAGCACACTCTATGTAAAAAGGAGACTTGGGGAGAGCACCACCCCCCCCAGACAGTGTCCCAAATGTTCCTATTACTGTTGTCATGTGATTGCCTGCCAGTCATCCTCAATACAAGCTCTCCACATCCTTACTTACCTGTCCAAAGTAAGGAATTCCTCTTCTGTAGTGGCGATCCACATTCTCAAACTGTATACTGCTCATCACCCGAGTTATGGAAATAGTCTGAGTAGCTGTGAGTTGCAGGCCTGTAAGAAATGTCCAAGGGAAGATGCACTTTGTCTTTCATATAGCTTCAGAGTTAGCGTTTGCCTGGAGATAGTTACTATGCTTTTAAAAATGGATCTTCTTCAGGAAGACATCCTTGTAGTCAGCAAGCAGATGCTGAATATCTCCTACTCTCCTTTTGACCACACTGCTGGTGAAGTTTCTGACTGTCTAGAAGGTATTACCTGTTCCCTTCTCTGTGACAATAGCTTTCACATCAAGATTCCTCATGTAACCAATGCGATTTAACTCAAAGATGTTGGAGATGAAAACCTGGGAGAGGCAGCCAGTCTTCAGCTGGAATAGGAAATAAAAAAATCCTGTCACCAAGGACCACAGCTTTCAAAGAATGCCAGCAATACACAGGACCCTTCTTTGGCAAGTGAAGTCTTTTCCTGATACTTTTAACATGATTTGTAGTGGACTGATGGAGATATCACCGTAGACACTTTTCAAATGGGAAGCAGAGCCGTAAAGAAGGAACATGTCAGACATCCTTCAGGCTTGTAGGAAATCAAGAAGAGAAATGAGGCACCCAGAGTCCCTAGCAAGATGAGTAGATGAGGTGAAGGATCAAAGAGAGAAAGAAAAGTGTGATGAGCAGTGGGAGAGAAGCAAGAAAACAGGAGAGAGGACAAAGAGGAATAATAATTGTGTAACATACATCTTTGGTAAAGGATTGACAAACTGGGCTCTTCTTGCATCTCCCATGTGAATCAAAATTCCTGCACACACTGAGCTGGACCTTCCCTTCAACAGGTTGGCCATAGGTGTACCTATGGGAAAAGGAGATAGGTCCATGGGTGATGATTGAAAAATTGACTTAAGCTAACATATGCAGGAATAGATCCAGGACCAGAAGTGAGCTGGGAATTCAGAGAATGGAATAGTTTCACAGGCTTTTCTTAACTCTCCTCCTGTTACAAAAGATGATACAACTCAGAAGCTGAAATATTAATGAGTTCTACTTCGTCCCTAAAAATAAATACCTCTATACGCACGATGGACAAACACGTTTACCAACCAAATTATGACTGTTGTATCCACTCTTCAGGTTCGACTGGGGTTTCTAGACACATTAAAGTCAACACAAAACTCCTCATACCTGCAAGAGGATCTGGATTTCAACCCTGGATTCTACATTACAAGATCTTAGTTTTAGAGTAAGCAAGGTCCTTCTGAAGGACTAAGCTTGGAAGGGGGAGTTAAAGACAGCTGGAACCCTAAGATCACTGCTAGAATTTAATGGTGCTGTGCTGTATGAAGATCTCCATCCTAAGTGAGTTATCGGGCGTGGACACATCCTACTTTATCAGGAGAGACCTTTCAAAAGATTTATTCAACTCACTGAACACCATTTGGAAGAGAATACTCTAGCAATATATGAGATGAGCACACAAGTAAATGAAAAGCTACAACCACCAAGTCAACCCTGATCAACCTCCAACCTCTTCTGAGACACTATTTATTTTAGTCTCTTGAGTAAGCCTGTCTCTTTCCCAGTCCTTGGAAAGTTCTTGCTCTTCAGCATATTTCCTAACCATTCTGCACCTGGTACTTACACTGCACAGACTTTCACTGTAAACTCTGAATCCAGGACTGTAAGGCTTGCTGGTGCAGAGACTGTGACATCAAATTTTGGCAACACTAGGACAGAGAATGAAAAGAAAAAAAAACCACAACACTGACAAATTGCAAACTTGCAGGCGTTCCTGAAATGAAAGAGAAAATATATATCATTAGTGTTAGATATATCATTAGTGTTAGTGTACAGATGGTATGGGATCCCAGAACTGGGGTGTCAAAATGTTTGACAAGTGGCCTGACCTGCAAAAGCTCACTAAATTGTTTCTACAAAGCTTTGAAGAGAAAACAGAGCTTCTGAGGTGAATCCAGTGATGTCTAGATGCCTTACAGAGCCTTGACCAAGAAAGTTCATGGACATGTCTGGAAGAAGGTTAGTTTGTCACAGTGAGTTTTGCAATCAATGTATTGATTTGTTATGCAGATTATTTTCCTGTCTGGACCTGTGCAGAATGGTTAATCTCTCTTATTTGGCTTTTCACTGTTCTTTTTTTTTCTTTTCCCTCTCCAGTTCTTAATGACAAATAATTGAAGTTCCATTTGCCAGGAAGCTGTTTTGAAGTTTCAGCAGTTAAAAGGTCTGATTGATAGGGGCCTTTATATAATAATGTTTTCTACTCTAAACAAAACCAGCGGGTGGCATTTACCATATTCCTCCACAAGGAAGGAGTGATTTGTTTTATCTCCTGACTTCTTTGCTACTATAATTCTGTAGCTCCCCAGGATAGGCTCTTCAGTTAGTGGGAATTCAATTTGGATAATGTACATCTCTGACGTCACATTTTGCCACTGAAAGATCCTGTTGCCCCGTGGATCCTGCAGAAGAAGAACAATACGGACTCGTATCATTTTTTTTTCCTTGGAAATCTTTTGCTACTGGCACGCAAAACCAGAAACAAAAAATAAAGTAGGACCAGGCTGCTTTAACTCACTGGAGAAATTGCTTAAAGCATGTGTATTGAGATAAATTATGCCTTGGTACTCTAATTGCTAATGTTGCTAGAGTCTCATCTCTTGATCTCAGATTTAAGCATCCTCTGCTAGCCTAGGTATTGGTCTCAATCATCATGTGATGTTGAACAACACTGCTGTTCCCTGCTCCTTAGTACATGTTGCTCTATTTTTGTGTCAAGAGGGGAGAGAAAGAAAATCTTTGTGCTCCCACTTCAGCTGAACTTATCCCACACAAATCTTGGCCTTTAGCATCCCATTTTTTTCAGCTTCTGGAAGAAGGAAGGAAGCATTTATTCTGTATTCACTAGGGTGTCATTTGCCTTTCAGCATGAGTTATGCTAGTTAGATTAAAGAAAACTCACACCATTTCTCTGAATTCTTAAAAGCACTGGCTGCAGAAAAACACACATAAAGCTCAAAATATGTATGTTCCACTGCAAACAAAGTAATATCACCTCAACTTCATGGTATAACATGGAAACTTGCAAGAATACTATCTAGACATGAACTGTAATTGCTATTTTAAAAATCCTTACAAAATGCCATGGAAGTGCTAACATAACTTATAATTAATGTGATCCTGAGGCACTGGCACAGGTTGCCCAAAAGAAGTGGTAAATGCTCCATCCCTGACAGTGTTCAAGGCCAGGCTGGGCAGAGCCTTGGGCAATATGGTCTAGTGGGAGGTGTTCCTGCCCATGGCAGGGGGGTTGGAACTGAATGATGTTAAGGTTCTTTCCAACCCAAACCATTCTATGATTCTGTGATTCTTGTATCCACAGCCTATATTTGTCCATAGTTTTCAGAACACTTGATTTGTGAAAACACATACCCAAAAATATGTTGCGCAAACCGGTGGAGGTGGGAGGCAGACAAAGGTAGGCATAAGAACAGTACAACTTTTAACTGCTGAAATTAGTATAGGTATGTTTTCCAGGTTAGTAAAGCTCAAACAAGATCCTGGGATTTTATGGAGTTTCTGCTAATTTTTTGTCAGTGTACCCAGGAGCAAGATTTGTCTGGATGTAGACACATACAAACTGATGCAAGCATGTGTGCCCTAGATTGCATTTGTAGATGAATAGTACAGTACAAAGAGAAAGAATTCTTACCTGAATTGCAATCAAGGAGTACTGAAAGAGGAATAAACAAAGTGGGAGAAGAGATTAGGTGGCTGAACAAACGCAAATTATTTTTCACCAGGGCTGTGAGAGATGCATAATCAATAATCAGTATAATGCCATTAATCAGATATCTTAATCTCTTACTTTAATCGGTCTAATAGCAGTTTTACTTCAATAAGAACATTACATAAAGGAAAGAGATCACATGAGAATGTCAGGGCAGTTTCTGATCTTACTGAATTTAGTGCAATCCCAGAGCAGCTGAGTAAGTATAGTTACAGAGATGCATTAAAACCGTGACTAGGGCTTCTTTGATTTTATATCCTAACTGCTTATTAGCATCAGCTCTTTTGGTAACATTCTGATGTCCTCTGCATTACAACCACATGAGAGGAGGCCTGTAAAGACACTTCTGTCTCTTGGCTTATGCACTATGGGCATGAAGGCAACTTGATGGCAATGTGAATAGCGCCTTTGATGAGGCAAATAATTGTGGTAACATCTTTCATTTTCATTTCACATTTCTAAAGTGGACAAAGTAGCACGTGGATGACTTACCAAATTTTGCAAGCAACAATTGTTATACAGTAATAGCAGGAGACTGAACCGTGGGCTTTCTGTTCAAAGCTAAAATAATGTCTGCTGTGACAAAGTGGAGGGGTTTTGAGCCTCTTCCCCAGAAACAGCAAGAGGTGTTGTGTCAGGAATCCAGCCTACTACACTCATGTTAATTCTCTGGCATTTAGTCTCTGCAACATCTCATTTTATCCACAGCAGCTGTTTACTTCAAATTTGAGAAGCAGTTGTGTCCCAGCAATTTTAAATACAGGGGAATGTTACTAGTCACTCACCATCTCCTGAATGGGTTTAAAATTGAAATCCAGGGCAACAACACGAAACATCACTGAAAAGACAAGGATCAGGCTGTTAGCATTAATTGTAGTTTATTTGGCTGAGTGCAGTGTTTTGCATTCATTAGCACTCCCAGTTTCACTGGGTCTTCTAAAAGTCCCACTTGCACAGGATGCAGCTAATAAAATTCACCTGAAGGTAAAAGAATCCTACAGAGACTTTGCTGAAGGGACTTTTCCCCCAAGTATCAGGTTCTCACATTCGTTCATGAAAGTTTACTTAACCTCAGATCAGGCAGTCTTAAGTGACAGCCATAATTCTTTCCATGACCATCTGCGTGATGCAAGCAAATTTGTTCCTCTTCACTTCCCCATCTCTAAAGCAGGGTTTATTGCTTTGAACAGAAGAAAGTTCCAAATATTACTGGAAGTAGATGGGGTGTCAGTTTTTCCTAATGCAGTGTAATTACTCTTAGTTCAGTTTGTTCTCATCTTCCACAGGTATTTTTGTTTGTTTGGTTGGTTTTTTTTGTTCTGTTATTTTTCTTTTTTTGGTAAAGGAATACTAAACAGAGAGCAAAGAGTTACTCCAGTGAGAAGGCTGGAGGGCCAAAAGAATTTGGGACAGCTGACCCAAATGACCCAAACTGGCCAAAGGGATATACCATACCATATGACATCATGTTCAGTATATAAACTTGGGGGGGAGGTTGGCCAGGAGCTGCTGCTCAGGAGCAGGGTGGCCATCAGTTGGCAAGTAGTGAGCAACTGTAGTGTGCATCACTTGTTTTGTATATGAATTTTTTATCACTGTGATTATCATTATCATTACTGTTTTCTTCCTTTTCTGTCCCATTAAGCTGCCTTTACCCCAACCCACGTGTTTTCTCAATGTTACTTTTCCCATTCTCTCCCCCATCCCACTGGGAGGGAGCGTGAGTGCTTAGTTGCCAGCTGGGGTTAAACCACAACAGCAAAGAAAAATAGAAACATGTATTTCCAAAATGTCCCTAAAAAGTATTACCTTTCCATAATTTCATTTAGACTACTGCTTCTCCCACCTCAAACCCAAGACATTTGACAACTAATAAAGCCATGGTTTGTGGACAACTTGGTTGCATCAGTTTCTGATTGTCAAGCTTTCCTTCAAGTTATGCATCTATGCAGCTAGAACTCATCCCTAATTAAAGCATAGCTGATTCAAATCTAAGGGCTATACGATTTGGCTGAGCTCTGGAAAGAAGTATTATCATAGTGTTTCCTATAGTGTTCTAGCTGTGTGTTAGAAGCCTTAAAGCCTAGGAGTAAATTAAGGAATGGATAAAGGTGGTTCTTTGCATACATGGAGCTCTGTTCAATTGTCAGCTGAGAAGTATGCATGAGGGAATAGGATAAGTGCAGGAAAAACAACAATATAAAGTCCAAAACCATCAGAACCCAGAAAGTAAGTAGCATGATTTTGTCTTTAAAGACACAGAATTAATTTTAAAATAATGGTTTTCACTCCTGGTCTTTAGATTGTCTTTGATGCTGACCAGCATCAAAGGAAGGGCAAATAAAATGATAGATACCATGGGCTGCCATGTCTCCTGCCATCCTGAAGATGACTTTCTGAGTTCCACACTTGTAATGATCTTAACAGAAACTCTGAAGAAACTGCCTAGACTGTAGCTCAGACTGAAAACACCTGGCAGAGAAATTCTGTCTGAAGAAATTGCTTCCTAAGGGACATGTTATAAACTAAATAGATATTCACCGCTCTGTCCTGGTTTATAGATGGGTTTGTCTGTCTGCACGAAGACAATGCTTTCTGTGTTCCAGATCATCACTGACCGCCGCTCTTCTAGGCTGACTGTGTTACCCTTAGCAGAGAAGGCAATGAAAGCTAATGGGGCAGAATTGACAGGAGGAATCTGTAATGAAACAGAAAAACAAGGGCAGGTTGTTAGTCTTGAAGTAATTCGCTCCAGAACCTATTGAACAGCTATACCTGTGGCCTGGACTCCTAAAAAGAGACACCCATTTCACTTTCATCACCTTCATCACCTTCCATCACTTTTCTTGGGCTTTTCTAATTTTTTATGTTTATTAAAAATGCCTCCTTTTCTGTTACTATATATCTCTCCTCTGTTTCCTTTTTTCTTCAATGAGTCTTATTTCACCTTACATTTCTTTTCCACCGGGACATTAATTAAAATTAATTTACCATGAAGTTGAAGCACTGTAGATCATTGCTCGATGTCATGGTTTTCTCAAAAATAGTGGTGTTGACAGCACCATATTCTAGAATGACTCTGATGGATATTGTCTCGTTGAGGTTAAGGAACTGCAGGCAAACCTGACCTGGAGAGCCAGTTTGGAGGACAGCAGGCACCATCAGGACATACTGCCTAGGAGATCGAAACATCAAAGTGATCACACCATAGAAAAAGAAGAAACAGCCTCAACAAGATGAGAGAAATACAAAGCATTGTTATTTTGTACCCACTGATTAGTTTAGATTAAATATCGGATGTTGTGCCAGTGCCCCTTACTTCTGCCCTGCAGCGCCCAGCCAATCCAGTCCTGTATTCCACACACAGCTCTGCCAGTGACCCCAACTCTTGTCTTTTTGTCCCTTACCTGAGTCCTGGACTCACCTGTTTTTAGCAGAATACACTGCTGTTACTACTACTATTGTTCTTTCTGAACATACATGTCAACTTCTATGGAAGTTCTGCAAAAGCAGAAGATGTGCTTCATATTAAATGAGAACCATTCACTTTTCATCTACATTCCAATTTAACTTAACTCTCCAGATATAAAAGATTAGTCACTGCAGTACTTATTATTTAAAGTAAAATTAGTGACACTAATTTTAGCACTAGTCTTAAAGCCTTATCATAAATACTATTCATAATAATATGATAGTTCTTACGGCTCAGGTTCCTTTGCAGCTGTTACATGCAGGAGAATAGCCAAAAGAAACTTCAGCCACATTTTTCTCACTGTGAGACACAAGAAAGAGATAAGCTCTCATCCCAAGAAACAATTCACTGCCTACTAGTTAAACAGCTCTGTAACATTCTCACCCAGTGCTCCAGAGGAAAGGAGTCAGCCCTTCAACTCTTCCTTGGCTTGTTCCTTAGATGTTAGTGACTTTATAATTGCAGCAAGGGGTGGAGATCTTAGTCTATTCTACTACTTGCAAGAACCTCCCCTAACCCTACTGCAAGCTAAACAAACCCACTGCCTTCAGACTGTAACACTACTGCAGTCTCTGAATGTCTGCACAAGATGTCTTTAGTGGTCTTGTTTTCAAGATGAGGGGCTTTGCTCTTTGCGCTGAGGCCTGGCACAGCACACAAAACTGCAAAATGATCCAAATTCTAAATGGTCTAAAATTTAAACAGAATAAGCCTGTCAAACCAGGTTAATATTTGAGGGGTTTGCCCACAATTGCTGGAAATTATCATCTGGATTGACAGTCTGGGTGAAGTAGACTTTCTGTATTTTGGCACCTGTTTCTGGTTAAAATAATGTATTGTCCCCTCTTTTCCCTTGTGGCATAGATATTTTGAATATTGATGAAACTGAATGATAGAGAAGCCAGAAACAGAAAAGGTCTTCAATATTTTTACCTTAGCCATTGACCACTTTACAGTGTTACTGATGTTTGATTAATTTCAGCTTGAACTAGCCATTTGATGGGTCCATGTAAATCTGTTAGTGCCCCAGGTTTCTAGTTTTCACACCTGTGTGAAAGCTGCTTGGTTTTCTTTGGGAGACAAAAAAAATCTGCTTTCATCCTCCTTCATTTGATCTCCTGTTCTCTCCAGAGAAAATAAAGAGCACTATGTGCTGCTCCCCATAAACAAAGCAGTGCTAGAAAACAGTAGTTTGATAACTGCAATTCTTTTTTTTCTGTTCATATTGGTACCAGATATGGCTGGAATGAAGTTATGATGTCAAGTTTCCTCACCCGTATGGTTCTGTGCTTTGCATTTGTGGCTAGAACACTGTCCATAATTCACCAGTGTTTTGTCTATTTCTGACCAGTGCTTGCACGGTGTCAAGGCTTTCTATCTTCCCCACCTCTCATCGAAAAGCCAGTACACTGGGGGTTGGACAAGAAATTGGGAGGGGACACAGCCAAGACAGCTGACCCAAGTGGACCAGAGGGATATCCGATACCATAGGACATCATACTCAGCAACAGAAGGTGGGGAAGAGGAGGAGTGAGAACATTTGTGGTTATGGCATTTGTCTTCTGAAGCTACCACTACATGTACTGAGGCCCTACTTCTCATTAAGTGGCTGGACGTCTGCTTGCCAATGGGAAGCAGTGCATAAATTCCTTTTTTTCTTCTCTTTCAAGTGCACCTTCTGTTTTCTTTATTAAGCTCTCTTTATCCCAACCCACGAGTCTTTTCACCCTCTTTCTATCCCTCAATCCCCCTGTAAAGGGCAGTAAGTGAAAGGCAAGGTCGGTGCTTGGCTGCTGGCTGGGGTCAACCCACCACTGTTTGTTATCAATATGGTTAAATTTTGTAGACCTGAAGCCAGAGAGATACTGCTTCAAAGGCAGAGTACTCGCATGGAAGCATGCTTTTCTCTAATCTCCTCATACATTGTGTGACTGCCTCTTCTTGTTTCTTGCTTGTGTGCGATAGTAGCACCTGCCACATAGGGCAGCTCTGATACTTTCTTCACTTACGTCCTCAAATTTTTCACTGAAATGCCAAACCATATGAAACTGGAACAGGGCAGCAGCAGGTGGTCCCCAGACTCTCTGTGGCATGATACGATTGTTTAGACCAGAGGCAACCAGATCAGCAGGTCAAGATACTGTATTTGGGGTTCTGTTCTCTCCTCATAGGTGAATTAATTCAGATGATTGGCACCTAAGTTAACCTAAAGCTTCTCCCCACACATACTCACATAGAAGGCATGTAAGATTCTCTCCTTAATCCTCTGTCACCAAGATTTCTTAGAGAGAGGTTTCAAGGCTGTTGTGCTTTGTACCAACACCATGATTCTTTTCCAGGATATTCTGGAAAACCTCATTGAACTTTCTAGGCATATATAAGGAACTATGAAGTAATGTTGGAGAAATATGTGTGTACAGATGGATTATCTTGCATTCCTGACTCAAAATGTGTTGTTTGCCAGCCTAATTTTGAATGTCACCTGAGCCATAACTTCTGACTTCAGCTAGTCTTGCTCAGTAGAAGCACAACTTGGCTAGATCCATGTATTTGCCGATGGAGAGCAATGAGAGGTACACTTGACAGTAGTAGAAGCTGCTGATCGATTTAGTTAACTTTGTTAATCTATACCCACCAGATGAGTATAGATTGTTTTCTGCCACTTAAACTGCCCTGTTGCAGGTGTAGTTAGACTGTAAAAATTCTGCCTTTACAGCTGTGGTTTGGTTTATTAGAGGCAGTAGATACGTTCTATCAGTAAAAGCTTATCTTTACGAATAAAATCTGCCTTATTATGATAAGATATAATAATACTACTCAACTGGGGTTTTGTTTGGGGTATTTTTGTGGTTTCTTTTTGCTTTTTTTTTTTTTTAATAAAGAACTGGTCACAGAGGTTTCTGTGTCAAGGGATGACCTGACCTCAAATTTCAGTCATTATTACTGCAAAGAGCCTGATTTCTTTCTTGTGGGAGTCAAAAAATGGCTCTAGGAAAATTCCAGGAGCTTCACTGTTTTTTCTTGCTTTTGCAATATTTGTAACTGCTCACATTTCTTTTAGCTATGGTACTCCTTCTTACTCTTGCAGTTTATTGTCATCGCCCAACCATTCTTTGTGCTTGACTGTAGCAGCGGAGGAGAAGAGAGTGGCAGTTCTGTGAGAATTTGCACAGCCTAGTAGAACAACTTTGAACTAACTAGCTGAGCACTGCAGTTGGTAGTGGCATGACCTCTGGCAAAGCCCACTTGAGGAATTCCATGATTGCCTTCTCAGCAGCCCCCCAGCTGGCAGTTTGGATATGGCCGACAGACCTGTAGCCATGTCATTGTGGCGTAGACACTGACACCTTTCTTGTAAATGGGTTAATTCCTGCATTCAAAGGAAGATCAGTGCAAAGAAACTTGGTCATTACAGTTATGAAAATTAACTGAAAAGCACTGAAGAGACGCATGACTTTGGCTATGACTGATTCTGATAAAATCTTCTTTAAGCAGATTGGATTGTAACGATTTGTTTAGGCATAATAAAGGTCGAAATGCTTGGTTTGGCCCAGGTGGCTGAGGAACAATGCTGAAAATGGTAACTACAGGTAAAGTTCTGCTTGGTCAATAGGGTCTCCAGTCAAGCATGCAAGATTTCTTTCATTGTTACAAGATGTGGGCCCTGACAAAGTTCTCTAGCAGCTCTGCAAGCTAAGAGGATAGTGAGTTCATTAGAGCAAATAAGTATATCCCTGGAGGAATAGTCACAGCTTGCAGTGATTTTAATGAATGATGGAATTTCTTTCAACAAAAATGTGGGAGAGGAAAGGGGGAGAGGGAAGGGAGTGGGGAAGGGTGCATTTTATTTCATCCTTGCATGAAGTTGCAAGGATTCTGTCATGCCAGAGACTCATATGAGTGCGGACGGGTCAGCCAGAACCTACCTTCAAAGCTGTGACTTTTATCCTTTTGTGTGAAGAGGCTGAGGTCTGAGCAGGAAAAGATCTGTGTGAGCTAAAGAATTAAGACTGTTTCTGCTGTGCAGTTTTGGTGGCAAATGTGCCAATCAAAGGCAAGTGAAGCTGGAAACTGACTTCTGTCACTGCACCTGCAAAACTTGGGAGTGGAAGCTGGTGTTCCTAGTTAAACACAGCTCACTCAGCAGAGCTTGAGCTAAGCTATAACCATAGAGATACAGTTTGGCTACCACGTTACTCTGCACTTTTGGGAGTACTTAAAAGTTTTACTGTCCTTGTATGGACAGGACCAATGGTTATTCAACCCTCCTTTCTTCGTGGACTTGATAGGCAAAAGCAAGGGTTGGGTTCAACTGCGACGAGGTCACTAATAGAATATCTGAATAAGTGCCACGAAAAAATCTTTGGCACTTAGTAAGTTCATTCTTCATACTTGTAAACATAGTTTTTTATTAGAGAGGAAGATAAATAATTAACAAGAAGTATCTAGAGGGGAACATTTGGCAAGTAGTTCCCAAAATATAGCTAGTTAAGCCCTTTCCTCTGGTGGGACAAGTAGGCTGGTTACATGCTCCCTCCCTAAACCTCCCATGGTGGAAATCATCTTGTCTATCAAAAGCTGACACTATGCATTTACTCTCCTGGCTACCAGAAAGGTACTGCAGGCTAAACCAGCCATCTCTACTGTGCTGAAGACTGCCAAACCCATTCTCTAACCTTTCAGCCTCTGAGGAAAAACCTAACTCTTTATTTCTATTTCACAGTTATGCACAACTCTCTTCTAAACTGTAACTTCTGCACTCTGTACATAGAAGCATCTGCTTTAGATTTGGGTGACAAGTTGTACCAGTCACATGTAGAAAGAAGTAAGATGTCTGAGGCTTTCGTATTGCAGTGGCTTTTCTCTGCTTTATAGAAACCCTCCTGTTTAATTCTGCAGAAATGCCTCAAAAATTCATTGTAACACCAGATTTCTGAATGCATGAGACTCTGTTAGCCTCCCTCATTTTCTCTCCTTCTCTCCACTAGCTTACAGAGGAGCAGCCTTTGCTGGCTGATTGCCCTTCTTCTCTGGATTTGAGAGGGGTCATTCAGGATTTTTGCTTCCCTGTGGAAGCCATCAGACTATAGAGCCTATAAAGGCTTTGCTGATATAATTGTACTTTAAAGTCCTTCTGTGGAGTTGCAGCCACTCTTGATATGACAGATCTGAATCATGCCTCTGAACAGCAGGTTGGGCTGTCTGTGGTAAGGGAACTGTGGCAAGGTAATGTCTTTACATGATTCGTTGTACATGGTTACATGAATGCACCTTTGTGGTAAGGACCTGGGCCAAATGAAATTTCTCAGACATATTTTTTTGGAGATGTTGTACAACTGTTCCAGCTGCTCAGAGAAGGAAAGTGTGGATCTTGGTGTAGTCACTTCAAGGTTGCAGAATGATGTTTTCAGAACCAAGAGTTCATAGAATATGAACCCAAGAAATGAGACTTAAATCTTTAAGAACAGGTGCTACTTCTACTCATTTCTTTCAAGTCTATCTTCTGTGGAGGCATGATATTGTTGGGGCTCAAACAGTGAAAAAGAGGACTTAGGATTCTCTGGCAACAGCTGATAACACCAAATGTTGGAGGCTACAGTCCCTCTGTGAGTACGAGGGTATCGCTTTGAACATTTTGCCACTGACCAACATCTCTCTTCTAATTCCCTCCTTTTTTTTTTTTTTTTTTTTGGGTGCAAAGGCTTTTCCTTTTCACCATGACATACCAGAAATTGAACTTGTTCCAGGCACATTATGGGAGCCATGCAAATGCTATTCAGAGCCTGCAGCTTTCTC
This sequence comes from Myiopsitta monachus, assembly GCA_017639245.1. NCBI lineage: Eukaryota > Metazoa > Chordata > Aves > Psittaciformes > Psittacidae > Myiopsitta > Myiopsitta monachus. The sequence goes on from CM029920.1 coordinate 63,046,762, forward strand.
CCCTTTATCTGTTACTATTATCTACTTGGCAGCACAACAATACTCTTGTGTTACTTGGTATATTAATTGCACTACTTTAAGGATGCCCCCCAGGGAGAGCCTCTTTGTGTCTTCAACCCCTGACCTTATGCCTGAAAAGTTTTGGATTCATTCTCCACACATAAAGCCTATTTCTGCTTCATCTCCAGTGGTAATATATTCTACAGCTTACTGAGCACTGTACAGAGCAAGCTGCGGGATGTGTCCTTGGTGAAGAGCTGTCATTCTTTATTATCTTCTATTACATTTCTAAACAGTTGAGACTTCTGAGCCAGCTCAGGGCAAATAAGCTGGCCTCAGGCAAACGGGTAGTCAGAGAAAGACCTCATTGCAAAGAACTAGGTGCATTTTAAGGCTATGGTCTTGTAAACAAACAGAGCTAGGCAAAACTATCTGTTGTACAGCACTGGATGGAGATGAGGGAGTGACTGGAGCATCACATCCATGTCTAATGTCATCCCTAGCTGCTAGGCTGAGGGGAATGCAAGTGCTTTGCTACTATGTGAAGCAGTGGTGGAGTCCTGGCTGTTCACACCTCTGATTAAAGCCTCCAGAGTCTCTCCTGTCACATTCCCACAGACTGTAGCAGGATGGATCCCATTGGAACTTCTGGAAGAAGTGGAAGCAGATGAGTGACCTTTTCTCACACTGGAAGTTAAAGGGAAGATTTATTCATGGTAGTTTTAAGGTCCTGAAGCATCTTTCCAGCTATAGCAATCAGTGTAAGGAAACATGACTCAACTGACTTCTTTCTAAGACAGAGTGTGTCAGTTGGGAACAAAACTTGATGGCATGTCTGGCTGTAACACCAGAACTGTGGGTCCTACCAGTCATGTGTAGAGGTTCAGCAGACTCCAAATTCTACCAAAACCCAGGGAGGTGGAAAGGAAGATTCACACTTGCTTCAGTAGGATCCAGACACTAGAAATTGATAAGCACAGCAACCAAAGACCAGATGAGGTGGGTCCCTGGGGAATAGACAGCCTGCGTGATTTGCACTCCAGCTATATTGGCTGCTGTACTTCAGGAACTTCTCTGAGTTCAGAATGCTCGGACATGGCTTTATTAAAGATACAGTGAGGATGAAAAAGTGAAGTCACAGTGAATCTTCTTTCTTTATCTGACAGAAATAAAATGAAGGAGCAGCTAGACACTATCTCCCATTATGTGCTCCCTTTATAGCCTCCTGCATGTAAGGCCTCAGCCTCAACATAGATATGAGATTGGATATGAGGAAGAAATTCTTTACCGTAAGAGTGGTGAGGCCCTGGAATGGGTTGCCCAGGGAAGTTGTGAATGCCCCATACCTGGCAGTGTTCAAGGCCACGTTGGACAGAACCTTGGGGGACATGGTTTAGTGGGAGGTGTTGGAGCTAGGTGATCTTAAGGTCCTTTCCAACCCTAACTATTCTATGATTCTGTAACACTTTGCTGGCTTCTTGATTCTACTGGCTTCTCTTTGCTCTGGGTTCCAGTCATTCTTTTTTTCTTGCAGTATATACCAACAGGCTTATATTTCTTTCAGCTATTTTGTGAGCCCTCTACTGACACTGGCAGGACTTCCATATTCCTGGAAGAGACAGAAAATGTCCAGGTAACCCCATCACAAAGGAAGCCTGCAATTAATTTGAAAATAATTATTTAACAAGCCTGTTACTCGTAATTTTCATCCCAGACTGACTGCAAATCATGAAGCATGTTTTCAGAAACGCAGAAATGCATCTAATGTCAGAACACAGTGACCACTTGTTACTGAAATGACTGAAAAGGTTGGATTTTTTTTTCATAATTTTGGCAATTAATTCCATCACTTTATGTGGTGGACTTTTTGTTGGCTACAAGTGGGAATAAGCGCTCCCTCAGCAAATTTGCTGATGATACCAAGGTGTGTGGTGCAGCTGGAGGGAAAGGATAGATTCCAAAGGGACCTTGACATGCTTCAGAGGTGGCCAATTCCAACCTCATGAAGTTCAACAATTTGAAGTGCAAGGTCCTACACCTGGGTCGGGGCAATCCCAGGCACAGCTGCAGGCTGGGCAGAGAAGTGATTCAGAGTAGCCCTGCGGAGAAGGGCTTGGGGATGTTGGTCAATGAGAAACTGAACATGAGCCGGCTTCAGTGTGTGCTCACAGCCCAGAAAACAGCCTTAACCTGGGCTGCATCGAAAGGAGCTTGACCAGCAGGTCAAAGGAGGTGATCCTGCCCCTCTACTCTGCTCTCATGAGACCCCACTTGGAGCACTGCATGCAGTCCTAGTGTCCTCAGCAGAAAAACTACATGGAGCTGCTGGAGCAAGTCCAGAGGAGGCCACGAGGATGATCAGGGGAGTGGAATACCTCACATACAAAGACAAACTGAGAAAGTTGGGGCTGTTCAGCCTGGAGAAGAGAAGGCTCGTGGAGACCTCATAGCAGCCTTCCAGTGTCTGAAGGGGGCATATAGGGATGCTGGAAAGAGACTCTTCATGAGGGACTGTAGCGTTAGGACAAGGGGTGATGGGCTTAAACGGAAACAGGGGAGATTTGAGTTAGGTGTAAGGAAAAAGTTCTTTATTGTGGGGCTGGTGAGACACTGGCACAGGCTGCCCAAAGAAGTGGCAAATGCTCCATCCCTGGCTGTGTTCAAGGACAGGTTGAAGAAATCCCTGAGCAACACAGTCTAGTGTGACGTGTTCTTTCCCATGGCAGGTGGGTTGGAACTAGATGATCTTACGGTCCTTTCCAACCCAAACCATTCTATGATTCTATGTAGGGGTTGGCATCTTCTTATAATCAAAGGTAAGCATTGCATACATCCGAGAAACAAGTAAGAATCTACTGCAACTGATTTTATGGAGTTGCAGTGCCTTATGTCTTCCTCCTAAGTTTCACCTAGTCTTCCTGGGCTACATAACTATGAAAGCTAGGGGCATGTATGATTTCACTGTTCCCACTGTTTACAGGATCATGTCTCAGATTGTGCTAGTCTGTGTCATCGCTCTTTCTTTGTGGCAAAACCAGTAGGAGCATAACTCAAACAATGCTAAGTCACTGAATCCCCTCCAAGCATTCACACTGAACAAAACTAAGTGTCAACAAGAATGAAAACCATCATGTGACAACAATGAGAAAAATCATGATGGATAACTCCAGCAAGCAATAAAGCTTAAAAGAAAAAAACCCTGCAGCTTAATTGTTGGCGACAAATTGCAGAAATCTAGAAAAGTGAAACAGAGCAAGTAATGCTGAATAGGTTTGCCCTGGGACAGGCTATTCAGCAGGGCAAATCTGATGGCCATGAGCTCTGCAGAGCCTCCAACACTGATCAAGGGCTTCTACAAGGTGCTGAAGGTTTCATGCAGATGCTATTGTGTTAGAGGCATTTTCTAGTCTTACTGGCAACCAGATGCTCCTGCTAAATATAACCAGGCTATCATTCAGGCTTTTAAACAGACAGACCATTTCAAAGAATTGTTTTTACAGAAAATATACCCATATGGAAGACCAGAGCCTGTCTGTCAACCAAACAACTGAGTGTAAACATACTGGTTTTGGCACCTAATAAAAACGCGTTTTTGGAGATCAGAGGCAACCCTTACCGTTTTGTTTCATTGACTCATGTGATCCTAAAAACTCAGTATCTGAAGTTCCTGTCAATTGTTACATCTTTTCATAGGCAATTTTAACAAGAAAATCCTTTGGCTCAGGTTTTCATGTATTTACTGCAGTCTCAAAGAACAGTGAGGATTTACTACACCTTCCCAATACTTTAGGTGGATAAAAAGTCTTCAGAGCTATCGTTGCATGACACAGACTGCAAAGAACTGGAAAAGGCTTAAAGGAATCGAACCTTTTTATTGACTGGCTAAGATAGGACCCAAAAGCTGCATTCACTGCTTGTGGCAAAGGATGACATTATCATGGCTATTATTGACTTGTCAGAAACATCAAGAGTAAGAGCCCTCCCACACTCCCAAAGTCATCTTTCAGGCTATGTGGCTTTTCTAAAGATTTCTTCTGTACTTGCTCTGCCACTTTTGTCTATTCTTTACTTCGTGACATCAAGCAGATTTTCACTAGTTCTTTCCACAGGAAGGAGTTACCCTTTGGTAAAGTAATGCTAAGAGCAGTGAGGCTCAGCTGTATGGACAAGAAATGAAACACATAAGAAAGTAGTTGTAGTGTACAACTGATTGAACAATAGCAAGATTTATGCTTGCTACTGCATGTGATAGGTTTCTGCTGTAACATGCTGTGCAACAGCTAATTTTTTACATAATTTAAAAATCAAGATGTTCTTACGGAGCTCATAAATAAACTAATTAAAATTTCTTATGTAGCGACATGTAAGAGGGAAGAACGTGAAACAGCATAACATGGAAGTAGCCAAATTTCTCAAATTTGCTGCATGAGCTAGAGAAATATATACAGATAAACCACAGTGAACCCAGGTCAAATAGTCTCGAAGCTCTATTTTCACTTCTGACAAACAAACAAAATTAAAATCTCAAAGAACTGAAAGTGTGGGACATAGTTCAACTTGTCTGACTTGCACTGAGATTAAGCAAACCCCTGAGTTCCTGCATCAGCAAATTCAGATGATCAAGCTCCATGAGAAAAAAATTTGGGTGACTAGTTGTGCCGGATGTAAGAGTTACAGAGGTAAAAGTAGACTATAAAAAGCAGATTTTGCTAGATACTGCTGGCATTGTCCCAACCACTCCCTCTCAGCCTAGTGTTTTTGACATTTATAGCAAAATTTAAATGCTGTGCTTTTGAAAGTATCTGCATTTCATATCAGTTTCCATCTGACCAGTCTTGCAGTTGGCCATTCACCGAAATGGCATTAAACAAAGGCTTTTGTTTAGTAGCAGGCTGAGTGTACACAGCTGAAGAAGGTGGATTGAACTAGTCTGACTGATCCCTCTGGAAGCTCACACAGTCTTTTCTGGAGACAAGGATGGCAGAGCAAGGGGGAGTTTGGGGTCACTGAAAAACAGCTTGGTACCTTAATATCTTCAGATTCACAGCTAATTCCTTATCATGTATCTGCCTGCAGCGAAAACCACCATGAGGTCTCACGCAAACATAAAAACATTGCTTTTAGTGTGACTTTGGGTCAGTTGTGCTTAAGGAGTGCTTCTGATGGGACAGAAATGCTGGGGATAGGACCTCTGGGTTTTGAGCAGAACTGGAGGATGTCAGGGCCGCTCACTTCATGATATCTTTTTCTCAAAATGTCATTCTTCTTTCAAAAGGTAGAAACTCACACCAATCGCCACTGAAATTGTCATGGAAGAAACTACTATTGTACTTCAATGAAGTAAAGCTTAAATCCAACCCAAAGAAAGCAGAGAGTTCTGTTCCCATACTTGTGTCCATCCTAAGGACAGTACCCAAAAACATTGATGGCATGACATGTAGTCATACATGCTGTTTTACACATCAAAGCATTCTTTCAGGCTTGCCTGCATGCACAGTGCTACCACATGAAAAGTTGCTATGTGCCCAAGGTTTTCAAACGCCAGGTGGTGTACTTAGAAAGATGGGACATGTCAGAGCATGAGGCCAGGTTCTTGAGGGTGCTAAGGCACTTGGTTCACATCAGCCAGGCTCTAAATTGACAAAAATTCATAAAGAGACATCATATCCTATGCCCTACTATTCAGCTGTTTAGCACAACTACCCAGCTGCTTCCCAAAATTTCCTAAAAGTCCTGATGTTGCTAAATTCCTGATGTCTGCTTTTTTTTCCTGGACCCCAATGTCACTCTCAAGCTGTATACTCTCCTGCTAGCTGATGTGCAGAAACTCTTACCCTGTCTCAAGACTTCTCCAAATGCACATGAAAATCACCCAGAAAAAGAGTTCTGGGAGTTGTTACACATCTTGTGCCTCAACCTATCCAGTGGTAATGGTGTTTGTCTATGATAGGAATTATTTGTGAAGTCCTCTGTCTTTCTGGAGAGAAGACCTGAGCCTGTGGGTGACTTGACATAGGAGTCAGAGTAGCTGGTGATGAAGCAGACTATGGACATGCCTAAACAGGCCAGTAAACCTCCAAATTTCAGCTTGTTTATGTCTCCCCCACCAACATTTGGGCAGAAGGATTTGAATTTATCTGCATCTGTTAATGCACGACCAAGCAGAGACAGCGAGGACATGACCAAGACACTTTTGGTCGACTTCAGAGGACATATGAGGAAATAGGAATCTGTTTCCAAAGGGAAGAAAAGGAAAGACTTTCATCTGACTAGAAATGCCACAGTTCAGACTATTTTTCATTTTAGGTAGTATCTTAGATAGTAACCTGAGAAGAAGTTGGTTCACAAGGACTATCCAAGACAATATCAGTCTGATTTTACATCCCCACAACCCCTTTACTTACAGAGACAGTAGGGTTTGTAATAAAGGGCATTGTATTTGACTAAACTGAAGACAGCTGTAATAACCCAACTCATATTGGAGCACAGGAACCTTACTGCACGTCTGAACTTGCAGAAAACTCTGAGCAACTAGCCAAGAAATACGTCTACTGGGAGTAACCAATTGATGAATAGGCTCCTTGTCTGTAGGTATGTCTATATATGTGTATGTTGATACGTGGCTCAGAAGACAAAACCCCCTGCAGCAAAATGTTGCTTCACACGGTGTGGCTGGAAGTTCAGCACAGTCCCTGGCATTGTGCTTTTATTGGTCAGGGACAAGTAGTAGATTATTGTCCTGGATGCAGCAAGAAAGGTGATGTCAGTAAGCCTTTGAAAACCTTCAGGCTTTAGGTTCCGTGATCTTACCTCAGGGGAAATACCTGGTGCTAAATCACTTTACAGTTCTTTTTAAAAAGCATGTGAAAGTTGGTCAAAGACATAAACAATAAAAGAAGTTGTTTTGGGGGTGATAGTTATATTTTTAAAGCTTTAATGTAAAATGTCCTTAATTTTTGTCCCACCCAATGGGCCTTTCCTTAGGGAACCTCCTGGATGAGTGCCTTTTACAGTGCACTGAAGGACTTATGCATGACTGCTTTTGGCTGCAAGGAGAACTAATATTTACTAAATTCTTCAGAACTAAAAAAGCAATTGAGGGGCAGACCTGATGGACAGGTTCGGGTGTTTTCTGTTACCTGAGTCATGCATCTTGACACACTGCTCACAGTTGTAGCTCATCTTAAAGGGCTCGCGTCCCTCAGGCTTGCACTCAGGTCCTGGGAAGAAAATGGATATTCTTCCTTTGCAGCTGTTTCCTGCTTTCAATTTCTGGTTTCTACTGCGTGGTTCTTAGAATAGGAGGTTTCATTTGATGTCCTGCACAGGTCCCTTCTAAGTCATCCTTTATGTGCTTCTACAGCTTCCAAATATCTTTTGTACCTTTCTGGGATTACTTTGGGCCTGTGGGTCTCTTTCATGGCTGCCCTTTAACACAAAGGTTCCTGCATGCCTCAGTGCAATAGGATTAGTTCCACTTTAGCCATCTCTGAGCAAGCTTGACCACTCTATTGAAGAGTGGTCTCAGGGTGTACAAAAGGCTCTTCCTTTCCTACCACTTTGCATTGTGTGGTCTCCCTCATGATAGGCTCATTGCTTTGTATCAAAATCTGCTTTTAAAAGCCTATTTTTATGACAAATTAGCTAGTCTCTTCCAAAACTAGGAATATGTCTAACACCCTGACTGAAGAGAGAGCAGCTCAGGGATATGATTAAATTGGCAGATGTCTGCTCAGATTGTTATGGACATGTGGTTGGTTTCTGTGGTCCTTACACTAGTGTGATCTGGTCAGGACAAAGGTAATGACAGTGTGCGTGTGGCTGTCTGCTGTACCTGCTCACTAAATGCAGAAAACACTACAGGAGATTTCTCGTACTTTGCCACCCCATCATAAGCTCCTCATGGCTCTCTTCAACTTTCATTCTGTCCAAATCTTATTTTTATTCTTCCATGGGCTCCATTGGGTCCACCATTCCCCCCTAACCTCTTTTCAAAGAGTTTCTGCGTCACAGCTCTCAAGTTTCTCCCACTATTATGCTGAACTACTGCACTTTTTCTGGAGTTTCTGGGTAGAAAGCTCCCATCACATAGGCCAGGAACCCAGTTCTGTCTATGCCACAAGACGTCACTCATGTCAGGATGTCATCATTGATTGACATGTCCAAGGTACGAAATTTTTATCTTACGAAATACCTTACAGCAACCAGTTCTAGATAAAAGGAGTGGAGACCGGGACAAATAGCATGGACAATCAGAAGGTTTTATTACAAAGAGCAATAGAACATGAGCTGTTAATCTGAAAAAAGCATTCTAACTAGGGGCAAAAACTGCATAAGAGTTGTCTCCCTGTGACTAGAATTCTGACCTCTGTAAACCACTCAGTTCAGTTACTGGAAAAGGTGAGGATCAAAGTAATTTCTGCAGAATCTTCCTTCAGGATAAATGGAAAGACCAAAACAAGTAAAATGTAGAGAACATTCACTAGCAGCAGATTATTCTCCTAATCTTGGATTTCTTAAGAGGAATCTGTGGCCATGAGTACGCATTTCAGGAGTTTACTTTCACACAAAGCTCTCACCAGAATGTATGTCATGGGTTTTCAAAAAGATGGATGGTCAGGGTTAACAATTGCACAGTACCTCCCTTGTTAGAAAAAGCACTTTATCTGGAGTTTGTGATCCACACTGACCCAAGCTCTTTTGAAGTATGGGCCAGAATGGGTCATTCTGATCTACTGCAGTTTGGAATTCGCTTATTCCTCATTCTTCTATATGACTTTCATTGCCTTCCCAGAAATAACCAAATCTCTTATCCCCTCCTTCCTCTACAAATGCTTGCCTGATGCCTTCTGAACCATTATCTCTTCTGGCACGTATCTAATTTCAGCTGGAAGGTGGGGAGCAGGGTGATTTGTATTCTGCAAGGGCGTATTCATCTGGAAAGAAGAAAGGAAGATGACATTTTTATGAGTGAGAAATCATTCTGACCCCAGTTCGTGTGCCTTGCGATTAATGCATTATGAACCAGAAAACATTTGATAGATGTTGCGGTAGTCTTCTAGTTGTCAAGGCGCTCAGTTACAGGGCTGCACAGTCAGAACCAATGCACTCCTCTGGCTATGCTTGACAGGACACATCATTGCTGAGACCATGAAAGATGTGGATCAGGTGGCAGAACATGCACTCCAGGGCCAGTTCTCTGGACATTGCTGCTAATCTGTTAGGATGCAGTTCCCAATTGTTGTGCCAAGCTTGTGAAAAGCACAGGGAAACCTGTCCTGGGTAATGTCTGATAACTGAGTAATGTCTGATGCAACCGTAATCCAGTGAGGCCAGATTGAGAAAGGCGGTCAGACACTTAACTTTCTAGTTAGGTGCTTAAACTCCTTTTGCGTTCAGTGGAGCTGTCATTCCTAAGTATTTAAATTGCACGAAGGAAGAGTTCCTTGAAAGCAGCCTTCTATGGCAATATAAAGCAAAAATATGAGATAACCCACATCAGGAAAGACAGGGCCATGGCTGCATTTGAGTTATTGATTTTAACCATTGTGTTCAGGCTACGGAAAGAAAGTGGAATCACACTTCTTTATGCACGTAGTTTGTAGGAAAACAGCTCCTGACATATCACTTTCTAATCTGCTTTATGTTGAAATGCTCCCGAAAAAAGAAAAGACGTTGGCAGAAACTGTCAATGCTCTGCAAACCCTTTGCAATTTAGTAATCAAAACCAGCAGAATTGCTAACTTGCTCTCCACTTGTCTCTCCTGAGACACAAAGGTAGCAAATGCAGTAAAGGGAAGAGAGGCTTGCACAGAGAGAGCAAGGGAAAACACACTGTCCACATCTTGTAAATACTGAGATCAATACTTTGATTTCACTGGTTTTGCTCAGGCCTACTAAGGTCACCTACCTGTTTCGTAGTAATCATACATATGTACTGGCACTGGTTTGATATCCAAGACAGGCAGGCTTTGCTCCACACTGAAGGAGAAGTTTATTTCCTTCTGGGAAACCTGGAAATGGCAAGACAAGAAAATGCATCAGACTTTTTCTTCTTGTATCTACCTTGAGGCTAAGGTTGAAGAAGGCATTTCTGGGTCAGACTGTGTGGCAAAAGTGCCATTCTCATTTCTCTCCATATTGTAAACTTGATATCAAATCAGATTAATCGTTTAATAGCTGTTGCTAAATAAGTTTTATTGCTAGAATGGTGTGCTCTTTTCTTTCTTTCTCTTTGTATTTCCATTGCCAATTATCCCAGCCATTCCTGGTTGCTGCAGCTTTCAGCACATCATGACATGTTGAATCAACACATTCACCTTGACATTGAAAGTTGCCATTAGTTTCTTTCCTTGCCTTTTCCCAGCTGAAATCACCTTCAGCACCCTTATGAACCTTCTCCTCCCTTTTCTTTCTTAAATCACTTTGAGCTCAAGTTCTCCATCCTCCCCTGTGATTCTGTTCCTCAGTCCACACTCTTGCAGCTATATATCCCAAACTTTCCTCTAGCCTCAGCTTCCTCAGCTTCTCAAACTTCCTCTTGTGTATCCCTGCTCTCTTCACCCTTTGTCCTTGTTTTTGTCTTGCTGACCACTTTATAAGAATGGAACCATGGGCAAGGACTCTGGAGAACTTTCTGAATCACTGATGCCCTGCTGAGTAAACTTTTCACATCTCAAGATCTCAGCTTCTCTGTGAATTCAGGACACTGACTCCAAACTTCCTTACTAGATTCTTGGAGACCATAAGAATTTCTATTAAGAATTACAATTTGAGAGGTAGATAATGTTACTATTTCATTTTGCTTCCTCTCTCCTTCCCTTCTTGGTATTTTAAGATCCCTTGTGTTTTGATTTTCATCTTTCTCCTCTCTCATTCCCTTTATCAATGGGAATTGGTGTGGAAGAACTATTCTTTCCATACATAAATCTCTCTAAAAGGGAGGGGACGATACTGACTCCCTGTAAAACACTCTCAGATTAATGGATGAGAAGCATCACTTAGAGGCTGAGCAATATTATGTGGATTGGAAACTTTTGCAATATGGACTGCAGCTTAGCTGTGTTTGAGAAATCCTATTTAATCATGAGGCATTCTTCACAAAAAGCAATAAATGCTGATTGCCTCACTGTAGACTACAACTACTTTGTACATATAGATTTGATGCTGGATTGAATGAAACCCCTTTACATCTTTAAGACGTGTATTGCTAATCTCTGTTTTAAACTTCCAATTCAAGGAAAACAAAAAGAAAACTCCCAAACTTACCTTCTGAAGGTAGAAAAAAATGTGGTTGTTCTTGATGTCTACACGATCCACGACAGAATTCTGGTACTGAAGCTTTAAACAAGGCAAATAATAGCAATGTTAACATAGGAGACTTGCCAAGGACACTTCGAACGTGCTTTGCTGTGGAATAGATATTTCGAAGCGGCTGCCGTCCTCCTCCTGTGCCACTCTGACATCTCTTGGCCAAAATGAGAAATGCAAGTAGAGCATTTTCACAACAGGCCGAGCGCAAACCAGTCACAACGATAAACAGTTTTTCCAGTCAGCTTTGGTGCATGTAACTTCAGCATTAACTTGAATGCTCTCATTTCAATGAAAACTTACAAGACATTTCTGCAGCTCAAGCTGACTCACTTGCTAGTCCATCGTACATTTAAAAACAACCCAAATGTTTTAAAAAAATTAGAAAAGCATATGAGCACAATTATTTTTCTATAAAAATACACAACCACAAAATATTCCAAACTTTAAAACCAGCTATTTTTTCCCCAAGTACCTATGAAGAGGAAGAGGATGCCAGTGTAACAACCTAATGGAAAAATCTGCCAAAGTAAAGTTATGAATCTTATACAGTTCTAGCCAAAAAATGGAATTCAGGCCTGAAGGCTGAACGATTATAAGTGTACCAAGCTATGAGCAGACTCTACAATGAGCTTCATTCCTCTTTTTGACTACTTGAATTCTTGGCCAAATATTGAAGATACCAGAGGAATCTGATTCAGATCTGCTACTGGAGGGACCGGGCCTTGGGAGCAGAAACTGGTCAGGCTACCGGGCTTGACCAGCTAGCAGGGACTCCTTTGTGTTTGCTGGGGCATGTGCATGTGTCTGTATGAGGCAACTGGGAGGCCAAGCCCAGCTGCTGCAGAGAGTGCATGTTTACTGTTTACTGGAGATACATTATGGATATGTTAGCTGTTTACTGGAGATACCCACCATACATATATGAGTGCTGGGGGGCACTCTAGTTCCTGCCACTAGAGGCACTAGCCTTGAGGGTGCATATGTCCAGATGCCAGCAACTGAGTAGAACAAGGATCCAGGGACAGCTACTGGGCAGATTGGGTGTCTAAGGTCAGCTACCAGAGGTGCCCACATTGCATATTTGCATGTACATATGTACATGTGTATACATTCATATATATATGTATATGTATCTTTCCCACAAATGAGCTTTCAGACTGGTGACCCAGGAAAGGAAACAGAATAAGGTCATTTGTGCTGTGTTTGTGTAAATGCTGTCTTTCCTGTCTCTGATGATCTGTGTGGCCAGCCTTGTAGATATGTAGATATGTGTGTGATGTGCATGTCTGCCTATTGAGAATATACAGCCTTGCTGTCAGCTGTACCTGGGGATATGAAGCTGCAGCAGTCTCGCATCTATTGGGCTACTGGATTTGTGCTCCTAACAGATTTGCCTTCAATAGATGAACAGCCACATGTCTGATACACAGAGTATGTGACAGATGGCTGTAACCAGAGACTTGGCAGAATTCCCATGGGGCTCCAATTTGCTAACCAGAGACTATTTTTTCTACTTCCTATGTTTTCAGGGTTTGCCATTCACTTTGCTCCCATTCTTTACCTTTTCCAGGGATGACCTTACAGGAACAAAACCCGAGAGCATCTTCACATTAATAATAGCCATGTTGGAGACTTCACGGTTTCCTGTGTAACTAAAGTGAGAAAAGTTCTGTTAGTCTGGTCTGCAAATGGAAAGGAGGCCAATGAACTACATTTTCAGATCCCAATGATCCTTTTTGTCTTCCTGCAGCAGTAGCAGTTATCTGCCTGCACTCAAATCCTTCCTTCGATGCCTTAACAAACTATGAATGCAAAGGGGTAGGTCAATAAGAGGAAGTTACCTGGTGGAGATGACAAGGTCAAATTTTGGTGGGAAGTTGCTTGTGCAAGATACATTGGTCGTCCGTACGGAGAGAGAAAATCCTGCAACTTTTTTTGGCAAATGGATGTTGTATCTCAGTGTGGTCTAAAAGAGATGGGAAATGCAAGATGGTCACAGGCTTACAGGCTTTTGTGGCTTTGGCATGAGGTATGGAAGTATAGGGGACCTCCTGCTTAGTTCTCAGAGGGGTGGTGCTGAGTTTCCAGCTTGCTTACCTGCAGATAGACACAGCCAGTGCCGTTCACTTCCACACTATAGTTGCCTGGAATAGCAGGTAAGGAAGCCTGCTGCAGTAAGAAGCGGTTCTTGTCATTCACCTGGAAAGTCTTACTGGGGGATTCCATGAAGTTGACTTTGACTGTGTTAAGACTGTTTTTAGAGAAGGTGAGGTATCCATACTGGGCTAAAGCTTGGAGAGCAACAACAGTGTCCTGAAAAGAACAACATGATTCCTAATTAGATACCCAGCTGTAAGATGGTGAGTGAGATTAGCACAGCTCCTATTTCCCTGATGCTTTGTCAGTGCTCATACATGGAGGGGGACTTTGTAAAGAGCTAAGGAGACACAATACAAGTTCTGTGGCAACCAAACCCAGTTGTTACCTGGCTGGAAGAGAAACCACCATATGGGTTCTGTTGTTTGACAAGCCAGTGCACAATGTGAGAAGTGTAAGATAAATCTTCTGGAGTGAGTTTTGCTTTATTGAGCAAAGCCAGGAGCACATAGCTGGTCATTTCAATCTCAGCGGAAGGGGCACGGGGATAGAAGACAGGTGAATGTTCTGCTGGTGGCTGCTTTTCTCTCTGCCAGTAAACTGAAGCACCTGAAAACAGAAAAGTGGGATGTATAAAGCATGGAAATATCTCTTGCTGGTTAATTCACTACAGCATCACTTGGGAGATAGGCACACAATTCCCTCTCTGCCTTTCTCCTAAAGTTTTTTCAGCCATCAGTGTCCTGAACAGGAAAAGTTTCAGTTCCAGGACTGAAAACAGAAATGGATGGAAAAGAAATTAATAAAAGGAGGCTGCACAAGTCAAAGAGTGGTTGAAACAAAGTGCAGCAGATGCTAAAGCAGTAGCAGACTGGAGCACATGACACAGTCAAGGGAACTGGGTTTGTTCAGTGTGTAGAAGAGGCTAATGGAGAAACCAGGCAGTCTTCCACCACCTTGGTCTGAGACTTCCAGAGGTCTTTTCCCATATTTCATAATTCTGAGAAAATCAGGCCACAACTCCATCTTTTGTGAAGCAAAAAGAGAGACAGAGAAGTTCATAGAGATGAATTCAGCAGCAGAACAGACATTAAATGGGAGGGGAGCAGCATGAATGAGAAAACTATTCCATCAGCTGTATTGCCTGTACCATGGCCATACTGTGCTTACCATCTCTAGTAGCTGTCTTGTCCAGCTTCTCAAGGAGGAATTGGTATCTTTTCTCTTGGCCAGCTAAGCCATAAGCATAGGCAAAGAGGGCCTGGTTATACAGGTTGTGGACTCCATTGCTAAATGCAGTCTCCAAACAGTTCATGCCATTCTGAACAACAGGATGCTGATAATGCAAAACATAATAGGGTTGTCAGGTACTTGGATTTGCATCTCTGTTTCTCTTTAAATACTTCCACCACTGCTTAAGCTGCCATAACTGACCCTTCATGCTAAGAATATACATGATCCATGTTATATTTAATGGCCTACATTGTGTATCCTATTAAAAAATGCCTTTCTAATGGTACTGCCTTCTTTCTTTGCTTGTTTAGAGGCAGTATGGCCAGACTAACAGAGCACTGGTTCTTTTCCTGACCTGGACTATAGATGGAGTAAGCAAATTCAGTCTGGATTTTGCATCTACGTAGACTACCAACTGGAATCCTCAGGGATTTTTCAAATTGACCCATAGGAACTGATTTATAACACTCACCAAATAGTTATGGCAACTGCAGGGTTCTGGAAATAAATTTCCTCAGATGACCCTAATGTCCAACAATCAGTATTTACCAAGAACAATTTGTATTGCTCAAGAATACAGATGTGAGAACTATGACTTGCACACTTTGACAACTGGCTGACTGGACTAATAGAGCATAACATCATCAAATACCTACCGCAGCAGAGTGTCCAGCCTCCAGCAATGCTGCTACAACGTAGGCTGTGAGTGAGTATTCACCCTCTTCTCCACCCTGAAAGAAAAACAAGCAAAGAAATGGTCAGCACAGAAAGAAATACAATATTATTTAATTCATAGTTATTAATTCATAATGATTAATTCAGATACCAGTTAGATTTGAGATCAGAAGTAATTTCTGTATCCTTGTGTGCACAGGAACAAGAAACATCAAGCTCACTCAGGATAAAGCCAAAAATTATTTCATGTGTTTTCCTGGCTTTTGCACATATGCAATAAAGCACATTATAGCCTGTGGCTGAACACATAATGCAATAGGAAAAATAAAACCTGAGACTTCTAACTCAGACAGCTCTACTTGTTTCTATCACCTTGTCAATAGCAGGCATAAGAATCATTCCCTGCTTGTATGTGACAGACACAAGAGAATAGTACCAGGAAGAGAAAGGGTATGGTCATAAGCTTGTGTCTAGAAGACATGATCCAGATCAGTCCCAAAGGCAGGACTGGATGTGTGGGACTATACTAGTTTCAGTTACCTTCAGAGCATTGTTAAAATGTGACCCAGCATTTTCAAAGCAGCCATCTGACTTCTGCTTGCTTGCCAGCCAGATCAGAGCTTGAGACTGGACTCTCTCATCAATGTAGATGTAGTGTTTGGCTTGCTCAAATGACTTGTACACAAAGGCAGTGAGCCTGTAGGTGAATCAGAAACAGAAAGCAGGTAAGGTGTGAACAAGCAACTGGATGTGCACAAAAAATGACATTAAATGAACTCTGAAATGTCTGAGGTAAAAGAAACAAGTGTTTTGTAAGTTTAAATAAATAACATAGTTAAAAATTGACCTAAGGTTTCTCCATTACTGTGCTTGAAACCATTCTTTCTGAACAAGGATAAAGTATAGACACAGATTGATGATTCATGACAGTAATTTCTAATTTTAAGTAACAGAATTATGAATTAAACTAGGTGTGAAGGTACCTCTGGAAGTCTCCAGTCCAACCACTTGCTTGAACTAGGGACAACCTCATTCTTTGTTCTATCGTGTTGAGAAAATCTCCAGAGATAGACATCCACATCCTCCCTGGGCATTTGACTCAGTGCTTCCCTTTCTCCCAGGGAAAACTGGGTCTTTTTCCTTGTACTCAGCTGGAGTTTTCCTTGCAACTTGAGTAAGGACAAACTCTTGTTCTTACTCTGTGCACCCCTGAAAAGAGTCTGTCTGTCTTTTCTACAGTCCCCATCCAGACAGCAGAAAGTTTTACCCAGTTTTCCCATCACTCTCCTGTTCTATGGGCTGAAAAAACCCAGTTCCTTCGACCTCCGCTTGAATATCTAGCCCAAAATCTACTCTAGCCCAAATCATCTCCTCCTCTTGTTGCACTCTCTCTGGTTTATTAATCTCTCCTTTACTAGGGAATAGAAATTAATTAAGCTTTGTCGATTTGGTCTATTAAAAATAATAACCACTTAATACTGATCATTTTTCAAAGCCTAAGGATTCTGCACTAGAGAAATAGAAAGCATCATCACTTACCATACACTCCCTTCCCTATCTCGTTTCCCAAAAGAGCTGTAGGATCCATCCCGGTGTTTGTATGATAGCTGTTTTTGGTATCCTAAAAACACAATAAAGAAGACATATTTCAAATCACAATAAAGAAGACATATTTCTAATCACAATAAAGAACTAGTCCTGTTTATCATTCAACTGAAGCAGTAAGACTTTTTAATTTACTATTAAGTAATGTATATCTGGTGAATAATGTCAGCTACTATGAATTCTAGGTCCTTTTGCTCTGGGAAGTATGACATGCATCTTTGGGGTGCTGTCACTGCATGCTCCAATGCAATAAATGTAGTGCTAGAATTCAGAGATGAGTGCTCACCGTGTAGACCTGAAGAGTTGCATGCACACAATCACAACTTTAAATGGAAGAATCTGAAACCTTCTCACCTGTAGATAAATATCCAGTACCCTTGACTCTGATCTCTTCAGTCAGTTGCCCAGTCCTATTCAGATAATCCAGGGCATAGATGTTGGGTGTGAACAAAGCCATGTTCTGTTCTCCACAACCATAAGGCATATGGAGGAGGTTCTCCATGTTCCTCAAGGCTGTACCCAAAATGTCTCCTGAAGAATGAAAGATATAAGAAGTCATTTCAGTTCAAACATGTTTTTGTTACACAGCATTATACATCAGTACTGGCTGGCATGGGTTCTGAGAAGCACCTATGAGCCCTTGGAAGGGTTAGAGTTTTCTCTGCCCTTTACAACCTGCTTCCCATTTTGTGTGTACATGTGAGAACAACTTGTGGGGTACAACGCTCATGGGCTACAGAGGCTGTCCTGCACAGTATCAGCACACCTCACACTGACCCAAGCATGAAAAAAACCTGTATTTGGAAAGTGATCTGAGTTCAGAACCTCATAAAATTGTCCCCGAAGAGAACTGTCAGTCTTAATAATGACGTTGTGATTAGTAGGGTTGATCGGGACCTGAAAGTCTTGTTCTGTGGGAACTTACTGACGTGTTTTTCTTTATGCAAAAGCATAAATTTGAAATGAGGCAGTCAGCAAAGTTCTGATGTATTCTTTCCAAGAAATCAAAATAATTTTTTCAAAGAAGTCTGCCTTTTCTACTTTTTCAGCTGAATTAACTGCTTTACTATAGAGAATGGGATATGCTAATATAATATAATCTGAAATGCAATATTAAGTTGAAGTAATTTGAGTATTTTGTCCCTTTTTGATATGACCAAATTGCAAAGTAGGAAACATTTCCTCTAAAATCAAGTATTTCCTCAGCTTCCCATTAGCTTTGCACATGTATACATGATGGCACTTGGTGCAGCACTAGGGAAATGCCATTTATTTTTGGCTTTTATTCTAAGTGCTAAACTTACCAATGACGGAAAAATAAGCTCTGGCTGATCCCTGCACTAGGTTTCTGGGCAGGCTGAGAGACACTGGTTCAGAGATCATTATGCCTGATGAGAAAATGTAACAAGAATAATTGTTAAAATCATCTTTTTTCTAGAAGTCTTTACTTTGTAAGCATTGCTACAGTGACTGTTAAAATCTGCAGCCTGGGTAAAGGAAACGCTGCAGAGACTTGCCCAGTTAGTATCTTTCAGATATACTCATTGCAAGGTATCTCTAAAAAGCCTGAATTGTAGCCCAGCACCTTGACCCTGAAACCCTCTTTCCTCCTCTGGAAGGGCCTCTGGCTTTGTAGGACAAAGCCTGCAAGACAGTGAAGCAGCTCCAGTGACTGCCTGGAATGAATGAACGACCTCACCTTACCTTTCGTACAGACGAGGGAGCTCTGAGTCAACTCCTTTTTAATGCCTTCAGGCTGTTTGGATTGCAGGGAATTGGTCAGGAAAAGAAGAAAAATGAAGAACATCACTAAGAAGCCATGACAATTTAACAGTGTAAAGCAGTCTGTCCACGTGGCTATCCAGACAGTGCATCCATTGAACCCAGTCCTACTCTATCTCCACTGGAATATCTTTTGATCCATGGCTCCCTCTCTCTTTTACACAACATCCTGTCCAGAACATCTTCCTTCTTAGAAAGCAGTTATGAAATAAACATTGCCAGTCTATAAGAGGGACTCTGTCCAACTAATCCTATGTGGGTTCTTCTTTATGATGCTCAAGATAAACCTTTGTCCTTTTATATCTGCCCTCCACCCCCATCTACAGTATGAGAGTCACAGGCTAAAGGCATTTTTAGGTAAGGTATGGAATCTCCTCCCTTCTGCCTACATCTCTACTGACATCTGTGGGGTGCCAGAGCATGTACACTCTGACATAAAATACCACAAAGGAGACAGTGGCAGGAAGAGAGTGGATGCCACTGAATGTTGTGATTTAAGCTGTTATTTTCATGTGAAGCAGCCTACACAGCTCCACCTGTGTCAGCTGACTTGCTTCCTCACACTAGCTAACTGCTTCTAATTCACAGCTATAGGAATTGCAGTTCCCACAGAGCAGAAAGCACGTTCAGATTTCCTACTGTACCTCAACAAGCAGAGTTTGAATTAGGGTGTCCCTGCGAATTGTCTCCTCTTCTGGGGATGTGCTGTTCCCAGTACCTCCAGTATTCAGTTTGGCCTCAGCAGTAATCGTGAATTTCACCTCACCTGGAAAGCCACCCACCAATCCAAGAAAAGAGTTATCTTCAATGGCTACAGCTATCCCTGGTTTTCACTGCCTCTTCTAGGCTGATGAACTGATGAGAAATGTATTATCTCTGAAAGCAGCTCAGTAAAAACAAATTTCATGGAGGTTCCATATCTGTCTGCTACTGGCAAGGAGTGGTAGATTGGGGCCCTATTATGAGGAATGAAATAGGGGTGATCCTGTCTAAAAAATTACAGTACTATCAGTTTCCACCTCTCTTAGCCTTATGCTGAGTTTTCTTTGGCCTAGGGCAGTGTTGCAATAGTTATAGCTCTGCTGCATCTTTCCTTCTGATGGAGTTTGTTAACTGAGGGACAACAGTGAGGAGGAGCCTCAGGGCTGCTGCAGCGCTGAGAAGCAGCCCTGCAGTGAGCAGCTGTGGAGGTGTTGCTCACTTCACCCTTTTAATCATTGCAAACTGGAAATCCAAAGAAGCTTTTTATTTAGGAAAAATGCATTATCAGAGTTATCAGGGAGAAACAACAGCTTTGTTTCAGCTCTGCAATATTATTTCGCTGCATATCCAGTTTTCATCCCACTATAATTTTGCGTCTATCTCTGTGGGTTTGAAGGAAATCACACTGACTTTAGGATTTTAGAAACTGCCTTTTAAAGAAAAGGTCCATCGATGGCTCATTTTGAGAAGAATTTTTGCTCCTTAAAAGCTTCTCATACTTCAGCTTCTGGGGCACTTACACATGCATGCTGTTCTAACTGCTTCTTTTAAAAGACACTATTGACTTGAAGGCAGTGTGAATTGGCACAGCTGTAAAATTGGGGAACAGCTATGTCCCCTTTGCCTGTTGGGAATCCAATCCAAAATTATAAGTAAGTTTTATTCTTACTGAATACAGCTGCTTAGGTGCAAAAATGTCAGCTGAAAGATCATGGGCATGTGAAATTCTGCCAGTATTTCATACATAATGTGGGAAGTGAAGAGTTAGTCCTAAAATGGACAGGAAATTAAGTACCAAAAATCAGAAGAGATAAAACATCAGAACAATTCACTGCTCATTCAGTGCGTCTAAGGGAGCTTTAGCAGAGATCTGATACTAAATTCATGGAGCAATAAATGGAGCTGTCCAGAAATGCCTGCCTTTGGGTAATTGATATTGCATTAAAAGGTGGGAGTAAGAGAAGAAGAAAGACCAAACAGGGATATATCAATGTGATGAAAAGACAAACTTACCAAGTTTTTGGGGGCTAACTGCCCAAATATAGGTTTTTCTTTCATTGGCACACACCTTTGCTGTGTTGCCATCTGGTGAAAGGATTTCTGCCTTGTAGTCACTTGACTTCGCTAGTATGGCACTGATCTGAGACAAAGAAGGAGAAAGATTACAAATGAAATAGGCTGCCCCTAAAGCTAGGCTGCAGAGCAAGGGAGACCTCCTAGAGAAACTATCTGTCATTTGAATCTGTGGGATGGTACCAGGACAGAAGGACAGGGCACTTCTCTGAGGAAGTGGCAAAGCTGTCTCTTTTCTGCCCACTGTAACTGTTTCCCAGAAGTATACCAAGGTGTCTGTGCCAATTAGTCATCTTGGGAGTTACTGCTACATACAACATATTTAGCATATATTGTGTTTTGCACAGCACAGTACCCAAACTCCATGTTCCAGTTCCTCCTTCAGGAGCAAAAAGAAGTAGTAAATTATATAGGGATAAGGATCAAGTTCTTATCTTCTGTGGACCAGCCACAGTTATCACCGGCTGCATTTTCTAGGGTTATGATACAGGCATGTGCCCAGGGAGAGAGAGTGAGAGAGTAATGTATCAGGCTAAAGTGTAAGTTAGACACTTGTTTCTGCATTTCTGGTGCATTATGCAGGAGAATGACAGGTTGTCTGAGAAATAGACAAAACATATAGGAAGTAAAATGAACTTGATATACCTGGATGCATTTGTCGAGGTAATTGAAGACATTGGCTATTAAATTAAATTTTTCCCCTCGAATAACAGAGTATGGCAAGGTGAGATCCACAAAGAATGGTTGGAACGCTGTCAATGAAACAGGTGAAGAGATGCCAAAGCCAGCATCATCATGCATGCAGAATGCACTGGCTTTCCATTCTGTGATGGTGTCAGGAATGGTGTAAAAGACATCGACCTCTCCTCTGGAACTGAGGGAAATGAGAAAAACAAAATAAGAAGTGATCTTTGGCATTTTAAAGCCAAATTATAGAATTGGCTCCCTACTTGAGTTAGTACAAAAGTGTTTTCATCTCACTTTCTGCAAGATGCCTTTCTATATTTAAGAAAGTTATAAAGCTGGAAGTAAAGATGGAGGTGCTGTTGAACTACATCTTGAAAAGCACTTGAAAGAATACTCAGCTTTTTAAATTTAGAAATACAATTTGTTTAAATACCATAATCCCCAAATATACAGATTAGAACCAATACATTTGGATTAATGTTCTAGAACAGCCCTTGGATGTATTGTTAAGATGGAGATATTCTTATTGCAGATGCTGTGATAGCCTGGAAAGATCACCAAAATAACCTGAGCTATTGCTGCTGAATTAAACATTGGATGAAACACAACAAGTTTTGCTCCTGTTCTCTCCAAAACAAATGCTTTTATTTTACTTTTAGCCCTTATTCTTTCTCCACAGCAGAAGGATGTGGGAAAGAGCACAGAACATATGTTGTTCACACTTCAAGTAGGTTTAACACTGTGTACAAGGTTGGGATCTCAACAGACATTGATCAAGATGAGAAAAGGAGACTCAAATCTACAAAGCAGACATATATTCCATGGCTTCTGCCCAGAAATAATTTCAGCAACATGTATAAACTCAAAACCAACTGTAAGAAGTGAAAATAAAAATACTTACTTGATATGAAGCAGATCCCAAATCCAGGTCTCAGGGAAGAATTTTCGAACAGTGTTAACTCCAGAAAGAATCCTTGACTCATCTAGAATATTGCCTATGGTTTAAGTATAATAGAAAGGTCATGCCAGGAGAATATGAACTGCTGTCAGGCATGCTTAACACCATAAGGAACAGTAAGTATCCTGTTTGAGCATTTTCCCATTCTTTTTCCCATAAAAAAGGAGAATTCTAACAGATATAGGGTATGTGAAGAAACAATTTCTTATCTGCTCCCTTTTCCCATGGGAAAGTACTAGAAAATTTAGCCATTTCACAAGACATTTCACTTTATTTCATACTGAAAGGTATCATCCAGTTAGAAAGGCATGTTCCCCACCCTCTACCACTAGCTCACTAGAAAGCAGTACCCAGCATTGTCACCAAAACTTTGAATGCTTTACAAACTTCTCTGAGAACTCAATCATTTTTACCCTGTTCAATAGTTAAAACTGAATATCCAGTCCATTGGAAAACTACTTTTTTTTTTTTCCCATACAGTTAAACTACAGGTCTGGTACTAGGAACCAAGGTTTTTCTTCCAGTTTTGCCATGGACTCACTTGTTATGTCCAAGAAGTCATTTAGCATGGGGGTACCTCAGTGTTCCAAAGTAAGAGAGAATTGACTCTACTGCAAGAACTGTCAGAAAGAGATCACTAGAAACAAACTGGGACACAGACTAATTAAAAAAAAAGACCCAAGCCCCTCAACATGCTGGTTGCTATCTTATAAAGGCAACAGTTTTGAAGAGCAGGAAGACGGACTGGAGATGTAGTATGAACCTTCTTTTACCTGAACCATAGCCACTGGCATGGTCAAAATAGACAGGATAATCTTCCGTATCTGATTTATCTTCATTGCACAGAACTGGCTTCCGTAGCACAGAGTTGGTGAAAACCTTCAGGCCCATATCCTATATGTGAAGGAATTGGTCATGTCACTAGCCAGCAGTGCATCCTATCTGGGTTATCATACCTCATCTCTCCCCTCCCTCCTCACATCCCACCCTTGCAAACCTGAACGTCACAACTCTCTCTACACTCTCTACATCTTTCTTATGGAGCAGTGACACCTGGTGTTCTGTGAAGATCAGTAGTGATGGGGCTTATGTAAGATCTTAGCCTATAGGGACAGTGGAAAGTGGAGGCAAGTGTAACAGGAACCAAGTGGCCTACATCATAAACTCAGATATTTACTAGGAATGCCTGAGATCATGAGCCAAGGCCACGGTCCTGCATGGGAAATATGTAGTGAAGCATAGGCAGGATCCCAGTGAATATATCTAGTATGGATTTTCAGGCTTCCTGAAGAGGGAGGGATATGAAGGCAGAAAATGGGAGTTTGGAAACTTTAGGCAGTTTCAGGTATCAGATGCCTTCTCTTAGTAGTTATAGCACCACCTGAGAAGTTGAATGCTAATGTGCATGAATTCTTCTGGAACACTCCCGCTTAAAGAACCACACAAAGCACATACCCTGAAAATCCTGTAGACATTACCATCACGACTGACATTCACAGGTTCATAGTACAAGCCATCAAAAAAGGTAGTTTTGATTGGGGTACACGCCTCTGGCTTGTCATCTTCCAGGTTGAGTCCATTGTAGTGATAGCCATATAAATCACTCACACGAAGTTGATAGTACACCTGGGAGGTTAGAACAAGTTGTATAAACACAAGGAAGGTCCCAGGCAGGTGCAAAAGCATGTATATGCGAAGCTTATGATGGCCCCTGCACAATCCTGTACACTGTGGTGGCTTTGCCTAGTGTTGCCTAACTGGAAATGAATAAACAATTTGGATGAAGAAGGACCGTACTCTACATAAGAAGGACTGTACCATCCTCCTTCTGAGCTACAGTAGCTTTGTGGGGTAAACTCGAACAAAACGCACAGAGTTATGTCCCTGAGTTATGCAAGCAGGAAGCAGGAGTCCAACAAGATACTAGCTGACATCTGCAGCTTTTGTTCTAGGCCCAAGGCCTATCTGAATCATAAAATGGAATTTTGACATAATCACTCCCCAGGGAGGAACTATGTAACTATGCTTTAAAGGATTTACATTATACATACTCTTGAGATATGTGTTACATGGCCATGCTTTCCAAAAGTAAATGTTACACTATGAATTTCTGTCTTTGAGGTATACAACTGCCATAGACCTTTTTTTAATCACTGCGATGCCTGATTCCAAGGGAAAAGTGAAAGTACGCATAGCAGCAGAGACATAAAAGGCTGGGAATTAGAATGTCACTGTGGATGTCCCTAGGTCAAAAGAACACAGGACATGGAATGTGGCTTACTCTCTCGGCAGATAACTCTCGTTCAGGCTGAAGAAGAAGGACGCTCTGGTCTACAGCTCGAAGGGCACAGTAGGAGTTGGCAGCAGCTTTAAGGTGGAGACCGACTTTAGAGCCGGGGAGACCCTGCTTCTCAGAGAACTCGAGCTGGAGCTGGAAATTAATAAATCCAAGGCAATCACATAGAAATTAGGAGAACCAGCTTGGCTCACAGCCCTAAATCTCACCCTTCACCTGCACGCACCCTGTTCTCTGCGGGACAAAGCTCCTGCCACTAGATGGCCCTTCTGAATCCCTGCTCTGTAAAAATCCACTACCTCGGTAATCCCAGTCACCTCCCGCTCCCCACTCCACTCAGAACTTTTTTCCTGAGTCTGAGAATACATGTCAATTCCAGGGACAGCTCCTCATGTTCCCAGGCACACCTGTACCTTTTCCATTCCTAAACGCCGTCCCGAGTGCAGAGCTCTTGATAAGGTCATTCCCTAACTGTTCTTATATTAAAGAGCCAGTTGATAGGGCCCTTGATAAGAAAGCGAAGACTTTTACCTTGTTTTTGAAGCATACATCGCTCTGTATCCAAGTGCTGTCAGCCACTATCTCCCCATGAGGATGCACTGTGTAGAGTAACAGTCTGGCACTGGAGGCAAGCTTCTCGGTGACAGCCAGTGTGATGGAGAATGTACCTCTGGGAGCTGTGTAAGGAACATGGAACAGGGGATGAGAAGCCAACAAAAGGGATCAGAAAAACTCAGCTTTGGTGGAAGGGCCATATATTTATTCATGACCTACCAGCGCTTTTAAATAACAGGAAAGTTGGATATTGGAAGATTCATCTTGCAGTGGCTGAGAAACAGCTCCCATTAGCAAGACCATAGTAACAAACTGGAAAGTAATGAAAGTAGGGTGCTTTGCAGAGAGGGGTCTGAGCTGAGTAGAAATTTGACAAGAAAATCTGTGCATGATTGCCTTTGGATCTCAAACCTAGAATGTCCTACACCTGAGAAGATAGGCCAATCTCCTGAGCTAAGGGAGAGCTTTCTTAACACTAACAAATATGAAGTTTTTATCTACATGAATGAAAACTACTAGAACAGGGCCAGGAAATTAAGCTTGAGACCAAAGATGACAAGTACTAAACAACAAGTCCTGTATGTGGAGTGAGGCTTACTTAAGCCACTACTGAAGGCTGGATATAGACCAGGTTCTGAAAGAAAATAAGTTTTTAACAATGAAAGAAAGAAGTTCAGTTTGCTGTGTTCAGTAGGATCGTTGTCATTTGTGGGTATTTGAAGTCTTCTGAAAGTGCAAGGAATTCTAAGCACTTAACTGCTAAATATCCATGTCAAATGGGACAAGTCTTCTTTTCTAACTTTAAAAAGTTTTAAACTTCTAATTGGTAAGATTAGGATGTCACAGAATAACTGTGAACCTGTAAATATTCCTTGTCAAGAAATAAAACAAAAGAAGGTTATATTCTTTCTGTTTGGTCACAACAAAGGCTTTTGTCTTTCAACTAGCAAGATAAATTTGATCATGATACAGGAGATTGGCTAGATGCTGCAGCAAAACAAACAATACAGTGAGTGGTGACAGGTGATGGGGTTTAAGAGCTAGTACCTGATTTAGCTGCAGTTCTTTGCTTTCATCCCTTCTTACAAAACTTACTAATGCTCTAGGGCTCAGAAAGGTGCTCTGAAGCAACACGCTCTAGAACTTACCACCAGTGATGTTCACTTGCTTCTGGCCACTGAGAATAATTTTTCCTTTTGTCATCACCTGGCATAGAAAAATCTCATGAGACAAGATCAAAAGCACCTTCACCCTTCCCCCATGAAATCATTTTGAGTAGTGTTCTGAGAGGCTTCAAAGGCTGTCAAATCAGGCTGTGATCTGTAACCACTGTTTGGTCTGGAGATTTCTGCCTTCTATGCTGTTCAGCAGAAAGTGAAAGAAAAGAGATAGGAGTCGTGGCAGCACTTACCACATAGTAGAAGTTTGTGTGCTCAGCCTTCCTGTAGCTCTCTTTGTCCAGGACATATTGAACATTGATCATTTGCTGTTGGCCACAGCTGAGCTTCTCCTTCACTGGCTCAATCTTCACAAAGCTGTTTGTCCGCGAGTAGAAACGCCGGACAAAGAATAAGGCTTGGGGCTCGTTATCATACCTCCAGTTGAAGAAGTCTGCACAGTCATCTAGTGCCTGCCTGACCTATGCAGAGGAATCATATATGAACAATCAACAAAATGGAAAATAAAAAACAGGAGGCAGGTGAGAGGCAAAAGCATCTTCCTGCTCAAATATACTGTTGGGAAGCTGATTTCTGGGGCCATTTAAGCCAAAACCAAGAGCTAGTGTGAAAAATTTGTGCTTCACCAGTCCCAAACAGGGGACCTTCTGAACATCTTAATGTATCTGGGCATCTATGGCACATTGCAGTAGGGAGGTTTTTTTCAGATTCTTGCAGGCTTGGGCAGGTTGTATAAGCTGCTTGGACTTATTGTGAGTTAGAATGGCATTGTTCTTTTTCTTGGCTGTTCCTATCATACCAGAGAGAAGGCATGACAACATGAGAGGACCATGTGGTAGCAACAAGCATGAGCCGCTCTCTCTCTGGCAGCAGAAATGCAGGGAAGCAGGCAGCAGCAGGGAAAGAGGCTGATGTGCATCCAGGCTGGGTGGGAAAGACAGAGCAGTCTGTGATGAAGGTCCTCTAGTGCACAGAGAAGGAAGAGGTCTGCACAAAGAGCTTCTGAGCAAAGGAAATAACAATGAGCTGCTGAAAATCACTGCAGCCCAAATATTCCTAGAGTGCAGTCTGCCAGTTATCAGGCATTGGTATTTTCTCATTAGTTTCAGGTATTGGTAGACCGACGGACTGTTTTCCTCATCTGAAAGAATCCTGCCAGCACTTACCAAATTGCTTCTAAACCCTCTCTCCAATGAAGCATGTTTGTCAGGAATTAGACTGAAGCCTGTATCTACTTACTCTCAACTTATAACTGGGATCAAAGAAGTTGGATGTGTCGATGGAAAAAGCAGCAATGCCGTTCTTGTTGGTGGTATAGTTGGCTAGATATTCTTCATTGAGCTCCAGCAGGACAGTCCTACCAGCAATGGGCTTGCCATCCATATCTGTCACAGTGATCTGAACATAAAGAATACCCAAGAGATTCAGAAAAAAACAAACCAAACCCAAAAAAACAATGAGAAATGCTCTGCTTACCAGAGGACACTCACTTAAGCACTGAGGACAACTGCAGGGAGAAGAAATCAAGAATTATATGTACTTACGAAGCAAATGTTCCCTCAATATTTTGAAGAAACAGGAGTTCTGTGACAGGCAAAGGCAGGCAATTGCCATCAGTGCAAGGACAAAATATATGTAACAGTAGGAGAAGGAACTGTATACATACATGATCTCATATAACAAATTCTTTTAATGATAAATACTCTTTCTCTTCTGTGACCACTAGTTCTGTGGGCCATCACATAAGATAAAGACCATTGAGTGAGAGATGGTGGATGGAACTCTTATCATCCTCACTCTTTCTGAACAAAGAGAAACAGAGCAACTCCAGAATTCATACTCTCTAGAGAGCACTGATTAACAAACCTAAAGCAATTAAATGACTTCATGGCCACAAGTAATCTGTGGAGCTCAGGAGAACCTCCCAGTTCCTAGGCACCTGTTAATACCCTGTCCCAACCATATATTAGGATGGTGCTGTACAGCTCATCCTTCTTTCTGTGCCTGTGTTTTTCCTGCATGTGCAGGCTGCGAAGAAGTCAGAATATGCTTCAACACCGTTTACTTTGCTGCTTTAAGTAAACACCCCTGGGACTGTGTGATACAACACAGGGGAAATTCTACCTTCAGTTTAGGCATAGCTGCTGCTGAAGTAGTTTCCTGCAGACTAAGTTAAAGGCCTGTATGACCTTCACTTACCCATCTTTTAGGCATTCTGTAAGTATGGCAAAAGAGAGACCCTAACAGTATAGGTATGATACCTTGTTCTTATTTTATCTAGAAGCATCTAATGTAGCAGGAGAATTATGCAGCAGTCACTGTTTTGCAGCATTATTATGGGAAGTTGTCAGCACAGAGTCAAGGGTTACCCATAAATAGGGCACCACAGGGACCATCATGCTGGACCTCAGGGAGTTTTGATCTAAATGTGTCCTTCCAGGCACTCACCTGACCATGGTAAGGAATTCCCCTCTTGTAATAGAAATCCATATTCTCAAACATCAGTCTGTCATTTTCTTGGTTGACTGCAACATAGTCATTGCTTTTCATCTGGATACCTGTGAGACATTGACAGTATAAAGCAGAGGAAACAGAAATCAGACTGGCCTGAAAACTGTTTTCTTGGAAAAGCTATACGGAGCAGTGATGCTCTGGAGGGAGAGCTATGCAGAAAATGGTGATTGTTTGCTGCACAGATTAGGATCCAGGAGATTCCCCTCAGCAAGTACCACCTGTTAGCTTTAATCAGCTACTCCCAACCTTCACTTGGTATTACCTGTCCCATTTTCAGTGACAATGCTTTCTACGTTGAGGCTGGTATACATCCTGGCATAGCTGCGGTAGAGCTGGAATGTTTTGATGGAGATTACAGTGTTGAGGCAGCCATCCTTCCCCAGCTGGAAGCAGAACACAAAGGGAAAAGCCATTTTTATCAAGGTTTGGTGTCGTGGTTTAAGATGTAAATTTCACTTCTCCCTCCCTTCCCCCCCCCCCCCTCCGATGGGGGGGAAATGGGGAGAAGAACCAAAAGAATGTAACTCCCACGGGTTGAGATAAGAGCAGTCCAGTAACTGAGATATAATACAAATCACTACTGCTACCACCAATAATAATAATAATGACAAGGCAAATACAAGGGAAAAAGATACAACTGCTCGCCGCCCGACTGAGCTGAGAGAGAGAGCCACTTCCGGGTTCCGGCCCCCAGTATTTTACATCCTGGGCATGACGTGCTGTGGTATGGAATAGCTCTTTGGTCAGTTTGGGTCAGGTGTCCTGTCTCTGCTTCCTCCCGGCTCCCCCTCCTCCCTGGCATAGCATGAGACTCAAAGTCCTTGGCCAGGCCAAAACATTGTCAAGCAGTAACTGAAAACACTGCTGTTATCAGCAGCTGCTCCCAGGCACGAAATTAAAAACACAGTGCTGCACCAGCTACCAAGAAGGAGAAAAATGACTGCTGCTGCTGAACCCATGACATTTGGAAAATTACTTCTGACTCTGTATTAGTGGGTCTCTGAAGAGCCTCATTGTCTCTGCTCAAATCTTCAGTTCTTCCTTTCTACTTGCTCCCTTCCTACATTACACTTCTCTCTCCGTGGCTCCCTTCCTACATCATTGTTTCAATATCATTTACCTTTGCACCTGGAAGCCTCTCTCCTCATTCCCCCTAGTCCTTTCTTATGCTCATGCTCCTTCTTAAACTCATCTTGCATGAAGCCTGAACTCTGACCAGAGCACTTTGATGTAGTGGAGAAATTAATCATTAGTTTAGCATTAAGTGTCCTCAGAGACTCCCAGTATAGGTCTGCTGGTTAGATGTGGTAAGAACACAGCTCCAGTGTTTTAGAAATGATCACAGATTTATATTTTCATAAGCTTTCATTCCTCCTAGTGACTGTTCCTGGAGGAAGAATCAAAGTCTCCTAATAAGGTCATCAGTAAAAACTACTTTCATAGCACTGCCTGTGAGACAGTGAGAAAAAGCATGCCTCTGAGATTGTCTCTCTGGTGTTTCCCAGGAAATGAATGAGGCCACCAAATACTCTGCTACATGTTGGGTAGTAAAGCTGGCTGGGAAGAAAAGCCTTGCCCGGTATCATACCAGTCCAGTGACTGCTTCACAGGTTTCTTTCTGGCTTTGCTCACATTGTGGACTGTAAAAGTGCCGCTGACACACATTGATTCGGGCATTCCCTTGCACTGGTTGGCTGTAAGTGTACCTAGAAGAAGGAAAAGACACAAGAATCCAATCATGTCGACTTAGCATGAAATCTGCAAAGACTGCAGAGTATTACAGACTCTAAACCCCTCAGAAGTGCCCATAGCAAGGCAGAAGAGCTGCTGGGAATTAGGACCAGTTAATGCTAGCAGAATTCCCTACAAGTACTTTTAGGCTGTTTCTGGCATCTTGTTAAAAAAGCCTGGTTTACCATTGTTTTGCTGTAGTCATTCTTCAAGGTCTGAAGCTGAAAAGTGGTGCTGCATTCAGGTTGAGATACTCCTTCCCTGCTGCTTGCTTTTTCTTCTTAGTGCCTTATGCAAAGCAGGACATACTGCAGAAAGATCCCTATTCTCCCATTTAGGTCATGCCACTCTGCCCTTTGGCTGTATTGCGGCCATCAATCTTAATGGCATACGCTCTGGTACTATTTCTCTCTTTCTCTGTAATACTAAAAAACAAAGCTAGCAAGTATGTACTGCTTGCTATCTTTAAACTACCAGATACACATAAACTCCCTGAGTTCTAATTTTGCTGTGTAGCTGGAAGAGACTTATATTTCATGTCATGGAAATCACAGCTAAAGGAACTGCTGTAACCCATACATTGAATCAGCAGCAGTCGGGGCCCCCCTTCCCAGCACGCACACCATCCTCCACCCCATGTTTCTTGTGCACGGATACGTTGTTCTCAGCTCTGATACTTACAAAGCACAAACATTCACCCTAATTTCTTCATCAAAGAAAGAAATCCTCTTTGGCACACTGGTTGTCACTTCAAATTTTGGCAGCACTGGAAATGCAATGTGAATATGACTGATCAGTAGTTATATGCCAGAGGCAGGTATATGTGTAGAAGACAGTAAAAAAAAAAAACCCAAACCAGTTGGCAAAGGCATTTTCACCAAGAAGGGAGAGGAAATAGTTCAAAGAAAAGTCTACCTAGGAGCTGGCTGTAGGATAATAATAATCATATTAATAATAATAACAGGCACAGTAAGAATTGTGAGAAATCACTAATTGGCTCTACATTTTATTCAAAAGAAAGGTGGGAGTAATGCTGATGTGTTAAACCAGTGAAGCCCCGAAGAACAAAAGTTATTATGCATTCAAAACCCATTGAAGGAGAAAGGCAACTGATTAAGTGAAATAGTAAAATCAAATAGGTCACTGTCACTCTCTCTTTTCAGCTTATTTTCTGTCCTGGGTCACCAGCAATAATGGCAACATAGCTGTAAAAGGCCTTCTTATCACAAACCTGTACCCAGGAGACTGAAAGAGATGAAAGAGCTCTGAAGGGTAAACAGGAAAGGTGCTTTATTGCTCTTACAAAAAACCCAAACAACTGGGAGTTGTCCAAGCCTACTCTGGGGCCTACTAAGGAAAACCTTCCTCTATAAGATGAGAAAACTTGTAAGATCAAAACAAATCTAGCAACTTTCTTCATATGGTCTGTTCCAGAGAGTAAGCACATCATTACATGAGCTTTGGCACCTACAGTACCCACTGTTTTCCATCTTGCATTTTCACTGTCTATCCAACCCCCAGGAGTAACAACCCAATACCTGTCATGACATATCTGCTTGATAGATAACATCTTCAGATATCTCTGCATATCTTAGCCTACTGCTCTTAATATGGGCAAAAAATGGGCAGGCCTGACTCCTTCTTTCAGATGGGGAGTGTAAGGCCTGAGTCATAGGATGTGGGTCCCGAAGTCACACAGTGACTTTGTGTCGAGCCAAGAATTCAAAGCACCTAAACTTTTCACGAGCAGCTCCTATTTGAGTTATGCAGAGCGAGCCTCACTGCTGGTGCAGGGCAGTTTACAGCCTTTGCTTACCATATTCTTTCACCGTGAAGAACTGGTCCTCTTTTTCACCTGACTTTTTCTCCACAGTGATGTGATAGGATCCCAGAATAGGCTCTGGAATTAGTGGAAAGGAAAGCTGGACAATTCCATGCTTAGATGCGACCTCCAGCCACTGGAAGATCCTGTTTCGCTCTGGATCCTGGAGAGTGGGAAAGACATACACTTTTTCTTGCTTTCTTGCCTTCTTTCCAGTTTTGTATCCTAGCATATTGCCTAAGTGCATGGTGTGCTCTGACTTTCCCTAGGTGGAAACTAGATACACTGCAAGATGATCTCAGATCATCTAGGAATAGTACTTGGTTGGGAGTCAGGTTGCTTATCTGTAGCATTTCTAGCATAAGTCTTTCTGACTCAACTCCTCCTGTAAAACAGGAATATTATACGGGCCTCCTTTAGAAAGTATGACGTGAAATGTGGAAGAAGACTGGCTCATTGCTAGCCTGTTACCCAGCAGAACATGACATCTCAGGGAGTTACTATTCTTGTATGAGAATGACACTATTTCACCAGACTGTTTCCTGTAGTCATCGAATCATAGAACCATAGAATAGTTAGGGCTGGAAAGGACCTTAAGATCATCTAGTTCCAACCCCCGTGCCATGGCAGTACTACAGCTTTAGTCCTGCCAAAGGAATACTACACTAAACTTATTTGAATTCTAATGAAAAATGCAGCAACAACCCCATGCCATCTCCAACTAACATCTCAATTTGTATTGATTTCTTCTCCTCTAGTGTTTGATAATGAATACTGTCATTGTCCAACCTCAAGTCCATTGACTTTAGATGGTGTGCTCTGGGCTCTGGATGAGTCTCCCTCAGCTACTAACGCTATGGGGAATGATGAAGCATAGTCCTTCCAAAGCAACATATTGCATCTCTTACCTCAACGGTGATTCGGGGATACTGGAGGAGGAAAAAAGGGAGAGAAAAGAAAAAATCAGAACACCAAGAAATTAGCTGTGGAGCTTGAGAAATACTAGAACATAAAGAAGGCTGTGAACTGTTTTCTCCGTCTACAGAACCCTGGCCCAAGGAAATAATTTCAAGTCATGTCTTTAATTACAGAGATAACTTAAAGAGGATAACCTGTTTGTGAATATCTCTTTCCTACAAAACATCGAGTCTTTTTCTACATAAGTGGGACAGGTAAAGTGACTACAAAATCTGAGTGCTGTGAGAGATTTCCAGGAGTGCTTTCAGACCCTTTGCCCTCTACAAAGGCAGGGAAAGGATGGAGTGTGAAGCTGAGGAATTACGACATTTCTCCAGAAACGTCAGGAAGCCTATCCCGGGCCCTTTTTATTCAACTTCTAATTGAGAGAGTCTCAGTGAACAAGTATCTCAAGAGGGTGCTTGAAAAATCTTGACCATCACTCATACTTACTGTCTCCTGAACAGGTCTGAACTGAGTGTCCAAACTGACCACACGAAACATCACTGAAAAAGATGCAGGACAAAAAAAAGCATTCTTTAACAGTGGTAAGTTACTTTCAACATAGAACTGAAACAAAGTTTGCTTAGGCTCTTAGGCGAACTAAAGAGTCCCTGGAGAACCAGAAAAGATTTGATTATCTTAGCTAGTACTGTCATTTAAATATCATGATGGAATCAGCACTCTGAATTAGATTACCAATTAAGTAGAAAGATCTATTGACAGGAAATTACATGCTTTCTTTATTTTTATATCACGCTTATTAATTTCAAGCTTAACCTGTTATTTTCTGTATTTTGAAGGCCACTTTTTCTGTGACTGACCTCAGTAAACCTAGCAGAACTCAAGATCCTGTAAATGTAATGAACTCAGTAAAAGCACATGAAGTGTACTCATTTGTTGTGATTTTGTGAATTGGTTCTATTTTTCACTGCCTTTTGATGAGTCCAAACTCAGATGACAACTATACACTATCTGAAGGATGGATCATCGCTGTTGCAGTCCATGGGCTTTCATTCCACAAAAGGAAGTCTTTGTCATTCTAGACCCACCCTTGCAACCAGTTTCTCAGTTCACTAGCTGACTCAAAATCCTCAACCACCTTTTTGCCCTGGTTTGTAGACAGGTTTGTCCGTCTGGATGAAGACAGTATTATCCACATTCTGAATTGCCACCGATCTTCTCTCAGCTAAGTTGACTCTGGTGCCTTTGGCAGTGAAGGAAATGAATGCTAGGGGGTCAGAAGTAGCAGGAGGAACCTGGGGAGAAAGAAAACCCATGAGGAAAAGTGGCAAATTACATATATTGAGGCCCCTGTTGCTCAGGGCTCTTAAGGTACTGACTGTCAAGTGAGTCATAAATAGCTTATGCAAAGTCATGAGAAGATCCATCTTTGCCAGTGAGGTAGTCTCTGGAAATTCCTGCTGTGGAAGTCCCATGATCTGTCACCAATTAAGCTGTGCCCTGTACCATGCATTTTCTCTCATGCCTATATGCGGGTTGCCCCAGACATATAGCTCAGTTCTGAAATGTTTTCTCCTGCTACATTCTGGACCTAATCTTGGAACTTGCTTGTCATATCTGTACAGATCTTGCAGAGTCACAGGAAACGGGATGGACATGTCCCAGCTGGGATCTCCAGCTTGACAATTCTGACAGTCTCCTAGGGTGCAAGGACCTGTGATAGTTATCAAAAGCTTTTTCCTAGTCTCTCTGTGAATGGAGATTGAAAGTCTTTCTCTAGCTTCCCCCTAGAACCCATATGTCTTTCTTGTCTATACTGTCAGCCTTTCCGGGCACTTATATTTTTTTCATCCTATTCCCTGCCCACACTCTTCATCTTCTGCCCACACTGACAAGGAGAGT
The DNA here is from genome assembly GCA_017639245.1 of Myiopsitta monachus. Taxonomy (NCBI): domain Eukaryota; kingdom Metazoa; phylum Chordata; class Aves; order Psittaciformes; family Psittacidae; genus Myiopsitta; species Myiopsitta monachus. The sequence goes on from CM029920.1 coordinate 63,082,086, forward strand.
TGCACTCAGAAGTATTTCCAGCTTCTACACCCTTTTCAGTAGTTTCAAAAGAGAAAATACCTTGAACTCGCAGCACTGGAAGAAATCATTCTTTGTCACTGATTCCTCAAAAAGAGTATTCTGCATACTGCCATATTCCAGGATGATGCTTAGAGACAGAGGTTCACTGAGGTTGTGGAACTGCACACAAGCGGTCTGTGGGGAGTCGCTCCGCACTACTGCCGGGACCAGTAGCACATACTGACTGTAAGAAGGCAAAACCAGATCAGAAAGTTCAGTCATGGAGGAAAGTCAGAGCAAACAGGAGAGGCAAATACCGCAGAAATACCATATGTGTGAACAAAGACATAATCCAAAGCTTGCTCAAACCAGTGGAAAGAATTCCATTACTTTCAAAAAGTTTTGAATAATATGCTAAGAAAGTACAGATGATAATATTTTGTCCCTCATCGTTCTTTCTGAGCTGAAAGACTGGCATCATTATATGCAGTCTCTTACCCAGCATGATACTGCAGCTTTTCATTCCAGGTATTTACACAACTCCACTCACTAAAGTGTCTAAACACCTGACAAACATCTGACAACATCTGCATTTATTCTCCCATGACCTATATGTATACTTAAACCTCTGGAACCTCCCATAAAGAGGATTAATATTTAGCTGCTTCTTGAGATCAATAACAAAGATCAATAACAAAAATACTAGCCAATGGTTGCAACAAATTTTTAATTTCTTTTTCTCTAGACATCTCTCCCTCCAGATAACAACTGACATCTGATAAGCCAATGAGCATAATGCACCAAGAAATCATCTTTCCATTCTGCAGAACATTTCAGAGAATGCTCAACCTAACCTATATGCTGCATTCTGTTTCCATGACTCTCCCTGTGTTCCTTCCTTTGCTTCTTTCTTCTATTGGGCTTTTTTAGTTCTACTGCTCTCTGTAATTAGGGCAGCCTTTCTTCCCCAGATTCTTCCTTTGAAAAACATTCCTTCAGATTTGTTAGATTTAACAAAGGTTCTGTTGCTGACTGCTGGTTCTCTGCTGCCCAAACTAGTCTTTTCAAATAAGGTATGACAGAATTGATGGGTTGGTTCTGCAGCAGCACAACATGAATCACACGATCTTTTCTTAGTAATCTAATCCTTTCTCCCACAGCTTTGCTTGTGTATATTGCCTTTATTGTTATTTTGACTTGCTCAGTTCAGACTGCATGATATTCAAAGACTGAAAGTAAAATGACTGAAATGAGCAGTGTATCTGAGAAACCTAACCCCCTCTGACCTTCAGGGTTTTCCTTTAAAACTTTTGAGGAAAGGATTTAAGCTCTAATGTTGGTGTATTTTTGAATATTGTGGCTGAAAATTGTTTGTATAGAGCCATGGACATTGACAGTGCTGCATAAGCACAGCAGGTGTAATACTAATACTTCATACTCATATTAATACTAATATTAGGATTGCCAGTCAGCATAGTCCCTAATACCAGCCATTATCTGGCCTGTAGCAGCTCCTTATACAACTTGCTCTCTCTGTACTGCTGATGTATATCAATCCTGATCATTAGTATCACTTGCTAATGTAGTCCTGAACCTCCTCTCCACTTTACCCATTCACTTAAGATTGCAACTATTTCAGTTCTAGGCTTCTGCCATTCAAATCAGATTTAATAGCAGTTTTATGATGGAAAGCATCATTCCAAATCCTCCTTCAATGCTATCTACTTCCACTTCAGACACATTTCAGAACCAAGGTCTCAAACATCCAGTTCATTATATAGCAGTGTCCTAGAAGAAATAAGCTAGTGGGAAATATAATAAAATACATTATCGTAAAAAACCAGAATGTATGATCTCTTACGGTTCAGAAGACACCGTGGTAATCCAGTTCAAGGACAGAATGCTCAGAAGAAGCCTTGACCACATCTCTGTCCTTGAAGAAGAAAGAACAGAGAGAGATCTCAAGTGGATGGCCCATTTTCTGGCTTTTAAACTGGTCTGAGATGGTGCTCCTCCTCCATGGTTTCAGTCATATTCTAACAAAAGATATCTACATAAAATTTGCATAGATTCATCTTCCTCTCTGCCTCCTATTCTCACACCCCTTGAACTCTGCACCAATAGCTTAGGAAAGCTCTCATATTTCGCATAGCATTGTGAAGTATTGCAAGCCAAACCGGTTCCTGCCCATCTGAATGCTCTATTGAAGCCTACCTCTCTGATTATCATCGTCATTGGCTGTTCCTTAATGTTTCAACCTGTTAGTATTTGCCACTGTTTCAGTATTTCCTTGTTCCCTGAAGATCTCCTGTAGATACATCTCACAAAACAGAAGGAATCATAACACACTGCTAATGTATATCTGCATAGAGGCCTGGGTGGTTATCATACAGCATCAGACTATAGCTGCATTCAGTATGGCACAGAAGGAAATTCCTGATCATAATCTGACTTTGTTACTGCACATAGTAACATTCAGCAAGGATTGATGCTGGCCAGTTGACTAACATTTTTGCCAGTGGTCAGGATGAACATATCTCTAAGGGTAGGAATCTGATGGCATTACTTCTTTTTTTCACTCATCTGTCTGTCAGTCTGCTTTTTCCCTGCATCCTTGCTTCCCCCATCAAGCAACTTGCAACCCTGTCTGTGAGTATTTAGTAAATCTGACTGAGAAGAAGTTTCAGAATCATGAAGATAGAGAATCATAAAATAACTGAGATAGAAAGGGACCTCCTGGCATTATTTGGTCCAATCTCTCCTTTTAAGCAGGGCTAGCTTCAAAGCTTGTCCAGTCATGTTCTGAATATCTTGAAGGATGGCAAATCAAATCTGGACACAGAATTTCATCTGTAGTCTTACAACTGCTGAACAGATCAGAAATGGATTCCTTGACATGTTGGCTACACTCCTGGTAATACAGCCTGAACATAGAAGACTAAATAACCTATAGCAGTAGGGGGCTGCATGCATGCTTACATAGGAAAAGAAAAGAAAGATAGAAAAAAACCCACCAGACCACCAAAACCCTCCAAAATAAGTTAGCCAATCCCTAAGCAGGTAACCTAGGGGAAGTAACAGGCAATTTCCCTTTCTCTTCTGCTTCCTCAGATAAGCAGGTAATGAGTGGAAAGAGGAAGCTGAATATACTGTAGAAATATTTAGGGACATGAAGGAGAGATAGGAGCACTGAAAAAGGTGTTAGGCAGTGCAGAGTGGACCTGAAGTTATTTCTGTTGTAAGGGGCATGAGAAGGAAATAAGGACTATTATAGTGATGTGGTACAAATAGATGTGGGACTGTTCAAAGCCAAAGTCTATCAATTTTACTTCTCATGATATAATATGTTCTTGCTGATGATTCAGCCATACAATGATTATTCTTGTCGTCAGCATAGGTGATGACCTAAACTACCTATGCCTAACCACCCTACCTGCCCATCTTTCCCGGAAGCTTTCTGCTGACCAAGCTAGGACATTAAAAATATTGCCCTGGGTGCGGCTGGAACACCTAGGACAGTTTTCCCACTATTCCCACTGAGTCTGCCTACTCTGAGTTAGCGGTTTACTTTGTACCATTGCACAAAGCTTTTCAGAATGTCCCGATACTGAAGTGACAACTCTGCACAGCAGGCAGGTGGTGCACAAACAGGGCAGTCCCATTGTGAAGAAAGCTGCTCCATTAATTGTAATGAGGGCAGAAGACAGCTAAGAATGTGTTGAAGACATGTTTGCATCTGCAGCTTTGAAATGCCCCATGTCTTACTTTAACAGGTACTAAATAACAGGCAAAAAAGAATTAAGGAGGGAGAAGGAAATAGAATTCAATTCCAAGGCTCTGGCGCAGTCATAAAAAGAAAGTTGGGTCTGTTTAGCCTTGAGAAGAGAAGCTGCTGGAGACCTCACAGCAGCTTCACAGTACCTGAAGGGGGCCTACAAGGGTGCTGGAGAGGGACTCTTCATCAGGGACAGTAGCAATAGGACAAGGGGTAATGAGTTCAAACTTCAACAGAGGAAGTTTAGATTGGATACAAGAAAGAAGTTCTTTACTGTGAGGGTGGTGAGGCACTGGATCAGGCTGCCCGAATAAGTGGTAAATGTCCCATCGCTGGCAGTGTTCAAGGCCGGGTTGGACAGAGCTTTGGGCGACATTGTGTGAGGCGTCTGGGCTGGAACTAGATTATCTTAAGGTCCTTTTCCAACCCAAACTATTTTATGGTTCTATGTTTCTATGAAACTCGGCCATAAGCTCATTCTTTGTTTAAGGGCAGCATGCCTTTAGCATGAGCGTAAGAGGGCTTTCTTGTTGATACATAGACATGGAAAAGAAAAAAGATAAAGCATTTGAAAACTGAAGTGTTAGAAGACATTATGCTCATATTAATTAAAGTGCACACATTTTTCAGGAAACAAGCTATTGGATTCATTACTTCAGTGAAATTATTGATCCCAAAGGACTTTTTTGTACTGTAGCAATGTTATGATAAAAAAATTAGCTCAGATCTTTATGCACATCACTACCATGTCAGGGTTACTTCTTAAGAAGACCATGATACAATGAAAAAAATTGTTCTAGTTGCTTTTGGAAGAAAGGAGAAAGAAGTAGTTTGGAGTTGTCTGATAAAGAAGCTAGGAGCAGAAGGGGATTCATCATCTGGAAACACTAAGATCAGGATTTAACATGAGAGAGCTAATGAACATCACACTAAGCTGCTATTAGAAGACACACACACGGAAGGTACATTAATACCGGATGTCATGTAAACTTATCTATTGACTTTAGACTAGCTCTGCTTTGTACTGACAGGATGAAAGATGTAATTGGAGATCACAGTTTGGCTAGAAAATTGATGAAATGAGGAACAGTTCCAAATGCATGTCAAGACCAAAGCAATGGAAATACAGACTTCAGTATTACATACATACTTGGTTTTCAAAATAGAGTCACGTTGCATACATGAAGAGCATAGAATCAAGATGTCTTCAATTAATTCAGTCCAGACTTCAGAATGTTACTGCATTTGCACTCTCTTATGAAGAAATCTTCTATATGCATACAATTTTTTTTTCTCCATTCTTTCTCTAGGTGAGTCAGAGGCATGCATTGCATTGGAAACGTGTTTTTCGTAAGCTAGTTTTCTTTCATCAAATAAAGCTGAAGTTGCCAATCCATTTTATCCCATCAAATGCGCCTGTCCTCCTCTTCTCTTTTACACTGGGCACACATACATGGCATGGCAATGTTTTGAACTAACACTTAATCCCACTCACTTTCTGGGAGCAGTTAAGTTCTGTGTTTTGAGTGCACGTTGGACTTCAACAACAGCGAATTCTGCGATGTGAATAACCTACCTCTGATACTCCAGCTAGCTCGCATAGAGCACCTCAGATTTACCAAGGCTTTCTCAAAATGCCCAGTATAGCTGTATGTGCAGAATCTAGACACTAGATGCAGTCACAGATTAGAAAAGAAATGCAACAAAGAATGACCATTTGCCGTGCAGAATCATAGAATCATTTAGGTTCATGATCTAAATCATGCCTGTTTTCCTTTCTGTCAGAGAAACAGCAGAAAGTTCAGTGGAAAGAGAACCTTTCAGTACTGAAGCCTTGGATTTTCCAGAAGAATGAGTAACACATAATTACTTGTTTCGCTTCTATAGCTCCACTTGACATTTGCATAACACTTAAGGACTGAAAGTACTTTCTCAGTCATGACCTCACCTCAGATGAAGTACAAACAATCCACCCCACACTGCAATACCTGTTTTATTGTCTGGTTTTTTCTCTAAACCAGGTAGATGTGGGGCCAGTGCCCTGGCATCCATTTCACTTAAGCAAATAGCCTCAACAGTTGCAGGCTACTTGCTAGCTTGTGATCTTCTCAGGAAATTCTATTGTAATCTAAGAAATTCTTCCCCTCAACACATTCAAACCTACTCTGACAAAATATTTTCTTTTAAAAAGCGAATGTATCTTTGAATAGTGCCGTGTATGTCTCAGAGTTTGGATACTTTTGGTGAATTTGCCTACACAGCTTTCCTCTCTTCCAAGTCATATCCCCCTCTGCAACTTTTAGGCTTGCAAGTAGTGGTATTTCTCAGAATATTTGCTAGAAACAAGCAGCTCGTAGTGCAGTTGGTAGAGGATGCTGGATCATTTCATGTTGGATGGATGGAACATTTTTCTGATATTGCTCATTTTCTGTAATAATAAAGATGGGCATATAAGGATGGTGGGGAGGGACTTTTCATTAGGGACTGTAGTGATAGGACTACGGGTAAAGGGTTCAAACTTAAACAGGGAAGTTTAGATTGGATATAAGGAAGAAGTTCTTTATTGTAAGGGTGGTGAGGCACTGGAACAGGCTGCCCAAAGAAGTGGTAAATGCCCCATGTCTGGCAGTGTTCAAGTCCAGGCTGGACAGAGCCTTGGGTGACATGGTTTAGTGTGAGATGTCCCTGTCCATGGCAGGGGGGTTGGAACTAGATGATCTTAAGGTCCTTTCTAACCCTAACTATTCTATGATTCTATGATTCTAATATTGAGCGTTGTAACACTTACATTGAGAAGAGCAAATGGCACACTGTTCAGTCCCTGCAAGATCTTTTTACAGATAGGCTAATAGTAAATTAACTGGTATGCTGCCAACATCATCTTTCTAGAACATATTTTAGTCCTGTGTACAAGAAATAAAGTACGTCATCCTCATATGGCATGAAACACTTGAAATACGATCCATTTTTCTTCATCTATAAAGTGTAATGTATACAGACATCCTTGAAAAACTCTGCTGTGTCTAAATCATGAAAATAGAAGGACATAAATCAAGGAAGACAAAAAAAAAAAAAGGATTTAAAAAAGACTGGCAAAGAAAAATAAAACTAAGCCCCAATCTTTCTTCATAAGCAACAGGAAAAGGAAGCCTGCCAGAGAATCCACAGGGACACATAATGAGAAGGGTAGAAAATGAGGTCAAGAAGAGTGCAGGAGCAGTGCAAACAATAAATATTATTCCCTATTGTTCTAGTTAATCTAATAAGTATTAAATATTACTATATTTAAAGGAACAATTCTATATCAGAATTTAATTTCTCAAAAATTAAAAAACCCAACAATCTATGAACAATGTAATTCTGATACAGTAATTATACTGCTGCCATTCTGAATTAGCTCAAAATCTTGAACCAATGGCATATTGATTTAATTTAAGATTTGGTTATTACCGACCTTTGCCATAAGGGACCATGAACATGCATTTCAGTTGATCACAAAGGACAGAAAAGTGTGTTAGGGAGTCTTTTAAAGGGTAAAAATAGCTTTTTCCCTCAGTAGAAAATTTTCCTGTCTTCACTATTTTCCTTCTTCCCTTATTCATATTGTTTTGCTGCGTTAGGCAGAGATATACAGACTGATATACCAGGCTTAAAAAAGGCAAACAGTAATTGAGTTAAAATAAAGAAACATAGAATCACAGAATCCTAGAATGGTTTGGATTGAAGGACCTTCAAAGATCATCCACTTCCAACCCCCTGCCATGGGCAGGGACACCTTCCATGAGACCAGGTTGCTCCAAGCCCTGTCCAACCTGGCCTTGAACACTGCCAGGGATGGATGGGGCAGCCACAGCTTCTCTGGGCACCCTGTGCCAGTGTCTTGCCACCCTCATAGTGAAGAATGCTTTTTTAACCTTCCTTCTTGAAATCTCAGCATCTCAGCTTTTAGATCCTGTTACAAAGAAAATGAATGAGAATTAGTTACCTCCATATTCATAGAATCATAGAATCATAGAATAGTTAGGATTGGAAAGGACCTTAAGAACATCCAGTTCCAATCCCCCTTGCCATGGGCAGGGACACCTCCCACTAAACCATGTCACCCAAGACTCTGTCCAGCCCTGCCTTGAACACCGCCAGGGATGGAGCATTCATAACTTCCCTGGGCAACCCATTCCAGTGCCTCACCACCCTTATAGTAAAGAACTTCTTCCTTATATCTAACCTAAATATTCCCTGTTTAAGTTAACCCATTACCCCTTGTCCTACCACTACAGTCCCTGATTCAGATTCTAAATAACCTCCCATTCCTCATGGTTAGAGGAGGTCATTTAGGTTTCACATGTAACTTTTTTGTTTTGCATGGTTTAGGATTTGGGGCTTGGTTTTATTTTTCTTCCGTTGAAGAGAACAATATGCCAGCCCCCCGACTAGCCCAGTCAACAATCTCCCAATTTATGGAATCCCCTTGTTTTACCCTTTTGGAAACATCCAAACTCTATAATGTTTTGCAATCACAGGAAATCCAAGCTTGGCACCTAAAAACATTGCCGCTTTTCCTTCCCTGTGATGACTGTGAGGATCTTTGCCAATAGACATTTCACAAGGTATGCTCATGTCGACATTGTAGTTGACTATGAGCCAGGACAGACTCCCACTGTTCACTCTATAGCACCAGTCGGAACAAGAGCAACAGTTCCTCAACTGCATGGCTCAATGAACCTCTACCAAACAATCATGAACACAAGTGTACTACCAAGTGCAGATAACCAGGCATCTTGATCATTAAACTTCTAACTGAAAACACTACAAAGACCTGTGATCTCATGGATAAGCTGAGAAATAGTTAATATGGCCTTACGGGCTGCCAGTGATTCAGGAGAATCAGTAGTTTAAAACATGAGATATATCTTGTATAAAGTGATGTTATTCCTCATTACATTTTAAGATCTGATTTCCCAGTCTTTTGAGCAATGCATGAGTAATGGCCCCACCACATGCTCTGTAACCCCAAGGCTTCCATGTAGTACAAGACATTTTTCAGGTGTGCTATTTTGTCTAACAAAGGCTTATGGGCTTCTGAAAACTTCTTGCTGGTTATATGAAACAATTGCCATAAAGTTTCTGCAAGCACCTGCTGTGCCACCCACTGTAATTTTGCAAAAGACAGTGCTTGATGAGCTAATCTGTAAGCAGAACACAGACTCATAGAATCACTAGAATCATAGAATAGTTAGGGTTGGAAAAGACCTTAAGATCATCTAGTTCCAAACCCCCTGCCATAGGCAGGGACACCTCCCACAAATCAACCAGATTGGAAAAGACCTTTAAGATCATCAAGCCCAACTGTTACCCCAGCACTATCAAGGCTGCCACTAAACCATGTCACTGAGGGCCCCATCTACATGGTTTATGAACACTTCCAGGGACGGTTATTCCACCACTGCCCTGGGCAGGCTGTTCCAATGCCTGAACACCCTCTTGGGGAAGAAATTGTTCTTAATGTCCAGTTTAAACCTCCCCTGATGCAGCTTGAGGCTGTTTCCTGTTGTCCTGTCACTTGTTTCTTTGGAGAAGAGACCAGCCACCTCTGTCCATCCTCCTTTCAGGTAGTCGTAGAGAGCAAAAAGGTCCCTCCCTGAGCTTTCTCTTCTCCAGACTAAAACAATCCCATTTCCCTCAGCTGTTCCACAGCTGTGCTCTAGGATGCTGGAAGAGCCTTCAAGAGAGTCTCTTCAGGTAGCAAAAACAAGGCTTTTACGTCCCTCCCCATTCTGCCTTTACAGCCAGTCATTCTTGCAGGAACCAGGGACCACAAACTGCAGCTCAAATCACTTTGTGTGTCCATCTCACATTTTTTAACCAGCAAAGTCATGCTACAGGTCACCCCCTTGAAGAGCCTGATTTTTCCAGGAGAGGCACTTTAGATGCTATAAAACACGGACAGGGCTTCACAACATTTTCAGCTCTGTGTACCTTCACACAAGCCACTGCCACAGGTACAGCTCACACAGTCATCCCCTGTCCCTTCAGCTAACACCTCATCTTCTGGGCATATCTGCACTATCAGATCACTCGGCTCCTGTGTCCTGGTTCCTAGTTTGTCCACTCTGCATGGCTGTCAGTTCACCACAGGGAACTATTTTGGAATGAACCACCCAGTTCAGTCCAGGAAGAAACTCAGGTACATTTCTGGAGATAATTCACGGCAAGGAGCACAACTGATAGTCATGATGGGTTGTACCCCTTTCTGCTTTGTCAGTAGGCTTTGCACTTGCAGTCACCTCCACATGCCTCCATTGTACATCTCAGGACACATGACACTTAACGTTGTGAACTACTGTGAAGTCCTTATTGTTGCTCTTGCATTTACTGAGAAGACCTGGGTCTCATACCATGCAATGCAGCCACTCCAATCTGTTCTAGAGCCTTGAGTTTGGGGACATGGGATATTTAGCATCACACGGTCTTATCAGAGATCCCTCCCTAAAGAGGACGCATTTAGCCATAGAGGTGATGACTCTGTTGTCTCCTTTTGACTGCCCTTTGGTTACAGCAGGAAATACGGGAGCACAATGTGTGATATTCAGGATGGTTTGTTTTCTCTGCAGCAGTGGGGAGAATCTATTTACATTCCCTAGTGGAGTCACTCTTTCCTGTTGCCAACCTGAAAAACTGCAGATCATACTGAGTAATTTGAGCTCTGCAGGTCTTCTTGTGGGATAGTGACCAACAGCAACTAACCAACAATGACCACAGTGGGAAGTACTTAAATAAGACGTGCAAGCTCTGAAGTGCAATATTCTATCCTAATTTTGTTGTCTAAAAGAAAAAAAATAATCAGCCTACAGAATGTGAGAGTAAAACAGTGCAGTCAAGAGTCTGGATCTTAAACAAATTGTGTCAAAGTGTAAAGCACATCCCTATTTCCATGCTTTCATTACTAGAATATTCTTTCTTGTTCAGCCTGCAGTTGAGACCTGATGTTAGAGGAGCAATGGGTTGCACCACAGCTGAATCACAACAGCAGCAAGAGCTTGATTAATAGCTCCCTTTACTAGGTAACAACAGCAGTCCAATGCTGAAACTCATCTGATGTTGGACCTGGATATTTGCTCTCTTACAAGAGTGATGAGCCACTTTCTGCCAGTGAGATCTGGAACCAGAACTGGATCAAAAGTGAACTTTAAGTCCCAAAGTTAATTTTGGAATTTAGGTATCTTTATGTAGCACATTCAAGACATGGAGAGCATCATCTATTTGTTTTACCTGACCTGATAAGGCTCTGATTTGCAACAGCCCAGATGCTGATGGGATCCACATTGTAGATATGCATATGCACATATATTTTTCATTAGTAGACCTCTACCCTAATCAGCCAGGGGGAATAAAAGGAGGGAGGCTGTTGATGCCATTGGTGTTCGTGGGAGTGCTCTGCCTGTCTCTGCAGATCTCTGTGCCAGCCATGTACGTATTAATATCTGCAGTGTGTATGTGCATTTATGTACATGTGCCTACCATGAATAACATGCTCAGCCTCACTACTGGTTGCACCTGAGGGCAAGGAGCTTCAGCAAAATAGAAATAATACTAACAATACTACTACTAATATTATAATAATATAATAATATTAATAGAGAAAACCAGAAAAGAATAGAGGAAAATTCAGAAAACACAAGTCATGCTCACCACCCGCTAACCAATAGCCGCTCAACCAGGGCAACTCCCCCCAGTTTACACACTAGGCATGACATGCTGTGATATGGAATACCACTTTGGCTACTTTGGGTCTGCTGTCTTGTCTATGCTCCCTCACAGCTTCCTGTGCCCCTCCTCACTGGCAGAACATCGGAGACTGAAAAGTTCTTGATCAGGGTAAGCGCTATTGAGCAACAGCTGAAACATGGGTGTGTTATCAGCATTATTCTCAGATGAAAGCCAAAACACAGCACTGCACCAGCTACTAGGAAGAAAAATAACTGTTACAGCTGAAACCAGGACATCCTTATCACCTCAGTGACATCGGCCACTACATGGTTTCCCCATGCTTCTGTGAATGCCAGACGCATATTCATTATAACCCTGGATGACACCACTTTGTTGAAGCCTTCTGACCCTTGTTGAAGCTGCATAGGAGAAAATAAAAACAGCAGTTCCTGAGAGAAAACAAGAATGAGGCCTGCCACATAGCTCAGGACTCTCCTTCACAGAGGGGAATGAGGCTCTCTGACTGCTTGTCCAATGCAGAGCTGGAACAGAGATGATGCTGCAATATAGAATTTTCCACCGGATCTCTTAACCAACAGTACCAAACCACCTTAACAAGATGTGCAGTAATAGTTTTCATTAGTGCAGGGATGATGACCCAGTGATTATGGAGCAGTCACACACAGCTCTTCAAATGACGCCCTGGGACTGTCAGGAATAGGCAGTGGCAGTCATGGGTGTGGCACCAGGAGCAAGAACAATCAATCAGGAAGCAAAGAGACACCAAATGCAAAGACCTTTTCTAGCCAAACCGAGATGAAAACCCAGAGGTGCTGCTAGCAGTTACAATACACCTTTCTGCATTATTGGACAAGCAGTGTGTCACACTCAGTATGAAAATGCACTGGGCTCAGAACTGGGCTACCTGCACTATATGAAGGCTGCCTTTTCCTTTTGGCTCTCAAAGGACAAATGCTACAGTTTGGCAGTAATGCAGTGCTGTCTGCTACAGCTTATTTTCTGAATTCAGCAGAAACAATTTCCCATATTTCTCCTACCTTTCAATTCAATTTTAGATACTCTTTAAGACCCACTTACGGCTCAAATCACTTTGTCACCTATTGCACACTTCAGGGAGATGAGGCATAATGCAGGGGTGGGCAGCAGCCTGTACTGCTGTCACTACAGAGGTTATGCTCAGGACAGCAGCAGTGGTGAATTACTACTCAATTTTCTGTAATCAATTGCTAAACACCATTGGCCAGACTAGAGAGTTATAAGGGGAGTGTGTACAACTTCTACTGTCTCTTCTCTAGGTCTTTAATTACTTCAGATATGCCCTGTTTGGGTGTGGTTGGGAGCCCATATTGGGAGACCCAGGTTGTTCTAGATTGTGGTGGTGCAGGGGCAGCCTGCAAAAACCTCACACGAGGGGCTTCTGCCTCTCTGCATCCAAAACTCCACACCCAGCCATTGTGTCAATATGATTGCTTGCCTGCCAGTATGTCAAATCCTAATATATTTTCCTCGTGAGGATTTAAAGCCGCTTTCACAGGGGTCATCCTCTTCTCCCCTGGTAGCAAGAGTTAAGTTTGAGCTAAGAGGAATTTTTTTGCTACAGCAGCTATCCCCACTATATTTACAGCTTTACTTGATGGTTTAATTCCTAACTTCTACATTTGCTGTTTATTTAAAGCATTAATTTTGGCCCCGTGTCAATTAAAAATTCCAGACTTTGGCCCCATGGGGATATGTCCATAGGGCTCCTTATCTGAGGACCACTGGCAGGAATTCGCCTTTCCGAGAGGGCAGCCCGAGCCCCAAATCGCTGCTTCCAGTTTTGTAACTACTTTGGGTCCTCCCGCGAAGCTGCGACCAGGTTAATAACATCGGGGGTGGGGGTGGGGGGTGGGGTGGGGTGGCGAGCCGGGGGGGGAAAGGGGAGGTCTGTCGCCGTTTGTGCGCGCCTGGGCTCTCAACCCTTCTTCCAGCAATGCGGGGATGTGACCTGCGGGCTGTCCGTGCAGCTCCGCTCGGGGTAGCCATCGCAGGAAAGCTTTTCGCCAAAGGCCATTTCTGTCATAAACGGGAGGCCGACCAACTGTCCCGGGGCGGCCCGAGATCCCAGCGGACGCTCCCGCTCCCGCCCGTACCGCCCCGAGGGCCGGCCCAGCCCACGTCGCGCAATGGAGTAACTGATTGTGTGATATCTCCGCCCGAGTCCAGGCGCGCACGAGGGTTCTCGGTGGCTGCCGGAATTCTCTCTCTTAGAGACTGGAAGAGCATTTTCAGAACCTCTGGTGATCCTTTACGGAGGAGCCTGAGGTGGCTGGCACCTACCGAAACGGCCTCGGTATTCCGTACAGCCCTGTCATACATCACTTGGGGGCAAGCAGCCGTCTGTACTCCCTGCGGTAGCTCTGACAGCCCTTTTGTTTTCGCAGTGACAGGCCCTCCTCTCTCCTTGAGGTCCAGCTCTGACAGCCCTTTTGTTTTCGCAGTGACAGGCCCTCCTCTCTCCTTGAGGTCCAGCTCTGACAGCCTTTTCATTTTTGGAGTGAGAGGGTCTCCTCTGTCCTTGAGGTCCAATAGGTCCCCGGCCCAATAGGCCCTCGTGAGATTATTGACTGATTGCCTATCAATCTGTTGCTCAAAACCATCCCCCGTGTTCATTGTCTTTCTCTTTTCAATTCCTCTTTTACACAGTCCATCTCTGACTGCTTCTCCAAATCACCCCTCTCCAAATAGCTCTGTGCCTTTACCAGGCACATACCCAAGATGGTGCACGTGCCCTCTTTTCCACCTCCATCATACACACAGCAATGCTGGGTTCTCTCCTGGATAACTTCTGGGTCAATATTCTGCTGACAGGCAGGGTACTCAACAAAATATCCACACACTAGCTGTATAATATGCCACAATTTATTAAACAAGCACACCAGAGCAAACAAGCACACTAACACAAGCTGGATGTAGATACAGTAAGTACAAAAGCTGCAAATAAAGCTGGTGTTTATTTTTTTCCCTTCCCTTTTTAGTTTTATATTCTCTTCCCTTGTTATTTCCCCTATCATTATTATTATTGGTGGTAGCAGCAGTGGTTTGTGTTATGCCTTTGTTACTGGACTGTTCTTACCTCAACCCATGGGAGTTACATTCTTTCGATTCTCCTCCCCATCCCCCAGGGAGCACAGGGGAGAAGGTGGGGAGTGAGTGAGTGGCTGAATGGCTCTGAGTTACCGGCTGGGCTTAAGCCATGACAATCCTTTTTGGCTCCCAGTGTGAGGCACGAAGGGTTGACATAACAACAGATCTGACCAGAGTGTGGGTAATTGTATTTGTGATAAGCATTCACTGTTTCAGATTAACAGTCACTTGTCACTATGTTTATTTATTTGCTCTCAGAATTGTTGCACTTGGTATTGCACTCCAGATCAGTACCTGGTTTGGAGTTCCATTATGTCACATCTTACTTGGAGCCAGGATTTGATGGTTTAGTGTTTATCGGCTTTGGGGCCTGGGCTAAGGTTCTTGTTTCATTGTACTTTATGATAATGGCTTGTAATATGATAGAATTACTGATTGTAAAACAGATCTGGTATGTGTTCTCAGTGTGGCCATCACCTCTCTACTTCGGGAGGCATGTCATGGGAATTGTTAACAAATACACCTCTTTTTTCCCCCCTTTGGAGGGGACATCCTCACACCTTCCATTCCCCCACCAGGCTATTTACAGTAGATTTTGGGAGTTTAAAAGATTTTGGTTATCCTTTGAACATCCTTGAAACAAGCCTGCTGTTTTTGCTGGGAATCTGCATATTGCTGCATATACTGCATTTGTTTTACCTAAGGCCATACCATCCTGAGAACTTCTGAACTCACCTGATCTTGGAAGCTAAGCAGGATCAGGTTCGGGTCTTGTCTAAGGTTGAACAACTACCTAAGAACACCACCAAGAGATCTTCCACGATGCTGGACATAAGTGGCAGGGTGTGTGGGATCATATGGCCAAGTATCTAGGCCAGTGGGGCCCTCCAGTGCTTTGGAACTTCACCCCTGAACAAGTGCAAAATCCGTAAAAATTAGCAGAACGCTTAAAGGAGGTGTACTATCATCCTGGCAATACCAGAGAGGGACAAATTACCTCAGCGTGCTGGGGCTTGGCCTATGCTCTGTTCTGTAAGGAGCAGGAAAAAGATGTCTCTGGGACTGATGGCAAAGCAACAGACAACGCAGCTGCTCCATCCCCAGCAACAAGCACAGCAGCTACCCCAACTCCAACAACAGACACTGCAGCCACTCCAACCCCAGTAGCAGGTACTGCAGCTGAACCAAAGGACCAATCTGTGCCACTATCAGTTGCCCCTATAAGCTACATTAAGTATCATTGGACTAGATGATCTTAAGGGACTCTTACAACCTAAATGATTCCATGAGTCTATCATTCAGTAGCAGGCAAGATGCAAGTGGAAGAGAAATGCACAACCTCTGCTGATGTCTTCTCAGTAAAAAGCCAAGTGAAAGCTCCAACAGAAATACCAGCAGACCTCACTAACGCAAGTGAAGGTACTGCCTCCAGCTATCAGCTACACCCATCTGCTAGGGATTTCTCCTACGCAGGACAACTGTGAGAAGCTAATGTAGACTCCCCACACCCACTCCAGGAATGGAGCAGCCAAAGGATTGTGCCAGCAGTGCATGGGAAGCTTCAGCAGAGGTGTCCCAGCAAACTGGCAGCTCTCATGTCCCAGTCCTGTACTTTGTGACCAGTAAACATTACCCTCTGTCCACCAGCTGTAGAATTTTTGCACCAGGTGGGTGGTGCCTGGACAGTATACATCACTTATTCTACACTAATTTATGTCATGACCAGGTCCCACACTTTCCAATATATTCCAGTTAACCACCATCGCCTTTCCTGTCTTTTAATAGATATACACATAGATATCTACACAGTATGTAGGTGAGGCTCCTCAGTGATATGGTTCAGTGGTGATCTTGGCAGATCTTTAGCATAACGAATGCTTTAGTTGCCATGTAAGGAGCAAAAATGTGCTGTTAGTTCTGTGCAAAATAGTCAATTTCTCTGTTTCTACGAAACAGAAAGACTGGCTGTGGCTATATGATGTTGGGATCCATGGTATTGAAAATACGTGGCTTGTGGAGTAGGTTCTACCTGTGTGTTTCATTGTTTTAATCATAGAATTACAGAATAGTTAGGGTTGGAAAGGACCTTAAGATCATCTAGTTCCAACCCCCCTGCCATGGGCAGGAACACCTCACACTAAACCATGCCACCCAAGGCTCTGTCCAACCTGGCCTTGAACACGACCAGCAATGGAGCTTTCACTGCTTCCCTGGGCAACCCATTCCAGTGCCTCACCACCCTTACAGTAAAGAATTTCTTCCTCATATCCAATCTAAACTTCTCCTGTTTAAGTTTGAACCCTTTACCCATTGTCCTATTGCTACAGTCCCTAATGAAGAGTCCATCCCCAGCATCCCTATAGGCCCCCCCTGAAATGCTTTTTAAAGCATTTTTCCTTTTACTATGTGTTCTTTATGTCTCCTGTAGCGTCCTACCAATTCAGGGTGTTATGAATGGCTGAGAAAAAAGACAAAAGAAAATAGCATGATAGCAAATGTGTTTTCAGAGACAATTACAGGATCATAAGGAAAGAATCAAGAAAGACTTTGGTAAACTGTGTGTGTGCCCTCGAATCTCCAGGAATTTGGGTTTAGGTAGTCCCAGCTGATCTTATGGTCACAAATACAAGGAGCAGGAAAACAGAATGAACTCACACACCTATGATACACTCGGTGTCAAGATTAGAAGTTTAAAAATTGGAAAGTTGGGGGAATTTAAATGTGTGACTTAAATTGGATAGAGAGACAACATAAGTGGCATCGAAGTACTTGTGGTGACACGCGCACGTGTCTGGTTACTGTCTGTAGATGGGCACATTTTTTGACAGCAAAATTTACAAACTCTGTGTAGGACCATGGCAGAGTCTGTGAATTCGTCATGAGCCTGACTGACTCTGAAGGGTCACCCCGCAGGTGATCCCTCCTCCCACAACGCCAGTGCAGGGGCTCAGGACCCTATTTCAGCTCAACCGATCCATTGATTTCCTGGCTTCACCTCAGACCTGCCCTGATGATCTGGTTGTTTGGCTGAGCCAAACTACTGCCTACATCTTCTCTGCTCACATTAAAAGTCTCAAGTGGCAGCAGTATTACAGCAAATTGCTAATAGCCAATTGGCGTAGTTTTAAGAAAACAAAGCCCCATGTGAACTTCTTCTCATTTTAAGCTTTTTTTGTTAAGGAAAACTTGTACAATATTCACCAGTACTGTGAGCTTCCCAAGCAAAGTTCAGTCAGGAACATAAGCAATAGAATCATGCAAGGAGTGATTTTGTAATGCAATTCCAACAGGTGAATTGCTGAATGCAGTTTTCTTTAAAGCTTTCAGAGCAACAACCCACAAAACCAGAAGTTGATAATAATAAATATATAAAATATAGATATGCATAATTGCTGTGTAGATTTCCTGGATTATTTAACACACTGCGGTTAAAGTCAAAATGGGCTGGATGAGTACCTTACATCTTGCTCTTCTAGGTTATAAAGTTCTTGTGTAGTGAGCTCTTTGGCAGGAAAATCAGTTTGGACTGTGCGATCTGCACAGAATCCACCATACCTGTCTGTGATGAATTAATGCAATAGTAATTAGATTTTTTATAACAATTAAATTACATGTGTTTTCAAAAGTAGTTTCCCAATTCATCAAATAACATTATCCATCTCCCAAAGTATGAAATTCCCTGATGATTCCCCTGTGCTTCCTCACAATACCCACACAGTTTGTGAACATTGTCAGTTCCCAATGGGATTATGTTATCTATAATTCTGTAAGTCATTCAAAAGAATCGACTGGTGCAGGCAAATAAACCCAGCTGGTGAGAAATACTCAGCAGCTGGAATTTTTGCACAATGCTGAAGTCCAAGGTAAGAGCAGAAGTTTGTGGGTACTTAATATCCTGCCTTGCAATCTGCCGCTTCTTCCAACAGCAAATCTCAAGTAGTCAGTCCCATTTCAGCTGGAACAGGTTGCAAGTTTTGTAAATCTGAAGATCTGTCATCTTCCCTCTGCAAGATTTATCTTTTCCTCCTGCAAAAACTATTATACCATAATTTTACATCCTGTGAAGGCAAGGTCTGTACTGACATAAGTACTGTTGTATTTCACCATACCTGGAACAACTTTGCCTCAGGCAAGGCATGAATACCCACTTTTACACCCCTTGAGTTGCAAGCCGTACACCTAAGCATTTACACTGGCTTTGTGTTTGTTGTGAGAAATGGAACCAAAAGAGAGGTGGCACAGCATGGACATACACAACCACATTGTGTCTGAAGTCTGCCAAAACACCACCCATAGAAAGGCATCTCCTCCTCACTGCTGCTTCCTCCTAGCCCTTACTAGGGAGAAGGAAGCAGGGAGAGAACAGAGTGCACAATGCTGATGTGCAGTATGGAGCTTTACCCTGTAAAAACACTCCTGGCTTCAGCCATGACTGTCACAGATGTAGAGCTGCTGGGTTGAATGCCTGTTGGTCCAGGACAGGCCTTGTCCTGGATACTGTAGAGCGCCCGAGGCTCTTGAACTCTTGGATGCTCTACAGTATCTCCACAGGGCAGGAGATATCAGTGATGCAGCTTCTTCTAGGTAGGAGGGATACATAATCCTCATGGCTATTCCCGGAGACAGGTTGATTGGAGTCCATTTCTCCTCTCCATCATCCCCAGATAGGCTGGTCCCTGCTTCTGCAAAGGCGTTTCCGCATTAACCACTTTAGCAACTGCTTCCAGTGATTTCTGCTTCCTTTTCCAGACTGCTAGGCTGCAGGGAAGTGCTGCTTAAGCACCAGTGTTGATGAGGAGCCTAGAGAAACTGAACAGATCATCCCAGTCCAATAGGGAAGGATTACAGGAAGGGTATTGTGAAATGCTCAGTGCAAGACTTGCTGCTTCCAGTTGAGACTGACTGAGAAAGATTTGTACTTCAGACACACTGGATGTGCAAGGTAACCTTGCAAAGTCTAGGATGAAGCGTTGGAGCTACATAGCTGCCAAGGTAGCATCTCATGTATCCTCACTGCTCACTGGGGTGAAAAGGGAACTAACCATTGTATTTGGAAATCATTGACCCTTAGTGGTACTCTCAGCTGCCTATGGCCATTCTTCCCCACGCTGGGCAACTTACGGATGGATATGCTATGGATTGGTGGATACTGTCTGCAGTGGATACCTTGTCTGAGCTGAAACCTCGTATTCTGGAGTTAATTCATAGCATGAACTTGGAGCTCTGCCATTCCATTTGGTAGATTGGTATAGGGAGTGTATTCCCCCTCCTGTGTAACCATACTGCACTGCCCTGGCCATGACATGAGATACATGGATCCTGACAGCACCTTTGTACATTTCAGGGGCTCCTGCACAGCTGAACAAGTTTGCATGGTGCGCATTTGCCTGAATGAAATCTGGACACTGATCACCAGGTCTGGCTCACACAGCACATGTTGCATCCCTTGCTGTGTCCTTGCCTCCATCCTCAGGAGACGAGATGATGTAGTAATGCAGAAAGTCAAATTTACTGTGTCTATCTTAAACAAGTGAAGCAGACCAAATGTATAATTCAGTCAGATGAAGTCTCCACCCCTGCATGAGTTGGGCTCCCCAAAGGACTTATTCAGACCAAGGGATGTCACATCCAGGGCAGGACTCAGAGCAGAGGACAGGGGGAGGAAAGTAGTTGCTCGGTTGGTTGTCTTTAATTCTTGTGTATGTTTTTCCATATAACACAGGAAAATACCTGTCTAGACAAGCATTAGCAAAGAAAGAAAATTACAGGGAAATGTAGGAGCACCTGTCATTCTCAGCAGGTTCAAAATTATGTATCAAAAAAAGATATCCAAGCTTAAAAATTACAGTTTAGGTAAGCAAGGGATGGATCAAAATCCAACAGTTTGCCTTTTTAAGCCCATGTCCAAACTAAGACAGCATGGAATAAGAGATTAAAAATAAACTGCTGTGATGTTTCCTGCAAGAATAACACAGCAGTAGTAGAGATTTCAGTTTGTCTGTTCAAAATTTCATTTTTTCCCAGGAACTCTTCCTGAAATATTGTCACTGCTTCGAGTGGGAAGCACAACAGTTCTGAGATTTTTTAATGCATCATAAAAACTTTAAATCAAGGCTTTTTTTTTTTTTTTTTTTTTTAATTGATCATAAAATGCTGCTTTGCTTTTTGGCAGAAGGCAGCTGATTGATTATTAATTTCAACCCAGTGTCACATCCTTGTTATTAGGGCCGTTTATCATAGAATTCATAGAATAGTTAGGGTTGGAAAAGACCTTAAGATCATCTAGTTCCAACCCCCTGCCATGGGCAGGGACATCTCACACTAAACCGTGTCACCCAAGGCTCTGTCCAACCTGGCCTTGAGCACCTCCAGGGATGGAGCATTCACAACTTCCCTGGGCAACCCATTCCAGTGCCTCACTACCCTTACAGTAAAGAATTTCTTCCTCATATCCGATCTAAACTTCCCCTGTTTAAGTTTGAACACGTTACGCCTTGTCTTATCACTACAGTCCCTAATGAAGAGTCCATCCCTAGCATCCTGATAGACCCCCTTCAGATACTGGAAGGCTGCTCTGAGGTCTCCACACAGCCTTCTCTTCTCCAGGCTGAACAGACCCAACTTTCTCAGCCTGTCTTCATACGGGAGGTGCTCCAGTGCCCTGATCATCCCGTGCCCCTCCTTTGCACTTGTTCCAACAGTTCCATGTCCTTTTTATGTTGAGGACACCAGAACTGCGCACAATACTCCAAGTGAGGTCTCACGAGAGCAGAGTAGAGGGGCAGGATCACCTCCCTCGACCTGCTGGTCACGCTCCTTTTGATGCAGCCCAGGATACAGTTGGCTTTCTGGGCTGCGAGTGCACACTGCCGGCTCATGTTCAGTTCATATCATATATGCTGTGCAATACATACAGATACATCTGTGCAATACATACAAGCTGCTCCACTCAGACTTAGGAAGATCTTTGAATGTTTGAAGTCAGTTTTTCCCAGGAAATCTTGCCTGAGGCTTGCTCCTGATTACTACAGAAGGAAACAGTATTTGTCTCTAGTCTCCCAAGCAGACTGGGAAGCCACTGAAAACATCCTCTCTATGCTTGGGCTGTTGTTACCCTTACTAGAAATCAACAGGAGCTGGTAAGGCACTATACAGAGAAGGGTCCATGCATTAACACTCTTCTTGCCTCTCATTAGTATGAAATTCATTACTTTTACCTGAATGTGTTGCAGTTCAGCATCACACTTGGTCTTAGTCTTTTTTCTAAGTATCTGTGCAAGACAAAATTCAGGCTCTGGACAGTCTAAAAACCTTCCAGTATGTTTGAATGCATTCCTTGAGAGATGCATTGATCAGAAGCAATAATACAAGTATTTTCCTATTCCCCTTTTAGGAAAACATATAATTCTTACATGAAATGGTGGCTAATTAGCAGATAGCAGGGCCTCTACACTTTTGAGAATACAGATTTCTTGCCCAGGAGTATCTGTTTCAAGGAGGGGAAAAATATGTTTCTTTTAGCCTAAGCCAGCAGATGTCTTTTGAAGATGAGTTACAGTTGAGCTCTAGGTCCTGGATCAGAGCAGGCTGATAAGCAGAAACTGAAGAAATCAAACAGGTCAGACCTAGGTGGATGGGTAGCTGCTGCCCTTGGGAGAGAGCTGCTTGGAGAAAGACATCTATTCCCTCTGAGTATGCTGCTTGCTGTGCCCCACTGAAGTCTTGTCACCTGATATCACCTTCATGGTCAATTTAGCCAAAGACCTTGAGACATGTTCTGTGGACTTTGACACCCTCCTTCATCTCTGCTATCATCATCACTGATCAGGGGATATGGATATTGCACACCTCTCTACAGTACTGACTCCCTATTTCCCCCACACTCCCATCCTCCCCGTCAGGATTGGTTTAAACTGCTTAAGCTTATAGTTCTATCAGAGGGGCACAGTTATATCCCAGTATCCCTCCAATACTTTACTGTGTTGGTCTCAGTTAGGAAAAAATTACAGCTAAGCCTTCTGCGCTTCGCGAATTTGTAACCAACACCTGTCTCATCCACTCATTTTTTATCTTCCAGGCCTTCTTTCTCCTTCACACTCTAGCTATCTCTGACAAGTTATTTAATGCTACTCACACTCTTTTTTTAACAAAGGCTATATAAACATACAAAATGTTATTCCATATAAATGGAATATGATGTCTGATTTCTTTTATGGTGCAGTAGAGACATCTAGTGACTATTCTGTGTTATTAAGATACAAAGGATGAATGTAAGATGGCAAACCTTTGAAATACCCTTCTAGTGACAGGAAAGTTTTTACATACTCTCCACCAAACCCACTGAGAAAATAATTTTGTCAGTTCTGTGCAACTGGTAATACACAGGATGGAAAACAGTGATCAAACATTACTGGCTTCCATGCCTCCAGTGCCTCTTTTATCCTTTCCCCGGTGTCTTCAAAAACCTTGGCTGCTACAGTAAACAGCTTTAGTCTAGCTTTGCATCACTGACACTGAGGACACGGTTTAGTGCCTGAGTGCCAATACAAATCCCTTCTTCATGTTACTTTGCTGCAGTAAAGAATCTGCCTCAGAACATCTTGGCTGTAAAGTCATGAAGCAAATGTCTTTTTCATCTGAATTCATCCATCTCCTGCCTGCTAAAGAAAGGGGAAGATGTTGCAACTAGAAGGGGAAGGATGGTGGAACTGGGAGGGGCTTGGAACTAGATGGTCTTTAAGGTTGCTTCCAACCCAAGCCATTCTATGGTTCTATGTTTCTTTGTTCCTTTGGACACAAATATTTAAATATTGAGATCTGCTCATTTAGATGCCTATAGGCAGGTGCCTAAATCTAAGCTGTTTACTTTTACTTTCCAATTAGTAGAAAGAAATAGGTACATCTGTGGTCCTAGCAGTCTTCCCCTGAAAAGTAAGAGGAATGGTCGGTCCCTGAATGTCTCCTGACAGGACAGAATAGGTAAAGGAGGCACCAGGGGGTGGTGTGTTCTCTGTTCCTGCAGTGTCCTAAGCTGATGCTGAAGAGCAGGACCTGGCTCCAAGGTAGGTGCTTTGAGTCCACTCCATGCTTGTTTTCCCAGGTCAAGCTGATGGTGCTTGTCTCCCTTGCCAGAAACCTCCTTTCTACAGAAGGAAGACTGTCTTGAAATATTAGCATGAACTGGACTGCTCATGATGGGCCAGAGCTACTAAAAACGCCCTTAGCAATCATATTCTTCCATTCCCTACAGATTGCTCAAGGATGGCACAATATCAAATGCAAACTTACCTGCTGTCATCCTATCTCATGAACCACATGTTGCAACAATCCTAGACAATGATGCACTGTTACAGAGCATGGTCAAGAGCAGAGGTAATGTATTTGCTCTGAGTGCTGAGAAAAGCTTGTGGTCTTGAGCAGTGAATTGCACACAGATAAGGAACATGGTAGCACAGCAGTGTTTGTGCATGGCACATGGTGAAGTTATTAGTGTGGTACATGCTGGAGAGGCCTGTAGGATACAGTTACCCTGATTAATATGCAGTGCAAATGCAAGAGGCACCTCCAGAGCAGTTGGACTTGAATGGTGTAGGCATGCATACAGTCACAGCAGGCAGCTGGAGGCCTGGCCTAGGGTGAGAGCTTGTTCTCTTGCACTGTTAATAAAGATATTGGAACTTACTTTATGTTACTATGGCATAGCACATGGATTAAATGCAGTGTATATCTACTGAGGCACATGTGCAACTGTTTCCTAAAGATCCTTCAAACAAAAAGTAGTTGTATTCTGTCCCAGTGCTGTTGCTTTTCTGGCCCCATAGCATACATAGGTCATGTCTAGGGATGTTCAGTTTCTCCTTTTTGTCTCTGAAATGGCTAATTTCCTGCCTTTTTTTTTTTTTTTCTTTGTGGGATATCACCTCTATGGTTATCGCTGTTTCTATGATTTGAACTTGATAGTCTTCAGCAAGTCTTCCAGTATGGCTGAGTAGTTTATATCTGCTACAAAGCGTTGCAGTAGAATAAAAAAAGAGTCAGTATGCTTTGCCTTAATCTTTCCTCTTTGTCTGTTCAAAGTATGGTTGGAAGGTTACATAAAGAGCTTGGCCTTAGCAGGTAAGAAAGACAACAGCAAATTATCTCACATCAAAGTCTTCTCTAGAATGTGAAGGCATTATAGAGAGCTTTTTATTTACCAACATGTAGGCCCATTCTTGAAAGAATTCAATGATTTAAGCTGAAAAACCCAAAGTATTGTTCACCGCTTCTTCGTGGCTGATCGCCAAGAGGGCAAAATATTACACTTCTTGTCTTACAGCCATGATAACTCCATTGACTTCATCTTGAACTAATACCTGTGCTATAAGGGAAAAAACCAACCATGTTGTTTGCCTTTAATGAGAAGATTTGATGACCGAACATGCAGAGCAGTCACACATAAGTCTCATCCCTGGTTTAATTCTAAGCTTAATAATGCACCTGGGATATGAGAATTAGCATGTAATCTGGATGTGGTTGAAGAGCAGAAATTCTTCTGGGAGAAGAGCTCAAAGTTTTGGCATCATTTTAAGTTACCATAAACCCCCCAAAATTAGAGATTTCTCTGTAGAAGAAAAACTGAAGAAAATAGAAGGTTGGCCTAGTAGCAATGCTTAGTTTCAAATTCAACTTTTAAAATTTGTTTTATTCAGCATGAGATAAATGTAAAAATAATTAAAATTGGAGAACAAAATAATCTCAAAAGTCTTGAAATGAGCTATTGCAGCAATGTCAGATATTCCCTTTGTTCCTCCCCTCATCATTGCTTTCTGGTTTCAACCCTGAATTAATGAAGTTTAGGAGGAAGTGATCTGATAATCCCAAACCAAAGCTGATCTAATAATCATGGCATGAGTTTTCTGTTGAAATACATTTTAGTGTCAGGTTGGTTTGAGGAGGATATATACATACTCAGAGTGTTGCCAGCTCAGGTTCCAAATGAAAATGTGTGAGGTGAAGGTCACAATTTATGAGGAAGTTGATAGAAATTACATCTGTGCGGTTTTTAGTAGAATGTGCACGAACAGAAGTGGCTGAGAATTCAGAAATGTTTATTAAAAGCTACAAGGAGAGAATTTACATTAAAAAAAAAAAGAGAAAAAAGAAAAAAGAACTGTCTCATTTCCTTCCGGTTTACTGACACTTAAATATTTCCTTTGACCTAATGTGGTATGATGGGTGGGGTGAGGCCAGAAAGGGTGAGATATGGGGTACTACTTCTTCAATGAGTCCATTTTGATTGCAGATCTGAAAGCATCTTTTCAAAATGGCAAGTGAGGTGGTTTATGCAGAGGTATTGCCCAAGGAAAGAGTGTGTTTTACTTCACAAACTTCAGATACAGGTAAAACATGGTCATCTTAATATTACTTACTTTTCCAATGCTTGGTGACACATTCTGAAAACTTTAATTCTTTCTTAAATCAAAGCATTCATAAGAAGCTAAGTCATGCTGAACGCATTTTCATAACTACTAATATCCATCTCTGTTTATTATAAATCTATTTGCTTGGCAAATTCATGTTTATTAATAGAAGTAATATTGAATTCTATCAAAAGTAAGGAATGACCTTTAAAATCCCATTCTGGATTTCAGTAGTATGGCTGAAATGTGCTGTTTCTGAAACACATTAATGATCAGACATTGAAGACATTAATAGAGAGTATTGGAAACATTGGCAGTTACAGTACGCTGATAGCACAGAATGGGCTTCTCTCTCCTGAAATGCACTTGCATTTTATATTTTAATTTGGTTCATTTTCTAGACACCGGAAATATTTTTAAATTTTAAAATTATAGTTCTTTCTTTACTTTCTTTTTTCTTGCTTTCTCTCTTCCTTCTTCTCCCCTTCTTCCTTTCTTCTTTTCTTTCTTCCTTTCTTTTCTTTCTTTCTTTCTCTTTCTTTCTCTTTCTTTCTTTTCTTTCTTTTCTTTCTTTTCTTTCTTTCTTCTATCTCTGCTTCTCTCTGTCTCTTCTAGAAGTTCTATGTTGAGAAACATACACATCAGAATCGATAGAGGTTTATATAATTTTGAAAATTGTTAGTTCTACAATTTCTGTGTGACCTACTGATGTCTTCAACTATAAAACTGCGTTACTTCAGAAATTTATTTTCAAGAAATGAAGCACAAAATATAACAATTAATGGATATGAGTAGGAATACTTCATGATTTTAAAACAAAGCACCACGGTTCATTTTTTAAATTCTGATAAATAAATAGATCTTTCCTGGTTATAAGACAATTAAGTACGGGAAATTTATTTAAAATTATAATAATCAGAGGTCACATTATGAAAGGAAAATGTGTCCTGAATATGTTAGCAAAGCAAAATTTATTCTATAAGAATAAGTTTTGTAGATTCCTCCTTGGGACACGGTACTAAAAGTACAGGTGCATCCTCCTTGTCTTTCATGTGTTAACTCAGTTTGCCCCTTAGATTGTGTGATCAGTTCACAATAAAAAAGCAGGATTGCCAGGACAATCTCCATTACCCCAGTGTAGAACTACACCATAAGTACTTACAGAAAAGCACACACATGTCCAGAAGAACCAAACATTTGTACAAAATATTTCAAAATTTGAGAGCATAAAAATCTGCTCCATATTTTTTATTTTTCTCACCTGAAACTGTTCTTTAAATGTACAGTTGTATTTTATAGTCCCAAGTGCTTTCATGCAGCTTCGTCATGAACTTCAGTGAATTATGCTTAGAAATTACTGTGAGTGATCCTGAGAGCTCTCTAACCCAGCAAAATACTTGTGCAAGTCACCAGGATGAGAAGTGAAAAGAGTGCTTAAAAAAAAAGAATGATGGCCAATTATGAGGCTAATTCAGTAACCAAATTCCAGGCGAAATGTGTTTCTTGTGCTTTAGAGTATGACAACATGGTGTTTACCCCTCCATAAGCTTTTGGAAAAACCTTTTCAATTGCAATGCCTATACACTTGTTACTTCTGTGAATATTGCATCCCTTGTGGTGTCCTAAGAAATGCTTTTCTTTAGTAACATCCTAAAGCAATTTCTTCTACAAGCTGATTGCAATGTCTTTCACGAAGAAATACTTTGATATTGAATTTTTAAACCTATCAGTGTGTCCTAGTTATATAGTAAAAAAAGCCCTATCTATATAATTATAGAAATATATAAACATATATAGAATATAACATAAACTATATAGTATATAATATAAAATACATAGTATACAGTATGTACCATATAATATACAATACATAACATATAGCATGTAATCTATAATCTAGAATATATAATATTAAATGTGTAACATGCATATATAGCTTATTGTATATAGTATAAATATATATCATAAAATGTTTTTGTGTTCTTATATATATAAATTTCTATTATGGATTTTTACAAAATCTTCGATTTCCACATGTGCTCAATTGCTTTTATAGTTGAGCATGAGCTAAGGGAAGTTGTAGTCCTCATTCTCTGCCAAACGCTGTTAACTGCTCTGACTCTTTGGGTGCTGCGCAAGCAAGATGCTGCATTCAGCATGGCAGGGATTTGATAATGCTTGGCACTAAAAATGGTTTAGGCTCAGTGTTTTTCATAAGCCTAAGGTAGACCTCAGCAGCTTTGACAATCCTTAGGAGGTTGCTTCTCTTCAGGCAAAAGCTTGGTATTTTCTGTGCTACAGTGAGTTCAGAGAGTTAAGTTGGCTGTCACCCACCTGCTGAAAAAGCTCAAAGGAAGCAGCTGCTGTCTTACTCCATGCATATTTTACATTAAATCATAGATACAGCAAGACTTGGAAGGGCTAAAGTTGCTTCTGTGAGACAGGAGTAACAGCCTTGGCCATCAAAGAAAAGGGATTTCATACTGCCCTGCCTCTGAGCATGTTTTGGAGGGACTTCAGTGTTTGTGCTGCCTTATCTGATTACATAGCTCTCAGGTTGGTCTGCTTCCCCCATGCTCACTATGCCTGTCCCCTGGCTATTGTGCACCCCACTTCTCCTCTTCCTTTGGTCCTTTTCTACTTCTTTGATTGTTATGGATGTGGTGGATAGGGTTTAATCTCCACATTTCTGGGCTTGACCTACATTTAGCACTGCTGATGTCTGCATTTGCTTCTGTTCTCCATGGCACTTCAGAGGATAATCTGTTTGATTTTTCTATTAAGAAAAAACCCATCTTATTTCATACACTATCAGCAAGCAAATTTGATTTAAGGAGCTCCTGGGAAATTTGGCTAAACATGCAAAGCAGGCAACCTACAAGGCAGTGTTGATATAAAAATACAGCTTTTTCTTCCTTCCTTCCTCTGCCACACCTACCCAAAACTGCTGGGGTCAGTCAGGCATGTCCCATAGCATACTGCTTGCCCTCTCCCCCTTACTCTGACAGTTCATCTGCGGATTTAATACCACAAGGTGGAGGGTAAACTGTGACATTAGGCAGTTCACCACCTCATTAAATCTCTACTCATCTTCCTTGTCCCAAGAGCTTTTCTAATTGTACAGTAGTGATGATTTGGGCCAACAGTCCTGCAGACACCCTCTGGGCAGTGAGAGATCTCCTGGGAGTATCTTTAAGTTTATAAATTTGAAAGCACTGCCTACGTGATGCTGTTCCTAATAGCTGTCAGATACTTAAACATCATCTTAGCCTTCATTGAGCTTTACATCTGTCATGGGTTCAGCAGTAGCAGTCATTTTTCTCCTTCTTGGTAGCTGGTGCAGCACTGTGTTTTTAATTTCATGTCCGGGAGCAGCGCTGATAACACCAGTGTTTTCAGTTACTGCTTGGTAGTGTTTTGGTCTGGCCAAGGACTTTCTGAGTCTCATGCTCTGCCAGGGAGGAGGGAAGCTGGGAGGAAGCAGAGACAGGACACCTGACCCAAACTGACCAAAGAGGTTATTCCATACCACAACACGTCATGCCCAGGATGTGAAAACAGAGAGCAGAGACCTGGAAGGGTGTGGTGGTGGACTGGGGGTGCGCGGCATGGCCAGGTTTTTGGTAGTGGGGGGGTTCGCTGCTGGGGGGTGCACTGGCTGGGTCAGGCTTTGTGAGCAGTTGTATTCTCTTTCCTTGTATTTCTCTTGTCATTATTATTACTGGTGGTAGCAGCAGTGATTTGTGTTATACCTTAGTTACTAAACTGTTCTTATCTCAACCTGTGGAAGTTGCATTCTTTTGATTCTCTGCCCCATCCCCAGGGACTGGGGGAAGAAAAAGAGAGACAAGTGAGTGAGTGAGAAAACTGCTTGGGGGGGGGTTGGAGACTTAAACCAAGACAACATCTAACACTGGCCACAGGGCTAAATAGCCAAAAGAGGCCATTCCTTTTACAGTGGTAGTGAAACAGATCTCTTCTGTTATGCAGATGGACAGTGCAAGCATCCATACATAATAACAGATAAGTATAGACAAAACCTCCAAAGATAAGGAGAGCAATGCTTAGCTCTTGATGTTAAAGCAAAGCAACCTCAGAAATCCACCCACTTTCTCAGGAAAATGTCTGCTGCCGAAAATCCTGCTGCCGCTTCCTTTTCCAGCCCAGCTTGCATTAGTGTCGTCAAAACTGCCCAGGTGACCAAGCACTCCTGAGAGCCTCTCAGATGAAAACTCTCCTGCGTTGAAGCTTGGGTGGGCAGGAAATGTATGGGTTTCCAGGCAATCCCACTCCTGTGGGACACTGCCCCGATAACATTTTTAATGCTTTCCCTTGGTTGTAAAACTCTTGCAACACATGACTGAAAACATTCTTTTAATGGTTGCAACCGTGCTGGTGGCTACCAAGGCATATGAGGGGTTTGTACTGACTGACCACCAGATACGTAATGGGTTGATCTCCAGCAGACCCCAGTATGTGCATTGACCCTGTCAAATTTGGAAGCCTAACACGAGATAGTGCTATAGAAGGTGCTAGAGTGCCTGCCACATGTTCCATGCATAGCAAGAGGCAATCCTTTTGCATTTGGAAGACATATCTCCCACTAATAGAAAAGCTAAGGCTTATTATGCCTGAAGGTGCTCCATCTAAAGGTGGCCATGTCTTAGCCTGGTATGTGAAATGTAGGTTCCCAAGCCCAGGGGAATGGGTGTCTCAACTCAGTGGAGGATGAAGGCTGCTGCAGTTTGAGTGGTTTTGCCAGCTCTGCACCAAGATGGAAAGCTTCCTTTGCAAATGGCTTTTAGTCATGGAAAGCATGTGTCCAGGGCACTGACAGAGGAGAGGACCTCCTCTGCTGACAAATGAGAATGGTCATGAATTAAACAAAGCAATAAAGATTCAGATAAGTCTATTTTTAAGTCTTCTCTGGACAAGTTTCTGTCTTCTGTGGTTAGCGGGGGGGGGGGGGGAGGAGGAGTTTCTGGCTGAGAATTAACTACAAACAAGCTTCCCCCTTTTTTAGGGGAAATCTGAATTAATGGTTTGCACTGAAAATCTGTGCTCTGTCTGCAGTAGTGCTTACCAATGATTAATTAAAACCTCACTTAAATACATGGAGGAATGAACCTGAGGAACAAAAATCTGTGGATGAAACAGAAACAGTATGTTTATATTTTGCATAATATTTTACATTTTTTGTTTACTCTGAATTGTTAAAAATTCTACTTAATTCATAAGTGATTGAAAAGCAGCTTGTCTCTGCTCTATGCACATGCATAGTTTTGTTCCAATAGGAATTGTGCTCCTCTTCATAAAAGAAACAGTAGAAAACGGGTATGCTTCATAACCATATACAAGATCTGAATTCACTTGGAAGAAGTTGTTTATTGAGAAGTAAATAGAAAAAAATGATTTAGCCCATAAAGTTGCCATTAATTGACTTCTGCTTACAGATTGACTGAACTTATACATGCATGTCTAAGATAAGGAATACTAAGAAAGAAACTGAACTAATAATAGTTTAGTCTGTGATAACCTACAGTCACTTAAAGAGGTTTTTCATTTTCTAAAATCTAACAAGTTAATAACTTTTCTTATTTATTTCGAAAACTGCACAGCAGGACACTTATTTGCATGAACTTTTCCATGTTTTCCACTTATTTACATGAACTTTTTGTCACATTCATTCAATGACACGCAAATATTATCTGGAAAATTAAAAAATACTCAAAACCCCACATTCTCTCTTGTGTATGCTTGGTCTTCCCACTGTCTCAGAGAAGGACTGATGCTGCAGGTTACTGGATGCAATGAGAATGGCAAAGGCTGCCTTTGGGCAGATTATCTAATCGTAGCACTTTCTGTCTTTACAGGTGATCCAATCGCATACACAGAGGTGAATGTGAAATGGAACAGATCTGACAGCACACCCAAGACTACACACACAGGTACTGCAGTACTGCAGGACACTTCGTATTTTCTCAGTATGTTTCATCCTCCTTATATACCATTATAATTACATTTAGTGGAGGAGTTTATCAGGGATAGGTGCCCAAAGAGATGTTATATGATCTAGGCAAATTAAAAAACCTTTCCCAGCTGCTGGTTTTCCCAGTAGGTGCCTGAAGGCTGCTGGTGACAGTGTTCAATGTCAGCAAGTGAAGTCACAGGCCCCCAGGTTTTCATTAGGCTGAACTTCTTGTGCCTCAGTCCCAGCCAAGGCTGTGAAGATCCACAGGGTTGGTGTTCCTTTCCTCTGGGGCTCAGTCAAGCTGGCCTAGGGCTTATTTCTGTGCTGCTCATATGGACAGCATCTGGGAGCAAAAGGTGGCCCAGGGCCTGTTGGTGCAGACAGATTTGCCTCCACAGGCCTCAGTGCAAGCCATGCTGCACGCTCCATGAGACCTGTCTGCCTGCGCATTTTGTTTCAGAATATGGCTGTATTTAAAAGGCTGTGTTGTGCCTCACCAAAGTGCATGGGGTTTTGTAAAAGCATGGCACAGACGACATCGCAATATGCTGCTGGAAGCATAATAAGGGCTCTCGTGTAGATCATGGGAACATCCACTGGGGCTGTTGCTGGACATCAGTTCTG
This sequence comes from Myiopsitta monachus, assembly GCA_017639245.1. Lineage (NCBI taxonomy): Eukaryota > Metazoa > Chordata > Aves > Psittaciformes > Psittacidae > Myiopsitta > Myiopsitta monachus. The sequence continues at coordinate 63,114,712 of CM029920.1, forward strand.
GGTGTAGAAGAGGGAGTAATATCTGGCAGTGCACTGTGGGAAAGGAATGGTTCTTGGCAATATGACTTGCTTTCTTCTAAGAAGGGACCAGATAGCTCATCCCAGAAGGATCCCAGAAGAAAATGAACATGCACCATGCAGGCCGTGTAGTCCACTGGAGGTCCAGGACGTGGTAACAGGAGAAACTGCCATTACATGTCTCTAGTAAGTTAGACCCACATAAAACATAGCAACTCTCCACCTGGCCAGCAGCACACTTTTCCAGGTATGGGACAGTATCACTTGCTATCTTTGCTGCAGGTGATTTTGATCCATTTTTCCCTGCTTCCCACTCCTGAGGGATGCTCAGAACATGTGGTTAAAATGCATTTTGAAAAAAGGCACTTGCAAACTGTTCTGCTCTTTTTAGCAACAATTTCTGTCTATTGTTTTTCATTTCCAAATACATTATGAACAGGTCAGAAATAGTATTTAAAGCACAGAAAATTAGTTACTTTCAGAAAACGATAGCTAGAAAGCAAAAATTAGGTTTTGAAAAGTTATTTGACAAGATAAATTGCATCTATCTTTTCTTATGTAAAAATCTTAAGATGCCTTAAACTGTTTTCTCAAACTGTGTAACCGATCCTGAAAGTAAATTTGATTCTCCAAAGTGAAACAACATATTGGGCATGAGTTTTAACTCATGAAAAAGAAGAAGAAAACAAAAGAAAATTTGTGCAATTCATAAGAACATTTAAGATATTTATAGATGAAATGTGAGCAGAAAATGCTAGTGAGAACAAATGTTTCCATTTGTGGCTTTAATTTGGCCCTACCACAAGGAAAAAGAAACTGAAAGCTTCCGATGGTCTTTCTGACCAAAAGTAGCAGTCAGGACAGACAAGAGAGCGGGCCAAGTGAAGATCTCAGTCCTACTGTTACAAGGGCAAAACTAATTTCATGCTTTCATTTAAATGCCTTCTGGTTTTATGCCAGTGAAACCAGGACTGGACTGCAGTATGAGAAGTGTTGTCAGTACTGCTGTTTTGATATATCGCTATCAGCCCACCTGTTTGTTGGCTGCCTTTTTATATCCCAGTTCTCCCTTCTTTCCTTCCTTTCTCTGATTCTGCCTACACTGTCTGTATGTCCAGGTGTTCAGAATTTAGTTCAAGGAATTCCACAAGCATATGATACGTATATGGATAAATACAATCAGTGAGCCTTGTCCCTTCCCATTCTTCACCAAAATGTCTTTAAAATCACAGAAGTCAGGTGCTTGTTCTAATTCTAGATTGTTGGGGCTTTTTTTACCATACAGAGCAGCCTAGAAAGTGTTAAGGAATGGGGATCAAAAGAGCACAATGATCCTGGGCAGGATTACATTTGGAGCAGAAAATGATGGAGGCAGGAATTTGACTAAATAAACATGTGCTGCTTTGTTGTGTTTAAAAAGGTTAATCATCTGGGAAAAGAGTCTCTAGAATTTCCAATTACCTATAAAACCTTTTCTTAAAGCCTGTATGTGAACTTCAGGATTTCCTTGTGGGTCTTCAGTTGTGTGACCTCAGAAAAATAGCCCATAGTAGCACGACCTTTGCAAGCTATTCTCCAAGGGACAGGCAGGGTATATTCTGGAGCGAGAAGAACTGGCAGGGCTGTACAGGGCTTGCAGGCAAACTGCATGGCAAAGTTCATACAGCAGTGTTGGCAAAGCTGTCCACTGCCACAGAAGATGAGAGCTCACATTTCTAAGCATATTCTCACCAGCTATAATGATAAAAACTAGGACTGGCCTGGAAGAGGGTTCTTCAGACCCTGAAAATGTGATTTTATATATAAACATACATATACACAGGTTTATACACATATAAACCTATATACATATATAAATATATAAAGTGATGGTATTTTTTTTTACTTAATATCTAAAATGCTAGGACCCACTGCTTTCCAGTTTTTCAGGTATTTGTGTTTTGGTTAAGAAAAGAATTTCCGAAGCAGGATTTAGCTTCTACAGGTACGTTTAGCTGAAAAAACTTCAAAAAGGTTTCAGTTGCATTTGTAGCACACCGAGAATATCCTCATAAACTTACTCTTCACTTCACACAGGTGATAGATCTATAGCACACTCTGCAACACATTCCTGCTGAAGGCCTAGCTACAATGATTTTGCATACACCCATAACTCAGAACAACAGCTGACTTACTTCTGCCTGTGGTGAGACCCCTCTCCCTTATTCCTTTGGCAGCGACCTGTTTGGAGAGCTCACACTGGTGTTTCGTTGCTGTTGCCCTGTACTTCACTGCAGTGATTCTGCTCATCGCTGTCATCCTCTTGGCAGTGAAATGTCACAACCTCTGAGACAGATGCTGCCATCCTCCTGATGCACAAAGTAAGCCATTTTATGTTTATGTTTTCATACAATATGTTTGCATTTATCAGAGTAGATGCAAGGAAGCGTCCCAAGCCAAATGCTAAAGTCACCATCAAAAATTCCACCAGCCAGCCATTCACAGTGACACTAGACAACATCTAGCTGCTGGTGTATGCTGCAATTAATGGAGCAGCTTCAGCAGAACTGCAGGTATTGTTTCTGCTGCTTTTACTGCAAGAAATTTAATCACTTAATCATAGGTGTCTTGCAGCTGTGGAGTGAAATAATGCCTCAGGTCTGCCATGACAAGAAACAAGAACACGGCTGGGTGCAGCTGGAGGTGATGCCCATAACCACTAGTGTTGACAACCAGGATTGACAGTAACCTGGTGAAGGGACAGGAGACAAGCCATCTGTGTTGTTCAGTCTGAGATTTGAAGGAAATCAAGAGAACAGTTGTCTGATTTGGATTAGGTATGTCAGTGAACAGCCCTCCAGAGAAAACCTTCTCATCCACACCTAGTGCTTCCTGTAGAGCTACAAAAGCATGTTCAATTAATCCTCCAGGCCACTCTCTCCTGGAAGCCATCACTGACCATGCTGAAGACACCATGCCCCATCCCATGCCAGGACCAGTGCCCTGTCATTGAGCATCTCACAGGTCTACATGACCATGCCTCCATCCCAAGGCATGGCATGTCTTACCATAGTCCTCATGGCAAATTAGTGCCCTCACTTTACTCATAGGACACTCACAGCAGATTGAATTTCAGTGAGATACTCTACTTCTGCTGCCTTTTGTCTCTCCTGTTTCCAGATAACTCGGCAGAGGAAGGCTCTGTTTCCTCAACAAAACAAGACATAATGCTTGTTTACTTTTACATTATTTTCTCTGAAGACACCTTTATGAAAGAAGACATGCCATCAGTCAGATCACCGTTCAGCTACATCTTCCAGGGTCTCCATTAAACCTCTAATCTCTCCATATATGGACAAAATTATTACTTGGAATTTGCTTAATCCTGTGATACCAGCAACAATCCAGTTATAATGGTGCATGCACCAAGGCATGAGCTCAAGCTCAAGCATTGAAAGTTGGATTTGGATCTTGTCTAGACAACACAACTGACCATGTGGACTGGTTTGAGGCATCACTTTTGTTTCACACCTGACTTGATTTTGCAATAATCTGTAATATAAATAAGCTTTTAGATTAGGTATGTGCAAGTGCAAAATTTCATAGATAAAACAGGGAATCTGAAAGGTTGCACTGAACTTTTTTATGAAGCCTAGGTTTGCATGTGATTTTTCTTCTTCCAGCAGCTTTTAGTGGGATTTGTATGAAAGGGGTGTTGAAAGTGCAAGAAACTGTATTTGTTTAGTAGAGAAGTCTCATTCTCATGGCTTGAACAAAATGATTTTGTTCTACTCGTCCAGAAGAGCTTCTCACAGAGATACAATATGTTGTTTCTGTCTTGGGGCAGTAATTCATTCTGTATTTGTTTGGGTTTTTTTTTCCAAATCCTGCAGCTTCGGTTAGATCAGTCCTCCACTGGAACTGAGCCATCTTAGGGCTGAGATGCATTTGTCTGTAATTATTATTTTTTATGTGCACCAGAAATCAATAAAGAGATTTAGTAAAGCACTTAATATGCTGGTGGTTATTCTTAAGTTAGTCAGACTAGAAGAAATATAACATTCGGTATTTGTATGGCTGTAACACCTTTGAGCTGTTGTCGTAAAGCAGGATGCTGCCCTGGTAAGTACTAAAGACAGAATCCCTGCCCCATGGAGCAGAGCACCATATGAATAGTAGAAGAAAATGGTCAGTTTTCTTCAGATCATCCTTTTATTTGCCATATGCTCTGGGATAAATCCAGGTCATAAAATACCACTGAAAAAGCTTGTGTTTAAAAAACAAAGATAAGAAAAGAAGAAGTGGTCGGTAACATTTTGATCTGAAATGGACCTGCATGTTTTTATCATTCACTAACTTGATCTGATTTAGCTGGAAGAATCTTAAGATACATATCTCACATCAGACTCCCAGATAACCTCTACAACCAAGTGAAGTTCCCAGTCCAAATTAATTAGCTCTAGCTTTCTTTAGAAGCAAGAAAAAAGCCATAGTCTTTAGGAGCTAAAGAGATGTGGTTTTTTGTACATAACTTGTTCAGTAATAGCAGATCATTGAAGAGGAACATGGAGCAGCAGTCATTAATTCCTGGCATACAGGCCCTACTAAGCAGAAAGTCATTATTTCAGAATAAAAAGCTGAGCTGAATGCACATCTACCCAAATGCTGCATATGCGAATGCAGCAAAGGGAAAGGCATTTCAGGACCAATGACAAATTATCACTGATTATAAACCAGACAGGGACTCACCAGATAACCCAATCTCCAGTTACTGCAGGCAGATCTACAGGAATTTCAGTGTCAGGTCCTAGCATCTCAAAGGCAACCACTTGAATTGCGCAGACAACTGGGTAAGAATCATGCGTATACTGCCCAGTGACCCTGAAGGGGAAAAGTACTCATTAAAATGAGGAGTTTTAACTAAAACTGAAGTGCCTGGGGTTTTTTTGCTGGTTACTGAGAATCTAGGACACCAGCCAAAACCTATTGTGGTTTTGGCAATTCACTATGGCTTTTAAGGCTAGTTTAACAAACTTAAATCTGAGCTTCATGCTCCATAAGCAGAGAATACAATTGTGTTCACTGAATCTGGGTGGGTTTGTCAATGTTTATAACCTAACTTGCATTGCTGTAATGGGAAGCATTTCCCAGCTGATGGCTCTTGGCAGACAGAAAGCTACACATGGTCAGGTTTGCAGCGAGTTCTTGCAGGTTCTTTTGGGCTTCAGTTACTGTTTGGCCAGTGCAGCCACACCAGTTGATCAGCTCTCTGCTTCCTCGGCCTGGTTGCTCTCAGGGACGGCTTGTGAAGGTTTCTCATCCTAACAATATTATGGACATGGGCAAACAAAATGACTCTCTCCTTGCAACTGTTTCATGCTCACACCCTCCTACTCCCAAACATAAAGGCGAATGCCTTCTTAGACACCGCCTGAGAGGAAAAAGCCGTATCTGTTACTGAATTGTTTAAACCAGGTTGTGTGGCCATATATATATGGTAATATATATGACATCACACGTATGACACATGATATATAAAAAAATCATATGTGACTATATAATAAATCTGTATGTGATATATGTGACTATATGGTAAATCTGTTCACTAGGGAGTTGTCTCTCTCCTTTGTTTCTTCTCCATTTCCTTTTCCCTGGAGCGTCCCCAATTCCTTATATTGCATTCTTTCTCCCTCTGACTTCAGACACATCCCGGGGCTATGAGTGACGCTAATTCCTGCTGTTCTGGCTTGACCTCTTTTTTTCATGGCCTTTCAGCCATTCTTTCAGATCTGGCTGATAAGCACCATCCCTTTTATTTGCAGACACAGTAATGCATGCATAAAAACTGAAGCAGATAATGAAAAGAATGTAAACGAGAAACTAAAAGGACAACATCGATTAAACCACACAGACTAAAGGAAACATTTCAGGACCTTGATGAAGGCAAATATAAAAATGTGAAAAGAACAACTAAAATCCTAAACTAGGGGTTGCTTCAAACCATTTTCTTTGGAAATTCAGCACACTCTTTTTAAAGGCTGCAGTGTGGAAACAGGAGGGATAGGAGCTCATCTGAAGAAGGAGGTACTATCATTCATTTTTTCAACCCTGTACACCTTCTTTCCTAGACAGCCAAACTCTAACCTAGCAGAACACTCAATATTCATGCTCTGCCTAGCAATTCTCACCATTGCATAAATTCCTGAGAGAAATTGTATCAAAGTCTACTTATGTGGAAAGCAACAGAAATGCTGTTGTGGCTAATAGGTGACACTAAGTCACCAAGTGAGAAATTGGTTAGGAAAAGCTCTCTACCTGCCTATGCAGAAAATCATCCTAGAGCAAAGCCATCTTTACAGGCAGAAGAACCTCAAAGTGGAGGTCTGATTCGAGTTGTGTCCTCCTTCCATGCACGTGAAAGACATGAGACAACTCACTGTACTTGGGCAGCAAGGGAGCCATGGTACGTCCTAGCAGGTCCTCTAGCAGAAATGCCTGGGAGACTGATGATGTGGTTGGGACCTGTGCTGTGAACATGGAGAAACTTCCATAAGCTCTACTGCTTCGTTTTGTACTTTTCATAGGGCTTGCTTGCCTGCAAGTGGATATTTGGTGTGCACATGCTCAAGATGTGTTGCTCTTCATAAATAAGCCAAAAACTCTACCACTTTCTGGACTTCCAGTATCTTGGAATGGTAAAACTCACACAGCTCCTCCTAAATGACATACTGTATCATAGCCTGCTGTCTTTGTAATAAATCAGCTAACCACCTACCTGCACAGCTGGACTCTCCAGTCCATACAGGCCATCTTCCTTATAGGTAGGGACTTGAATAGTTCACTCTTATATGTCTTTTCTTTTTGCTACAATAAGGTTCACTAGAGAGGAGGACTTTTTTCAAACACATTCAGATCTCTTCCTCTCTACTCTCTGCCTGCCATGGGGGCTTCATTCAAGATAGCAGTAACATTGGAAAAGGTGGTAATACAAACACAAGGTAACCTTAGCACATTTTGAAGTTGATTGATATTTCAGAGGAGAGATTTCACCTAGAACCCTTTCTTGCTTCAAGCTAAGAATTGTCTTGTCTGCATTCCTGAAGCAGCACATACAGTGACTGCAACACCGCATGATCAGGCTGTACAAGATGCTCAGTGATGGATAATGATGGATAAGAATCAGGCAGCCCTAGATGCCTTCCTCATCAAACCTAGGTTTTCCCTCTGAATGAGTTGGTAGTATTAAAATATTGCAGAAGTCTCAAATGTATCTTTCATTGCTTCTTGACTCTAAGTCACCCTCTGTCTGTACTGAACAGAAAACTACCTCTGACTCCTGTGGTCTGGACTAGCCCTGACCTCCAAGGATATTTTCAGAGCTGTATCATCAGAGTATTACAGTTCTGGTCCATTCAGACAAGTTTCCTTTGTTTTCACAGAGGACAAGCTGAGGACCAGCTCTGTGGGTATATATGTCCTTCAACAGTATATCTTGGTTTGTTTTTTTTGATTTTCCGAATTGCTGTATGCTAGTCCTGCGTCTGGGGGTGCCAGTTCAAGACGAGCCTCCTTTGCAAATAAAGTATGGACTGTCGTGTATGTTACTGTACTCCTCAGGGACGGGGGGAAGGCAGAAGGTCTCCTAGTGCTTTTAGTTCTAATTTTCCCAAATGTAGTTTTGACACAAAGGTGCGGAAAACCAACGCACGCCCCTGGCTCCCAGGGATGTGCTAGAGGATGAAGTAAACAAGAACATCATACAATTTCATTACACTCCATTCTGTAATCCCAAATGAATTAGGAGCTGAACAGAGCATTGAAGAAGAGAACAATGTTATGGGAGAGAAATATCACCTCATTTTGTACTTTGTGCACACTTCTGTATGAATGTTTCTCATGGTGACTCTGCTATCTTGGAATCTGGAAAACCAAATGGGGACCTTAGTGGCGGAGGAGTGGAATCTAGTTTACGAATGGTCAACCAGGCTGGTGGCACAGTGGGCAATCACATGGTAAGTGAATTCTGCTTCTTCGCTTCTTCCTGTTACTTTCTGATAGCTTTTCTTTAGTGGTCAACAGAAAGATACACAGGAAGGTCAAATATATCCTCTGTTCAACTCTTGCCTTATTAGGATAGTTGGAATTTGGTGAGGAATGGGGTGGTTCCCATAGTAAACCGCTCCGCAGATATACATACCCTACCCCAGAGATTTTGTGAGGACATCAGATAAGAGCTATCCAGGAAAGAGAAATTGTGCTTTGGGGAAAAGTCCATTATTACAGTCATCAGTTTTGCTTGAAGGAGAGTAAAGTACTGAATGATCAAATTTTATGTTACAAAGCATTTGGGTCAAAAATGGCGTTCCTCAAAATATTTATTTGCACTACAAATTAAGATGTGCTTTTATTTTAACTGGTTTGTATTTTTGTATTTTATTTCTCTAGTGGAATACAGAAAGTCAAGACCACGAGGGATCCTATAAGACCACTCAAGAAAGTTCAGGCCTCCGTGTACTAAAGGGAGCTCTGCCTGAATGTGCATCACAAGCAACACAAGATCTGTAGTGCTTTAGATTTTTCTGGAACTAAGAAAAAACATTTTGAAATCAAAACTTGAAACTCTTTTCCTGAAACTAAGGATATGAATTTCATTCTTTATGACTTAACAATGCTTTGATGTGAGTATTAGAAGAGTTTTTTTATCAATCAGAATTTAAATACAGAAAAATATTCCATTAGAAAGTTTCTAGCCAGCACAGCCTAGAACTCCTTACATCGGCATTACCCCTTATCAAAATAATTACCTGTTCAATCACTGAGTAGTTACTGAGTTCAGCTCTGCTTTTGTTCTTTGGAGGTACATCCAGCATGTCTGAAGAAAACTGGATTGGATTGGAGAACAGTATGTGAATTCTCTTCTTGGTATCCTGCTTTTCTTGAAGAAAAAAAATAATCAGTTTTACCCTTGATATATATGTTTCTTATATTAAATACAGGTGCTTTAGATGGGTAATGTATTTACGCTGAATTGCCACTGCAGGCAGTGCAGTTGTTCATTGTATTAAGATGTAATTTTTAATTGTCTCCGAGTGGAGATTTCTTTGGTAAAATGAAAGTCAGCTTAGATCTAGGTCCAACTTTAATTGGCAGTTGGATCCATCTGACCTCATCCCTCTACTCAATGATATGGTGACATAGAGAACAACATCCCATGTACTGTTACTTTTAATAGCTGATGCTTTGGTGTCAGCCCATCCTGGAGTTCTGGATACAAGGGGTCAAGCTACAGATCACTGTTAGTACCAACGCTTTGCCTCTTTATCCTGCAACTTGATTCAGTGGGACAACTTATCTCCTAAATATTTATGCTGGTAAGTATAATTCGTATTGCAGTTCTGCATCTAATCTATTTATCTAGGTGATATCTGAAATATATACCTAAACTTCACTGTGCAATAACATTTTTCAATAATTTTGTCTTTTTTCTCTCCCTCTGTACTGTATTGCACAACTGCCCCACAGTGGAAGTAACCAGCCGTTTTTCCAACGTTTCATTTATATAAAAGGAATATTCAAGCCACAACATGAAAAGCATTTCCCCTGATGAACAGAAGCACATAAAGCATTAATAAAAGAGTGTTGTCGAATTTGCTAAAATCCTCGTGTCTGTGATAATATTCTTCCCCAATTCTTAGAGTGAAAATGTACATGGAGCATGATCATGTAATAAGGCACCTATTTTACAGCTTTCCTCTGTGTGTCAGAGTGACAGTCTAGAGTGATTAATCATCAACAGCTTTCATCTGTGCTCCCCGTACAGATTCTGCAAAGCTGGAATAGGGTGAGCTGGAGGCTACCACTTTTTGTGCATCATCTCGAGGATGGTTTACAGAATGAGAGCCGCCCTTGAGCTCAGATCCTGATGATGATGAGACATGTCACTGAGAGCAGAAACTTGAACAGCAGGACTTCTGTTAGCTTGGTGACAACTGATGAAAATAAGAGCCAGCCCTGTTCTTGGAGCTGTATATGGTTTTGCAGGGGAAGCAGCTGAAGTTTCCATGCACTAACTGAAGAAGCCTGGAGCTTTTCTGTAGTGTGGAAGGACTATAGGAGTAGGAATCTACTTCCACTTGAGACACACTGGATAGGATCTACTGAAAGATAATGTACAATAATTAAAATATTTTAAGATTTACCATGCTATTGATCATTCTCCAAAATAAACTCCACTGCTAGGTGATATACCAAACACAAGGCATGCTACAGGTTGTGAAGAGACTAAAACAGTGTTGAAGCTGCCCCTTGTCCAGGGATTGCATACCATTTTTGCCTTCTTCACCTGCTGGGATAAAAATCACAAACAAAAAAAATGAGGGAGTTATTATTAGAATGTGACAGTGAAACAATTTGTTCATTAGTAAATTTCAGAGGGATTCCTGAACCTGCTGTGCTTTTGAACATGACTCATGGCATAAGGCTGAAGCTCAATTTTCTTGATCCATTTGCCCTCAAACTCCATTTCAGAGCCTTATGTATCTAACTTGCAGGATTATTTTTCCCTATCTGCGAGACTAAAACATCTTTTAATCTACATCAAGAGATAGTCCATCCAGCTCCCAAATTCCTTAAGATCAGTGCAGTTAAGAACAACTGGTTCTTAGGAACCACAACTGCTTCTGTGAAAGCCTTGCTTCCACATCCTGAGCTCCCTGAAACCTTATGTATCCTGTGTTAGGCGCTTCTTTGGCCTCCCATTGACCATACTTCAGGTATGGGCTCCTGCAAAGCTGCTGTCCCTGGCTGGCTGTGCTGAGCTGCAGGCTCAAACATTACTGAGTTTGAAGGCTTGATTCAGCAGAAGAAGTAACTCTTGGACCCTTGAGAGTTACAGGGGTTGCAGTAGGAGCTGGATTAGTCCTCACCTGCTTGCAGGCCCTCCTGTGTTTAGGAGTAACAGTGATTAGTTTTCTTAGTCCCAGCTGTGCAGAGAGGAGACAATTTAAAGATACTTGGAAATTTAAGTGAGAATTTCTACAATTCAGTGAAAGCCATGTATTTTAAAAATCTGCCCTTTACAACAGTGTTCTTGAAGCCATATCGTCACTGTACATTCAGTTTTAAAAAACATATTTCTAAGCTGATTTCAGTGTGTGCTTTTATTACGGACTCTTAGCTCCTTCCTCATAACAATGGTCAAACTTTTTTATGTTTTTTATGCAGATCTCACAGTTTTTATGCAGACCTCATGTAACTCCAAGGTTTTGGCTTCTTTTTTCCTAGAGGATCAGGTCCCCATGTTCATGCAATTGTGCTTGCACAGAAAGCCAGTGAATAAACAGGAAATAACAAAACACAACCCCTAAAACTGAAACTGTGAAACACTGTAACACCCAACCTGAGCTGGTAGCAAGTGCGTTTGAGGTAGGATGGCAAGCATGCATCCTCAATAATGTGTAGATCTCAGCCCTGATGTTAGAGCAGATCTGTCTGCATGTTCTCTCCTGGGTTACAATTTCCCTTTCCAGCAAATGCATGTGCCTTAATAACTGACATTAGAGAAATAATGTAAGGAGACATGAAGTTTGTCCTGTGGTGTCAGGGCATTTCATAGACCCCTGACCTGAGAGTGGAGACTCATGCAAAAGTCTCTTCATCTTCCCTTGCTTCTTATTTTAAATCTCAGTGGTATCTAGGCTTGAGATAGTCATGCAGCAACAAGAAAAATAAACATCTTGCACAACTGTATGAAATGTGTTTAAGAAGGAGGTAACAAATAGCGAGCCCAACATACAGCAACATGAGGTTGCAGTGAATGCTAAAATAAGACACTTCCTCTGTCAAACCCAGAAATGCAAAACCACCAGAAATATAACTAGTGTTTTCCAGGACATCAAACTGGCAAAGGCAAGCCTGTGAGCACAGCTTCTATTGCATCCCTAACCTGTGCTAGGTTCAGAAAAGTTCTCTTGTTCAGAAAAGGTTGGAATGAGGAATCCATACATGATGCACCAATCACCTGATGGATCCTGCAGCACCAGCAAGAATAATAGAATCCCGTTCATTTACCACGTTTTGTGGGAAAGTTTGTTTGTGGCACATCTGTTTTACAGATCTTGCTACTTACTCTCTTTCAGACTTACCCCAGCCTTCCCCTCTCCAGGATGAAGACATAGCCTGTAAAGCCAGAAATCACTCCAAGATGCAGGCAAAAAACATGAGACTGGGCATTTAGCAAGTGGAAGGTAAGCAGGTAGGAATATCAGATCGGCAACAGAAGGAAGTGCAAGCTGTGGATAACACAAAGTAATCAGTGACCTGTCAGAACCACAGGAGAACAGAGACACTAAGTGACGGCAAACAAAGCACAACAAGGTGATAGTCAAGTGACAAGCAAGATCTAGGTACCTGAAAAATGGTTTCAGTGAGGAAGGACACTGGGGATTAATAAACAATGCATTTCCACTGTGTTTTATTCTCCCTTCATAATTTCATCTTCTTTTCCCCTAGAGGAAATTCCTTTCTTTTTATCTCTGCTTCCTCTCTGGGATTGCATCAGTTATGTTATCAGTTATACCTGCTTAGTAAGGTTCCATGGGATATAGCCCTAGAGGGCAGGGGGTCCCAAGACTGTTGGTTGATATTCAAGGATCACCTGCTGCAAGCTCAGGATTGTTGTGTCCCAACTAGAAGGAAGTGCAGCAAGAGGGCCAGGAGACCTTCCTTGGATGGATAAGGAGCTGCTAGGGAAACTTCAAAGGATAAAAGAGGCTTACAAAAGGTGGAAGCAAGGACAGGCAGCCTGGGAAGAATACAGGGATGTTGTCCGGGAAGCTAGGGACAAGGTTAGGAAAGCTTAGGCCCACTTAGAATTAAACTTGGCTAGGGATGTGAAAGATAACAGGAAGGGATTCTGTAGGTACATTGCAAATAAAAGACAGACTAGGGAAAATGTGGACCTCCTCCGGAAGCTATCGGGAGAACTGGCTACCCTGGAGTTGGAGAAGGCTGAGGCTCTTAATGACTTCTTTGCCTCAGACTTCACCGGCAAATGCTCTGACCACACTACCCAAGTCTTGGAAGGCAGACGCAGGAACAGTGAGAATGAAGACCTTGGGCCCACTGTAGGAGAGGATCTGGTTCGAGACCATCTTAGGAACCTGAAGGGACACAAGTCCTTGGGACCTGATGAAATCCATCTGCGGGTCCTGAAGGAGCTGGCAAACTGAAGTTGCTAAGCCACTGTCCATCATATTTGAAAAAATCGTGGCAGTCAGGTGAAGTTCCCGATGACTGGAAAAAGGGAAATCTAACCTCCATTTTCAAGAAGGGGAAATATGGATGAGCCGGGGAATTCTGGCCAGTCAGCCTCACCTCTGTGCCTGGCAACATCTTGGAGCGGATTCTCCTGGAAGCCATGCTGAGGCACATGAAAAACAACAAGGTGCTTGGTGACAGCCAACATGGCTTCACTAAGGGGAAATCCTGCCTGACCAATCTGGTGGCCTTCTATGGTGGGGCTACGGAACTGATGGACAGGGGTAGAGCACTTGATGTCATCTACCTGGACTTGTGCAAAGCGTTTGACACTGTTCCACATGACATCCTTGTCTCTAAATTGCAGAGACATCAATTTGATAGGCGGACCACTCGGTGGATAAAGAACTGGCTGGATGGCTGCACGCAAAGAGTTGTGCTTAATGGCTCAACATCCAGCTGGAGACCAGTAACAAGTGGTGCCCTTCAGGGATTGGTGCTGGCACCAGTCTTGTTCAACATCTTTGTTGGTGACATGGACAGTGGGATTGAGTGCACCCTCAGCAAGTTTGCTGATGACACCAAGCTGTGTGGTTCAGTTGGTACACTGGAGGGAAGGAATGCCATCCAGAAGGACCTTGACACGCTTGTGAGGTGGGCTGATGCCAACCTGATGAAGTTTAACCATGCCAAGTGCAAGGTCCTACACCTGGGTCGGAGCAATCCCAGGCACAGCTACAGGTTGGGAAGGGAAGAGATTCAGAGCAGCCCTGCGGAGAAGGACTTGGGGGTGTTGGTCAATGAAAAAATGAACATGAGGCAGCAGTGTGCACTCGCAGCCCAGAAAGCCAACTGTATCCTGGGCTGCATCAAAAGGAGTGTGACCAGCAGGTCGAGGGAGGTGATCCTGCCCTCTGCTCTGCTCTTGTGAGACCTCACTTGGAGTACTGTGTATGGTTCTGGTGTCCTCAACATAGGAAGGACATAGAACTGTTGGAACAAGTCCAGAGGAGGGCCCCGAGGATGATCAGGGCACTGGAGCACCTCCTGTATGAAGATAGGATGAGAAAGTTGGGGCTGTTCAGCCTGGAGAAGAGAAGACTGCGTGGAGACCTCATAGCAGCCTTCCAGTATCTGAAGGGGGCCTATAGGGATGCTGGGAAGGGCCTCTTCATTAGGGACTGTAGTGATAGGACAAGGGGTAACAGGTTCAAACTGAAACAGGGGAAGTTTAGATTGGATATGAGGAAGAAATTCTTTACTGTGAGTGGTGGTGAGGCACTGGAATGGGTTGCCCAGGGAAGTTGTGAATGCTCCATCCCTGGAGGTGCTCAAGGCCAGGTTGGACAGAGCCTTGGGTGGCATGGTTTAGTGTGAGGTGTTCCTGCCCATGGCAGGGGGGTTGGAACTAGATTACCTTAATGTCCTTTCCAACCCTAACTATTCTCTGATTCTATGTGGCGGAATAGCTGGGCACCAAGGAGACCATGTCAGCTCAGATTCTTATGTAGAAACACCAGATTGGTCACTTTTTAATTCTTTGCATGCACACTGGCTGAGGTCCATGCCCCTCTAACACAGGCTGGGATAAGCACTCTGCAGTACTCCATAACAGAGTTTGTACAGGGTCTATCAGGTTACAGTTTGAAACCATATTCTTCTGCAGGTCCTGTCTGTTTACTAGTGCCTCCTTATCTGGGATTTCCATTAAAATGCTTCAGAATTTCTTCATGGTTAACCCAGCACCTGTGGTTGGGGGGGTTGTTTCTTTTCCTAAAAGTTGAGCAGATGGGCTCTGTATTAAGAGTACAAGAGTACTGAGCAGGAAGAGGAGACACTTTTTGATAAGCAAAGAAATCAAGACCAGGCTTTGGCATCACAGTAAATCTGCCCTGAGATCTTCTAATGTCATGCCAAAATATCCTTACTTTGTGCTTGTTTGAAACCTCTTACAAATATTGAAGGCTCAACTTTGTACTGCCAGTCTTGATGCCAGATCAGTCATTATCTGACCTTCCACAGCTGCAAAAAATCACTGGCTTAATTGCTGTCCCACATTGATTCATCAAAATGTGACCTTGTGTACAACTCAGTACTGCTCCTTCACCCTTCAGGACCCAAGTCTGTTATTAATGACCACACAGCTATCACCTCACCCTGTCTAGACCAAGAAAAAGAGTATTCTAAAGAATATGCAGCCTTTAATTGAGATATTTCAATCACCTCTAGTATCTCATATTGTTAATTAAAGTAAGTTACTTGAATTCCAGCAGTTGCTTTCCTAAAGGCAGAAAGACAACTCCTTCCTGATGAGGTGAATTAGAACGTAGTTCTCTGAAGGTGCTCACCTGTTCCTGGATGTCTAATAGGCAGTCTAGTCACACTACAGCAGGTGACTCCTGAGATGTTCAGTTTCAGAAAACAGTCATAGAATATCAAAGAGCAATACCCCGGAATTCGATGAGGCTGCTTATAACCATAAAGGCAGCAGGATCAAATCAGGGTGATCTAGACAGGCTTTTTACACGAAGTGGGGAGGAAGATTGGAATTGTGGTGTAATTAAGGCTGACTGCTTTTTTTTCCTCTAGGAAACAATAAATAAGCTAGTCTTATTTCAGGCCAATATAATAACATGCAAAAGAATTATTAAAAGTAAAGACCCATCCAGAAAACTCCACCCACCCTTCCAAACTGGGGTTATAAGGCAACGTTTTTTGTTAGATGAGCTTAAGCATACAAAAAAACAACCCCAAAGCAACCTTATCTGTGCTTTTAGGCTTCTTCAGGCCTGGCCGCAGAAACTGGAAATACCAAAACTGAGGCTAAGCTGGGAGCTGCCGCCTCCGGCAGCACCAGCCAGGCAAGGAGGTTTCAGCTGGAGATGGGGATCGCTGCCCCCGGGCTAAGCTCCTGCAACCAGCGAGCAACCTAAGAGGGGAATTTCAGCTGCCTGTGAAATGCGGGAATGCGTTTCTGGATGGCTCCGGGCGTGCACCCCCTCTGCCGCATCCCCCTTCCCGCCCCGCTGCTCCTCAAATAGCGGCGGCGCCGAGCTCCCCCACCGGGCTCCTGCAGCGGGCCATGGCGAGGGCAGCGCTGCTCCTCCTGGCCTGGCTGGCCCCAGTGCTGGCTTTCCCCACTGCGGCACCAGGTAACCGGGGACCGGGGTGGGCTGACGCGGCGCGACCGCCCCGCGGGACCCCGGAAGGCACTGCCAAAGGGCACCCCGCCGTTTGGGTGGATGCCTCCTCTGTGTGTGTGTGTGATGGCAGGGAGGCGTGTGAGCACAGAACATCCAGCATGGTGGGGTTGGTCTGGGTAGAGCAGCTTTCCCCAAACAACGGTATCTGTGAAATTCATATTTCACCCAATTTTTTACTGAGGAAGATATAACTAAGGTACTTGATGAGTTTCTACCTAAATTATATTATTTCCTAGAAACATGGGATCCCATGGAAGCATGCTAATGCCTTTAGAATATCCCACTGCTAGTGATATCAAACAAATACCTCTCAAAACCATGTTTTTGCTAGGGGCCCTTCCTTGGCAAACCCATCTTCATGGGTTTGCTTGCAGGTGGTCCTTGCGTGGTGTGCTGCCTCTCCCCCTCACCTGAGGTAAATCTTGCAATGGCTGAACTCCTGTTCTCTTCCTAAGATAAAAGCTGCACAGGAGCTTTTCCTAGTGCATGTGCCAGGCTGGATGTGGTTCTGGGCAACCTCATCTAGTTGAAGATGCCCCTACTCATTGTAGGGGGGTTGGACTTGATGACCTTTGAAGGTCCCTTCCCACCCAAACCGGTCTATAACACAAGTCCAGTGCAAAGACCCAAGATGCTGTTGGGAAGCAGTGATGAAAGTTCAGATGGTCTCATCACTGTAGGAAGCCTATGAGTGCTGGAGATCAAAATAACTCTTAGGGACCCACAGCTGAAGGTCTTTGAAGACTGTGGAGAGTGCTGCGTTACTCAGATATGTGCTGTTTGCTGTGGAAATTAAAGCTTTCATATCCTCAAGGGTACAGGAGATATTTAATCCTCATAATTGCTGTCCTCAGGTATGACAGCTTCTTACCTTGAGGGCACAGCTACAGAAACTACTGGTGAGTGTCTTTTTCCATGTAACAAACTACAGAACCAGTGGATATCCAGATGAGGAGCACAGATGCACAGAAATCTGAATTCTGCAGCAAACCCTGTGTTCTATGCCCAGACCCATCCATGAAGTTTCTTGACTAGAAACTAACTCCTTATGAATATGTTCATAAGGAAAACTTTCCTTTGTTCATTTTATTTGTACTTGCCACACATGAAAACAGGATGAAACATATAATAGATATAATTAAGATAAATTCAGTAATTGTTTTTTCTAAAATGTTTCCAATTTGTTTTGAGTCTTTTTTTTTTGTTTCACCAGGTTTTACTCAATCTTTTACTGAGGAAGGAATAACAAAGATGCTTGGTGAGTTTTTACATAGAATACATGATTTCTTAGAAACGTGGGATCCTGTGGAAGAATGCTAATGCATCTAAAATATCCCAGTGTTAGTGAGGTTAAACAAATACATCTCTAAATGAATAAATCTTTATATCTACACAGGAAAAGAAAAAGAAGCTTCCTCTAGCTGTGTCTCTATTATGTTCATTGTCAGTGACTACACTAGAGAACTTGTCAGGAAAAAATAGTAGGAATATATACAAAAATGCTTGCAAGCATTTAAGAATAATCTTTGGAAAAATAGGGAGAAGTCTTTGTTTTGTGAAGCCTGGGTCTCTTTCATACTTTGTTCCTCGACTAGCACTGGCAAGCGCACAAGACTAGAAAGAATGTTACTAATTTGTCTGCTTTACTTAGCTTTCCTAAGTATCACTTTTCATAATGAAGACTCAGCTGGAAAGGCAGCAGATGGATTAGTGTCATCCTTCTTTCCTACTAAACCCTTCTTAGCCTTGGTATCTGTTACCTCTGCCTGATAAATTGCTACAAGTCAAGCAAACCGAATTTTTATCAAAAACTGTAAGCACATTCTTCTGTTTGCTCATGGTCGAAGGAGTAAATTATGATTGCCTTAAAGCATGTGAGTTCATTTTTAAAGTGTGGTACTAAAGAGGGAAGAACATACGCATCATTGAGTACAGTGATCCTAAAAGAAGTCAGCATTTCTATTTTAATTTTGTTTCCACATGGCTCTACCAGGGCTTTGCACTCCTGCCCTTGAGCCCCCCCCCACTAGCTTCAGCCTAGGGCTCCCCCCACAGCTTTCTTCATGCACTTCAGTATGTCCTAGGGCAGTTTTAGGGGTGCTTTTTAACACTTTATGTTGCTGTGCTGACACAATTTATTTCCACCCTGCAACAGTTGTTCTTTCTGGCTTTTGGTGTGATTTCAGGTCAGTCTGAGATGGCATGTTACTCTGAAATGCCTCTTTAGCAGATGGGTATCCTACATAAAAGAATAGCAATAATCAACAGTTATTACTGGCAATATGTAATGTTTGTTATGTTTTCTTATTCTCTAGCTGAACTCAGTTTTGATCCAAATGGAGATAACTTCAGTGAACATCTTGTAACTTAAATATTTCTTTTGTGTTATATTTTGTCTTTTGCTATGCTGCACAAGACCCTTCTGTTTTCAGGAAGGAGCTACCTGTAAGCCATGGTCTGTGACTGATTCTTTAGACCTCTCAATTATTGGAGCATCACCTGCAACCCCAGCTTTGCTTTTTTGCATTTTCCCCCATTTGGATCAGTTCTTTGTCTCAAATGATTCAGTCATCACAACTGAAACCTGAGTATTTTCTGGAGCATTATAAGAAGGAGCCAAACTTAATGCAGGGGTAACAGCTTGCACAAACTGGTGGTGCTGCTGCAATACCAGTGGTGCAGCAGCGCATCTCTTAGATGTCATATCTTCCCAGTAGCCCAGATGTTTTGACCTTGTTCTTTTGGCACATAAGCCACAGCAGCTGGCCACATGTACCTAACGGTTTTGGGAGAGCATCTAGTAGAGCATGGCTGGCCTAAATGTACTCTTTTGTATTAATTGCTGCAGATGAAGTGACCACCAGTGGAAGCAGAGGCAGGAGGAGTGAATACAGTAAGTTAGTCATGCTGCTTTTAAAGTACCTAACTCCCGTTACTGTGATACATATCCTTGTGATTCCTGCATGAAAGGTTGTATGGGAGGTTGCAGCGGCCACAGATGGACTAAGACCCAGACTGTTGAATTTGTGTAGATTTTGCTTAAGGATCCCAAGCTGTGTTTTCATACCAGAAAACTGTGGGAAAGACAACTTCAACCCAAGTCACCGGTTTAATGCTCTTCAGAGCTTAGTTTGAAGGCCTTATTCCAGTTAAATCTTACTTCTTTAATAATACTGCCAGTATCCTGCCAGTCTTGAGATACACTCTGTCTGCTGTGTCAGCTGTGGCCTCCCTCGGTGCCTGTGGTGCCCTTCCTGCAGCATCCTCCACCACTGGTATCTTCTTGAGATTTTCAATAATCTCAATAAAAAAGCCACTTCAGAAGACACAATATTCCACATGGAATAGGTCAGACTTGGCAAATTGCCATGCCAACAAAAATAGCTCTGAATTCAGCTCTTCCATCACCTTGATGCTTCAGTGGCTGCTCTTCAGCTTCACAGAAGTCATGTTCATCTGTGGTTTTGTGCAGTCAGCACAATCTTACTCGTCTGGCCCTTGACTATGGCTCTCCTGCCCTTGCTATTGCATTTGTCCTTACTACCTAAGGGCACAAATCCAAAACTTTTCATGTCCTAGATCTCCAAAAACATTTACAGTTGGCCAATGTGCTCACAGCTGCTTCTGCATGCTGTGGGAAGCAAATGCCTTCCAGTGGGATGTATGCCTGGAGGAGACTGGCTGGAGCACAACTTCCCTATGTTGTCATGCAACACTTGTGCACTGGGCCAAATGTGTTGAGAAACTCAGAGTTTTAGCTCTTGCTACCAGTATTACTTTTCAATCTGCTTGTTAACAAGTAAAATATTTAACACTTTTTCTTTGGTAGGATGGATTTCAGGAGGGATTGGAGAAGAGGTGGGTGGATCAGGATACTGTTGTCTTCCTCTTTCTCTTCTACATCTGGCTTAAGTGCCGCTTCCACAGAATGAAACTTGAATCTCAGTGCATTTCTCATGGACTGAGGTTTCTTCTTAAGTCTTTAGAAATCCTTGCCTTTTAAAACATGCCGTTTTTTAATTTTTTTCCTTTTAGTAGCTGAATATGACTCCATGACAGAGGAAGACTACATGACTGGTACGTCCAGGAAACTCCATTTCTTTTACCCTTCTGCCTGCAAATGTTTTCAGCCAACAGCCTCAGAGTAACTCTCCTCACACATATCTCAGATTCCTACAGTGTGTAATAACCTGTAGAGAAGAAGAAAAAATTTATGGTTGTTGCCTGGATGTGGCTCTTTAGCCTTTGTGAAGTATAATGAGAGGCAGAAGGACTCAGGGGTTTTATTGTTTCTGGCCTTTTTCATCATCATAAAAATATTTAAAAGTTTGTCTGCTCTCCTACTTTAGTCAGAAAATTTCTTGGATGTCTCGGAGAGAAACTAATTATTTTTAGTGTGCTCTGTTATACGGGAAATAAGAGAAATAGCTAAGTTCTTACCCATTTCCTTTCTCAAGCTGTAAATATACCATAGAAATGAAACTAATGCAAGCAGAACCCCAAGTGCCTGCTCAGCAGTATCCGGATTCTTCTTATCTGGCACATAGTTCATTTTTGTCTGTATTGCCAGTATTTTACTAATTTTTACTCTTGTTGTAAACTCTTTAAGCCTGCAGCAGTTACAAGTTATGTATATAAAACATAAGCAAAAGGAGTACCTGTAGGCACTTAAGAAGGCAAAAATGTATCAGTTTCACATATGTAATAAACAGCTAGCTTTGCTTGAAAAACTCTGTTTCCAAGTACTCTGGTACCAGGTACACAGATACTGCTGTGAGGGGATACAGGAAATTCAGCTAGTTTGCTATTTCTGCTGCTTCTGCATAGCACAGCCAGCCCTACACTATGCTGCTATGGCAATATACAAAGAGTTCTGCTGGAAAGGATGTGAGACATATATTTCCATAGAGTACTGATTTCTCTTTTTCTGTAGATGAGCCCAGCATCATCTCCACTGAGCAACATGTGCAGAAGAGAACACGTAAGAAGTTTCATATTTTTATTTAGCTTGTAAATAGTCACATTTCTGTCTTTATTACACTGTGTGACAAACCTATTTCAGGCACATTCTAAAGAACTTTAAGCATGAGAATGCTGCAGAGGGGGCTTGTGATTGTGCGGACTTTTTCTAATCCACAGAAATTTCTTTACACTGAGGGAGCATCAAACAGTAGGTTTTGCCTCAATAACTTGATAAAGATACCTATGAGGCCTGTAATTCTTGTCTGAGAAAAACATGGCAAAGATAGGGTTTTTTTTTTTTTCTGTCCTATTAAAAAATAGTGCCTAATAAAATAGTCCCATGTTTCATAATGAATGAACCCAGATATTCCGGTGATACAAATAATATGTGCTTGTCTTAATACCACATATGGAGGCCTCCTGGCTGCACTGATCTAAATTCAGGACAAGAGAAACCATCCATAAGGCATCAACAATTAAGATGTGGGTTATCTCCAAAGAAACGTGCATTGCAGGGGAGGTGGCCAATGAACAGCAAGCCCAGCATTCATGGCTTTACCACTTTAGGACACCAGAACAGCATCTTCCTTCTTCCTTGCAAACACAGCTGTAATTGAAGAGGCATCAGGTTGTGTATGCCAGTGGCAGGCAGTCCACGTGGTGTGCCGGTTAGCAGGGCTGCCTGCCTTCTGGATCACCTTCTTTTAGGTACCTCATACCTAGTTTGGAACCAGAAAGACCAACCGAATTGTAGAGGAATACATTACAGAGAACTGGCTTTACTGGTTTAGCTTTTTTGCTTGCTTTTTGGTTTGTTTGTTGGGTTTGGTTTTTTTTTTTTTAACATTTTTTCGTTATGCCAGCAGTTGAGCACAGCATCAGTTTGAATGAAGGATCTGTGGTTGGTGATCCATGTGAGTTTCTATTTCTGTTCTTGTTGGGCCTTTTTTGGTTTGGGCTGGGTTTTTTTTAACTGCTTCTCTACAGTGAAAATCATGCTTTTCTTTTTATACATATATTGCCTTATCTGTGTTCTCCAGGGTCTTGATCAGTTTTGAGATCCCAGATCTTTATGATCTAGAGACAGTGTTCTGTTGCCTAACACAAACAAAAAAAAAAGGGAGCAACTGTCTCTCACCACTAGAAGTTGCTGAAGTTCTGTGTGTATGAGGAAGAGCAGAAGTTACTACTTCATATCTGGGTCCTAGCTCACCAGTCACTGGGATTAGCCTGCCACAGCTGATCACACACATAGGGTTATGCCTATGCCTGCTTCTGAAGGTGATTTGTTTGGATGGAAAGGAAAACATAAGATACTTCAGGTAGATTAGAATTACCTAGGACTTCTTATTGCATGGCTGCCTTTTCAGGTAATAAACCCTTTTAGTTGAAAAGGCAGCCTGGGCTCTTCCAGAACATCCGATTTTTATGCTTCCCCTTCAACACTGATCTGTACCAACCACCTTGGCATCACTGTGCCCTGCTTGGCAGATGAAGACATGGGGCTGTATTGGAATCTTCACTGTGCGTGTGTAGGGGGCTGTATTGGTATCTTCACTGTGTGTGTGTAGGGAGGACAATGTCCAGCAGTGTGACCTTTCTGATCTCTTGTTACAGAGGGATCCATCTATGGTGAGGAAGATGCCAGAGGAAAAGAGAAGCATTCTGAGTGAACCCTTTTTTTTCCAAGCATCTAAACTTGGATAACTCTGCATTTTATCTCCACGTTTTTTTAAAAGCAGCTTTGTTTTGCGATAGTGAGTCAAAGGAGGGATTAGCAGTTACTGCTAGTGTCTTCCAGCAGATAGATCAGTCCCTTAGTGTTACATCACACTGGGACTGTTGAGACCTTACTCAGGACCTCATGATTTGATACTGAACTGTTTTCTTCTGTTCCCGTATCTATACAGGGTGGAGAGATTGAAGAAACCTAGTCATCAGCTGGTAACTTCAGCTCCATCAGAGAAACCTTGGATTCAGAAAGTTAATAAATCTGGGGTGGTTTTGTCATTTTTTGGGTTTTTTTCAAGGGAAGAATCCTTTTGTAAAATTTGCTTTGAATCCTCTTTGTGTTTTAATACTATTAGAATCTGGATTGCAGGAAATCAGCATTGGTGTTTGCCCTGTCCTACTGTAGTGCCTTAATTTTATTCTTTAGAAAGAGGGCCAAGAGATAGAGAACCCTGGCTGCTCAGCTGAGCTCAGCCATCAAGTTCCCTGCAAGGAGGAAAAGATGCTCTCTTCACATCCTTGCTAGGTGTGGTAACATATTTGTGTGATAACAATGTGTGATAACAAAGAAATATTTCTGCTGATTCTTTAAGAGCAAGAAAATGGGCCATACGTACAAAGCCCCAGATTTGAAATAAAATAAGCTAGCAAAACCTAACTAAAAATAGCTTTTCAAAGCTGAGGATAGCTTCAGAAAACCACTTCATTTTTTAGTCCATCTCATCATTCTTTTCCTGTCTGACCTGGCAAGTCAAAGATGAATGGGGATGGAAAGCTACAGCTCTGGTTGATACAGCACAATTGGCTTCTTCTATACCACCAAAAGAGCGATTGCTTCAGCTCCCTAGACACATTAAGTGCATTGGGACCCTAAAGGACATTGCCTGACCTGTCTTCTTCACTGCTGCATCTGACTTGGTTTTCTAGTGTGGCTCACTTTTCTTTGCTACCAATTCCAAACTGCTATCCCAGGCTGAAAGCTATGTGATGAGGAACTTCTGTTCTAGATAGCAAGACATACCAGAACAGATTACACACAAGAGAAAGCTTTAGGGCTATAGGCTGCAAAAATAGGTGGCTTCTGCTGTAAGAGCATTTCATCCTCATGGGAATAGCAACAGAAGAATAGCCAGGCAGGCATGCAGGCAGAGTATGGAAGAAAAGAGTAAAGATACCAAGAAAAGATACCAAGATGCTACTACACCTCATGCTGGTCTGGTGGCTGTGAGTAAAGGTTGTCACAGGTTCCATGACAGATCTGTTGGCTTTGTTTTGAAATGTGCAGATCACCAAAAATGCCCCCCGTATGTGTGATGTGTTTTTAAAACTCAGGCTTTCATGTGCTTCAAGTCTCGCTCCCTCTGTAAAATGAGTGGCAAACTGCTTTGGAAATTCCCTATCATCAACTTAGATAGGATTTATTTGAATGTTAGAAAAAGTCTCTTTTGCACAGGGCTGTTTTCTGATCTGAGCTGGTGACAACATTACTCATTCAGGGCTGCATTGTCACTCCACTGGTCCATACTCATTAGTGGCAATGTACTTTTGCTATACAGCAGGCTGTGTACGAGGGCAGATAGCACATCTACGTGTACTGTTGGTATGCTTTCTCACTTGGTGGCCAAAAGCAGCTATGGAAAGAACAAAATAAGAGCAGGGCAGTCATACACTGACACTACCTCTGGTCCTACCACCCAGCTCTTGGCAATCTATTAATTAGTGACTTTCCATATCAAGATTTGCATATTCCTGTCTACTAATCCTCCAAGGAATTTCAGTTTACTGATTTCTCTGGTGTAAATATAAATTTTGCGGTTGTACAACATCCTGTGACCACGTGTTTGACAATTTAGTTTAACAACATTGAAAAATCCCCTGCTTTTGTTTATTTTGGCCCTGCCACCTTCTGAATTCATGTATGCTAGAATTGCTAACCAGAAATGTCCCTTACTGCCCCTGTAAGACAAGTGTGTTTAGACCAGTATCTTGCTGGTCTAAACTAGTTGGCCACTGCTAGTTCAGAGCTGATCAGTCTGAACGTGTATGATTGTTTTTCTTGATGTGCATCTCTACATTTTTAAATAAAGAAAGAGTATCTGCTGGTTGATTGTCTTACTGTTTCTCAACTCTTCACAGTCTGCTTTTGGTTTTATGGTCCTAAGCAACTCAGTATCAGTAGATTTTTCACCCTCTCCTATACCCACTTTTCAAGAGCATTCACAAACACATAAAACATAACAGGCTATAGCCAAGTTCCTTCTAGGACATAAATAGTCACCTTCACCCTTTGTGAAAGTGAACAATTTTCTTCTCTTCTTTATTTCTTATTCTTAACTAGACAATAATACAGAAAACTACTATTTTATGTTATTTCTCTTCTCCTTGAGACACCTCAAGGGGTATCCTTGTAAACATTTGAAGACATCCAGAAGTGCTATGCGAATCTGTCCGGGGTTCAGCAGTAGCAGGCATTTTTGTCTTAGTAGCTGGTGCAGAGCTGTGTTTTTGACTATCAGCCTGGGAACAGCACAGATAACACCAATGTTTTTAGTTACTGCTTATTAATGTTTTGGTCTGACCAAGGACTTTCTGAGTCTCATGCTCTGCCAGGGAGGAGGGGAAGCCGGAAGGAAGCAGAGACAGGACACCTGACCCAAACTGACCAAAGAGGTATTCCATACCACAGCATGTCATGCCAGGGATGTAAAACGGAGAGCAGAGACCCGGAAGGGTGGGGGTTCGCTGCTGGGTCAGGCTTGGTATCGGGTGGTGAGCAGTTGTATTCTCTTACTTTGTATTTCTCTTGTCATTATTATTATTGGTGATAGCAGCAGTGGTTTGTGTTACACCTTAGTTACTAAACTGTTCTTATCTCAACCTGTGGGAATTGCATTCTTTCGATTCTCCTTCCCATCCCTCCAGGAGCAGGGGGAAGAAAGAGGGGGGACTGAGTGACCAAATGCATGGCTGAGTGGCTTAAACCACAACAGAATTAGATCACACTTGCCTGTGCAGAGTTCCAGCACATTGATGAACCCTGATTGCCCTTGTTAAAAGCTATGCTTGCTCTTCTTCTTATATCAGTACTAAAATCTCATCAACTAATACTTCAGTTTGAGACAGGTCTTCTGTTGCACCCCAGTTGCGATGTTCCAACCTTCTCCACAATACAGGCTTGGAGTTTCTTTTTTTTATTTTTGCCACACTTTTGCCTTTTTTTTTTTTTTTTATGTTTCTGTAAAGAAGAGTTTTTAATTGGCCCCACAGCCTCTCAGGGAGGATTCCTTACTCTTCAACCTGAAAGAAAATCTTCAGGTAATTTCAAGGAATCATGGAGTGGTTTGGGTTGGAAAGGATCTTAAGATCATTCGGTTACACACCCTGCCATGGGCAGGGACATTTCACCCTACAGCAGGTTGCTCAAAACCCTATGCAATGCCCAAACAGTGCCAGAGATGGAGCATTCACCACTTTGGGCAGCCTGTGCCAGTGCCTCACCACCCTTGCAGTAAAGAACATCCTTATATCTAACTAGCTGAAGTTTAAACCCATTACCCTATGGGAAAAGTTTTGGTGAATTTTCCCTCCTCTGTATTTTATTTGTGTATATCCATATTTTATTTCAAACCTATCTGTCAAAGTATAGATTCTTTTTTTACTTTGTTTGCTTGGACAGCTTTTAAACTGTTTGCAGGATTGCTTATTACCATAAGCAGTATTGTTGCTTATTTCTACTTTACTGGTGTACTTGGCCTCCCATAGTCTAGGAAGGAAAAAATTAGGAGAGAGCCTTCTTGAAATACTTTCCTTAAGCCTTGCCCTGATTGCTTTGTAACAATGGCCATGCTGCTTTAGAAGTATTTAATCAGTTCAGTTGATGGTATTGATTTCACTGTACCTCTTTATGCAGTTTTTCCTGAAAGTGAACACCAACGTAGCAGATTTTGGAGAGATGGAGTTGGAGTACCCCATGGTCGTTATTTCAGAGCATCTTCCTGAAGCTGAGCTGCAAACCGCGAAGATTTTTCAGCAACTGTTGCTGTGTTAAAGCCCAGCTGCTGCTGCCCTCCACTGGCTGAAACCTCTCATAAATACTCAGGCTCCTCACTGTGCTCGCAGAGAAACTGAAGGCATCACTTTCAGTACAAGAACAGAAGTGAGGGTGTTTTTCAGAGACAGCCCTTAGCTCTTGTCGTCTGTTGTTCAGCTAAATGCTTGAAAGCATATCCTGAAAAAAGTGCTTTTGGGTATGGCAAACCCTTTTCCTCATTGCTAACGTGAGCATGTGAGAAGTATAGTTAAGGTTAGTAAAGGTGCATTTGAGCTGCTGTCCTGGGTTCAGCTGTAAGACCACTAAAGGCTTTTTGGGACAGGGCAGTAATGGCTTGGGGTTATTTTAAAGAAATTTAGACTGTTTTCAGCTCTCAGTTTTCAATTCCTCTCTGGCATTCCTTTGGATGTGAAGCAGTAACCCTCACTTTTTGCTTCATTAAACAGTTATTTAATGTACAGAAGAAACACACAATATACTGTGCCTTTGTCTGTCAAAAACCAAAACCAAACAAAAACCAGGTATAAAAACCAGGTCCAATTCCTCTCAACTCCTGGGAGATATGGCTGAGTAGCAAACGGTTCTACAATCACTTGGAGCAAAAGGGAGTTTCTAGGGACTATAATTCTGTCATCTTGTTTGCTAGTATTGTGTGAATTCATTCACAACATCATGTAAACAAACTTGGAAAACGTTCTTTAAATTCAGAGTTTTTAATAGTTTGGGACTTTTGTTGTCTTGCTTTGGTTTTGGTTGTGTTTTGTTTTTTTTTTTTTCTATCTATGGCTATATTTCAAATGAGCATCTTATTAATCTCCTGTGAAGCTTAAGAGGACAAACTGATCTCCAGAGCATTCTCATATAGCTCCTTCTGGACTGCAACTACGCATTGTAAGTAAGGTTTGACTCACACTGTGTAGCGGGCATTTGCACAACACTTGTGATCTCCTCCTCATTCTCCACCATCTCCACGGAACATGGTTGAACTTTTCAGAGAGGAAGTAGGAGTGCTGTGGAAGAAGCAAGGATGGAAAGGTGGACAGAGTCCTGAGGTGAGAAACCTTTCAGGTGCCACGTGTAGTTTTGTCACCTAGAGGGATTCATTTGGGAGATCTGTGAGGAAGGCCACGTAGATGTCCTCTGTGGGTCTATAAAGAAGGGCAAAACACAGGCTTTGGTGTTGCAGTCAGGAGGTCTGCTGTTAAAGTGATCACAAGGTGAAGAACATCAAGAAATGCTGCTGACCTGGACTGAACCTCTTTAACCAGTAATTCATGGTTTTGTTTCCCAAAAGATTATGATTTCAGAATAAGGGTAAATGAAGAGAAACAGATTCTTGCTGGTCGGTCCTGCATCCATTCTTTTATGCTGTTGTTACCTCATGAAAGAAAGTCACATGTGAGGCAAAAACTGTGTCTGATTGCTTGGAGTTTTAAGTAGATTATTTCCAGCTGGCCTCAACAGTGAAATGCCTGGGTGGCTTCTCAGTGATAAGAGAAGGCTGCAACCACCGAGTCTCTTCATTTCCAGGGAAAAAGTGTTAAAACTGAAAATAATACAGGGAATCATTCCCAAGGAGATGACTTCTAACGTGATCTTCTCATAAGAGCAACCGTTCTCACTTCAATTCATTACTCTAATTTGGACCACCAGATGGAATTGATACTCAGCAGTCTTCTGTCTGAGAAGTGCCATTTTACAAGATAGGTCTGATCCTGCTTAAGCCAGTGGCACTTTTGTATATGTCAGGGCGGTGGCATGTGAAGTGAGAAGGGCGGTAAGCAGTATGTTTGACCCGGCTCTAGTTTCTACATTTCTCATGGGTTTTAAGAAGTCAGAATGAGTGAAGACAAAAGAAAGAAGCTGAGCAGTAATAGATTAGGAGAAAAAATGGAAGTGAAAAAGACCACTTGCACTTGATCTTCAGCTGGCACAGTGGTGTAGTCAGTGACAATAACATAATAAAAATATCAAACACAAGTCATGAGAAAAACTAGGAGTAGGGTTTTACTTAGCCCATAATTAAATTTATTAGGTTGCTCTGAAGCCCTACAGGAATTAAACACTAATCTCGTCGGATTACCTCTGAAGTATTCCCAGGCAAAGAATTTATGAACTGAGGGTGAAGGATTTGTGTAGGAGAAAATTTTCTAAGACTCACAGGACTCATCCAAGTCCAGAAGCTTGGATGGACTAGATTGTAGGGTTGGAGCAGTTGGGAAGGTTTAATCTAGGATGTGGAAGGTTTGGTAGCTAGGAAAGTGGATCAGCAGGATGACAGGTGATACACGTAATTCCTTTTCTTGTGAGTCTGCAATGTGTTAAGTGATGCACCCAGAACTTCTTAATTTCACCTCTTATTGTAACCTGCCTGTTGCAGAAGGGTCTAACTGCTTTTGCTTGTTTTTTCCTTTACCTGAGAGAAAAAATCCTTATGTCATCAAAAATCTTAGCTAGAAAGTTGGTAAAAGTATGGCCCGGTAGAAGTATGGCTCAGTAGAGAGAGTTGCTAGAAACTATATGAAATGGGATCTAGTGCAAGATGGTCTATCACAACGACAATGACCAGGGAGCAAACCAGTCAATTATTTTTTATAAATATTTGCTGATGACACCAAGCTGTGTGGTTCAGTTGATGTGCTGGAGGGAAGGAATGCCATTCAGAGGGACCTTGACATACTTGTGAGGTGGCTGATGCCAAACTCATGAAGTTTAACCATGCCAAGTGCAAGGTTCTACAGCTGGGTTGGGACAATCCCAGGCACAGCTACAGGTTGGGCAGAGAAGTGAGCCAGAGCAGCCCTGAGGAGAAGGACTTGGGGGTGTTGGTCAATGACAAACTGAACATGAGCCTGCTTCAGTGTGTGCTCACAGCACAGAAACCAGCCATGTGCTGGGCTATATCAAAAGGAGTGTGACCAGCAGGCTGAAGGAGGTGATCCTGCTCCTCTACTCTGTTCTCGTGAGACCTCGCTTGGAATATTGTGTGCAGTTCTGGTGTCCTCAACATAAGAAGGACATGAAGCTGTTGGAGCAAGTCCAGAGGAGGGCCACGAGGATGATCAGGGCACTGGAGCACCTCCCGTATGAAGATAGGATGAGAAAGTTGGGGCTGTTCAGCCTGGAGAAGAGAAGGCTGCATGGAGACCTCATAGCAGTCTTCCAATATCTGAAGGGGGCCTACAAGGATGCTGGAGAGGGACTCTTTGTCAGGGACTATAGGCAGAGGACAAAGGGTGATGGATTAAAACTTAAACAGGGGAAATTTAGGTTAGATACATGGAAGAAGTTCTTTACTGTGAGTGGTGGTGAGGCATTGGAATGGGTTGCCCAGACAAATGGTGAATGCTCCATCCCTGGCAGTGTTCAAGGCTGGGTTGGACAGAGTCTTGGGCAACATGGTCTGGTGTGAGGCATCCCTGCCTATGGCAGGGAGGTTGGAACTGGATGATCTTAAGGTCCCTTCCAACCCAAACCTTTCTATGACTCCATGATTCTATAATTTCCTGTCTATACATGGAGGCTGTAGTTGCTCAAAGGGAATATTTTGAGTGACCACATAAAACAAGCTACACAACAGTGATAGCAGGTACTAGCAGCTAACAGCGACATAAAGAAATCAGAGTCAAAAGGATTTATCACTGGAAGCTATTCTCTAGCAGTTTCTTTGGTGACAAAAATGATGCTGACAGCCAAAGAAACCAAACAAAACTAACAAGCAAAATGGTATTTCAGGGAATATAATTCCATTGAAACAACTCTGCTCAATTCTGACACTTGGGAACATCAGGCTGGGCAATTTACAGTGTATAGACTGTGGTAGGAAACCCACCACCATTGGGGGTTTCTTTAAATGTGAATGAATCAGGAGGAAGCAACTCTGCCCTGTCAGACGTCATACAGGGAAGACAGTTTGAATATGATTTTACTGAATGTGAGATACTTTTGCCAAATCACTTTCAAGCTCTGAGATATATTCTATTTCCTCTCAGCCCAATTGCTGTTCCTAGTACTTTGGTGCAGCAAAGGCAGACTTTCAGTACCTGAACCTGAATTTACTGCTGTGACCTGTTGTTGCTCTGGTTTAAGGCTGTATCGCTTGAGCCACAGAAGTCCACCTCTTCCAGATAATAACAGTATCATTCACACTGACTATTGTAATGTTAAGAACATTTGAGCATGTCCTAATTATCTAAGGAGCTGGAGGATAACAACACTGTGCTGTGATGACAAGGCACATGCATGTAATTGGGTCTTGTTAAGAGGGAAGCTTGTTATGCTCCTTTCATGCTTTAAAGCACTGTTGCATTATAGGCAGAACAGTGGGCCTGGAGATAAAGCATGAGTATGGGTGGATATTTTGCCTGGTGGTTCATAAGCGTGTGTCAGAAGCTGAGTACTGGGATGAGTCAGCATAGAAGTGTCATCAGACAAAAATAGCCCTAGGACATAGCAGGGTGTGGTAGTTACCAAACAGACCATTGCATTGCACTCACATGCAGGAAAGTTCTCCTGCCATTTCTACTCTTCCCTTCCCCTCCGGTTTCCAGACATTTCATTTTCCCTCTACTTCCTACCTGCCTAGGTCACTAGGAGCTTAACTGCTTCAGCTCAGGTACAAGGGTCTGGGTTGTGGCTGCAGCAAAGGGTCTGACACCCCAGAGCAGTTACTGAGGTTCCTGTAGATATCTCAACTCTGGAGCAATAAATGTCCAGGCTCATAGCCCAGCTCCCAGACTTCTAGGTGGACATTTGAACCCCATGGTGGCCAGAGACAGCACAATGGTCGGGTGGCTGTCTGCAGTGTACTGCCTGGTTGGAGCCAGACAGAGGCTAGAAGCAGCAAAAGAGCCTGGCACAAAGCCTTCTGGGGACTGGATTACTGCCAAACTGTTCATTTCTGAAATAAGCTAACTTGTTCATGAACACCTTCTCCTGGTGGAATGGAAAAGCCATTCAGTACAGAGTTTACTGTAGGATGCCTAAACACGAGCATCTAGAGCCACCTTGTACCACCTGGGTCTTCCTTCTAGTCTCCACATGCGCCCCCAGAAGGGAGAAGGCCTCCTGTAAATCCTGTACAATGTCTGCCAATCCCTTGGAGTTGTGTCAGAAACAGGAGGTCATCCCAGATGAAAGTACATGCCTCTGTTCAAGCAATTGAACCTATCCATACAGTTCTTCATGGGATTCCCATGTCGTCTTTTCAGAGAGAACATTTAGAAACCACTTTTTCTAGAAAAACTTTTTCTAAGTGAAAGCCTAAATCTTGGTGAAAATATCATGATGTAATAAATTCATATGGAGACTTGCACCTTCAAGGGAGCAACATCCTTCCCAAAGGCCTGTAGGATTTGTGAAGGAAAGCCAAGTAGCGTCTGGCTAAAGCTGGTCATCAAAGGCTGTTTCATCAGCTCACACCCTGCCTGCTGGAGCTCACTGGAGGAACTGCCTCTCTACCCACGAATTTTGTCCTGGCAATGCTGGATGCTGGGAGGTGGTGCTGTACTCCTTGGGTAAAAATTTCCCTCACCCATAAGAATGCAATGCCTTGCTGCTCAATGCAGACAAGCACTAAAGTAAAAACAAGGAAAATAAGCATTTGCTGTATTCAGATGCTAACAACACATTTACTGTGTGCACTGGAGCAGCAATAGCCAAGGCCCTTTGCCTGCTGCAGCATGGCTTGCTGCTGCTATACTTGAGGGTTGGCTTGGAAGCTGGAGGATTGTGCCAGTGCGAAGCAGATGACCCCTCTTCAGGAAACAGCAGGATGAGGACATCCAACCCTGCTGGGCTCTCTCCTCCGCCTCTCCATTCCAGCTCTGCTCCTTGTCTTCCCCATTCCACTTTCCAAGTCAGGAAAAACCTAACCTTACCATGGGAGCACAAAAAACAACTAGCTGCAGAGCTCAGAAGACTTGAATAGCTCTGTGTGCACAGAAATTGAAGAAGTGTGTTTATTTAGTTTACACATAAATGTAGATCAAACCAGAAGGTTTTTATATCCTATTTTTTTTTGTAGCTGTCCAGCCACTTATACAACCTTAAGGCTACAATTTTCCACTGAATTAAAATCCTTGTCCCAGCACTGCCAAGTTATCCCCAGGCAGATCCAATTCAAATGCAAACCTTTCAGCCCAACTCCGGAAGAGATTCCTGTGATTCATACCTTAATCTGGTATTCACTTTTAACATTCCTCCAGAGAGCTGTAGATCCCCAAAGTTAAGTTCAGAAAGCACCTGGCAAGGTAAAGTCACCTTCCCACCAGACAGCAAACAGAACCTGTTAACAACCATCATAGCATTAAACAGCAGACAAGTCACTACTGGCATTAAATACCTGTCTGGGTATCTGGGTATCATTACTGCTTTATACAATGCAATCTATGTTTTACACAAGCATGATGCAAAATGATAGTCATACTTTATACATATCACATGTGCAGCTGACACTAGTTCTTTACAGAGTCTGTAACAGGAGCCACACAACTCTGTTAATAACACTGTGTCAGTGTATGCCTTCAGCTCTCACTTAAAAATTGCCATGACAAAGAGTTTCCTTGCCATTCCATGTGCTTTTCTGTTGTCCTAGTTACAGGATTTTATTAGATTTCTCAGCTCTACAAGAACATCTGAGTGACTTTATCAAACTTTGAAGTCAGCCCTGCTCTAAGCGGGGAGCAGGACCAGATGACCTCCTTCCCACAGAAAGTTGTCTGTGATTCTAAAATGGTGATGGTTGTGAAAAGCAGGACAAAAGGCACAACAGTACATTTCAAGGGCAAATCCAAACAAATTGGGATTTACCAGAGGGCCTTGTTAAAGAGCCTTCAGAGAACACAGATTCCTCTAGGGTATCAGGCAGCAGCCACTAAACTAAGTTGAGCCTCACACAATGGGTGTGAGGTTAGTTTAATTTAAACCCTCCTAGTGCCATGGCATGAGGGACTCCACACTCTCAGCAGGGACAGGCCCAGAATGTAAATTCCAGGAGTCTGTGTGGCTGCTGGTGACCCAGCGAAGGATGCTATTTCCTCTAGGTGTTACATACAACTTGTGGTTAAGCAGCTTTCCCCTGACAAAACTTTTCAGTGGAATTAATGCTTCTATTTTCATTGCAAAGGTTTCTTTGAAAAGTTTGATCTGCTGAAAAAGATTATTTAGAAATAGAAATAGAAAGAGATTATTTATTTAGATTTTGCTGTGAATTCATTTTTCACTTGTTGGAAGCCATTTTCCATGAAAGTGTCAGTCTGCTTCCAATGTGAACTGGACTTTTTATTATTTGTATTTAGACTTCTTAAGGTATTTCAATCAGAATAATTGCTTCAATTCTATATTTTACATATTATAGAATAATAATTATGATTATGTTCATTGAATTTATAGAACTATGGTATATGTCAGTGCTAGAACAGAGTGCAGCCTACGGGATACAACAGGTGATAATCAGAGGACATTTATGAGAGGGAAAAGGAGAACAAACTAGTTTTGGGATGGAGCTTAATACATTTCCTAGGATACAACGTGACTATGGTGCAGAGCCTAGGACTCTCTGCAGACTTGTGTTCCTATGTTTCACCCTTCTCAGCATGACAGATGAGAGTCATGTCCCTCAGTGCCCAGCTGGGCATCATAGAATGGTTTGGGCTTGAAGGGACCTTAAAGATCATCTTGTTCCAAGTGCTCAGTTGTTGCAGGGTGGCATCACAACTAATACAGACCACAGTGCCGAGTGTTTCATTCAGCTCACATAATGCAGGACTGCACAGTATTCTGCTGTACAAGGTTTTGCTTTGTATTAAAGTGCACAGTCTGAGCTTCGATCACTACACTCAGTGAAGGTCCTCGGGTGGTTTTTCTTTGCCATATTCAATTTACTAATCCAAATGCTGACCAGACATTGCTGTGGACAAATGAACTCTTGGTTACTTCAGCTGCCTATCTGCACATCAGCTGCCTGTAGTCTTCCCTTTCTTCATAAGCTGTTGTGGATCATACCCACCAGTTACTGGGCCTTCAGCGAGAGGGAGCTGACTTTCAGCAGCTTGGGTGCTGAATGCAAAATGATAGTCATACTTTAGCCTACCTACAAAACAGACATTTTGCTTGCCACCCTTCTCCAGGGGAACTTATTTGAGAGGTTAAATCCTGAAAACGTAAACTTAATGTACAGATACATTGGCATTTCCTGCATTTCCACAGAACCTACGGGGGAAAGCATGAGGCATAAGAAAAGAATCTCCAAGAAACCATACCTTCCTACCTGCAAACAAAGTATGGTACTAGGTTAGTGAAGTCTCTGCACTGAAATGAGAACCTGCCTGCTGTTCCCAAATTTCACATTTAATCTTCCTTATTCCCTGCCTTTTATTGCCTTTCTGACTGAACGACTTCATTCTTGGACCTTGAGTAAAAATCTGTTTTACTGTACTTAGCTAAAAGCTACAAGTTTTGATAAAACCACTATTTCTGCTGGTCTTGGAAGGTTTGTCTTCCTTTCCGTTTTAAATCTCTTTGACCCCCTGTCAGCACTTCAGCACAGACATATATTGAGTTGCCACTAGCTTTTTGGATCAATAGGTGGAGGTGCAGGCAATGTAGCAGTCTTTCTGCATGTAACAATGCTCCTCTTAGGATTCTTGTCTGAGTTCGGATATTCCTGGGAAGAAGCAAGGAAAAGGGCTTAGAGCAGGGGAGTGGGATTTAACAGGAATTGGTTGCATTTTACTAACTCAGCCAATGCTGAACACATCGTGTTTTTAGAGGAAGGTAAATCCATCACTGCCTCACATCTGCTTGCAGCAGTGGGGTGGAGTGAAGAGGTATGTCCCTCGTGTTCATGAGGATGGCTGTATTCACCCCCAAAGGTTATAATCACAAACTGTCAGAGGTTAGGACAGGAGACCTGAGTTGCTTCTGTTGGCAGGGTCCCTCATGAGACATGTAGCACTTCATATGAACAGCAGTGCCACAGAGAGGGCTTTTGGGATGGATTAACTGAGAAACATAGCGCTTGTGTAACAGCGAGCTTAGGCTGTACTGAAGGAGAAGGCATGGCTAGAGAAATGAGAAGATAATCCACAAAAGCCAAGTATTGCTTTTCAGCATTTTGAAAACAAAGGGAATTATTTTATTTTGAAGCAAAGCTTTTGTTTAAAAACAGACACATAAACAAAAGCCCCACAACCCTCCCAAAGTCTAATTTAAACCACGGCTTTATAAAAGGCACCGAAATACCTCTTGAGAGTCAGTCTCAGCGTAACAGTTTTGGTACCTGCAACCAGGACTATCAAAATGGCTCCAAGAAGCACCTCAATACCCTCTCAGATGAAGGAAAGCAACTGTCTTGTTGGACAACAGCACCCTGCAGTGTGTCTCTCTTTATATGTGCTGTCAGGCAATAACATTATTTGGGTATTGGCTAGTTTCATTGCTCCAGGAAACTGTAGGTCATGTTCAGACTCTGCAGTGTCTTGTAAATTACCAGATAGGCATTAAGTCAGACAGAAATCATTCAGAAAAGGTTAATGCTTTGATTTTTGCTGATCATAAAGGGAGGCAGGATTGGATGGACTTTTATTATGGTTGGCCTTTGATGGATTTCTTCTCTCTTATCTGTAACCATTAAGCAAGCCAACCTGAACACACTGGCACTCCCAGTGTCAGAACAAAAAGGCAAGCAGGCTGCAAACCCAGCCTCTTCCATATTGGTACAACACAACCTCTGAGAAAAAGCAGCCTTGCTATCTTGGGCTGTCTGTCTACTGAGACCTGTTGTGAGTCCAACAACGTTTAGCTCAGGCTGCAACATATGCATTTCACAGGGTCCCATAAATGCCCAGTGAAAAGGCACTGTAGCAGATCACACCTTAGACACTTCCCTTCTTGGCAGAGCAGGATTCTTCTGTACAATCTATTATTTGAAGCTCTGTTTTGCTTTAATTCTATTTAGCTTTAAATTAAATGGACTTTTTGCCACCCCACAGAGCCCGACACTTGCTTCTATGAACAAAGTATTGAACCACTTAGCTAGCAGCATGATTCCTTCTGGCAAGCACAGAGTTACCACCTGCCTGCAGATACCCATCCTACACACCAGGATAATTTTTCTTTATTCCAGTGCTTTCTTTCCCAATTATAAACCTTTTGCACTGGCTCAGACAATTCCCCTCTTCACTTATCACTTTTAACTTTTAAAAATCTTTAATTACTTGAGATAAAACCTTGAACTATCTTCACTGTGTCTAACAACCCATTTTGCTTGTTAGGCATGTGCCATCATATGCTACATTGCAGCTAGTGAGAGCAGGCTCCTAGAAAAAGGAGAAAGCTTGTTTCAGAAGAGGAAGGCCCAGACTTAAGAATTGAATCACAGTGTCCAAGTCTGCTTTGACACATTTTTTTTCCATGAAAAAGCAGATGGTGTGCTTGGGAGCAGAGAAGGAATTTATTAATTCTGCAGTCTTCCTTTGCCTTGAGAGGCAAAAGGAGAACCCAGTGCTATAGGTGGATGTCACTGGACTCTTCATCTTGGTATAGCACTTACATATAATGCACTTTATAAAAGTGAATGGGTAGAAGATACTCCTCACATGGGCACTCACTCCTCTGCATGCACTATTTTCTTCTTATTATTCTTAATCTTGGTATAGTACTTACACAACTCACTTTCTGCAAAGCAGAAGATACTCCTCAGCAACATGCTTCTCTGAGTGTGTTATTTACTGTGTCAGAGGCTAGTTTACATTCCTTTTATACTTTTCCACTCATACTCTCACAAACCTTACTGCAATTGTACTTTCCCTAGTGATAGGAAGATTATCACTTTAGAAAAGATTACTATGGCAGTCAATGATCATGACTTCAGAAATAACCCTGAAATTCAAGGGAAAGACCATTTCCAAGAGAGATGCTGGAGAACACAAGGTTGTTCTCATGTCCCCTAGGGAGTGCAGCGTGCTCTGCACCTCTCCATTACGTTCTCACCTCAACCCATCTCACTGCTGTACCGAGCTGAGCTGCTTTGGCTGAGCCCCTGCCGGGGGTTTGAGAACAGCTCCCCACTTTAGTATGGTCAAGGCTCCACAGAGCTATCTGGTGGCTACACTCTTGTCTTACTTGACCAAGCAGGGAAGTGAGGAGGTGTTCTGCCAATCTGAGTTGTTTTGTAATGCAGGCAAATGCACATTCACCTGTGACCTAAGACAGGATGTGCTGCATAGTTCTCTCTGTGTGTAGTCTCTGTGTTATATGTACAGTTGAATTTCTGAATGTTTAATTTGTGGTGTGGTGTTTGTGGCTGAGGCATGGATTTCTGAGTTGAAATTTAGGTCCCACATTGTATGCTTGTTCGCAACTATAACACAAATTACAACTTGTAATGTCCTTTGCAAATGTAGACCTCTTGTTCCTTTGGCAATGTAGACATCTTGTTCCTTTGCCTTCTCACAGAGCCAACAGCTGGCTGTCATCCAGTCTTTTTATGGTAAATAAACAAAGATCTGGAAGCAAGCCAGTGTAACTGTCACTACACAATTCAGAGCGTCAGTGAGCTAATTCCTTATCTTGATAAGGTCCTACCAGCTATACTTCATACTCCACTAGAATAACACCACCTATTGTGAATGTGACTTATTTCACCTTAACCCCTAAGACACCACAATAAGCCTTGGCTGAAGCAACAATGTGAAGGAGTATCCACAAAACAGGAATGGAGAGGGCTGACCCACTTCTGCCACATAACATGCAGCAGGACACTGAGCCCAAGAACAGCTCTGGCAAGTACATGCTTAACTCCTTCCTCAGTTTCTTCATTAAAAGTCATATTTGCACAGTAGTACAGTAATGTATTTAAGCCTAGTCAGCTACCCAGTTTTTGACACACTCAGGATCTGATGAAAACTTCACAGATGTCAGTCCACCAAAAGAAATTCACAGAATGGTTTGGGTTGGAAAGGACCTTAAGATCACCCAGTTCTAACCCCCCTGCCATGGGCAGGTACGTCTCACACCAGACCATGTCACCCAAGGCTCTGTCCAGCCTGGCCTTGAACACTGCCAGGGATGGAGCATTCACAACTTTCTTGGGCAGCCTGTTCCAGTGTCTCACCACCCACAGTAAAGAACTTCCTTATATCTAACCTAAACTTCCCCTGTTTAAGTTTGAACCCATCACCCATTGTCCTATTGCCACAGTCCTTGATGAATAGTCCCTCTCAGGCATCCCCGGAAGCCACGAACATAAATAGCCCCATAAAATAGCTCCCATGCCACATGTCCCAGCCTCATGCAAGTGTCCCATATCCTACCCAACTTGTAAAAACAGTGGGTTCTTTGGAAAAGAAGTGCATGTGTGCTCGAGGCAGCTACCCAGAATAAGGAGATACTTGAAAGGAGTAGCTCTCTGCCTTTGTTCCCCATTCCCGGAATGGAGATGATAATCCCAGCTCTTTGCACATGATGCTGGATAAAACCTATTCATTAATATTTGTGATCCATGGGTATGTAAAGGTAAAAGCCCCATAGGATCCTGAAGAAGGAAGGGAATTAATAATTATGTATCTGGTCTGAGGGTTATGTAACATGATTAATAAATAATAGCTTGAGCTGCACATCAAGTGAAGAGGATGAAATGGACTACTAAAAACCAGCTCATTTGCTGAAAAATGGCAGGATCCAGTGGGAAGAGGAATATGTGATCATCTAATTAAGAAATACATAATTGTCCCTATGCTTAAGGGGACTGAACTTCAAGATTACAAGTAACCTCATTCCTCGTGGTTCTTAACTTTTTCTTGACTAGCTTTGCACCTTTACTGTCTCTTGTTGTTGGGTTTCAGTTCTCTTCCAAAAGTAGAACAGCAACAAACCCCATTCTGAGGAGCAGCACTTTCGTCCCACGCAGCCACTCTAACTAACCAGAGGGAGAAGCAGGGTTTAGCTCTCCAGGGCTTCAGCTTGAATATCTTCCACTTGGGTGGAAGCAACAAAAGGCAAAGCACATGGAGTACAAATCAGAGGGGGATAAACACCCATCACCAGGCCTTCCTGCTCTCTTTCAGCACCATTTTCTCTTGGCTTCTGCCTTCCAGTATTTAGAATCATAGAATCGACGAGGCTGGAAAAGATCTTCAAGATCATCAAGCCCAACTGTTACCCCACTAAACCATGTCACTAAGGGCCTCATCTACATGGATTCTGAGCACTCCCAGGGATGGTGGTTACACCACTTCCCTGGGCAGCCTGTTCCAATGCCTCTCCCCTTCTGACAAGTGTCTTCACCCTGGATGTTTCAGTCCCTGGTCTTGCATTCGGTGTAGCCCACGCTCCTCAGCCATACTCTGCTTCCTGCCCTTGTTACAACTTGGGCAGCAGGAAGCACACAGAAGAGCACCAAGGAGATAGTCCTCTCCAAACACTGGTGACTGATGCCACTGTCACCCAGAAGAATTTCAGTTGCAAGAGTGACCTGCTTGGCTGTCCCAGCTGGAGTGTCCCACGGTGCTTGTGCAGAAGTGACAGACATGGGATTCAAGCAGCAAGGAAGAACTGAAGCATGTGTGGCACACCTCCAGATGGCACCTGCAGATCATTTCTCTACTGAGCATGCACTAAGGATACCTTTTCAGAAGTTCGTTACTTGGTGAAATTTGATTTCTAGTAGTTTTGAGGGGTGCTTTTTTGCGCACCTACCAATAGGAACTGGAAAACATGTACCTCTATCACAGCTAAATTTCAACTTTCCACTCAAAAGCACAGAGTTACTGTAACTCATAAAGTCAAGTCCTAAACCAAATTCAAATGAGGGAAGTGTCACTGTCAGGACTGAGCAACTTTAGCTGAACTTTTCAAACAAGAAGTACAGATTTCTGTCCAAGCTATTACTTCGGCCAAGTTATGTGCAACTTAGTGTATTAGATTGCTATTTCCTGTATTCCTGCAATGCCAGAAGGATGTGGCTTCCCCTCAACCCTGCTGATGAGGGGAAAGGAGGTGAGGAGGAAGAGGAGACAACTGTGTGTCAACTGGTTGAGAAGCTGGTATCAGCGACAGGGTTTTGGTTTCTATGAGAGGGGACTTCGTTTGAGGATCAGCATCTGCTTGGGAGGGATGGTATCCGCTTCATTTAAGTGGGACAAAGGCATCCTTGCCAGCAGGGTGGCTGACCAGGTAAAGAAGGGCTCCATAGTAAGAATGATGTGGGAAGGAGAGTCACCAGCAGCCACCGGGAAGGACTCACTGGGAACGTGAAGGTTGAAAGCAGCCTTTGCTGCAGTGACCATGAGATCCTGACAGGAGGGAGCAGAACAAAATGCAAGCTCCCAACTCTGGAGGGACCAGACTTTGGCCTCTCCAGAGGTTTGCTCAAGAGAGACCCATGGGATATGGCTCTGCAGGAGGGAAGATGGGCCCAAGAAAGCTGGTCAGTATTCAGCAATCACTTCCTCCAAGCTCAAGTGTTATCCATCCTGATAAGCAGGAAATCAGGCAAAAGCGACTCCTGGCCTGCAAAAAAGAAAGCCCATTCAAACTTAAAAAGGAAGCATACAGAGGGTGGAAGCAAGGATGCCTAACTTGGGAAGAATACAAACACCCTGTCCAAGCACACACAGATGAGGCTAGGAAAGCCAAAGCCCAAGTGGAACTGAATCTGGTGAGGGGTGTCAAAGGCAACAAGGAGGGTTTCTACAAGTAATAGGTGACAAAAGGAAGACTAGGGAAAAATGTGGGCTGACTGCTGAATGAGACCACAGAGCTGGACATGGTGGCACGGGATGTGGAAAAGGCTGAGGTACTGAATCCACCTTTGCTTCAGTCTTTACTAGCAAGTCCAGCCTTCAGGAATCCCAGGTCCCTGAGATCAGAGGGAAAGTCTAGAGCAAGGAAAACACACCCTTGGTGGAAAAGGATTAGCTCAGGAAATACAAGACCAGAGGCAATGGATGCAAACGAGAACACAAAACGTTCACTATGAACATCAGGAAACACTTTTCTTACAGTGAGGCAAACTCACAGTAAAAGGGGGTTTGGAGTCTCCACCCTTAGAGATACTCAGAAGCTGTCTGGACATGGTCCTGGGCAACCAGCTGTAGATTGGCCTACTTGAGCAGGGGGGTGGACCCAGATGGCCTCAAGAGGTCCCATCCAACCTCAACCAATCTTTGACTCTGTACTGTTCTAAACTGTATAAAACAGTTATTTACAAGTGGTTGCTAGGAAGTATTCAGCAAATGTAGAGATGCAGAAATTAATCTTCACATGCAACATTTACATGTTTTTATTATCCAAGCTGATGGTTTAATTTCTTCCAACATAATTTTTGAAAGGAGTTTGAAAGGAAATGCATTACCAGTTGTCAGCAAGAAAAGGAAAAATGAAATTACTTTCTAATTCTTACATTTTCTCATTATTAAAATAATTGGAAAAAAACCCAACAAAACCCAAGAGGAGAACATTGCCAATTTTCTACAAAGGAATGGAATCAAACACAGTACATTTCAATGGCTTGTACGCTGTAGAGTTTTGTTGAACGGGCTTTTCAGTAAAAGTCTAAAATTAGCTTGAGGAAGAAAAATTAATTAACAATGTCATTGAAAATAAATTTGATGTCCCAACTGCATGCCAGTGTCTGAATTTTGATAACGCATTTGACTCAGCATAATAAATCTTCCCCTCAAAATTCATTCAAATCAGCATCCTCTTAGAAATGTTCACATACCCTGAAAATGTAAGAGAACACAAAGTGACAAAATCTTAAAATATGAAAATTAGCATATTATTTATATTAATAACAGTAATATAAATAATCTTTAATAATTAACAGTGGAGGATTAAAAACTATAGGATAAAAGTTTTTTTTTGTTTGCATATGTCCAGTGCAATGTGATGAGGAGAACTGTAATTCTTAGAAGCAAATCTTGGAAGGCAGATGCAGGGACTGTGAGAATGAAGACCCTCGGGCCCACTGTAGGAGAGGATCTGGTTCAAGACCATCTTAAGAACCTGAAGGGATACAAGTCCTTGGGACCTGATGAAATCCATCCGCGGGTCCTGAAGGAGCTGGCAAATGAAGTTGCTAAGCCACTGTCCATCGTATTTGAAAAATTGTGGCAGTCAGGTGAAGTTCCCAATGACTGGAAAAAGGGAAATCTAACCCCCATTTTCAAGAAGGGGAATATGGATGAGCCGGGGAACTACAGACCAGTCAGTCTCACCTCTGTGCCTGGCAACATCTTGGAGCGGATTCTCCTGGAAGCCATGCTGAGGCACATGAAAAACAACAAGGTGGTTGGTGACAGCCAGCATGGCTTCACCAAGGGGAAATCCTGCCTGACCAATCTGGTGGCCTTCTATGGTGGGGCTACGGAACTGATGGACAGGGGTAGAGCACTTGATGTCATCTACCTGGACTTGTGCAAAGCATTTGACACTGTCCCACACCACATCCATGTCTCTAAGTTGGAGAGACATCAATTTGATAGGCGGACCACTCGGTGGATAAAGAACTGGCTGGATGGCTGCACGCAAAGAGTTGTGCTTAATGGCTCAACATCCAGCTGGAGACCAGTAATGAGTGGTGCCCCTCAGGGATTAGTGCTGGGACCAGTCTTGTTTAACATCTTTGTCGTTGACATGGACAGTGGGATTGAGTGCGCCCTCAGCAAGTTTGCCGATGACACCAACCTGTGTGGTTCAGTTGATACACTGGAGGGAAGGAATGCCATCCAGA
The DNA here is from genome assembly GCA_017639245.1 of Myiopsitta monachus. Lineage (NCBI taxonomy): Eukaryota > Metazoa > Chordata > Aves > Psittaciformes > Psittacidae > Myiopsitta > Myiopsitta monachus. The sequence continues at coordinate 63,158,648 of CM029920.1, forward strand.
AGGACCTTGACAGGCTTGTGAGGTGGGCTGATGCCAACCTGATGAAGTTTAACCATGGCAAGTGCAAGGTCCTACACCTGGGTCAGAGCAATCCCAGGCACAGCTCCAGGTTGCGCAGAGAAGAGATTCAGAACAGCCCAAGGAGAAGGACTTGGGGGTGCTGGTTGATGAAAAAATGAATATGAGGTGGTGGTGCACGCCTGCAGCCCAGAAAGCCAACCGTATCCTGGGCTGCATCAAAAGGAGCATGACCAGCAGGTCGAGGGAGGTGATCCTGCCCCTCTACTCTGCTCTCGTGAGACCTCACTTGTTCTCAACATAAAAAGGACATGGAACTGTTGGAACAAGTCCAGAGGGGGGCCACGAGGATGATCAGGGCACTGGAGCACCTCCTGTATGAAGATAGGCTGAGAAAGTTGGGGCTGTTCAGCCTGGAGAAAGAAGGGAAGGGAAGGGAAGGGAAGGGAAGGGAAGGGAAGGGAAGGGAAGGGAAGGGAAGGGAAGGGAAGGGAAGGGAAGGGAAGGGAAGGGAAGGGAAGGGAAGGGAAGGGAAGGGAAGGGAAGGGAAGGGAAGGGAAGGGAAGGGAAGGGAAGGGAAGGGAAAAGGCTGCTTGGAGACCTCATAGCAGCCTTCCAGTATCTGAAGGGGGGCTATAGGGATGCTGGGGAGGGACTCTTCATTAGGGACTGTAGTGATAGGACAAGGGGTAACGGGTTCAAACTGGAACAGGGGAAGTTTAGATTGGATATAATGTAGAAGTTCTTTACTGTAAGGGTGGTGAGGCACTGGAATGGGTTGCCCAGGGAAGTTGTGAATGCTCCATCACTGGCAGTGTTCAAGGCTGGGCTGGACAGAGCCTTGGGTGGCATGGTTTAGTGTGAGGTGTCCCTGCCCATGGCAGGGGGATTGGAACTAGATGATCTTAAGGTCTTTTCCAACCCTAACTGTTCTATGATTCTATCATTCTAATTCCCATCCAGGGTTTAGAAAATGGTGTAAGTAAATGAACTGGAAGCAGTGATGGCTGTGTGGGTAGAAATACCTCTGAATGCTCCAAAAGCATTTTGAATTTCAGAATTTCTGGTTCATTATCAATCTGGAAAGTAGCTAAGCCACAGCTTGTGCACAGTTGTGTGGGGGTATATGTTACAGCTTTGTAGAATCTTTTTCTTTTGGTTCTGATATTGAGCAACCTGGCGTAGTTCTAGTCTGTGGCAGGGGGGTTGGAACCAGATGATCTTTAAGGTTTCTTCCAACCCAAACCGTTCTGTGATGCTATGAGTTATCAATCCCAGGTTCAAGGTTCCTGAAGAGCTCCAGCAGGTGAGACCTTATGCAGTTTAAACCATACCCTCGGGAGCGCTTTCCCATTGAACACTTCATCTGGGACTGCTTTGGAGCTGATGTTGGCATTGCTACCTGAGCAATGTTCAGCAAGAGATGCCCTCCAAAGATCTTTACTCTTGTTGTGAGAAGTATTGAGGAATTGCCAAGACAAGGAGATTAGGAGGGGGTACAAAGTGAAAAACAGAAACATGCTCCTGAGTGCACAGGTATACAGAGAAGCAAAGCAAAACTTTGAGGAAGTAGAGAAGATTGGGTTCATTAAGCTTCAATTCAGGTATCCACCTTGTACGGAAACATGGATGCAAGCAGAGGCAATTAGGAAAAGTGATGTGGTGGTAGTGTGGAAGAAGGATGGGTGTTAGTGTGCAGACTGCAAAAGGGCACAGAAACATTGCCAAAAAGAACACCCACAGAGGCTGCACAAAAACTGGGGAAATAACAGGGAAAAGCAAGAAGAGTTAGGAAGGTAGGTGAGGGAGACATGAGGGCAGTGTCAAGGAAATGAGGCAGCAGTGGTATGGCAGGGATGAAAGCCAGGCATTGGGAGGGAGGATACAAACTGGAGGGCACTACAGGAGATAAAGTGTGAACATGGGAAAGGTGACAAGGAAAGAATCATAGAATCAATGAGGCTGGAAAAGATCTATAAGATCAAGTGGAACTCTTACCCCAGGATGGCAAGGCCACCACTAAACCATATCACTAGGGGCCTCATCTACACAGTGTGTGAACACTTCCAGGGACTGGTGATTCCACCACTGCCCTGGGCAGCCTGTTTCAATGCCTGAGCACCCTCTCTGTGAAGAAATTGTTCCTAATACCCAGCCTGAACCTCCCTGGTGCAGCTTGAGGCTGTTTCCTCTTGTCCTATTGCTTGTTACTTGGGAGCAGAGACCAGCCACCTCCTGTCTCCATCCTCCTTTCAGGTAGTTGTAGAGTGATAATGTCCCCCCAGAGCCTTCTGTTCTCCAGACTAAACACACACACACACACACACACACACACACACACAGAGTTCCCTCAGCCGTTCCTCATCACACTTGTGCTCCAGACCCTTCACCAGCTCTGTTGCCCTTCTCTGGACCTGCTCCAGCACCTCAATGCCTCTCTTATAGTGAGGGGCCCAGAACTGAATGCAGGACTCGAGGTGCAGCCTCACCAGTGCCCAGTACAGGCGGCTGACCCCTGACCTGCGCAGGAGTGACGCTGCCTATGCATCCCCACTCACCAGCACGCGTCTGTCCCCAAGACTCGCACTCCCCAAGCCCCGAACGCTCACTCCCGCACCCACCCCACCCGGCTGCGCGTCCCCGCGCACCAACACCCTCCCACCGCGCCCCGCCACGCGTGTGCGAGCCCCACCGACAGCTCAGCCCCTCCGAGCCCCCTGTGCGCACGACTGCAGAGGCACGCCGGTGTGTGCCCACGGGCGGGCAGGCGCGGAGCTCGGTTCCACGCCGGCCCCACGCAGGTCCACACTCTCTTGTGTACACACGCGGCCACGTATATACCCGCATAGACACTCACCCACCTATCTATTGCCATGCCATGCCATGCCATGCCATGCCATGCCATGCCATGCGTCCCGCCACGGAGAAACCTCTCCCCATGCCGCGCGTCCCGTTCAGCTGTCTGCGCGGTCCCTTTAAATGCTAATGAGGCGGCGCGAGTGCCGCGCCAGCCCCCGCTGACTGTGTTAAAACTTCGGCGGGGCCATTTTGGGGGCAGTAAGACCCAGCGCGGGCCCGAGGGACGCCGACCCGCCCGCCACACAACGCCCGCCTGTCAGCCACCATGAGCGAGGCGGCGGAGACCAGCACCGCCAGCGCGGCACCCACCGCGGCCGCGACCGCAGCCGCTCCCCCGGCCGGAGCCCCTGCGCCGCCGCCGCCTCCCGCCGTCCCGGACGTCAAGCCCAAGAGCCCCGTCAGCACCGCCGCGCCGGGCGCGGCTGTTGGTGAGGCGGTCCCCGGCGCTGCAGCCGCTGCTGCTGCTGCCGCCGCTGCTACCACCACCACCACAGCCGCCGTGGCCGAGACGGAGAAGAAAGTGCTGGGTGAGTGGCGGGCCCTGCTCCCAAGTTCCCGGGCCACCTGCGGCAGGAGCGGGGGGGGACACACGCCACGGCACATGGCCGCCGCCCGGGGCCCGGCTTGGCTTTCCCCCCCGCCGGCTCCCCCCGCGGCTGTGAGTCAGACAGCGCTCGGGGGAGGCGATCGTGCCTCCTCCTCTTCCCCTCCGGCCGGGGGGGGGCCGAGCGTCGCCTGTCCGGGACGCCAGCTCCGAGTTGGGCGGTAGCACCTGTGTACAGCGGCGGCGGTGTGCGCGGCCCGCCCGGCCCCGGAGAAGAACCGCGGTCCGGTCTCCCCGCCAGTGCTCCGGTGCCGGGAGGTGATAGCGAGTGAAGTACAGCCGTGCTGATGGGCTCCCCGGCACCTGCTGCCGGCCCCGTGCCCTGCTGGGGCATCTCCCCGTGGAAGGGGCTGCTGGCAAGCCGTGTGCAGCTTTGCACAACTTCTGTATGTGTCAGGAGTCCTGCTAGAGTAATGTTTCTAGGTTTAGTGGTTGGTTTGGGGGGAAGGTGTTGGTGGGTGTTTTTTCTTTTTTTCTTTTTTTCTTTTTTTTTTTTTGTTTTTCTCTGTTTTTACTTTATCAGTAGAGGGCAAGCCATAATGGCAAGTTGCCATCTCTGTGCTCAAGCCTAGTGCATAGCTAATGCAGTGGTTTTTCTCCATTGTGATTAAACAGGATCAACCTGTTGAAAAGAACAGTACTTCAATCTGCACTGGAAGTAGGGATTTAGTGTTGATAACTAAGATCTTAGTAAGAGCAAAGTTGAGGCTGACTACTAGTGCAGAGTCCTGAGCTTCATAAAGAAAGACAGCATCTTCCCTTCTGAAAGGAAAGACTGAGGTCTTGCTGCAGAAGACAGAGGAGCCAGGTAAAGGATTTCTCTGCAGCTCAGGTAGGAGGGATTCAAGCAAAACAGAAATGGGAGGTGCAGTTTGTGTTTTTTTTTCCCTGCTCTGTTATCAAATTTGTTGGTAATCAGTCAAGGCACATCCCATGATATCTGTTAGTGTGTCTGTCTGCTTCTGGCTTTAACATGGCTTGTTTCACTCTTGGTAATGTTTTTATCTTGTTCACCTGTTGCTATTGCATGGGACTGGGGGGAAGTGGAGGCACAAATGCCTTTCCTGGTCTGGCAGGGAAAAGAAAACTGCCATGGTGTTGGTTTTGTGCACTGGCCTTATTGCTGGGCAAGCTTTCTATTGGGAGCTGTAAGGAAAATGATCATTGATAAAGTTAATTGAAAATAAACTTACATTCAAGTCCTCCTCAAATGTCCGTGTTAATGGTCTTGTAAGAAGAGGCTTAAGTGAATATAATTACATAGATTCCATTAGACACAAGGTCTAATGCTTGCCCAGGGCATCCAAATGTCTGACTGAGGAATAAGGATAAAGGTTAGTCAACTTTCTCCTCTCTTGGTCACAGGAAGCTTTGGCTTTCTCTGTTAAAAATAATGAGAAGTCTATTTTGTCATGGATAGGTTGTTTTCCCTGATAGCATCAGAGTACAGCATTTTGTACAAATACGTGGGCTTTCACTTGCTGGTGGGGTAGGCATGATCACATCAACTACTTTCTCTGACTCCTGGGTAAAACTGGTTATGGCTTCCTCTGGGCTCGCCCTCCTCCTTGCCTCATCTCCCTGATATGACAACTCAGGTTTAACAATGTTAACAATGGCTACACCATGGCCAAGTGGATGTTTGGTGTCATGCTATTGTGTCTGAGGTTCTTTTTCCCCCTTAAGGTGATGCTTGCGGGAGACTAAGACTGGTGTGGGTGGGGAATGGTATCCCTCCAGAACACTGTTTTAGGGAATCTATTGGTGACTCCCCCGATCTCTGCCAGACTGTGTAAAAGGAGCAGTGTTGCTTTGAAGCTGTGTGCATGGACACCTACTTAGCAGCAGCCATCTGGCCACATAGTGTGAGTTTTATTTTCCTTTCTGCCAGCTTTCTTACCCCTCTGAGGGTTTCTGTCAGGCTTCTCACCTTCTTCCTAATCTGATTGAAATAGGCCAAGAGATGCAAGAGCTATTATGTGGGGGAGGGAAAGGATGGTGGTGGGGGAATCAGTGGTATTAGCCTTGTTTCTTAAAGCAGGCTAAAACCTGCATGTGCCATTGGCATCTGTTTCTGGACCTTCCCCCTTGCCCTTCTTTGCCTGTTGAGCTTAGTGCAGTGAGCTCTTGCATGTTGCCAGTGCTTGCATGGTAGCAGTAAGTGTATGTAGTGATGTCCCCGTTAGACTAAACCTAAAAGCACAGTTATATCTGTTGATGCTCAAGATTGTTGTGTGAAAAATAAGTGCTAGGCAGTGAATCTCTGTGAACAAGCAGTCTTGGGAATGGATGCTATAATAGGTAGAGCCCTTTAGTAACTGTTTCAGTCTTAACATGGTTTTGCTGACTCTAAATACAAACATTTTCTACTTAAAAAATGTATTAAAGAAGATCAAAACCTTCACTTCTAAAAGTGCAATGGGTAATGGCCTGTTACTAGCTTCAATAACAGCAACAGTACTACAATGGACTGCTATCAGCAAATATTGCTGCTTTAGTTCTGTGTTTGGGGAAGCAGGAAGAGGTTGCTTTTCTTGTCTGTCAGAGAGCTACATATAAATGCCAAGGCTGCATGAGACCAAAGATCTTGTCTAGCTGTGTCATCTCCTAGTGGATGTGTAGGGAATAATGCAGGTGTAGAGCTGATGGTGGTACCTATTTGTAGTGTGTTTGAGGTTTTTTGTTTTTTGTTTTTTTTTTTTTGACAAGACAAGCAGTCATCTGTAGGTGACTAGACCCTTTTCAAATAAGTGCTATGTAGATTACTTAGTTGTCATCATGCATGTGATAAGTAACATCTATTAAGTCTAGGACCCAAAATTCTCGCTTTGCTACAGGTTTGAAAAGTACAAGTTTGTGGTCTCCACCCAGTTGCTGAGAGGCAAGGAGAGGTTAAACCACCTCCATCACTCTTGAGTTCCTCCCACATGTTCCTATATGTTGGAGGAACAGGTTTCACCAGATCCTATAAGACACTGCAGTCTGGTTTCTAAGCAAGGTGCTGTTCTGGTGTTGAGACAGGAGCTTGTCTTGATCCTAGAAGCCTTGGAACATAAAATTGGTCAGTTTGTAACTGGTAAATCACAGAAGATCTCTAGAAGTAGAAATATTAAAAAAAAAAACCCAAAAAACAACAAACCCACAAACAAACACACCCCCCCCCCCACACACACACAAAAAGCCCCCAAACCACCACAAACAAAAATAAACTCACCCTAGAAACTTCTTGCGGAGTCTTGCTTAGTTAGAGTGATGCTGGCCAGTTCTAGTTTCCAAGAAAGAAAGAAAAAGTAACTGAGTGAAAGAGAGGACTTTTAAACAACTTTCTATTTTATGTCTAGTTACTAAGCTAAAGAGAACTGATGATTTTCAGCATCAGTGCCCATTTCTGGTATAAGAAATGGAAAAAAAAAAAAGGGAGATGGTTGCCCAATTCTGAAAATGGAGCTGGACTTCATTCTAGATGCTGTGTGGTAAACTCTTGGCTGAAGGACAGCATATTAAAACAATCCTGTGTTAGTATAAACTGACGTGGGAGATAAAGGTAGGCTCTGAGTGTTAAGGTAACAGTCTAGGTCTGGTTTTGACTTCATATATAAAGGTATTTTTGTAACATTCTTGTACTTATGTTTTAGAGTAACTTCTTTAACTTCTTTGCAGCCACCAAAGTTCTTGGCACAGTCAAGTGGTTCAATGTCAGAAATGGATATGGCTTTATCAACAGGTATGTTTAGATTATGATAGTCATGTTTGTACTGTACTAAGAGTCATGGTGCAGGTAATATGCCGCACTTTTAATAACTGTAGCAGAAACCCAAAGACCTGACTACAAGTTTATGCTGTTGATAGTCAGGTTTGGCCGAGCATTCAACCAGCTCTATCTCAGGAACCACCGCCCTTCCCTGTCAAAGGTTGTGTGTCTGGGGAGAAAACAAAGGGTCAAACCCATTACAGATTTGGTCTGTTACTTGTTTCTCATGATTAATTGTACTACACCTTTAATGACTATATGCTTTTCATGACTGCCCTGCTTTTTTTAAAGGTGCAAGAAAAGTTGTAGAATGAGGGAAATACTTTTTGGATGAAATTTCAAGTGTTAACTGATTGGTCAAAATACCTAGTGTAAATACACATTGAGATTCTCTGATACCATCTAACAGAAGATGTTCCATGCCTGGGTTCACAGAAATTGTCTTTTGGTTTTTTTGTCCTTCTCTGACCACAAATGAAACTCTGAATGGCATCAAGCTGTTAGTGATACTGACCACCCTCCAACCTTAGGTGCACAAGACCCATACTTCCAAGTTACTGGGGGAAACTCTGGCTTTTAAGGCTGCAATCGCTGTGGGTTTGAGAAGCTTTAAAATATCTTGTGTGCTTTGTGCAAAATGAAGCTACTGTATGGGGAATGCTTGTCTTGCAAAAGACATACCTGGCGAGTTATTTTATCCTACAAGTCCTTGAACCTACTTACACAACAGGTAGGTTTTGGTGAGTTGGACAGTGTAGAAGGGGGCAGAAGAGCCCATTTCATGGATTTGGAGCCTGTTCTGGTACACTATTAATGCCAGTCTCTGGAGACTGCTCTCCAGTGTTATGTGAGCTTAAAGAAAAGCTTGAATGACAAAGTACTCTTAAAGTCTTTTGTAGCAGTTGATGTGAGAGTCTTCAGCTGAATATGGTGTAATAATTTATTAGCTTTCTTCCTAAACTTAAGTCTACTCTTAGTTCAGTCCAGTGCAACAAGTTTTGGATTATGCATTATTTTCAAAAACTCTTTAACCCTCTTGTGCCCTCTGCAGAGAAGGAGTTGAGAGAACAAGTGGTAGGGTCTTTCTGTTGCATGGGAACACAGAATTGAGGTCTTTGACCTATCTTCATGTCTTGCTTGTGGAAGCTTGAACTGGCTGGCCTAATCTTGACAGCTTCACATTCATGTCTGGGTCCCCTTTCAATGGACACTCTTGACATCTCTTGTGCACGGTTACTTTGAGTTTCAGTGAAACGAGAGCTCTGTTGACAGCTGTGGCCAGTCCTGTTGATAGTCTTGCTTGACCTCTGGGATAACAGCTCAGGTTGCAGCCCCTGTGGAAGGTTTTTTTTTGGGTGGTGGAATATAGTTAAAGGCAAGCAGTCCAGTCATTAGCTCCATCCAGTGTCAAAACAAAATATTGAGTGCTTGCCAGAAGGTTAGAGAACCTCCTGTTCCTTCACCCTTCTGAAGGCTGGGGAGTCCTTTCCGCTGTCAAGCATATGACCCTGAAAAATTGAAGCAGGGTCTTGGTAGCGTAGACTTTACAGAACATATGGCGTCCAGGAGATGTACTACAGGGTGGGGGAAAGAGGGCTTCACTTGTGGAGTCAGGGATTTCTATTTAAGTCTCTCAGTCTAAACTCTTAACAACTTCTCACTTTCTGTTCACAGAAACGATACCAAAGAAGATGTGTTTGTTCATCAGGTAAGACAGCAGTAATTGTACTCGGATGTGTGCTGTGATAGGTTTTTTCAGGCAACTTCTTGGAGCAGCTGCCCAACCTTGCTGAACATACATTTTGAAGTTCTCAGGGAGGAATATTAGGGTATGTTTTTTTTCTCTCTGGAGTTACAACTGAAGGAGTAGGTATTATAACTCTTCATGCTTTTTCTCTGCTCTGATTTGAACACTAGAGGGTTTGGTTTTGGTTTTTGGAGGGTTTATACTTTGGTATGGTTTTGTTTGGTTGTCCCTCCCCTGGGGAAATGACTCTGGTTTTGTAAGTATGTTGTTACTTGTTTGTGTCCCATCCCTCCCTCTCCATTTCCTCATGTTCCCTGTCTTCTGTTTCTTCCTACCCTTAGTTTGCAGGTCTGTTTTCTGCCCTCTGTGGTATTGGAGAGAAAGTGATCTAGTCTGGCTCTTGACCAGCCTAGGTTGCCATCAGCTGTTGCTGCACAAGGCAGCTGCTCTTAGGAAGAGGAGGAGGAAGGCTGTGTGCCAAAGTGTGTCAATTTAGAGGGAGGTTGCCCAGCAGCTTGTCATTGGTTAAATTCCCTTGAGCTGTCAGTAGACTGTTCTATGTTTATACTGCCAACTTGCAGGCAACTAGTGAAAAGACAGAGGATGCTGTTTCTCTGCCGATGTAAACTGGCTGGTTGGCTGAGATCTAGTTTTGCATCTGAGAGTTTTATTTCACCAGTACATGAAATGCTGCCCCTGGAGCTTGTCCCATATGAAATATATGCAGACCCATGTGATTCTGAAAAGAATGAGCTTTCTTTTCAGGTGTATGTGGCAGTATTTCCATCAGATGTAACCAGGAAACTTGCACTCATAATTGGTCACAAAGCATGAGGGATATGCTGGACACATATGTTGGTCAGCATTAAGAGTTAGTTCAGTTCCTGTGGGATCATGACTAAGTAGCCTGTGATAAATTTCTCTGGGTCAGGAACTGTATAGTATATAATATATATATTACATATTATCTAAAACCAGGTGAAACTGGAAGGGAATAAGTCCAGTGCCTTAATGAGTAAAGATGGTATTGGCAAATACGTGCAGGTACATATTCCTAGTTCAGTTGGTGGACTTGGGATCAAGAGTTCTCAATGCATGCACTGATCTCTAATGGGCTCTCTACTTCCTTCATGGCTGTATGCATGGTGGTACTGCTGGTGCACCTGTGGCCTGATGGGAGCATGTCAAGAGGAGGGTGTGAAAAGTTCTAGTAACAGAAACATGTTCTGGATAGGCAGCAATGTGAAACTAACTTGAAGACAAACAAGGTCCCCTTCAGACCTGTGAAAAGATATCCTGAAAAATGGCTGTTATGCTAATGGCAGAGGCAACATGGATCAGTGTTATTCTGCTTGGGAAGGCTGCCTGCAGAGACCCAAACAGTGAAGGTCAGCAGCAGGCTAGTACTACCTGTACTGTTTTCTCCTTCAGCGGTGGAAGTTATCCATCTAAATGTAAACTAGTCGGTGTGGGGAGAGGAGGGATGATGACTTGTTTCCCCATCTCCTGTGGATGAAATCCTCTTGGAGTAAGCACTGAGCAAAACTGGCTTGACATTTCGGAAATACCACATTATGTACAAGCCTGCATCTGATTAACTCTCTTGGTGGGCTGTGTATGGCAAAGTAGATGCTTCCAGCTCTGGCCTGGGTTGGCTGCAATGGGATTTTCCTCAGCTCTTCCATCTCAAGCTGTTCCTTTATGTGAATGCGCTCATAGCCAGAGCTCCTGACTGTGGCCATTTGCTTATGCTATAGATTTGCTTCCCTCACCAAAGGTCCTTCTGCTTCGAGCTCCCTTGCCAGGGTTAGTGCTGGTTTTGCCCCTCCTCCTCTCACCCTTCCCAGGAGGGGCTGGACTACATGCCTAATCCCTTCAGAATAAGTCTGACCTAGTTGAATGGATCCAGCCTCCTCCCTGCCTCCCCTGCACACATCCGCAGTGGTAGAGAACAGGCTGATCTCGTGATTGGAATGGGGGGTTAATGCTCAGTGTCTGGCTATTGGATGCTATTTATAAACCTAGTACAGATTAAAATGCTTTTCTCTTTAGGGCATGCATGGATTGCTTTGAATTAACCCTTTGTCTCGCAGGGGACCCAAGCAGTGTTTTGGGGAAGGGCAGTTCTTCACCTTCTCTGTCCTGCTTGCACCCTTGTCTGGTTGGTTTGTGCAAGGTGCTGCGCAGGGCACTCTGTCAGAGGTGCTCTGAGCAGTAGGGATCGATTCATGTGATGGGGTGGAGTGTTTCTAAGGGAGAGGAGGATCTTGCAGTTTAACACCATTGAAAGTATTAGTAGCCAAAGAAGTCCAACTTAATTAGGCATAGTTTGAATCAACAAGCAGTGAGGGGGGAATAATGTTTTCTGCTGCACAGAATTCGCTGGATTGTATTTGTCATGCACAGTAACTGGTGTAACAAATGTTGGCTATTGCTGTGGCAGTGCTGGACGTACGTATGATGTGGTGGTAGGAGGATATGGAAAGAACTCTTCTAAGTAAAATACTGAACTAGCTCTGAAGACTTTCATGGCTGTTCATCAGTGTTCCCTTGGGAAAGGAAAGACTTTGTCTTTATTGTTGAGGTCTGTTGTTAACACAAAACATCTGTCTTCTGAATTAAACTAGGAGCCTGCAGGAAATAGTAATGGGGAAAATATGGTTCTCTCCCTTCTGGATGTACAGAGTAAAAGTCTTCTCATCAAGCTTAGAGCTTGGGCTTATTAGAGGCTTATTTCAGCAGTGTTTACCTGAAGCTGAGGTAGTAAGTAGTAAAGCTGTGTAGTTTCTGTTCTGAAGTCTAGGATTTACTCAAAATTGTTCTTGTTTGCCTTTATGAAACAAACTACAGCCTGCTGTTTGGCAGCCTCTGTCTCCAGCTGGCAGGTTAATCAGTTGCAAACTTGAATTTCTGAAGTTTCTGTCCATAAACTTGGAATGGAACATGTGGAATCCTATTGAATTTATCTTCCATTACCCTTCTTGGATGATGTTTGAGAAGCTTCATTAGTCTGAAGTACACCCTCTGTTGAATAATCTGGTAATCCTTTTTTCCTCTGCACTTAGAAGGAAGGCAAAGGAGTTCTGAAATGCAAGTTGTTGACTTCTATCATATGCAGAGCATGAGTCTTAAGAGTTTGAGCCAGTTTCTCAGTGCAAGTGGTAGTGAAAGAACTCTTACTCTGCAGTGAAGATAATCACTGTTAGTATACAGCAATTATGGAAAAGCCATCAAGTCCAGCTGATATTTGGACATGGGGCAGTTGCGCTGATAGGTCAGCAGAAAGCAGGCAAAGCTGCCTCAGCTGATGGTTGGAGTCTCTGCTTGCTAAAGTAGTTCCCAGAAGAACTCACTTGAGCATCTCATTCTCTTCCTGTATCAACACACCCTCACCCCCATCCCAAACCAACGATCTCACAGGCTATTCTTGCTTTGATAGAAATAATACGTATGCTCTTGCATTCTTCCTTAAGCCTTTTAGAGACACTGCAGGATACAGGGAAAGGTGTGGCTGGATGTAGGGCTGGAAGAGCATGCTGGCCTGTTGCACAAAGAGGACTATTCAGCAACAATGAGAATACTTTTCCTAAACTGGTCAAGCTCAACTTCAAACTAATTAGAACTTTTTTTCCTTCAGTGGGAAATATTTTTGGGCTGTTGTTGACTTAATGAATATAGTTGCCATGCACAGGCAGCAGTTTGGCTGGTCTTCGTTCTGCCTGGTTCTGTTGAGCTGCAAACAGATGTGACAATTCTCTTCTGTTTCTGTTCTGCATCCAGTTTCTTAAAACAGAGGAAATGTATTGTCATGTGCTTCTAGGTACTAGATCTGCACCTGCCTCCTTTATGCTAACAAAGGATACTTAGGTTATTAAGGACCAGCTCGCTTTAAGAGAACTTTAGTAAAAAGCAGGCTGCTAGATTTGCTTACGTGTGTGTGTAGTTTGTTTTTTGTTTGGGTTTCTTCTCCCCTGGCCTCTTACAATTTCTGTACCCTTATCTAGCAAACAGATAGTAGGCTTGTCCTTCTAACTGCCTGCTGTGGAATCCTAGAAATACTCCCCAGAGTGAAAAGCATCTGTAGTTGACAGACTGAAAATTACTTCCAGGAGGTTTGAGTATTCCTGGAAGTCTGAGGAGGTTTTCAACCATTTTACAATTAGCAACATTGACTTTGGATTATCTGGGGGTTTCTGTCTTGGTGACTGTCTTCTTGTACTATTCCTGTGTTCTTCAGGGACTTGCCTGAGTTTTGGGTGTCTTCCCTGCAGTACTTAGGTAAAACACTTATTTATGTTACACTATAGTTACAGTAATTCTACTCTAGTTACTATGAGTTGCCCTGATACCTTGTAGTTAATGCCATCTTCTACAAAAATGCTCCTGCTCTCTAAGTTTTCTGTAGATGGTATACAGGTCTCCTAGCAATAGTGAAGGCATGGGGCACACTTGCTGCTGGGGCTGCCTTGGTACAGCTTATTGGAGATCAAACACTGAGTGTGAAACACTGTTCATACAGAAGTATGTGCTGATCTGGATCTTTAGTGGGGTTGACAGAGGGGATCCTGGGGCAACAGCCAGTTTGTAAACTTGTACGTGTTGAGAAAGGAGTAAACCTTGACTGCATATCAGAAGGCCTGTGGAATAAAGCAGACATCTCTCAGACTCACAGAATGGTTTAGGTTGGCAGGAACCTTAACGGTCTTCCAGTTCCAAACCCCTGCCTTCCACTAGACCAGGTTGCTCCAAGCCCCGTCCAGCCTGGTCGTGAACACTGCCAGGGATAGGGCAGCCACAGGTTCTCTGGGCAACCTGTGCCAGTGCCTCACCACCCTCACAGAGAAGAATTTCTGAAGATCTACTCTAAATCTGTCTTCTGTCAGTTTAAAGCCATTTTCCTGTGTCCTGTGTCTACATACCTTTGCAAAAAGCCCCTCTCCAGATTTCCTGTAGGCCTCTTTAAGTACTGAGAGCTGCTCTAAGGTCTGCCTCCTGAGCCTTCTCTTCCCAGGCTGAACAGACTCAACTCTCTCAGCCTGTCTTCATAGAAGAGGTGCTCCAGCTCTCTGATCATCTTTGATCGTACTCAACTAGCAGACTGTATCTAATAATTTCATAAGTTTCATGTTTCTCATTAAATCTGTGTGTAGTAAAGCTTATGTAAGATCAGTAGCATTTATATGTTTAAAATATCTTGGTGTGGTGATTGATCTGATGCAGAGAGTTGGGACCGTAGCAAAAGAATACTGCCCTTCCCTCATTTAGAGGGCTGTGAATGTGTAGGATAAGATGAAATAGTACATTTTTCTGTATCTTCTTACTTTAAAGACGGCGATAAAGAAAAACAACCCACGGAAATACCTGCGTAGTGTCGGGGATGGAGAGACTGTGGAATTTGATGTGGTTGAAGGAGAGAAGGTAAGAGATAATGGGGACTTTGTGTTGTAGTCCAACAGAGGTAACATCACTGTAGTAAAGAGTTACACAGTTATGGTTCTGTGTATCTGGTGGGTGTTTTTGTCTAATGTGTTAATCCCTGGGGTGGGTGACATTCATATAGCTTTTCTGTGGAAAATCCATATTTAAAGGCTTCATTAAGAAATATTTTTAGATATGTATCAAAGTGTTTATTACATCATAGGGCTTCTAGAATCTGTAATTTTTGTTTCATAGAACATTTGAAGCTTGCAGCCTGCCCAGTAAGCATTAACTAAGGAATATATATGGCCCTGAAGAATTTGTCTTGGTGTCTGGTAGCTTAATAACTGTAAGAAAGAACCTTAAAGGTTTTTGTGTTTCTACTTCCTCAAATGGTTTTTGAGTTTTCCAGTTTGTGTTTTTTGTTGGTTTTTTTTTTTGTTTGTGGTGTTTTTTTTTGTGTGTGTGGTTGGTTTTCCTTTTGTTTTGCTTGTTTGTTCTTAAATTCCTTATTTTTCCTCTTAACTCAGCCTGCCTGATAAGGTCTTAATTTTAATAACTCTTGGTTATGGGTTGAGAATAGCAAACTTGCTTTTGCCCTATGTGGAAGGAAGGAATCTCTGAGGCTTGGAACTGTTTCATCTTCTCCCTGTAGCTGGTTGTTCTTTTCTCACACCATCTTGATTGACTTTCTTTTGGCCTTTCAGGGTGCAGAGGCAGGCTAATGTCACTGGTCCAGATGGAGTCCCTGTAGAAGGCAGCCGCTATGCTGCAGACCGGCGCCGCTATCGCCGTGGCTATTTTGGCCGACGCCGTGGACCACCTCGAAGTGTAAGTCTAATTTCTGTGGTGGTGGTCATCCCACCTCCTCAGCAGCCTTGCAGTCCCCTCATGACAGGGAGCTACAGGTTCAGCACTGCCATACAGTAAACAGTTAATGTTTAATGAAGTTGTGAGCTTTTTGTGGTGGTAATTGGGTTCCTCCGTTGTTGATGCTGATGCTGATATTTTCTACTTTTGGGTGTCCTGTAGGCCTTTCCTTGGCATACCGTTGTAAAATGTGCTAACAGCATTCCTTTGGGTGTCAAAGTATCTGTTTGTGTTGAAGAATAAACACAAAGGAGTAAGACACAGAATTGGTTCACCATGCCCTTTACCTGCTGCAAGGAGAAGTATTTATATTACTCTAAGTAGTACAACCATAACTTGGAAAGGGCTACTTGGAAAATGGGATTTGTTTAAAAGCTTGTCACTTTTGTATAAGATGGTAGTAGTTTGACCGACTAGTTGAAACCTCCATGTATCGTCCTTTCATAAGACCTCTGCCTACAGCAGTCCAGTGTAAAGATAAAGCCTTTTATTTTTTTTCTTCAAACTAGCTACGCCACTGTTCACACCAGCTCTCCCAGAAGCAGCTTCCGGGAGCTTCAGGTTTTTGCAGAGGGAGTAGTAAGTATGAGCTACACAGCTGTAGTTCTAGCAGTTACTACTCCTATGCACATTATGCTTATTCTAAATTTGTGTCTGGAACAATCCAACAAACTGGAACATAACCCCAGGCTTGATTGTCTGTTCTTTAATAGTTGAGTCTGTGATCACCACTTGCAGAAATAGGTGATTGATCCAATAGGAAAGCCCTGGTGGAAGTCTGCCCAAGCAACACAATCCTCTTCTCATCTTGCTGTGCAGAGTTGACAGTAAGTGAGCAAATGGAACAAATGTTCTCATAGAATCAGAGAATAGAATCAGCTTGATTGGAAAAGACCTTTAAGATCACCAAGTCCAACTGTTCCCCACCACTGCCAAGGCGACCACTAAACCATGCCTCTGAGGGCCTCATCTGCACAGTTTGTGAACACTTCCAGAGATGGTGACTCCACCACTGCCCTGGGCAGTCTGTTCCAATGCCTGAGCACTCTCAGTGAAGAAATTGTTTCTCATAACCAGTCTAAACCTCCTCTGGTGCAGCTTGAGGCCATTTCTTCTTGTCCTATTGCTTATTATCTGGGAGAAGATACTCATGCTCACCTCACTACAACCTCCTTTCAGATACTTACAGAGTGATAAGGTCCCCCCTGAGCCTTTTCTTCTCCAGACTAAATAAGCCCAGTTCCCTCGGGCATTCCTCATCATACTTGTGCTCCAGACCCTTCACCAGCTCTGTTGCTCTTCTCTGGACCCGCTTCAGCAGCCTTGGTGCCTCTCTTATAGTGAGGGGCCCAGAGCTCAACACAGGATTTGAGGTGCGGCCTCACCTCTGCTGAGTACAGCGGAATGATCGCTTCCCTGGTCCTGCTGGCTACGCTTTTTGTTTCTGTTTCCTTCTGCTCTACTGAGAGTAAAATTTCCCTCAGCTGCCTTTATTGAGGTACTAAAGCAGGGACTGCGAAGGGCTGGGCAGGGGTTGTCCCTGAAATTGTCCTAGTGTAGGTGAGTGAAACCACTCAAACTTGTGCAGATATTCCTGTTATCCCCTGTGTGCTTGCTTTGGTAGATCAGCTGAGAGTAGAATGAATCCTCATCTGGGGCTAGCAGTACTTCCTTTGGAGGTCTTTCATTTGCATCAGTTAACACATTCTTCACATTGAAGCTGTGTGTCTGCTGTATATAGAAAGATGCTTCTTTCTGATAACCTTTTAGCAAGTCCTCCTCTTTCCCGTTCCATTCCCATGTGTGTAAAGGGGGAAGAAAGGTAGCAATGTCTGTGAGCCATAGCAGTATGTGTACACTGTTCTGTATGGTCACATTAGTGCATGCATTAAAGATTATGCCCCTCTACTTGAGGAGGTTTTTCTGGCTAACTGGCCTGCTGGATACTTCTGAGGCAAGTTTCAGTTGCTGATGGTATGGCATTCTTGGGCTGTGTTTGAAAGGATATTTACTTAGCTGTAGGCAACTCTTGCTGCATATCTGAAGGAAAAGGTTTCCATGTACCCAAGCCTGCTATGCTTAAATATCTTCTGGACTGCAGAAGTGAAAGGTTTTCCTAGAGCTCAGCTGCCCGCATTCATCAATCCTGTATTTACTAGCAAAAAAAAAAAAAGTTGAATTTATTGAGGTGGCTTTTTGACATAGTGGCCTTCTAGATTTCAAGAACTTCTAATTGATGACAGTTAGCAAATCCAGTCCAACCTTGTGTAATACAGCAAGAGTTGCTTTCTCCTTCCTTCCTTACTGGCATGGTTTGGGTAAACTAATGATGCAACCCATTGTTTGCCATGCTAGTTCACATGTGCCTGTACTTTGTAACTTACCGAGTCTGGTTTTGACCATACTGTGTGATTTTTCTCAAGAATTAACCCTGGGGAATCAGAGGTATTTAATTGGCTCTAGTGGGAACTGCATCTGGATTGCTTGGTAAGTTCTGTGCAGGGTAATGTACTTGTTCATGTCAGAAACTTCTTACTTGTATCCACTACAGAGAAGAGGCTGTGGTCTTCACTGCACTAGCAACATAGACATTGTGTGGAGTTGTAGTCAGAATGTTAGAGGATGAATCATGCAATAACCTTGAGAACTAATAGTACCCTCGTGTACATATTGTGTGTATGACTAATAGGAGAAGCCTCTATACCAGTGAGTCAGAAAATAAGCTAAATAGTTTGAAAGTTGTTTTATAGGCTGATGCTGTTTCTTGTAGTGAGGAGACCTGAAAAGATTAATAGTAGTATACAAAACTAAACTGATCTGAAGAGATGCAAGAACAAATAAAGAAATTTGGGGAAGCAGATGGGTAAAAAGCTCATTGTGCTTTAATTAAACAGTTAATGCTTAAAGAAACTTGTATTTGGGGGACAGCAATAAAATTTTGTACCTTTTTAGGTGCTCTCTAACCTTTTTAGAATTGCTTTGTTAGAAGGTATTTCACTGAGTTGGAAGGTTCCTGTGAAGGAGATAAGGCAAGCGGGATTATGTGTGTGCTAGATGTGATGTGTGATGCTTTTAGGAGTACAGATGTAGCTCTCCTAATAAGTAAATCTAATGTTTACTTGATAGTAAGCATAAGACCTCAATGCTCAGGTTCTGTTCTGCATCAATTCTGGTGACTTCTAACAGCATAGTTTTATCCTGAAGCTGTACTTCACTTCTGAACAATAGACCTAGGTCAATTGACAGTGTAATGTAATGTATCAAGTGCATTTTTGTGCTACTGTAGAAGATATGGAAAATTGTCAGGACTTACTGGCTAAGCAATTCAGTTGCTTTACTATTCTGTTTTCAACTGATTGTTTAAACCAAGCCAATGTAAAATATTGACATAGCAACATTCAGTTCAAGGTTAATAGAAAAATGTTTGCGTTGGTTTTGAGTAGTGCTTCACCAGGTCTAGAGATAGTCCTTTTTATCTGAGATTCCAATGTGGCCCTTTGTAGGGAAGAGTGGACTTGAATTTCTGCATGTTTTTAATAGCACAGCCCAATACTGCCTTTTAAAGAGCTCTGCATGTGATGCCGAGTGTCAAGTGCTACATGAGAGCTTTGGCTGGTAAAAAAAAAAAAAAAAACAAAACAAAACAGTTGTATGCCCCTTCCTACAATTAGATTGGTTGCTGCTTTACTAGCTCTGGCATATTGTCCTTCAGAGGAGACTTACTACTAGGTCTTTGGTTCTGTATTTCTGGCATTGCAGAGCTAGAACTGAGCACTGATTTCTCATGCTTGCTCAGAAATTCTGGAGAAGAGAAATGGCAACTATGCTGGAACATGTTCAGGATTGTTTTAGTTTTGTGCCCTCTCTTCCCTTTATATCTTGTTGTTCTCCTTTCCTGTTTCTGTGCTTTGACAGTCCTCGCATGACTAAGAGAGAGCAGGAGCAGCATTAGTTTTTTGCTTCACAAAAGACAAATCCCAAGACATCTGAATCATGGTTGTCACATACAGTACTGGTGGTGCTATTTTTCATCTTGCTGTTTGACACTTGTAACCATCCATCACAGGTCTATTAAATTGTAAAGTTATTTAGTACAACGGGTGTTGGTAGAAGCAGGACAGATTGGTATTCCAAAGTAGATGGAAGTAGTATAATGCTGTTGTAAGCTTAGAAGTGTGACCTTTGTTTCAGGTTCTGAATGTCCCAAGTACTTTTAAACTTCTGTCAGGTGCTGCCTGTTATTACTCCCTACTTAGTTGGTGGGAGTTCCTGTGAATATTTAGTTATCCTACTCTTATCTTTGTCCAAATTTAAGCCTTTTGAGTATCAGCTGCTTCTTTTTACTTGATCTCTTGGTGTTTCTGTACTGAAACTGGTTTTGTGTTCAGATTCAGATTTCTGGGCTTTATGGTTAGTATACTGCCCATGAAATAAGGTAACGCTTCATTGTTGACTGTCTTCTGTTTTCTTTTGATTATAGGGTGGTGAGGGAGAAATCAAAGATGGAGTCACAGAAGGAGGACAACTTCATCAACAAATCCATAGGAATCCTACCTATCGTCCCCGCTATCGTAGGTTTGTACTATTTCCTTTGCTCGTTATTCCTTGTATGCTTTGTGATCCACACAGGCTTCATTAAAAGCAGGAAGCTGTATTCCCTGCTGTTAATGTCTATGCAAATCTTGGCGACAGTGAGAAGGTTTTAATTACCAGGAGAAAGGGGAGCTACTGGGATAGGGAAAAAACTAGACTTTGGTTAAAGTGCTTATATAGTCCTTGTGGTCAGGAAGAGATCAAGAATGGGTGAAGAATTCCTTGTATACTGTTACTTTTCAGTATATTGCTCAATTGTGAAGTGAGTTGCAGGTCCATGCCTGCCCAGCTGAACTCATATGCTTTCTCAGATAAGTAATGCATCCAAATCCCGCTTGGCCTGGGACAGCTAGGCCCACCACCTGCAGGGTCAAGGTGTGCTTTATAACTTCTCCTGAGGACTGCAGACAGTAGATTGCAGTTCAGCACTGGACTACAGCTTGTGTGCATGCAGCTTAGCCCTGTGTGTTATGCAGGCTCGGTTTTATGCACTGGTGCTGCTTGTAGCTACAGAGGATAGCCAACTGTTGTAACTACTGATGTTGTGTCCTCTCTATAATGGCCTCCAGGCCATTAGATTATTTAGTAAAGTTATAGTTACCTTGTTGCCAACTTGTACCTGTTGCCCCTTGTCTTCTCAGTGTATCTTCTTGTGAAGAGAGGTTCTGTCCTCTTTGTAGCTGCCCTTGAAGTACTGAAATCCTGTGACAGGTTCCCCCAAGCTGCCTTTTCTCCAAGGAGAAAAGGCCTGACTTCCTCAGTCTTTCCTCATAGGCCAGTTTGTCCAGACCTTTGATCATCATCTTGGCCCTTCTTTGGACCACATGCAGTCTGTCTGGCTAGTCTTTGAATTGTGGGGACCAGCACTGGATGCAGTACTCCCCAGGTGTGGCCTGATAAGTGCTCATTAGAGTGGGATGTTCACATCTCCCTCTGCCACTAATACCTCTGCGGATGCAGCCCAGGCTCTGTTTTGCTTCTGACTCATGTTTGAGTTTTGCTGACTTGGGTTGTTAGGTCCATACAGCAGATAGTGGGAGATTTTTGCCACGGGATTTTGGAGATGATAAAAACTTGCATGAGTTTGGGAGAGACTGGTCGAATACCAGAGAGGGATGCCATTGTAAATAAGGTAAACCCCATCTGACTCGGGAAGTCTCCAGCATGGAAATTAATTGGAGATTTGGAGGCTATTTGGGAAGTAGGTTTCCTTGTCCTTATTTTTTCCTGGGGATCCATCAGACTGGCATAAATGGGCACTTACAGACCCATGAGGCCATTCTTAAGTTCTTAGTTAAGATCTCTTGGAGTTCACATGAACACTTGACGTTTTCCAGTGGGGGGAATACAAAGGAAGTTGCTAAGTCATCTGTTAGTCATACCTTAAACTGGCCAGTGTAGGATTGTTTTCTTTGTTTTCCAGCCTTAGTTCTGACATGACCGCTCCAGCTTCCAGCCTCGACACTGAGGGGACAATTCCACAGCTAAGGAGTTCTGTGCAGTTAAAAATATCAGTGTGAAATAGTCAACCTCTGACTGTCATAGCTTTTTGAGGTGTTGCCTCACTTGTGGGTTTTCTTCTTGGTGGTTTTGTTTGTCTGTTTTTGTGTTGGTGCGTTTTGTGGTGGTTTTTTTTTGTTGTTTTTTTTTGTTGTTTTTTTTTTTCTTTTTGGCTTTTTTTTTTAACTGAACTCCTTTAAGTGAAAAAGCTCATTCACTTTCTTCTTGTGACTTGCCACTCATTCTCCATGATAAAACAAGTCAAAACACTAGATTGATTTCACTGGTGTTGTTCATAAAACATTGTAACAGGGGCCCCCACAACATCCTTCTCTCTGCGAGATCCATGCATTTGATGGGTGGACTCTGAAGTGGATGAGGAGTTGGTTGGATGGTCACATCCAGAGGGTAGTGGTCAACAACACAATGTCCAGATGGAGATTGAGTGATGTCAGTACAGGTATCAGGGCTATTCAGTGTTCTCATCAACAACATGGACAGTGGGATTGATGCACCCTCAGTAAATTTGCAGATGACACCAAGCTGAGTGGTGCAGCTGACAATGCATGAGGGATGGCATGCCATCCAGAAGGATTTGGACAAGCTCAAGTATTGGACCCATGTGAATCTCATAAGGTTTGACAAGGTCAAGTACAAGATCCTGCGTCTGATTTGGGGCAACTCCTGGTATCAGTAGAGAATAGGGGATGAACGGGTTGACAGTAGCCCTGCCACGAAGGACTTTGGAGTGCTGATGGATGAAAAGCTAGATATGACCGAGCAATGTGCACTTGCAGCCCAGAAAACCAAATGTATCCTGGGCCACATGAAAAGAAGTGGGGCCGTCAGGTTGCAGGAAGTGATTGTGCCCCTCTATCTCACTGTGGTGAGACCTCATCTGGAGCACTGTGTGCAGTTATGGAGTCCTTAGTACAGGAAAGACACGGGCCACAAAAATTATCAGATGGATGGAGTGCCCCTCCTTATGAGGACAGGCTAAGAGAGTTGTAGTGATTCAACCTGGAGAAGAGAAGCCTCCAGAGGGACCTTATTGTGGCCTTTCAGTACTTAAAAGGGGCCTACAAGAAAGGTGGGGGGTACATTCCTAGTAGGGCTTGTAGTGATAGGACATAAGGGGAGATAGTTTTATAGTAAAAGGGGGTAGACTTAGCCTAGATTTCAGGAGAATATTTTTTACAATGAGGGTAGTGAAACACTGGGTTGCCCAGAGAGGTGGTAACATTCAAGGTCAGGTTGGGTGTGACTCTGAGCAGTATGGTCCAGTTGAAGGTGTTCCTGCTCATTGCAGGGGAGTTGAACTAGATGAGTTTTGAAGGTGCCTTTGAACTCAAGTGAGTCTGATACTGCTGTCAAGGAGCTGGTTTGTATTAGTCTGCCATTCACTCACCTGCTTCTCTTCATCTTCTCCTTGTTTTCCTATCAATTAGCTTAAGAGGTTAAGTTTGAACACTGAATTTGGAGAGATGAACTATGAAATTATGTAATCCCCATTTTTTCCATATGTACTTCTGTTTGAAAACAGAAAGGAAGAGGTAAATAACAGTGCAAGAGAAGCAACAAGCAGAATTTCATAGGAATAGTAAGATTATCCTTGATGGTAATGACTGTCTGTTCCGTGCATGGTGGATCCATCCTTCTGGGTGCTGGGTCTAGAGCTACAAGCTTTCTACCTCTACTCTGAGCTTTTCTGTATGAACATTTATGTTAGTTGTCCTTATCTAGGATTGTGGGAAGTGGGTAATACTCATGCTGCTGCTTGTAGCCATCCGAGTTGAATAAATTTGGTTCCTCAAAAGCTTCATTAGCAGTAGACAGTCAGGAGTAGCACTATACCAAGTACAATAAGGCACCTCAGCTTTTGCAGGTTGTGAATGAATCACAAGCAGGATAATTTGCATGTGGCTAATGAGAATTTATGCATTTCTGATGCATTTTTCCTTTAAGAGGTATGATACTATGTGAGTGCAGATGGCTTCTGTTTGAGTTAATAGGTAAGCGTTGCTTGCATTTATATGTATTAAATCCAGTAACACTAGTGCTTGTATGGTACATTTCCTTGAAAAGGCTAAACTGGCTTTTGGGACTAGGTAGCTGTGGATTAGCTAAGACAGGTAGTGGAAACTAGACAGTAGGCAGTGACTTTGTTGTCATTCTTGGCTGTGTTTTAACAGTTTATGGACATGGCTTATGTATACTGGAAATGGGATTAAACGTTCTTGCATCTTACCTGACTGAAATACATACTACACTTCCTTATGTGATCAAGAGGAGCAACTTAAGGCAAAGAGCAAAGATCTAGGAACAGTTTACAGGAGGAATTTAGGTTCCTGGGGATTACACCTTGAATAGGGCTGGGCTGGTGTATAGCTATGCCAAGGCTAATTTAGCAGAATCAGTCTGTGTGGCCACTGCTGGCTTGTTTCTCCTAGCCAGCAATTCAAGTGAGCTAACTACATCTTTATTGTAGGATAGACAGAATATGCTGATATAGCTGTCAACAGTGAATTAAAACCCAGATTGCTTGTGTTTCCCTTCCAACTCTCTGCCAGCTAAACTCCAAAGGATTGTTTTGCTATCATTCAAAGCTGCTAAAGATAGTACTTGGTTAGAGAGGTTTTTTTGAGGCTAAAGTCATGATAGCTTCATGTTTTTGGGCTTCTCATACTTGGCACCTATTTCTCCTCCTGTTCAGAGGGCCCCCTCGTCCACGCCCTGCCCCAGTGGCTGGAGAGGCTGAGAACAAAGAGAACCATCATGAAGCCAATGCTACGAGTCAGCAGCCACTTCGTCGTGGATATAGACGCCCATACAACTACAGGCGTCGACCTCGTCCACCCAATGCTCCAGCTCAGGATGGGAAAGAGGTAAATATGCTCTTGGCACAATGTGGTAGAGACTGAGGTTTTAATGGGGTAAGTGCTCAAGACGTGTCCTGTGCAAGCTGGTGTGCTAAAGGAGTCTGGTCAAGTCTAAAGTGCTGGTAACTGAAGGTATCTGGCCTGTTCCTTGTGATCTTCTTGGAGAATGAGTAGCTTACTTTAAATGGGGCCAGCAGTGGGACAGGGATTGCTTCTGGATAATCCTTAATTTAGGTCAGACTGTAATAAATGTTTTTGAAGTGGAGAGAAACAGTTGTGTTTTCCAGCTCCCTCAAACCTTCAGTCTGTATGTAGTGCAAGATAAATTTGACAGGTCCATATCCTTTTCCTGAACAGCTTGAACCAGATTAGTTAAGGGAACCGTTTGCAAGCACAAATTTTGCCTTAATGACTGGCAACTTTCTCATTCTGTACCTACTTGAGGTAGTCCCCTGACAGAACCTGCTGTGTAATACTTAATATTTTCAGAGGATTTGTCTTTCTTGATTATTGTCAAAGCTGGATATAATCTTGGAAACCTGGAACACTGAACAGAGGAAGCATCAGGAGGTCAGTCTGTGTCTATAATAAAGGTTTATTGTGTCTCAGACAAAGGTAACTGAAACACCTACTGAAAAACCTGGTCCAGTGACTGAGCAGAGTGGTGCTGAATAAAGTGCGGCTCCCTAGGCACCTTTACCATTCCTCAGGTAAGGAATATAGATGGTTCCTATTCTCCAGCTGAAGCAGCCTGGTGTATACTTGTAGGATTTGGCCTCTGGCTACCTCCCTTTATGTATGATTAGATATTTGTGATAACTTCTGAGAATGCTGTATAGGCAAACCAAAAACAGTTGGTGCTTTTCTCTCCTTTCTCTGCCTCTGTAATTGTCACAAAGTACAAGGAAGATCTATCTGGTCCATACAGCAGCAGCATCTACTGATTAGTTAGTAGTATTTTATTTTAGGAAGATACTGTACTCTCAGTTTATGGGCAGGACATCCTAGTCATGCTTATCCTTTCTTTCTGTGATAGTTCCTCCTCTACCTGACATCCTATCTGTTCACCAGGAAAATGAAACTTAAACTGCACTGTTGTTTTCAATTTGGCTCTTCAACAGGTGTCCTAAAATACAACTCAAAAGTAACACCAAAGAAACACACAAAGCAATAAACTGTCAACAGTGATGATGAAAGCAAAGATTTGACCCGCTGGAACTTAAACATATACCAGCAGCTGAGACCCAGGGAACGCCTGCAAGAGATGCATGAAGGAAGGACAAGAGAGCAAGATCCAGCCAGAGCACCCTCCCCAGTTTCAGTAGCAACCCTGGGTTTTGGTGGTTTTGTTTTAAATTTCACTATTTTGCTAGTATTGAATTTTTCAATTATTCTTTTGGTATCAAACTGAAAAGGGGGAAAAAACCTAACCAAAGAACTGAAATTGAAATAAAAGCTTTTTTTTTTTGTTTAAATTGGATGCTGGTGCTGAACCTCCCAGGTGTGATGAGGTTTTTCTTTTTTCTGTGCCAGTCCTGATTGCTGCAGGACAGGGGGAGGAGAAACTTGCGCTTTCCTTTGTAAGATCTATTTGAAACTGTGCAGCATGGGTGCCGTTCCTCACAAATAAAAGTGACAACTACAGAACAATCTGTGTTTAGTATGTTTTTCACATTTACTTTTAAAATAGTTAATGATTTTAATCTTGCTGCTTCAGCATTTATACATGAAAATGAGAGCTGCCTGTTTCGTGTGTGTTGATGAATCTTATCTGAAACCATGCTGAACAATACATGTGCAAGGAGATGGCTGGGCTGGGTGGGTCTACTTCAAGCCAAAATGACTTCTGCAGAGAATTTACACAATAGAACTGTACCCTATGCTGTTCTCTCTGCTTTTCTGGCTCAAATGGTGTTAATGGTTGGGTTTTTCTGTTACCATCTTGTGGCAGGAGTTTGGGGGCTTTGGAGTGGGTTGCTGGGATGTTGTTTTTCCCTGTCTGTTTTCTAAGCTTTTTGTGTTCTTTAAGCAGCAGAATACAAGCTTTGAGACTCCTCTGCTCAGGAAGACAAAGTAGACTTAGTAACTGCCACTCTATTGAAGCTTCTGTTCCAGGTAATGACAGTATGTTTTACTACCCTCTCCACTTTTCCTTGTTTGCAACTAGGAAAATCTTCTGTGTTAAGGAGCAAGGTACTTTAAAAATGTATGTGGTTTTCTAATGTCCCTCCTTAAAAATTTGGATGCCTTGCAAGTGTTATCAGTCTGCTTCCAGCTGTTGAATATGGGTGTGTGTATTCAGCTATCTTGTGTCCTTCATTCTCTAGTCCACCATTTCTCACGCTCCTGTCTTGCAGTTGCTGTTATCTAAACCTTAGTGTATTTTTCTTAAAACATATTTCTGTTCTTAGCTATGCAATCTTTACCCAACCTTTACTGAATAATACTTCACGTAAAACCCCTTGGGCTGGAGCCATACTGTAACTGTGTGCATGTAGACAGGTACTTGCTGTCCTTGTCTCCTCTAGTTTACCTGTTCTTGCACAATATTAGTAATGAAAAATTACACAGAGGTTCTCTGGAGACACACTTTTTCATGCTTCTCCTCAGGAAGTGAGAAGTAGGGGGAGCTTAGGGCGTAACTGAGTTTCCAGCTCCTGGAAAGGTGAGGAAGGATCCTTGCACCCTGTTGCCTTTGCCTTAGGAGGCATAAGGGGAGGTTTAGTAGTGCTTGAGGGATTTCTTGCTTAGTTTTGCAATGAATTAGAAACCTTTCAAGGTGTGAGTTGAAAACTGCAGGCTTGCTTCAGGAAGGACAATGCTTCTGACTCCCTTGAGTACATACACATAGTTGTATGCACTGCAAGCTTACATAGTGCAACCTGCTGTTACAGCACTTACACAGCAGTTCTGAAAGGACATTGATACAAGAGCTGCTGTGAGGCTTGAGTTGCTGCACTGAGTGACAATCTGTAGGCTGGGAAAGATGTGGAGATGGACACGGGGTATTCTAATGTCTTCCTTTGGAAAATTAAGAATATGGTTGTTCTAACAGTACAGTTTAATAAGGTGAGGAAACCATAAGTGATATACCTTTTAAAATGTCTTAAGTAGGACAATCCTTAGTAGGCTTCAGTTTTGTTCAGTATTATATCTATTTCAGGCAGACTGGGGTGAGCTTGTCAGTTTCATCCTAATATAAACAGATGTATAACAGTCATAAATACTGAAAAATTACTGCAGAGCTTGTCATAAACTACTTGAGCTGCCTTCAGTTTTTTAAAGTGTTTTTTTCTTAATGTGAGATTTGACAGGCAAAGAGAATTTTCTTAATCTCTGCAAAAATGTAGTCATTATCGAGTCAATGGAACTGAAGCATATAACTAGCTGCCTTTATTTTATGAAAGGAGAAAGTGAGGGAGAGATGCAAGGTGTCCTGCTGTCTAGTTCTATTTCGGTTATTTCAGTCCCACCTTTATGATAAAAAGAATCTTTGCACAAAACAGAAGCATGTGACTGATACTGCCTCCTTGATCCTTTAATTCTTGGTTATGAAAATACAGGCTCAGCTTGAGCAAGTCTAAAATAGTCGCTGGAATTACATTTTGGCTGTCTCAGGCTGGGCATAAATTGTTCCCTTACCAGGCCACTTGTTCTCTTGTTATCTGAGCTTTAGCTGAAGAAATCTAAACCTGGTGCTCAGAGGTGAGGTGCGGTTCTCTTGGCAACAGCGGTGCTTCTCTAGGTGAATAAAGCTATAGTTATTTACCTCGAGCATGACTTCAAATGAGTGCTTAGTTTGTAGGTTTGGTTTGGTTTAAAGTCTTTTAGCTACAAAGATTTTGAATTTGCCAAGTAATTAACATACTTTTATACCTACTTGGAGCCACTCTTTTTGTACCATGTCCGTTCTTTCATTCCAGCATTCTTCCATTTCCTAGGCACTTGTAATGGCTTACACTTGGAGTGGGTTATACTTTCATAGTGTCACCATTTTGCAGTGTTTTCATAATACTCTGCCTGCTTGACTGCACCCAGGCTTTTTGCTTTTGTGATGGCTCTGTCTGCTGTTACGTAGCTGCAAAGATATTCCCTGTGGCTTGTGATCTTTTGAGGAGGATAAGGAAGGGAAGAAGACAGTGCTGTAGGGCTTGGTGCATTTTCACTTAAACATAATAGTTTTGCAGTGATGAGACTGATTCAGAGAAATATGTATACTTTAAACGTCTGCATTGAAGAACAGTATATCTGTGTGCAGCCCTTCCCACCTGCTTCCATGGGAGAACAGTCCGCAGGTACTGTGTTTCACTTCCAAGCCATTCAACAAATGCCTTGGAAGTGAAACAGACTTTATGCTGCAGCTGGAAAAGCTTTGGGAATGAAGTCTGTGCTACATAGAATTCGATTTCACAGCCCTTATGGCAAAGCTACGTGCATGCTTGTTTTCTGCTGGTGCACATGCTTGAGACTCCCCCATAGAATGCTATCATGAACTTGCATGTGATATGGGTAGTAAGAGTTGCAATGACCCTAATAACTCTAGAACAGTGGTTTTCAAGCTCTTCAATTTGTGGATCTATGGGAACTTCCAATGAAAGTGGAAAACTGCAAGTCTGACACTCATTTCTTACTGCTTTTTAAAAAGGCTGTTTGTAGATCCTGGGTTCAAAGTCACTGCCTTAGATGTTATTATCTTTTCTGCTGGTTTGGCTTTTTGAAGAACCAGCTAGTCTTCATTGCTGAGATTCTGGAGAAACCACATTCTGAGGTGGTCAGATATAACTTGGAGGGAGGAGAATGGCTGCACAAGCCAAGCAGCAGTGGGATCCTTGCTCAAGCATAGAGGAGATGAGAAAGCTTTGGAGGCCATAGGAAACACGTGGCAGTTTGTGCTCTTAAGTTTGTGCTGTTGACAATAGTGGAGCAATGCAGTTGTGATTTGGAGTGTTAGAGCTAGACTATAATGCACAGGGCAGAAAATCAATCCTGATAACTTATTACCACCATAGTGAGATGAATAATTACTTCTAATATCTCAAAGTTTTAAAATGTGATAGGAGAGATCTACAGAATGTTGTCACTGAGTTCAGAGCTTCATCCTGTTTCCAATTATCAAAATGCATCAGTGTTTGACTGTCAGTTTTGAATTTTGACTTGTAAATTATGATTTTTGTGGGACTACACAGGTCCTTAGATTTACTCAAGGATGATTTGTCAGTATCATCAGTACAGAAAGATCTGCTCTCAAAAAAATTGAAGTATGGGTTAAATGTGTGCTGATCCATGCAGTCAGATAAGCAGTTAGCAGTAGCCTAGAACCCACCTTTAGGTGCACCTCAAGTTAAAATCCACCTTCTGCTGTTTTAACATATTAGGTAGGAGCAGTTAGGTGTCAAGAGTTAAAATATGCTTTGTACAGTGTACCTGTAATAGGCTTGTTTTGTTTCCAGAGGCTTAGAAGGTCTGTGTTCTGTGGTTACTGCTCAGTGTTGCTGTAGCTAATTATTTTCACTAGCATCACACAATATTCACAACTTTGTCCATGGCTTGCGGAGTGCTGTTAACAGTTTTTAATGGCCTCTAAATCTTGCCTTTCTTCTTCTAAAATCCTCTGCACAATGTGGTGCTGGTGTATATAACTAGCTGTATGTAAAATCCCAGCAATTTCATAATCTTGGGAAGGCATCCCAAATGTGGCACAAAAGCTTTAACAGTCATTAAATGTACCTGCTCTAACTAGTGCCTCTACATGCCTTTATTTAGTCTGGCTTTCTGTAAAGGGAAAGATGCTATGTGTCCCCTTTATTCACTATTTGACTTTCTGAGGAGTCACTGGTAGTTTTCCAGTTAGCAGAACTCAATCCATGTGCAAAATTACATGGCGTTTCAAACCCCTGTAGTCTTACTGCCAATGTGCCTGTTTCAATGATTCAGATCCAAAGCACCTACAGAAAACCAGGCAAGTAGTCAATATTATCAGGAACAAGAAAATGAGAAATAATGTTTCTGTTAAAAAAAACTGTAAATGCAGAAGCAGGGAGGAGGCAGAGCTCTAAAAAAGAAGTCAGTATTAATAGAATGAACACTGAAAGGGCCCTGACATTTTTCCTGCTGATAGAGCCTAGGTAATAAAGTCCTTGTTCTGGAGGAAAAAACTGACTGAAGGAATGTTGTTCACCCCCTTTGTTCTCAATCAGCTCTTTGCTTCTCTGCTAAGGATGCCAGCAAAAAGAACATTATGTTGATACTAGCATGTGTAAATAGGCTGTTACAGGTTCAATTATCTCTCATACGCGTATCAGGGAAAAATTGCTGCAAGGATCTGGAGTGAGTTCTTTAAACAATGCCAAGTAGAAAGCTGATACAGATTCTCTTCTTGAGCCTGTCTGAGGTAACCTGAATTGGGGTGACAATTGTAAAGAATTGGAAAGCACTAGTGCTAAATGATAATAATCTAACCAAAGCTGTAGGCCACAATCTGGCAAAGGTCAAGCTGCCTAAGTGAACATGTGAAATGTCTACAGCCCTTTCGTGGTTTAAGCCCAGCTCACGCAGTTTGCTCACTCACTCTCAGCTCGCTCTTACCCCCAGCTCCTGGACAGATGGGGAGGAGAATTGAAAGAATGCAACTTCCACAGGTTGAGATAAGAACAGTCCAGTAACTAAGGTATAACACAAACCACTGCTGCTACTACCAATAATAATAATGACAAGGGAAGAGAATACGACTGCTCACCACCCAACACCAAGCCTGACCCAGCAGTGAACCCAACCCTTCCAGGTCCCTGCCCCTCATTTTTACATCCTGGGCATGACGTGCTGTGGTATGGAATACCTCTTCGGTCAGTTTGGGTTAGGTGTCCTGTCTCTGCTTCCTCCCAGCTTCCCCTCCTCCCTGGCAGAGCATGAGACTCAGAAAGTCCTTGGTCAGACCAAAACATTAATAAGCAGTAACAGAAACATCGGTGTTATCAGTGCTGTTCCCAGGCTGAAAGTCAAAAAACAGCACTGCACCAGCTACCAAGGAGAAAAATGACTGCTACTGCTGAACCCATGACAAGCCCCTTCTCAGTTGTTTTACACTGAAGAGAAGGGCAGTTTCACCCATCAGAATTTTTTGTGAGGCTTTTAGCCATGTCTTATCTGTTTCTTGCTAAAACGCTGTTAACAGAAACTCTAAAAAGCGTTGAGAATCCACATACCTCTGATAAGTGCAGTAGCACCTGAGGTGCTAGAAAAAAAGGGGCTATAGGACACCTTGTGTGCCTCTATCCTAGAGGGAAGACAGCTGTTCACATCCAGAAGGGGAATGTGCTTTGAGCTATGCTGTCGCAGACTGTTCAGACCAGACAGCTCAGTTTGGTGGTGGCTCAGTTTGATGGCTCTTGGACAGTTTGCTCTTGGGTGTAGACCCTCTCATCTTGCCCACAGGTTAAGTTCACAACTAAGATCAATAAATTTTGTTGTGATAAGGGCAGTAAAAGCGCTGCAGTGTTTAACACCAGAGCATCTGCTACCCTTAGTAGGTTTCTAAGAGTCAAGTCTGTCACCTCTTTGCTAAGCTTCACACACTCCTTGATGGAAGTAAGGCTTGGCCTATCAACTCATGCAAAATGAAGCAGGGTGAATACAGGTTCCAGAACCTGTCCAGAGGTCTGAATAACAAGAGGAAAAACTAACCAGTCAAGCAACAGTACATTTTAGCTGATTCATGACATGCTTATTAAGTGTTACTTAGCAGAGGCTAAGGAATGAATTACTAAGGAAGCAGTCTCCCTTCCTGCTGTATTTGGCATCCAAATTGGCAGTGCACTGGTGCCAACCTCTCTTGCTTCTGTGGCAGTTTTGTAGAAGAATGCTTTGCCTTAAATACAGTACAGGAAGTATCTGTGAGTAACTGCTGTGCAGGCTCAGGTCACAAAGGTGGAGTTCACTTAGACTGAACATAATGCCAAACTGCTGCTGACGCTTTTCATTACAGAAGGCTTTGGTGATGGGGGACTAAGAGATGTCAACCCCAGCAGTCCGGATTACTGCTACAGTTGTGTGAGCACCAGATGGGGCTGTTGCTCCACGTAGTTTTAACTGAAAATTAATATAAAACTCTGTAACTGAAACACCCTGATCTCCTATGTTTCCTATGTTCTCTCTGTTTTCTCCTGCATCTAAAGCATCTAGCTGGGCTGAAATGTGGTAGATGGTGAGATGTGTGAAACAAAACTCACAATTCCCACAAGCAGATTCTCAAGGGGAAAAAAAAGAAAAAAGAAAAGGCAACCAAAAATATACGCAGATTATTTCAGTAGTAACGGAAAAGTATAATCATCTTGGTGTATAGTTTTTCAAAGAATATGCACTGTTCCTATGCTGATGCATATCCCGAACTCTCCTCTGGTTATCATCATACAGCTGGGAAGGAACTCTTGGGGAGAAAGAGGCAGACACAGCCTACTCAGCCAGCCATATTATCGTAGAATCGTAGACTGGTTTGGGTTGGAAAGGGCCTTAAGATCATCCTGTTACAACCCCTCTCCTATGGGCAGGGACACCTCACATTAGACCATGTCACCCAAGGCTCTGTCCAGCCTGGCTTTGAACACTGATAGGGATTGGGCATTTACCACTTCTTTGGTCAGCCTGTTCCAGTGCCTCACCACCCTCACAGTAATGAACTTTTTCCTTATATCTAACCTGAACTTCCCCTGTTTAAGTTTGAACCCACTACCCCTTGTCCTCTTGCTACAGTCCCCGATGAAGAGTCCCTCCCCAGCATCCTTATAGGCCCCCTTCAGACACTGAAAGGCTGCTCTGAGGTCTCCACGAATCTTCTCTTCTCCAAGCCCCATCTTTCTTAGCCTGTCTTCACAGGTGTACACAACACCCATGCTGCTAACTCACTGTTCCTTCAC
Organism: Myiopsitta monachus; assembly: GCA_017639245.1. Classification (NCBI taxonomy): domain Eukaryota; kingdom Metazoa; phylum Chordata; class Aves; order Psittaciformes; family Psittacidae; genus Myiopsitta; species Myiopsitta monachus. The sequence continues at coordinate 63,191,796 of CM029920.1, forward strand.
AGCAGGGTGACATGGTAGCTCAGTGTAAACACCTCTCTTTGAGACTGAGTTGGTTTTCAATGGTTAATAGCCTATAATTTGTCTGCTTTTTTTTCTGAGGAGAAAGTTAAGGTTCTCTTAATGCTGTCTGTTGTTAGTGCTGTAATGCCTTACCGTTACACTTCAAAACAATATCCACCTTTAAGCATTTTCCAAACTTCAGGAAGGAAATACTGTAATGTGGTGAGACTTGAGGACTGTAAAGAATGTTACCAGATGCCTCCTTTCCTTACAGCTACACTCTGACCCTTTGCTCTGGAGAAGCAGTATTCTGGCAGACTTATTACAGCCTTCCAACCACTGGAAATGGGATTCAACATCACTACTGTCATAATTAGGAGACATTTTATAGAAGTGCTGGTTTTGAGCGCTATTCTCAAATCAAAATGGGATTCCTGGATTCAGACAATTTGGTGTTCATTTTTTTAAAACACTGGCTACTTGCTTTAAATGTCTGAATGAAAACTGAGCTTTCTGGAAAATCTCAAGTCAATCCAAGTGTAGCACTTTATGGCTGAAAAGTCACAGAAAAATCACAAAATTCAGTAGATTCCTTCACAAGCTTTAAAGACGGTGCATTTTCAAAAGCTTTTGGTTTTAATACAGAATTGAAGAGTGAAGACAATGTAGTCAAAGGTACCAAAGTGACAACATGCCATTAAAAATCCTTCAGAGATTAGCTGAAATCTTAGTTACCTCATGCTCCTCTGCCATTTTGCCCTACCTTGGCTGGAATGAAGACCTATCCACTGGAAAGTCGAGAGTAGAGGTTTATGTTCTTTACCATTTGCACCTCTAGAAAAAAATGGTAGCTTTGGGGAAAAAAGTGAAATTACATTTTTTTCGCTTCAATGAGATAATATTCTGTCTCTGAATCGAGAATACAGCGTAAAAATCTTTTGACAGGTAATTTAGATGTGATTTAGATAACGAGATGCCTCTTCAAAGGGGATGGAGGTGCTCTCACTTGCTACATGGTGCTTATTTTCTAGTTAAGAGACTGATTTTAATAAGGAAGATCCTTCTCGAAGCTTGAACTGACTTCCATGTCAGATACTCTGTTAATGCATTAACTACAAGCCACAAGCTGCTGCTTTCAATCCACACCTTGTCTGCAAAAGGAAATAACTTCTTTTTTTCTTCCTTTTTTAGTATTGGGCAGTAGGAACATACAAGCATGTTATATAATGTGGTTAGTTTGGTTTCTGCAGCAATCCTACAAACTACACCACACACAGGGCAGTTTATAATGGTGAACAGTTTTCTCCTAAATGAGATATGCTACCTACCTTCAGAGGCTTTGAGAAGAATAATCTTGCTGGGAAAGCCAATCCAAAGAAATGGCTCAAAATCCAAGGAAGCAAAATGAAACAACCACAGGTTAGCTATCTAAAAAATAAAATTCTTTAACTGAACACCTACTTGGCAATACCACACTGAATTAACTCAGTCTATCTGCAGATCTAGAATTTCACCTGTTTTTCGTTGGGAAATACAAGTAATTCCTCAGTTTTCCTTGGAAGGCATGTGGTGGTGCAATATCACTGTAATGGTTCACTGCACCCTGTCTGCATACACACAACACACGCCCTGTCATTTGTTCAGGTATCAAGGAATTCCATGGATATTGATGAGTATGATCTTCCAGGGAGAAAGACGCAGAAGGCACGCAAGTTGTGTATGTGTACGCACCACAAGGATTACTGATGAGCATGATAAAAATAGACAACATTGTTACCTTTTACCTTCAATAATTATAAATATATGTATGTATAATCTTATTAAAATACTTCCATAGATGTATACACATAAGTATTCTTAGGAAGGTGAAAGCCAATCCAATACAGTATCTGTGAAACCTCCACAAATAAGACTGGAGCAATTTTCCAAGGGTTGGAGTTATGTGAGCATGACTGAACTCAATTTACTCTTTTTTTTGCTCTTCACCTTTAAATTCCATTAGCACTTCTTGCCATTTCTTCTCTATCTCTTCTTTGCAACTCCGGAAAGCATCTTCCAAACGCTTCATGGAGTTGGCCAGGTCGAGGTTGGTACGCATAACCACCATGTCAAATGCCATCCAGGTTGCCCCCACTGCAAACCCAACAGATAAAGCTAAGCAAGCCAGGAATTTTTGGCTAAATAAAAGCAATAGCTGATTCAATAAATGAATAAAGGACACGAATTTTTATCAGTTCAGATCCTATGTCAGAGAAGGCTTGCTGTATAATAAAGTGGAAATTACCCACAGAAATACTCAAGATTAAATAAAAGACTGCTCAGTATTATGGCTTTATAAATGTCTCAAAATGCTTCAGAATGGAAGTTATACTAATAGAAATTACAGACGGGACATTTTACCTAAAATTTACAACAAAACAGGTAATCAAAAAGAAATGTTCAACAGACTGTTTTAAAATAAATGAACCAAAGAATCCTCTCTCTAGATCTCCAGACCAGTTATAGTTAGGAGGCTCATGTTAGGTGAGAAGGAGTAAGATCAAGGAGGCTGCAGCACAGAGATAAAAGGTTTTAAAACCAACCTAAATAATGGAATTGATTTTTAAATAACAAGTATCTGATGAAGCAGAGCAAATAGTTTTAGCACTTATTTCATATTTTCCCTTTTGTTGTACTATAAATTATCTGTAGTTTTCTCACTGGCACTCATGAATAGTGCTTCATCTAGTGCAAAACAGTTTTAATAAACAGTTTCCATCTATTCTTGTTAGTTGCACACAGTGTCTGATAGAATGATTGCAGGGCATACAGAAGAATATTCAGTCCTCTCCATTCATACAGGACTAAGATTAAATCTACGCAGGAGTCTTTATTCTAGCTAAGGAATTAAATGTGTCATGTGGGGATCACTATGTGTCTCACCGTTTTTCAGGCTTAAATCTCATCTTACATGCTATGATTTAATAACTGTACATTAAATATCTTAGTATTATTTCTGTTTTCAACCACAACTCTGAACTGAGCATCAGATTTAATCACCTATAAATTTTCAATTCTAAGCCACCTGAAACTTCTATATTATTTGCATGCTTTCTCCCAGTTAAGAACATGAGGGCATTAGTTGATGGTGATTGTTTCCACTTACATTTCTATCACATAGAAGTTTACAGCAATAAATATAAATAATATATCTTCAATGTCTTTAGTAGACAAATCCATATCATTCTTAACAAAGACCTGTACCTGTTAGTTTTTCCATTTCATCCAGCAGCTTTTCTAAATCTCTTTTCAGTTCCTCCACCATCTTTACCATGTTATCATAGTTTCCTTCCTGAACTTCTGATTCGGCCATCTACAAGGAAACCAGGAATTTCATGCTTTATTTTACTTCAAAATGAATTGATTTTCACAGTTAAAAGTAACATTGCAATAAATTAAAAATAAAATCCACTATGTATATCAATATTCAATTTACATGTGAATTCATTAAGGTTCTGCCCTTGGAGTTACTGGCTATCACCTGTATGCTGCATTCTATTTTCACTCCATTTCAAAGTGAATTTAAGTAGAAAGAATTACACTCAAATATGCTGTGTTTGTGCTAAAGACTTTTCGTATGAATAATGACAAAGATCACTGTGTCAAATGCTTCATCAGAAACTTTTATCTATTACCCTGTTCCAGTTGTCTTCAGGCTTCTCTCCCAAATAGTCTGACGCAGGGCAATTCCTGATTTCAAAGTTAGTTGCAAAATCCCCATTTGCATACAGTATATCACACTTGCATGCTACAGCTGAGTAATTACATACACTAAGTTCCATCACCATATAAGCATCCTGGCAGTGTTCACGGCCAGGTTGGACAAGGCCTTGGGTGACATTGTCTGGTGTGAGGTGTCCCTGTCCATGGCAGGGGGGGGTTGGAACTAGATGATCTTAAGGTCCTTTCCAACCCAAACCATTCTATGGTTCTGTGATTCTATAATATTAATTGAAAACGTGACACACAGCCTTGCCTTTAATTTCCTTTCCTGAAAACCACTGATGGATGGGATGAAGCTATGATGGAGCCAGAAGAGCGTCACTGTAGTCGCTGGACACCTCACACAGCAGGCATGGCTTTTGTCAAATTTCTTTTCTTACATGCAGTTTATCAAACTCGGATTAATGAGTATCCAGTTTCTGGTTTTTTTTATTGATGGTAAATATGGAAGAAATGCAAGTTTGTAACAGCACTATGGCGTTTTAAAGCAACACCAAGCCTTATCGATGCACTGGGCTTTCAAGGGTTTCTTCACACAATCAGTTTCACGAAGTAACTGTGTGCCGGCAATCCCTTTACCCCAGGGACCTTAAGAAGCCCCAAGCCGTTTGCTGTACCACGGAGCAGGCACGCTGTAGTCTCCCACCGGGAACACCGTGTGGACCGATGGCCTGGCCGAGCCCGAAGCCCGCTCGAGGAGCTGGCGTTCTGTCAGAGGGCACCTCACCCCACAGCACCGCCAGAGGGCGCCCTTCAGGCCTCTCTGCGTAGCTCCCGGGCTCGAGGGCCGCGCGCGCCCCGCCTTCCGCCTCCCGGGCGCGAGGTCCCTTCGCCGGCGGGGGCGGCAACAGGAGTGGGCGGGAACGGGACACCAAAAAAAGCTCCCACTCTGCCCTCTGCAGACCGCTCGCCCCGCGAGCTCAAGAGCTCGATTAGTTCTGCGTTTCACGAAAACAAGCCCTTGGGTGAAGAGTGAGGCGGCCGAGGGACAGGAAGGGAAAGACAAGGGTTTGCCTCCTCAGCGCCGCAGAAGGGAGGTGGCTCCAAGTCCTGCACCCCCCTCCTTCCAGTGCACCCGCAGCCGGCCCTCGGCTGCGGCACGGCCGACCTTCAGCCGGCCTGGCCAGGGCCCTGGCCTCTGGGGCTGGTCGGGCCTGCTGCGCAGCGCCTCGCCCCGGCTTGTCTCGGTGCTGTAGTTGCCCTTCCCCGGAGGTTGGACCACAGGAGGTAACCGCTACCCCTGCTTGCGGCCCCACCGGCACGTACTGATGTTAGCAGGGCCTCCTCTCACCCTCCTTCGCTGCCTGGCCCAAGTCACAGCCAGCAGCCGGCAACTGAAGCAGTGATAAGGGTGGTGTAACCAGATGGCCTGCCTTTTTGGGAGTTTTGCTAAAAGTAACCCAAAAGTTAATGTCTTGAGCCCAAAGCTTGAAAGTTTGTTGGTGCTTCTGCTTATTTTCTCTGGGGGTCCATCTCCCCATCTTCAGGATGGAAAGAAACTTCAGACCAGGGCCTGTAGTGACAGGACAAGGGGGAATGGCTTTAAACTGACAGAGGGTATTAGGGATTTAGATTAAATATCAGGAAGGAATTATTTACTGTGAGGGTGGTGAGGCACTGGAACAGGCTGCCTAGAGAAGCTGTGGATGCCTCCATTTGGGGTATGCTTTCTTACTGGCAGCGCCTGTGTCAACAGTCCCAGCACATAGGTCAAAGACTGAACTGTTTGTGGTTGAATTGGTGCTTCGTCCCAAAAACACGTCTTGAGGCTACTGAGCAGCTGTGTGTGGTTTGGGTGATTGCTCAGTGTGCTATATCTGCCTTGGAGACAGAGGATGTTTTTGTTAGTAAGGCTGCCAGTTACTGCCTTTCAGTGTGGCTGGTCACACTTGCCTAAGGAAGAAACGGAGAAGAGAGAGGCATTTAAACAGGCAGTGTTTTCTTTGTGGATGTGCACGCAATACAAGACTTAGAACGGGAAAAGTTTATTTTTCACAAGACAAAACGTGTCGCTAAATGACTGCTGGAGGAGGGGCTTGTGGATCAGTGAGGAAGATTACATAGTCTGAGGGCTGAACTCTGAACTGATAAAATATCTTCTCTGACTAGTCAGACTGGGAGCACAGCAGAGACTGACTGGAGGAACTAAAGCAGCAGTGGTTGCTACTTTTGCATATGCAGACCTTGAATATTAACACTTTCCCTCCCCTTCTTCCTTCTACAGTTTGGGGCTGTAGAAAGTGTGAAGGAAGGTGCAAAAGGAGGAATATTTCCAATTATTAGGGTTTCAAACAGGAATCCAAATAGGTTCCACAGGTACCCTTGGGGAAGGTGCCTGTGGAAAGTAATGCATGTCAGTAAAGAACTCATTTAAATGAGGAACTATCCTTTGCATTTTAGCCACTTTTTAATGGGGAATACTGTATAGGGCAGATTCTCTGCTCCTTCATGGAGAAAATTCTGCTGAAAGTCAATGCAAGTTAGTGCCAGGATAAGAGAATAAGCTGAAACCAGAGTCTGAGCCTAAACTCTGCAACTGTTGTGATTTTTCTAACACAAGAAAATTCTCTATCTGGAAGATGTCTGTCCTGGATTCTCAGGGGGTGAAAATCCACAGCACAGAGCTGTTTCACTAATGCTATTTTGCCTACTTCTGCCAGCCTCTGGAGGGAGATCAAGCAATGAATAAAATCACTCCTAGTTTTCACCATTTTGCACATATGGACAGTAAATGCCAGCTGAAAGAATAATCCCAGAGAGAAGTTAAGGACATGTTAGTGTACAAATAGATGGATATGTGGTCACTTTTATGGGTAAGTTGTGTTTCAGTATCTAAATCTAGTGCCTCTACTGCAACTAAAATTTGCCCATAACATAATACATGCAGCACCAAAGTGTTAACAGAAATAGGTAAGTTTTGCTCAAAATCTTGACAGAGAATGTATCATCTTCTTCGTCTTCCCAAAGCTGCCTGCATTGTGTTGTTGGCTGTGCAAAGTTTGTCTCTCAACAATGGATCTCATTGTTTCCTATTGTAATACAGCTGCCTCTCACTTGTATGAAGTAGGTAAGCAAATAATCTTGTACAGACTCATATAACCAGGAGTCAGGAATCTGAAACTCTTAATTCAGTGATAGGGGAAAGCAGACCAGCAGCTGGGCTTGTATTCACAGCTTGTGTGGGAAGAGAGTCCCCATATATAAAATGTTGAGGAACTGAGGTGCAATGATGACTACATCTCAGAGGTACTGAGAACTGAGGGCACCAGCAGAGTGCAGTGGTCACTCCAATGGCATCATAGCAGAAAAGGGCAGAGGACAACTTCAAAAATATTATCCAGTGTGATTTGGGAGCTCAGGAGGGGTTTTGTAAGTGAGGATCATTGCCAGGGCTGCTGGAGCTCCAGGCTGAACTGGTGGGAGGAAAGGGCTGGGATAGCTCATGGCAGGGATGGAAAATGCTGACAGAATGCATGGACAGACCAAGCTGGAAGAATTGAATGAGCAAGGCAGAATGTGAATCAAGCCTGTGTTGATGCTGTCTGTTGTAGCATGATTTGTGTTATTAATATTTTCTCTTTTTCAGCATCTGCAGATTGTGTTCCTGATAACACAGGATGCTGAAAGCTCTTCCAGCTTTTGGAGTTGTAGGGGTTTTGTACAGATTTTCTGTTCCGAGAGCCTTTTTTTTTTCTTCTGAATGTGACCCTGTAATGAGAAGTGTATGGTTTTTATTTATTATATTAGCCTATCCTTCCTGCTCTGTGGTTGCTTGCCTTTCAGATGACACTCCAGGTCCCTGCCTTAGGACTCTGATTTGCCTGTCTCTGTCAGCAGCAGGTGCCTGGAAGCCAGGCAGACCCGTTCTACGAGTGTGTGCCTACCTGCCCACTAGCGTGTTGGACGTACACTCCAGCCATCTCCCCTCCCTGGGGAGACAGCTGAGACGACCTTCTGAGGAGTAAACAATTGAAGCTGGGCAGGTCTGGGGTAGACAAATCAGTGGGAAGGAACTTAGTCATAAGAATTACAACCTAATGAGGTGACCGGCAGCATTATCAGGAGTGGCCTCAGACAAATGGAACCAGCAGCAGGTGAGCTCCAGGAAAAGGCTACCACAGGGCAAGAGAAGTGGTGTAATTGAGGTAAGTGAAGGAAAACACTGCTGGAAGATTAGCTAATCTGTATGTAGTTTTTTAAAAAGATCTGAACTAGGATATAGCTGTACTGTAAAGTCTCTGTGTAGGTATGTATCTGCACATGTACTTACTGATTGCACTGAAGTTATTTACAGTAATAAATTTCTGTTATCATAATGGTATTTGGGTTTGAGAAAAAAAAGGTATATTCTCTACACACAGGTTGACTTAAGCAAAATAACTTTTAGGCACATTTTAAACAGGAAAAGAATAAGAAAGGAAGTAAGTTTCATATGAAATTAGTCTCAGTTCACTGAAACAATGCAGAGTGATGCTATGCATTTGAGCATAAATATCTACCAGTGTTTGGTTAAGTAATACATGCCTAAGGGCTGGATTCAGAAGTAATTAGCATTTGACTTCCATTACTGTTGCTTGACTGTAAGGAAGCTAAATCCAAAGCAGTGCCAATATCTAGATTTTTCTATGTGTTTACCTCTTTGCATGTATCTCTGTGTGTGTGTGTGCAAACAAAATCTATGTTAAATGCACAAACCTCCAAAAGTTGGTAAATTGTGAAGCTAAAGTTTTGTGCTCAGTTTCCATGTGGCTGTGCATTTCTGAAAACAGATTTGTGTTCTGTTTCCTTAGCCATTATGTAGCAATGTGGTATCATGCAGTATTTTTATCACACAGTGTTTTTTTACAGCAAGATTTATATGTTTGCATGGTCCTTTGAAAAAATCCTTCATTTTTGTTATGTCCTGTCCCAGCTTTTGCTGTCACAGTTTTTCAGGTTATCTGCATTGAGTTTGTGCTGGGGTTTGATCCAGGCTTAGAACTGGCAGTTGCCACCAAAATCAGTTAGTAAGAATGAGACAGAACAGCCTGTGTTTTCCAAAGCACTGTGTGATTTTGACAACAAAAGAGGAAGTCATAGGTAAGAGTGGGCTGTTGAGAGTTTGGCCTCTGGACATTTCATATTCTCAAGAGCCTGCTCACTGAGGGCTTCAGGTTAATATATTCCTCACAAATTTGTATAATTTTATTTGGCAGATTACTTGTGAGGAATTACTTTCCATGGCCTTAATTCAGGGGGAGCATGATCACATAGTTTTGTCTTCATCCCCATTCAGTTCCTGCACCATTCCACACTTCTGTACTCAGACTTCCTCATGCTGCACAGATAAATTAATTTTTATTAGATGGTCTGAGTCTAAGCAGAACTTAGCACCATGAGAGCCTTCCTATCTCCACTGATACGGTGCCAGTTTGGACTAACCTTGTAGGATGAAAGCGCAGCAGTGCAGAGTCCTCCTGACTTGTATTTCTCAATGCAGCAGTGAGTGCTGACTTGGCCTGTTTTTTCTGCTGCATTGAAAAGGAGCCAAGTTTGCCCTAAGTAATTCACCTGCTCAAATAGCAGCGTGGACCTCATTACTTGCTGTTTTCTCTAGGGTCTAGCTCTTCAGAAGGGGTCAGCCTAATTTTGTTTCACTTCTTTAATATGCTTCAGTAGCAGCTGGCCTAGGTTTTGTGTTCAGGTACAGCTTCTGATTTGCGGCCAAAAGAAAATCTTGAGTCACTGTACATTATTTTTTGAAATACTGTTTTCTTACAGGGTGTTACGCATACCAGCTATTGCAAAAGTGAGTTAGAGTACCGCATCTTTATAGCTGAGACATTAGTAGAGCCAGTACAGCAAGCCACAGGGTATTATCAATAATCCTTCTTCAGGACAGAAGTGAGATGGCCTGGTACGTTACAAGTGACATTGGCCAGTCAGAATTTCTCATTCTATACAGTTGGAGGTGCTGCTTGGTAACTCCCAGGTGGGAGATGGTATGACTCAGTGGGCCAGGGAAACCTTGTGAAGATGTCATGATCTGTGAAGATGTCATGCCAGGCCATTGGAAATAGTCAATAAGGTCTTCTGAAGGCAGAACAGACAGGATAGCAGCTTTCGAGTATCTGAAGGGGGTCTACAAGAATGCTGGAGAGGGACACTTCATCAGGGACTGTAGCGATAGGACAAGGGGTGATGGGTTTAAACTGAAACGGGAAGTTTAGGTTATATATAAGGAAGCAGGTTTTTTCTGTGAGGGTGGTGAGGCACTGGGACAGGCTGCCCGAAGAAGTGGTGAATGCTCCATCCCTGACAGTATTCAAGGCCAGGTTGGACAGAGCCTTGGGTGGCATGGTCTAGGGTGAGGCATCCTTTCCTATGGCATGGTCCTTTTCAACCCACACTGTTCTATGATTCTATGATATATAGTCTAACAAGTATATAGCTTTTGCAGAAATAAGTTCTTATAGCATCAAGTTGTTAGGCTTGGAACCTGTGGGAGTTGTTTCTTACTTGGTTTGGATGCTGCTTTTAGTAAAATGGTGGACATTACAGAGGAAGAAATGCTTGTTTTGCTTTTTACTTTTCCACGGTGCTTTTCTTCTCCCTCTTGTCTCTCAGTATCCACAACTGCTTGGCAGGTTACACTGCTGTTTTGCTTCCAGCAATTCTCCTGTAGCTCTCCTCCCTTTCAGCTTTGCAGCCAGGGCAGGGCACTTGTGCATGACAGCTACCTAAGCCTTTGCTGCTGGCCATGTTCAAAGGTCATATAAAAGACGATTAAAATAATAAAAGCAGTACAGAAATGGTCACAGGAAAAGTTTGAGAGTATGGTTCTGCCACTGTAAGAAATTAAATGGAAGGTGTCATGGTTATAGGATTTATTTTGTCTTTTCTCATCCAGGCAGTGTGCAGGACTGAAGTGAGTAATTCCTTTAGCTGTTTTTTACATGCCTGCAGTCATATTACAATTGGTCCTCACAGTTAGTGCATGAAAAACACTTGTAAGAATATTTTTATAATAAAGTGGTGTGAAGTTAATGCAGGCTAGTAAGTCTGGAGAAATAGCTATGTTAATTCCATAGGAGCTCACAGCACAGTTTAAAAGGTCTAATGAAGATCCAAATGAACCTTAGCCTTTATTTTTAGTGTATTTAAGTCATTTAATCAGCAGTTTCTATAGACAGAATAGCTAGGTGGTACTGAAGGATTTACCTGTTTGTACTGATGATAGGAACTAATATTAGTTCCCAAGTTAGACATATTCACTGGCAAAACTGTGTATTTAGCATGAATATGTACAACATTTTATTTTCCTGAACATGGCAGGAGCAAGCAGAAGGCAGTTTCTGTTTGTGCAGTTCTCAAGCTGTTTGTTCCCATATCTTCCATGGACACGTAAGACTATACTTCTCTTTCTTTCCAGTCTTCCCCACAGTGTTTGTCACTCAGGCTTCGTAACTCTTGTGTCCTGGCACTTCAAATAGCGTAAATTGAGCCTGATGAGAAATATAAATCCATAAAATATGAGAGAGGATTGGTGATTTAGGCAGATTACCTTCCTGATCCAGTTTACTGCATTGCCATGTAGAATGCTTGTGCTAGCTCTAAGGGGACAGTATGCATGTGGGAATGAACGGCAGGGGACTGGAAGAATCATAGTAGGGCTTCTGCTGGCACACAGTAACTCCGGATCTGTGCTGACACAGGGAATGGGTTCACAATACAGCTTTAGAAGAATTAGCCATTCACCACCCTGGGTGCTGGGAGACCCATTTTCCCTGTTCCTCCTCCTGGATGTCTGCTCCTGCTACTTCGCTGAGCCTGCCTAGCACATGTTGAATTGCTTGGTGAGCTAATACCGCTCACTAAAATGCCAGGAAATCACCATGACTAAAGAATAATGAATTTTTCCTGCTAGGTTAGGGGTTTGAATCAATTTACCATGTTATCAATTGCATAGCCATGATGAAAACAAGGAGTGGGAAAAAAACAGAGAGAGGAGATGCTCCTTTCTTTTGGCTTTGGTGAGCATTTAATTCCGCTCAGCTGCATTCACAAAACCGTATTCATATTTAGTACTGGGGCTTGCTGCTTGCTGAACTGGTTTAAGCAGCCCCCACAACTGCCATCTTTCAGCTGCTTACTGCTGTCCCTGTGTTGACCTCTGTGCTTTGTCTAAATTGCCAGGGCAGCAGAACAGCTTGGGAAACAAACACCACCTTTTTCCCCAGTGTTCATCCTGCTGGCAAATGTGCACAGAGGAACAGTAATTGTCTGTGTAGGGCAGATATGGGGGACTGTCCCCATGCTGTGGAACTGCTGCACCTCGGTGCAGTTCACTAAGTACTTACTAAGTAAGTGGCAGTTTGCAAATGCTGCTGACTGTAGGTTAGCTTCTGCTCAGGTTTTGCCTCTCATTGTCAAAGAGCAGCTGCTTCTGCTCTTTCTAGATACCATGGCCTTCACTGTATTTAGCTTGGACATGGGGTTTTGGATTCAGGTATTAGTCCAAGAAAGGCTTGACTGTCATGGTTGTTGCAATCTGCTTGGAACTATGTAGTACCTGCGCATTGTTAATTGAGCGTAACATTGAGCATTGCCATTTAGGGCACTGTATCTGTATTGATTCTCATTTATTTCCCTCTGCCTCAGCAAAAGCTCCCAAATCTCTCAAAATCTGTTTAGTGGAAACCCTGTTCTCTCCTGAGCTCTAGCCAGAAAAAACAAATACCTTGTCAAAACTCATTTACAAAGACCTTCACACCTCCTTGTTGCTTCCATTCACCAGGGACTTAAAGGACAAGGGGTAGTGGGTTTAAACGTAACCAGAGGAGGTTCAGGTTAGGTGTAAGTAAGAAGCTCTTTACTGTGAGGGTGGTGAGGCACTAGAACAGGTTGCCCAAAGCCGTGGTAAATGCTCCATCCCTGGTAGCTTTCAAGGCCAGGTTGAACAGAGCCTTGGGTGACATGGTCTGGTGTGAGTTGTTCCTGCACATGGCAGGAGGTTAGGACTAGATAATCTTAAGGTCCTTTCCAACCCAAACCATTCTAGGATTCTATGATTCAGTCATTTTTATTGAGGACTTAAGTAGCCTTTCAGGAAGGCTTTGGAGTCTGAAACTGAGTGGAAACATACCATCCTTACCTTGAGCCTTGGCATTGTGAGGGAAGAAAGGCCTAGTACTATGGTCATTATCTATCGTGTTTGATTTTTGTCTTGCACTGCCAGCTGGTTTTCTTAAATAAGGTACTAAGTCACACTGTTGTGCTGCACAATAGAGAATGTGCTAAAAAAGATACATGTCCAAGAGAAAGTAAAGTTTCAGGTTTGTGTCAACAGCGAAAATTATGAGTTTCAACTGAAGCAGGAGGAAATCAGGGTAGATCTGAAAAGATTAGATAGGCTCAGGCAGGGAGAGCAGGCTGTTGAAGCAGGTATGATTTTGAAAGCGAACAATAAAGATAAATGAATTCCAGTGGGTGGATATCAGTCTATGTAAAAGAGCAATAAAAAACCCAGTAGAATAACTAAGCTGAAATTTACTTGTGATTGCACAAATTGTTCAATGCAAATTCTAAGTTGAAGTCATATAGGATATGTTCTCCTGTGCTCATGATATAGACAGCACAACATATCAGACGAGGAAAATCATAACAATGAGGTATAGATTTTGAACCTTATATGGTGTTTTTGTCCCCCTTATCCTGGCTTGGTACTGGAAAAACTGTCTTCACATAATAAAATAAGTAGTTGAGCACTCGCAGTATGCTTTCTGGTATGTGGTGAGTATGCACCTATACACTGAAGATGTTACTTCTACATAACCTCCATGTGTCCCCTACTAGTAAATAAAAAATAAATGAATAAATTAATATTTATTAAATATATAATGTGGATTTTTGAGTTACCACTCTGGTTGTGAGAATGGAAGTGTAGGAACTGCAATAAAGTTACTCTTGGACAAGTAAGCTGCAGAAGTAGCTAAGTATGAGAATTCTGTCTGAAATTGTCCTCAGCCTATAAAGTAGCACTGAAAGGCACTTCAGAATTAGCTTTTTAAGTGCCACTTCTTTTCCTGCCTCTAGAGTTCTGCAAGAGGATAGAGGCGTAGAACGTAAATAGACTTGTCTAATCAAACTTCTCCAGTTTGATTAGACTCCTGTGCAGCTCCATAAGCAACAGCAACAAATGGGAGTGCCAGTGCAAATAAAGCACTGGGGGTTGCCAATGTTTTTGTTCCTGGATCCCATAGTTCTGCCCTGAGCACATTTAGGAAACACCCAATGGCATCACTGGTGGGAGGTACCAAAGGGAAGAGTTAGGAATCAATTTTTATGAACAGGGGACCAGTGTAGGCATTGTTGCTGCGTCAGAGCTTCTTCCTGATTGTATGAGCATGTTTCTGTGTAACTACAAGCCGGTACGTGTGTGCTTATATCTGCCTTGGGCATGCACATCATTTAAATGTAAGTGTGCGTTTCTAGTGAACATCTGCAGAAAGCAAAGCCGTTAGCTACTGTTAAGATGGAGCTTGGACTGTTTATGACTCAGATTATGCAACATGATTGCTGGCTAATGGTCCTGAAGTCTGCTTTCCTGTACTGCTGTCATGTCTGTTCATATGTGTATTTCGTATCTGAGTGTAATCTGAGAGTAAAAGAAGCTAGGATTTATAGTTTTATGGTTAATCCTGTGTATTTTTGTGTAAGTGTGTGTGTCATAGCAAAGTTAGGTTTAGTGTGCTTACTTTCAGAGTGCACCTGCAAAGCTTGATGTTATTGCTGTATTATTGCTGCTTTGACTGGATTCATGTTGTAGCCACGCTGCGAGTCCATGTGAATTTGCTACCATACAAAGAATCAAAGGAAATAAGGAATGAAATAGACCTTTTGTAATACCTTAAAGTGCAGATATGTTCTGGTTTCCTCTTTCTGCTGCCTCTGTTGTGCAACTGATCAATCATAATTTCACCTATCAATTTAGCATGAGAACAAACTGTTTAATATTTCAGCCATCACTGACTTCCGTAGAGCCATATTCATACCAGTAAGAATGCCATATATTATTATTAACATTTACCATTGAGGTTAATTGCCTTGAACTCATAGCTGAAAATAAAGTAAGTACTTAAAAGGATTAGAGTTCCAATGCTTATAAATCATTCTAGATTGTACTGTTTGTAAAGCTGTTAAACTTAATTTTTTGGCAATGTTTATAAATAGCAGTGACTAAATGTATGTGCCTTGCCTTTCTGTCAGTCATCACTATTCACCACATATTGATTTTTTTATTCTTTATTTTTTTGCAGCTTAGAACTAGCAGTCCAGGTCCTCTGCTGATGTTAATCAGTGCAGCACCACAGAGCCTCTTCCAATCCTATTACTTCAGTCCTCAGTAAAGATAGTATACTTAGTGTAGCAGTGGGGCATCGTCGAAATGCTCATGTGTTCTCCAGAGAAAAAACAAAAACACACACACCAATTTGAACGGAAGTACAATTTTCTACAGGGGTAATCTTCACCTGTAATGCAGAACAGCTAAAATTCTGCAACAGGGATGTGTTTTGAGAGGTCTGCAGCTATCTGCAGTCCTGAAGAAACTCGAAGACACCGGCATACTCTGGTAAGTCTAGTCCTGTCTGAGTGGAGTTACACAAATGGCAAATGCACTTACACAATCAGAAGGTTTTGTAGGTGTATGATTGCACATGCTGAGGGATTAGTGATAGCAGAAATCACAGCTAGAAAGGTGCGTGCATGCACAGGCTCTGGATTTTTAAGTACAAATGCAGAAGAGTTCCACCTGTTGTGCTTCAGATTAGTTGTGGGCCTGGCAGTGTTAAAGGAGCCCTATGAATTTTTGTGCATATGCCAGTCTTTAGGCCTAGGCATACCTGTTTGCTTGTGAAGCACTCTAGAATAAGCTTAATCTTAAATTCTCTCCGGTCATGCAGTCTGCTGTTCATGGGATTTGATACTGGATGTCCTGTATCATTCTCTAAGTCTCAAAGTCCCAGTGGTGGTTCTTGACACAAGCACTGATCATAAGGAGCAGAAAGCTCCACATTCAGCTTACTTGTTGCTTCTTAAATCGTCCTTTCTTTTAATAAATTTAATTAATATTCTTTGTGCCTGTACAGAAGACACAAGTTGGAGACCCACTTGCTCATAATTGAACATGGCTGGGGATGTAAAAAGATTCACACGTATGCTACTGGAATGCAACAGCAATGATAAGCTGTGTGGTAAGATTCCCAGATTCCTTAAGTAATAACTTTCACATGCTGAGCAGGAAGTCCAGCTTTACTAGAAAGTGGACCAAGCCCTTTCCATTCCTCCAGCTGCATCCCAGCCCACAGAGAAAGATTTCACTGAGCTTTCCTTGCGTTGTATCTCAGGGGAGAAACTTTTAAAGGGATGCAGCCTTTGTGGCAGGATTCATGTCACATAATTTTAGCCATTTTAGAGTATTTCTGCCTTGAATAAGACATAGTCATTAAAGATTCCCTGCAGCTTTCCTAAGGACCAGTATCGTGAGATTTTGATTTCATGACTTTCTGTCATCTTTGGGAACTGAAACATGGTTTTGGCCTATGCAAAAATCTGGGGACGTAAGAGAGTTAGTTACTTGCAGCATCCTTGTTAATTGTAATATCCACACCTTGTTTTCTTTAAACTGTTTCCTGTAACTTTAATGGAAGGAGCTGAAGCTGTAATTGCGCATGTATTTGTGATGGCATAGCAATACTCAGCCCTTCCCATCTCCCTCCTGTCCCTTTGCCAGGGGCAGTTCTGTTGCACTAGTGGATGGTACTTACACACGGCTACAATTCCCAGCCTCTCTATTACAGCATCTACATAAAAGACCTCAGGTGTGGGAGTCCCAGTGGATTTATGCAGTTTAAATACTCAGCACCTTTGTTAGTTGGCAGCACTAACAGTGTTCAGTTGCTGTTCCAAGAGGTAGAGGATAGATAAACTGTTGGGATTGAAAGTTACTGAAATATGTTGTTCCTGTTCTGTTACACGGAATCAATGTGCATCAGGAAATGCTGCCTAGTCCTCATTTTCCCATTTTCTTTTTCTTTTGATAGTTGTTCGTGAATATCAGACTGAAGTGATTGTTGTCCCAGTTCTCCTTGTGGGTGTTTTTGTCATCATGCTTACTGTGATCCTTTGGCTCCACTGCCGAGGGTTACGAGCAAAGCAGGAGCAATCATCAGCATCTGGACACCAAGGTAGAAAACTTCTTTTCAACCACAGGAGAGAGTGTTCCTATCAGTGGCCAGAAGGCAATCCCATGTCCTTGTTGCTTGAGCCATTAGGCAGTAGCATTTGTAGAATCATAGAACCAACTAAGTTGGAAAGACCTTTAAGATCATTAATTCCAGCCATTCTCCAGCACTGCCAAGGCCACCACTAAACCGTATCACTAAGGTCTTTGTCTACACGGTTTGTGAACACTTCCAGAAATGGTGACTCCACCACTGCCCTGGGCAGCCTATTCCAATGCCTGACCACCCTCTCTGTGAAGAATTTTTTCCTAATATCCAGTTTAAACCTCCCCTTGGCGCAGCTTGAGACCGTTTCCTCTTGTCCTGTCACTTGTTACCTGGAAGAAGAGACTGATCCCAACCTCACTACAACCTCCTTTCAGGTAGTCGTAGAGAGTGATAAGGTCCCCCCTGAGCCTTCTCTTCTCCAGACTAAACCCCCCCAGTTCCTCAGCCGTTCCTCATGACACTTGTGCTCCAGACCCTTCACCAGCTCTGTTGCCCTTCTCTGGACCCACTCCAGCACCTCAATGTCTCTCTTGTAGTGTGGGGCCCAGAACCAAACACAGGATTCAAAGTGCAGCCTCACCTCACCAATTCCCAGTACAGGGGGATGATCATTGCCCTGGCCCTACTGGCTATGCTATTGCTGATACAGGCCAGGATGCTGTTGGCCTTGTTGGCTGCCGGGGCACAAGCTAGCTCAGGTACTACTGCCGGTCAGACTAGCCTGAAGAGTCTCAGTGATGTTCAGCAATTGAGTAAAAATTAAAAAAACCTGAGAACCCTGATTTACGCCACTTGCAGTAGTGGAATCCGTAGTATAGATGGATCTGAGAAAACTTAAACCAATAAGTTTTATTGCTATAAATATCTATATCATGTAGACTGTTTAACACACTGTGGTAACTAACGTACCTTGATACCTGCAAAGTGTGTTTAGGTAATAGCCTTCTAGATGCTACTGCAAAGAGAGTTTCACTGGGGTAATTATGAATGACAGCTGTTTTGGTGTAGATCACACGTAGTTAATCCATTTTCTATCCTGTCCTTTAAGAAAAATTTCAAGCTGCTGTCTCCCACTTCCTGTGGAGACAACAAGAAGTAGAACAGGGACTGGGAGGAAGAGGGGGTAGGGAAAGGTTTGTGAGTACCAAAAAACACATGTTGCAGAAATGAAATTCTGTGGAACTGATTGTGGAAATGAAAATCCAGTACTGAATTGATTTTGGTTTTGTAGAGGAAAAAGCTTTTTCAGCCTATATTAAGGGAAATAATTGAGAACAAAGATAGCACCCTGTGGAACAGCCTGTGCATGACACTTCTGTAACAAGTGGTAGCTGGTAATAAAATGGTCATTGCTTCAACACAAAGGAATCAAGTACAAATGTGTCTTACTTAGAAAGTTTACATAGTTAAATATAGGTGAGATCTCCAGACTCATTCCGCCTTTTAATCAAATAGAGTTGGAGATAAATTCCCTCTCCTCTTCAAGGGCCAGGATACAATAACAGTTCTTTACTTTGTCATGATTTCCAAAACACTATGGGGTAAAAATTAAAAAGGTTAGAAGGACAAGCATTGCCACCTCCTACAAGAGTTCATCTGTCTGGTTTTATGCATCATGTGTATTTGCTTTTGTCAGTGAATGACAAGAATCAGCAAGAATACAGCTCAACAGAGAACCGCTATATCCAGCTGAGTGAGATGTCTGTGGAAAGCTTACTAAATTCTGCGTCCTTGACTCTGAAAGAACTGGAGATACCACGAGAGAAACTCTTACCAGGCACTTGGCTGCTGATAAAACATGGTCACTATGGGAGCATCTACAGAGCGCAGCTGGAAACTGGGAACCCCGGGAAGACTAAGACTGTAGTACTGAAAGCTTTACAAGGTAAGGCACATGGCCAGGATCTCTATATCAAAGACATGATATTGGGCAGAACTTGCTGTCATTGCTGGGCAAGAACAAGCTGTGTTGAGTATCATGTTAGCTAGTCTGAGTGGCTGTTTTGGTAGGAGTGTCTTGGTAGGACTAAAGAAGATTGCTGTTCATGTTGATTTTAAGCTGTTCTTTGCTGCCTCCATTTGGTAATTTAGTGGGTTTTTTTTGGGGGGGGAGGAGGTTGGTTTTGTTTGTTTGATTGGTTTGGTTTGGGGTTTTTGTTCTTTCAGACCTGGCTAGTCCCCAGAAAGTAAAGGATTTCCTGGGAAGAATTAAATTCCATCAAAATCTTGGCCATCATGAGAACCTGGTTGAATTGGTTGGATGCTGTGTAGGTCAGCTCCCACTTTATATGATCATGGAAGATGTCTCTTTTGGTGACCTATTGACATTTCTATGGATGTGTCGGAAGGTGAGTCAAAAGAAGTGATGATAGAATATCTTCTTAAATTCCTTAGGTACATATTAAACCATAAGTCATAGTCCATAAGTCATAGATGATTCTTTTCATCTCTCCATGCATCCCTCTATATCAGTCTAAACTATTTCCACCCCCCAAAGAAGTTCTGCACAAGTCTGAACTGGAATGGAATTAGTGGGTATCTTGATTGATATGATAGAGTTTGGAGAAATTGACATAGTCCTACAGATAACTGGAGCTTCTTGAAAGATACAGCAGGCACTGGAATAAGAGTGAGAGTTGAGACAGCTATCTGAATTTCTAATCAGTTTTAAGTAATGTCTCACTCCAAATGGTTTTAAGAAAGCAGAGCAGTTACAACACCTGGAAACAGAGCATATGAGTGAAAGGTTGATACTTGCACTGGAGGAATGTCACTCATATGGGACCTGCTGCTGTTCGTTCCATGTATCAGTAACCTAGAAAATGGGATGACAGTAAGATGATGATTCCAGCCAGTAAAGGCAAGCACTGACCCTGTGGAACTGCAGGATTTTACAAGATTGAGAGACTGGTCAATAAAAAGAACAGGTGAAATTCAGCATAGTTACAAATGAAATTACGACCATGTAGAAAAGCAACCTTAGGTTCGCATATGTAATGATGGCCTCATATCTGCCTGTTGCTGATGAGGAATAAAATTATGGATCTGATTGTATGAAAATGTTAACTCAGGCTGGAAAAGAAACCAAGTATTAAGCATTATTAAGAAAGACATAGGAACAAAACTCTGCCATGTTGCTGTATGAATAATTTATCTACATCTGGAACACTAAATACAGAGAGATTGCTTATTGTCTTGTTCAGCAGGTCAGGGTGGTATCAAATAAAGCTACCAAGTGCCATGTTCAAAACAAACAAAAGAGGTGGTTCTTCATGAAGTGGGGAGTTGACTAGTGGAATTCCTTGGCACTGACTGCTGTGGATACAGAAACTTTACATGGGTTCAAGGCAAGACTGAATACATTCATGGCAGGTAGCCTTTCAGAGGTTACAGAACATGTTGAAACTAACCATCTCAGGAAATCCTTAAATTGAAAATAGTTGGGGGGCTGGAAAATGACACAGAAAAAACATTGTGTGCTTACCTTATTTTCTTTCTTTCATCTGGCATCCAGGTAGGGTCACTGTTAGAGGCAGGATAGCAAGAGAGATGGACTGTTAATCTCATACCAGATAACCATTTCTATGTTACAAATGTACTTTCCTACTCATCATTGTAATTTATTATGTATCTTTCATTCTTCTGTATGGATTGTCATTCTCCAGTGTCATTCTACCCATTTCTGTCTAATCTATTAATCTCTTCTTCACTCTTCAAATTACCCACCAGATGTCTCTAATGTACTTGTCTTCCCCAGCACACCATCCATCCATCAACATCACCCACCTACATACCCGTATATTTCAGTCAATTTATAATCATTTGGGAAATTACTTGGGGGAGCATAAGATTTGATAGTACTCGTTTTACTAGATTAGAAGAAAACATTCCCCAGTATGCTACAGCTATGGCATTTGTTTGAACCAAGATCTGCTCTTTTGTCTCTAGGGTGTAATGACAATGGATGGTGTCCCCTATGACTTCACTGAGAGGCAAGTATATGAAGTTGGACAGCAGGTTGCAGCAGCTCTGGTAAGTCTGCTCATATTCACTACATTTTTGCCTTCCTGATTGCAACACAAGTCTGCATGGTGGCCTACGTCTTCTCAGCCTAAGTGGTGAGGATGTGCTTTGTTAAAACTGAGCCATATATACTTGCTGTATTTTTGTGAGCATACATGTCTTTCCACAGCATGGGAGACAGGCATAAAGTAAGAGAAAATTTTTATCAGTTAAAATTCCTTTTAAAATTATCATGGTCTCTTTGTTTTCTAACTTTCCAGGTTTATCTTGAACAGAAGAAATTGTTCCATGGTGACATTGCTGCAAGGAATGTTCTCCTTCATTACAACTTCACTGCTAAGCTCTGTGGTTTTGGTCTGGCCTATGAAACTCATACATATGGTGCCAACTCAGTCACAAAGATTGTGCCGGTCAAGTGGCAGGCACCAGAGCGGCTCCTGAAGAAACCCCCCAGCATCAAGGCAGACATGTATGGTTTAATTTTTGAACTAGAAGTTCATCTCTTTCACTCCTTTATGTATCATTTCATGCCCTAAAGTTCACCCTCAGTCATATCTATTCTAAGCATAATGCTCCATTTTATCTCTCATACCTTCTTTTCTCATTTCTGCAGATTATGCCTGTTTGTTTGTATGCATTTAAGCTAGAATTCAGCTAGAATGGTGTCCTGGCTTCAGCAATAGCAGTCGTTTTTTCTCCTTCTTCGTAGCTGGTGCAGCGTTGTGTTTTTGATTTTGGGCCTGGGAGCAGCGCTGATAACACCAGTGTTTATAGTTACTGCTGGTTAATGTTTTGGTCTGGCCAAGGACTTTCTGAGTCTCATGCTATGCCAGGGAGGAGGGGGAGCTGGGAGGAGGCAGAGGCAGGACACCTGACCCAAACTGACCAAAGAGGTTATTCCATACCACAGCACGTCATGTCCAGGATGTGAAGACGGAGGGCAGAGACCTGGAAGGGTGTGGTGGTGGACTGGGGGTGCGCGGCATGGCCAGGTTTTTGGGACTGGGGTGTTCGCTGCTGCGGGGTGCACTGGCTGGGTCGGGCTTTGTGAGCAGTTGTATTCTCTTTCTTTGTATTTCTCCTGTATTATTATTGGTGGTAGCAGTAGTGATTTGTGTTATACCTTAGTTACTAAACTGTTCTTATCTCAACCTGTGTGAGTTGCATTCTTTTGATTCTCCTCCTGTCGTGGTTTAAGCCGTATATTTCACTTCTCCCTCCTTTTCCGCCCCCCTCCCCCCCACTCCGATGGGGGGGGAAATGGGGAGAAGAACCAAAGAAAATGTAACTCCCACGGGTTGAGATAAGACCAGTCCAGTAACTGAGATACAACACAAATCACTACTGCCACCACCAATAACAATAATAATGACAAATTAAATACAAAGGGAGAGGATACAACCGTTTCGCCGCCCGACCGAGCCGAGAGACCGTGCGTTGCTCCCCCCTGACCGCGTGCCGCGAGAGCCCCGCCCCCGAATCCTACCTCCTGGGCATGACGTGCTGTGGTATGGAATAACCTCATTGCTCAGCCCGGGTCAGGAGCCCTGTCTCCCCTCCCCCAGCTTTTCTCTCTTTCCCGGTGTAACATGAGACTCTGGGGGGGGGGTGTGGGGGGGGAAGCCGAACCCATAACACCTCCCCATTCCCCTGGGACTGGGGGAAGAAAGAGGGGCAGTGAGTGAGTGAGCGACTTTCGTGAGTTTCAGAGACTTAAACCACGACATTAAACTTAACATTGTTTTCTTTTCTTGCAGATGGTCTTTTGGAATTCTACTGTATGAAATGATTACGCTAGGTAAGAAGATGCAATGGGGATAAAAAAATATGTAAGGAAGCAGCAAATTTATAAGACCCCAATCTCAAATTTTAGAATGTAAAGTTGGGCCATTTAAATAAGCAGTCTCTTTCTTCCAACTTGCAAAGCATTGGCAATTCCTTTTAGACTTCGTTTCAGTGTGAATTGTGGTAGGAAAGAAAAAGATGGATTTTGGTAGGGAAGGAAGGCATTCTCACAAAGAAGCTGCCACTGGCAACAATTTCCTTATTCTAGTTTTTCTATTGTTAATCCTTATGCCCTTCCAGGTGCTCCACCGTATCCTGAGGTGTTACCTTCTGATATTTTACCATACCTTCAGAGAGAGAACATGATGAAGCAGCCCTCAAGCTGCCAGCAAGCCATGTAAGCCACTTACTTCATGGACAATTGAACTTGAGATCTGCAGAGCTAAATGGAAGAGAGACATACAAAACTAGATCTTACAGAGGATCTGTATAGCCAAAACACTCATCTATTAGCGGAAGAGACTTCTTCTCACATGTCTGTCTACCACATCTCTTTACTAGTTACTGCTTCTTGGAACCTTGGTTGCCAAACCCTTTCTTTCCTGCTTTTGAAAGTTACTCTTTCTGTTCCCTTATCTGTCCTTGCATTTTGTTGCTCCACTGCTTCCCTGCAAGGTATACAACTATTCTGGAGTAATATTTCTCCTCTAAGTTGAGGAATTCTCCCTGCAATAAACAAAATATCCATGAGCAAGGTCTAAGGCATTATATTTCCTTTTGTGAAGGCATAATTTATTCTAATTTTAGAGGCTTTTTCTTCTATAATGTTGTTTCAAAAGGGAGTACCAAGCGATCTTTTTCCCTTTTCCCATACTCACAGTTTTGACATCCTGGCTAACAACTGTATGCATTTGTCCCCACACAATATTCTGTGGTTGCATATTTCAAAGGGTCATTGAAAGAACTTTACGTGAAGCAGGAAAAGAGGAGATCTCTAGACATTTTAAATACGACAGTAGTAAAACTTAGTGTTGATGCTTCTCATTCCCAGTGCTTCCCTACTTCTCCATCTTACAGGTACAGCATCATGAAGTCCTGCTGGCAGTGGAATGCAACTAACCGGCCTGCTCCAGCAGACCTGATGTGGTCCCTACAAAGAGCAATGAAGAACAGCAATGATCATGCAGTACTGCAGGTGCCTGAGCCGGTGATGCCTGAACTCTATGCTAATGTTGCTGGTGTTGATGTGCTCAGTCCAGTGAGGGAATACACTATACTCTGAAGGACCTTGATACATGTTGGTATAAGAGAATTCTCAAGTCTGCCCTTTCTAGACACTTTGTAATCTCAGGATAAGGTGTGTATGTTGGGAGGGATCCTTTTGCTTTTCAAACATGTTATATATATGAGATCTCTCCTCCATTCCAGAAACAGCAAACTGTTTTCATTATTGTTATGAAATCAACCTGTTCATATCAGTCTGCCAATGGTAATTTTTTTTAGGAAGTTGTAGAAAATGTAATGAGAAGCTTGAGTTAAAGAAGTGTATTGGGTTTGTGTAGCAAGGTTTTGGTAGCAAGAGGACTTCAGGGATGGTTTCTGTGAGAAGACACCAGAATCTGCCCCGTGCCCAGCAGAGCCAGTTCCAGCCAGCTTCAAGACGGACCTGCCACTGGCCAAAGCTGAGCCCATCAGTGATGGTGGTAGCGCCTCTGGGATAACGTGTTTAAGAAAGGGTAAAGAACCCCTGTGCAACATTAACTGGAAGAGAGAAGCAGCCCTGCAGACACAAATGTCAGTGCACCAATGAGGGCAGGAGGTGCTTCAGGCTCTAGAGCAGAGATTCCCCTGTAGTTCATGGAGGTCCATGGTGGAGCAGATTTCACCTGCGGCCTGTGGAGGACCCTATGCTAGAGCAGGCAGATGCCCGCAGGAGGCTGTGACCCCTTGGGAAGCCCATGCTGGAGCAGGTTTGCTGCAGGACTTGTGACCTGCAGCAGGGGACCCATGCGGGACCATGCTGAAGGGCTGCACCCCATGGAAGGGGCCCACGCTGGAGCAGTCTGTTCCAGAAGGGCTGTACCCCATGGAAGGGACCCATGCTGGAGCAGTTGGTGAAGAATTGTAGGAAGGACCAACGCAGAAGTTCATAAAGGACTATTCCACAACCTCATTCCCCGTCCTCCTGCAGCCCTGGAGACGGTAGAGAAAATCAGGAGTGAAGCTGAGCTCAAGAAGAGAGAGGTGGGGAGCCGGTGTTTTAAGATTTAGGTTTTATCTCTCATCATTGTACTCTGATTTTGATTGACAATAAATTAAACTGATTTCCCAAGTTGAGTCTGTTTTGCCCATGATGGTAACTGGTGAATGATCTCTCCCTGTGTGTATCTCAACCCATGAGGCTGTTCTTACATTTTCTTTCCCCTGGCCAATTGAGCAGGGGCAGTGGTAGAGCAGCTTTGGTGGGAACCTGGTGTCCAGGCACGGTCAACCCACCACAGGGAGGTTTCTGGATATCCCTCCCAATTTTTCCTGTCCCAGGAAATTGCATCCGTTGGGTATTCAAAAGAAGAGATGTCATGGGGAATATGCTAAAGTGTAGAAAAAGTGTACGGAGTAGATGGTACAAATGGGTAGTTTCCTGTCCATTAGCTAAAGACCTATCCAAGACAGTTGTGTTCGTGCCTTTTGAGAGTTCAATTAATGTCTGGGATTTCTCCAGTGCTTTGTACTCAAGCTTTCTACAGGAGAATGGGTACTGTGTTAAAAAAACAACCACCAGAAACCTGCATATCTGTGGATGCAGAAGTTGGTACATTAATGTAATGCATCTTCATGTAGAGTGTACCTTCCCTGTAGTGGTTGTGGGGTCAAATGAGTACTACTCCAAGACAAAAGACATATGCTTGTCTCAGGATAAAGTCCTTACAGACCTGCATTTCTCAGGGATGGCCTTTAACCAATGATTTCTTTGAGCAGAGCAGGTCATTTGTTCCTGTGCTTCTCTTTAGAGTTGTTAATTCATGGGTAAATTACTTTGTTTTTTTGGGGACATCTCTCCACGGTTAAAACAGCTACTGTAAGAACAGTATGGAAATGTTAAGAGTAGACCACATAAGAAAGGTTTGTGTACAGTAAAAATAACATATGATGAGAATAAGCATTCACAGTGACATTGTTGTTTGCTTATGGTATATACTATAGACTGCATTTATCTCTGTGGTGACACCTTTGCTGTGTGACTTCTGCATTGAGGATCTGGATAGTGGGCATTACCTTCTTAGCTACTCTATGACAAGGGTGACAGTATGCAGCGTTCTGTGAAGACTGATGATATCAGAGCTACCTCAGGATCTCATGTATAAACAGCACAGATAACTTTGGTAATCATATGGAGGATATGAATTTGTGCCCAGTGAGCTGCTGAATATGATCTCAAGATTAAGCTTAAAATAATAGCATGAGAAACTTTGTGTATGCAGTTTTCTTCTAAGCTTTTTGTATGCCATGCATTGATCAGTGGATACACTTTAATGTGAGTTCCAGACATGATTCCACTAAAGATTTCAATGACTGGGCTTGTTGCACTGGTGATTTATGTGAGTGCACATGATTTGACTATTCAGGTTGTGAGTAGATTGTGGCTGTGCCAGTGCTACTGCAGAAAAGTTAGTAGTGCCTATGCTAAGACTTGCCCTAGGACAGCTGATGGTTGAAGTCCCAATGGAAATACTCCTGTATGTCTTCAGTGTTTACCTAGGAGAGGGGCAAGTGTCTTTAACCAAAAAAGTGTGTTTTGTTTGTTCAATATTTATATTTTGTTATATAAACTGCACAAGCCTTATCTGAAAATATTTGGTCACTGATTTTCATGAGCATCCAAACTTTGTAAAATATCAGAGGTAGTTGAAGCCGTAGTGCTGCTGCAGACCTGATGAATGATGCACAGTGGTTCACAGGGAGCATTGTTAAATGGAGAGATAAATGTGACAAATGCATCACTGTTCTCAGAGCTCCCTGTCTTGTTGCATCACAGAAAGCGATTTTCTCCTTTACACAAATCCTCATATTTTGTTTCTATTATCAAAGCTCTGATCAAAGGAGTATGTGGGAATTCAGGATGCTGAGCACTTCACAGCCTCTAACAGAATATCTGCTTCAGTGTCCCCAGTGAACAAACCTGTGCCAAGACCCTGCTTATGAATTTACCCACAGAAAGACATTCTTCTGCTGTATGATAAGGTCCAGATTTAATTTCCTTTCAATTAAGTGGCTTGATTCTCAATGCGAGCATTCTTATCTTTGATTGCCTTTTTCCCAGGTTAGCTTATATAGGTTTGGAAATGACCCTGTCTAAATTAGATTAAGTGAATTAACAGCAACAGCTCTCCTAGGGATGAGGAAGTTTTGTCTAGTGCAGGCAGAGAGAAAAAAATGTTACGGTTCAAAAAGTGACAACAAGGCAGGATGCACATATACTATTTGTGGTGCGGTTTGGCTTCACCAAGCTTGGAATCTTCCTGAAACCACAGATAAGAGAAGAAATTCAGAGCAGCCCAAGGAGAAGGACTTGGGGGTATTGGTTGATGAGAAAGTGAACATGAGCCGGCTTCAGTATGTGCTCACTGCCCAGAAAGCCAATGGTATCCTGGGCTGCATCAAAAGGAGCGTGACCAGCAGGTTGAGGGAGGTGATCCTGCCCCTCTACTCTGCTCTCGTGAGACCTCACTTGGAGTATTGTGTGCAGTTCTGGTGTCCTCAACATGAAAATGACATGGAACTGTTGGAACAAGTCCAGAGGAGGGCCCCGAGGATGATCAGGGAACTGGAGCACCTCCCGTATGAAGATAGGCTGAGAAAGTTGGGGCTGTTGAGCCTGGAGAAGAGAAGGCTGCGTGGAGACCTCAGAGCAGCCTTCCTGTATCTGAAGGGGGTCTACAAGGATGCTGGAGAGGGACTCTTTGTCAGGGACTATAGTGATAGGACAAATGGGTAATGGGTTCAAACTTAAACAGAGGAAGTTCAGGTTAGATACATGGAAGAAATTCTTTACTGTGAGGGTGGTGAGGCACTGGAATGGGTTGCCCAGGGAAGCTGTGAATGCTCCATCCCTGTCAGTGTTCAAGGCCAGGCTGGACAGAGCCTTGGGTGGCATGGTTTAGTGTGAGGTGTCCCTGCCCATGGCAGGGGGGTTGGAACTAGATGATCTTAAGGTCCTTTCCAACCCTAACTATTCTATGATTCTATGATTCTATAAACCATTACCTTTTTAAGTTTTTTTGAGCTCTCTAAGCCTCCATAAATCTTTTTTCCTGCTACAGTGGCCATATAGCAAAGGATTCCCATTTAAACACACAGAAGAAAGGTAATACAGTGCTCTTACTTGTTCTTCTGTGGTCACAATTGCTTTTTGGTGAGGGCTGCAGTTCAGTTGTGGAACTGAGCGTACCTTTGTTTATGCTCCTTCCAACAGCTTGTGGTTTTATTTATAGCGGGTACTGCACCACCAAAAAATAGTAGTAATTCACGAATATACCGCCACCCCCCAACTCTCCAAGACACAAAAAAGTGCTCATTTTTTTCACATTAGTTAGTCTCATATTGCAGCGATCCATCAGAAACCAGGACACGTATTTGTAGAATGCTTTAACAGGTCTTTCTGCCTATGACAGAAGGAGGTGGCTTGGGGTTTTCCTCTTGCCCTGTATTTAAACAGCCCCCATGATCATCCACTTCTCCAAGAGGCATTTGACGTTGTCTTTTACAACAGCTCTTCTGTTGCTGTGTCAGCATAGCTTCACACAAAACATGTTACAGCTGTAGGTTAGAAGTTAGAAGCCCATTCACCTTGCTAGCTTATTTCTGATTTTTCACCAGTACTTTGGATCTGGTTTTCTTTCCCCTGCTGCCATCACCCTGCATATTTTGCTCTTTATTTGTCTTTGCTGGAGCAGCCCTTGCTGTCAGAGCTGCTCCGAGGTGGCATCTTAATAATAAGGATCAGTCATGCTTCGCTGCAGCAGTAGCTCTCACTAAGGCAGGGGAAGTTTTTCAGATGTCAGGAGAAAGGGATGTCAAAATAACCCTTGTTACAGGGTTACGGGTGCCTTTACTTCACACAGGTTCAGGAAGGATGCCAGCTTGGTTTCTGATCCAAGGAACAGGCAGCAACATGGCAACTGAGCAACTGAGCCCTGCCCACAGGCTACTGTTTGCCCTGTTTCCCTATAGTTGCTGCAGTTGGCTGTGTGCCAGGACTGTCTGGTCTTACCTTATCTGTCCTCTGGTCATCTACCTTAAAATTATAGATTAATGTTGTGAGGCTAGAGGAGGACTTACCTGTACATGGGATTTTACTTAGATACAACCGTGAATCTGAGCAACATTAAAGCAACTCCATGTGTACTGGGTCATACATTTCAGATAACAGTAGTAGCTGTAGTCTTCTAATATGCTTTGAGCTTTCAGATGAAGCCTGCCACATTTAAACTGCTGTAAGAATTGAGATATTCCTGTTTCCCTTTCTGGGTTATCCCACATGTATACTGATTCAGTGGAGTCTTTTATAACCAACCCTTTAGGCCATTGGTAAGTTTCTACTCAGTGTATAAAACTGATAATTCATATGCAAAACTTTTCTAGTTTGATGATGGTCATAAAATGTTTGAGTCTTGTGGCTTAGAGCTTGCTACCCAGTGACTTTTTTTTCCCAGAAGTTAATGAATGCTCTTTTGGTATTCTTATTGTAAATTGGTTTGTATTATAATAATTTTATCTCAAATCCCATTCCCTCCAGGATGCTGTATTTCCCTTTGTGGGTGTGGGGGTGTAGGGATATCCCATTTTGCCCTTGGAAGCTTATTTTCATTTCTCTTTTTCTTACGGTTCTCCCCTGCAGATCTTGCTCCCAAGAATCTCACAGGAGTATGCAGCAAGCCAGCCTGAGCTGCCATCACTGACTTTTAGCAACAATGGCCTGAGTACTAAACCAAAACTTTTCTTCATTTAATATCACACACAGAAATACAGTAGCTCTTATTTTGCATGGCATCAGCAATCCTGTGAGTGTAATGGAGTTATTATTACCCAGGAAAACAGCTGGATTTCATAGAGCTTTTTGGTAATCCAAGGATTTATGTACAAAACATACCGGGAAGGCAAAGATGTCCAGGAGACATGCTTAGTATGGTCCATGACTGGACTTCTGCGTATTAAAAGAATCACGTTTCTGCAATTTGTTCCAAAAGAAGTAGTGCAGGCAGAAGCCTTGAAGGCCTCATCCTCTGGAGAGGTGGTTAAAATAAACACATCTGAGGCAGAGTTGTGCAGGAAAGCTTTAAAAGGTTAGCAGGGTAACTGTAACTAGTATTTTTTAAATACTGGAAACAAGACGTGTGCTCACGTCATTCTGTGTGGCAGTAGCTTTTTCTGTTCAAAGGTTATAAAAGCTGCTAGATACAGTTAATGGCTGGAGAGAAGTAGCTGCCTTTGGCCAATGTAACCTTGTGAAACCAAGTGAAGATGTCATAGTCTTGTCTTTAAGATGTGCACACAACATGAAAGGTGTGGGTGTCTATAGGCGACTTTTCAGATCCATAATGGCAGCACAGTTTGGAGTCTGACTCAGGACAGGGAGATATCAGGTAAAAAAAGAACACTTGGAAAACACTGCCAAGGTGTCATTAAATCATTTGGGACTGACAAGAACCTACTTTTTCAGGCCAAGTGTTATACACTTAGAGAATGCTTCCTGAATACCTGTCATGTCTTATCCACAGTGGCTTTGCAGCTCATGTTAGAAGTGTTGGTAATCTAGTATGCTCCCCTATTGCAAATTAGTCGCCGTTCTTGATGGTCTAATGTTGGAATGGCATCTGACCTAGTCTTTGTTGCTGTAAGTGATGGGATACACCTCAGTTATGAATCATTTGTTCTGAAAATCATTACTGAAATCTGGCTGTGCTGTATAGCTGCTTTTATAGCATCTTTAAAACCAAGTTTGGTGGTTGCTGGTTTGTTGTAAGCGCCCTGCCTTGTGGCTGAGCTTTATGTAAGCAGCCAGTAAGCAGCAGATGAAGAAATGCAGTGTGGAAGCACAACCATGCTGATTTCTCCTGAGTGCTTCTGTATGTTTAGAGTGAATTTGATGTGAATGCAATTGGCATGTGAAATACCATATCATGTCAGATAAAACAACAAGGACTTGAAGTGTTGGATCTTAGTAAGGATGATGTATCTGTAGAGCCTGCATCCCATATAGTCACCTTTAAAACTGAAGCAAAAATTGCTGGACTCCCAAGACTGTCACAACTTATGGATTTTCCTTCTTACTTCTTGGGTTTGATAACTATTTCTTACCCAGCACTGCTTTC
This sequence comes from Myiopsitta monachus, assembly GCA_017639245.1. Taxonomy (NCBI): domain Eukaryota; kingdom Metazoa; phylum Chordata; class Aves; order Psittaciformes; family Psittacidae; genus Myiopsitta; species Myiopsitta monachus. Next base: position 63,223,009 of record CM029920.1, read on the forward strand.
TTTCCTGTTCCTGTCAGAGGCATAGATTTAAAGATCATCCTGAACTTGTTTCTGAGCTTTTAAGACTGGAGTGAGCTTGCAGATCATCAAGTGTGAGCGGTAAGGCTTAGCTTTCACTGGCAAGTGAGTGGCTGGGTGTTACTTCAAACCTCTTCTCCCTGCTGCTGTTTTATGTAGACTTCTGGGGGTTTGGCTTTTTTTGGGGGGGTGGTTTCTTTGGGGGGGTTTGTTTGTTTGTTTGTTTTGTGGGGTTTGGTTGGGGTTTTTTTAGGTGTCCTGTGTTAGAGATTTCTTTCTGTATATTGAAAATGCCTCTATGGTGGTATTTACAGCTGCTATCTCGTCAGACATGGAAGCATGCATGGGGAGTGAGACAGTTTCTTGTCTCTCCAGGTTCCAGGCAGCTGGCCAGCTTTCTGAGCTCATTCTGCTTTGTCACCCAGGAAGCTGTATTCACCGAAATTGCTCCTTTACAAATATCTCTGTTCAACCTTGAGTGTGAATTTCCATCCTGAAGTGTAAAAAAAGGGTAATTTTGACATGTAATTTTGTCATGTATGGATTAACTTGGTCAATACAAACATCTCTTGCAATCAAACCAACTCACTTCACCATCTCCTTCCATTCTTCACCCTCTGCTTCACTTACAGTAACTACTGGCTTTGAGAAACTTACAGCAGACCTATGGTGTAAGGAAGCAGTGTTTAGTAGTGCTAGGCTTGAGCCACAACACTATCAACAAGGCATGTTATGAAATATTTATCATCCTGTTTAGATTAGAATGTAAATAGTTACACATGAGTCAAGGAGTGATTTCTGTCCATACTAAATTTTAAGTTTTCCTTCTTGGAGCATTTTTTAGTAGAAGATGCTCTTTTGAAGAAGATGCTCTTTTTTTTAAAAATAATGTTTTAAAATTTAAAAATAAACATTGAAAAATGTTAAAATAAGAAGCGAAGATCACAGTTAGGATTAAAGAAGTTGAAGAGATGTTGTGGCAGAGGAAGAAATTACTGTGTCTTCTTGCTGCAACAGGATGACCCTTGCCTACATCCAGTACCTTCCAAAGGTGGTGGATCTGCTTATCAGAAGCTTGTTATTCACATGCTGGATTGTATTAAGATGGCAGCAGAAAACCAAGCCCTGTCATGAGACTTATGCTACACCTTTCTTCCTGCTTCCTGCCAGGCACTGCAGACTTAATTCTTTCCCTATTTCTTCATTAATAACACAATGCATGTTTGCTCTGTGAGATACATTCGCTCCTGGAATGACATCTAGAGCCCTTCAGTGCAATGTGCAGGGCGAACCTGGTACATCAAAGTAGGACCTGGGAGAGCTTGCACTGTAGTAATGTTGAGGTAGTCAAGCTAAGACGGTGTTGAATTTGTTCAAAAATCCGACATTTTGAGCACTGTTGCCTGGTAGGATTGTAGAATAGCACCTGCATTGGAATTGTTCTTCATGCTAAACTTAAAGCAGGACACTGTATGGAAAATGCTCTCTCCCAGTTGCTAATAGTTGGCTTCTTCATCTGTTTGTTCAAGCACATGTTGGGATATTTTGTCTTCGGGACAACCTTTGCTATGATATGACTATGTCCTCCAGGAGTATTCTAAGTAGGAAGAGGTGCTACTGTGATTCACGTTAACTAAAACAACTTTTGTGTGCAAGAGCTGCTGAATGCAAACGTGAGAATTATCTCTTCAGTGAGAGGAGCTGTATGTTTCTTCCGACTTGGGGCACATCCAGAGTTCTGTGGCTACAGTACAGCCTTGTGATTACTCAGTGATCTGCTTTACATGGCAAAGGTTAGGAAAAAAGTGTTTGAAAGAGCTCTCTTCCGTGAAAATCTGGGAACTAAATCAGAAGAAATTAAATTAGAAATATAATCCCCTAGCTGATAGTTTATTTTTTGCCAGGTACCACCCAGTAATTCCAATGTAGGTTATCTTGCTGCCTGTTACAGAGCCTGCTTTTCACTCCAGAGGTAAAGCTGCCAAGTTGCTTCACATTGCCCAAAGCACTTGCCTGCACTGGGGTCTTGCCCTGTAACTGGGGTTTCCTGGTGATGGTGTCTGGGAGGATTGCTGGAGGACATGCACACTGGAAGCAGGTCTGGGTTGGGGTTATAGATGATGTAACCAGTGCCCAAATTTGTCTTTTCAGCCATGGTTGCCTTCATTTTGGCAGAAGCTGTGACCTGAAATGAAGCGCTATTTGTGACAAGAAGGGGATTGTGATGCCTGGTGATTGCTTCCTATCCATTCTTGTCGTTCAGGCTGGCACAGTGTGAGCATGAATGCTGGGATACTCCAGATGATCTCTTTGTGGCCTGTAGGCATCTGTTGGTTTGGGTCTTTTTGAAGTGAGATTGCTCAGTGCTCATCTGGTACCTGATAGCAGCAAGACACATCGCTGATAGTCCTGTTATTGTATCCTACCTGCAAGGTAATTGTGGTGCATGTCCCCAAGTGTGCTTACCACGACTGTAGTCTTCTTGCAGCACCAGTTGCCCATCTCAGGCCTTTAATTATATCTTCCTTTTTCTTCTCCAGAGAACAGGTCTAGGAAAATGTAAAGGATAGAGGGCTATTTTGCTTCACTCAAGACTTGGAGTTCTGTGGCATGATATCAAAAGTATATTCTGTGACCAGGCAAGAATACATGACATTGTCATTTGTGTCCTTCTGCGGACACAGGAACTCAAAATCTTAATGCTCATGTTAATAATAACCAGAGAATGCCTGTGGTTACTGCTGCTCACCACCAAAACCAAAATGAGAGAAAGGAGAACTCTAAAACTAGAAAGAGAAAACTATGGGAAGACAGGCACAGAACTTCACATCGAGGTCAGTATGTACATGGCTTCTGCTAGCAGCTGCGTTGTGAGCACAGTTTGAAAATCCATGATTTCCAGATGGTTTCCCATCCCATACATGTGCACGCAGCCTTGAAAACTCTTGCAATTACTTGCAGATCATAATGATTTATGCAACATGCAATATGCAGATGCTAAAAACTGGAGTGTGGTTGTACAGAAGCTTCTCAGCAAGATTTTGGAATTGGTAACAATATCTCAAAAGAGGCTGAGGCTTGAAGAAAGGAGGCATCATAATTCTGAGAACAACTGTGGGCAGAACAATGTTTATTCACTGTATTACACTTCAGTATTTATTTAAGTTGCTGGGTGCCGAATGTGATGATATGTGATGATTGTGATGATATGTGATGATAGCTTAGAGCCCCTGTTGTTTTCTGCCTAGCCTGAAGCACACTGCATCTAAGACAGGTAATGAAAACCAAGCGCTCACCAGGTTTTTTGACTTATATATATAAAAACATTAAAATGATTTTATAGGGCAAGGGCAGCCACATCTGGGTCCTGGTCATTAATCCGTAACCACTGTTTCAAAAACAATGAAGAAAACCTAGGTGTTGGATGTCCCAGCATAGGAGCCAATGTACCAGAGTACAACTCTAGGAACTGGTCACTCTGCCTCCTCCTCTGTTCCAGCTCAGCTCTGAACCTGGCAAAATTTGGGTTTCAAGTTCTATTAGGATAGAGATAAAAATTTCTCAGAGAGGTTTCACAACCAGCTTCAAGGTTCAGAGGTGGCTGCATCAAATCACTCTGTAAGTTTAGGACTTCTCTCAAAAATGCACATTTATTTCTCGATGTGAACAGCTGTAACGACAACCTGTTTATAAGGAGGAAAATACTAAACAGAAGGAGATGTCTGCTGAAACACCAACAGAGACAATGCCTCCCAGCCTGGGAACAAGGCCTGGAAACAAGAAGCATCCTTGAGAAGCACAGCTGGCACCTTTGAAGTGCAGGTGGGCACTGAGGGACCAGAAGACAGCCTGAGATACCGTCAACAAGTGCAACAGCAACAAGGGATTATAACAGAAACTTATCATCTGGAAAGCTGCAAAACAGTCTGGCAAAAGGGGAAAACATCCTGGGAAAGTGAGAATTGGTAACTGCCAGTGGCTGCTCTAGCTGCAAGAACAGGGAAACAGTCTGGAATAACAAAAACGCTTTTGAGAGAACAGAAAACATCCTCATCTATGGGCTGCTCCAAGTGAAAAATAGAAGCTAGCTGCCCCTACTGGCTGCTCCAGCTGGTGGTCTGCTGTGCCCATGTATGTCTCTGTGATACAAAATTGACTTATTTTTGACCCAAACTGGAGCCTCTGCCCCTGTAAACTTCCCATGCTGCATGTATTCCTCCTTGTCTTAAGCAGGCTGAACTCCCTGCAAGAGCTTTTCTATGTGACCTCCTGGCAGGTTACTGAGCCACTGCCAGGGATGCTTCGTTGGCTCCCATTTGTGCCATGGATCATCTCTGAAGTGAGCCTCTGTCTGTTATTTTATTTGTCCCGCTTGTGGGATTGGTTTGATTTGGTCCCATTTGTGCGATGCATTTGGCCTCCCAAGTGTGTGATCGGTTTGTTGAGCTTGGTAGTGGTAATATGATGAGCATGCCTTTTTATGCATGTAAGTAATCTGCCATAAGAGTATATGCTGTTCTATTATTGATAAGTTTGCTTAACTAGTGAGAAGTTCGTAGTGACCTGAAAGAGAATCATAATCACAGCATGATTTGGGTTGGAAGAGACCTTAAAGCTCATCTGTTCCAACCCCTGCCATAGGCAAGGACACCTTCTGCTAGACCAGGTTGCTCCAAGCTCTCTCCAGCCTGGCGTTGAACACTGACAGGGATGGGGCAGCCACAGCTTCTCTGGGCACCCTGTGCCAGGGCCTCACCACCCTCATAGTAAAGAACTTTTTCCTTACATCTGACCGTCCTGTAGTTCCACAGCTCTTCCTTTTTACCATTTCTAAGTTGGGTTTATATTTCCTACTTGCAAGAACCTCTTTGGACAACCTGTTCCAGTATTCTTCCACCCTCATTGTAAAGAATTTCTTCCTCACATCCAGCCTGAATCTCTACTCTTTTAGTCCAAAACCATCACCCCTCATCCTTGATGCATGACAGTTTCAGAAAAAACAACGCAGGAGTTCATGTTCATAAAAGCCTCTGTTCCTACCTATAGCAGTTCAGATGAAAACTTCATTACCAGACAGGGGTGTCTTGATTATTATTCGTTCCAAGCCTCACAATGGTATTTCTCCCTGTTTCTCCATGTCTCCTGCTCTCCCTTGCCCAGCACACTTGCACACAGGTCCACCAGCTCAGGAAGTAATGTGGCTGTGGTCCTGAATGGGGAGGGGGCACCACAACAAGAAATCAAACAGCCAATGCTATGGCTTTAAAAGATGTAACCCACATAATGTGGTTACAGATGGCACCAATTTATTTAAAAGGGAAAGGGAAAGGGAAAGGAAAGGGAAAGGAAAGGGAAAGGAAAGGGAAAGGAAAGGGAAAGGAAAGGGAAAGGAAAGGAAAGGGAAAGGAAAGGGAAAGGAAAGGGAAAGGAAAGGGAAAGGAAAGGGAAGGGAAGGGAAGGGAAGGAAAGGAAAGGAAAGGAAAGGAAAGGAAAGGAAAGGAAAGGAAAGGAAAGGAAAGGAAAGGAAAGGAAAGGAAAGGAAAGGAAAGGAAAGGAAAGGAAAGGAAAGGAAAGGAAAGGAAAGGAAAGGAAAGGAAGCTGAAAGAATGTCACTTTAAATGTTAGGTGTTAAGCAGGCAAGTAAAGGTAAGTGATGGGAGGTAAAAAGAGAGCCTTAGAAAGTGGAAATCACTGTGAAATACCAACAGGACCAGAGAAAACCCAAAACCTTCCCCTGCAACCCTCTGGCAGAATGCATATAGAAAAGAAATAACACCATCTTTCCAAATGGAGCTCTTAAGAGCAGGAAGCTGCATTGTGGCAATGCCCAGGGCAAGGCAGGCAGTGCCTGTGGTGCAGCTCCAGCTGCCGCAGTGATAGAAGCTGGTGTCTGCAGCTGCATGCGTCCCTTCTGCACGCCCCGGGGATGTGCTGGGTACAGTGTGTAACTGTGCTGGGTGCCTGTGGCAGGCTGTGGGGGGCTGCAGGGGTGGTCTCTGTGAGAAGAGACTAGAGGCTGCTTGCTCCACAATGGACCCACCGCAGGACATGGCTGAGCCCCTCAGCCAGGCTCGCAGTGCCTCTGGGTACATGTATTAAAGAAAGGGTAGGGATCAAAAGGGTGAGAAGCAATAGAAGAAACACCACCACTATCAGGGAAAGGAGGAGGGAGGGGCCTTTGTGGCTGCGGCATTTGTCGTGCCAAGCAACCATCCGTGTGCTTAGCCCATCTTTCCTGCTATTTGCCAGACATCTGTTGGCTGGTGAGAAGTACTGACAAAAGTTTTTGCTTTGCTTGGGTGTGCAGCTATTTCTATCCATGACACACACAGAGTCATGGATCCCCTGAGTACCAGCACAGCACTTCTCCGTCTGACTCTCCTTCCCAGATCCCAGCCCCTTTCACTCACCCCACAGGCCCTCTACTCACCAATGGGTCCAGCTCGTTGCTCACCAACCACACATTCATCTCACAGGAACCCCACACTTAAGGGACTCCCTCCAAACATCAGTAGGGACCCTGTGCTCACCTGATCCCCTGCCCGGCCCCAGGGCCTCCTACTCCCCAGCTAGTGCAGCTTGGAGCTTGCCATGGAATTGGAACTGCACACGCACAGGCTGGGGAAGACACGAGCAGTCTCTTCCCGGCACCGACACACGGACTGTGACCCCCAGTCCTGCGACCCCCACTCATCACCCATCACTCATCACTCCCCTTCCTCTCTTCCTTGCCCTGGTGCCCCAGCAGCTGTAGCCAGGACACTCAGGCACGGGTCCTAACCCAGGCGCTGGGCTGAGTCCCTCACCCATCCCAGTGCCTGGCACCACACTGGGGTCCTGCACTCCTCTGGCTGCAGAGCTGGCTCCACATCCCCTTGCAGTGTTCCCCTGGGTGCTGGCGCCTTGTCCTTGAAGCACTGGCACACACAGGGCAGAGACTGAGGTTGCAGGGAGAGAGCAAAGAAAGGGTTTAATGAGGAGCCACGACCTACTGTGGTGATGAGGGCAGGCCTGGGTCAGACAAGGGCTTACACACCATCAGTGACTGCTCACACGTGGCCCATCCCCTCCTCTCTGTCACTCGCCTTCCCCTAAATGTTCCTCGACAGGTTTTGCCCAGGCCCACCTGGAACATCCCAAATCCTCCTCCTCCTTTCCCCGCTTTTATCAGTTACAAAGCCCGGCATGTCCCTTTCAAAAGCTGTGTCTCGAGTTTCTTGTTGGCCCGTTAAGCAGTGGCTGAAGACTTTCAGTCATTGCCATTTCTACTGCTCTTTTATGTGCAGCAGATCTGCATCTCTGTCAATTATTATCCTCTTTTGCTTTTAAAGTGTACTTGAATGGGTGACTGTAATGAAGTGGATGCGCTCACCTTCCCTGTAGCTTTACAGAAGCAATTCAGTGTCAGTGTGAGCAGCAATAGTTTGAACAGTTTGCTATGATTAGTGCTGCAAAATTCAGTACTTGGCAACCTGGGGCTGAGTTGGTAAGAAACGAGTATTTTAATGTGGAAAGGCTGTAGCAGAGCTCTTGTCACTGAAGAAATATTTCATTTCTTTTCACCTGGATCACTGTAACAAGAATGAAAGCAATTAAGTATTTGTAGCAGATTTAGCTTATGACCAGCTGTTCCTTTCTTTATTATACCAATAGCATCTTGCATGTACACAGGTGCGCTGCAGCTCTCAGCTCTTCACCACAACCCATTTTCAGGATGAAGTGAAGAGATAGGAGCAGTACAGTACAGTGTGGACATGTATACAATAAAAGACACATATGCTGTTCTGATCAGATGAGTTTATTTGTTGTTAATTGTATTTCTGTATTTTCATGAGAAGTCTTGAGTCTGAGATAACCAAAACACAGCAGCAAACACCACCCCCCCCAACCCCCACTCCCCCAGTAAACAAACGTGCAAACCACAAATGGATGCTTTGCTTAAGTTCTTAACCTGTGGGCATGTTGCAAACCAGGCCTATCTGATGAGGCACGCAAAGAAATGGCACGATGACATATATATGGTGTTGTGGAAGAGAAGTGCTCAGAGTTTTCTCACTATCTTTTTGATTAATCATTACATATGAGCTATTTAACAAAGCATTTTGTGAAGCCGATGCTTCCTGTCTGGTCAAAGCTAATGTCTTCAAAAGCAGCATTTCCTGTGAGCTGGTGTCAGCTTTTCAAACTGTGGATTTACTGTGGTTTATTGTTCATGACAAGAAAGAGGAGCCAGATACAAGCTGAATTCTCTGTAACCTAAGTTAAGTTTTTAAACATTAGGTTTAAAGAATTCAGGAATGTGTACTTTTCTGCACATCTCCAGCTCCAAGATGGAGGACAGCCTTTAGTCTAATATGTTGCAGAATCATAGGATCATGGAAAGGTTCGAAGGGATCTTAAAGATCATTTAGGTCCACCCCCCCCGCCATGTAATGTTATAATGCTATGTTTAATAAGTTTGTTTAATTTCTTATACTGAATTATAAAAGAGAAGCCTTTTATTACATTTAATCCTGGAATCTGCACGGAAACTCATTTGAGACATTTGTTTTAAATGAGGAACATCCTGTCCCAGAATATGCAGTCAGATGCAGCAGCACAATAAAGAACTCAGGGTATTGGGGCAGAATTTAGATCCAGCCCACATTTAGGAGTGTGGTAAGTCTGATGTCTGTGTCATAGATCTGCCCACAAGGAACCACAGACTTGTAAAACAATGCTGAAGTTCTTTGTCCAGTCAGTATTAATGCTTTATGTGGTTTCCGCTGTGTGCACAACTGATTCTGATCTTGTGAGTTCTGGTGCACAGTATAATTCCTAGGGAGAACTGTACTAGCTTGTTTTGCCCCCAGAGAGATGTTTTACATCCCAGCTGCTCAAGCACTCTCTGGATGAGTCTGAAATATCAAAAGCCACAGACTCTAAAGCTTTCCTGTGAAAATGGGTCAGCAGCATCCTGCAGCTCACTCCTGCAGAGCTGTCCCTGAAGCTGCCAGCTCCTTGAACCACACACTCCACAAACTGGAGTGAGGAAGGAGAAGGAGATCTTCGGATATGGAGGCCTTTAGACCTTATCAACAGCACAAGACAGAGCAATCTGAAGTCTGTTTTAACTTTCTAAGCTCAAGGAGTCCGTTCCGGTAGCAAAGGATTTATTGTACTGCAAGGCAGGGTAGAGCCTACCTGCCTCTCCAAAGATGCTTGTAGGGGAGTCAGCTGTAACATTCAGCCTCCATCTTCTTCTTTCGTACTGAAATTTCACTGCTTGTCACAGAATCACAGAATAGTGGAGATTGGGAGGCAGCTCTGGTGATCATCAGTGCCCTGCTCAAAGCAGGGTCAACTACAGCAAGTTACGAAGGACATTGTCCAGTTGGCCTTTGAATATCCCCCAGAGAGAGAGGCTTTACCACCTCTGGGAGACCTGTTCCAGTTTTTGACCTCATTCACTGTATATTGAAAGGAAAAAAAGGGGAAAAATAAAGGCAAAAAAGACAAGATCCCCCTGAACCTTTTCTCCACCAGGCTGAACAGTCCCAGTGCTCACAGCCTCTCCTTGTACGAAAGATGCTTCAGTTCCTTAATCATCTTATTGGCTCTTTCCTACTTGCTCCAGTAAATCCACATCTATCCACATAAATCCACAGTAAATCCATGCTTCTTGCACAGGGGAGCCCAAACTGGCTGCAATGCCTGACCAGTGCAGAATACTGGGGAAGGATCACTTCCCTCTGCCTACCAGCAGCTTTCTGCCTAGTGCGGCCTAGGAGGCTGGTGGCCACCTTTGCCACGAGGGCGTGAGGGCACATTGCTGCCTCATGTTCAATTTGTCATTTGGCAGGAATTCCCGGATCCTTTCCTGCAAAGCTGCTTCCCAGGCAGCTGACCCCGGTGTGCACTGATTTCTCACCCTGTGCAGAAGCTTGCATTTACCTTTACTGAACTTCATGAGGTTTCTTTCTGACCATTTCTCCAACCATGTCCAGGTCTCTCTGAATGCTGGGACAACCACCTGGTGTATCGGTCATTCCTTTCAGTTTTGTACCATCTGAGAACTTCCTGAGGGTAAGAGAACTTCCTCTGCTCTTTTGTGAAGGTCACAGGTCACAGACACACTACTGCATCCAGTGTTGAGCCCTGGGCCATGTCTGGTCACTAGCCTGCAGCTGGACTGTATGCCACTGGTCACAACCCTCTGGACCCAGTCTTATAGCAAGTTTTCAGTCTGTCTATCTACTTATCCAGCTCTATGCTTCATCAGTACTTGTCTGTGAGGATGTTGCAGGAGACAATGTCAAAATAACATCCACAGCTCTCCACGGTGCGAGTCACCTCATTGTCGAATGTTATGGGGTCAGCCAGGCATGTCTTCCCCTTTGCAAATCCATGCTGACAAGGTGATTGCCCTGCCTTGGCAGGGGGATTGGACTAGATGGTCTCCAAAGGTCCCTTCCAATCCAAATCAGTCTGTGATTCAGTGATTCTTATCCTTCGTGTGTCTGGAAATGGTTTCTAGGACGAGTTGCTCTATTAGCTTTCTAGGGGCTGATGTCAGGCTGGCTGGCCTGTAGTTCCCTGGATCATTCTTCTTGAAGACAGGAGTCACATCTCCTGTCTTCATCTTCAGGGACCTTTTTCGATTACCATGACCTTTTAAAGGCTGTTGAGAGTGGCCTTGCAATGAAGCCAGCTCCCACAGCACTCATGGAATGTCCCATCAGAGTCCATGAACTTGTGTATGTGCATCTAGTTTCAATGCTCTCCAACATGATAGCTCCTCCACCAAAGTTAAGTCTGCTTTGCACTGGACTTCCTCATAGTTTTCATGGACCTGAGATTGTTGAAGGCGAGTCACCTTAGCAAAGACTAAGACAAAGGAAGCACTGAGTCACAGAGTGTATCACCCTTTTCTATGCCTTTGTGACCAGCTGCACTGCAGGCCCACATTTTTTGCTAGGTTTCTTTTGCTTCCTGATGTACCCAATTAAACTTTTCTTGTGGCCTTTCACACCAGATTCCTAATCCAGGCACGCTTTGGCTCTCCTAATGCCATCCCTGCAAGATGGGGGATTCCTCCTGGGTCACTGGGACCCTGCTTCAAACTTTTGTACACTTCTTTTCTTTATGTCTGAGTTTAGTCAGAAGCTCCCTGCCCATCCATGCGGACCAATTGTCACCATTACTTTCTAACCTGCTCACTGGGTGGGCCACTCTTGAGTTCAAAGGAACTGATACTTGAAAACCATCCAGCTGTCCCGAACCTCTTCTCTTTAGGACTCTCTGCCACGGGGTACCTGAAAGCAGATTCCTGAGAAGCCCAAAGTCTGCTTTCTTCAAGCCCAGGGTTGTGATTCTGCTTTTTGCAGGTTTTTGCTTCTTTTCAGGATCCTGAACTCCACCATCTTAGGTTACTGCAGCCGCACCTGCCCCCAACCTTTACATCCCCAACCAGTTCTTGTTCATGTCCTTAAAAATAAATGGCGTAAGAAGAAAAAGAAGGGAAAGGACATGAAGAAAAGGGATGGAAAATATTTTTATGTTTCAAAATTAGACATCTATATATTCCTAGTAGCCTAGTAAAGTAAAAATGATTATGAAATGTTAAGACAATTTTGTTTCCAGATTTTGACTAAGCCTCAGAATTAACAAAATGAGTAAATTGTGAAGTCCTCTTCTGTTCTGAAAGTACTATTATTTGCTTTCCATTTGAAGACTGGCAGTGCAAGCCTATGATTTTAATAATGGAGTCTACAGGTTCAGCTTGGTCAATGTATTCTGTTGCTCAGTGAATGTTAACATTGCAATTAGTTCAAACAGAGTTTGGTGCAACCACGGCAGGAACATGGTTTTTTCCACTATAACTCTGAAAAAGCAGAGCTCTGTGCTGCTATGAAAGAGCACAAGTTTCCTGTGTGGGTCACCACGATACTTAGTTCCCATCTCTCAGTTGCCCTGTTTCAGTCTGGTCTTAACAATCAATTTGTCATCCTGCAGAGTCATATATGGAGACCAGGACAGAGGCACCACCTCTTCTGCTATCACATTTCAGCTTCCTCCTGTGGAAATAAGGTAAATCCCCTCAATTTTCTTGTCAAAATTCTCAAAGGATTTTTGTTTTTCAATCAACATGTCACTGATATAGGTCAAATGCATCTGTATTGCTTTTATTGATGGTGCTTTCAATGAAATAGAGAAACCCATTCTGCAAATTGTCCCACTAGAATCACCCATGTCTGTCTATTTGCTACATAAGGAAATACAATTCCTCACCTTTGTCATTTTGGTCAAGCTTATGTTGCTTACTTATATTAGTTGATGTGGAGAATGCTAAGCAACTTCACCTCTCTGTGAAAGTAAGATCCCCTGTCTAACACTGGCCTACCTGGCATTCATCATAGGAGCAGTTCAATCATAAATGATAGAGCTCTTTGAGAGCTATTCTCATTGCTTAAATGACTTTGTATTCCAGAAAGCTGATTTGAACTAGATTGTATTTAAGATCCCTTTCAACCCTAACCGTTATATGATTCTGTGATTTGTTTCACATATTACTCTTCTGCTAATAACATATGCTGTCATTAGAAATGGTTCCGAACTGCTGGAAGGAACACTCTTTTGACCTTCAGGAAAATTCAGATCCAGACCTGGACTTTGTAGCTAGTTGCACTTCTAAATTCCAAGTAAAGCAAAGTAAAAAAGCCCAACACTTAAAAGCACATGACAGGAATAAAAAGGAACACACCTACCTGAATGTGAAATACAGCCCTTCTTTCAAGAAACAGATGATGAGAAGACAAAGAACAGAGGAGAACATCACAAACAAAGGTAAAGTCTGTTAATGGGAAAGATGTATGCATTACTGAATAAACAGTCTAGCAGATTTCATGCCTGAAGGGGGCCTATACAGATGCCAGAGAGGGACTCACCATCAGCGGCTGGAGCAGTAGGACAAGGGGTGTCAGGTTCAAACTTAAACAGGGGAGATTTTGGTTAGATATAAGGAAGAAGTTCTTTACTGTGAGGGTGGTGAGGTACTGGAAGAGATTGCCCGAAGGAATTGTGAACGCTGTGTCCCTGGCAATGTTCAAGGCCAGGCTGGGCAGAGCCTTGGATGACATGGTCTAGTGTGAGGCATCCCTACTCAAGGCAGGGGTGTTGGAACTGGACGATGTTAAGGTCCTTTCCAACCCAAATCATTCTAGGATTCTATGAATCAGTTATTTGCATTTGTATGCCAATAAATTTTCTTTGCTAGCCTGCTATTTTTAGTTGAGAGGATAACGAGTTCGAGGTAGGTTGAAGTTGGAGACTTGCAGCTCCAATGGAGTTAAGTAATATGTGACCTAATAATTTCTGTTGATGCTGTATCAAAAAAGTCACTGTAGTTGGAGTCTTCACACGTAATCCTGAGTTGTGACTGATCAATAAGCCCCTACAATGGGAGAAGGGAAGTATACAAGTGCCATGTAAGCATGAAGTATGCAGTATTGAACGTGGCTGCAAGAAAGAAAGCTGAACTTAACATTAAGGGTACCACACAGGTACCTTGGTTTTAGATCAACAGTTGTACTGTTTGAGTGATCAGCTGGTGTAAATTCGTGCAAATTTTTGCCTGTGAGTTCATTAAAAGAGTGTGAATGTCTTCCTCAGTTAGCCAGACCAGCATGGGGGATGTGTGTGTGTGTGTGTGTGTGCGTATGTATGTGACAGCCTAACACAGAGTACAACCATTGAACAGCTGACACAAAGAGCTTTGAAGACAGCAACAGGCTTGAGCTGCTGAAACCCACGTATTTGTTGCTGGTGGAACCCAGCGTTGCAATGGTGAGCAAATTATAGAGCCTGGTGATAAGAATCACATTTGCTTTGTGATTCAGTTGTGTATTGAACTGTTATATCCTGCTAAATGTAATTTGCACTTATGTGTTGCTTTCAACAAATAGCTGTATCACCCTGCTAAATCAGAACCTCATGGAACATAGTATTTCTTTTGCAAAACCAAACTGATATTAAACATTGAATTATCCACGTGTGGAATGTCAAAAAGAGCTAGTCAGACAGTATTGTGCTCTGACATGAGTGCAGGGTGAAGTAACCAGGCATTGCAGTTTGACGTATATTGTATTTCTAGAGCTGATCCCGTTGAGAAAACCTCACCTTTATCATATTTATGTTCTTTTTCTTCCTGTTAGATTTTCCTAGTTTATGCACCAGCTGCCGTATTACTGCAGTGATTCTAGGGATCCTCATCTTGGCATCGCTGGGAACAGCACTGGGTTTTATTATCAAGGGTAAATAAATACCTGCCATTGAAAATACTTTATTTGAAGTTAAAACTTGGTCAGGAAGCAAAACAGAGCTTTTGAAATCTGCTCAGGGGTGCAAGAAGGGCATGGAAGTATTACTTCATCTGTCAAAAAACCCTTGATTCTGTTTTCTGAGGTTTTTAAATATTAAGTTTGGCCGAGTTAGATCCTGTCCTCAGCAGGAACAAGAAAGTAAAGCATACAGAATATCAAAGATGCCTTTGAAAGGGGCAATTGGGTAGACTTCAGCATGTAGCAAGCACACTTTGTTGGGTGCTCAACCACTCATGACTATTTACATCCTGGCGAATGCAGCTCTAGGCTGGAGGACACAACTAGAAAGCCCATTTTTTTTCATGTGCATCTGGAGATCAGTGCTGTACAGCGAGAGAACGAACCCTGAGGTATTCAGTGGCCATCCATGGGCCAGTAGCACTAGCTGCTCTCCTGTTAGAAAGGAAAAGAAGGGTGCTTCAAACTGCAAGATCTCTATGACCAGCAGCTGTTACAAAATGATTCCTGGTCCTAGCAGCATCCAGGGCTTAGTGGGGGGGGGGGCTGTATGGAAGTGGGTGACCTGCCACAGTCCTGGCAGGTGCCAGGGATTTGCCTATCCCATTGGATGGAAGGAAACATGGGCCAAAGATGAAGTTTATATGTGGAAGACAGAATGAAAAGGGGAGGGAAAAACAAAAAAGCAAAAACACTAGAAAGGAGAAGGAAAAGGAAGACCCCAAGAGACCCCTCCATAATCTCCCACCTATTTCCATCAGGTAAATGGATGCTTTTCAAAGGGCCCTCCAGAGGCTCTGTGCAGTTAATGACATTGTATTTGCCAGTCTCAGAACAGCTCCAGGGGTGGCATTACTATAATCCTGGAGAATCATTTTCTAGAGAGGGTGAGTGTGAGAAATGTGTTTGCAATGGAGTAGGCTCTGACTATGAAGAAGAGAACTGTACGATTGTTTTGCAGGCTATCCATGTCCAGGCTGCCCTGAGCAGTGGGTGGCCTACAGAGGGAGCTGCTACTCCTTCTCCAAGGAGAAGAAGGACTGGCATTCCAGCCGCCAGTCCTGCTGGGCGCAGGGAGCTCATCTCCTGGTGATCAGTGATACCAGCGAAATGGTGGGTGCCTCTACAGCGGCCAGGACTGAGGGCCTTTGCCATACAGGGTAATAGGATTACAAGGGAGCACGTCGAAGGCACTGTACTGTCCCGCTCTTCCCCTCTGTGAGGAAGGGAAAGTGTAAAGGGCTTCTGCAAGAGGGAACTGCTTCTCTCTGCCTGCCCTCGCTGAGCTTGTCATGGGCTCAGCCCTCAGACCCACGGCCGGGGGAGCTGCTTGGCACTCCGAAATGCTGAGTCTCATAAAGCAGGTTCCTACAGTAAGGAATGTTGTGTGTGCCCAAAGGACGTTGAGAAATAGCCACAAACCTCCCTCTCTCACACAGAGCCCCATTGCTTCCCCACAGAATCCAGGACTTGACTGGGTTTTTCTGAGACTACTGATCACCCTGCCTCTCTGTCCTCCTAGGACTTCTTCCAGATGATGCACACTGAATCCTACTGGATTGGTTTGCAGAATAGCACTGGTTATGACTGGGTCTGGGAAGATGGCTCAAAACTTAAATGGCAAAAAGTGAGTATGGTATTTCCTCTCTATTTTCCCGTAAAGGGCTTGAGATCCTTCCCATGCCTTTAAACTTTTAAATGAGATGTTCCATCTGTAGTCTGTGGAAGTCTATCAGCAATGAATACAGCTGCTGTGTTCAGAGTGGCTGCTGGCTCCAGCAGCTCCAGGGCTAACGGGTTCTTCCCGCCCGGCTGCTGCAGCCCAGTCTGGTGCACCAGAGATGTGGGAGTCTCTATCCCAGGATGATGTGCACAGTTGCTACTTTCCCGTTTGTAGGATCACTCACTAGGAAAGCTGAGCGTGTGTACTGGAGACACAAACACAGACACATGTGCAGGCAAAGGACTCTCACACAGCTGACTGCATGCATTGCCAACAAACAAGGCACTGCCTCCAGCAGCAGCTGCATGTAATGCTAATAGGACTCACATAAAGCACAACTATAGGCAGGTAAGTCCCCTTCCTCCTCCTTGGCTGCTCCGGATTGAAGTTCGTTAGTGAACACACACACACACACACACACACCCCACTCCCTGGGTTCCCAGGGCCTCCTATCCCCTGGCTAGTGCATCTTGGAGCTTCCATGGAATTGGAACTGCACAGGCACAGTCCCCCTGCTCACACATGGCTTGTCCCCTCCTCTCTGTCACCTTCCCCTAAATGTTTCTTGACAGGTTTTGCACAGGCCCACCTGGAACACCCCAAATCCTCCTGCTCCTCCTTCCTCTTTTATCAGTTATAAAGCTCAGGGTGTCCTCCAAAGCTGTGCCTGGAGTTTCTTGATGGCCCATTAAGTAGCGGCCAAACACTTTCAGCCTTTGCTGTTGCCTCTGTTATCTCTTTTGCACCAAATTTGTGTCTTTGTGGATTTCTGCTTGATCATTAATTCCCCTTTGCACTGAAAAGGTTTTCTATAGGAAAACCTTCATGAAACAGAGGCTTTTATCTTCCACGTGCCCACACAACACGTTCAAACTGGAATACTTGATACTTTCTGTCCCAAGGTCTCCAAATGCTTTTAGTGGAGCAGCAAAAATTCCCCTATGGGACAGGACTTTTCTCTCATTAATGATGGGAAATGGAGAGCCCAAAATGAGACAGACTACCCCTTAAGTCTCAGGGTGAGCTCTGGGCATAGCAAGCCCTACTGCCAGACCTCCCATGTTCCAGGATGGGTCTTTCCTGACACAAGGTCATGAAGTCCAGCTTCAGTGAGTCTCCTGCCTCCAAAGATGTGTGAGGTTCTTCCCCCTGCCAAAGTGATGATGCCTCCCTAATGTCCTCCCTCTTGTGTGCTCTGCCCATGTCTCCTACAGTGTTCTGTTCAACAGTCCCGTGCAGAACTGTGCCGTTCTGCTGGATGGTGCCATTCGCGCTTCCAGCTGTGAAATCCTTGCCCCATGGATCTGCGAGAAATCTCTTCAGTGACCTCAGAGGACCTTGAGCGAGGAAGTGTCCTTTGGAGGCTTGTTCTGAGGCTGGGACCCTGTGAAGGTGTCTCAGGAAGCTTTGCAGAGAGAGTGCCTGGCTGTGCTCCTTGCTGCTGTTTGTACCTGGAGAAAACTGCGGCATGGCTGCCAGTGACACTGCCACATTACTCGCTGCGAGGGGGTAAACCTGTTACCCTGCTGAGATGAAAATAAACATAGGCTGCTTCTAACAATTTCTTCAGTGGTTACTTTCTGTTTTCCTCCCCAATATCATTGTTCAGTGCATTAGGTGATTGATACATGGGCAGAAAGGAAGCTGGTGGCAGGAACAGAGTCAGAAGGGCAGGGAGTGAAATATTTTCTTTGCACTAGCACTGCAGAATAGCAGTGTCTCCTGGTGCAGAGAACAAGATACTACTACAGCTCTTAACCAGGTCTCTGTCCCAGATCTGCCTAACAGATTGCTGACTGACACAGTTACTTTTGTCAGCAGCCAAATAAACGCAGCTCCTTTGTCCTGAGGCCCACCGCTAAAGGTGCCCTCCGCCATGGTCAGCTCCTTTGTTGGTGACATGGACAGTGGGATCGAGGCACCCTCAGCAAGTTTGCTGATGACACCAAGCTCTGTGGTTCGGTTGATACACTGGAGGGAAGGGATGCCATCCAGAGGGACCTTGACATGCTTGAGAGGTGGCCAGTGCCAACCTGATGAAGTTCCTCAAAACAGGGCTTTGCCCAGATTGCAAGCAGGATGGTTTGCGACCAGGTCTGGCGGAGCAGCAGGGGCCAGTGCTCTGCAGTGAGTGGATGGCTTGCTGGGAACTGAGAGCAGTAACATGGCTGGCAGAGGTGATGGCCCATGTCCCTGCCACCTCTTCCCTCTTTTGGTAACTGTAGGACAAGTTTCTCATTCATTGGAGGGAAGCTCCAGTTTTTCCCACCAAGCATGGCTTAGGTGATGCCTTGTCAGCTGCAGAAACAGGCTTTCTTTTTCTTCCTATGCAGAAAGTGTGGGGAATAGAGACTGCGGCACACAAAACAGATGTAAGGTAAGAATATAAAGCCAGTTTGTCCCAGAACTGTTTGATTGACTAAAACAAATGTAGCCTAAGAAATCTTGCCTCATTTTTCACACAGGGTTAAGCATATGTTTGGACTGTGCTTTGTTACACAGACAGGGTCATCAGCTCCCTTCAGCAGTTGAGCATTTGTAGTCAACATGCAAAGTTAACATGTGCACAGGTTTAACCTGGGACTCCAGCCGAATCCACACAGATCTGAGATGATACCTTTGACATAGTGAGCAGCCTGGATCTCGGTAGATCTTCTAGTATTAGTAGTGATGGTTTCCACTGAAAGCATCATCAAGCAGATAAATCTTCCTGTCTGCTTGCACAGATCACCTTTCATCAAGGCATTTTTCCTGAAGGTCGATACACTTGACAAAACCATGCACTGTGGAGAAGGATAAGGCTATTCTCCTTTACACTGTAATCCCAGGAGAGTCAAGTTTTGGTTACAAAATTCCTGACAGTGAATCCCACTTAATGTTGTGATCTTAGGTCCTGCACTGACATTACTAAATCTGTCCCATTGGGTGACTTTATAACCTCTGTTCCACCCTTTGGAGGTTCACAATGCCTACGCCTATCTTACATAAACAGTGGATATTTGAGTTGTTTGACTTGTTGAAACAGAAGTTTTTAATAGGAAATGCTTATGGTAACACTTGTCTCAAAGTGGAAAATTGGAATAGCTGGCAGGCTTCTGTCCCACACTGAGGTAGATCAGTTCTTAGAATCGCAGAATCTTAGAATGGTTTGGGCTGGAAAGGACTTCGAGATCTTCTAGTTCCAACCCCCCCGCCACGGGCAGGGGCATCCCAGCCTGTTTCTTCTCCTGTACTTTTTAAGCAGCAGCACAAAATTTCCCAGAAAACACACTACCCCCAATTCACAGCCAGCATAGATACTTTTCCCTCTGTTATTTCCTTATATAACTTAGCTTTCCACGTTTCTGCTTTTGAAACTCCCACACTACGTAGGATTTACATCTTTCAGATCTCCAAACAAAAATCATGCTATTTGGAGACAGAAAATAATTTTCAAACTAAGCTTATAAATCACAGCTAATCACCTTCAGTATTTCTGGAAGTGGATGAGCCTATGAAAGTGTTGACCTAGCTCTAGCAGAAGATTCTCCCACCTCCCCCTTCAGAGACCTGAGGCTCCTTTGCTTTTTCTACTCTGTATCTAGCTGATCTAGGGCTGTTTTCTGCATCTCAAAGAGCAGCTGCCTTTCCTTAAGCAGGATGATCATTTTAGTATCAATCTCTGTAGACTGCTTTGAGAACCTCTGCAAATGGAGGCTAGGCTTACCACGTGGTGAAACCTGCCCAGAACTATCACTCAGACAAAATGAGACCTGAGGCTTTTACACCTCTGATGATTTTGGTATGTACTGGGAAAACCAGGAAAAGCACAAATAGCTGTTGCAGGGAAAGCTCACCTAAAGCTCTGAACTACATCTGCCCTGTTTTAAAGGATTCGGGTATGCAACAGAAAGAAACAAGAAGCACAGAGGAAATCTTAACCTTATATCCTTGCAAGATACTAGTGACCCCAGAGAAGACCATTAATTGGCTTAACATATGGAGAAAGCTAAAGCAGCCTGGGCTGACCTGAAAATGAGACAATCCATGACTTACTGGCCATGTCAGTCAGGCAGCAATAAAGAGTGAAAACAGGTGTCACTGAGGGGAGAAACCACTTCCTCATCATAAAGAAGGCTACACTTGAGTTGGAACTGCTACATGTACAAGCTGGGCCACCAGACAGGTCTTAGGACACTTTTACCACCTGGAGTAAGCATATTTGTCACGGCCAAAGTGGTCTTGATTTGGGGCATTTTATTGTCAAATTGTAGAAACTTTGGATTACTGATTCAGATATTGAGAGGAAAAAAAATAAAAGTATGCAATTAAACAAGCACTTAGGGAAAAACCTTTCCCCTTCTTTCCCTCAACTCATCTTCAGTAAGCTGTCAGAAATGGACTTTTGGCCACAACAAATGCCAAAGAAAGCGGTACCTAAATGGGGAACGATGAAGGAACCCAATAGTGCAACCAGAGCTCTCTCCTCCTCCCTGCTCATGTCCAACAGCAGCTCACTGCCCTCCTGCTGCCTCCAGCCTGCAGCCTCCTACACCATTCATGAACTCTCAGCCCAAGATAGACTCAAGGGCCACTCACCATTGCTGTGTGCTTGCAGAGAATCACCAGGTCTTCAAACACCCTCTCCGACACGATGGGTTATGAGGGTCATGTACCCACAACACAGCATAAGACAGCAGCAGGGAACTGGCCGGTGTTATAAACGGCCAGAGTCCAAATGACAAAGTCAAAGTAATTTATTGTAAGCTAATACAAAAAGGCAGTAAGCAAAGCAGCGCTGGGTGCGCAGGGAGTCTCCGCTCCACCAACACGCACACAGAGGATGATACAGTCACTCCTTTTATAGAGCTTATACATGCATATTCATTAGGATGTTGTAATGTGTAATTTTGCTCCCTCTCCGTATGATAATTAGTTTCGCAAGTCTTTTCCGCATGCGCACTGCCTCCTGGTGGTCTTGGGTGAGGGTCTCGGGATGAAGTAGGAGTCTTCCTCAGTGACCTTTATACAGACTTTTTCAGTTGAACCCTTTTACCTCTTCTGTCTGCCGTATGCGCAATTGTTATCCAGCTGTTATGTCCTAAATTTGGCTAATTAAGCAGAGTTTTGCGGTTATTATCAGTACCTTACCGGACACTAGGTATCCTCCCGGACTCTATGCTCAAGGATACTTGGATTTATCTTTTCCTGTGGTTACATACTTATCAAGAATACACTATATGTTATTGTTTAATTATATTTTACACAGTCATTACAGACCTTGAGTAATTTTCCTTGTACATGCAAATTCTTTTGCATTTGGAAATTTACAGTCTCATAGATAAGGGGCTTCTGTAGTTTCTCAAAGACAGAGGAACATCTGTAATTTGTGATTACCCAAGCTTCATGTACGGGCCTTGCTCAATTAGTAATTAACACTTATTACAACTTCAGCAAATTAATGATCTACGTTTACCACAGCCGGTGTGGAATTGCAGCCCACCAGACCCATCCCCAGCACCATGATTTTGGACCTTCCCAGTCACCCATGCACCACTTCAGCTGATATTCCAAGCAAACAAGGCTTCCATAAGCCTTGTTCCTCCCCAGGAACTCACAGCTCGTTACCCAGGGATATTTAACTCATCAACTGCACTTAAATGAAGTGACCTGTAACCCCACTCCAGCCTATACAAGCGCTTCAAGGTCCCGGGTCGCCCAATGGCCCTTCAGTCCCAGCCCCCTTGCAGCAGAGCCACTGAGCAGCCATGGAGGCACGGGCAGCTGTGCAGGCAGAGGTGCAGGTAGTGGTGTAGGCAGCGGTGCAAAGATAACCCGAACAGCTGGAGCATTGGTGGTTCAGTGGTAGAATTCTCGCCTGCCACGCGGGAGGCCCGGGTTCGATTCCCGGCCAATGCAATCCTGTTTTTCCCTTTTTGCTTTGACTTCTACCCGTACCATGGACCCACGCTTCTCAAAATCTCAGCCTAAATAGCAGCTTTACCTCGGCCTTCAATGAAGGTGCAAAAGCTTCCAGTGCCTAACTTGGTAGCGGGGTTGCCCCTGGCCTGTCGCCCACTTTAAAATCCAGGAAAGTCGTTACGGAAGATGTTCACGAACTTTTCCTCCCCAAACGGCTAACACCAGCTCTGTCCTCAACCTGCTCTGAGCAAAGCAGGCTGACGGGAGACGGCACGGCCACCCCAGCGCCAGCTCCCACCTGCTGCCCAGCGAGACCCCCGCGTCCCCCAGCCCCGGTCAGGGCTGGCCAGGAGCCGGCCACCCCTAGAAGCGCCGCGGGAGCCGAAGCTGCGCTACTCAAGCCATCAGCGCGGGGCTCGCAGGCACAACGCCCGCGTGGGACACACGCCCTGACCGGCTCGGCCCAGAAGCTGATAGGCTCGAAGATAAACTTCAGTGACAGCTGCATGGGGACGGGAGACACGGAGCAGCTCGGGGGACACTGCGCCCCTCTGCCCGGGCACTGACCCTGACACTGCCACCGTCACCCGAGCCCTTGTTGGGGCTCCGGGCCCGCACACCCCCAGGCCTGCAGCCCCGTACTGCCCCGGGGTGGCCCCGTCAGTCGGGGAGCGGGTCCGATGTGGTTCCGTACCGCGGGATCCACCCGAGCACCACAGACCGGCTCCTGCCCCCTCGCAACCGCAGGCGGCGCCGCTCTGCTCCCAGGTCCTCCCCGCGGCGCCGCTCGTCCTCCATCCCCTTGGCACCCGAGCGCTGAGGTCGCCCGGAGCGGCAGAGCGCAGTCCCGGTTCCCCCCCACCCCAGGCTCCTCACTCCCCGGTGCCGAGGGCCGTTATCTTCCTTTTCCCGCACCGCGCTGGGGGCTACGGACCACCGCGCCCCCGGCACCGCCGTGCTCCAGGGCTCCCCCAGGCGACGCAGAGACTGCTTCCAAAATACGCGCTGCTCCGGAGGAGCGCGCTTGCTTTATTGCACACCGAGCGCCGCAGAGTTAATGGACCCTCAGTTAATTACTCAGCGCCCGCTCTCAGAAGCAGCTTAGCTGGGGCTCAAGGGGGACACCGGTCCCTTGGCAGCGGGAAGGCCGTGAAGATAGTACACCCAGGAGACACCGGCCCCCCCGGGGCAGGATACCACCATCCTGCTGGGGACGGCGGCCCCACCGGCAGCCGGGCTGCCCTCGAAGGAGACGTTGATGGCCATGGTTTTTTTGGCACGCAAGCTCTTGGGGGCCCTGATGGTGAAGGCCGGGTGCTCCACCGTGCACTGGAAGGCCATGGTTTGGAGGAAGATGTTCTTGAAGGGGATGGAGGTGGTGGTGCCAGCCTTGATGGGGAAGGGGCCCTGAGGCTTGGGTGGGAGGGCGAGGCCAATGAGTGGGATGCTGTAATCGCCGCCAAGCGGGGAGGAGAGCTGCAGCGTGGCCCTGGCTTCACCCAACTGGCAGGGCTCGAAGGTCACCTCCACACTCAGCTCCGAGCCCCTGGGGCCGGCAGGGGCCGCACTGATGGTTTTCTCTGTTTGGAAGTCAGCACAGTTGGTCTGCACAGGAGAGAAAAGAGACCATGGAGGGGGTGGGTCACAAAAGCTGAGTCAGTACCTCAGGAAGAAACCAATGGTCCCCTGCCATCACACTGGTTGTGGTTCCTGTCCCCGTCCTGTCACTGTACGTCCAATCCACAGCATTCCTTTGCTGAATGGGCATGAGAACTGTCCAATTGTGCCAAGCAGGGACAACCCTGCACCCAAACCGCAAGAGGCCTTACTGGGATGTAAGGTGGATGTCCAGACACCATGGAGCCTGCAAAAGCACCTCCAACAAGGGCAGCAGAGAGCTTTCTGCAAGGGAGGACAGTCCAGCTGGGGACAAACCCAGCACTTGTGGGCAGACCCTCGGACTTGCATGGCCATCCCGCCTATGCCAGACCAAGCCAGAGGGGCTGGACCCCTTGGCAGAGAGGGCGCAGGCTGGCCAGAGGAGCTGCCTCCCAGCCAGAGCCCTGGCAGCCCGGGCTCACCTGGAGGAGGTAGTCAGTCTTCTGCCGGGCATAATTCATTATTTTTGTGGTGATGGTCTGACTAGAGCCCAGTGTGATGCAGAAGTAGAGGGGCTTCTCTGGCCTGCTCATAATGGCTTTCAATTGCAGGTTGTAGTAGAAAAAGCCCAAGTCGCTGCTCTGAAGCACCAGGCGCCCGGTGCTCTCACCCACTTTCAGTGGCTGGTACTCAAGCACAAGATCAGCCTAAGAGGAATGAGGGGAAAAGTCACTGAGTTAGGCAGAGACAGCGAATTCAGGGCCTAGGATGGGGCAAATTGTTCCCTGGTGTGCTCACACAGTGCTGGAAAGCTGCACTGCCTTCCTTGTTCCAACTTCTTCTCTCTGGGGCACAGCCTTGCTGCATCTAGGGGGACAGTTCATTTGCAGGACAGTCCCTAAGAGCTGAGAGTCCTCCAGCACTATCCCAGAAGCTTCCCATCCTAATATGTCCCTATAATGCCCCAGGGCACACACCATGTCCTATCAATCCAGGCTGCAGGCATCCTGTGGTGGGCTGAGCCATGCCTTGCAGCCATTCTGGACTGAAAAAACGCATTAAATAAAGAGCATGTGGAACAAGGACCCTCCACATGAGGCCTGATGGCAGCGTATCACAAGGGATAGCAGAGCAGACTCCACCAGCACAGGATGAATCGCACTAGGGATATTCTCACACACTACTTCCCCTCTAAACTATCAGCAGATGGGAGCTGCCACCCTTGGAAAGAAGCCCCAGATGGTTTGTTCAGGGCATCACCTGTCAAGAGCACCCCCTCCCAGAAAGGCTGAAGTAGAGTGTACTGGAGGAGCTTTGCTCCTACCTCTGACTGTGCAGGAACAGTGAATTGTGGGGGAACACTGACGTCGGGCACTTTGCAGTCTATGGCAAACGTCACTGGGATGGACAGAGGGTTGTCCACCTTGACAGTGGAGGACACTCTCTGCCGAACAGCGGTGGTAATTTCAACAGTGCTGATGGGTTCTGAAGCGGTAGCCTTGTAAGTTACCTTGTAGAACAAGTACTCCCCCGTCTCCTCATTGAGGAAGGTCACCTGAATCAGAGAAAAAGGGAAGTGCTGGTCATTCTCCGCCAAGAAGGACCTTTGCAGGTCGAAGGAGGTGATCCTGCCCCTCTACTCTGCTCTCGTGAGACCTCATTTCGAATATTGTGTACAGTTCTGCTGTCCTCAGCATAAAAAGGGCAAGAAACTGTTGGAACAAGTCCAGAGGAGGGCTATGAGGATGATCAGGGGCTGGAGCACCTCCCGTATGAAGATAGGATGAGAAAGTTGGGGCTGTTCAGCTTGGAGAAGAGAAGGCTGTGTGGAGATCTCATAGCAGCCTTCCAGTATCTGAAAGGAGCCTATAGGGATGCTGGGGAGGGACTCTTCATTACGGACTGTAGTGGTAGGACAAGGGGTAATGGGTTCAAACTTAAACAGGGGAAGTTCAGGTTAGATATTGTCGTTGTTTAGCCCCCTCACCCACTGCAGTTTTCTCACTCACTCACTCACTCACTCACTCACTCAGCCTCTCTTTCTTCCCCCAGTCCTGGGGGGATGGGGAGGATAATTGAAAAAAAATCTCCTCCCTGGCAGAACATGAGACTCAGAAAGTCCTTGGTCAGATCAAAACATTCTAAGCCATAACTATAAACATCAGTGTTATCAGCGCTGTTCCCAGGCCAAAAGTCAAAAACACAGCACTGCACCAGCTACCAAGGAGGAGAAAAGTTACTGCTGCTGCTGAGCCCATGACACTGCTCACAGCTATTCTTGAAATCAGGGCATTGTGCTTGGCAGGCTTTCTGAGCTGGCTTAGCACAGCTCTTATATTTTTATCGGCAGAATCATAGAACCACAGAATAGTTAGGGTTCAAAAGGACCTTAAGATCATCCAGTTCAACCTCCCTGCCATGGGCAGGGACACCTCACACTAAACCATGTCACCCAAGACTCTGTCCAACCTGGCCTTGAACACCGCCAGTGATGGAGCATTCACAACTTCCCTGGGCAACCCATTCCAGTGCCTCACCACCCTCACAGTAAAGAATTTCTTCCTTATATCTGTCCTGGGTTCAGCAGCAGCAGTCATTTTTCTCCTTGGTAGCTGGAGCAGCGCTGATAACAGCAGTGTTTTCAGTTACTGCTTGGTAATGTTTTGGTCTGACCAAGGACTTCCTGAGTCTCATGCTCTGCCGGGGAGGAGGGGAAGCTGGGAGGAAGCAGAGACAGGACACCTGACCCAAACTGATCAAAGAGGTTATTCCATACCACAGCACGTCATGTCCAGGATGTGAAAACGGAGAGCAGAGACCCGGAAGGGTGTGGTGGTGCAGTGGGGGGTTCGCTGCTGGGGGGTGCACTGGCTGAGTTGGGCTTGGTGAGCAGTTGTATTCTCTTTCCTTGTATTTCTCTTGTATTATTATTGGTGGTAGCAGTAGTGATTTGTGTTATACCGTAGTTACTAAACTGTTCTTATCTCAACCTGTGGGAGTTGCATTCTTTTGATTCTCCTCCCCATCCCCCCGGGAGCAGGGGGAAGAAAGAGGGAGGAGTGAGTGAGTGAACTGCCTGAGAGGCTTAAACCACGACAAGTAGCCACAGAGGAAGAGTGCCAGACTGGGGGAAAGCATGTGTAGTATTTCACAGAACCCTAGAATGGTATGGGTTGGAAGGGACCTTAAAGATCATCTAGTTCTCATCCCTCTTGCATGGAACCTTCCACTAGGTCAGGCTGCTCAAAGCCTCGTCTAACCTGTCATTAAACACTTCCAGGGATGGGGCATCCGCAACTTCTCTGGGCCATGTGCTTCAATGTCCCAACACCATCACAGTGAAGAACTTCTTCCCAATATCCAATCTAAATCTCTCCTCTGTCAGTTTAAAGCTACTCCCCCTTGTCCTATCCCTACACACCCTTGTACAAAGCTGCTCCACAGCTTTCTTTTTGGCCCCTTCAGGTACTGGAAGTCTTCTCTAAGGTCTCCTTGGAGCCTTCTCCCAGCAAAACAAGCCCAGCTCCCTCAGCCTTTCCTCACAGGGAGGTGCTCCAGCCCTCTGATTATCTTTTGTGGCCTCCTCTGGACTCGCTCAAGCAGGTCCATGTCCTCCTTATGCTGGCCCCAAAGCTGGATGCACTATTCCAGGTAGGATTTCATCAGAGAGGAGTAGAGGGGGAGAATCATCTCCCTTGACCTCCTGCTCACGCTCTGGGGATGTAGCCCAGCACATAGTGGGGGGTGGGGTTCTGGGCTCAAGTGCACGCTGCTGCCTCATGTTGAGCTTCTTGTCACCCAACACCCCCAAGTCCTTCTACTTTCTCCTTTAGAGGCTCCTGATTACCCATTGCTTCAAGATCACCAATGTCCTGACCCACCTGTACTCAGCAGTGGGATCCCCACAGAAACTATTGTGTTAGGGGGTGTGTGGAGAGATGCCTGCTCTTTAGTAGCCACCTAGGACACCTACAATCCCACCAGTGGGCATGTCAAGGCATGAAAACAGGTGTGTACCTTCTTGGTGAGCCAACAGCTCCTTGAAGGGCCCCACAGCCTGAAGTCCACACTTACCACTGCGTTAATGACTACTTCTTTGTAGGAGAGGAACGTGAGCTGGTAGTCCTTCTTGGCAGAGCCTGGCACATCAATGTGTTCCAGCCCCTGCAGCACAAAACTGCTTTCCAGCTTTTCTGGTTTGTGTATGTCTATCACCACAAGGAACCTGTGGGTGAGAGCACACAGTGAAGGTCAATGGGAAGGACAAACATAGGTACAATACTGCCCCTCTCATCCTCAGTGCCTCAGGAAGAAAGAGCCAGCTTTTATCATCCTTGGAGGCAAGGACTCCAGGATGGGTCTGTGTAGGCAGAACATGGGTAGTACGTAGCCATCTATTGCCAAAAATGGCCGAAGAGAGTAAAAGGCTTTCAGGAAGGATATTCCATGCAGTGGAAGGTACCTTCCTTGTGCTGCTGCAGGGACTGCTGATGGGGTGATATTTCCTGGGCTCGGCTCACCTCTGCGGCCTGTGTAGCCAGTTGCAGACAGGGATGAGCTCAGTGTGGGAAGTTCTACATGGCACCTGCCGGGAGATGATTCCTGAACACTCTGGGCCTTCAGCAGTTCCTTGCAGGCAGTAGTACAAGCCCATCCCATCCGGCAATGGGAAGAAGATGGAACCCTAGAAGATAAGATGGAGGATAAGTGAGATCTTCTGTGCTCTGTCTGGACCAGCTCCTGGCTCTGGAGTACCTCTGGTCAGTCCCATGTCTCAGGCTGTCACTTGAGCAGCTTTGAGCAAGTCCAGCTGGCAGAGCTGTAACTGCAGCCCTGTCCTGCGCAAGAGAGATGGCAGCGTTGTACCTGCTCAGGCTAGCACAGCCACAGGACACAGAGGCAGCATCTCTGGGCAAAGCAAAGACACAGTGGCCCTGCAGTAGAGCTGTGCTGCCTATCTCAACACTCTTTTTACTTGCCTGACTAACCTGGGCACATCCGCTGCCAGCCCTGTGCTCATCCAGGGACAACCATAGTGAGGGGGATGGCAGTCTCTGCTAAACTGGACTGCCCCAAACACACTGGGATTAGCCCCAGTATTACTGCCAAGGGAGCAGCCTGTAAGCTGGCACAACAGGGTGCTAGCTTACAGCCAGGTGGGCCATGAAAAGCTTGTATCCATACTCATTTTGGGTGCCAATGGGTCACAGTCATGATGTCTGCTGAGCAGCATCTCAGTTACAGATGCATCTCAGTCACATGCACAGTCACATATGCCTGCTGAGCAGCATCTCCTCTGCCTTCAGAATAGCTGAAAACTGCAACACCCTTCATGCGAGACTGCACATTAAAGTCAGTGAGCATGTGCAACCCTACAGGGCCCAGCTCTGCTGAGCACCCTGGAGACTGAGCCCAGAAGTCTTTGGCCTCCACTCTGGCCTAAATTCTGGCCTAGGGTAAGGTCAGCAGGAGTGGGACAAAGACCCTAGCAGCTCCAGCACCCCAAATTCCTTCTGAACTGACCCCTTTGATTTATGGCTTGTCCCTGGTCTGTCATGAAAAATACTGCCCATGGAAACAAAGGGGTCGGTCATCCCCATGTGCCCAGCCTGAGTTCTGCAGAAATGGCTCTTTCCAAAGCTCTTATACTACTGAAGGGGATCTCAGGAGAGCCTGTGGTGTCGTTTCCCACCTAACTGCTCATGGCCAGGGGCTCAGTGAGAAACTGCAGGGTAGCTTTGCCCTTCTTGCTCCCTGTAAAAGGGAAAAGGACACCAGCACAGCGGTGCTGGCAGAAGTGGCTGTGCCAGGGCTTGGGGAGCCTGTTCAGTCCATAGGGACTGAGCCGCCCTACACTGCACAGGCAGGGACCAGGAGCTGCACCAAACAAACTTCATTTCCTGGACCTTCAGAAAGCCTGGCTTTTTAGGTGAGCTGCTCCAATGCGTTTAGTAGTCAGTACAGACTTCCCACCTGCCCCTTCCCTGTGCCTGGCCTCTAGCCACCAAGAAAGCAGCTTCCAACAGAGATCACGGACACCTTCAGCTTAGACAGGGCCTCTGAATGTCATAGAATCATAGAATAGTTAGGGTTGGACAGGACCTTAAGATCATCTAGTTCCAACCCCATTGTCCAATCTCCTGCCCAAAGCAGGGTGAGGGTCACCCCGTAAGGGTTGGCATGCTGGCACAGCTCACGTACCTGATGATTCATATTCTCAGAGCTCATGGTTTGAGGTGCATAGGTGACCTTGTATGGCTTTTTTTGTTGATTGGCTTCTAGATGGAAAACTTCAGGCCCCTTCCAGTGCTCCCCCTCAATGATGGGTTGCACAGTCCAGGCCTCGCTGCTCGGGTTGGACAGGAGGATGGTCTGGCTCTGCTTCTCACGCACACTGCATGTGAAAATCAGAGTCTGCAACAGAGAAGCACAGAGGCTGCTTGATCACACCAAGGAACCCTTTCCACTCTTCTCACACTGGCTCTGCACCAGGACTTGAAGCACAGAGAGCAGCTCTTCCTTGTCACATGCAAAATTTCCACTTGGGCCACAGCTTTTGTAGTAAATCAAGTTATTTGTTCTTAATGAAGGGAGAACAATCCTTTCACATACTGAGTGAAAGCAAAAGGGGTGTCCTAGAAGGAAACTCTCCTGTGCAAGGAGAAGACCTATAGATGCACAGCCCCTTTGTGGGCAGGCTGAAAAGCAGTTTTGGATGTTCTTTTGGGATTAGGAGCCAACACTTCCCAAGTTGCCCTGTCCTGCAATGCCTGTGAGGGCCAGGAGTCCTCCCCACTGCATCCCTGTGCCCCAGGGGCCTGGTGCAGGTGCCCTGCCCCCTCCTAGTGCTGAATGTCCTCCCCTGTCCTGACAGGGAGAAGAGCAGCTGTGGGTGTACAATTTCGGGAGTATAGCAGAGTGGCTCTGTGGAGAGGGTCTCAGAAAAGCCCTGCAGGGTGTCCCCATGGCAAGGGTGCTGCAGTGTAGAGTGAGCACAGCTGAGCTGCTCACTGGAGGAACAGCACCTTTAACAGGGCTCAGGAATTTTGAGAATCATGCCCAGTGGATTTCTCAGCTCTCTAGAATACCCAGGCAGGAGTGAGTCCATGCACATTAAGTGTCCTCCAGTCTCTGCCCTGGGAGAGATGTGGTGCAAATGGTGGGGTACAG
This sequence comes from Myiopsitta monachus, assembly GCA_017639245.1. NCBI lineage: Eukaryota > Metazoa > Chordata > Aves > Psittaciformes > Psittacidae > Myiopsitta > Myiopsitta monachus. Next base: position 63,253,738 of record CM029920.1, read on the forward strand.
GCAGGATGGGATTCATCCTGTCTCTGCTCCAGTTACCTCTTTGATCACAGGGGCTTCCACACAGCATCCCGCCAGAGTAAGCCGGAGTGGCTCACTGCCCTGGATGAAGCACTGCAGCCCATTGTACTGGACGGCCTGACCCAGCTTTGAGGGGCGGAAGGTCACAACAAAAGGGACAACCATTCCTGGGGAGATGTAACCCTCTGTGGGCCTGATGCAGAAATCTGGCTCAAAGCTCTTGATGTCCCACTTAAACCTTGCCAAGGAAAGCACAAGGACAGGAAAGAAGAATTAGCAACTGGGAGGCTTGTGTGCTGTTTATAAGTCTCTTGTGGTCTTTTCCACATCTTGGGCATGACACTGAGGCACCTGGCAATCAGGCTTCAGGATGGGCAGGACTTAGCTGTGCCCATCTGTAAAGAAGCTTCTGGTTGTATCCCCTTTGGTTGTACCCCCTTGCTAACTGCCAGGGCCTGACTGCACAGCCTTGGCTGCATGACTCTCCACTGGGATGGAAAAGCAGAGGGGAACTATCTGGGCAAGCTACAGCTCCATGTATCCATTATCCAAATGGATAATCCATGTAACCCTTATCCAAACTGTCAGCCCTCAGAGGGGATAGGGTTCTGCATTACTTGACTCCTATGTCGCCTGTGTTCCTCATGACAACGCGCTGGCATGTGTAGCTTTGCTGCATCACAGCTCCAAAACTGAGGTGGTCCTGGTCCAAGCTCACTTGGCTGCCCTGGCAGGAGCCCCGCACCACAAAAAGGGAGCGCACCAGCCCGATGCACTCCAACATCACTTCTTCAGTGAATGGCTGGATGCGGCGCTTTGGAGAGAAGGTCACCTCCACTTTGCAGGTGTCTCCTCTGGGCTTCAGATTTAGCTCCTTAGTGGGTTTCAAGCAGAGGACCTGCCCAATGAAATGAGTGGAGGCTACTTCATCTGACAACTGAGCGGTGGATCCTCTCTCACTAGAGTCAGAGAAGAGTCTTCCAATTCCTGCTCTGTGCCCACCAACATTGCCCCAGTCCCACTCATTCCCAAATATGAATTCCTAGGTAACACCAAAGGTGTTTTCCTGTGATGCGTCCATCTGGCCATGGTGAGCTGAACTATGTCTTCTGAAGTAATTTCATGCAAGCTTCAAGAGAGCTTTAACTCTTAATCTTTAAAAATTCATTCATCTCCCTTACCTTTCCAGATCTAAAATACATGGCTGCATCCTAATGTATGCGTCTAAAACAGGCTAGGGGAATTGTACCACCTCACTTCTGGCTCTTAGGGGAGTCCTGACACCCAGCTCAGCTGAGGCATTCACACTGCAAATATCTGCTGGCAGAGCAGTCCAAGCAGTGAGGACAGGACAGCACACAGGCAGCTGGGACAGGGCATGGCTGTAATTAGCTACTGGCTCCTGCCCAGAACAGTGCATAGCTACCTGCAGGCACACCAAAGTGCTCTCCAGTGAAGGAAGGGGCCTTACCCCAGCTTCCTGCAGCTCTGGCATGGTGGACATGAGACTGAGCTTAAAAGTGAGAGGGGCAGCACTGTTGTTTGCTATGGTGACAACCTTCTTCACCGTCTGTCCGATGGAGAGGGCTCCCAGGTTCACCACCTTTCCTTGTGGTTCCACAACGTCAACCTGAGGCAGGAGGGATTAATGTAAAGTGAAAGGAAAGAAGGAGAAAAGGCTTTCTGCCACCCTTATGGGAGAAAACCAAAACATGGTAGGCTGGGAAAGAGATGAGGAAAATGAGAAAGCCATGCTGGCTGTCTGCTACCTGCAGTTTTAGGATTTGGATTTGATCTCACCTTCATTTCTATGCCTCTTCCTCGGACCTCAATGGTCTGTTGGTACACACCACTGATTTCAATAGGGATGAGTTCACGGTAAGATGCAACCTCTCTGGGATAGAAAGTGATGGGGACCTCCACTGTCCCTCCTGGGCACAGGACATACACTGGGAAATCCACTTTGAGGTGCACTGTGTTGCTGAACAAGCAGTTCAAACTGGCAGAAAGCACAGCAAAGAGGAACAGAGATGTCACAAGGCTGCATGGGCTCAGACAACAACAGGGCTATTTGAGGCTCTTCCACTTCCTTTCCCTGCACCTTCAGGATTTCACCCACAGTGGTCATGAGGACACAGAGTAGGGATGTGCTAAGCAAGGCTCGAAGGAGAGTGAGGAGAAGTCCTACCTCATATCCTTGTTTGCCTTGTTTGTGATGACAAGGGTCTGCTGAGCAGGTGTCATCCCAGCACGGTAGATGAAGCAGGTTCCAAAGTTGAGTCGTGTGGTGGAGAAGTGGACAGCGGGTGCTACCACAGTGGCCAGGAACACGCAGGTAAATGTGGGACCCTTGCTGATCTGGTGGGGTGAAAGACAGCATGAACCAGCTGAAAATATGGGAATTCCAACCACAAACACCAGAGACAGCTGAGGAAGAGAATGGGGACAGCTGGCTGCAGTGACAGTAAGGAAAAGCAAATGCTGAAGGCATTTCAGCAAACACTGAAAGGATTTCTGTTCCCAGAATGGAAATTGAAGGTAGAAGGCTTGCTTCCCTCTCAGGGAAAGGTTTTTGGAGAGCCGCATCCCTGCGTTGTGCAGCCATGCTCTAGCAAGACCTTTCTGAGCTGTGGGACCTGGCTTAGGAAGGGCCTGGTAAGGAGAAACAGCTCCATCCTGATGCACATCTAGGTAGAACCCCCTTCTCCCACTCCCAAATTAGGGACAGAGAGAGCCTAGTGGATACGTTCTGGAACAAACGTGCTTCCCAAAGGGCTCCTAGATAAACACTTACTAAAATTCTCCATTCAGAAGCTCTCAGACTCCTTGTTTCAGCAGCAGGAGCCTCTTTTGCCTCCTTCAGGCTCTTTAGTGGTGGAGCCCACCCCTGGCTTCAGGCTCCTGCTGCCAAGCTGCTGCGTAGGTAAGGCAAAGATCCTTTACTAAATGTTGGTGACTCACCTGCAGTGTCAGCTTAACATCCTTTAAAGAGCACATCTTTTGCGGGTGAAATGCCAGCTGGGTCTCTGCTTTCTCCTCTGCCTGCAGGGAGCCTGTCCAAGGGGTGACGGTGAGGACCTGCTGACAGGCTGCTGGGCCGCATAGCTCCCATGTGAAGGTGAAGCTGAACTTGCCGTTGTTGCAGATGCTGAAGATGCGCTTGATGTTCTCATTTAGCTGTACCTGTGGGGGAGAAGGTGGTGAAGACAAGGGGTTGGAGTACACACCAATTGCTGGCCAGCCCACTAAGTGCTCCTCCCTCATGTGCTCTGGCATCTTTCCCATTCAGCTAATGACCTGTGTGAAAGATCCATCTCCCTCCCTCTTGAGATCCGATTGCACCCATAAATGAAGAAAAGCTTTCTCTCTTGTTAAAATCTGTCTGCAAAGCTTCTGGTTAAGGTGCAGTCTTGCAGGGCTTTGTGAAGCAAATGGTTCAAGGAACCAGTGCTACTCACTTCTTTGAGGTCAATGACGTTGATTTTGTGTGCACTGAGCTCACTGACATGGCCATCGCTGTCCTGGCATCCGACAGAGACATTCATGCTGTAGCTGGTGGCCTTGATGTTTAAGGAGAGAGGCTGGGTCTTTCTCTTGACATCGCACTTGAGGTTGAAGACCACCTCTCCTTCTATTGCTGGTACCAAGAAGACTGTAATGGGAAGCCTGAGAAGAAAAGACCCTTTTTGCTCCGTTCACCACCTTCTAGTTTTCTTGGCTCCACATTGCCTTCTCTATGGGAGAGCAGCTGTGCAATGGCTATGGTGAGACCCGGGGCCTGGAAGAAACCAGGAATGGCATTCTGCCCTTCCGGGGTCTTCCACTCTCTGTGCTGAGAGCTGTTTAGAGTATGATGATTCCATGCAATGAAACAGCAGAAGATACAACAAAGCAGCTAACACTACCTTTACTGTCCCGTCCATGTGCTGGAGGGCAGCATTGCCTTGAGAGCCTGCTTCTGTCCCAAACACAGAAGAAGGTACTCAGAGACCCCCAGTCTCTCTGATCTGTATGACAAGAGTAACATCCTCTTTCCAAAGAAGAATCGTCCAGCTCCTATGGCAGCAGTACAACGTGAGTGCCACCAAACTGCCTCTGTAATTTCTGTGAGTAATCTCTGGATAGGTGATCAAACACAATCAAACTACAAAGATCTGAGGAATTACCACTTCTCAGCTGAGCAACAGTAACTGATATAGGATGCTCTCTTATCTTGCACCCCACGGCAAGCAAAAATTCAGCATCTTTTAAGCCATAGCAAAGCTGCCTGGAGCGAACATGTTCTCCGTACCCCAGAGCAGGCCATGAATGGGCACAGGGACATCCATAGTGGATCAGCAGATGAGCTAGTGATCTGTCAACACTGCTTGAACTCATGATCGTGTCTGATTGCAAGTCATGGCTGCAGTTTACAAGAAAAGAACATCCATTTTCTAACAGGGGATCCTACAAAACACAGCTAGTTGTGTAAGGCTGTTGCTGCACTCCCACAATGGGCTTATATGGTGCCCATAGTGCTGCTTGCGTGCTTTGCCCCTCTTGGTAGTCTTGCACAGACCATGTGTGGCGGGCTCTGTCACTAAAGGAATGGAGGGAACAGAGTAGACCTTGCACACTTAAGGCTACTGGCTTAGGGGATCACAGGGTTAAAACCCCAAAACATGCTTTTGTCATCAAAACTAGAAGATCTATAGCATGAATTTCTCTAGGAAGGGAACCTAGAAGATTAGGGTAACCTGGACACAACCACTTTACCAAGAAACCTACAGTTTCACAGTGTCCCAACTGGAAACGAACGAAACAAGGTAGATGCCTGCTATTGCTGAGAGGCACCTGGTGACTACCAAGGGGAAAAATCCCAAAAGCAAAACGGCAGTGCAATGTTTGGCATGCAGGAGAGGGAATGTGGCCCGCGAGCTCTTTTACCTTGAAAGAGGAGCGATGGAGCCTTTCAGGGGCTCTACCTTTACAGAGGCCTTGCATCCCTCTGAGAAGAGAGAGCTTTCCCTGAAAGCAAAGCTGAAGGCTTCCTTCTCACTGTTGATCATAAACACAGTCTGGCATACTTCGTGCCCTGGGGAGAGGACAAAGTAGCTACTGAAAACCATTTGTTCCTCTGGCCACTGGGCCACCATTGCCCCCTGGACTCCTGCCTGCCGGCTGAGCACAGCACGCAATCTGCAGTGAAGACCATTGCTCGCAGCATGGCACACTCAGAATGCCAATATGGAAACTCTTCTTGTACAGCATGCACTGTTGCATCCTCTCTGCATGCAAGGGGACACCCTGGACTCCCCTGCCTCCCCCGAATCCCTTCTTGAGAATAGCCTCAACTACATGCCTTGTCCTTGACACATGCCTTCCTCCCCCTCATACACTGGGTGCCAGGAGCTGGATGATCTGCTTAAAAGTGCCTGTTTCCATTTCCAGCTTTCCTTTTGGAGCCTGCTGGAACAACAGGAGTGCTGAGCCCCTGGAGCAGTCCACATCTGAGTGTGCAAGGTATAACCATGGTGCTCACCAGTTAACAGCAACTGGAAGTTCAGGTGAGATCTGTCCAGAGTCACGAGTGGGTCACTGGCATTGCCCACTAACAGAACTGGGACTGAAATGTTCTGCTCAGGGACTGTAAAGATCCAGAATGATTCTGTCACGTCCAGGTGCTGGGGGACGAACTGGAACTTCATCTGTGGAAGAAAGAGGCAAATGAAGGAAAGTTGCTGCCCTTGGCAAGGAGTGTGTGTGTGTGTGTGCAGTTTACACCACCAAGAAACCCAAGGAACGTCTACCTTATGCTGCTGCGAGCCCAGAGATAGGCAGCTGTGCCTAAAGCTTGGCACATGTGGGGTACAGGGTGAGAATAGGTTCATCTGCCAGATCATTTACACTACAGTCAAAGGTTTCTGCATGGTCTTGGCAAGCTCACAGTGATAGGGGATACCCAGTAGTGTAGACATATCCAGTACTAAAGTGGCATACATGTGTAGTGGAGCTATGGATCTACCTTCTTAATTTTCTGCACCCACCTCTGCTTTCTTCCCTGGCTGGATCTGACCTCTCTCTGTGAGGCAGAAGAAAGCCTTCTGTCCTCGTTGAGCTTCAGGATCTTGACAAGTCCACTGGAAGGAGTATGCAGAACTGGTTGGGTTTGTAACCGTGAAGGTCCTGGGAATACAAACCAAAATGGACTACTAAGGTGGTGCTGGGATGTGAACAACTCTTGTCCTGTAGCAGGCATCAGGAACTGCCAGTCCTGGACACCATCTGGAAGGAGTTATTTGGTACTGGGAACTATGCTGGGAGCGAGCACAAACATTTCACCTGCTTTCTAGGGACCCTGTTTGTGTCTCAGGTGACTAAAAATTAATAGCTATCCACAGAGAAATTAGCAAAGAAATTATGCAAAATCTTGCATGTTGAAATGGTAAGATCAAATGAAAATGGTAAAATCAAGTCCAGTAGGAGTCTCTTGGAAGAATAGTGCTCTCTACTGTGGCTGCAGCCTTTGCTGATCCTGTACAACTGGTAATCTCAAAGGAGTAAGAATGTTCTGTGGAGGGACAAAGGTTGTATTGGCCACAAAGCAGAAGCTTGGGATACATGGTCCTCCCAGACTGACCCACACTATTGAGGAAAAGGACAAAGAGAACCAAAAATTGGCTAGTTGGTCTTCACTGACCAGGTTCTTCCAGGCCCAGGACAGACTGGAGGCCAAGGGTCAGCAGATCACAGACAAAGCACAGATGTACAATGGGGCTTGGAAGAGGAGCTGGAGAGGTTCTCTGGGTAAGGGGCATGACTGGGAGACCATCAGCCAGAGAAGCCATGTCCACACCTACCTGCTGCTTCTGCTGCACACCCCAATCGCCACAAACTCAATCACTCTTGTGCTGAGATCTAACATTGTCTCCTTTGGGTCCGTCAACTTTGGGCTGCGCCTGTTTGCTGTGAGGTAATCAGAATCTTCTAGTTCAAAGTGGCAGTTTGTCATCAGACTTTTCCCCTTCACAACCACCTCTGGGCACTTCTGGTTTGGTGTCAGGTTAGGAATACTAGGAAGAAAGGGACTGATATTAGCCAGGTAAACATTTCCAGACAGCCAGATGCTTGCCTGTCTCTTTGCACAGCATGTACTGTTGTACCCTCTCCATGCAATTACTGTGCAGAAAATGAAGCAGAACTGCATTCCCTGCCACAGAGACAGAAGAAATGGCACAAACATAACCAGTGATGTGTCTGAAGACCAATTGCAGTGCACAGGTTTCTCTGCAGATAAGGAGGTCATGCTTGACTGATAAGGGAGCGTATCGCTTGGTAGGCCCCTTGGTAGCCTTTCTTGTCCTCTCATTCCACAGAGATCCTTACAGGAGCTTAATATTTCATGCGATGTGTTTTCCCAGTGCCTCCATGCCTGCTTCTACCAAAGCTGGATGATCATCTTTACTCCTGCATGTTGATCGGCTCTGCTATCTGTCTGTGGCTGGTTGTCCCCAGGTTCTCACCTCACCCATCCCAGAGGCACAACCATGACTATCCATCAGTAGCATGAGCTGAAAAGTGCCAGGACATTTCCTACCTGCAGAGCATACGGCTCTCAAAGTCCCCCATGCACACTGGAGAGAACTTCATCTGGAAGAGCTGCTCCTGGCCAACAGGGATGGTGCCACTGCAGGGCTCGACAGAGAACGGCGACGTGCCATGGATGGCATTCAGAGATGAGTTCAGGGAGGAAGAGATGTGCTCCAGTGCATGGTCCAGCTGACCCAAACAACGGCTGGGACGGAGCTTCCCAGAGGTACCACAAGTGGAGGAGACAGAATCCCCTGCGGTAAGGAAGAAGCATGAAATCTCTCAAGGAGAAAATCCTTTGCTCCCAGCAACTCTGCCTCCTGCTGCAGTGGACAGAAGGGAGCTGGGATGCACTTGGAGTGTCTCTGGCCAAGTGCTTTCAGCAGGAGGGCTCCCACTGAAGAACAGGCAGAGTGGCCCAGTTTGTGTTTTGCTTCTGTGATACGGCTCACTAAATCATAATCCCAGAAAGTATTGGGGAGAGGTGGGAGAACAGGTGTAAGAAGAGGGTGGGGGGAAGCAAATACAGTGAAATGGCCCTGCAGAGACACAGAGAACTCTATAAAGACACTCAGATAGTGGACAGGAAGGCTATGTCTATGTTAGCAGATTAGAAGGGCCCAGGACAGAAGCCTGCTGCTTCGCACCATGCTGGACTGGGGAGCTAGATGCAAACGTCTCCCACAGGACCACTTTTGGCCAGCATTCATTCCCAAACCATGTCCAGGATCTAACAGAGACACCTGTGTTGCAGCATCTGGGAGAATTTCTGGGTGCTGTTTCACATCCCAGTCCAGTCAGCCTCAATACTTAGCATTAAGGACAGTATTGAGTCCTGCAGAACTGAGCTTTGCTTGTTGTGTGTGGTGGAGAAAAGACTTTGGGGAACAGTGCTGCTGTCCTTCACACCCTTTCCTTCTTTCCTCTTTCTCGGGCTTTTATAACTAACAACCAGACAGCTAATGCTGGTCCAGCAGACCAGCTCCAGCATGAGGGCGCTCTGTGCTGGGGAAGAGTCAACACCAGGACCCCAGGGGAGGGAGACAAGCATATTCAGAGCACCAAGGACTTTGACTGAGGTCTCTCATCCTGACTATCATAAAGCTGTCCATGCTAGGAAACGCAAGGGTTGACTGCTCTCCTATATCCTGTTTCTGATGAGACCTCTTGGACACATAGCCTTGCTTCCTTGCAGCCATCCAAGGAAAACAAGCACTGACACACAAGCACATTGCTGTGGGTTAATGAGTCACAGCCCTACCACTGAGCTCCAACATGCTGGTAGCAGGGTCTCTGTCGACAGCAACACTTCTGTGCCTGAGTTAGGAGGGTCAGTTTTAGACAGTGACACTGCATTTGCTTTGGACTGGAGGATCACACACAGACAGTGATATAGATCAGCTCAGTGCTACACCATCAGTTTTCCCAGTCTCAGAGACTTCCCAAAGAGCTGCCATTATGTCCCTGTTGCCAGTTCTGACCCAGGCTCAGCTCCCATGCAGACCAACAGGTTAAAACTTAAATGGGAAATTTAGGTTATACATAAGGAGGAAGCTCTTTACTGTAAGGGTGGTGAGGCACTGGAATGAGTTGGCCAGGGAAGTTGCGAATGTTCCATCCCTGGCAGTGTTCAAGGCCAGGTTGGACAGAGCCTTGGATGACATGGTTTATTGTGAGGTGTCCCTGCCCATGGCAGGGGGGCTGGAACTAGATGATCTTAAGGTCCTTTCCAACTATAACGGTTCTATGATTCTATGATACTATGAAAGGCAGAGAGGGGGACAAGGAGAAAGTCTCCAGCTGCAGTTGGGAGATGCTGATGAAATCAGATGACTGGACAGGGATGAAAAAATAGTTCATGTTTTGGGGTGAAGTGGCATAGTCTACTCCCCAAGCCTTCAGCTGCCAACTGAAACACCCTGGGCATGCCCAGCTCCTATGCAAAGCCAGTGCCTTACCATTCAGATTGGGCAGGAGCAGCTCCCCAGTGTGGTTCATTGCCCTTTCACCCTCCACAGTTGCCATCCAGGTGTATTCCAGGGCCACATTCCCTGTATTGGACAGCTGGAAACTGCTTTTCAGCAAGAGAATAAATAAATAAAAAGAAATTAAAAGAAAACATCCAATAAGTACAAAGCAAGTAGAAAAGTATTCTTTACGGTGGACTCCTGGTACACGTTTCTTTCTGGTGACAAGCATCTTCTTCCTCAAGCATCTCTGTTTCATCTAGGTTGCTGCCCTGGGCTGCCCCAAGACAAAGTACTTCAAAGTTTGGATGTTAAAGAGGAAAAGGCAGACATGGTGCCCAGGAGGTTAATTCAAGGGTCTTATTCTGGTCTTTATATCTCAGTTTGACATTATTTTGACTGCAAACTCATTCTCAAGCAGATCAGGACAGGCAACATGCAAAGAAAGCAAGACCATGGTTGTTCTCAGCAGAACCTCTCCTGGCATGTCTTGGCAGGATGGTGTCTACTATCTCCTGCTTGGCTTTGTATGCAGATATGTGGGCCTCAGCACTTGGCCAGGACTCAGAAAGGGTGAAACAATAAATGACTTGTTTAAAGGAAAGAACAGCAGGTGAGACTGTGCAAAAAGTTCCAGGAAGGGACTCAGATCCATATGTGGGAGATCTCCAGGACATGTGGAAACTGAAACCTCAAGAACCAGCAGGCAGCACCACCCCCCTCCAAGCCTGGCCAGCCTCTTAGAAATTAGAAGAGGTTTTAGAAGAATTAGAAGAAGTGGCTGAGAAATAAATATGTCAGTGTAACTTTTGTTGGCACAGGACCATAAGTAGAAGGAAAAGCAGAGGCTACCAGAGAGCACAGCACAGCTTTGGGGAAGCAGATGCTAGGTCAACCCTGGGAAAGCCAGCTCCCACTTGCAGGTCCCTGCCTGGCCTTCAGCACTCACGTGAATGTCCTTGTCTGGAAGAGCAAGGTCTCCTTGAACTGAATCATGTCCATATCCAGCTGGAACTCAGCATAGTCAACTACAGCACTGAGGTGAAGCTCCACCTCACGGCTGCTCTTCTCCAGGACAGTGTGAGCTGGTTCTGGGGTTGTCTTGATCACCTCCATAGAGGAAAGGGAAGAATCATTAAGCAAAGCCTAGAAAGCCAGGCTGAGCAGGGAGTCTTATGGCCTTAAAGTCACATATAGGGGCTAGAAAGGACCATTCCCATTTATTTTGCCTGAAAGATGATAAAATTTTACCCTTCTGCTGCCTATTTGTTTCTACCTATTGATCAAAGCAATCACCACCACGACTGTGTACACCCATGGGGACTATGACTGGGTTCAGTCCCTGTGTTTCATCCCTGTAGAGTGTCTGACGTTTTTCCTGGCCCCTATAAATCCCAGAAGGTCTCTAAATTAGAAACAAGTTCCCCTGCAGGAGCCCTGTGGATGAAGACCTCCAAGACTGAACAAACCTAGAAAGCACCTTTTCCTTCTTGTCTTATGAGAAAGTGCCTTCCAGATGTCATGTTGGGCAACAGTCACAGAGGTGGGGGATTGGCAACAGGTATTTTTGGGATGGAATGAATTCTTTAGGAAGGTCTCTGACTGCTGATGCTCTGATGAGGAAGAAGTTTGGTTTACAGCTTTTACAGTGCTTCAGAAACTAGGGAAGAACCATCAATGGGTGTGTTTGACGATAATGATAGTAGAAGCAAGAGTTTCTGGAGATGACACCCAGATTCCTGCATGACTGTCCTACAGTGCCTGGGCTGCTCCATAATGAGATATCCCACACAATACAGAGATCACAACCAAAATATCTGGTGTCAGTGTAGACAGAGCTCAGAGGACACACACACAGCATGCTGGAGGGTTACCCAGGATACACAGGAGCACTAATGCTGCTCTCCAAGAGAAAGAGCACAGTGAATTTACCTCCTTGGTGAAAAGGCACTGAATCAGATAAGACACTTTAACACCATAAAATACAATGAAATCAGAAAGTGTGACCTCCCATTACACACAGGCTGCAACACTTTGGCCTTTGGCAGAGACTGACATTTTGCATGTGGCTAAACATCTGGCAGTGTTCAAGGCCAGGGTGGACATAGCCTTGGGTGGCATGGTTTAGTGGGCGGTGTCCCTGCCCATGGCAGGGGGGTTGGGACTAGATTATCTTAAGGTCCTTTCCAACCCTAACTATTCTATGATTCTATGATCTCTTTCCAAAAGACCTCCCCATTTTGTGCGAGCATGTCAGGTCACTGTGCATCCACCTCTCCTCTAACATGCACTGCTCTTTAACCTCATGGGATGGATTAAATAAAGGAGGAAGCAGGAGCTGTTTAGTCAGCAGAGATGTCAGTCTGCTGCCTTCAGCAGTTCTTTTTGCAGAAGCTCAGTAGCTTTTGCTATTGGGTTTCTTACCTTCCTCACAGGCCACATGGCTGCTGAGTCCCTTCTGGTATCTATCCACTCGACAGTGTGCAGGCGGTCATCCCAGTCCATCACCTCCTCTGGTGGCAGCTGGAAGGCGATCCTCACAACCTTACACTTCACAGGGTGCATTTTGAAAGCAACCGTGACATCTGATTTCAGGGTCACTGTGATGTCCTTAGCACAGCCAGCATGGAGGTGTCCCACCTACAGAGAACCAGAGAGCCAAGACCAAACTGGAATCACTGGCAAGGGCAGGACTGACAGCAAAGGGATTGATGTGGTGAGCAGCTGTGCTAGGAACCTGCATCTTACTGTGTCTTTATCTGAGGCTTGACAGAGGAAAGTTTGAACAAAAGATGCCTCATCCTGTAACACAGTCTTTACTGCAGGGCTGATGTCTCTGCCCCAGCAAAGCCAGGGATTGTATCTCCTACATGGCACTGGAACTTCCTTTTACCAGTCTATGGTGACTCCCTGCTAGCTCCCAGGAAACCATTGGGTACGGCTTGAGCAACAGAGAAAGGCAGAGCTGTCCTAGCTCACCTGGGGGGAGAACTGAAATGGTGGGTCTACCAGCCACTCAAACCGCAGCACCTCCACCTTGCTGCGGTTGCTGATCGTGAAGGTCACAGTGTAGGGTGTTCCGACGTGACAGTCCCCAAACTGGATGTGATCCACTCTGGCAGCCGCTAAGAATAAGAGCAAGAGGTCTCAGCATGCAGTGAGGTCCATCTGACCCCTCACATGCACAGACATATGTATGTCCCACTCTTCCTTGCTCCAAGCCTTCCTCCTGCTGGGAGATGCAGTTCTCCATCCTGCCACTTTCAGGAATATGCCCCAACATGTCCCTAAACCCGTGGCTGTGCTGTGCAGAGAGACAGCTGTACAGCATGCACTGTGTCTGTGCATGCAGCTGGCATTCTCACAGGCTACCCAGTCCAGTGGGCAACAGCACAGGCCCCGTTACACAGAGGGCACTAATTATCACACATGGTCTTCATCTCAATTGACTATGGGCTAGTAGACCTCCTTTCAGAGATAGGAGCTGAATGCTGGCATCTCTGACCCTTCCCTGCTAGCCTGCAAGATTCTCCCTTGACAGAGGATCTTTCCCTGTGTTCTTATGTGTGGCTGCTCTGCAGGCTACAAAAGGCAACAAGAGCTGTTCCCAAAGGCTGGACCACACCTGTGCTGTCACAGGGTGAGCAGATATGTATTTTCCTGTTCCTTGCTTCATCTTGGCAGCCTCTCCTCTCTTACCCTCAATTATGTCTTCCTCCAGATTGCCCTCAGTGTTCTCCTCCTTGTTGTCTGACACTAGTCCATGGATGTTATCCAGCGTGAAGTCATCCTCGTAGCCTTCACCTAACAGCTGAATGCTGGTCTCTTCAAATGGGTTATCCACCACTGACAGGTAGATCTTCCCTTTCACACGTTGTGCCAGGGTGGGTTTGAAAAGCACATCAAACTCTGCTGATTCCCCTTGATGCAGCACCAGGGCAGCGGTGTGAGGCTTCCTGGCTACACAACAATGGAAATCAGAGACAAGTGGTAATACAGGAGAACTAGCTTCATGGGGTAATAAACAGGAGTAAGAGGTTGAAACTCATCTGCCTCTAACTGCAGGCTCTTCCACAGTGTTCACAATGTTCTTCTGCTATGTTCACAAGACTATGACCATGCATATCACTGCTTAAGTGTCTTAACCTCAGGTTAAAACCCAGCTCTTACTCAAACTGCATTCAGCCAGCTTCTGACATACACAAAGCTGAGTCAAAGAGTGGTTTTGGCTTTTCTTGGCTGGCTGTGGGCTCAAGGGCTGCCTCCATTCAAACTGCTGACTTCCCACATGAAGCAAAGACCTCAGATGGTGCAATGACTTAGTGATAGTCCCCCACAGCTCAATCCACCATGTCTGGAACAGAAAAACTTCCTACAACTTGATAGGAGGAAACCTTGCAAAGAGTCCTATGAAAAACTAGGGGTACAGAGCACCACAGGAAAGAAACTATCTCTAACATCTGGCTGTTGTTTGGATGAGCCAAGAGCAGGGCACACATTTTCCCTGTGTGGATGACCACACTTCATGGTTATGAATTTACCTTCTTCAGGGGAGTCCTCCTTCATGTCTGCAGCTTCATAGATACAGTGTGTAGTGGGCCTGGCTTTCAAGAAGAAAACTCCCCCTTCATCCAACAGGTCAATCATCAGCTGATGAAAAGGAACATAGAGCATGACCACACTGGTGTGGGTACAGGATGGCATGTGGATTAACATTGTACTGTTGCTGATCTGGCACTGGGAGCCCAGCAGCCTCTCCCGTCACACATAGCTCTTAGCACGAAGTTTAAGTAAAATTAGACAGGAAAGGGAGAAAAAAAAGTGTTCAGAGGCATTGGGATGTAATTAAAATACAACCAAAAAGGACAGAAAGTACTAAAAGTAATAATAAGAATTTAATTAAACTACAACTGAGATTAAATTGTAGTAAAAGACGATCAATTACAATCTAATGTAACTAGGACATCATGTGTGCCCACATGAGAACCAAAACATGAGAATAGAGATGGGGGAAAAATACCCCACCAACTTTCTGGTGTTGTGTTTAGCTGAAAAGGACAGGCTGATGAAAATATCGCATTTCTGAAACTCCCTTCCTGGAAATAGACATCCATCATTTGCTTATAAAGAATTCCCAAGACCTGCTTCCACATCTACCATGTTTTCTGGGACCTTTCCTTCATGGAACAAGGACTTGTTCCCAGACCAGAGCAGCCCCATGGCAGGTACTCACCTGGACAGGTATGATGCCACTGTTATGAAGGACCAGAGGCAGTTTTTCTGAATCACCCAGCAACAACTTCTTGAAGAGCAACAGAGGGTTCCCTCTCTTATTGCGAAGCACCGGGCACAGGACCATCACCCGAGGTAAATTCCCATCTCCACTGATATCAAAGACCAGGCTTTGTGCTTTCATTGCTGTACGACTGCAGAAGAGGCAGAGGTGGAATCACCACAGTAGCTACTAACCTTTTTCCCACTGGGCAACCCATGAAGCAAGACCATCCACTCTGTTTGCCTTGGCTGGTGCTTCTTTTACCCACAACACAACTGCTCCTCACCCTTCTCCTCCCCATCTGATCAGGGCCATTCACAAGAGGAACGGCTCTGAAGAGCCAGAGCCTTCCAGCATAACACACAATAATTTCACTCATGTAGTACAACAGACTAATTAAGAAGCAAACAGATGAGATGCGGCAAATGCACTAGCTGTGGTGGTGACATATGCAAAAAAGCACATGCAGAGCATGAAAACAGTATGAAAACAAGAAGGGAAAAATAAATAAATAACACCATCAGTGCAGATTATTTCCAAGGACACTAAAAAATTGCTCATTAGGGCAGAAAGCTGACTTATCTTGTCCCACTTCAGTGACCAAAAGGTTGGGGTAGAGCACATCAGGGTCCCTGTACATAGGTCCTGGGACAGAGGAAACTGGCCTCCGCTCTTATAAGAGGTACAAATGCTCCTTTAACATAAAATAACTTAATATAACCCAGGTAACTACATAGATTGTATCATTTTAATATAAACATGGAAGAAATAATGCATGCTGACTTGCTGGCATCTAATCTTCATCTAATTCCTTGTCTTTGGAAAGCCCCAGCTCAGCTGTTGCACATCTTGATTTTTTTCTGATTCAGTCACTTCCAGCTGGCTACTTCGTGTTGCACTGTCTTCATAATCACTCCTATTGGCTAAACTATCACCCGTATTTTTCTGCTTTGCTATATCTAGTAGTTACTGCCTTCTATAAAGCTAAGTTTACCTAAGGTAACTGAAAGCCTTAGGATTAACAAGAGGTCTATGTCCTCATATAGGAGAGGTAGCTGTCAGAAAGGTTCCCCCACAGGGTGAGTTACCTTGCCTGGACATCAAGGGAAGCCTCAAAAGTGCACTGGTAGGTCTCCATTGACTGGGGAGTGAATGCCACTGTAGCAAAGGCATGGGAGCAGCTGGGAATACACATCCGAACAGGATCCACCTCGAAAACGTCACTAATACGGTTGTTAAGCTTGGGAACACCATAGAATGGTGTTAGGAGGAAACATACTTCAATGTGATGCAACATTATTCATATATGCGTCACTGGGAACAGCCCCACACAGCATGTATTCCTCCCTCCTTCCCTCGACGGGCTCCTTCATCTCAGAGTGGTGCTGACCTTGCACGGGGAGCTGCCATAAGGGCCAGAACTGCAAAAGCTTGCTTTGCACTCTGGGCAGTCATCCCAGCACAGACGGGAGGTGGGGACTGCATGGAAAACCCTGAAAATAACCTAGAATTGGCCTTTAATGACAAGTTAAAAACCAGGGAGCCCCAGAAAATCGTCTGCTTTGAGCCCAGGTACAGTCCAGTAAAAGCCCCCATCTGAGCATGCTTCCAAGAGATGTTCGCAAGGGTTCAGGTCTCCTACCAAAGACCCAGAGGCGTGAGCCAAAACCTTGCTTGAGAGATGCTGAATTCAACCCAACTGTAACCCCAGCATTGTTGCACTCCCCTGTAGTCTGACCTGCACAGTGTTGAACTAGTCTGGGCAAGAGGAAGCAATGAAACTGGAGAATGAGGCAGGCTATCACAGCCTTTAAACAGCAAGTCACCCTGGCCTCTTGTCCTTACCTTACTGGGGACAGGTCTAACGGATAGGACAATGTTACAGGGGACTTTGCCCACATTGCAGATCTTGAAGCGAGCTGTGGCCCGGTGCCCAACCAGAACATCGGTGAAGATAAACTTGTTCTCATCTGTGATGAAGATGCCCTTGTCTTGCACTGTCCGTAGGATGTGGCAGAGGTTGTTGTTGCTGCAGATTCGATGCTCCTCAAAGATGGACTCTATGTCATCGACCACAAATGCTGCAAGCAAATCAGAGGAGTGCTGAGGATGGAGAAGCCATCCTCCTGAATTTATCTGGACCCTGTTGGCCTCTCAGAAGACTTGATGAGCCCCTTCTGTCCAGGTCACTGCAAAACCCAACCTTGGGTGGGAGAGTTGGCTGTGAGGATAGAGCTCAGTCACCCTCAGTCTTAAAGGGTATTGATTTAATTTTAATCTTCCATGCGTCCCTCCCAGCCTCTCCTCACTGGTGCACTTGAAAAAGACTGGAACCTCTGAGGATTTTAAGATGGGACTTCAAGGTCAGGGTGCCTCTCTATTCAAGCAGTAAGTTTAAGTGCTGATCAGCACCAGTGGACAGGGCATACCTGGAAGGCAGGACTCAGCAAACAGGGTATATGGGATGCCAAAAGGATTATCCCTTGGGTCTCTGTCGCTGACATCGATGGACAGGAGCTCCTTGCATGTCCCCAGTGGCTCTGCAGAGCACTCCACTGTGATCATCTGCTGGCCCCCAGGAGGGATGGTGCCAAAGCCTGGGTACACTGTGAACATGCCTATGGTGAGACGAGCCTGAAGAAAGAGGCAGATCAACAGCCTTACCTTGAGCATCCTCAAAAAGGAGCATGCCACTCCTGTGCCTCCAGGCAGGCCCAAGCCCCCAGCCCCATGGCAGGGAGGGATGACTTTGTAGCTCAAAGGCAGTACCAGGATAAAACAAACAAGCCAGGAGGAGCTGCAGGCTTGTCCTGAGTGAGGAAAAGGAGTTTGGGTGTAAAGGGTGAAGGTGGCAGCAGGGATGCTTCAGCCTCTTGGGGTAAAACAGGAGAGCAGAAAACTGTGAGAAATTATGGGAAATGGGAAGAATGATGGGATGAAGAAAAACAAAGCTCATCTGATATCTGTGGACTGGGAGCTCAAACAGGAACATTCTGCACCTTTCGTATTCACACACCTATTTTGGCTAGCAGCTATCAAACACAGAACCTATTCCCCTCTTTTGCTCTGCAAGCTCCAGGTCTAAATTGAGCATGGAACTGTCAGTGGGACTGAGCAGCTCCTGCCTGTGGGTGGGAGACAACGGCCCTCCATCATGTGGACTGTGCCCCATCCCATGGTGATGAGTCCCCTGCCTGCAGCAGCATGTGTCAGGGAGCAGGGACAACTCACCTGTGGGACAGGGTTTGGGTCCTTTTGCAACAAGCGCTTGCTCAACTTGGCTGACAGAACCACTGACTTTCCATTTTCACTCTCTTGGGAGTGAGCAGATTTCATTTGATGTGCACTAAGAGGAGAAAACAGAAACATCCATCATACATAGCTCCCCCTGCCTTCCTCAGAGGCTGAAGCTGGCCTTCCTAGCCATGGAGGAAAGCCTTCAGGCTCCTGGCTGCTCCCAGAGGGCTGCCTGCATCACAGTGATGAAGCTTATGGATAGGTCAGCTGTATCACCAGCTTCATCCTACACATGGGGATACTAAGGCATTTTTCTGCTCCCTGTTCACAAGCCTGTGATGCTGAAGGACAGTAACCCAGGTGTCCTGGCTGCCTGTCACACCCCAGCCATGATATGGTGCCTCGTCAGGCAGGAAGGATGGTGCAGGTCCCCTCTCACCTTTTCTGTGGCAACAAAGACGCAGCCTGGTCTTCTTGGTAGATGAGGAATTTAAAGTCAAGGATGCCTTTGTTTTCCAGCATGAAGCTGCAGGTTTTCCTGGTGCCACTCACCATAGCACCAAAGCTGATGAGTGAGGCAGGGTGAATACTGTACTTGCTGAACACAGCTTTTGCTGACACCCTCACTGGGATGATGGCAATGGTCTCACCTTCACAGATGTGGGGATCAATCACCTGCAACCAGAGAATGGCTTGGTAAGTACAGCAAAAAGGCCAGCCTCTATCTCTGTCCCCTGATCCCAGGTCCCCATCAGCTCACCATCCCTATTTAAATGCCTCCTCCAGAGCCAGATTTTCAGCTCTGCTTAGGAAGCATCACAAATGGTTTCTGAAAGACTCTGTCACTTAAATGTGAGAGAGGATTCCCTAGCTAAAGCCCTCCTTCCAGAAGACACATGTCACTCTCCCACTTCCCAGTGACGGTGTGCTATTACTGCCTGGCCCAGGCAGCTCACCTGGCACTGCAGGATGGGTTTGTCCTCAATGCTAAGTTCCATCTTAGGGTGGAAGAGCAGCTGGACCTGCACAGAGCGCTCGGAGCCAGCCAGCATGCCTCTCTGCGGCTGGACAGTGAAGTGGGATGCCAAGTCAGGTATGCTGGTATGTGTGGTTTCCAGCTTGAAACTGGGGAGAAAGAGAAGGAATAAAACTGCAGCAGTTAAAAGTCCAGGGGCCACCAGCACAGCAAGGACATTGCATAGCACCATAAAAAATATCAAGGGGAAAGAGTCCAGTTCTGCTTGGGGATTCCCAAATCTTGACACAAAGTGCAGACAATCATGAGTGTTGCAAGCTAACCCTGACACTGCGTTTTTTCATTCGCTCCTTCCAAGAGTCTCATTAAGAGAGATGTGCCAACCCATAACAGAAGGCAATGAATCTCAGCAGTGAGTGGCTTATATTTTGGTGTCTCTCCTGGTTCTTGCTGAACTGTGAATTGTGTTTGGCTGGATCCTCTATTAAAATATTTCAGATCAGAAAGCCCAGGTTTTGTATTTACTCAGACCATGACGTAGCCGAACAGGTTGTAGCCATGGGCAAGAGAAGGCAGATGGTGGCACCATGCATTCACAGAGCAGGCAGCTGGACCCACCTGTATGCAATCTCATACTTCCCTTTATTCCTCAGAGTCAGCACTTCCTTTGCATCCTCCAAGACTTTAAGGATTCCAAAATCAATGCTGCCATCTGTACCTGCAGAAAACCCACAGAGTGAGGTAAGAAGTGAAAAATATTTGTGATCTGCTGCAGACTATACCAAGTGACTGGAGATATATCAATCTGCACATGAAACTGCACACTTCAAAGCTCAGAGGTGAGAGACTCAAGGCTGTCTGTGCCATATTGAAGGATACGTGCTTTACAGATCCGTGCCACACTTGTATGCTATCTCATCCTATGCACCAAGTGCTTAGCTTGCTTGCCTGCCAACACAATGCAATGCAACAGGAGTACTTTGTCTGGGGACATCCACTGACCTTTAGAAATGCTGATGCTCAGAGCAACATCATAGGCCTCTGCAAAGACTTGGATATTTTCGGTGTGAGCAATCCCCAGGTCATTTTCTGTGTCTGAAACCTGAGGCAGCAAGAAACAAACACTGCTTAAACCATTCTCCTCAATTCTTTTGGTAGACAACATCTGAGTCCTTGTCTCTGCCAGCTGCTTCCACTGTGGTCTCCCCTGCTTGCCAAGTGTTTGTGGACTCCCAGGTTTTCCTAATCTGTTCATCTCATGGTCTGACACAGCAGCAGGATTTGGCTGCAGTAACAAACACTATCAGCCCAACTCTGCTCTTCTACAGCAAGGAATGCTGCTGCTAAAGCACCATGGCAGGCATGTAAAAACAACCATGAGAAGTATAAGTTATCCCAGAGCAGGTGGCATTGATCCAACCAAGCCTCTCCTCTTCAATCACTCAGCATCCTCACCGAAATGTAGCTTCTAAACCATGTGGAGCAACATTCCAAGGTGAAAGTTTGCTGCTTTGTGTTAAGAACCCCAGACAGACTCCAAGAAGGGTTCAGGGAGCATGCCAAAGTCTGGACAACCAGGGCCTGGTTACCCAGCAATGCGCGTAGAAAGAAATCTCATGAAGTCTCATAATTTTGTTCTCTCTGCAAGGTACCCTTCAAGCAGTCTCCATCCCTAAGAGCACAGAGCTGATCACTCCCCCTTGCTTTGGCAGGGAGGCCATAGTCCCCCTCACCTCTAGTCGGATCATCTTCTTAATGCTGAGAGCCTTCACAGGCTTAAAATAGAGATGCACGTCAAACTCCGTGCAGGGACCAACGATGCCCTCAGCTTCAGACACAGAGAAGTCCTTGCCGAGGTTCTCCAGCCCACTGAGTCGCCAGGCCACAGGCAGTGGGGTGCAGTTTTGCAGGACCAGGGTCTTGCTGTCCGTCCTGCAGAGACAAGATAACACTCAGCACTGGCTGCTTGACTGGCATGCCAGCCTTGCAATTGAATGCAGCTTGGAGAAGCCTCATCCCCACATCCAAAACCATAGTTAAACACTTTCCCTTTGCCACAAGTCTCAGAGATGAGGTCTTTGGGGAGACCTGGGTGCTGAAAGTGTACCCAACATAAGAGAGATAAGGAGGAGCAACTGAATTGCTCACTGAACCAGCAGCCAAGATATAAATGCACCAGGATGCCCATTGCACAGCACTGCTGGGGGCTACAGAGCTTGTGGCTGTCATGAGATATCCAAGCCAGCAAGGAATGGTGAGCAAGAGACTGGATCTGTTGGGAGAAGCCAGCCTCCCATCTGAGTGGCCACAGAGCCAGCAAGGGAAGCTGGAAGGGAGCTGGCTAACAGCTCGTGTCCCCAGCAGAGCCTGTGGGGTGGGATGACTGACCTGTGCAGCAGCAGCCTGTCGAAATGCAACTGCCTGGGGCTGACCCCCAGCTCCACCTGCACCCCCTGGCAGCACAGGCGGAACACCACCGGCTCTGGGTTGCCGTCAATGGAGCAGATGAGATTGTCTTCCACGAGACCAGCTGAAGTGGGGTATGCCCAAATGCTCAGCTCCTGGTTCCATCCCCGCAAAAAGAAACACAGAAGAGCATTCAGTGAGCAGAAGGAACAGGTCCTGGGCACTTCTACCCATGCCTGTCCTACCTACCCATCTCCTACCTGCTTCTCGTTTGGTTTCAGCTTCATGCTGGGAGGGTCTAAAAGGAATGTGTCCGCTTTGAGATCGCGCTCAAAGCAGAATTGCACCTCTGCTTCCAAGGCAGTGATGTTGAGGATGGTGATCTTCTCACAGTTGCTAGGATGGGGCAATGCCTTGTACCTGTCCACAAGAGGGGAAAAGGCTGCTGAGGAGACTGCTGCCCTTGAAACAGACTGAGGAAAGTGCCATGTTCTGGCAACAGGAGGCCTCACTGGAAGACCACGGTCTAACAAGCTGGCTAAAGATCACTTCCAGGGGCATGTTGCACAGTCTGTGTCTTCATCCTTGTGCTACTTTGATGTCTGCCCTACACTTGGTGCCTCCATCCCAGAAGCCTGATAATGCACAGGCCACTTAAAGAGTATTTCACAAAATATCAATTCAAAGGCAAAAATAAAAGTACACCAGGAACATGGGTTCTTCCACCTTCTTTGTTAGATTTCCTTCCCTGCAGGGTATAAAGAAAGGCTTTTGAAAAAGGTTTTAAAAATAGTTTAGCTTATCTCTTTCAAACAAGTCACAAAACTGCCTTGTTGGGTTAGCTCAAAGCCTGAGGGAAGGAAACAGAAAGGATTCATTCCCAAGAGGAATGCTAAATTCAACAAAGTCCCTCCTCTCAGGTGTGGAACAGAGATCTGGAGTTAAAGGGCTAAGAATGTGAACAGAAACCCAAAAGCATTCATCAGCCTGGCTAAAGATCCCATTTTCTTTTTTAAACTATTTAGATTTAACATCCTCAGGTTGCCAAAATACCACTAGCTCTGCAGAGCTCCCATGAAGACAAGAACTTAATTTCTAATATTAAAACAAAAGTTACATGCTACAATGGACAACTTTTTTAGGCAGACTTTATCCAGCAGTGAGGATCAGGAAAATAACTCCCATTTTTATTCCTCTGCAGCCCACCGCACGCCTCCCCTCCCCCACAGTGGCAGGTAAAATCACAGTCTTACTAATATTACAAATAAGGAATGGTTTACAAAACCATCAGCAGAATAATTGCTCATTCAGTGTATCTGTAGAACTCAAAGAACTTGAAAAAAGCACCAAAAATTCATTTCATAGGTGATAAAGCTGAGATGTGGAGGGGGGACACCAAGGAACCTACCAGGTAGGAAGATCAACTCTATCTCTCTCCAGCTCCTCTAAGACCAATGTGTCTGTCAAATGCTCACAAACCTGTGGTCCTTCAACCCCATATATCTATTTCCTGGGTCTCTGCCTGGACCTGCTCTGAACTGTGGCACTAGGACATGTCTCAAGCATGATCATGTGAGCACAAGGCCCTGGAGATCCCATCCCAACATCTCACTTTGCACAGGCAGTGCATCAGGATATTCACAGGGGACAGGGATTACATACCACTCTCTTGACTTTCCACACCGCAGTGGCCCAAAGTGGAATACACCTGTGTCCATGACATACTGCTTGAAGATGATGTCATCATCTGTCTTGCTCTTCCTCTGGTGAGGGAACACCACCCTGGACAGAGAAAATGCTGAATGAAGAACTGTGAGATGCTCTAAATAGAAATCACGGTCAGAAAGCCATAACCCTTACTGGTGGCTGAGGTACCAGTACTGGTTCCCAGTTCCAAGCATGAGAAGAGATGCTACTAGGCGGTTCAAGCAGCATGCTCTGAGCAAGTCAGAAGGTCACTGGGGTACATGGGGCATTCTTGGCTCCGAGTTAAGGGGGAATCAATTGTGGGAGGCTCCCAGGGACCAGCCTTACCATGGGTCCTGGCTGATGGTGGGATACAGGCAGATGCCCCTGCAGTGCAGCTGGTACAGTCGGTTTGTCCCCAGGATCTCAAAATGCAGCACCTGATCAAACTGGCCAACCTCTGCAGAGCTGAAGAAGACCTTCAGTTCCACCTCACCGCGGGCAGGCACTATCCACCGGCAGCTGCTCAGCCTGGCAATTAAAGAGGAGACTTCAGATATTGCTAACAAACAAGGCAAAGAGGAGGATCATGAACTCGCCATCCCAGGGAGGCATCACCAGAGGATCCCTGAGGAGCTGGGGATGATGGACCTCATTTGGCAAGGTGGCCATGAAGCAGAGGGATCACCTCCACCCCTACAGCTCACCTCCTGATGCATGTTGCTGGGGGTGGGGCTATGTCCACAACGCTTCGGCGCACCTTGCGGGGACGGGGGGTTGTTGCTGTGCCCAGCCCCTGAACACTCTTCCTGCCCCGGCTGGAGCCTTGCTTCTCCCTCACAGCCTCCCGGCTGCCCACAGCTTTCTCCTTCCTCGACTGGCTCTTGGTGGGGGTGATCTGCTCTTCTGAGGTCTTAGCATCAAGGGGAGAGAGAAAAGGGAAAGAGAGGTGAGATCTGCCCCAAGACATCCCCGTGCTGGGAAGAAAGCTGCACACTGAATAACAAACAGGAGAGAGAATAAATAAGGAGCTGCATCTGCCTATGGACTTGGCCTTCCTCATTGGCATTTGTTTTGCCTACGACAACTCTCCTCACCCAGGACCCTCCCCTCAGGGGAAGTTGAGGGTTTGAGGTGGTATCTTTTCTCTCTCATTTTACAGAACCATCCTATGTCTCAAGCAGAGCTGTCTCTTTTGGACAGCAGAAGGAATGCCTGCAGACACAGCACCCCATCACATCTTCACTGCCCTTCCACAGTTAACCTTTCTCATCCCATGTGCCCTCCTTCATGTCACCCCATCCACCCTGGCCCCTGCCCCAGCACCTTCACTGTGGGCACAACAGGAACATCCGGGAACAGACTTTCAGTTTTCTTTTCTTCTGAAGTGGCACCTTCTGGCACAGCAAAGACAAAATGCTTGAGGGCTTCTCCTACTGCGGGGGCCATCCGCTTCTCCGGGTAGTGGATCACAGAGTACAAAGTGGTAGGGGGAATGGGAGGCCCTGAAGGACCCAGCCCCAGGTCATCCAGGATCTAAATCACAAGAGAAAACTCTGTTTATACTCCCACCACCTTCATCCTCACACTCCCTCCTTAAACGTACTGAGTTTTTGGCAATGTTGTTTTTTCTATTTCTATGGAGTACTGAGCTTTTTTACGCCCAGAGGGGTGGGCAGGCTCCAGAGCAGTGCCACGACCTACAAGAGGGACTTAGAAACCTCTTCCTTGTGTGACTCAGCTGAAGGAAGCAATGACCACGAGCTGCATTGCCCTGGGACCATTTGTAATGATTTCCAGACTGGGAAACTCTCTGAACAAACAGAATACTTGTACAGACAGCACTTTCTCTTTCCACCCACCTGAGGGATGGTGAGAACCTCCCCAGCCACACGGCTGCTGTGGAGACATTCATCAGTGGCCTGGACAAAGGTCTGTGGTCTGTGCCATTCTTACTTGGTGCGACATAATGCACCAAGGCCCAAGGCCATTGCAGGCTCAGCATCTGAGCCTCGCAGGGCTTTACCTGCTCTGCTGCTGGCAGCCTGCTGCTCTCCAGGATTGTCCTGGTCACATCTTCTGAGTGCAGCACCTGGATGTCCAAGCAGGGCACCCCAACATCCTGGTCTCTGGATGACCCTTCTGCACCTTCCCCTTCCAGCAGAGATGACTTTGAGATCTCAAGAGCCTTCAATTTTTCCAGCCGCTCCTTCTCCAGGTGCTCTTTCTCCCTCCTTTTCAAATGCTCCTTCTCTCTGCTCTTCCGGGCCCTGTAGCTGGATAAACGTTGGCGTCGCTGCTCCGGTTGCTGCTGCATCTCCTCTTGGTTCAAAGGGAACAGCAGGATACCCTGAACCCTGTCCCATGATGATAAAATACGGGTGACATCCTTCTGTGATGCCTCGTAGATCTTAAACCTCAGGGCTAAGTTCTTCTCACTGTCACTCTGGGTCTTGGTTTTTGTTTCCTCCTGTTCTGGGTCCAGTGCCACCACCGGGCAGGCATCTGCCAGGGGAACCTTGCTCTGCTTTTTCTTATCTTCCTTGTCACCTGCAACAGAGTCTGGGCGCTCCTTTACAGGCCCTTTCTTGTTCACCTCCTCTGTGACATCTGACTGGTTGCTGTTGGATGCATTGGTGTTGCCAGTGGATGCGTTAATGTTCTGGACAGGAGCAGCAGGAGAAAGCAGTATTTCAAAGCACTGACTCAAATGCTGCAGGGCACTCATTATCTTTACAACAGCACCCTAAGCCTTGCCCAAGACCTGCGCTAGGTGCTCTACAAATCCCAATTCAGCACGCAGATGGTACAGGTTAGCTCAAATGAAACCTAACTCTCAAGTGTCAGCCTGACCAGGAGTCCTGCAAACCAGCTGCGAAACAGAACAGCTTCCAAACCCAGAGTACTTAAGACCAGTGTGGTCCTCTGGGATTGTTTCTGGCATGCTGAGCATCCCTGCAGCTGGTTGACTCTTTGGGAGTCTGGCTCCTAATGAATGAACTAAGGCCTGGTGTATCTGCTGCAAGACATGTAGAGAAAGACACCTCATCCCAGACAGGTCATGGCTCAGAGATGGCAAGTCACATGTGGAGTGAGGAGAAATGCTGGACTAAAACTATCTAGAGCCTTACAGTGAATGTATGGAGCTATGTGAAGCCATGACTCAAAAGCAGCATGATCCTAGAAGAGCAACTCTACCAACAAATCCATGGGAAAACACCCCTGGTGAAGCAGCAGTACAATCAAACACAGGTGGTTGTTTCCCAGCACAGCCCCACGTTACTCAGGGCCACATACTTGTCCCCAGCACTGTGTGTGGCTGCTGGCTTCTCAGGGAATGGTACAGCTCAGCAGGAAGGTCCATACGGCTTTTACACATCTCTATAAACAAAACCACCCACCTGCCTGACTCCAGAATGGCTTTTCTTCCCCAAAGCATTATCTTTGTCTTTTCCAAGCTCTCTCTTCCCCCGCCTAGACTTCTTTTTCAGCTCTTCTTCTTTCTTCGAGAGTTCTAGCACCTGCCGGTGCTTTTTTGCAAGCACTTGAGCCATCTCCCTTCAACATGACAAACAGAAAACATCCTTGAGAGTCACCACCAGAAATCTGTGCTCACTGCAATCCCAGCTGGTCCTCCACTTAATTCACTGATCCTGAGACCAGGCAGGATCGTTAGACTATCCCCATGGACTCCCCTCAACCTGGGGAGGCTGGGAACATCCGAAGTGAGGAAAGGTGGGAGGGGATCTCCAGGGCCAGCCAAATCTCAGCCTTGCTGTCACAAGGTCTCAGTTGCGCAACTTCTCTGATAAGGTCCACCTGGACACCTCCAGCACACTGCTGAAGACTGATCCACCATTTCTCTGCACTAATACCTGAAGCCTTCTCTTGATTTCCCATTTTAAACCAGCTCACAAATTGCTAACACTTACATATATATCCCTGCACCAATACTTAACTTGGCTTACCCAGCCCTTCTCCTCCCTAAGCATAGCCTGCTCCTTACTGAGAAAAATCCTATCAATCACAAAGCAAAGGCTGCAGTAACTCCCCTCCTGGCTCCAAACAACCAGGTTTACTGCTGGAACCCAGCTGTGACCAGGGGCAACTTGTGTTGTCTGTCCTGGAAATTGTGATTTGAAAGCAGACCCAGCGATCTCCTCCCAGTGAAACAAACTTCAACCTGGGTTGAACAAAGTGCTGAAGCACAAGCTTTGAGCTCAACAAAGGTCTCCAGAGCAGGCAATCCCTTTAGGGACACTATCCTAGGGAGCTACCCATGCAAGGCTTACAGACCTCCTCTTCCTCTCTTGCTGGACTTGTCGTATATTCTTATTAAATTGAGTTTTCTGCTCCTCAGTGAGGGCATCATACTCGTCCTCATCCATCTCCCAGAGACGTGCTTTCTCCTTCCTGGCAGCTTCTTCCTGCTCCCGTCCTTCTGCACAGATCAGAGGAGAAACCATTAGCAACTGCCAGCAAAGCTTTGCTGTTCTGGGGAGGCTGTGAGGATTCACAGCTCTGGCCTGACCCAGCCTATCATCCTGGCAGGAGATACTGGGAAGCTCATATCCCTGCTCCAAAATGCAGATTTACCCCCATTCACCAGTCAGTGAGTTCCTGTGCCTTGCCTGGCTCACACACACGAGTGTCGTGGCCTGCTTTGAGCCACAGTTATTGAGCTACAACAGCTTGCACTTGCGCCTAAGCTTTACTGTCAGAGACTAAGGTAAGTATTACAGCCTTAGCTCTGCTATATTTTAAACAACTGTGAGCTGAATACTGGCTGCACTGAGGCAGAACATGGATTAATAAAAGCATTACTTACAAGCTCTGCTGGTAGCCCAGATACACACGGATACTGATGAGAGCTTTGGGAGAGAAGATTTGGGAGGTATGGAGATGAAGAGTCTCACCTTCCTGCTCTTTTGCAGCTGCCTCCCTGGCTTTAAAAGCAGCATAATCTTCAAACAGGTTCACAAAATAGATATGAGGCCGATTTCTAACAGCTTTGAGAAGGCAGAGGAGAGCAGATACTATGTTGCATGCAAAGAGGGTCTCCAGGCCATCAAACACCACTCCCTGGTAGCAGTCACTCAACTGTGAAAAAGTCAAAAGCAAGAGGAAGTCAGCTATTGCACATGTTGGGCTCTCAGCTAGTCATTAAACACAAATGCCAAAGGACACCAGCCGTTGTTGTTCAAGGGCAGCAGCTCAGCAGCTCAGACAAGCTCTGATCTTTCACCGTGCACTGCCAACTTATGGCGTCTGCAGCTCCACCTAAGGATCCCTGCACGCAGCCCAGGACATCTTGAACAGCAGATACAGACCTCCTTCAATCTGAATTGTATCTTGCTGCCTGTTTCTCTGTAGGAGGAATGTCTCCTTTGCCCCCATGCCATACCTGCAGCCTTTCAGAGAGGATGGCTACCAGCAAGTCCTCGGGCAGCACACAGCTCATGAAGCCCAGCTCTCCCCCTGTGCTGCCATTAATGCTCATCCATCGCTGCATAGCAACGCAGGGAAGGGAAAAGGTGAGATGAGAACTGGATGAGCCCTGCAATGTTGAACACCACAAGAAAAATAAACCACTTTGGAAACCCCCAAACAATTCCAACTGCTGGGCTTGGAGCTGGGTTTCTCACTAGTGGGAAACTAGAACAATATTGTAGGTCAGCAGCTCCAGGGGACAACCCTGGAGGGCACATCCCTTGACCAGCAGAGACCCAAGCCTGCAAGCCCCAGGCTCAGTACCCCACAGCTTTGCCCACCCTCTGCAGCCGTTATTATCCAGGACTGCACTTTGCCAACAAACCATTATGACCCAGTAGAGATTTTCTGCAAGAGCACAAGGTTTCAATCCCACCCCGAGCCATGCCCAAGTGGTGCTCTGTGCATTATATCACCACACCAGGATCTGGGTAGCATGGAGCCTCCACTATAAGCAGCTCTTTCTCTTCTCAAGACAACAGGCATAAACCAGTGCAGATCACACTTCACCTGGGAGACTGTGGGATCCGGTAGATGTTTCTGGGATTGGGAAGTGTGGCTATCCCTCTTCTTGCCCACTGCGGTGCTTGCCTGGCCTTGGGAACTCAGCCCATCAGGCTGCAGGCTGGATTTGCCCTCAGAGCTGGACTGGCTTGTACCTGGGCAGTGTGTGGCCTCAGTGCTGAGCTGTGGGCTGAGGGACACCACTGTGGTTTGACCTGTGGAGAGAGCAGAGGCTCAGTGGGGAACAAGCAGACCCCTTTCACCTCAATGGGCACAGCCCTGCACCCTGCCAGGGACACATCACCCACCTCTAGCCCGCAGGGCACCAGCAGCACTTCCTTCCGGAAGCAGCTCCTGCCCTGCTTCTATTATTAGAATGATAAAGAGCACCATCTGGTACTGGATTTTAAAGCCAGAGTTTTTAATGCACAGCCCTGTGTCCCTTCTATAGCAAATGTGCATGCAGGTGACACTGCACAGTAGCTCCTCTATGGATCAAACTAAGAATTTGTTCTCCGTGATCACCCTGCACCCATCCTGTATTCTCACATGGAGACTGTAACATGCAGCCCTGTCCCAGCTGCACCCCCTTATCTCCACTGGAGCTAATTCCTGGTGGGATAACCCCATCCCAGACCTTCCCCCAGCTTCTAGCCAGGTTCAAAGCTGAGCAATGCAAAACTTCCTTCACTCCCCAAAGCCAGGGTCTGTCCTCACCCTGCAGCGCTTGGAGCACCAATTGCCCAAAAAGCTTCCTAAAAGTTTCCTGTCTCGCATGGAGAACAGCTTAACACATATGAGCTGTGTGACCTGACTGGGTGTACAGGGAAATCTCTGGAGAAATCTCTGCTATATACAGAATGTGTCTCATGTGAAATTTCTCTGCTAGGTTATTCTTCCCTTCCTCTTATGAGTGAAGCCACATTTTTAAGTCAGTCACCTAGTGCTTAATGAGCCACTTTAAAGGGCTTTTTCCTTGTTGAAGTAAGAAGCAGTTCTGTCTGATGGCCACGAGGAGCAAGTTGGATTCAGCTTTGAGAAAATATAAAAACTTCGAGAAAGATACATGTGTGCTTCACCTCTCTTACAGAAAGAAACATGCACCAAGAAGCCAAAGGCAGTAAAAGTGCCCCTGTCTGAATGCTTAAAATATATATATTTTTTAATAACCAGAGATGCTTCAAGAAATTGCTTTGCATTTGTACATGCTGCATCCATGCTCCTTAAGAGACCCAAGGGCTTTCAAACTTCTTCTGTGGAGCAAGCACAAGTAGATGGTCATGGTGGGTTTCCAAAGTGCTGCTCTGGGTCCCACATTTCGCCTTACCAGCACCCTCTGTCTCCTGCTGGCTCTGCTCGATGGCAGCCCTGATGCAGAGCTCCCGGGCGTGGAGCCCTGCCAAGCTGCTCCTGCTCGAGATGGCTTCTTTCACCACAGCGTCAATGGACAAGCAGGCAGCGCCATAACGCTTGGACAGGGCAACTGCTGCTGCTGTCTTTCCTTGAGAGAGAGAGGAAGACTGCTTAGTGATACTTGCATGCGAGGCATGCTCAGGGACAGGCTTTGAAAAGTCCCCAAAAGGATTTCGTTTTCAAACTGTCCCTGAAACTAAGTGCACTTTTTCCAGGGAGACCTTGAGGGTAGCAACTTGAGCATGGTTAGAAGCATTGAACTCTAGAACCAGGTGGATCATCTCCACCTCCCATTCAGCTGAGGACTTTGTCACTTGTGGTGACCTCAGTCCTGGGCCAGGACATTGTTTCAAGCCCTATCCACCACCCCTCAAGACCATTTGCTAGCCTGTGCTGGTCAGCACTGTCTTCTGCAACATCCAGGTATGGTTTAGGGGTCAGCATGGGTTGGGACTGCTCCCATAACGTGACATGGACACTAGGCAGTGTGGTCTCATGAAGCAATGGCAACATGACCACCCTGTTTGGGAGAATGAGAGCCTAACTGTATGGACACAAGATAAGCCACACCACCAGCACCAGCTCAGCAAAGGCCTGTGACCATTTCACGTATCAGCAGAGCTATGGCTTACCTCATTTCACTTCAAAAGGTCAACTGAGCACCATGGTGCAACAGAATATGTATCTCCTTTCCTGCCCCTCCACCCTCTCTCTTCCTTGCAGCCAAGGGCTGCGGCTCAAGTACCTGTCAGGGGTGCCCCATGGACAATGATGACAATCCCTCTGCGGTTTCGGGCTGCACACCCTTCTGCAGATATATCAATGCCGAGGTGACGGGCGATGGCCCTGAAGACAGGGCTGTTGTCCAGTTCTCCTGCGGCCTCCTTGCTGCTGGTGGTGCTTTGCCAATGCTCTGCTGTGCAGAACCAGATAGAAAAGTCAGTCTCCTGCCTACCTTAGATCCTGAACATCCTTCCCATCCCCTCAGATCCTGGGAGAGAAGACTGCTGACACCAACATCACACCCAAAGTTCCTTTAGTTTCGGGCAGGTCAGGATCTGCCCTAGATGCTGGTGAAGGTGCCTGTTCAGAGTACTTGCCACCCCTGCAAGTGGGGTGGCAGAAAGAGGAGAGAATGAGCACCCAGCAGTACCTTAAGGGACCAGACCAATCTCCTTCCATGAACTGTCAGCATGGTCTTCACGGGAGTTTGGTCCTGGGTCCTGGTGAGTAAGGGGGGACAGGCAGACCCAGGACGTTTCACAGTCTCAAGGGGGAGGCTCCATTTGGGGATGGCTCAATGTCCAGCTGGAGACCAGTAACGAGCAGTGTCCCTCAGGGATCAGTGCTGGGACCGGTTTTGTTCAACATCTTTGTTGGTGACATGGACAGTGGGATTGAGTGTGCCATCAGCAAGTTTGCCAATGACACCAACCTGTGTGGTTCAGTTGATGTGCTGGAGGGAAGGAATGCCATCCAGAGGGACCCTGACACGCTTGTGAGGTGGGCTGATGCCAACCTGATGAAGTTTAACCATGGCAAGTGCAAGGTCCTACACCTGGGTCACAGCAATGCCAGGCACAGCCTCCAGGTTGGGCAAAGAAAAGATTCAGAGCAGCCCTGAGGAGAAAGACTTGGGGGTGTTGGTCGAATGAAAAAATGAACATGAGCGCAGCAGTGTGCACTCACAGCCCAGAAAGCCAACCGTATCCTGGGCTGCATCAAAAGGAGTGTGACCAGCAGGTCGAGAGAGGTGATCCTGCCTCTCTACTCTGCTCTCGTGAGACCTCACTTGGAGTATTGTGTGCAGTTCTGGTGTCCTCAACATAAAAAGAACATGAAACTGTTGGAACAAGTCCAGAGGAGGCCACGAGGATGATCAGGGCACTGGAGCACCTCTCAAATAAAGACAGGATGAGAAAGTTGGGGCTGTTCAGCCTGGAGAAGAGAAGGCTGCGTGGAGACCTCATAGCAGCCTTCCAGTATCTGAAGGGGGCCTATAGGGATGCTGGGGAGGGACTCTTCATGAGGGACTGTAGTGATAGAACAAGGGGTAATGGGTTCAAACTGAAACAGGGGAAGTTTAGATTGGATATGAGGAAGAAATTCTTTACTGTATGGGTGGTGAGGCACTGGAATGGGTTGCCCAGGGAAGTTGTGAATGCTCCATCGCTGGTGGTGTTCAAGGCCAGGTTGGACAGCATGGTTTAGTGTGAGGTGTCCCTGACCCATGGCAGGGGGGGTTGGAACTAGATGATCTTAAGGTCCTTTCCAACCCTAACTATTCTATGATTCTATGAAACAATAATCCAAAAGCTGGACGCTTTAGGAATGTTACACCTTACACGCAGAGATCTGGCTGGGCTCTGAATTCACCACAATAGCATTTACAAAGAGCTCCTGCCTTTGACCCTATAAGGTCAACAAAAGCCATCGCCACTTGCAATGCTGTGTAGAACAAAAGTTGCACTGCACTGCCTAGGAAAGGGAATAGCATCATCCTGATCCTAGCAGCTCCTAGGGCAAAGTGCTTATTTGGCAAAACTGGGGTAAACCTCCCTGGCCCCTCACTCGTCCCTGCCCCAGACTCTTCTCAGGATCCTACAGACTTCATTTGCAAGAGCAGATTCAGGGTCTACAGGAGAAAAGATGGCACCAGCCTGCAGTGAAGGGATGGAGGTGACACTGAAATCCTCCACTCAGGCCCTTTTGCCACAATGAACATAAAAGAGGTGAGGAGCTTAAGGTTATTACCTGTCCTGCGCCTTCTCTCAACACCTTCCTCCTCCTCTTCTCCACAGACAGATTTAGAGTCCACCTTGTTGGACTGGCTTCCATCAAAAATGGAGAAGGGAACAACTGAGCTACGAGTTGAGCTGGTGTGAACGATCCCAGCAGAGTGTTTTCCTCCTTGATCTGATGGGAACTGTACATCTTCAGTGTTTGATGAGGAAGAACACAGGGAGAGAAAAAGAGGGTGAGCATGGCCTGGCAATCTGCTCTTTGCCCTTTGCTACTTTGCACAGCCACATGCCAAAGGTGGAAAACTTCCCAAGGAGGGAAACTGAGGCACTGAGAAGCCTGTCCAGGCTGTCTCTACCCTCAGGGAATTTTGAGCTTGTGCTTTTGTTGCTGGGTAGGAGCTAGCAGAAAATAGCTAGCAATATTAGACCTGGTCCTACTGGCTGAAGAACTCTTCCAATCCTGCTCTTTGTGATTGAGGGACAGTTTACAATAGGCAGATACAAGCTTGCTTTGGCTGCACTCAGGGCTGATAGAGGCTGTGTGTTACAAGCCAGGAATCCTCCACCAAGCTGGGCAACAAGCAGCTGCTGAAAGCATGGGCTTTCCATGGAGAATGAAGTCGGCTGTGTTCACACTCAGGACAGCCAATATCAAACCCTCACCATTGTCCTGGCCTGCTGGCTCCCCAGTCTTGGACTTTTCCTGCTCATTCTGCAGCCTCTTCTGCTCCTCACAGTACTCTAGCACCTCTGGGGGTAAACTCTCACCCGGGGCACGTGGAGGCAGCAACAAGGTGTTGTGACGATTGTAATCCTTCAGCATCCTCAAGATCTGTGTGCATAAGGAATAACCATATACAGGATGCATTTCTTGACCTTCATCACATGAACAGACCCCCCAACCAACCTATCACCTTTCTCATTCTTTCCTCCCAACAATACTGACTATTCAAGCCGCTCTACAGCCTGATAGCAATGCTGGCTAACCCTGAAATGTCAGCAGGGTTTGCCCTGGGGACTTCCCCCATATCCCTGGCAGAAGCCTGAGAATGCTTCCCTGTGAAGCTATAGGAGCAGGCACATGGGGACCAGACCTTCCCTCTCACCTCCTCCTCAGCAAGGTACTGCTCATCGAACTCCAGTGAGTAAAACTCGATGGGGAACTCACACGGGTTCTTCACCACCACTGTCCCCTCCACCCCACAACTGTGTGGCAGCAACGGTCCCAGCTCGAGCACTGGGGGGCTGAACTCCAGCCGTGGTTCCAGACCATGTCCCAACACCTGCAGCCGGAGGTGCTGGCTGTTTTGGCAAATGTTAATCTTCAGCTCACTTCTGTAGGACTTCTGTAAAGAGAGAAGTGCAGAAAGCTCCTCCATGAAGTCCCAGGTGACAGAGCCTCCAATGCAACCTTTGCCCCAAGGTCAGAAGTGTTATCAGTACCTCTGAGGTGAATGGAAAACAGGTATTCACTTATAGTACAGGCTACAGCATCTGCATGCTGGCTCTGAGTAACAGGGATGAGTCCTGATGTGAAGTGCAACTGGATATTTAGGCATCAGAGGGATCTAAAATGGTCTATCAGATGTTTTTACGTCATCATGAGGGACCATAATGCTCATGAGAAAGGTCCTCATGGTTATACTGCCCAGACACAGTCCTGGACTAACAGTCCAGGCAAACATCAGCTATATGAAAGAGGCAGACGAGCTCTCACTGGCTAGAAATAATGGTTTTCTTCTCTGCTCAGTGTTTGGCTCTGGTCAAAGCCAGACACAAGACAGTTCGTCTCTATTAGAAATTAAAAGAACCCTGGGACTGTTCCCAGGCATAGAAGCACTTGTGTCCGTACTGTTACACACTGTCAATTTTAAAGTCACAGTGGCCACATGCAAATTCATCTTTGGGAATGCTCTACCATTTAAGCTGACTCCCAGACTGCATGGGAACATGCAGGTAGGCTGGGTCAGAGACACAGGGACTGCTGGCAGAATACTGCTACAGGTATTCTGACAGTCTTGCCATAGTCAAGAAGGTGTCTGGGGGCTGCTTTGTTTGCTGGTACCAGCAGCAGGATTAGCCTAGACTGGCCCTTCCAGAGGTATCCCCTGTGAGCATGCCAGATGCTCTGCACTAGAGTCTTGCAGCCTGCAAAAAGGCCCACATAAGGGGGAAGATGATGGGAAACGGGAAGATTTCCCCCATCTGCTGAGAGGTAGCCACATGCAGTGCCCTGATGCTCTCTGTGTAAGCTCCCCATAGGGATTTCAGAGTGCCTCTCAGAAGAGTGTGCTGCAGGGGAAACTGATGCACAGGGGGTACAGGGTTTGCCAAAATCTCTGTTTGGAGGCAGACCTCATCTCTTGCTCCCTGTTCTGGGCTCTCCTGACCACGCTGCCCTGCCAGACCTCCTCGGGGTCACACCTGCCAATCTCACCTCTTCTGTGGGTGAAAACCTGACTTGCACGTTACATCGCTGCCCTGGAGCAAGGGTTCCAGCCAACGGCATGACCTCAAAGACACAGGGCTCAGCCTTCAACTCCTGAGGCAGCTTCTGATGCAGTCCTACTGGCAAATGTTTGTCCACCTGCAGCACAGAAACCAGTCCTGTGAGGCTTCCTTGGTCTGTGAGGACACACCTTCTATTGCTGCAGTGCTCTGAGATAATGCCAAGGTTCTGAGAGCATCCCACACCCAAAAAAGATATGGCCACCACAGCCTAGAACTGGAGGTAAAACGTGTAGGCAGGGCAGGCAGCTGGGGAGGCACTGTCCTCAGAGAAGGAGTGGGTGAAGGTGGCAGAGAAGTGAAGCATCAGCTAATGAACAGCAAAGCAAATCAGCCTTGCTCTGTATCCTCAAAGGCTTCCACAAACAAGCTGCCGCCCAAGGCAGTCACAAGGACAAAAAAGGCAAGAGAAGCAAAAAAAACCCAACCAAGAAGTCACTTGTTAAACACTGTCTGCGCTTTACCCTCTCAACAGACTGTTTCATGGTGATGAACCATTTACAGGGGATCTGGAGCTGATTGTGGAGCTGGACAGTTTCTTCCTGGCACTGTCCATGCTGGACAGCAGAGAATTCCAGCCTGTCCCTGGAGAGGCAGATGGATGGCACAGCCACATTGCCACGGAGGCGGATGTGAAACGTGGGGCCTCCTGTGACCTAGTGAAGGACAGAGCATCCAGTTGAGAGACCAGGTGACATCTGCTGCTGTGCCCACCCTGCTGCCTGTCCCCAGAGTTGTAGTACCTTGATGGGCAGGAGCACGTCCACCTCTCCCAGTGGCAGGTTGGCACTTTGTGGGTCGAAGCGCACTTCGAATGTCTCAGTCTCACAGTAGGGCAGGTGCTTCACACAGTCCAGCCCCACACTGAATCCTTGAACAGATGAAAAAAGCTGAGATACGTAAGCAACAGAAAACATGTTAAGGCCATATAGGTGTCCTGGCTGTCAGTTCTGTGAAAGTCCCCTTTGCATCTCCAGAGAAACCTGCTGCTCTTTCTCCCTTGTCACCAGTCATGGAGAAAGGGCTTTCACAGCCAAAATTCAAGGTTCATGTAGTAACATATCAGTTAAGGAGCTCCAGCAATTCCTCTATGAGGCATCTCAGGGAAGGAATTTCCAACTAAGACACCCCCATGCTGTGGTGCTCCCTGGACAACAACTTAGAGGAGACACCTGACCACCTCTCCGAGACAGCAAGTCACTGTTCGATGGAACTTTCTGTTCAATGGAACACTGTTCGATGGCAACCTTACCTGAAGGCCTGTTTTGGAAGCCTATTTTGATATACCAGTGGATCTCACAGGCTGTTTTCTCAGTTAAGGCTGAACATAAGTGCTATGACACTATGAACTCTAAACAAAGCACTTCCAAACCACACAGGGTCCCATCTGTTTGCAACACAAGCTCAGAGGGTGCGCAAAGAAACTCAGATGATGCTCACAGCAGCCAAGAGCAGAAGATGCTGAGAAGCAACCAAGGTCATCAGCCCATATAGCCCCTGCAATGAAGTTTTAGGACAGCCACAGACAGGCTAGGTCTCTGGGCATTGCTGGCTGGAATTCAGGCTCTAAATCACCAACTGGGAGGTACTAAGGAGGAAAATGCTATACAAGAAGGCGTTCAAAACCCTCCCCATGTCAAGTGTCTTAAGCTAATCTGTCAGAGACAGCTCCTTCAAGCCCACATGAAGTCTCTCCAGCACAGGCTACCTGTGTCACGCAGGACATGTCCATTGATGCGGAAGGACACAGGGAAGTGCCCAGTGTTGGTGACCTTCACGATGTGTGTGCGGATGTTACCAAGAATGATGTAACCAAAGTCCAGGATGTACTCAGGCAGCTCAGCTCTGAAAGGAGGAGTAAGAAGAGTCCTTAAAACACAGCCTGGCTACACTTCCAAGAGGGTGAAAGATGCAAATGCAGCGGATATTTCTGTATTCACTGCTGTAAAAATTCAGCTCAAGCCCATAAAACCCAAGGTCTGACAACCTGGTAATAAGACTAGGTCATGGGGAGTAAACGCTCTAGGTTTTACCAGCTACCAATGGGACTCCATAATAAAATTAGTCTTAAATGCATACTGGACACATTTCCTCTGCTATGAAAAGGCACTGTGGTTACGTCCACTGGACTTCCACTGGTGTCAGTGAAATTGCTAAGCCTTGTGTACAGCTCAGGACCTCATTGTTAAGATTTGCCTGCACAGGAAATCTTTACTGCTCAGCAACTAGATCTGCCCCCAGAGCAGCACCGATGAATGCAGTAATCGACACCTACAAAATTCATAGGAAGGTCTTCTTCCAATCTCCCTTGGGAAAGCACATCTGTTTCAGCAAAGCATCTTCGTCCTGAACTGGAACCTACTGTGCTCATGCCTTATCATCAAGGAGCAAAGGGAAGGGCCAAGTTACCTGCGTAAGCTCTGCAGTCCCACAGCTTTTGAGCCACGGGTTTGTCAAGGGTTTGTCAGCCTGTGTGATTCCTGCTCTTTTTGCTTAGTGCAGTCTGTTACTTGGAACAAAGATGCCAGCTTTTGAGTAGCCTCTTTCAGAGCTGGTCAGCAGAGATGATAGCTGTGCTGTCTAGATGGTCTGCACCAGACCCCCTCAGCTCTAAGAACAGAACCCACAACTGTGGAAGCTGGCACTGTGGAAGTGAGGACACTGAGGTGCTCACAGGGAGCATGTCAAAAGTATGTGGCTCAGAGTCTTTCTGAAGTCCCCAGCTATTCCCAGCTCTGTAGACACAAGGAAGTCTCAGGAGCAAGGCTGCACTTCTGGGTGTTACCCTCGGGGCACCAGGAGATAGAATAGAGGAGTCCCTACTAACTTGAGAAGCCTCTGACGTGCACGCTGGTCAAAAGCAGTGTCCTCTGGGGAAATGGAGGTGAGAGCTTTCTGCTGTTCCAGGGCATGTTCCTCTATCACCATCTGCTCCATCTGCATCTGCAGCTGAGCATCCAACTGAGGAAAGACAGTGGCTAGTCAGCAACAGTTCTACCCAAGAACCCTGCTTGTCTCTGAAGGAGGATCCCACCCTGCTTTTGAGAGGGATGATGGAAGTCCTCCTGTCTCAATGCTCAGGGTCTGTAACACCTGCTCTCTTAGTCAGCACTTTATCTCAAGAGAAATGAACTCCAGCATCTCCACCTGCCCAGTTATAAAAGTTGATCTGGCCAAACAGACAGACAAGACAGGAACCTTTCAGAGCTCCAAGTATTTGCCTACCCTCAGCCGATGCCAAAGCAGCTCGGACAAAAGCTCTCTTGTAAAAGGGAACCACAATAAAGCTGGCATCTAGTGGAAATAAACACTGACATCACAGCCCCAGGGCACAGACAGGCTGCTGCTTTTAAGCTCTATAAACCTGGTAGGGCTTGTGTTGTGAGCAACAAACAGGCTAGGTTGGACAGAGCCTTGGGTGGCATGGTTTAGTGGGAGGTGTCCCTGCCCATGGCAGGGGCGTTGGAACGAGATGACCTTAAGGTCCTTTCCAACCCTAACTATTCTACGATTCTATGACCTGCACCTCCTTTAAAGTACCATAAATTCAATTGCTTGAGCACCGCCTTCAGGATCTGTCCCTGGGGTAGTCAGGAAGCTGGTGCATCTCTGAGAGGGACAACCCTGAGAGGTGGGCAGACCTTGGAGCAATGCTGAGCTGATGCAGACCCTGGCCAGACAGTGGGCAGGAAGGTCCTAAGGGCCCACAGGGCCCTGGGAAGCCTGCTGTGGGGTGCAAGGGGCTCTAGTGACACAGGTGGAAGGTGGCATGTGCCAATGGGGCAGCATCTGTTCTCACCACAGTGCCTGAGCCATCTGTGGCTGGCTGTGCTGCCACAGCCTCCTCCAGAACAGCCTCATCTTGCTGGCTGGCTTTTTCCATCTTCTCTTTCACCTCTTTGAGAATCTTCTCATATTTTTCATTTCCTGAAGAAAGAAAACACCCACAAATAGGAGCATAGGCCTAGTGCCATTCCCATTTAAACTGGCAAGCCCTATTGCCCTGACACTGGCCTCTCCCAGAAACAAACTCTTCAAGCAATCTATGAAAAATGATGCTGCTGCTCTGCTCCAAATCCTGATACTCGACCCACTCATCTTCCTCCCCACACAGGAGCAACTCATCTCCTGCAATGTGATACAAATCCAACCCTGCCAAAATCCCAGCCACCCACTACTACAGCTTTTTCAAGCTTTTTTGTTTAACCATCGTCTTTCCAGGCCTCTGACAGATAGGCTAGCAAGCTTTTGCGGGATGGTTCCTGGTGCAAAGCCCACATGGGCTCATTTGCCATAGACTCAAGAAGCAACCTCCAGGCCTGGTGGAGGTGGGTAAGAGCTGTGCTATGGTTATATGACATGAGGGAAAAAACATTGGACTTTCCTGGGAAGCAGACAGGCAGTGCTCACCTTTGATGTTCCTGGGCAGGTCCAGATGGATTCTAGGAAAGGTACCTTCTCCTTTCAGAGAGATTTCTTCTGGTTCCAGGTGACCCACTTGGATCTGGAAAGTCCTGTAGAAGACTCCAGGCACTCCTGGCAGGTAATAGACTTTCAGCATTTGCTCCTTGCCAGGTCCAACATAACCCTGCAGGACACAGGAGGAGAGGAAATGCACCAAAGAAGGTTTGGTGGAGGGATGACTCAGATGATAGCCATGCTGAGAAGACAAGACAGGTTCTCATATATAAACGTCAGACATCACCACATTCTTGCTTTCTTGTATCCAAAAGCTCTAATTTCCTACATCAGGATGCAGTGTGTCCTTCAGAGGGCTCACAAGTCTGTACTCCTGCAGTGCAGCCTGCCCTTTGCTCAGCATGAACACAGCTCTTCTGCTGATAAGGTTTAGCCTCTGCTATCAAGAGCCACACAGAATAAACAAAAGCTCTTTTACCAGCCACTGTGGGAGATGAGTAAAGAGCCTGTGCTCTCAGCAGGGCCAGCAGCTCCTGTCAAGCACACCAGTGGTACCCAGGCTGGCGTAGAAGGGCCTGAGCCTTTATTAATGATCTCAACCAAACATCTCCTGCCTGTGTGGTTACTCCAAGGCTGCAGGAGTCTATCCAGAAAGCCATTTGGCTGTTTAGCTTCCTCTTCTGATTGCAGAAGGGGATAAAGATAGGAACACTGCTTCAGTTCAGACAGCCAGTTCAGGACTGAGAAGCTGGGATGCTGCAAATTCTTCTCATTGCCGTTCCAGCCTTGCTCCCCCTGGCCCCCTCACTGCCCAAAGCTGAGCAGAAGAAAGCAAAAGCAGAGCAGCAAAGCTGGAGGAGTGAGAGATCAGCACAAGGGCTGTTACAATTTCTGGAAAAGGAGCTTCATGCCCAAGCAAGAGAGTATTTAAGTGCTGCTTAGTGCTGGCAGGGGCAGGCAGGGTTTGTTACAGGCAGGGACAAGGAATAAGTCCTTTCTGATCACACAACCTAGGTAAGGAGACCCTCCTAAGAACCAGCACTGTCTAGCACCAATGCCACACAACCAAGAGCTCAGCAGCTGGTGTCTGAAGAGCTCCCATAGCACCTCATCCTTACTGCCTTTTTTCCTTTCCCCCTTTTTTCCCTACAACCCTCTCCTGGCAGCCTGACACAGGGCCAGGGTTAATCCCTTATGGTACTCACTGTGCTGGGCACCACCAGGGGCACACCAGGCAGAGGGCTGGCCGCAGTGGCTGTGCTCGGGCTCAGCACCACAAAGGTGAATCCCAGCTTCCCGCTGTTGTGCAGAGTGACCTCTGCTTTGATGACATCATTAAACAGCTGAAAATAGGACAGAGGAACAGGAAGTTACAGACACAGGTCTGCTGCTGGGAATCTCCTTCCTCTTTCACTGCGTTCAAAGTAAATGAACACAGCACAGAAGCACGGAGTGCAGAGGAGAAATAGACACTTGACTCTCCTGGGTTAACCTGGAGAATCCGCAGCAACATGGTACCTCTTAGCCCTACATAAGAACAGACGGTTATAACAGCATGCAGAGGTGCAGAAAAGACCATGTAAAGGTCAGTAATAAACAAACCAGGGGACACAAGCCCTCTGCACTTGAGGGTGTCATCTAGCAGCCAGCTGTAACAAAGAAGGAGGCATCAAGGCATTTCAGAAGAAAAGCCAATTGCACACAAGTATTTGTAAGCAAAATACAAGCAAAAAGGGACACAGACAGGGCAACACATACAGGGCCAACAGCTGGAAATATCTGTGTGGTTTTCAATTGAAAAGAAGTAAAGTGGGGATTGGTCTGGGACATTCTCTCCAGCTAGTGACTGGAAGCCAAGTTAACTTCCTCCCTCATTTTTTTGTTGATTAATCAAGAGCATTAAAAGAGAGCACCTCCTTGGACCTCAGGCCTTAGGAGTGGACCAGCAAACGGATGTCTGAGGGACACGTCCCTCTGGAGATCACCACTGGGATCCTGCCTGTCCCAAGAGGCAGTATCTATTACCTTGAAGAGGAAGAATTCCCAACCTGATCACTGGAGTGGCAATGGCCATTAAAAAAACAGCTAGGAGGCAGGGCATATCTCTCAGAAGTTGGACTTCCAAGCCACAGAACCAGCAAAATAGCTGCAAAGGGGAGAGAGCCCTAGACCTATGTGGGCAGACACCCACCAGTGACAGTTCTGAGACAAGGACCTCTGCCAAGAGAAGCGTGTGGTACCTGTAGCCCGCAGTTGATCTCTGTGATGTCTAGGAAGTAGCTGATGAGCGAAGTCTCCCCACTCAGCACCATCTCATAGCTTGGGCCTCCCTCCACCCTGCAGAGCGCCGTGACACGGGTGATGATGTTCGCATGGCCAAAGAAGGTGAACATGACCTGCTGGCTCTCACCTGGCTGCAGCTTACCCTGCAGCGGCAGGACATCAAAAACCTGGAGGAAGGGCAAGAGAGACTGAGATGTCGAGCATGGATTAGTTGACGCAAAAGAGTAGCCATGGCGTAGAGCAAAGTACAGACATGGCTGGAGTGGCCTCTTCCTCAAACACAGGCAAAAATCATCCTAATCTCAGCCTGCATCCATTCCACTTAAAATGGAGGGACAAGGGGAAAAATCTTCTTGCATACTCACTAATGAATGCACTAATTAATACACTACATTAAAATAATATGTGATGTCTCCTGGCCGCAAGAAATTCTTTCTGCTGCAGAACTTGCCTTTAAAAACATTTTTTACTGCCTTCAGAAAACCACAAGACTGGGAGGTGAGAGCCCATGGAGCTGGGGGTCGGATACAGCCCAGCTCATCTGACTCCTAGTGCTTTCCAATCTCTCTCTGATTCGAGTCCCGCTCTCTCAAGATGCTACAGCAAAAGGCACTGCAGAAATTTCCTACTGCCCACTTGAAGAGTAACAAGATGAATAATGCCTTCCATAGGTGCTACACAGGAGGTGTCCTTGGTCAGCCCTATGACACATCCCACATGGCCTCTCCGATAACCTCAGCAGTGCCATGCAATGCACCTGGAAGGATGTGAGGCCACTCTGTAAGCACTGCAGAGCCACCAGTGTGAGTGATGGCTACATCACCGCTTGTCACACTAGAAATGTGAAAGCAAGGCAGATTCCCACTTACCTCCTCCACTCCCAAGGCAAGGGGCTCTGTCTCCCTGAACTGGACCAATTCCTTGATCTCCACTGGTCTCGGAATATCCGCAGCACCTTC
This sequence comes from Myiopsitta monachus, assembly GCA_017639245.1. NCBI lineage: Eukaryota > Metazoa > Chordata > Aves > Psittaciformes > Psittacidae > Myiopsitta > Myiopsitta monachus. The sequence continues at coordinate 63,297,192 of CM029920.1, forward strand.
CAGTTCCTCAGCAGTGGATGGCAACAGCTGGAAAACAAGCATCATGGGCTGCAGTAGGCAGCTGGCTGGTCTGAGTAAGATCACTCTGCTGCAGGCTCCACCACCCCATCAAGCCAGGTGCAGCTGAGATGGGACCTAAGTGAAAATCAAGTATGGGTATGTCCATGCCACCAGTTGAGTGTAGGTCCAAGGCCTAAAGATAAAGACATGGGCTCCATCTATACTTCCTACATGCAAACTCACATGAGAAAGCTAGGTGTACCCAGCGCTCATTCCTGGCAGAGACCTCAAGTGCATTTTCCACCCTTGTGCCAGCCCGGTTTCATTCACTCCTGCCCAAGGAACACAAAAAAAACCCACAACTGGACAGGTTAGTTTCTCCATGACAAAAACAGGAACATAACTGCAAATGATAAGTATCAAACCCAGAAAAATAAGGACTTAGGAAGTGCATGGCACAACTATCCAATTTCAGATGGTGCTTAAGTTTCATCTCATACACTCCTCAGTGCTGGAGAACCGAGGATCTCCACAGGGTCATTCTTCTCAAATGACACCTTCCTGAAGAAGACAGAGATGTTTCTATGTCTTGCAGCCCTTGAGAGCTAGTTTTTAACCTCAGAGGTAGCATCTTTCAAAAGGAACCTTGTCCCTGGGCTTCTGATCCCTATTTATAAGCAAGGGCTTTGTGATTCTCTTATAGTCGAAGAGTACTTGCTTCTTCAGTAAAGAAGTGCTTTGTGCTGGGTGGGGCTTTGACATCAGCAGAGTCTGCAAGAATCCTTAGACCTAATCAAAGGCTACATCTCCCCAAGTAGATAAAGCACTGGGGAGCGGTGAGTCTTCTCATGCTTCAATGCTTTGCCATCTCCAGATTTTCAAACCTAGAAAAGCTTTACTAAGTATATATTCTCAAAGATGCTAACCCACGTCTTTTCCAGACCTATGGTCTTCCATCTCCCCAAGGAGGTTATATGGATATTGCCTTGATACAGTGACATAAAGAGAAGATGAAGCTACAATCCAGATGTATCCTTCGAAGCGATTTCAGATCTTACTTAGCCATATCCACTCGAATTTCCCTGGTTTATTTGTGCATACATGGCAACAAAGCAAGAAATAAAGATGATTTCATGCTTCTATCTGAAAACAGTCAGCCACACTATTCTTTACATCTACAGGGTATCATTTTTTCTTGATTCAGAAAATATGTGCAGACTTATAATGTTAAAATGACTGATATTTGGAGGAGAGCAGGTGAAACCCTTCCTCTTGAACTTAATGCCAACACTGGCACTTTCAGAACCTCCCATGCTTTCTTACATCCTTTTTTATTGCCTCAGTAGCAGCTTCTTTCCTACAAGATGCCATACAAGGCATCAGCTCCCACTGGTACCAAGGTCAAGCTCTAAAGCACCAAGGCTCACCAGGAAAGGCCAGCAGATCAAAGACCATTTTCCAAAGGCCATGCTAGGAGGAAGAGACAGTGACTTTACAAAGTCTTATTTTACAAAAGACAGCTCTGTGGCTGTTTGCTGCAATACTGGGTCTCAGGTGAACATACAGACATGAAAATGGGTGGCCCTCGCTGGGGGTGAGAAGATGGGACATGGAGATTAGTACCTGGCACAGCTTGATACAAGAAGGAAGCTGGAAGCCTTCACATCACAATGCAGACAAAAGCCCATTTTATATTGTAAAAGAAAAAAGAAAAGGCAAAAAACCCCACAAAACAACCTCAAACTCAACACAGGTCAGTAGGATCTGAGTGGGCTTCCCCAAGCAAAACTATTCTGCTAATTTCTCCTCCCTTGAAGACCCATGCCCAGCCTCTGGCCCTGCTGCTCAGCCCGCTCTCAGGGCAGGAAAAGGGAGGTTGGCACAAGCACAACTCTTGGGAGGGAAGCTGGGGGATGCAGCCCAAGCGAGAGGTGTACAAGAAAATCTACCTTTGCTTCCAGGGAGTCATCTGCATGTGCTGGCTCTTGGACAGGATCTCCCACTGCTCCCAGGGCTTCAGCTGGCTCCTCTACACTTCCACTCCTGCAGCTGTTCCCTGAAGATGCTGAGTGCTCTGAGGAGGTTCCCTTCTCCTTCAGTGGTTGGGGTTCAATGAAAAACTTAGATGGTGGTGGGTTGTACCTGGAAAAATAACATAACTTCCACCATGGACATGCAGTGTGAGGTAAGGAAGCCTGCATGAACAGCTCCTCAGCAGGATGTGGTCCCTGTGGGCACTGGTGGTGTGAGTTCAGTAATAGGTCTGATACAGCAGCTCCAAAACCAGGATGGAGCGGGCCAGCACTTGGTGGGGCCTGTGGATGATGCTGTATAGCAGTGGTGCAGGCAGCTGGCAACTGGTTGCAATAAGGAACTAAAAAGAACAGAGATGAATGCCTTGTGGGGAGGCAGAAAGCACACCAGGAAAGGAAAAGGTGCAAAAAGGTGAGACTGAGACACAAATGGTCAGATCCAAACAGCGATGAGCCAGTACTGACCCACCAGTGCCCTCCAAAAAGCACCCACTGCCACAGACCATACCCAGAGACCCAAGCGAGACAGTCTGCAGCTCTACTAAGTATTATCTTGAATATTTCCCCTGACAATCACCCGCAGCTGCAAGTCAGTACAAGCAAGTTGTGATGCCCATAGCTTTTTCCAAGGGCCATGAGGCAGGAGCAAGGATAGAGCCCGCAGCCTGCTGTGGCCTGACCCAAACAGAGCCCAGCACCATGTAGGGGCACCACGGAGCCCAGCATGGGATACACATGCAAGGCAACACAGAAAGATACGTCAAGCAGCTCCAGGCAGAGACTCACAATTAAACAGCCCTTTAATCTCTGATGAGCACCAAAGCAGTAGTGACTGGTACTTTGCAGAAAGAAGCTTTGCTCATTTTTAATTAAGGTACTGCAAATTGTGACAAAGCTCAGCTCCCTGCTGTGCCACAGGTATTCCCTGGCTACAAAGCAAAAGCTCTAACTGCACCTCAAGCTAAAAAGGCAGCAGCTCTGCTGAAACCAGGCTGACACCCATGTGGCACTTACCAATGGTGCAATTACCTCCCCAGCAGTTTCTAAACACAAACTGCTGGAGGACCAGTTTGGCAAATGATTGAGCAAGGCAGCTCAACAGCTCACTCATGAACAGAGCCAAGCTGATCATTTGCGCAATATCTGACAGTAAAAGGTAGATGGTTTAACGTTTTCAGACATTCCCAGGTGACCCGGATTACGTTCCCTGTTTTAAATCGCAGCAGGTGCTCAAGGAACTCTGCTTGCATTTCTAAAGCCACATGGAGGGACACACTCGAACCAGGCCTGCTTGTCACTGTGCCCATTTGCAAGTGTTCCTCCTGTAGTCAAACAAGGCAGATTTTCTACAACAACCTGGACTCTTCATTTCCAGCTGGGAATTCTGTGCCTTCAACGATATGTTCCCTAATAAATACTTGTCTTTAGCTTTGTAGCTTATTAGCTAAGGCTGTTCTCTATTTCTGGATTGGAGGCTCTGCTCTTCTTAACCCCCAAGGGATCCCACCTGACTTGGCCCAGGTGAGCTTCTCTGCAGCCCTCCCTCTGCCTGCTGCTGGGACCTCCTGTGGACCCTAAGCAAGACCTGTGGAAGCAAGTCCAACTGGAAGAATGAAGCAGGGCTGGAGGGGAGGAAGGCATCCACTTGCCCCTGCAAAGCATGGCCCATCTATGGTCCCACCTGTGCAATCTTCTTTCCTCTCAGCTGAGGTACCTTAATACCTCTTGGGGTGCACTGATGGGTGACCAAACTGCTCAACACCTCTAGCAGCCACTAACTTGGGTATCTGCATCAGAATCATAATCACAGAATACTAGGTTTGAAGGGACCTCAACGATCATCTGATCCAACCTTTCTTAGCAAAGCATGACTAGACTAAATGCTCCAGCACCTTGTCCAGCCAAATCTTAAGAGTGTCCAGTGTTGGGGAGTCCACCACTTCCCTGGGGAGATTATTCCAGTGGCTGATTGTTCTTATTGTGAAAAAATTTCCTCTAGTGTCCAGTCAGAATCTCCCCAGGAATAACTTGTGCCCATTTCCCCCTGTCTTTTTCATGTGACTCCTGTAAAAAGGCAGTCTCCATCTTCTTTAAGACACACTTTAAGTACTGGGGCATAGTAATAGGGTCTCCTTGGAGCCTTCTTTTCTCAAGGCTGAACAGGCCTAGCTCTCTCAGCCTTTTCTCAGTTTCCCAGTCATTTTGTCATATTTGTGGCCCTTCTCTGGAGCCTCTCAAGCCTGTCCACATCTTTTTTGTATAGCAGGGACCAAAACTGAACACAGTATTCCAGGTGTGGCTTGTCAAGCACCATGCAGAGTCACACAGGATGAAATAAATTCAGCTCAGCTGTGACAGTGGTGCTTTTGGGCAACTTGCAGCTGAATGTTACCTTTACCTGGTGATGAAGGAAATGCTTGCAGTGTAGGGGTACCAACAGGAGCACCTCAAAGCCCTCCAGCTGTGGATAAGTTCAGGGCATGGGTCTGGCTGTCATCATAGCGGCTGTCCCAAACCTGCCAGTGTGATCCATCCTCCAGGATGAAACCATAGCTCTTAGAGCGGTTTGTGATACTGTGGGTTAGTAACAACTCCTGAGGACAGGTAAACCCCCAAGATGGAGAAAACCATGATCATTTATTAAATTAACTTAGTTTTATAAAATGGTTTGAGGCAACTTCACAGGAACATGGTGACTGGACAACAACAATACTTTTCACTCTAAACTAGAAGCCCTCTGGGACCCAGTGCTGGGAGATGATGTGATTAGTGACAAGCTGTGGAAAAGCACAAAGCAGAGCAAGAGGCTTTTTCTAGGGGTAGAAAAGTCAAAACTAACTACCAAGAAGTATAACATGAAAAGGAAGAGAGTGAAGAACCCAAGGTGTCAATAGAAAGTTGACCCCTGGGAACAGATATCTTCCTGGCATTGAAGAAAAGGTGGGTGTCTTAGAAAAGGAGAAGGAAAGGAAAGATAAGATGTTCAGCATCAGCCTAGGGTTTATGTAGCTTTTTCTCTGATGTAAATTGGAACTTTCTGGGCATCCTCCAGTACTTTCAGGACAAGGTTTTGAATTCAGGGAAGAATGCAAGGAGTAGAGAAGGACCTGTCCTAAACCAGATGGACCAGAAGGCTGCGGAAGTGCATCCATCAGCACAGCTGACACAAGGAGCCCCCCGACAGGAGCAGGCCCCCTAGAGCTGAAGGGGCTGAAGCAAGGTGTTAAGCCCTCTGGGCACATCTCACCCAACCCAGATACCCCTCAGGTAAGACAAAATGCCTCCAGGAATTAACAGAGGGAATTTAATGGAAGAACAGGTGGATTGACACCAGGGAGAGAGGAGTCCTTACTGCTAATGAGCCATCAAAGGGGCTAAGCCAAACTCTCTGGAGCAGAGGCTGCCATCCTGATTAAGATATTCAGGACCCTCCACTGCCAATGATGCAGCTGAGCTGGGTGACTTGGCACCTACCAAAGAATGAGCACCTGCAGGCTCAGGTCCAGCAAAGCCAATTCAAGCAGAGTCAGGACAAATAAAAGCTGAAAACTGAATTAGCATTTACATGTCCAAAACCCTAACTTGGTTCTAATAAAAAATAAGAGTAAAGATAAACAGGCAAATGGCCAACAAGTGGCCCCAGGGGAAATTAATTCCACACAGGCTTTGCTGTAATGTGTTTGTTCCTCTGCTTTTAAAAAATATCTGCATTGTTCTATCATCAAAATTAGATTTTCCCTTTCGCTTGTAATTAAACCCTCATCTAATTTACCAGGAGATATCAGAGGACTCCAAGCAGAGCTTACAGACCTGCTCACTTCCCTCCACCTGCTTTTTCAGACTCAACTCTCCATTTTAGGATGTGTTCTTGAAGTTGCCATGCATCAAGAAGGGCCATGCTAAACACCTGTGAATTGGTAAAACCCAGCTGAGAATGGGCTACCCCAGTGCCCCAGTCTTCTCTCTCAGGCTCTTCTCATAGCCATAGCTACTTTTCAGTTCCCAACAGGTCATCTTCCCTAAACAAAACTGTTTCTTGGTGATCTCTATTATTTGTAACAGCAACACTTCACTCAGTTTCCTAGGGCACTATGGAAAAGCCATTTGCTACCATAATGAAAACTGCTAAGACTAGACTTTTGTACTATGCAGAGAGGCCACAGTGGGAGGAACCACTAGAATTGTGTTTATAGATGTGCTTCAGCATGACTGCAAGATTGCTCTTGGGCTTGGAAAACACAGGCTAGTGCTGAATGGTCCTCCTTCCCGGGGAATGTCCAGACAAGCGCTCCCACCAACATCTACAGCTGTACCTAAAGATGCAGCAGAACCTGCCATTTCACTGTAAACTGCTATATACCTCTTTTATGAATGTGATGTGTATTCTAACAAAAACTCAGGCCAAGAAGGTCTGAGAAAGCAGCCTTCCACACCAGCTTTCCTTTCCCCAGGAACCAGTACAGGGGCTACAGCAAAGCAGAGCAAGAGACTGGGACAGCAGCATATAGTTCTGGTGGCCGTGCCTATGTAGGATCTTAGTACAAAATAACAAAAGACAGGGTTAGCAGGGAAAGAAAAGGGATTTTATCTCTGCATGTAAAAGTGCCTAAACATGGTTTTATAGCTCCAGAGATAAAGCAGAAGGGCTATGCAAAAAGTGTTAGCAGTGCCTTACCTTCCCAGCATGGCTGGAGAACAGTGTCTCCTTTCCAGCATCAAACTAGTGGAGATCACCTATTCTGTGGGCCTGACCACAGCTGGTAGGTGTTGTTTCCACAAGGGAAAATTGAAAATAGTTTGCCAGATAAGGCAAATGGCCTTGGTGTTTGCAAACTACAACCAAGGTACCAGAAAGAAGAGCTTCAGGGAGAGGGCAAAGGTGCACATACCTAATGAGGTTCCTATTGCTGTCTGTCAGGAATGACCAGTGGTACTGGACAAGAAGCGGGCTGCAGTTGGTCATCTTGACATAACGCACATCTTCAGTGTCATTCAAGATGCAGCCAAAGTCCAGGGCTGTGGTCTGGATAAGGAGATTCGGGAAGTAGACTTCTCCCCGAACGGTGACCTGCTCCTGATGAGGATGCTCTAGAAACCGTATCTTCAGAGCCTTCTCTACTACCCGGCTACTCAAATCCTCTGCATAAGCAGGGTTAAATCTGATGCAGAGATGAAGTTCCTCCCCTGTCCCCAGCTTCACTGGCTGCAAGGAGATAAGAGTAGTAATTACCAGTATGATAAAGTCCCAAGGTCTGATAGCATGAAAAAGGTAAATGTGCAATGTGTGACTCCAATGTGGGCTTCTCAGTTCAGCCTTCATTTTCTTCACAGTGAGTGTCTGACTGTAACCACCACACTTTTGTCTGAAACTATCTATCTCAGGGTCACACTCCTGCGCTCTGCATCAATATAAAAGAGAAATAAACACTCTTCTCCTGAATTCTGGATCTGCAGAGACTATGTGCTAAATGCTCAACCAAGTCAGCACTCTGGAAAGCCAGGGCTTTTTGCCCTGACTTTAGGGGAACTCCTTTATCAGCACTTCAATCTCACTCTTCCAGGGGCTAGTTACTGACAGGACACAGAAATGGTGGCTGCACCTACAAGAACACATGTCTAGCAGAGTCCATGCCCAATACCTTCCACTGACACCAGGGCAGGAGCCAGGCAGTAGCTGGAGGAGCATCCTCAGCCTTCCCAAAGGCAGAGCTGCCCTCAAAAAGAGTAGGCTGCTCCTCAGGTTATCTGAGGATGGCTGCTGGAGAGCTGGGATGGTTTCCCAGAGACACCTTTACTACACAACTTGCCCCGATCTAGCTCCCTGCTCCCTTCTCCTCATGTCTTAGAGACAAAACATATCTTCCCAATACAGATGATATTTTTTTCCATCAGTAGCTTGTTTCACATCTGATGTAGCTCAAGCCGGTCTATTGCTGACTCTACAGAATATACTTCCACACTAGAGGACCTCCTAACAGAAACGCATCACCACGTTCCTCCCTCTTCAAACCCCACCAGCAGGAAGGTCCACTGCTGCTCACCTGACTGTCTGCAAGGAGGGGCTGCTGGTCTGCATTGCAGATGGAGAAGGGTTGTCCTAAGGCCAGGACCATGCTGAGGGGCAGTGACGAGATGTTTTTTAAAGAAAGAGGCTTGTACTGCAGAGTAAGGACATCACTGGGTTGCTATAGAAACAGGAGACAAGAAAAAAATACTGAACTCAGGCCATGGACCTCCTTCCCCTTCAGATGCATTTAAAATTTTTCAACCCCAAAAGTGCATACATCTCTATTTCCTATTTTTATTAGTTTCAATCCTTATAGAAGGTTTTTTCCTTAAGTCTATCAGATGCTTTTCATGTTTAGAAACCAGCGCATCCCCCAGGGGACAGGAAAACAGTCGTACAGATGAGAAAGTACAGGAGGCAGTTGCTTGAACAAGATCAAAACCAGAAAGTGAACTCAGTCTTTCTCCAGTTTTGTATCCTTTCTTGGCCAGAATGGCACAAGATGATTTTATTTTCACTCACATATGGTAATTTCTATCAACCTTATCACATCTAGTAGCCTCATAAAAGCAGTGATGCTACTCAGAGGAGAAAAGCAAGCAGGATTTGCTTGCAGGATTTGCTCTCCATAGTGGAGACTCTGCAGCAGCCTGAGGTTAGCTTCGGACACTGAAGTGTACACACAGCCAGCTAGAAACCTCAACAGTTTGGCTGCAACCTACTGCCCCCGATACAGTGACATGGTGTCTGTAGTCTCAAAGCCATGTTCAGCCAAAGCTATTTCTTCCTGTTTATGTATTGTTCTGGGCTTCCTGCATGGTTTCTATAAACTAGACAGTGTTTAAGAAACTAGTTCAGGATGTACAGATATCCAACAGCTGCAATGTAACAGCACTCAATAAATCAGAGCATAATAATCAGGCCCATAACCCAGAGGTTGATGGATTGTAACCATCCTCTGCTAATTGCTTTTGACAGGCTGAGAAAGTTGGGGCTGTTCAGCTTGGAGAAGAGAAGGCTGCGTGGAGACCTCAGAGCAGCCTCCCAGTACCTGCAGGGGGCCTATAGGGATGCTGGGGAGGGACTCTTCATGAGGGACTGTAGTGGTAGGACAAGGGGTAACGGGTTCAAACTTAAACACGGGAAGTTCAGATCGGATATAAGGACAAAGTTCTTTACTGTGAGGGTGGTGAGGCACTGGAATGGGTTGCCCAGGGAAGCTGTGAATGCCCCATGCCTGGCGGTGTTCAAGGTCAAGTTGGACAGAGCCTTGGGTGACATGATTTAGTGTGAGGTGTCCCTGCCCATGGCAGTGGGGTTGGAACTAGATGTGGCCTGTACAACATTCTCAGCAGTAAAATCGAGGAATATGGTTTTCAAGACCAAAAGACCTGTGCTTTGATAAAGCCATGTGGACAGATGGCTTGTCAGCAGAAGACCCTCCATCCTAGCACAAGAAAGGCAGAAAAAGGCTTTGACATACCATGTATACCATTCCTCTTCCTGTTAGGTTACAAGGAAAACAGACATACATTCCAAGTGAGGAAAAAAAACCACAACCCTGACAGTACTACCAGAGTAGAAACTGGCCTGAGATTTTTGGAAATTAAATTTGGCAAGACTTTGAGGCTGAGAATCACCTCATAAGAGCTAATGATGCCTAAGTGATGTAAAAAAGTCTGAAAGCTGGCTTGTCAGTGAAAAGGAACTCTGGAGACATGGCATGGACTTGACAGCTATGATCTCATCTTCTCTGTGCAGATTATTTGGGCACATGTATCTTGGTGCTTGTGAGAGTACTAGGCTTAAACATGTAAATGAATATAATCTATGGGAGAAAGAGTGTTAGTGAGTAAACCCAAATTATTTGGAGACTTTGTAAAGCAATACCATGCTTTACGAACCATGAGTTCTTGTATTTTTCAGTAATTTCTCTATAAAGAAGATACAGCTTACCATTTTGCAAAGTTTCCATCATTAGAATGGTTGTTTCGTAGTGGTTTATTAGTTAAAAGATGTTGTGATAATTTCCAAGAAGGCAGCCTATGAAGAATCCAGGGAAGGAAAAATCTGGGGAACTTGTTGCTTTGTAGAACAAGTGCTACATCTGATAATACTGAATTTGGGCCCCCTCTGGAAGCTATTGGGAAAACTAGCTACCCTGGATTTGGAGAAGGCTGAGGCTCTTAATGACTTCTTTGCCTCGGTCTTCACCGGCAAATGCTCTGACCACACCACCCAAGTCTTGGAAGGCAGATGCAGGGACTGTGAGAATGGAGACCTTGGGCCCACTGTAGGAGAGGATCTGGTTTGAGACCATCTTAGGAACCTGAACATATACAAGTCCTTGGGACCTGATGAAATCCATCCGCGGGTCCTGAAGGAGCTGGCAAATGAAGTTGCTAAGCCACTGTCCATCGTATTTGAAAAATCATGGCAGTCAGGTGAAGTTCCCAATGACTGGAAAAAGGGAAATCTAACCCCCATTTTCAAGAAGGGGAAAATGGATGAGCCGGGGAACTACAGACCAGTCAGTCTCATCTCTGTGCCTGGCAAAATCTTGAAGCGGATTCTCCTGGAAGGCATGCTAAGGCACATGAAAAACAACAAGGTGGTTGGTGACAGCCAGCATGGCTTCACTAAGGGGAAATCCTGCCTGACCAATTTGGTCGCCTTCTATGATGGGGCGACAGAACTGATGGACAGGGGCAGAGCAGCTGATGTCATCTACCTGGACTTCTGCAAAGTGTCTGACACTCTCCCACACATCCTTGTCTCTAAGTTGGAGAGACATCAATTTGATAGGTGGACCACTCAGTGGATAAAGAACAGGCTAGATGGCTGCACGCAAAGAGCTGTGGTCAATGGCTCAATGCCCAGCTGGAGAAAACTAACAAGTGGTGCCCCTTAGGGTCGGTGTTGGGACCAGTCTTGTTCAACATCTTTGCTGGTGACATGGACAGTGGGATTGAGTGCAAGTTTGCCAATGACATCAAGCTGTGTGGTTCAGTTGTTACGCTGGAGGGAAGGAATGCCATCCAGAGGGACCTTGACACGCTTGTGAGGTGGGCTGATGCCAACCTGATGAAGTTTAACCATGGCAAGTGCAAGGTCCTACACCTGGGTCACAGCAATGCCAGGCACAGCTCCAGGTTGGGCAAAGAAGAGATTCAGAGCAGCCCTGTGGAGAAGGACTTGGGGGTGTTGGTTGATGAGAAAATGAACATGAGCCGACAGCAGTGTGCACTCACAGCCCAGAAAGCCAATCGTAACCTGGGCTGCATCAAAAGGAGTGTGACCAGCAGGTTGAGGGAGGTGATCCTGCCCCTCTACTCTGCTCTTGTGAGACCTCACTTGGAGTATTGTGTGCAGTTCTGGTGTCCTCAACACAAAAAGGACATGAAACTGTTGGAACAAGTCCAGAGGAGGGACCCAAGGATGATCGGGGGACTGGAGCACCTCTCAAATGAAGATAGGCTGAGAAAGTTGGGGCTGTTGAGCCTGGAGAAGAGAAGGCTGTGTGGAGACCTCAGAGCAGCCTTCCAGTATCTGAAGGGGGCCTGCAGGGATGCTGGGGAGGGACTCTTCATGGGGGACTTTAGTGAGAGGACAAGGGGTCACGGGTTCAAACTGAAACAGGGGAAGTTTAAATTGGATATGAGGAAGAAATTCTTTACTGTAAGGGTGGTGAGGCACTGGAATGGGTTGCCCAGGGAAGTTGTGAATGCTCCATTGCTGGCGGAGTTCAAGGTCAGGCTGGACAGAGCCTTGGATGGCATGGCTTAGTGTGAGGTGTCCCTGCCCATGGCAGGGGGGTTGGAACTAGATGATCTTAAGGTCCTTTCCAACCCTAACTATTCTATGATTCTTAAGGTCCTTTCCACCCCTAACTCTTCTATGATTCTGTGACTCTATGATTCTGATTCTAGTTAGACCTGAAATGCATGTTCACAGGATTTTGCGCTTCTCTGGAAGCTGGGGAACCAAAGGAGAGACTTGAAAATGCAGAAACTAAATAATGAAATATCTTCTCTTTTTCAGACACCTCACAGTAGAGGGAAAGATGATGCAGGAGCTGGGATCCAGAGACTGAAGGGCACCCGCTTTGGGTTGGTGTTATCAACACTGCAGCTGAAGGGCGTCTGTGGGTTCTTTGAAGAAGGGCAAAATAGAGCAACTGAGACTGTCCACAACCCCAGAGGAGTGAAATAATGATCTTGGTATTCATGGCAAAAGCTTGGTCCACCTTAAATCAACAGCCAAAGCTGGAGAAACTTCCTCCTTTGAAAACAAGCACACACACCCCACAGGCTTTCAGTCATCAGCCACACCAGTAAATGCCAGGGTGCAATTTAGGGACTTACCTTCTCCACACGGAAGGTGATTTCCCTGGTGGACATTTGCAGAATGGGAGCAATGAACTCACACATGACATCTGTTTTCATGATCAGGGTTTTCCCTGCTGTGTTCCGCACAACGGCGTGACACAGCAGGCGCTCCTTCACCACCTGTGTACAAGAGAGACATGTCACCCAGTGGGTGTTATCAGGGCATCCAGAAAAAAACACTCCATTTGCTCACCACCTGTCGTGGTTTAAGCCCCCCACCCATGCAGTTTTACTCACTCACTCACTCCCCCTCTTTCTTCCCCCAGTCCTGGGGTAATGGGGAGGAGAATCAAAAGAATTCAACTCGCACAGGTTGAGATAAGAACAGTTTAGTAACTAAGGTATAACACAAATCACTACTGCTACCACCAGTAATAATACAAGAGAAATACAAAGAAAGAAAATACAACTGCTCACCAAGCCCAACCCAGCCAGTGCGCCCCCCAGCAGCAAACCCCCCAGTACCAAAAAACCTGATCATGCCATGCACCCCCAGTCCATCACTACCACCACACCCTTCTGGGTCTCTGCCCTCCAGTGTTCACATCCTGGACATGACATGCTGTGGTATGGAATAACCTCTTTGGCCAGTCTGGGTCAGGTGTCCTGTCTCTGCCTCCTCCCGGCTTCCCCTCCTCCCTGGCATAGCATGAGGCTCAGAAAAGTCCTTGGTCAAACCAAAACTTTGCCAAGCAGTAACTATAAACACTGGTGTTATCAGCGCTGCTCCCAGGCCTAAAATCAAAAACACAGCGCTGCACCAGCTACCAAGAGGGAGAAAAATGACTGCTACTGCTGAACCCATGACACCACCCATGGACTCTATTACTGACATAAAGTTACAATCATTGGTCTCCTCAATACCACCTTTTTCTTTCTATGCTGCATCCTATTGATTCTGCACTCAGATGTTCCTAATGCTACAACCCAATAGCCACAAAAGACACTCATGAGTCATGTGCTGCCTACAGTTCTAACAACACCTGCCACAAATGTTTATTGGTTTCATTTGTTCCATTGCTACATATAATACTTACAGAAAGCTGTAGGAACTAACTAAAAAACCCCCCCAAAAAAACCCAAAAAAAACCCCATCAAAACCCAACTGAAAACTTTATTAAGGGAAACAGCTGATAGAAAGACCAACAAATACCAGCAAACCCTCCCTTGGAAGTTTGGCAGAAAGGATCCATGGGAAAGATACCAATAACCAGCCTGTCTTCCTAGGATGTAATGTGCCCTCCGAGAGCTGGTTTTAAGACAAACCTCTCCAGGAAACAGGTGTCTTGCACTTTGCATGAAAGCCCTCTGCTTAGAGCTGGATGCTCTTATATTCAAGACTTTTTTCTTGATTTCTCATGGTTTCACTGTTTCCTCCCTTCATTTCTCACTCTTCCTTCTGACACACCACCACAACCCAACTCCTCAGAGCCTACAGGCTTCAGAATCATTTGTATTTCACACACAATACAGGGAGTTGGGCTTCTGACCAGCCTGAAGTTCTCAAGACCAAGGAAGAGCCTTTGACTGCAGCAGCCAAAAAGCCACAGCTGAGCTCACAGATGCTCTTTTAACTTTCCAGGCAGGGCACTCTTATCAGTACCCTGACCACTTTATTTCCTTTTGGTACCTTCTTCCCTCTTCAGCAAAACCTCTGGACTCAGAACTGTACAGGGACAGTCCCATTTCATGGTGAGTAATCAAGTCCTCCTTAAGCTACCACTGCGGCAACCCTTTAAAACACCTTTCAAACACTAGTAGCAGCAGGAGCTTAATGCAGATTTTTTTCAATATTTGCTTAAACACCTGTGCCTAGTGCTCCTGGAACCAGGGAATGCACACCAGGGTCAGCTGGCAGCTCCTCTGCAGAGTTGGATTTCCCCTGGAAAGACAGGTCCAGAGAGGAGAATACCCAGTGACCCAGCTGAAATCTCTGAGTTGCCACCCAAGGGCGCTGCAAGATCCTTGGTACATCGGGGCTGGCTGAGACACTGGGGCAAACTGTTACGGAAATACTGACACAAGTCAAGCTATTAATTACAATGAACCCTGGGAACAATCTTCCGCATGGATGAACGTCATTCTGATCATTAGAGCTGGCACACTATATTAATCTCTCTTCTCCAGGACTCAGTGCTAGACAAGCCCTCTCTGCCCATGTTTGTCTACAGAGGAAAAACGATGCTGCTCACAGATACTCCCTCTCTTCCCTCATGGCTTTTTTGTTTAACTCACTGCTTCCCCAGATAGCAGCACTTTGCATTTTTCAATTTACTTTTTGCCTGTGCTCCTAGTTTAAGCATAACTTATTTCCTCTGCCCTTCCCTCCTGCCTTGGCACACGAGAAACTGTAACCTGCTGTTTGCCCCTGACTTAGCAATAGCTCCTGCAGGCCACATTTTGGTATCAGCAAGTTGGGTTTGTGGCAGCTATGAAAACACAAAAACGTGATGCCAACAAGGAAAGTGACTGGTGCTGCCACGGTAACTTGTGCCATTTTATTGAAATGCCACAGCTTATTGAAAGCACCTTCTCATTTGCCCAGGCAAATGTCAAGGGGTTGCAAAAGAAGTGATCTGACAATGAAGGTTCAGCCCTCATAGGGAACTCACCCGGGGAGTGCTAGAGGAGCCTTCCAGCAGCATCTCCACTGTCTTGCCAGGCATCAGCTCTGCCCTCACTGGTTGAAGCTTAAAAACAGGGCAGGCAGGACTGGGGGCCTGTGAGGAAACCTTGCCTTTGGTGTTACTGATGGGAGGGAGACGATCACGCCGGTGAAACATGCTGAAACCTTCTGTCCTCCAGTAGAGTAGATGGGTGCGTTGTCCTTTGTTTGTTATCTTGAAGCTGTAACAGCAGGGATCCAGGCTAGACGAGAAGAAGAAATAGAAAACGTCATGGGACCTGCTATTTCCCAGTAGTCACCCAGCTTCAGCACCCTGATGGCGTGATCTGACTGCACACTCAGCGATAAAACCTTCTCCCAGAAGGCTGACCTAGCTCAAAGCTTCAGCAAAAGACAGACCTTGGCTGTCCCTAAGTTTATCACCATCAAGCAGATGGTCTGCTTGTGTACAGCAAGGATAAGCTTCTTGAAGACCACGATCTCGGTTGCTGTGGACAGAGCATCACCAGCCTTTGGTGCTTAATACACAGAGTGTTGCTCCAAGGTGCTTCCTGCAGGTCTCACTGCATCGGGCACTAAGCTGGCCTGTCCTTGCTTCAAGTAGATGAGGGAACGGCTTTGCTGCCATTTCACCTTCCCTTGTGAGCTGTTGCCTCAGATGGCTTCCTCTGAACGTGCTATTGGGGAACTGCTGGGTATATCAACTCATCTGGTGATCTGGACACCGCTTGCCTCTCATGGTGGGACCCTTGCCCTGGCACCCATGCTATCCCCTCATCCCATAGGCAGCATCCAACCCTCATCACCCCCATATCACCCTTTGCCTGAACAGTACAGCTGGCTTTGAGTTTTAGGAAGATAAATGCACTGTGAGAACATCTGTGAGAAGTTTCCTCAACGTAAACACAGCAGCAAGGCCAGCTCAAGCTGAGGGAATGGAACAACAAAAGACTATTAGATGAGGCCCTCAATGACATGATTTAGTGGTGGTCCTGGCAGTCCTGGGGTAATGGCTGGATTCGATGATCTTAAAAGTCTTCTGCAACGTTGTTGTTTCTATGATTCTGTGACTCTGTAACTAGAGCTTGACCTAAAACAAAATGAATATTCAATGGAAATTGGTTCCTTCATGTTAAGAAACACTAACTGCAGGCTACTCTTACTCTCTATAAATCTGAGCATGACCAGAAAATTAACTGTTCCTAGAACAATTATTGTCTTTTTCTTGAAAGGTACAGAATACATGGCTTACAAAATGCCCATCTGGCACAAGCAACTAAATAGAAACGCTGAGGTGACAGTATAGAACACACTAGTCTTGGTAACATATTGTTAAAACATGATGTGTACAAGCTTAGTATGAAATGGTTTATGTTTTTGACAGCAACAGATGAAAGCTTGCAGAAGCTTTGGGTAGCTGCAGGATTTGTGGCTCTGGGAAAGCTCAACTCACCTGGATCCAATCTCAGCTTGTCTGGTGGCAGTGGTTGCAATGGCAACAACACCAAACCTGGAGGCAAAGATGTGAAAGGGGGCCAGAGGATGATGACACAAATCATACTGATGACCCCTCCATTGTGTAGCTAGTTTGTGGCAGCACGGAGAACAAGACATGCTGGACAAGAATCAATCCTCCTGCAATGTCCCTGCTTAAAGTGAATAATTCACACACCTGCATGTGGGTGAATATTTAAAACCCCAAAATCTATACTGAGTGCTTATGGTAGGATTAACCTGCTCTTTCTACCCCAAAATGTAGGTATCAAAGCACTGCAGACCCTCTTTGCAGACAGAGAAAGGATCAGGCACCTCAAGAAGACTATTCTTCTTGTCCCAAGAGGTCTCGAACACAAGGCAAACAGCAATTTGGAAAAGCTTATTTTAGTTCCATTTTTAAGAATGGGCCTGGTTTCAGACACACACGTTGGGATGAGTGAATTCCCTCCTTCCAGCTCAGCTCTTTCAATTAATTCATCCTGCCCAAACACAGCAGATTTCTCCTCCTCTCCCTTTCAGAGCTGGTCCTGTACCCATGCTCATGCGACCATGCCTATGGCTGCCACTGCGGCAGTGAAGCAGGCAGGAGAAACAAAGAAACAGCGACACATCTATTAAAGAGCAGCCCGGAAGGGTAGCCAGGGAAAATGAGTGAACTGAGGGATGATACATGGCAAAGACAAATTCTGCTGCTCCTCCAGTTCTCCCAGGCAGAGAGTAGTAAACCAGCACCATTAATTTAGCCAAGCAGCTGTTAATAAGCTACTGCCAAGGCTTCCCACTGCTGTGAGATAATACTCCTGTAGTGAACAGAAAAGCAAGCAACATAGAATCATAGAATAGTTAGGGTTGGAAAGGACCTTAAGATCATCTAGTTCCAACCCCCCTGCCATGGGCAGGGACACCTCACACTAAACCATGCCATCCAAGGCTCTGTCCAACCTGGCCTTGAACACCACCAGCGATGGAGCATTCACAACTTCCCTGGGCAACCCATTCCAGTGCCTCACCACCCTTACAGTAAAGAATTTCTTCCTCATATCCAATTTAAACTTCCCCTGTTTCAGTTTGAACCCGTGACCCCTTGTCCTCTCACTACAGTCCCTAATGAAGAGTCCCTCCCCAGCATCCCTATAGCCCCCCTTTAGATACTGGAAGGCTGCTCTGAGGTCTCCACACAGCCTTCTCTTCTCCAGGCTAAACAGCCCCAACTTTCTCAGCCTATCTTCCTACGGGAGGTGCTCCAGTCCCCTGATCATCCTCATGGCTTATTGCAGAGAAGTATGTTCAGACTTGTAACACAGCATCTTTCAGATGGAGGCTTCCACGACCTGCTGCTTTCCTCCAAATCTTTGTTTGATAAAGTGAGGAAATAAATCATAGAATGGTGAGGCTTGGAAAGGACCTTAAGAACATCCAGTTCCAAAACCCGGCCATGGGCAGGTGTGGAATAATTAGGAAATGTGGGATAACTAGGAATTAAATTTATATTCGAAATGCAGCATTGTCCACACATAAGAGAGAAACAGACTTTCTGGGCCTCCCCGGGCGAGATGCAGCCACACCTGGTACGCCAGGAATGTGCACTTCACAGCGGTTCCTGTGGCAACACAGATGGAGGGCAGAGCGAGGTGGAGATCTTGCGGGTTATGCTTTGTCCTAACTTCAGCAAAAAGATGGGAACTAAGTGGTGCAAGAAACTGATAAGCTGCATACTTGCTACCCTGAGCCAGCAGCCTGTCATCTTTTGACAGAATGCCGTCCTCAGTGTGAACTTTGCTTCATTATAATGTCATTATAATGCATTTACATGCTAAAATACACTCCCATCTCCAATGCCACCCCCCTCCAAAATGAGACCACCCCTCTCTGAGCATGCGCTCTGAATTTTTGGTGTCATATACCTTTAAATCAAAGCGAGAGAAATTTGCACCAATAGTAATAAAGGTATGTATGACTAGAGTCACTCAAGCTCCACCTTGAAGATGAAAATAATATAAAATGACCCAAGAGAGAGGCAGATATCAGGGAAGATACCATTGCGGATGAGTCAAGGAAGATAACATCAACAGACTCCTGGGACCGGCCGAAGGGCTTGACCTCTCTTCCCCCCCCATAGGGACGCCTGTGGGTAAGACTTGCACTGTATTCAGTGCTTCCCTGGGAAAACTTAGAATCTCTATAGAGTTACTTTTACTGTCACCTGTATATTTTAGAGCCATGCTGTGTTAATTTTATCAAGTGCTTGTATCCATGTAACTAGTATTTGCATGTGCTTTTGCAGACAGTATTTATCACCGGCAATCCATAAGAACCTGTATCTGTTGCCTCAATAAACTCAATCAATAAACCACACTGTTTCGATAGCCAATCACCACTATTGGTAAATCCGGACCAGTAGAGGTTCAATATAAGCGAACGCGGTCGGATTGGTAGTTGTAGCTGATTGGACTGGACAGTGTGGGTGTGCTATCGGTAAATCCAGACCAGTACAGGTTTGATATAAGTGAACGCGGTCAGACTGGTAGCTGCATATTGGAGAATAAAGCAAGGGGTTTGCTTGCCCCCACTTTTTAACGCAACAGCAAGGACACCTCACACTAGACCATGTCACCCAAGGCTCTGTCCAGCCTGGCCTAGAACACTGCCAGGGATGGAGCATTCACCACTTCTTTGGGAGGCCTGATCCAGTGCCTCACCACCCTCACAGTAAAGAACTTCTTCCTTCTATCTAACCTAAACTTCTCTCTTTAAGTTTGAACCCATTACCCCTTGTCCTGTTGCTATTGTCCCTAATGAAAAGCTACTCTCCAGCATCCTTGTAGGCCCCCTTCAGACACTGGAAGGCTGCTATGAGGTCTCCATGCAGCTTTTCTTCTCCAGACTGAACAGCCCCAACTTTCTCAGCCTATCTTCATTTGGGAGGTGCTCCAGTGCCCTGATCACCCTTGTGGTCTCCTCAGGACTTGTTCCAACAGCTCCATGTCCTTCTTATGTTGAGGACACCAGCACTGCACACCATACACCAAGTGGGGACTCAAGAGAGCAGAGTAGAGGGTCAGGATCACCCCCTTCGACCTGCTGGTCACACTCCTTTTGATGCAGCCCATGTATTATAACTAAAGACAATTCAGTGACAATTTAGCAGCTGGTTTCCATTTCAATAGCTTTTGAGAGTATCTAACATTTTTCAAGTGGTCATAAAGTGTTTCTAAAGGAAACCCTGTGCCTTCAGTAAAATGGAACCGGGACTTTGAGCACTGAAGAACTAGCCTGAAGGACTGCAGCACAATCTCCTTTGTTTGATAAAGTGGGGGAACTTCCCATAGGGGAAGTGGGAGCCAAGAAATACCCTACCTGAAGTGGGGTCCCAGGTTGAGCTCTGGAGCAAAGGGTTTGTCGGTGACAATCGTGGTGCCAATGCCAACAGCCTGGACAGGGATGACAGAGGTATGGCTGTTCTTTACAAACAGCTTCACCTCATCATTGAATTCCTCCGTGTCATTCAAGTTTGCTATGACAGCCACAGACACCACAGTCTCGGGGGGGATCACTCCTTTACTGGGTTCAATTCTCCAGCATGAGCGTTTGTCAGCCTGTAAGAAAAGCCAAATATTAATTTAGCATGGAAACCATGGACCCTGGTCTCTAGTATGATGCAGGAAGAGGAAGGACTAAAGGTAGGAGAGTAAAACCCACAAAGGTTTAATTTCTCTAAACCTAAGCTATAGGTGTCTGGAAATAGGGAACAGTAACTATGGAGGAACCTACTCAACCTGTATTTTATCCTCCCTTAACAGACTCACCTCATGAGCCTAATTTTGCCCAACCCAAGGGATGCTCATCCTCAGGAGATGGTTATTCACCCTCCAGTCTCTCTTTTGGAGTGCATGCCAATGGAAACTTTCTCCCTCCTGTTTTCCCAGCAATGGTGGCCAGGTTTGCAGAAGGGCTCAAGGCCAGAGGAAGCCAGAACTGGGGATACTGCTGACAGCCTGAAGAATAACTGCAAAACCAGTTGATCAAAACCTCAACACCAAAGTCTTCTTTCCCAAGAGTTAGGCAGTGCTTCTCAACAGCCCCTGAAGGACTGAAGCACTCTCTTCTCACTGATCATCAGCTGCAGCGAGGTGCCCCAGTGCCCTCTGCTCTGGAAAATTCAGCTATAAATATTTAGAGTAGGGCAGTAAAGCAATAAACAGGAAGAGAACTGCAAGACATGCCCTGTGGGCATGGCCTGGGCTTCCCAAGCACTCTCTTCCTCTGGTTTCTCATGGACATCCCTCTATGGATACGGCAATAAAGGTATTGGACCCTGAGCCCATCTAAAACCACATTCAGAGGGCGTAAGCTTCGGAGGAGATACACATACAATGAACCCAGGCCAGCATGAAATGTCCTGGGATGTATGGCCCATCACGGTGTTAGCGGTACATGTGCCGCAGTTCAGGGCTGTGTTTGGGATGACAGGTACTACTCACCCCAAACTCTGCAGTACTGTAAAAGAAGAGGCTTTTCTCCATTTTTTTTTTAAATGGAAAGCTACAATGTTCTTGGAGGCCTGACACAATACAAGCAAGTGCTTGATCCAGGTGACATTAGCTTGAACTTCCATCCATCAGGATAGCAGCACAGAGCTTTAACAGGACACCGGCCAGCCCAAGGGACAAGAGTATTAGGAAAAAAAAAACTTGTAAAAATTATCCAGGATCATTTCTGATCAAACATCTGTGTAAACTCTTTATTTTCCTGAGGGATGCCCCAGCTAAAACAGCCCCCAAAGCCAGGCTCCTCTTGCCTCTTGTGGAAAAGTTGCATATGAGAAAAAAAATCAAGTCACAGGATGATATGGACCAGACATTTTCATTGGAAAATAGTCCCAAGGACACTTACCATCTTTGCCAAGAAGGGTGCAGGGATGACAGACTGATTGGAGAGGTGAAGGGTTTGGGAAACATCTTGTAAAACTTGGATAGTGCCAAAATTTATCTTACTCGGATGCACGTAGACAACTGGTCCTTCACCAATGCTCACTAAATGGATTTTCTGCTCCAGGAAGCAGGTTGGAAAGAGAAAAAAAACAACAGGAAAAGCTGTAAGGGTGCACATAGACTGGGGAATAATTCTGACTGCTTGAAGTTTTCAGTGTTGTGAGGCTAAAACAGGCCTGGAGCAAGTGTGGGATCTGGAGTGGTCCCACTTGAAAGCCACAAGCTCCTAGTTATCAGGGGATAAAGAAACCTCATTTCCCATGCATGCTTTTTCACACTTCCATGCTGTTAGCTCTCCTTCCTCTACATTGTGCTCTCTCCTGCTCCTTCTATTGCTCAGACTGGCCTCAAACCACATTCCCTGACTGCTGCTGCTGCACAGCCATACTGCACAGGAACTCCTTTAGCATTTTCAAAGCTACACCTGTGAAAACCAGCACAAATCAAAAGCAATGCTGGCTCTTCAGAGTAGAGATCATGCAAGTTAGTTGCCTGATTTGTGCTTATGCACATTCCTGGTATCCTGGGCTGCATCAAAAGGAGTGTGACCAGCAGGTTGAAGGAGGTGATCCTGCCCCTCTACTCTGCTCTTGTGAGACCTCACTTGGAGTATTGTGTGCAGTTCTGGTGTCCTCAACATAAAAAGAACATGAAACTGTTGGAACAAGTCCAGAGGAGGGCCTCGAGATTGATCAGGGGACTGCAGCACCTCCCGTAGGAAGACAGGCTGAGAAAGTTGGGGCTGTTCAGCCTGGAGAAGAGAAGGCTGCGTGGAGACCTCAGAGCAGCCTCCCAGTATCTGAAGGGGGCCTATAGGGATGCTGGGGAGGGACTCTTCATGAGGGACTGTAGTGATAGGACAAACGGGTAACGGGTTCAAACTGAAACAGGGGAAGTTTAGATTGGATATGAGGAAGAAATTCTTTACTGTAAGGGTGGTGAGGCACTGGAATGGGTTGCCCAGGGAAGTTGTGAATGCTCCATTGCTGGCGGTGTTCAAGGCCAGGTTGGACAGAGCCTTGGGTGGCATAGTTTAGTGTGAGGTGTCCCTGCCCATGGCAGGGGGGTTGGAACTAGATGATCTTAAGGTCCTTTCCAACCCTAACTATTCTATGATTCTATATGAAAGCCAGATATTAATTATTAATTGCATTGTTCAATTGTATCTTTTTCTATTGACAGTCTGAGACCCAAAAGTTTGCTCTTTCAGAACTGGTGCAGACTACTGGGGGAGGAATGTGGATCCCTTTGCTAAACCATCTTCTCACTGCACTAAAACCAAAGAGAATTTATCCAGTCTTGCTGGTTTCACCAGTTCCGAACATACCAACTCTTGAACAGGATCTGAACACATTTGACAAGATGCTGTTGATTCACTGGAGGTATAGGGTATGATATAACCACGAAAGAAGCCAACCTCCATGATGTAAAACTTTTAATGATGTCTGACTCAAGGAAATGGCATTGACAGCTGTCAGAACCACTGGTCCAATTCAAACAGAAGGAGCAGCTTCCAGAAATGCTCATCTCTTGACAGGACACTAGTATGTGCAAGTAAGTACCAAAAATCATGTATCAAGGCTGGTACCTCAACAATAAGGAACTGAAGCCATGCATGATGATGGACCTTTCACACCTTCGGGAGAAGGGCAGTACAGTGAGCTGTGATGCTTCCCAAAGCTCCTGGGAAGGAGAAGCCAGAGGGAGGAGCTGTGCCTTGCCAGCCAGCTTCACTTCCAGGTGACAGCAGAGCAAGAGCAGCAAAGGCAGGGCAGAAGCCTTTAGAGATGAGCAGGATAACATCTGGAGGATGCCCATGCTAGCTGGCTTCACGTAGAGTGCGTACTAAAACAATATATCCTCACCTAGGAAAGGGCTCATTAAGAACCCCAAACCTTCATCACAGTCTTCTTAAAAGGGACAAGAAAAAATCTGTTGAAGAGCATTACAGCAATGTGACATACAAGGAAAGAGAGTAAAGGAGTGGCCACTTTGCTAATCGTGATATTGCCACATACACACTTCCCTAAGCCCAAGCAGCACTGCTGGCTTTGTTGATTGGTATGTAATGCCACTTTTGATCATTAAAGAATGAAGAGCATCTGTCCCTGGCAGACAGCTGTGGTTTGAGCGACCATTTATTCTGGTAGCAGCCAGTCACCAGATCCCCTGCCTGTGGCACATGAGGCTGCTTTGTCATCAGTAAACCTAGGGTTGGGTTTTCCCAGTTCTTTAATGCAGATGACAAAGAGCAAATTGAATCTGGCATGCAGTCACCTGCAAAGAAAATACAAGGCAACAGACCCAAGGAGGGACTCTACACAGCCCAGATGAAAGATCAGTATCACATTTCATTTAAAACAGTGCAAAGACTTGATATCAGTGCTAGACAGCATAATCAAAGAGCACATGAGTCCAGAGGAGGCCACAAAGATACTGAGAGCTAGAGCACCTCTCCTATGAAGACAGGTTGAGAGAGACAGAGTTGTTCAGCCTGGAGAAGAGAAGGCTTTGGGGAGACCTTCCAATACCTAAAGGGGCCGACAAGAAAGCTGAAGAGGGGCTTTGTACAGGGGTATGTTGTGATAGGACAATGCGGAATGGATTTAGACTGACAGAGGGTAGATTTAGATTAGATATGATTTTCCCTGTGAGGGTGGTGAGGCGCTGGCACAGGGTGCCCAGAGAAGCTGTGGCTGCCCCATCCCTGGCAGTGCACAAGGCCAGGTTGGATGCGGCTTGGAGCAACCTGGTCTAGTGGAAGGTGCCCCTGCCTGTGGCAGGAGGGTTGGAAATGGATGAGATTTAAGGTCCTTTCCAACCCAAACCCTTCTAGGATTCTATAATATTTTGTTTTATTGGAATAAATGGCAGCCGTCCCCCTGAGGTCAGATTCGCATCAGATAATCCATATGGTTAGGACCAGTCACCAGTGCAGGATGTAGAACACGATGGGCAGCTGTTCTGCTAGGCCAGAGAGCTTTGGATAAGCCAGCTACTTGCACTCAAGCTATAAGACAGACCTATAGAAAATGCAGATTATCTAGCCTGACACCTAGAAACTCCTATCTGTGCAGGCAACATATCCAGCAAGGCTTCTACCAGCAGCAACCAAGCATGAACGTGCTCACTGAACATTGACTGAACAGATACACAGAGTCACTCAGTCCTGCGCCAGTCATTTCTTTAGGGACAGCTAAAATTCCCCAGTGGAAATGCTCACCCTTCGGGCATGTTCATCTCCAAAAAAAAAACCAAACCCAAACCAACAGGTAAAGTCAACCTTAAAACTACAAATTGCTAGCCCAAGAGTAAAGGCTTTGTGAGAAGCTCTGTACTGTCTCTCTACACTGCTCTCATCCCCTCCACTCTGCTCTCGTAAGACCCCACTTGGAGCACAGTGTGCAGTTCTGGCATCCTCAACATAAGAAGGACATGGAGCTTTTGGAGCAAGTCCAGAGGAGGCCACAAGCGCGATCAGGGGGCTGGAGAACCTCCCATATGAAGACAGGATGAGAAAGTTGGGGCTGTTCAGTCTGGAGAAGAGAAGCTGCATGGAGACCTCATAGCAGCCTTCCAGTATCTGAAGGGGGCCTACAAGGATGCTGGAGAGGAACTCTTCATTAAGGACAATAACAGGAGGACAAGGGGTAATGGGTTCAAACTTAAACAGAGGAAGTTCAGGCTAGATATAAGGAAGAAGCTCTTTACTGTGAGGGTGGTGAGGCACTGGAACAGGCTGCCCAAAGAAGTGGTAAATGCTCCATCCCTGGCAGCGTTCTAGGTCAGGCTGGACAGAGCCTTGGGAGACAGGGTCCTGTGCGAGGCGTCCCTGCCCATGGCGGGGGGGTTGGAGCCAGATGTTCTTAAGGTCCTTTCCAACCCTAACTGTTCTGGGATTCTATGAAATCTGTAGTTAAAAAGCAAGCTCACAGTTAAAAACCTGGTTATTCTAGTGGGTAGAAACCCTCCTTTTCAAGAGAAATATTTATGAGCAACTCTTGCCAAACTTCAGACCTTCCTGCATGGCCTTCCTGTTGACTGATTTACACGCACATCCACAATAGCCTGGGTGGAGATGTTCAGTGGCACCCAGGAGATTTAGCAGCATCATTTCCATTCATTTTAACAAAAGTTCAAATCCATGCAACTACTTCAAAATGTCAGGTTTCTTTTCTGTTACAGAAAACTTAATGTTCCTAGGAATCCTCTGACATCCTCGTCTGTGTTCAGAGAGACAAGATATTTTAGAACAGCTGCTTCAAAAGTTAAAATAATTTTAAATTGAAGTTTAACTGAATTTGTTCTCAGTTCCAGCTAGATGGAGCCAGGACACTACAGACACCATTCTCTTGCCTTCATTCTGTTGTCATCGCTGTTGTTGCATATGTCTGAATGCAAACATCTTTCAGGAGGCTTCAGCCCAGAAATGCTTTGCCTCATCCATTTCCACACTTGGTGGAAAAACAAAGCCTCTGTGCTCCAGATGCAAGCAGTGTGCATGTCTTTTGCTGGGGCTTTTTGCAAAGAGATACAATGGATGGAGAGTTCTCAGACATGACGGATATGACTTTCAGAAAAGCTTAAATCCATCTTTGGACAGAACATCACTTTGGCACAGTTTCTAACACAAAGCATGCTGTAGCAGGGTTTAGGGGTGTCCCTGTGTGTTCCTGAACAAAAGTTCTAATAAACAGGCAGTTGCTGTTCAGCTGTAACACAGCAGAGTATAAGACCCAAGGATTATTCTGGGTTTCAGACTGGGCTTGTTATCCCGTCTCACATATCCATAATTAAATGCTGCGTCAGACAATTAGAATACCACCTAAGAGAATACCATCCTTCCTCTTCTCTAGGCATTAGTTGCTGCTTATGTCATGAGCCCCTTCTTTCCTTGTCCATACCAGTCACATATTACAAATTCTTGTTTTCCCTGGAAGGATCCCTGCACACTTTATGCTCCACCACGATGAGCTGCACAATGGCACGTCTTCCCTAGCACTCACCAGTGGGGAACCTTTACTCCCAAACACCACAACATGAGCAACAGTGTCCTGCTGTCCAGTCATCTGGGCTTCCAGTGTGAATGGGATCTCCACTGAGCTGTGAGGCTGGATAATTCCACACGGCATGGAGCTGGAGTACCATACAGCAGCAGTATCCTTATGTTCCTATAAGGAACAGAACCAAATACAAGTTCAGAGTGACATTTGAGGAAACCTTTCAACTCTTTAACATCTACCACAACGGCAACTCACACACATTTTCAAAAATCCCTAGGAGAAAGCAGAAAAGCACAACACAAGATGCAAGACTTGTATGGGCTCAGCATCCTCAGCTGGTCCAAAAGCTTCTGCATCCACAAACACTCACTGATGTGCTAGCAGCCTCCTTGCAGCAGCTTTTCACAACCCTCCATGTTCTCCTGCATGAAAGCACCCAAAAAACTAGAATATAAACTGCTTCCTAAAGAGTTTAAACTGTTTCCTGAAGTTTATGTTCAGGTTGGTCCCTGTTCTCAGCAAACCTTTAGGTCTGACTATAAATCAGCAAGGTCTTAACAAATCTTTTTTCCTAATAAACCCTTGATAACGTTTGAGGGCAGGAGGTGGATGGAATGCCAAACCTGAGGAAGAATCCCATAGCAGCCTGGAAGGTCACTGTCATTCACAAGGGTCAGCATCTGCTGATAAGGGAATTTAAGAAAGCACCGTCCAAACGTCATGACAGGGTCAAGCACTCGCAGTGGAGGAACTATACATCTAGGCAAAGTGACAACCAAAAGGCAATTAGATACTGAGAGAAAGTAGAATTTGTTTACCCCATGAAAAGCATGAAATAGAGCATAACACAGTTGTCACTGTCAAACAGACATTTAATACTCCTACAGCCATAAATGGCCTTTAACTTCTTTTTACCCAACAACCTCTTGCAAAGGAAAGGCAGAACCTGGGACTCAGAGCTGCAAAGGCTGCCAAGCGCTCAGGCAGAGCATGGTGCTTTGCCCCAGATAGGCTTTGCCTGTCCTTTGCCCCACGAGCTTGCAAGGACCCTCCCAACAGTCCCAGAAGCAGCACTCACCAGGGCTCAAGAAACACCAGACTAGTGTCTCAGTGAAAATGACCCACTCTTCTCCCACACCACTGCTGCCCTGCCTGAAAACCCAGCAATTTGCCCCAGTGACAGAAAGCATGGGTCATCACTTGTCTTACACAGTGCGTGATCACCCTCTCCCAGTCCCTATAGCTACCTTGCTCCTTCACCCCACAGGTCCACACACTGTCTATTCCCATTTGCACTTGTTTTACAGAACTGCAGCCCAGGCACTGACTGGATGACTCTGCCTGGGAGAGGGAACAGCACCAGTGAACTGCACCCCTCTTGTAATTAAACTGACACCCACTGCAGCACAACAGGCCTGAATCTGGCTGCAGCAAAACCAACTTTCAGCTTAAGTCTGAGAACATTAATGCTCAAAAGAACCAGAGGGAAGCAGAGAAACATGAGCTCACCTCCCACACCAAGGACTCTTTTCCCCTTCGTAAGATCTCACCTTTACTTTTCCCCCACCAGACCTGCCGTAAGCCCCTTTCCCATTTGCATGTGCCTTCATTAACTGAACCAGACACGAGCTTTCAGCAGGCTGCTCTCTGTGGCCCAAACCGACGTTGTATCTTGGTTGCAATCCAGTATAAGTCCACCATTTGAAGGAAGAAGGAGAGGTGGCCCTTTGGAAATGGTACACTTGAAGAACCAAAAATCCAGGCTAATAATTAATATAATCACTATTACCCTTCAGAGAAAGGCTCAGGGCTGTATATGCCCTCTGAGCACATGGGATGCTTTCAGTGCACTACTGTTGTCCTGTCTAGCTGGGCAGAAGTAGCTCATTAAGTAATGCATCTCATTTGGAGCTGAAGCCAGCAAGCCATGTGCAAGGCAGTGTGCTGGAGTCGGATGCATGAGGAAAGATGACGAAGCTGCAACAAAAGCACTGGTACCTGGCTGTGAGGAGCAGTGCCAATACCTCCTTGCCAACACCATCCACATCTACCACCAGTGCCAGCCTGTATCTCTTCACGGTGTTGGAACACAGGGTGACCTGGTGGAAGACAAGAGCACCAAATATTCCATCACTCCCAAAAGACACAGGCCATGTGTGGTATCTTCCAGTTCTCATTCCACAGTAAGGAAAGGGAGGATTTCTTGGCTATTAGGAAGATTAGACATAGGAAGAAGTTCTTCCCTGTGAAGGTGATGAGACACTGCACAGACTGCCCAGAGAAGTTTGTGGCTGCCTCATCACTGGAAGTATGAGGGCCAGGCTGGACAAGACTTAGAACAACCTGGTCTAGTGGAAGATGTCCCTGCTGCGGTGGTGGTGGAATTAGATGATCTTCCAACCCTTCCAGTCTAACAAGGTCCCTTCCAACCCAAACCAGTCTATGATTCTATGATTTTGTCTTAATTCTTCTGCTGGTCCACATGTAGAGCACAGTCTGTGAGAAATAGAAATCTTCTGACAATATCTGAATAGTTAAATAAACCTTGTAGTTATCAGGGTATACATAACCTGAATTAAAGCACAATTAGAATAAGGCTCTGCTGATCACTGTATTAAAATTAAGGGACCAGTTTTTAATCTCACCTACAATAGCATAAATCCAGAGGAAATCTATGGACTTCTAACAGAATGAGTTGAACTTTACAGTGGGAACCTGAAGGCAAAATGCGGCCCAGCAGATGCTGGGCAGTTCATGGCTGCCAGAGCTTTTTCAGTCCCCACTGGAGATCACTGCAGTGAATACAACTCATTCTGCTCAACAGGAGACAAGGAACAAGACTGGGAAGAAAAGCCAACTGCATTATACAATGACACCTCCCTTTTTAACAGCTGCCTTCTGTCCTCATCTTTCCCCTGCCCGTTTTAAATCAAAGAAATCACTCCAAGCAGCTCTCAAAACCGCACGAATGGTTTCTCTACTTGGCCATATGGTACATGATCTTCAGATTATGATTTTGGAAACAAAATGGTGCTCCTTCAGTTAAGTCCCACAGCAACACAGCTAACAAAAGCCTAACACCAGTGCAAGTACCTTACATTATGCTCAAAGCTAGCAGTGCTGAAGCCTGCTCACATATCAGTGAAGCTTCAGCTCACCTCTAAAGCACTTAGAGCTGGACTTGCCCCATACCTGGATATCCAGGTGTCCACGGGCACAGACAGTCCCTCTGCAGGGCCTGATGGTAAATTCGGTTGGCTTGACATGACCTTGGGCTCCCTTTCTCCAGGATGGACAAGTGCTCTCTGACACCTGGTCAAAACTGGTCACACTGGGCTCTCCCAGTCCATCCCCAGGAATGTGAAGGTTGAAGGTCATGGGCACCAAAGAGGTGTTAGTGAGGCGACATGACAAGGTGCGAGGAAAGCCTAGGAAAATGACACAAGTATGAATTTATGCACCAATTACCCTTGATTACTGGTGTGAATGCCCTGTTATAATAAAACTGGTTTTGGAGTTTAGTTATTTTCTATCTAAATTACAGTTAATTGAGAAGCTCTGTGAGGAAATAATCAAGTAAGTTCCTTTTATGCTGATCACAGAGGTTGCTTCCTTGGAAATGCCCACCCTTAGCAATGCTGAGCATCAGAAGTTTCTCTCTAACTGTGAGGAGCTCTCACATGTGCCCCCAGACCAGCACCATTTATTTCTCACTCATGAGTGTGACTTCAGATAGACCATTTACTCTGAGAATTCAATCCGTAAAAATTCTCTGTTAACTCCACAAACACTCCCACTTTTCAGTAGATAAAAGCAGTACATTGTCATTGAGGAGAAGCTACAATAAAGGAAGGATGAAATTGAAAACTGCAACAAGATGCAAAGCACTCAAAACCAGATTCTCTAGTCAGGATCCTTAAGGCTTCTCCCGTTTTGGGGCAACCAGACAGAGCACGTGACAATTCCATTGGAGGCAAACCTGATGCTTGCTTAGAAATTAGCGGGAACCATTTCCCGCTTTACCTAAGACATGAGGATATCACATCCATGCTGCAGACTGGCTTTGGCTACTGCCCTCAAAGTTTTACTCACTTGAGCTTGGATACTTGCTTTCTATAATGGAAAACCAGTGATCCAACCACACCTGGTTGGGTGTTCTGCAGAGACAGGACCACAACCTGCTTGGGAGTAGATATCTGACTTGGCTGGCCAGCCCTGCAAGGAGGAGACGTGTCCCACAGCCTGCATATCAAGTGTTATTTGAATACAGATGGGGAGACAAGATAGCTCCTTCACACCCATCACCAGTGACCATTGCCTACCTTCAGCAATCGGGAGGCAGGAGGTGCATGAAAACGAAACACAGACTCCATAATCATGAATGAGACCCAAGCCACCAGATGCAACAACAGTCAGCAGCAGTTGCGAAAAATACAATAGGTGCCTTCAGCTGAGAAGGCCTTATTAATGGAATCAGATTAAGTAGGATGACTCTCCTATTACATGATCACATTTTCTGCCTGGTGCATTTCTTGTGTTTTAGCCATTCAAAAGGAAAAATAGAAGTGATAAAGTGGTGATGTGGGATGCTGCTCAGGAAAGTTAGTAAGTTTTCTATAGAAGTCCATGGACAGCATGAAAACAGAGGCATCCTGGGCACAGAATGTTAATGGCCCTTTAATCTGTCCACAATTGATTTCATGTTTAAACTTCAGACCATCTCAGTAAAAAGTCCTTTGTGAGACTGATATGGAATACCAGAATGTGAATTTCAATGGAGATGCTCTGGGTGTGCAGCCACTGGCCCTGTCATCAGAGCTGGGCTTTTGGTGGGGAAGGAGAAGCCAAGTCTCTGAGAACATCAGTGCCTCATGCAGAGCTGTTGTTTGGGCATATTACCTGGGAGTTGATAACAAAATGCCCTCACAGCACTAATTAACTTCTCACACTAAAGGTCAGGTGAGTAAATGGTGCTCTTGCCTTACAACAGGAACATTTACCCAAAAGAGCTACAGGCCAGTAGACGACTTAAACTCCCTTCTCCTATTGTCCCATCCTCGGGACCCTTCTGGGACAAGGACCTTCACAGTCATTCTGCTGCCAGGGTCTGGGAGGCCGAGGCTGAACTGACTGTGAGGGACAGCACACATGATGATCTCATGACGGCAAAATATGGCCTAGGGAACCAGCAGCCCTGGTTTTAACATCCTAAAGGCTGCTATAGAGGAACACAAGTGACAGATGTTCCTACGCTGAAGTGCTCCATTTTGGTAATGCACAGTCCTCTCAATCTATGGTCCAAACCCAGGGCACACTCACCAAAGGAGACATCACCAAAGCAGAGGAAAGGTACATCAAATTGAAATGTCGGTCCAATGACACAGCCCCTGTGAGGACAAAGACAGGCAGAGGAGCTATTGGCTTGGTTATAAAGAGAACTGCAAAGCTTCTGTTACTGCTCCGATGGGTAAAAGCTGGTCTCAGAAGCACAGTGCACATTTATCTTGTGTCCATGCATAAATCAAATCAAAATTGGTTGGTGAGCCTAAATACACTGTACCTCGAGTGTTTTCCCCTGGTGGCTTGCTGGATACATTGGCTCTGCTAAATCTCTCTGCTTTTGAAATAGCTTCAAAGGCAGACAGGAATACATAAGCATCAGGCAAAATATTTGCTACTCGTTCAAAGGTTCTGTAATTCTCGGTCCTTTTGCTCAAAGTATCCAACAATATTTCTTCTGCTGCAATCAAGAGAACTAATTTCTTCCAAATCCTGGACCTCCTGAATAGGGTTACAAGAATAACCTGCTGCCTGACAGGATCTGCTATTGCTGTCACAGATCTCTGGCCCTGTATTCTCTATCATCATTCCATTCCAGAAGAGTTTCAGAGTTGGGTATTTGCTTATCTCGTATCTCGGAGCTATATCCTAATGCTGATCACACTCTAGCAAACACCACTTGATTCTTATCTAGATATTCCAACTTAATTATGTCAAAAGCTTCCTCAAAAATAGGATGCAGCATTTGGCTGAAATGGCAGCAATCAGCATAAAAATTAACTAAAGCAACACCTGCGTCATGTAAAATGTCATCTGTATTTCCACCATCTAGACTTGTCATTTCAGTTCTTATCTGGTGAGACCACACCTGCAGAGACTGGTCCAGGTTGCCCAGAGTGGTGGTAGATGACCCATTCCTGGAAATGTTCAAGGTCATGTTGAATGGGGCTCTGAGCAACCTGCTCTAGTTGAAGCTGCCTCTGTTCATTGCAGGGGTGTTGGACTAGGTGACCTTCCAAACCAAGCTACTTTATGATTCCCCCTTGCAAACAATTACATTTCATTTCTGCTGCAGTTGCAAGGAGTCAAGGTAAAGCAGAAGCCAAGGTTAAAAAGCTTTGGCTCTTAGTGTGAGGATGCTAGGATCAGAGCCAAGACTTAAGACCTTAGCATATCTTTTTTTTCTCTGCTCCATCATAAAATGAGGTAGGTGGGAGATGATTACCCAGAGATAGCTACAAATGTGATCACCAAGCTCTTGTAACCCTCCTCACCTGATAGTCAAGGCCACAGGCTCAGGGGATCTGTCCACACTGAACATGAATTCTTCAGTGAACTGCCCCAGAATAGTGGGTCTGAAGGAGATCCGGATGACTTGGTACCCCCCCAGCAAAACAATGCCCTCCTGCGGGGTAAAAGTGAAGCAGGATCCCAGAGCTGTAGCTGGAAGGACCAAGCTGAAGGGAGCATTGATGGCTCCTTTGTTAAGCAGGATTGCCTGCAGCACCAAGAAAGCAAAATGGAAATACATGAGGAGAAGGCTGATTTGTTTTCTAATTAAACAATTTGTTTTCTAATTAAACAATTAATATCTGTAGAAGACAGAAGATGCTGTGTGCTGCTACTTGACCGAAGCCAAAGAAAATACAATACGACAAGTTCTGCCTTTGGGTTTTTTCATGTAAAGCAGTGATAAAATCACATTAACAGAATCACTCTGGGTTCATTCCACTGACACAGAGCAGTCCACTTTTGACTTGCAGTGCAGAGGACCTGTTCAGCATCACCAAGTCAATTTAGACTCATCTCTAAGAGCCATAAAGGGCAGTTGCATCATCACTAGTAAAACATCACATAACCGCTTCTGCTCCAGATGTGTCCGATCCTGCCACGTTCAGCATCCATTGCAGCAAGCAAGTTTACTGCATACAGAAGACACCTTAGGACACACTACACACTATAACCAACTTCAGAAGCACTCCTCTACTCTTCTGTGGTATATAATTTAGGCTTATTTTATTTTTTTATTCTGATCCGATATTTTCTTAGTCCTTGCTAAAGCAGACATGTGAAGAGAGGACAAGAGTGAGGTGTACAGCAGCTTCACCTACTTACAAATGCACTGCTATTTAGAAGAAAAAGCAAACTTGGAACCCAGGAAAGTTGAGAAATCAACTGCCTCAAATAAGTAACACAATTCCACAGCATTTGTTGAGATTCATTTGCTGAGAAACACCCACATCTGTCTGTCGAGTACCAGCACAAGCATATTGCCCCTCACCAACAAACCTACCCAAAGCAAAGCTGTTCATCTGATTGCAATCACCTGATTGCTGCAAGGTGAAATCCTGACATTTCCTTAGCACCTACCTATTTTCTTTGATTTTTTTTCCTAATTTTTGTCCTCGCAAAACCTGTCAGAAAAACTGAGTCAGAAGCAGAGATGTCCCTTTTTCTTTTTTTATGTGTGTGAATGTTTAGATAATCAAACTCTGCAATGGTAACTTGAAAACTACTCTCTCTCATGGGTTTTATACCTTAATTACAAATTGCACTTAGGGATCCTACGCCAGGATGAAGTTCACCTCCAGTCTTACTGCTTAGTACAGCTATAACAATATCATTTACTTATTCACATTGTTTCAAGTAACGGAAATACTAAATTGATGTAGAGAGAATCAATAAAGTATCAGCATTAAAAATGCAGAGAGAACACAGTATTTTGGTAAGAAAACACCATAATGTGTCCTTCCCTGCCACAGTCAAGCTTTTGAAAATGTGGCATGATGCACTGCCTTATCCTCTACCTCTCTAAGTTGCTCTATGCCATTTGTTTTTGCAGAAGACTTGATGCTCCTGGGGAGGGGAGAAGGCAAATATGTAAAAGGTTCCTTTGCTTCATTTCCAGAAATGCTTTGCTCTTTCTGGAGCCAGCAATGCACCAAGTCTGAAGCATAGCAAGAGAATGGTCAGCAAGGGAAAGCACTCCCAACTTGTTCGCTAGGGACAGCTCTGAGCTGGACAGCTTTCCTCCGACTCCCAGGAATTGGTGGGATGCACTTAACTGAAAACTATTTGCAATGGACTCAAGTTCAAACACAGTAAATTTGTTCCAGCAGCTTTTTAACAGCTACAGTACAAAGGTGCACCTAGGGCTGAAACAGAAACCTCTAAATACATATCTTTTTGACCCAGTGTGGCTTTCATGTATCAAGTTCAGTTGGTTGATTGGTTGGTTGGTTGGTTGGTTTTTTGCGTTCAGCCTCCCAGCTGATCTCAAAGGCAGCTTGCCGAAAAGCAGGGATTAGGATTTCATGAATAACATACACAACTTTCAGAACTCATCAAAAGTATCTAGACTTCGTGATACCCCCCAGATTTGACTATTAAGTCAAATATCCCCTGCTCACAACTGCCAAAGTTGCCAGAAATCCTGCAGGTCCATGAGGATCACTGCTGCCCCAGGAACCATCAGGACCCACCCCAACCCCTGCAAACCCCTACTGCTCACCTCATAGCTGAGGGATGAGCCAACAAAAACCTGCCCGATGTCCAGCAGGTCAAAGTTGAAGCGGAGCTGGGGCCCGATGCCTTCCCCGCTGATGCACAGAGGCAGCCTTGTCTCATGGCCTGGGAAGAGAGAATCCTTTCAGTACAACTCCCTGTTAGCCTGGATTTTCCAGGCTGCCTTAGCGCTAGGCCAGCTCAAGATGCTGAAGGATGCGCTGGGGCTGGTTTCTCATTTCTAACAGACCCCGTGGGCTGCTTTGTAATTTAGTTATTGGTTTGCATCCTGAAAATGTGATGTCAAGTTTAAAACAAGATCTCTGAATCTCTTTCCATTACTTCCATGAGCTTTGACATCCATTCAGTGAAGGCACAAAGCTCAGGAAATAGAACTGAAGGCAAGAATCCACTGTCTATACTGATGCAATCAGAGACAACAGCCCAGGAGTCGAAAAGCATGAGCCCAGGCAAGGTGAAGTTCCCTGCTAACAGCGACATGCACATCTTAGCCAATGCCTGTGCCTAACAGACAGCTCCGTATCAGGGTACTTCAGGGCTCACATCCTGCAGCAGTGCATAAATAAGACAGGGCTTTATGATCCAGAGACTGGTGTTGGGACCAGCCTTGTTCAACATCTTTGTTGGTGACATGGACAGTGGGATTGAGTGTGCCATCAGCAAGTTTGCCAATGACACCAACCTGTGTGGTTCAGTTGATGTGCTGGAGGGAAGGAATGCCATCCAGAGGGACCCTGACACGCTTGTGAGGTGAGCTGATGCCAACCTGATGAAGTTTAACCATGGCAAGTGCAAGGTCCTACACCTGGGTCACAGCAATGCCAGGCACAGCTCCAGGTTGGGCAAAGAAGAGATTCAGAGCAGCCCTGTGGAGAAGGACTTCAGGGTGTTGGCCGATGGGAAAATGAACATGAGCCGACAGCAGTGTGCACTCGCAGCCCAGAAAGCCAACCATATCCCGGGCTGCATCAAAAGGAGCATGACCAGCAGGTTGAAGGAGGTGATCCTGCCCCTCTACTCTGCTCTTGTGAGACCTCACTTGGAGTATTGTGTGCAGTTCTGGCGTCCTCAACATAAAAAGGACATGGAACTGTTGGAACAAGTCCAGAGGAGGGCCCCGAGGATGATCGGGGGACTGGAGCACCTCTCAAATGAAGATAGGATGAGAAAGTTGGGGCTGTTCAGCCTGGAGAAGAGAAGGCTGCGTGGAGACCTCAGAGCAGCCTCCCAGTATCTGAAGGGGGCCTATAGGGATGCTGGGGAGGGACTCTTCATTAGGGACTGTAGTGAGAGGACAAGGGGTAATGGGTTCAAACTTAAACAGGGGAAGTTTAGATTGGATATAAGGAAGAAATTCTTCACTGTAAGGGAGGTGAGGCACTGGAATGGGTTGCCCAAGGAAGCTGTGAATGCTCCATCGCTGGCGGTGTTCAAGGCTGGGCTGGACAGAGCCTTGGATGGCATGGTTTAGTGTGAGGTGTCCCTGCCCATGGTAGGGGGGTTGGAACTAGATGATCTTAAGGTCCTTTCCAACCCTAACTATTCTATGATTCTATGATTCTATGACAGTGGGCATGTGCCAGCACTGCCCTGCTGACCACTCCAGCAATTACATAAAAACTGAGTGGGCTGGAAGAGTGTTTGTGTCTTCACTGTGGGTAACAAAAGCAGGAGAAAGGAGCTGTACCTGAGATGTCACAGTAGACTCTTTCTTGATAGACTTTGGCTTCTTGGGGTTTAAAGATCACCTTGATTTCAGCTGAAGAATTTGGCCAGACATCTCCCTCCTGAAACAGAAGGAGACAGTAAACCATTTCTCTTCAAAAGTCACATTTCTCATTTTCAAGCTCAGCCCTGTAAGACTTTATTGAGAGCATCAGCAAAGAGCAAGAAGCAAGCAATACTCATTGACAAAAACTGTGAGAGAGCTTGGAAGCTGCCGCAAAAAAAACCTTTCTCAGTCCCTTACCTTTACTGGCACCTGGTAGAGGCATTGTGTTAAATTAGGGCTAGACAGAAGCAACCGAAATGGCTTACACGCTAGCAAATCAAGCAGGATTTCTTTAGAGGTACCAGCTGCTCTAAGGAAAAGGTACATCTCTTCTCCAAACTCTCCCTTGAATCTCTGTATGACTATGGCTACATGAACATTTTTACTCAGATCAGAAGAGATTTAGTGAATCAAATGGGGTTTTCCATTCCTGGTTATGAAAGTCCTGCCTCTTATACTTTTCGCCTTTCCATGCATATAAGTATTTAGTGTACTTGTGGTGAGTCAGGGTGCTTAGCACCTTGCAGAACAAGCCCTCCTGCCTGAAGACCAATGGAGAATAGACTCCTTGCCACTGAGGGCTGCTTCTGCCCTGCAGCCGGAGTGGTCAGGCAGCACACAGGCTCTTCCAGCTCATGGATGATCAGAGGAAGGAGCAGAGGGCCTGTTTCTCTCTGCAAGGTGCACACGTTCCGGTTTCCTTGAGCACAGGCCCAAACAAGAAGAAATGAGACTTGCTTTCGGCTCCACATCTCTTTCAACCAGCAAGCTCTTTCCCATGTCATGCTTTTACTCAGGGATCTAAGTCTGGGCCATGCTACCAGTGCCTGTAACTGTCTGCTGCTTCCTCGGGGTCTTCTCCCAAAGAGTCCTGGCATTGGCACTCAGACCCAGGGAGCCTTGTCACACATTTTGGAGGCATCCCTTGTTTCTAAAGGCTCTCACTCCTTGCAACTGGTTTAAACAAAGCCACCACTTACATTCCTTCAGCCCTTAGTATTGCAAATGTCTGTTGACATAAATACACTTCTGACAAGTGTAAGAATACTCTAGAAGAAGATTAAAAGAACAGAGTTATTTTTCTGTCTGCAAAGTGTGGCTTTGATTCTGCTTGCTGTTGGGCATCTTCAGTACTTAGTCCAAAAGTCTTGAAATGACTGGAGCCTCCAGCACCCCTGCAGCATAAATATGAAATAACTATAGCACTTTCCATCACTTGAGCACTTATAATTCGAAGGACAGCCCCCACAAAAATGAAAGAGCTATAACATAGTGAGTTCTTGGGCTGCACCTGCAAATAATACCCTAATGCACAGCCTGCTGGAAGTCAACAGAACAGGGGGAATAACAGCTAAAAAAATGATTTCAAACACCAACAAACCAATAGTAAGGAAAAAGAAATCTGAAAGGATAAATTCAATTGGATTCTTCTCAAAATCCAGGACAAACACCTTTGTCAGATCAAACATATTTCATATTTCTATCCAGCAAGCAACTGGCTGAGATGAAGCCTCACATGATGACATGCTTGCTTGAGGAAGCAATCTGGGGACTCCAGCCTGCAACCCACAGTCATATGGGTCAGCAGACGGGTGAAACTGCAGTTGCGCTGACAT
The DNA here is from genome assembly GCA_017639245.1 of Myiopsitta monachus. Lineage (NCBI taxonomy): Eukaryota > Metazoa > Chordata > Aves > Psittaciformes > Psittacidae > Myiopsitta > Myiopsitta monachus. The sequence continues at coordinate 63,335,929 of CM029920.1, forward strand.
TGGTGGCTCTCAGCCTTACTCTTCCTTGGAAAAATATAAATGAGTTTCACCTACTTTAAAAGAAATAAGTTTGGTATTATTGTAGGGTTTACTCCACTATGAGAAGGGATGTTGCACTGCTCAGACAGAAGGCATCCTTCATTACAGACCATGCAAATACTCAGAATGAGAGCACTGGTTGATTGAAGGACATGGGGTTTTGCTTGCAGCAACAGAAAAGTAAAATCTTTCCTGTGCCTATATGCAGTAGAACTCAAAAAGTCCATTTAAAACTGCCAGCCTTGTGTCCAGGCTCACAGGTGACACTGGAAGCAAGATTCCAGTACATAAACGGGGCCTACAAGTAAGCTAGAGAGGGACTTTTTATGAGGATGCATAGCGATAAGACAAGGGGGGAATGGCTTTAAGTTGACAGAGGAGATATTTAGATTAGATATTAGGAAAAAAAATTCTTCACTATGAGGATGGTGAGACACTGGCAGGGGTTGCCCAGAAAAGCTGCGGCTGCCCCATCCCTGGCAGTGTTCAAGGCCAAGTTGGATGGGGCTTGGAGCAACCTGGTCTAGTGAAAGGTGTCCCTGTCTGTAGCAGGGGGCTGGAACTGGGTAAGCTTTAAGGCCCCTTCCAACCCAAACCATTTTAGGATTCTATGATTCAGACATGGTATAAATCCAGGTTATATGAAGGGATTGGTATTTCCATGATTAAACTTGGGCTAAATTTGGCTTCCTTTCCTCAGAGGCCATTTCGTTCTTTGGGTCACTATGTGAACTGACAGTGTTCTAATACCCCTAGTTAATCCCCACATGCTATGTGTAAGGTTGTGCCCTCACATATAATAATCAATACTTCTGTACACAGTAAGGACACCTCGTAAGTGCTCTTAATTTACAGCCCAAGTAGCAGAGCTCATCTTTGGGCAGACTCTTGCTGCCTGTCAGGAGCTCCCTGCTCAGAAACGCTTTCTGCAACAAGCTCTCTCAGCCAGTGAAGGCTTATGCTCAGCTATTGCTTACCACTGGCTCAATGGTGAAAACATCATCGGAGGAAAGTGTAGAGTCTTCCTGCACCTTTGTCACCTGGTTCTCAAAGGTGCGGATGAGAAGGGAAAGGCGCTCTTGCAGACTGGGGTCCACCCCACCCTTCGTGCTAGCACAATCCATCCTGTCCTCTGCCTGCTTCTGCAGCCTGCAGCCACGGGGACAGACAAACCAAGCAGGAAATTGAGTAAGCAACGTACTTGCAGAGACTGTCCTATACACGCAGGAGCAGCAAAGCACTTGGGAAAGAACAGCAGCAGCTCAGCAAGGGGCTGACCGCAAGCCACAGGCTCCTAAATGGATCTGATTATTATCGGTCATTTGCTAGCACAGCAGGTAGTTTTACTTCACAATTACAAGCTAAGAAGAGGCTTCTGAAAGCTAGCAGCCCTCAAGAAAGCCTCCTGGCTCAAAGCCACTGCCCTAAACAATAGAGATTCTACCAACCTAAACTGACTTTTCCTACCACAGGACTATTGAGGGGAGGTCAGAAAAAGACTGAGGAGCACGCACTACAATGCTTCAGTGGGAAGGGGAAAAGCAGGTGGGTTTCAGCTGCAGGGTACGAGCATCACACTTTTTTTCTTCGTTTTTGGAACTACAGGGATAAGGAAACTGTATCTGCTCTGTTGCCTGTCCTGCTTTCCACCAGAAGATCCTGAAACACTTCAAAAGCAAACTAAGGAACTCAAGCACAATGCAGTCCCAGGGAATGAGTGCTGACACCTTCCTCAGCCTCACAGACACTGCATAGCCCAAGGATCTCTGAACCTCAGTAGTTCGCAGCTCCTAGATGTGACTTTTGCTCTCCGAGGAAACCCAGTGGTTGCAATCAACCTTTCCTCCCCAAAACATCATCCTCAGATGGAGTATGACTGGAACTGAAATGGCAAGTGTTAAGCTACATTGCCTTGAAGCCCAGGGACACGTACCCTGGTGATGTGGATGGGTTCACTTGTCCTAAACCATTCAAAAGCATCACCACCTCTCTCAGGCCATTTTAGTTTTACCCCTGGGCAGTGTGTCATACCGAAATGAACCTTTGAAACAAACCTCAGCTTCTGCTGATCCTCCTCTTCTTGGTTAACAAAAGGCTTCCACTGGAAGTGGGCTATGATTTCACTCTGGTTGTGGATGACTATGGATCTGTGGTTTGACAGTGTGAGGTAAGTCTTCTCAACTGTCAAGGAGTTCCTGTCTAGCCTGATGTTGACATCTACAGCTGCTCCATAAAGGCTTGTGTGAATATCTTCACCTGGAACAAAGCAAATGGAAGTCTCTGATCACCTCATCTGCTGATGGAAGTATAAGGAACAGAGCAAACCACAGGTAACAGAAGAAAGAGCTACAGCTTTTAGCTGCAGCAGTTCCACAGATCAGACATTTATCACATCCTGACAGCTGCATGTGGTACAGCATGAGGATGTCCTGACATCACCTTAAGCACCTTATTTCTGGGAGTGATTGTAGAGATCTATCACCAAGGTGCCAACATTTACAGTGAGATTCATTCTGGTTGCCTGGCAAAGACATGCTCAATGTCCTACTTAATAAATCAATCAGCCTTCAAGCTGCTCTTCTGCTTCTCAGCAGATGCTGATTGATCCACAAGGAAAGGGGACTAATGTAGGGTCAGTTCTGCCCTGAAACACATCCAGACTTAATGAGACTTAAGAACATATTGGTGATTTCCACTGATGATGGCAAGCTTGATGTAGGCAAGCTGTGGCCCAGGGTGACCTGCAAAGAGATGAAAACCACATTCTTCCAGAAATCTGTCATGTGCTAAAAAAGGCTGAGGTAGCATCACAGGGAAATCTGCTTTTGTGCATACCTGGGCATGAATAAAACAGTCAAAAGGAGGTTTTTAACTTCCAAATGACCCTCCTATGACACACACCCCCAACTGTGCTCATGCTGCTAACTCTATGGGTTGCTGTAGCAGGCCTTTTGTCAGGATGAGTGTTACACTGTTGTGGAGCTATAAAGCTCTTTCAAAAAAAACCCCAAGCAAACAAAGCACAGACTGAATTCCCTCTCCTGTACCCTCAATGACAGACCATTCCTCTTGAAACACAAGGCCCTGGAGAGGGGCAAAGGCCATACTCTGTTTGCAAGCAGTTGGAACAGCCTTACCTAACATAGTATTAAAAAATTGTCAATATTATTACAAACAGTTCTAGAAAAGGGGAACAACGGTGGGAAACAGTTGCTACCTACTGGCTGTGCTGACATAAACACTTTGGAGAACAACTACATTCACCCATCAATCTAATTGATTTGAACTATAAAAGCCCATCACCAATCAGGTGCATAAAGTATCAGCTCCCAGTCTTCAGTCTGCTGCAGTGGTGCTACTGTTAAGGTGCAAAGTCGACTTATAATTGCACAAACTCCTATTTACATCTTTTTTTTTTTTTTTGCCTACAAGGGTATGCCTCTCTCCACTCACCTTGAAGCAAACATATAAGAACAGAGAAGTCTGACAGAACCCAGCCATGCTACTGGGGATTCCCACAAGAGAAGGAAGAAAAGCACAACATGCACTCACCACCTGCAATAAGCAAACAGAAAATCCTTTGCCAAGTTTTTAAATGGCCAACAGAAACCATTTAGGCATGGAGGCTCTCTGAGAGTTTGGTGGGACACTGTTTCAGGTCAGGGCCTGCTTCTCCGTGCTGCAGCCTAGTGCTCATCAACATGAGGCTGAGCACATTTGGTCGTACAGGTAGCAAACAGCAATGGAGAGGAAAGGCTTCTGGGGGCCCCGTACTTTCAGGGCCAGCGAGCAAAACTCAGAGGCATGTGTGGAAGGCAGAGCCTTCCCCTCACCCAGGGCAGGGCAAGCTCATACACATCTCCAGCTCCTAGTGTGCTGCACCGGAGAAATGTGCTTAGCTGCTCTCTTCTCCTGTATAGTAATAACCTGAATTTGGCAGAGAGCAAATGTTGCTCCCCAGGGCTCAGGAGAGGAGACATTACTCCATCCAATTTGTATAAGTAATAAACCCTGCACAGAAAAACTCAAACCCATTGGCTACTATGGAGCCAGAGGCAGATATCACCTGCACTTTCTACCTGCCCTTGAAGAAATAATCAAGGAGCGGAGGCTGAGCTCTCCCTTCCTTGCCCTGGGTGTGCAAAGCCACAAAGGATGCTCTGAGCCTGGCCTGTGATACACAGCAAAACAAGCTGAGATTTGCTTTAGGAGAGCTCCTGCTCAGGAACTGTCAGCCCTCCCGTAAGCTGTGTAGGAAGTTGAGGGAAAACAACCAAATGCCAAATATGCAGCTGGTTCTTTAGCAGGCTTTTAGCACAAGGCTGGAGGCTTCCAGCAGGACTAAAACCACCAAGAACTACTCCTGAGCCTCATGTTACCTCTCTTGTGGGAAAGCTGTTTTGTGGGGCTCCACACCAAGGACAGACAGGACAGCAATGGAGTGGACACTCCTGCTTGACAGCCGGTTCTTCTTGCATATGCTGTCTCCTAAAATTCTCCTATGTGTACTGGCTCTGACCTCTTTCCTCAAACAGGGAGAGATCTGCCCCAAGACTTCTAATTCTGTATTAGTCTCACAGAGCCACCAAAGGAAAATGCTCTCCATAATCACTCTTATTACTGATGGCAATAAAAGCAGATCAGTATATAGTGTCTGTCAGCCCTGCACAAGCTCAGAGGTGCTTTATTAGTTACTAAAGTTTCCTGCGCTGACAAAAACATCCCATGGGATGTGGCAACCAATGGGAAAAAACTGTACAGAATAATTTCAGCACTGAACAATAGATCTCCCGGACTAGAAGCACATTGTAGCATCTTACCACAAGGCCCAGTGGGCACTGCAGATACCCACATACAAGCACTGAATTGGGTCCTACAACTTGAAAACCGCCCATCATACCCTACTAGGGACTTCTTGGAGACTGGAGTCTAATGTAAAACAGGATTTGGGGAGCTTTGAGCACAGAAGTGATTCTCCTTCCACAGTTCCCAGCATCTCTCCAGCAAGTCTTGTCTCTGTTGGCCTCCTTCACTTGTATGGAACATTTGCCATAGATGTTACTGTTTCTGGGTACTGTCGGACTGGTGAATTTGTTTTTCACCTCTGGCACAGCTCTGGGAACCTGCTACATATCTCCTTAGCCACGGGTCCCTGAGCAAAGCTCACCCTCCCACACCAAGCTTGTGCTATACTATCAGGCTGTAATAAAAGTTGTGACTCCTCCATCAAAACTGGGTTTGATGTATGAACAGCAGCACACAGAGCACCTACCTTGGGCATCTCACTTGAACACTGCTTGAAAGCTAAAAGAATAACTAAGCTATATGAATCCTGACTCGGTTGAGACTAGACTTAACTCCATAAACTCATTTTCCCACAGCCACACAGGGTGGCTGAAAGTCATCAGGGAAGGGCTGAGGATTTTCAGTGGCACCGAGTGATAAACCCTTTCCAAACCTGCATGTGTACTTGCAGGCAGGCTTCAGAAACCCTTCCTGGTGCCACAACCTGAGGTTAAGCAGATGAATAGGGATGTTCTGTAGCCCATAACATCCCAAGCCACCTTTATTTCAATGTGCACTGGGATTTTTCACACCCAGACAAGACACATGTACGTGGAGAAATGGAGGAGTCTGGCCATGTAAAGCACTGAGGGTCAAATATTCAATGTAAATCATTATGCTCTTAGCAGCAGTAATGTAAAGAATTCCTTGGTTCTTTCAAGGAAGAAACCAACAAGCCTCTCTCTGAGTAAGCATAAACCATTCTCTGTGAACAGGTCATTAACTGAAAAGTATTAAATAAAGCTGTGAAAACTCAGAAGACTACAAAGAGCATCTGAAAGATACAGGAACATTTTTAGAACTTCTACAAACTCACGAGAACTCAAATGCTCTTTGCGGGGCTAAAGCATCTCAGTGTCACAGAGGTCAGGCCATCCTGCTTCCCAGGACCAGAGTTCAGGAACAGGTACAACACAAACCTCAGGAAAGAGAAAATGTACACCAAATGCATTCGCACAGATGAGCAAATGCTGTGTTCAGCATCACAAGATACCTCTGCTGAAGCAAGGCTACAGAAGCATTTTAACGCTGCACCTTTTTCTTGAGTTTTTCCCACTTACTCTTGAAGCAACATTTAACACACTGACAGCATTTCTGTGGCCTGATCCTAGAATGAGATTCCCTACTATAAATATTATACCTATGTTTGGATACAGTGAGTACTTCCTGCCAAATCCCAACTGCCCTCTAGACCCAGCTGCTTTAGTCCTGATGTTGTGAAGTGTGGGATGTAGATGGGTAGAGGGAAACAAAAAAAAGCTCTGTGGCAAGACAACAGAGAACCACTGTGTGGGACAGAGGTGTATAAGAGACAACAGGCATTGGAAAGAGTCTGTCAAGACACGTCACACTTCACGCACAGCACTGTCTAGGAATAAGACAACGCATATGTGCACTAATGGAGAATCAAGGTTCTGCTTCCTCCACTCAGCAATTCTGAGCAAAACAGGATTCCAAAAACCTCATTCCTGTTTGAGGGGATCCACTTTAACAACCCCCTAAACACCAACTACTTTTCACTTTTTCTTTGAGGCAAAGGGGACAGGGAAGATGCACCTGGAGAAGGAATTCGGATGGCTGGGACAACAGGAATGAGGGTAGATGACTGTCACAGGCGGGTGTTGTGTGGAGAACACTGTGCTGACACCAGGGTCTCCCCAAGGATGGGCTGGCACACAGCAACACAGGACACAGAGAACAAGGACAGACTTAGCCTTTGCCCCTTATCTGCTCACTTCTAAGAACTGAAGCATGCAGAGGTTTTGAAAGAAAAGGTTTTAGAAGTAGCCTGCAAAGTCTTGCAAAACAAATTTAACATTATTCTGCTTAGGAAGGGCTCTGTTTGGAAGGACATAGAGAGGGTGCACAATGCAGTGCCCAGCTCTTACCTGTGTCATAGTGAACTATCAGGGATTGGGAATAATCACCAGTCTTCAGTGGGTGAAACACCACTGTTACTTGCATGATTTCACCAACCCCAAGAGTCCCAATGGAGGGATCCACGGAGAAAGGGCTGCAACACAAAGAGAGACATCAGGACTATAGTGGGAAATTTGAGGACTATATTCCTTTTGCAACCTAGTTCACTTCAACTCACTTGTGCAAGTAAGGAACAAGCAAACCACAGTCAGTAGAAGAAAAACAGAACATACAGGATCTTCTGAAGAGACTCAGCCCTCAGAAGATCCCACGATATAACATGACCTCATGCTCCTCATACTCTGCATCCAGTTCTCTGCAGTGAGGCTCCAGAGTCTGACTGCCAGCTGTACGATCAGAGAACGGGTTTTGAAGACAACAGAGGTGGGGAAACAGTTATTTGGATACACAACCTGACACTGACTTCACATCAGGCATTTGACAGGGGACCACCAGAATGCTGTGTGCTGTGCGAAAGAATGCATGTGGCCCCCTAGAGAATAGGTGTACTTGGCTGACAGTGGCATGTCACCATTTCAGAATGTCATTTATGATCAGGAGGTTGCAAGCTGGCTACTAACATATTCTAGCCCTCTCCAGGAAATCTTGGAGGGAGAAAGCCCTAGAAGAAAAGGCCTCCAAACCATGCACCAGATATTGGCTACATCTTTCGTCTGTGCCCTCAATAGCATTCTGATTTGGGGCTGTAATGCAGCTTTGAAGCCAGTACCTGCTCCTCTCCTTTTAAGAACTCATTCTACTTAAGAATATTTGGTCCCAGGGACCAGACCAAACCTGCTGGAAAACAAAGTTCTTGGACCACACACTGTTAACTGCCAGGGCCTCAACACTCATTGCTTAGATCTACAATCTCTGGTTCCACTTGCTAATACAGACACAGCTGCTACTAAATTCTTCAATGTCTCTCTCACCAGCTCAGAGTGTGTTCATTTCTCAGCACTGTGTTTGGGCTACATAAACTGTGCTCCTAGAGCTGCAATCTGCCATCAGCAGTCAAGCTGCCTTCCTGTGTCAGCTCTTTAACGGAATCAGTTGTGCAAGATGCTGCTTTGGAGACACCACTGCAGTATAAAACTTCACTGCACCTTGCAGAGTTTTCTCAAAGGTTGTATCACGCTTAAAACACTATAAGCAACAGCAAACCCCAGGTGTTCTGCCTGTCTCCAGCTATGGCTGCAGTACAGCAGCTCAGATGCACCAATTCCTTTCTGTTGCTGTTTCCCAATTATATTATCACAAAACAGTGTTTTGCACAAGAAAGATAAGCTCCTTTACCTCTGAGTGCTGATGCGGTAGCAAGCCTTCCGATTACCGATGTTGCGCACCAGCAGAGTTTTCTGAGTGCTGAACTTGACTGGACACTCTGAGAAGTTCACCTGGTCAGGGAAGTCCAGGATGGCTCGGGCACCTATCGCTCGAATAGGCACAATAAACTTCTCCCTTTCTGTGATGCAGATGAGCTGGTGGAAATAATCCTGCAGGGAAAGAAACAATCTTAGCACAGTGCATTTAGTACTACCCCTATGGCAGGAGAAAAAACTGCTGTTTTCTGTGACTTTAACAGTAGCATTCAAAAATGTAAGAGTATTTTTTGCCTTAATGACCTTTCATTCCAGTAGCATAACTTGGACAGGGCTGTTAACTTGCAAAGAAGAAACAACTCCATTGATTCACCTGCTTCCACAGTGAGCTGGCAGCATCAGACAAAATTAGCTCATACTTGATTCTGATTCTTTACCAAAATAATTCCATGCAAGGGATCAAAGCAGTAATAGAGCCTGCTTTGATCACCACTGCGGATTATTAAAGGCATTGCTAAGAACTCAGTTCTGCCACAGCACTAACTCCAATCCCAGCAATGCAGCAACCCATTGAAGCTTGGCAGGGGACACTCAGGTGGATTTTGCAAAAGGCCTTTGCCACATGCATGATCAACAGTTCAATTTTGCTGAAATACTTCACAAGCTGGAAACAAGCATGTTTTTCATGTCAGGTGAGCATAGTGTATGTGTGTATTTCCCTTCATTTCCCACGCCATTATAGGGACAAGGCTGGGGCCACACATGCTTAAAAAGCTATCTGATGCACCTCTCCACCCCTGAACTACCTCTGCCTTATACCCAAACTATCCTTGTGAGACGTTCGAGGAGTACACTAACAATTCCACCCCTGCCCTCTGCAGCCTATTCCATCTCTACCCTAGAGCTAAAGAGAGTTCCTCCTGAGCCTAATCTCCATTTCCCTTTACATCTCATTCTAGCCTCAGGGGATGCAGGAAATAGCTTTGCTTCCTCTCTGCTGCATGGTTGATGACTTAATCACATCTCTCTGGTAAGGTCTTGGTGCCTTGTTCTCATGCCTACCTGAGACAGGTAGTACCAGGAGCTGCAGGTGGCAGACAGACATCCCTACCAGAACAAACTCAATTGTACTACTCAGTCACTGGCTTGTTCAGAAAAGAGCCAGACATTCCCCTCTCAGCGTTCTCGTATTTAGCAGGAAGAGGTGAATCAAATCACTAACAGCTTTTCCTGTAGGGATGAGCAGATCCATCTCCAGATGTACAGTGTGGCATTGCTGTGCTGGAAGTATTGCCTTGCCTCCAGTGAAAGCAGTGATCAAACTTCTGCAGTAGGGCTAGGAGCCATTGCCTCCAGCAGCTCCCTTACTTGATATTACTCCCTGACTTGATAGGAGCTCTGCCTCTTATCACTTACTTGGTGCTCTGATCTTTTCTCCTCAGTGATTTTAACTCATTTGATATTTTTATAACGGTTGAAGTAGCAGCAAACAATCTGATTTAGGAATTGCACACAGCAGCAAATTCCCTTAACCAGAATTGATCCAGATTTCTTTGCACTTCGAATTTCCTGCTTCCATACTTACCCTGTTTAAGCCTGGAAGGGACCTAAGGCAACCAGATGAGGTACAGACAGAAAGCTATTCCTTTAACACAACAACTAAACCTTAAACCTTCAGCTGGGGTTTAAGGTTGCTGTAACAGATGCTGCCACATCCAAGACATAAAGAGAATAAAGAAGGATCTTTTCCTCTAGACATCTCAAATATTCACACTGGAAACTGCAGAAGGGCTTTTGCTTCTCACATTTGGAAGATAAAATACCAGGAAGGGAATGTAGCAAATTACCTACAGAATTGAATATCACATTTCAAGGACAGCATTTCACCTTCAGCAAGTCTTTCTGAATTAGCAATTCTGTACTCAATTTTGCATCCTAAGCCTTCCAAAATAAAAGCTAAGGGCAGCCCATGTGAATTCAAAGCATCCATTACCTGGGCACATCATGTCCTGTACTGTTTAGATGCTCAGATGTAAGTAACATAATGTGAGGACATGCAGGAACGCATAGTGGCACAAGAACACCCACACTGTACAAGCATGGGTAACTAGGGACCACTGGGCAGTTCCTCTTTAGTTTTCTATATCCATGCTAGCTGAGGATAGGAAAAAGTGTTCAACTAAACCTAAGCAGTAAATGGAAGATGAGAAATCAGTTATGCTCAAAGGAATCTGGCCCAGTGCAGAAACATCAGCTAGTGCAGAGCTATCCCTAACGTTGCCTCTCCACCAAAGTTATGCAAAGAGGTAGTGGGATGCTAGTGGAAGGAGTCGGTCTGTCTGCCCTCATTTCACTGCAATGCTTCCTCCTTTCCATGCCATGTAAGAAATCCTTTTGTACAACAAGCCTTCAGATAACACCATCGACCCTTCATATCACAGAGAATCAGACTTGCCAGGGCCACAGCACTGACGTCCCAACCTCCCAGAAAAATGTCTCTGCCACGTGCACAGCACATCCTCTCCCCTGGACTCACAGCTGGATGCAGGCAGATAAGTATCCTCAGGGACAGCACAGCTGCAAAGCTTGAAACCCCAGGGTATAAAAAAGCATCAGCTTTGCTCCAGCCTATGGTGAGGCAGGAAAGTGGTTGCCAGATGGGAAAGAGAAAAGCTCTCTGGATCTCTTTGTTCCTCTAGTACTTCCATAATAATTAAACCCCTACCATTGAGTAGAGAGAGAGCTAAACATCCTATCAATACCTCTCCCTGCCATTTTCCTACTGGTACATGTGCATCTTCCCTCATGAACGCTCAAGAAAGCACAAGGAGGGAAAGCACAGCTGGTCAGTCCCAACTGCAGTGGCCAGCGGCACCACACGATGCCAAGATGTGACTAGCTGCAGACTGCCTGCTCACTGCCTAGAGAAGGTCTGATGGCAAACTATAGACTGCAACACACAGAAAATGCCAGAAAGGACAAGAAAAATTATGGCTTTAGAGATAACATCCACTGTCGCACTGCTGTGTTCAATGTGACATACATTAAAGAGACTGCAGTTTAAGAGGTGGTGGTCCTCACTCTGATCAGGCTCAACTCTGGGTTTTCCAAATAAATGGTCAGTTTTAAACAGACTTCTGTGTTTTCAATTATTGGAGCAAACCCATTATTATGCAGCAGTGGACAGATACGAGACACCAACACCCTGAGAGGCCACTTTACCACAGAGAGTACTCATCCCTGAAGCCAACAGACATTACATTACATATTCTAGCACTGAAGGATAAAAACAATCTGAAACACGCAAGAGCCTCCAGCCTATGAGAGCATAACCTTCACCATGAGGAAAGAGTTTCTCTCAGTTCTAGATTCAGTGCAACTCCACTGAATCAGGACAGTTCCTCAAAACCCACACCAGACGCTCTGTTCTGAAACCAGCCCTGCAGGTTCACCTTCGACTGAAGGCATCATCTCTTGGGACCTCCAGTCTCACCTTGTTCTCCTCAGGGGTGAAAAGAATGCGGAAGGTTGAAGACATGCCAGGTGCTACCTTATGGCTCCCACCGTTAGGGCTGATCAACTTGAAATAAGGTGAGTTTTCCAAGACGAGCTTCACCAACCGAGGAACCTGCAGGGCAGACATGAAACCATCACTTTGCCACTTGTGGAAACATGGGGAGAGGAGACTTGGCCATGTGCTGGTGCCATCCCTCCTTAACCACCTTCCCAAAACACTTTTAGGTCACATAATATGCAAGGGTGGACTTGAACCCCTTCTGCCTGGCCAAAAACCTCTAGGCCAGAGGCAGCAGGGAGATGCACTGCTGTGAAAGAAGCACCAAGCAGCTTCTTTCACACCAGGTAACACACCAGCAACGTAGAGGTGAAATACCTGAATCAAGTCATCTGTATATTCAACGAGCCCAAAGAACCTGCTTGCTTCTGCTAGTACACGCCCATGCCCCTAGAAGGGGAATGTTTTATCTGAAGGCAAATTGTATGTGTTGTACTGGAGGAAGGAAGAAACTCACTTCTGACATACCAGGTTTGAGTGGGGAAGTCAAGCTGCTGTGCTAGTCATGCCGGCAGACCAGCAAGAGGAGACCACAGACTTTGTGGCCTTACTGGGAATAAAAGTAAACCTGAAGAGCAAAAGAAGGAGCATAGCAAGATAAAAAGACAACCCCAGAAAGAAGTGGATGGCTAAGAGAACTTAAAGGGGGTGTAAAGAAGCAAAGGAAAAGCACAATACACTAAAAGGCTGAAGCAGAAAATGAGAGCAGTCAACTTGCCTAAATGATAGAAAGCCAGACAACCCCCCAGGCTGTACCTATCAATTATGGGCTTCAAAGGAACTTTCTGCCTTGAGATAGATGACAGCACTGACTCACAGTGTGGTTTCATTACAAAAAGCCAATCTCAACTCCCCAGTGGCCCTTGTGGCCTGGTGCTTGCAGTCAGGCAGCTGCCACTACAGCAAAGCCAGACTTTGGGGAATTTCTCCCTACAGCCAGGCATCCCTGCAGGCACCCTGCTGCAAGTTTCTGCCCTCTGGAATACCACATTGTCGTGGTTTAAGCACAACCGGTAACTCAGAATCACACAGCCGCTCACTCACTCAACACCTTTTTCCTCCCCCAGCTCCCAGAGGGATGGGGAGGAGAATTGAAAGAATGTAAAACCCATGGGTTAAGATGAGAACAGTCCAGTAACTAAGGTATAACACAAAACCACTACTGCTACCACCAATAATAATGATAAGGGAAATAACAAGGGGAGAGAATACAACCGCTCACCACCTGCCAACCAATATCCAGCCCAACCCAAGCAGTGATCTGGGCCTTCCACATAACTCCCCCAGTTTATATACTAGGCATTATGTGCTATGGCATGGAATACCCCTTTCGCTACTTTGGGTCAGGTGTCCTGTCTCTGCTTCCTCCTGGCTTCCTCTCCTCCCTCACAAAGCATGAGACTGAGAAAGTCCTTGGTCAGAGTAAACATTACTAGCAACAATTAAAAACATCAGTGCTATCAGAGTTGTTCCCAGGCTGAAAGTCAAAAACACAGCACTGCACCATAGTAAGAAGGAGAAAAATTACTGTTATAGCTGAACCCAGGACACAAATGCATGAAGACAGTAAGCAGGCACTTCCTAGCACACAGATATCAAACCCTGAGTTCAAGCCTCATCTCAGAAAGTCGGAAACAGGTTTGGCTGACAGGCAGCTTCACTGATAAGGCAACCTGCTCTAGCTGAAGATGTCCCTGCTCATTGCAGGGGGGTTTGGACTAGACAACCTTCAAAGATGCCTTCCAACCCAAACCATTCCATGATTCTATGATAAACAACAAACCCACACGAGGATTGGAAAACATGGAGGCTCATTCTGCACCACCCGCCCAAGCCCAATAACCCATGGCCAAGGCAGTCCTGAGCTCTCCAGGGGCCCTTTGCTCCCAGAAGTGACCTGCGAGCTCCAGGAGCCAATTTCACACTGCAGACAAGCATTTTAGTCACCAGGTCCCTCGGGAGATGAGCACAGGTTGCAATGACCTTCATCAAAAGCCACACAGAACAGCTCTGAGGGTGTTGAGAAGCAGCCTGAAGACAGGAAAGAATTTTACAGCACACAGATAAGAGCAGCAAGTACATAATGAAGCACCCCTGGGATGGAGTGCTTACAGAGCCAGCCTCTATTTGGAATATACTTTGCAGTTAGCTGGATTTTTATGGTGCAGGCAACCTCAGATTACCCTGCAGTATGATTCAGAGGAATCTGGGAAACTGTTGAGAAAACTTTGAGACAGAGCACAGTGTTGTTTTTCTCCAGGACATAACCAAAAGCCAGCAAAGGGAGAACATCATAACCTCTCTTGGGATTACCATCTCTATCTTTGTATACTTAAATATGCCAAGAATTTTCCTTAGAGCAAATCTTACTTTTACACCAGTGCTGTCCAATGGTGGAGGTCTTACTGGCTTCAGAAGGTTTTTTTGGGATTGGGTTTTTTTTTCAGTATTTTGGATAAAGTCAACAGTTCACACACTGCCTCCCTTTTACAGGGTATAGAAATCCCAAGGTGCGGCTGCACATATATATAACTTTTTACTGGGGAACAGCAGGAATATTAATGCAGATGTTCTTTTCCACTTAGGGAAGCAAATTGACTGTTCACCTGCTAGCTGGTACCTGCCAAAGACAAACATTTTGCATGGATAACGGAACAGCTGAAGCCAAAAGACTTAGGAGTGAAGCAGAGCAGTAGAAAAAGAGAAAATGAGGCCCATTTTAATAAGAAAACTGGATACCTACAGCAAAGATTGCCCAAAATGCACATCACCCTAGCTGTGCTGTGGTTCTCCAAAGGCAAAGCCGAGAGACACGCTGTCTTAAAAAAACCTGAGCACAACTGAATTAAGCTTAGCAGGAGCCTAAAGTGACATGTGAAGTCCTCCCCACTGTGTCCACTAAATCCTTCTGTTTCAACTGCTCTTTGAAAACACCTTTCCTGTGGTGCTAATGCCATGAACTATAACTTATTCCACCATAAGTTGGACAGTAAGATGCACAGAGGCACCTAGACAGGCTGAGAGAGGAAAACTGTCCTGCCAGAAACCAAGATTTACAAAGGAGCCAGTAGGACATGGTGCATACTCTAGGTAAAGCATCCAAGCAGGTAAGAACTATATAGCCCTCAACATTCCCATCAATCAAGTGCTTTCAACAGGAAGCATGCTGCCTAGAAAGGTCCTTTGGGTAAGATACCACCAATGCATGGCCAAAATCAGAGGGAGAATCTGTAGCACAGGAAGATTTCTACCATCTTGCAAAATAAAAGGGGTGAGACATTTTATTCTGGATGTGCTGTACTGGAGCAGATAACTTGCTATGCTGTACAGTGTATGGATTCCACTGCTCTCCTCTTCCACCACAGTGTTAAACCTCCATGTCCCAGCACTTACCTTGTCTTTGTTCCTCAGAATCAGCGGCACTTCACAGACCTCGCAGGGAAGGTAGTTCTGAAACACCACCTCTGATGGGAAAGGCTGAAACAAGCTCTCGTCCAGGTCAGCTGCTGAGCACTGGAGATGAAAGACACAGCAGTGAGAGGTTCAGCTGCTGGGAAATACGTTAATGAATGAGAATCCTCCATTGATCTCCAGTGAAGTACAGTCTCTTGGTGAGTATATGTGCCCAGCTTACAAGGAGACGGCAGAGCATCCACCATCTTCTGAGCTGATCAGATGTTTCAGGACCATGCTGAACAGGCTTAAACTAAGAAGCTCTTTTGGTGGGTGTTTATTTAGGTTTCCTTCTGCAAAATGCATGGCAGTGCTTACCTCCAGCAGAGCCCTCTGCTAATGTGGTCATTCAGCTCCAGAGACTTACTAAAAGAGCCACAAACCCTCACAGAGGAAGCAAAACCCAAGAATTTAAATGAGACTCCACAGGAAAACAACTGGGGATGACCTTTTCTCTCAGAGAGCAAGAACAAGTCCCACACAGTGTCTTTATTTCTATGTAGAGCCTAGAAACGGGTAAGAAGACAGCAGTACCAGAGGATGTAAGACCAAAAAGAAAGTAACACAGTAGTTAAGAGAAAGACCAATGAGGTGAATGCTGGATGGTGATAAGGTTCACCTCTTTTATCAGCGTTATTGGGCAATTGAACTAAGACTGGACCTTCTATCTTCTTTTTCCATGAGCTTTAAATGGATGCTTTAGTGTACTCTATTATTGCTGTTTTATTCAATACTATTGCAGAAGCATGTCTGAATACACAAACAGCAAATGCTTCCAGAGCAGAGGCATCACTTTGAGCTGTTTTTCCCTTCTTCCAGCTGCACTGGTCCCAGATTCTCACTGGAGAAGAATGTTTTACCTTTCCCTCAGCAGAAGGAATTACACCACCACCAGTTTGAAATTACAACAGGACCTAGTCACCGAGCTCTTTAGCTAAGCTGGGGGCAAGCCTGTCACAAGCACACACTTAATTCAAATGCCACATCAAACAGCAACGGAAAGGGCAGGAAAAGGCTACCTTTCCATGGGAGGTTTCACTCATGTCCTGAAGCTGGATAATCTGAGGCCGCCTCATCTCCCGAGTGCTGGCCAGCCTCTGCTCAGTGCTGAGAGACATCTCCTTCAGGAAGGCAGAGGGAGTCAGCTGAAATAGAAAACACCAGCAAAAGCTACAGAAACACCTTTGCTCAGAAAGGCTTTTCTTGTTCAAGTGCCACTGATGAATAATTTGTGATCACAGCCAAAGGATAGTCCTGGAAGTTACCTCCTGAAATATTTAACATCAGTAAATCAACAACTTTCAGTGGAATACACATGCTCTCACCAAGTGGCTCTGTACCATTAGCTTTTCTTCATGACCTGATGTGTCACTGCTCTTCAGGCATTTGTTTCTTCTTCAGTTTTGATGGATTGAGCCAGTGACCTTTGCAGGGAGCAGGGAGAAGTTCCCAAAAATCCCCTAACTCCATCCTTGCACAATGCTCACAACCAACACATGCATGGAGATGTCACTGCTGGGTGAACCAGAGGAAAGCGGAAAAGCAGTGTTGTGCCGGGACTGCTCTCTCCCTGGCAGTGTTCAAGTCTAGCCTGAACAAAGTGACATGGTCTAGTGTGAGGTGTCCCTGCCCATAGTAGTGGGTTGGAACTAGGTGATCTGAAGGTCCTTTCCAAATCAAACCATTCTATGACTCAATGATTCTGTGACCAAGATGAAGAAGAATGGGTTGTAGTGATCTCTTTTTAATTAGCATTTGTTTTCTCCCTGTTCTGGCCTCACAGACCTCTCCCCTGAAGTATAAAGAGATCTGATGTGGTTCAAGACCATCTTAGGAACCTGAAGGGACACAAGTCCTTGGGACCTGATGAAATCCATCTGCGGGTCCTGAAGGAGCTGGAAAACGAAGTTGCTAAGCCACTGTCCATCATATTTGAAAAATCACGGCAGTCAGGTAAAGTTCCCGATGACTGGAAAAAGGGAAATCTAACCCCCATTTTCAAGAAGGGGAAAATGGATGAGCCGGGGAACTACAGACCAGTCAGTCTCACCTCTGTGCCTGGTAACATCTTGGAGCAGACTCTCCTGGAAGGCATGCTAGGGCACATGAAAAACAAGGTGGTTGGTGACAGTCAACTTCACTAAGCTTCACTTCCTGGCTTCACTAAGGGGAAATCCTGCCTGACCAATCTGGTGGCCTTCTATGATGAGGCTACAGAACTGATAGACAAGGATAGAGCAGTTGATGTCATCTACTTGGACTTGTGCAAAGTGTTTGTCACTGTCTCACACGACATCCTTGTCTCTAAGTTGGAGAGACATCAATTTGATAGGTGGACCACTCGGTGGATAAAGAACTGGCTGGATGACTGCACGCAAAGAGTTGTGCTCAATGGCTCAATGTCCAGCTGCAGACCAGTAATAAGTGGTGCCCCTCAGGGATCTGTGTTGGGACCGGTCTTGTTCAACATCTTTGTTGGTGACATGGACAGTGGGATTGAGTGCACCCTCAGCAAGTTTGCCAATGACACCAACCTGTGTGGTTTGGTTGATGCGCTGGAGGGAAGGAATGCCATCCAGAGGGACCTTGACACGCTTGTGAGGTGGGCTGATGCCAACCTGATGAAGTTTAACCATGGCAAGTGCAAGGTCCTACACCTGGGTCGACAGCAATGCCAGGCACAGCTACAGGTTGAGCAAAGAAGAGATTCAGAGCAGCCCTGTGGAGAAGGACTTGGGGGTGTTGGTTGATGAGAAAATGAACATGAGCTGGCAGCAGTGTGCACTCACAGCCCAGAAAGCCAACCGTATCCTGGGCTGCATCAAAAAGAGCGTGACCAGCAGGTTGAGGGAGGTGATCCTGCCCCTCTACTCTGCTCTCGTGAGACCTCACTTGGGAGCATTGTGTGCAGTTCTGGCTTCCTCAACATAAAAAGGACATGGAACTGTTGGAAAAAGTCCAGAGGAGGGCCCCGAGGATGATCAGAGGACTGGAGCACCTCCCATATGAAGATAGGTTGAGAAAGTTGGGGCTGTTCAGCCTGGAGAAGAGAAGGCTGCGTGGAGACCTCAGAGCAGCCTCCCAGTATCTGAAGGGGGCCTATAGGGATGCTGGGGAGGGACTCTTCATGAGGGACTGTAGTGAGAGGACAAGGGGTCACGGGTTCAAACTGAAACAGGGGAAGTTTAGATTGGATATAAGGAAGAAGTTCTTTACTGTAAGGGTGGTGAGGCACTGGAATGGGCTGCCCAAGGAAGTTGTGAATGCTCCATTGCTGGTTGTGTTCAAGGCTGGGTTGGACAGAGCCTTGGGTGGCATGGTTTAGTGTGAGGTGTCCCTGCCCCTGGCAGGGGGATTGGAACTAGATGATGTTAA
Source organism: Myiopsitta monachus (assembly GCA_017639245.1). NCBI lineage: Eukaryota > Metazoa > Chordata > Aves > Psittaciformes > Psittacidae > Myiopsitta > Myiopsitta monachus. Next base: position 63,354,676 of record CM029920.1, read on the forward strand.
GGTCCTTTCCAACCCTAACTATTCTATGATTCTATGATTCTATCTCCTTGACAGTCTCAGCACTAGGTCACTGCCAGTCTAGTGGGCTCCAGTCAGCAAAAGGGACATTTGTGGACGGGATGGAGGAATTGTCTTGAGTCCACTGCTGCTTGCAGGGCTGGATCCGTCCTCCACACAGGATAGGAGACAGAAGAGGTTCCAAAACAGCTGTTCCATCTGGGACCAGCCATATGTCACAAGCTTTGAGGCAGGTCTTGGGCAGCCCACCACATGCCCAGCTGCCTGGTGGGCAGGTATGGCCAGAGAAGCACTGGCAACTATGCCCTACATGACAGAAGGTATGACTGCTCACAGAAAGAGGATAGACAGAAGCACACACTCATATTTCACCTACTCCAGTGCAATGCCAAGTACATTCATTTAACTTTGCTCCAGTGGCACATCCAGGCAAGACTCTGGACTATCCCTGAAGCAGGACACAGTCCATCACCTACTGCACCATGACTGCCACCTCCAACCACAAGCATTGCAGCAAAGAGATGGGGAGGTGGTGTCTAGCTTCACAGTGCTGCTAGACAACAGGGGCAGGCAGATGAGGGACATGAAGAGTTTCCAGCCTCAGCACAGCTCCTTCCTGGCCTGTAACATGTACTTACAGTTCCAGACTCCTCTGATTCTCTGACTAGCTCAAGATTATGAGGTGCTACCACTTTGCTCTGGAATCTACCAGCCTTTTTTGAGGACCTCATGGACTGGAGCATCTTGACAGTATCCGTATCTCAGAGATCACCTGGAAGGAGTGAAAATGGGACTTTCACAATCCAGAATCTCAGTCATGGCAGACCCAAGGATACACCTGTGTCTCTGGCTGTGGCACCCTTTGTAAGCAGAGAACACAGGGTCTCCCCACCCTGTTTCATGATAATGCCATATTTAAGTACCTGAGTTAAGATCATAGAAGTAAAACCCCAGAACAAACAGTCCCTGAGCCAAAACAGCCTTTTTCTATTAGTTCAGTCCCACAAGCCACAAAGAGACACCAGGACCTGCTGGCACTTCTCACCTCCCATTACAGAACCCCATTTACTGGAAATATCAAGCAGATCTCTGTTCATGTCCAAACTGCCCCTTAGTACTCTCTGAAAGTTTTTTGGTGGGAACAGAAGGAAGGAAATGGTACTTTGCTGCCTCATTTTGATGCAACATTCATCTGGATTTCAGTGATATATTACTGGGTCTTGAGAATAACCGGATTATTTGTCCCAACTGCCTAAACTGTAATTGTCACTTTACTTGAAGTGAGTCCTGTTCCTCATGTGCACAGCGCTTGCTCCAACCGGCTTCACTCTCCATACCCCCATCCCAGGCTAGCATCTTCCTCTCCCCTCTAGGCATGGAGCAAAGCTCTTTCTCAGCCCCACGACTCCACATCTCTAGAGCCCAGAGGAGGAGGAAAGGAGCAGCACTAAGAAAGCAGCCACACCTCCCAGTAGAGGCAGAACACGACAGCAACCAGGACACAGCACACCTCCAGCCCACCACCCCCGCCGCTACCTTCCCCACCCCAGACAGCCCTTTACCTGCCCCAGAAAGGAAGGAGGGGCTGCAATTTCCCCTCCTTTCCCTCTCAGGGCACAGGGAGCTCCGCTCTGGGTTCAGACCGTGAATGCCCTTAGCCTGCGCAGAAGGACCTGCTGTGCCAGGCCACTACAGCCCAGATCACCGGGGAAAGCAATGAAGAAATGTGCCCAGGGCTTGGCTAAAATTCCACGTCTCAGGAAACCCCGACATATCAGGGCTGGGTGCCAAGCTGAAGATCACCAAGGACGCCCAAGCTTCAGCCTCTCCTCCCCACCCCCCCAGGCCCCCTTTATCCAGTCTCCACAGCTAAAGCTACAAGTCTTCACCATCACTGCAAGCTGCACGGCAAGTTTACAACCCGCTAAAGCCCCTCGTAACCTCCCCAGCCTCCCTCTTAGAGCAGGGGTGTTCAAACCCTGCCGAGCCCCACAGCACCGCCACAGCCCGGCCCTGGGCCCTGATGCCAGGGGAGCCGCCTCCTCCCTGCTCAGGGGCCCGCGCACGGCCAACTCACGCTTCTCCTGCAGGATCCCCCCTGTGCAGGGTCCAGTGTTGCTCCCCGGCTCCGCACGGGCTCTCGGTGGCTGCGGGAAGCCTGGGCAGGCAGGAGTCGCCTAGGGAACCGTTGGTGCGGCCGCTCCCCAACAACCGCCGCTGGGCTGCAACGGCCAGGGCAGCACCAGGCCGGCCTCGGGAAACGGCTGCCCAGCACCTCCCCTCAGCTCCCCCCGCCGCCAGGCAAGGCAGGAGTGGTTCACCAGCTCCTCAAGGTAGGGGAGAGATCCGGGCCTGCCCTTAGCTGAAGGCTGCGGAGCTCCTCATGCTCTAGCGAGGGCAGACACAGCTCTGCTCGGGGCTGCGCAGAGCGTCTCCAAGCAGCAGCAGCTCGGGTGTAGGTGGCACGACAGGAAAGGTCACCAGCCCCGTGCACAGTGGGGGCTACCACCTTAACCACTTCCACACCAAGGCCACGGATGCGTGTTCAAGCGTTTGTGGCTCCGGGATTTCTTCAGCTCCAGGCTGGAGTGCGCAATGCCTTGAGCTCTGTCAGGATCCTAGCTGGCCGACTTGCCCTGCCCTGGTGGGTTACAGTGCCACTGAAATTGCTAAAGTGACAGCCTTGCGCCTCCCTGCAGCCCACCTCTTTCTTAAATATCTCCATCTGCAGTGAATGACTGCAGCGGGATCAGAAAGTGCACCTTAGAACAGTGTTTGTTAGAGTCCCATGAGCTTCAGATAAAGGAACTTACACACTGCAGACAAGCTCACAATGTCTTTGCCCAAGGAGTAAAGATTTTTCCAGCCCAAACCCACCTGCCTTCCCAGGCAGACCAAGGAGGCCAATGCCATTCCATTATCCTGAAGAATTCAGAAGGCTCAGTGGCGCAAACACAGGCCCTGCAGGGCCCACGATCTTGGCAGCTGTGCTAAGAAGTTGACGGGAGCGCTAGATACGGCTCTGAGGAATCCAAACCTGTTTGCGCATACGTCCAGCAGCTTCCCCCTGTAAAACCAAACTGAACAGTGCTCTGATGATACTGTGCTGGAAAAGACAGAAAATGGAGAATAAACAGCAGTATTTCCTACTGGAAATTAAGGAGAAAAGGGAAGTTTCATTCAAAGGCGCAGCTTCATGTCTGTATAAATCCTGTGGCACTCACTGTGCCACATGCCAGTGCTCTTACTTGAAGAGACCCCGTGTCACTTGTGCAGAAGCAGCAGCACCAACCTCTGAGCTGTGCTGAAACCAGCTGGTTGCCCTCCAAACTTAAAAGCTAGAGAAGTATTGGCACACTCTGCACTCCAATACACTCTTCTTGTAGCATCACTGACTGGTGCCTGAATAAAAAGGTGCCATCACCATCTCTGAGGTGGTATTTGGCCCCTGTACAGTCTGGGGCATAGACTGAGCTTGATCAGGAGGAGGAGCAGTTAACCAGTCACCAATCCAAAAGGAATGCAATCCTCAGGTTACACAAGTGGATTTCTTGTCTTGCTGCAGGCTGCACAGCACGGGAACAGGGCTTCTGGCTGGCAACACCAGGCATTCCAGCTCAGCTACAGCTGCAGCTTCTGTTTCCTTCTTCACCACTTCATCCTGATGCTCTGTTTTCCTGTCTTTTGCCTGGTAGTTTTTCCCTTTATTGTCTCACTAGCTTAACACAAGGACAACTGGTGTTCCCCTGTCCTGGGCTGCCAAGAGTTTCCCACTGTGTCACACAGTTTAACCTCAAGCCAGGGCTGGGGAAGACAGTGAATGAGAGCTTCTGTGAGCAAGGAGATGACAGATACCATCAAAACAAAGGTCTGTCATCTCCACTGCTCACCTTGGGAAACCTTAGAAATCTCAAAAGGCACAAAGAAGCAGCTTAGGTGCTCTCCAACTCAGTCAACCTCAGCTGGCATGCCAATGAGGTGTGAATGTTTAGAGATGTGTCTGAATGACACCTCATGCTCCCCCTGGAAGGGGAAGAAGGCCCTCAGGTGGGAGAGGTGACACAGAAGATGTCCATGTCTCTACTGGTGATGGTAGTCAGCCAGCACATGCATAAGGAGCCAAGACAAGCTAAGATACTTTTTGGGAGCCAGTCACGTGCTGTCAGGCAGTGATATCCATGTAGACATGCATAAAGAGGCTGTGCAGCAAAAGTACTACTGGGTGTGTGTGTGGTTAGTGATGGTTCTCCTGTATCAACAGTGCTGTCCGTCACGTCAGTGAATAATGCTTTGGAGGGGCTGTGGAGCTCACAGCTGGGTTTTTAAAATGGTGCTGGAAGGAGACAGATGTGGCCACCCCTGGTTCTTTGGCCAATGTCATGATTTAAGCCCAGCCAGTAACTCAGAACCACACAGCTGCTCATTCAATCCACCCCTTTCTTCGCCTCCCCCTTCCCCTGCTCCTGGAGGGATGAGGAGAATCGAAAGATTGTAAATCCCATGGGTTGAGATAATAACAGTCCAGTAACTAAGGTATAACACAAGACTACTACTGCTGCCACCAGTAATAATAATAACAAGGAGAGAGAATATAAAACAAAAAGAGAAAAGAAAACGATAAACACAAGTGATGCACAATACAGTTGTTCACCAGCCACTGACTGACACCCAACCCAACCTGAGCAGCGATCTGGGCCTTCTGGGTAACTCCCCCCAGTTTCTATACTGGGCATTACATGCTACAGTATGGAATACCCCTTTGGCTACTTTGGGTTAGGTGTCCTGTCTCTGCTTCCATCCAACTAAGTAAACATTACTTAGCAACAGCTAAAAACATTGGTGTGTTATCATCATTGTTCTCGGAGTAAAGTCAAAACCACAGCACAGCACCAGCTACTAAGGAGGAGAAAAATGACTGCTACAGCTGAACCCAGGATAATATCCGCCCCTTATTCTATGTTATTCACATCATGCTCAGATTGCACATTTTTCAAGATACCATCGCTTTTGTCTCATTTATACACACAAAGAGAGAGATATAATTCCTTAGTCCATGGACCATCACTATAAAATTTGCTGAATTCTTTCAGTCCATGATGTCAGGCTCCATCTCTTGTAACAGTCTTTCAGGGAGAGAGAGATGATATGTAATGTCGGATTGTTGCCTGCTGACGACACTGCTGAGCTCGTCTGGTTTCATCAAAGTTCATTCTTTGTTGGGGTGATGATAGGAGGGAAGTCAGGGTCAGTTCATGGCGACCTGAGAACAGTTCTGCTGCTGCTGGCTTTTCCCATGACTTCATTCTCCACTGATGTTCATGACAGCACAAATCTTCTTTTCAAAGCCCAGAGTGGTGGAGATGGGCATTTGGGTGATTGGCTAGAAAAGTGCTATATAGCAGGCAACAGCATATAATTGAATTCATTGGCTGTTTTTCCCTAAAATCAAATCTCCTTGAGGTACACATCGGACTTCCCCCTCTTCCCGCATTACCCAGCAAGTATATCCAGGTCCCTGAGCAAAAGCAGCCCCATGAGTGGGTTTGTGTTTACCTGAAGCAGGAATAACCCAGATTGTCTTCCCCAACAAATTCTTTATGTGCACCACAGGAACTTTATCCCCTTCTACAATACTTAAAAGTTCTGATTGGGCTGGACCAGCCCTGTTGGCAGATCCCCTAGTGTTGACCAACCATGTGACTTTTGGTGAGTGTGTATCCCAATGTATGAAAGTCCCACCACCCATTGCTCTCAGTGTAGTTTGTCTCAGCCCATTGTACGGTTCGATTTTCCCAGAGGCTGGTGCACAGTAGGGGATGTGATAAACCAACTCAGTGCCACACTCTCTGGCCCAAGTGTCTATAAAGCTGTTCTGGAAATGAGTCCCATTGTCTGGCTCAATTCTCTCTGGGGTACCATGTCACCACAAGACTTGTTTCTTAAGGCCCAGGATAGTGTTCTGGGAAGTGGCGTGGGGCACAGCCTATGTTTCCAGCCATCTGGTGGTTGCTTCCACCATGGTAAGCACATGGCACTTGCCTTGGTGGGTTGGTGGGAGTGTGATATAATCAATCTGCCAGGCCTCCCCATATTTGTACTTCAGCCATTGTCCTCCATACACACGTTTCACATCTGTGAATAACCTGGGCAACAGTGTCCATTGTTAAGTCCACCCCTCAACCACAAACCCATCTGTATATTGCATCTCTGTCTTGATGGCCTGAAGTGGCATGGGCCCACAGGGCCAAAAATAATTCACCCTCATGTTGCCAATCTAAGTCCATCTGAGCCACTACAATCTTAGCAGCTTATCCACCTGTTGGTTGTTCTGGTGTTCCTCAGTGGCCCAACTCTTGGGTACATGAGCATCTACGTGGTGTACCTTCACCACCAGATTCTGCACCCAGGCAGTGATATATTGTCAGAGTGCAGCAGCCCAGATGGGTTTACCTCCTCATTGCCAGTTGCTCTGCTTCCATTGCTTCAACCACCCCCACAGGGCATTTGCCACCATCCATGAGTCGGTATAAAGTATTGGGCGTTTTTCTCATTCAGCAATGTCCAAGGCCAGCTGGATGGCTTTCACCTCGGCAAACTGACTCAGTTCACCCTCTCCTTCAGCAGTTTCTGCAAGTTGTCATCGAGGACTCCATAAAGCTGCCTTCCATCTCCAATGCTTTCCCACAATATCGATGGCAGGACCCGTCAGTAAACAAGGCATACTGCTTTTCACTTTCTGACAGTTTATTATATGGTGGGGCCTCTTCAGCATGCATCACCTGCTCCTCTGGTGACATTCCAAAATCTTTGCCCTCTGGCCAGTCCATGATGACTTCTAGAATTCCTGGGTGACTGGGGTTTCCAATTCAAGCTCGTTGTGTAATTAGTGCAGCCCACTTACTCCATGTAGCTTTGGTTGCATGATGTGTAAGAGGAGACCCTGCTTTTGAACATCCAGCCCAGCACGGGCAATTGGGGTGCCAGGAGTAGCTGTGCTTCAGTGCTGATCAACTCTGAAGCAGCTCAACCCCCTTCATTGGCTGCCAGTGTCTCTTTTTCAGTTGGAGTATAGCTGGCCTTGGATCCTCTGTAAAGGACAAAAGCCAAGGTGTTGACCTCAGATCTTCCTTGGAGTTTTCTGCCACTCCTTCTTCCTCTTTCTCTTATTCATGTATTAATAACTCCTGTTCAGATGTGGTTCCCTGTAGTAAGTTCATTGGGTCTTCATCTTCTTCACTGCACAAGCTGCCTTTTATGGCTCTTGTTTGCTTTTCCCCTTGCTTACAGGGGCAACCGATACTGGCGCGGATTGGTCCTTAGGTTTAGCTGCAGTGTCTATCACTGTGGCTGGAGTGGCTTCAGTGTCTTTCACTATGGTCGGAGTGGATGCAGTCTCTGCCACTAGGGTTGGAGCAGCTGCAGTGTCTGTTGTTCTGGTTGGCGTAGGTTGGCTGTGCTTGGGAGTTGAGTAGCTGCATTGTCTGTTGCTTTGTCATCAGATCCAGAGACATCTTTTTCCAGACGTGCTCTGTAGGCCTAGGCCAAGCCCTAGCACGTTGCAGTGATTTGTTCCTCTCTGGTATTGCCAGGATGATAGCACACCTCATTTAAGTGTTCTGCTAATTTTTATGGATTTCGCACTTGTTCAGAGGTGAAATTCCAAAGCACTGGCAGGGCCCACTGGCCCAGGCGCTTGCCCATACTGTCCCACACACCCTGTCGATCATGACTGTCCAGCCCTGGTGAACATCTCTTGGTCGTCCTTCTATATCGTCATTTAACCCTAGACAAGACCTGAGCCTAACCATGCTTAACTTTTGAGATCAGATGTAATAGGGCATTCTCAGGGTGATATGGCTGTGGGTAAAACACACTCTGTATGTGTGCCAACATATTTGCCAACATTTGCTGATCCCCAGCAAAAGCAGCAGGCATGTTTCAAGGGTATTCAAAGGCCATCTAAAACCTTTAGAATTCTCAAATGCTGCTGTAAATAGCCTGGTGGGGGAGTAGGGGGCGTGAGGGAATATCCCCGTCATAGGTTGACCACCTGAGGAGGAAAAAAAATATAACTTCTAAAAAATTCCATTACGTGCCTCCCAAAGTATAGAGGTGGTGACCACATTGGGAATGCAAGCCAGATCAGTTTCATGACCAATGATTCTATTGCATCACAAGTCATCACCATGAAGTACAGAGAAACAAGAACCTTAGTCCAGGCCCCCCAGCCGATAAACACTAACCCAGCAAATACTGGCTGTAAGTAAGGTATGACATGCTGAATCTCTTGAGATCAAGAGCAACAACTTTGAGAGCCAATAAATCAGCATTGTGACAAGTGGCTATTGATCCAAAACAATGAATGCTTATCACAAATATGATCAGACACACTCTGGTCAGATCTGTTATTATTTCAACCCTTCAAGCGGCATGTTGGGTGCCACAAAGAACTGTTGAGGTTTAAGCCCAGCCGGTAACTCAAAACCCCGCAGCTGCTTGCTCACTCACCACCTTTTTCCTCCCCCACCTACTCCTGGAGGGACATGGAGGATAACTGAAAGAACGTAAAACCCATGGGTTAAGATAAGAACAGTCCAGCAACTAAGGTATAATATTAAACTATTGCTGCTACCACCAATAACAATAATGGTAAGGGGAATAACAAGGGGAGAGAATATAAAACTAAAAAGGGAAAAGGAAAACAAGTGATGCACGATACAATTGCTCACCACCTGCTGAGCTATTCCCAGCCTGACCTACCTGGCAGTGATCTGGGCCTTCAGTGTCACTCCCCTCAGTTTATATACTGGGCATGATGTGCTGTGGTATGGAATTCCCCTTTGGCTAGTTTGGTGTGCTGTCACTGCTTCCTCCCAGCTTCCTGTGCCCCTCCTCCCTGGCAGAGCATGAGACTGAAAAGTCCTTGACCAGAGTAAACATTACTTAGCAAGAGCTAAAAACATCAGTGTGTTATCAGCACTGTTCTCAGACTAAAGTCAAAAACACAGCACTGCACCAGCTACTAAGAAGGTGAAAAATGGCTGCTACTGCTGAGCCCAGGACAGCCAAACGTGCTTTTAAATCTGCTTTTCCAGCTGTTATTCAGGAAGCATGGCATGCACGAGGCGCACCAGCACTGTGCCTGTGACAAGAGAAGACTCCAAACTGTGCTAGGGCTGATGGTGGTGGTTCTCACCAGCTGCCTATGTTCCCCTTTTCCCCTGTTATACCCCCACTGTACCACTGGGCAGTACCAGGGAGGGTACCAGCGTGACAGGTCGGTGGGAGGGCAAAGCTTGCTGTGGGGGTATGGTCGGGGCTGCCCTGGGCTGTTTTCTGCACCAGCCCTGGATGGAGCTGGAGGTGATCATGCAGCAGTGGGAGGGGTGGCAAGGGAATCCCCCTGGCCAGTGGGAGGCCACGACAAAGCCCCAGGATCCCATGGGGAGATCCCTCCTCTGCGGTCTCTCCTGCCATGACTCCAGTATCCCCACAGCTGGCAGACCCCAACCTTGCTGTCACCCACAGGTGGTCTCACCAATCATGAGGATGCCACCCGGGAAAAACAAGATCCCCTGTAGGTTTAATTAAAGTGATGAGCTTTAATGAACTCCTGGGTGTTGGCTGGAGCCAGGTATCACAGAGGGTCATCTCTAGTTCCTGCCTTGCTCAGAGGGCCCCCTAGTCCTGTAGCTCCGAGGTACCTGGAACAACACAGGCAGAGCCATGGGAACCTGGTCCCAGCCAGGTGCTCCCATGGCCACCCCGCTCAAGGGACCTGTTCTCAACTGATCTTTGCATGAAACCAGGCCTCCCAAGCAGCAGTATCTCAATAAAAGCCCCGCGATCCCTTCCTTCCACAGCCCTTAGCCTTACCTCATCAAAGAAAGCTGCAACTGCCACCTGCAGTTTAACTGAACTGGAATCCAGCCACAGCAAGAGGTTCTGCACCAGAGTGGGAGAGACAAGCCCAGCCTGGAGCACGACACTGCGGAGAAGCGATTCAGAGCAGCCCTTCAGAGGACTTGAGGGTGTTCTGAAGCTGAACAGACCCTTGGGCAACATGGTCTAGTGTAAGGCGTCCCTGCCCATGGCACGGAGGTTGAAACTAGATGATCTTAATGTCCTTTTAAACCCAAATCATTCTATGGTTGCCAGGCCCAGGCACAAGCCCCAACCATGATGCTGATGAGGCAGGTTGAGATGGGAATCTCATCTGCAGGCCAGGGTCAGGATCAGGCTCAGTGATGGCAGGGCTGTTGGGATAGTGAAGGGCTGAACCTGGGCCCCATGGATCTGGCTCTACACAGCTCATGGCTTGGCAGGGCAGGCCTGCAAAGAGCTGGGGACTGAGACAGGGCTGACAGCCCTGGAGGGGGTAAGATGGGGCCCCAGGCCATGGGCGGGTTGACTGGTTGTCCTGGGTGCCTGGCAAAGATAGTCATGGCTGATGGTGCTCTCAGGGCCCCAACAACTGGCTAGGACTGTTCAGGGCCTTAAAACGGCGGACAATGCCTCTGCATCCATTACGCTTCTTAAGAGCTTCTCATGTTGTCCAGGTCTAATTGAAGTCCACATTGGTGGCATGGCAAGACATACCCAGGCTATGTGTAACAACATAATCAAGAAAGGAAAGCAGTGACTTGTCCCTGTATACAGGGCAGAGTAAATCTGGGGTTCTGGGAAAAAGTAGCAGCATAAAGTTCTGGCAAAGCTGTTCCTTTTCACAAGCCCGCATCAGGAAGAAAGGCTAGTCACCCATTTTTGATCAAGCGTGTGATTTTCAAATGCATCTTTATTGACTGGTTGATTTAGCTCAAGTAGTATGAACTTTAGTTTACAAGAACCTGCAGCTAACCAACACAAAAAAGAATTACCATCATTATTTTGTACAATATCAAACTAGCACAAAAACAGAAGTAAATGCCACAATCCATTAAAAGAACTGTAATATAACTAAATCAAACTGTAAACTCTACATGTAACAAACGGCTGAGATTAGTCCCACACATGTCATGTATAAATCCAGCAGCAGGACAGGAGGGGAGGTCTGAGCTCAAAACCAAGCACCCCGAATGCCAACACTTCTCCCTTAAGCTTTGAGACAACACACAACTATGTGCTTGGCATCACGCATGTGAGCAAGTGTGACAGCGGCAGAGACATGCACACCACCTGCCTGCCTCTTGTTTTCTACCCTAGAAAGCCTCCTGGGTCTGTTTGTTGCTTCAGAACAGTCAGAGCTTCCTAAAACAAGAGACTGATTCAGATTTTCACCCAAAGGATGTGAAAAGAGCCTGGTAATTGGAGGAGAGTGGTCTAAAAAGAGAGGACTGAGCACTGCAGACAGAAACTGAAGTTATCCAAGTTGGCAGAAGGTACAATGTATCCAAATGAATTTATTCCAGATGATGGAACAGCAAACCTGAAGTTCAGGAGGAAAACCTGGGGATACTAACCCACCCATTTCATCCTTTATTTCCCCATTTTCTGTCTGCTCATTATGACTACTCTGCCTCCCTCCTTTGCAGTCTCCCTTTCTCTCCCATTCTTCTACTATTTCCCATACCACAAAGGTAGTGACCCTCCTGCCCCACCACGCTGCCTTCCCTGACCTTCACACAGTTCTGCCAGTTAACTCCCACTTTATGCTCCCAGCCTGCTCTCCTGTCTCATGTACCTCTGTGGAACAACAGAGAAGGCTGAAACCTGATTTCCTGTCTTCCACAATCAAGGAGCACTCTTTGTGATTTCTCATTCCTGAGGAACACAGAGAACTGGGATCTAACTTCATGTAAGGAGAGCAAACACCTTTGACTTATTTCGGATTCTGCCTGTCTTCTTTATCCTTCTTGTCTTTTCCTCCCTCTTGGTCCCTCTCAATTGTAGGAATGATTACAGTAATTCAGATCCAGTTCTCTGATTTTTAGATAAACCCCCACAATTTTCCTGAAAGTCAACTCACTCCCCAACCCCCCTTCCTTCATCAGAGTTATGGCAGTTATGGGAAAATCTGCTGTTTGTGCCATTGGGAAGAAACTGCTTTGGCATGACAGCATAAGGCTTGCACAGGACAGGATCTATCTGTCACCCTTCTAAGAGCAATACTGGCTTAAAATAAAATCATTTAAAAAAAAATCCAGAGAGAATCTATTCCCCTTCAAGTCTAAAAGCACCTCTCCTGTCACAAAGAGTGGCACTGTCATCCAATCACAAAAATCCAGCAAAACACTTGTGGAAGCGACTGATTTCTTCTGCTTGTGCACGTGGTGCAAGGACTGTATAAGGATGAAACATGGAAGGCTAAACCCATGGGACTTCTGCCATCTTCAAATCTGCAAAAGACTGGTGCAAGAACAACACTGATAGTAATTTACTGTGTTCACCAATAACAAGACCATTAGAAGTTAGTTACCTTAATACACAGAAAGGGAGACTAAAGTTAGGTAGCAAGAAAAGCTCTCACTTGTAGGCTAGCTAGGAACTGAACAGACAAATCCAGCAGCTTCCAGGATCCGACTCAGTGAAGCTCACTAAGAACAAGTTTGACAAGCAGCTATGGTGGGTATGTTTGATATACTCAGTCCTGTCGCAGAGCTGGAATAGGCTAGTCATTCTCTTGAGGTCCTTTCTAGCCCTGTGATTACAAGTTTATAATTTAACTTTACTAGGCAAGAATGAAAATGTCTTCTCTGATTTTTCTCTCCAGCACTTTCAATTAAAGCAAAAAAGTGTGTGTGGGGGGGAAATCCTTCTTTTCCCAACCTTCACATCTCACAGCTGAGGAGTTCTCAGCCCTCAGAGTCAGCTCTTCTAATACTGATAGAAATGATGGGAAATACAATACTCTTGGAACACTTCACAGGTAGCTGTAGGAGTGCAGACTGTCAGCACAGGACAGCCTTGTGTGGGCAGAGTGAAGTATTTAACAGCTCACTGAATGCTCACAGGAGTGAAGCCTGTGCTGTGGGCAAGGCGTGACAAGGGCAGTGTACAATACGTGGCATGCCTTCATCCAATTAAAGGGTTACACAAAAATGGCCTTTCTGCCCAGTCACTCTTCTGGAGCTCCACCACACTGGCTTGTCTAGCAGTCTCCAATACTGGCTAACTACTTTCAGCTGTGGCAAGATAATAACTATGAACAGTGGAGTCCCCCCATCCCTCAGTGCAGAACCCCTTGTTAGCCTTTCAGTTCGCCCTTTCATACACTGTCCCCCCACCCCTCCCTCCCCTCAATTTAAAAAATAAAAGGTTATCATTAATGCATGGTAGGTGATGGCATTGTGCATGTGTTTCTCTTCCAGTTCTCTTCCCCTCTTCTCAGGCATCCTCCTTCTGCCTCTCCAACACTCCCCCTCCAAATCCACTCAATCAGTCCATCTCGCCTGCATGCCTGAGATGCTGGTGCTCACTTGCCATAGACGCTCTCATCACTGTAGGCCACATAGAGAAAATAGTCCTCTTCATGGTTATCCTGCAAGGGGAGAAAGGGAGAAAGTAACACACCAAAGCCCTGTAACGCGCTACATGTGAAAAAGCCCAGCGATTACTGTAACAAGAGTAACCTCTCTTTCACTATTTCTCCCCCTTTATATCAAACGCTTCACTTCTTCATACCGAAGGAAGCGTATAGCAACTCCCTCTCTCTGGCCACAGCTCTGCTTCTTAATTCATGCATGTCATGTTTCTGGACACAGTGAATTTACTTGAAGAGCCACAGCCAGAGTTTGCTGCAAACATGCTACAGAAACAGCTCTGTTTCAGGCTAAGCAGTAGAATCTCAGCACTGGCATAGCCTTGAGATCGAGTGGAGAGACTTGGAAGGCTTTAACAAGTCAGAACTCACCTCTAGATACTTCAGTAATTGGTAAATGTGAATGTATTTGTCATTTTTCAAAAGACTTTGGCAAGTGCCTGTATTTCTAGTCTTGGTTTACATATCGGCAGTAAAGCTGAGATACTGAGTGATTACATTGACACAAAAAGTCTGCAGTGTGCCAGGAACAGAGTCCTCATCTCAGCTCTGGACAGTCAGACATACTTTCCTGCTACATGTCCAGATGTGAAAAACTCCCTGTGTGTGTTAATCTTACATGATTTTCATCCATTCACATGCAAATTGTCCAATTACTGTCAAAAAGTGACAGGTCAAACAAGGTTCCCAGCACCATACTGGAGCTCTTCTATTAAAGCACACTAACACAGCAAAAGAAATCAATCCAGGCTGCAAACCAGCTAATTGAGGACATTCCTTTGATGGGTACAGAATAATGCCTTTAAGGTCAATCAAATAACACTGCTCAGTAGAAATTCTGGGCAGCAATGTTCACAGTGTCCTACAAGGTCCTCACATATACAGTGCAAGCGATGAAAAATTCTCAACAAAGAGTAAGTGTTCCTTGACAATGTATTTATAGGCAGTTGGTTGCCCAGTGATACTATGTTCTTTTACTAGCTAAAAGGAAATCTCTTTTGTATAAACTGGAAAGCTATAGTGTGTGTTCTACTCCCTCCCCCCCCCCCCCAAGTCTTTCCACTGAAATATAAAGAGGTTTATTTCATTACTTTGTTAAAGTGGCAGGACCAACATATCACGGCTGAGGCCATCATTTACCATCTGATACAACAATCCTTTTAACTAGCAAACAATCAGTTAAAATGATGAGGCTCCCAGGGCTACCCTTTGTAACTGCAGAATAGAACCTCCCTAAAGAGATGATGGAATACAGCCCAGGCCAAAAGGGTTCATGTTCAGGCATCTATGACCAAGCTGCACTCATTGCCAATAGACTAGTGGTCAGTTGTCCTTCAGTCTTTCAGCTGTTCTTCCAGATACTCCAACAAAGGAAAAAAGAGATGGGCCAGGCTTACCTCATACAGCTGGCCCATGGTAGCACTGGTGGGAGGGATGGTGTTATTGACAAAGAAGAAGAGGGCATCTTCTGGCCTCAGGTGGATCCGCTTTCGGATTAAGAAGTAGAATTGGCCAACTGAAGAGAAATAGAGAAGAATGCCTTAGATGCAGAAAGAACATTTGGTTTGGGTTTTTTGGTTTCTTGTTTTGTGGGTTTTTTTCACCCTAACCATGGTTGTTTTCTTTTGGTGGTGGAAGTCACATGCTGTATGTGAAAAGTAGGGGAAAATGAACAATGTAGGAAAGAAATCAGGAATTTCATGACTGTAACCACATTAGCAGCCAATCTATTTGGAGCTGGCATTTTCTCAGGCACATGCCTCAGCTATGTACCCTCTAAGTCCACACTCCACCTACTATGGTATGAAACGCTCTACTGCAGGGATTGGTGGGAAGACCTCTAACTAGCTTAACCTTTAAATCCTATAGCTCAAACACACCTTAGAGAATTTAGCCTTGGTGTAAGAGGTCATACCATTCCTGAAAACAAATTCCTTACTATTTGCTTGAGCCATTTGCGCAAGAAAGTATTTTGCAATCCACTATATACTGCAAGAAAAAGAAACACTGTTCTCTTAACTTGCTGATGTTCTCAAATTAGAACAAATGTATTCACACACAAAATGTCTGTGACGATTCATAAAAGAAACTCTGTAGCTATGACTCCAACTGCTCCATCTTGGAAAATTATGGGACTATTTCAAGAATTTGTCTCTTCCTGCAACAAGGATATAGCCTTTGGCAACTACTCTGCAGCTAGGTCATCATTAACTGATGATAATGCTACTGCCTATGATACACAATTCAGCCATTTTCACCATGGTTAGAAGTCAGCTGTGACACATGCATGCTAAGTCAGTGGGATACCTTAGAAGATCTCAGAAGAATTCTGCATGTTGTAATCCAGGCTGTAAAGTGCATAAATATAACAAGGACAGCCACGTAAACTGGGGTGATGATAAGATGTGAAGCCTGCCTGGATATTTTCTTGGTGCTGATCATAGAGTAAAAAGTACTTCTGAGACCTTTTCACTCAAAAATCAGGAAGAATGGACTTTGTTACCTGTGAGGTCAGAAGGCACAAGATACTTCCTTTTGTCTAGATCGGGTACTCTGGCTTTTGGTGCTTTTTCCACAATTACCTAGAGAGTGAGAGAAAGCAAGAAACAACCCATGAGCATCGTAAGACAAAATGTACCAAAAAGCATCAGTGAAAAAGGATATTACCCTTTGAGAGAGATGGTGCTACCAGGCATTAGAAATTTATTTAATCTATAACAAATACAAAACATTAAAGCACAGATAGGTGGAAGAAGACTTAAAATCACTGGCAGTAGCTGTGCTGGGAGCCCAGGACTGCAGCAGTAAGCACACTGAGTAAAAAACAGTCTGGAACAGGCATAAAAATAAACCATAATGGCCAAGGGAAAAAAAAAGTAAAAAAAAAAAAAATAAAAATCAGGTCACCTTGATGGTCCCAATGCAGGTTAATTTTGTATGTAGGAGCTGCCAGGAGGCTAATACATGAACACAAGAAGCATCACAAGTCGAACTGTTTCCAGGTAACAGTTCCAAACTGATTGGCGCAAAATCAGCCCTACTCCCAGGAGTCCCACATCCTAATTTCTACATTCACCAATACCAAGTGCTCTAGAATGAAGCAAAGAATTAAAGAGAAACTACAGCTCACTGGGGAATATTTGGGGGTTTTTAATCCCCAGTTCTTCGGTAGTTATTTTCTACTCTGAAATCTGTATCCTTTAAGGCTATTTTCTCTACTTTATCTAGTTATGGGTATTTTCTTATCCATATAAATATCTAATACTTAAAATACAGGCTAACATCCAGGCAATTGGAGTCACTGGAGAGACCTCTGACACAAAATCCTAATCCTCATTATATTCTAATGTCATTACAACACAGAAAAACATGAAGCTCAGCACCTTTAAAGTCAAACTGACAGATCTGCTGTAGGAACATTTTTGCTACCAGAGCTAGGCAAAATGTTTACCTCAAGCAGGAAATATTCCAAAGCTATCTGATCTTCTTCCATGAAAAGCCTTTGAAACCTTTGGAACTACTGGGTTTGTGCAGAAAACAGCTGCAGGCAGGTTTATTTTATTTTGTTTTCTTCTAATGATATGTAGTTGAACTGGTAAGAGATATATGACACGACTCGATCTGTGTGGCATGCTGTTCTGCAGAAGCCATTTTGACCATCTAACAAGAAGCTGGATTTTCTGGATCTCCTCAGCTTGATAATTCTGTTAGACCCTGTAACTGTAAATACCCCATCTGATACACTGTGGGACTAATTTCTAAGGGTTCCATGCTCCCACAGCTCTTTGACAATTCAAATCAGCAACTCTATCTGTTGTCTAACCAAAAAGGCCGCAGACTAAGCTTTCTTTTGGAAGCAAAATGGTGGTGTCACATCAGTGAGACAATATGCTAGATAAAATGTTATGATAATGAGCTTGGTGTATTTAGCCTGGCCAAAGTGCCTTGCTAACTTTACTCTTTCTAGATCCAAGTAAATATCTGCTAAGCATGTCACACCACAGAGATACTAGCTTGGACATCTCCTCCCTGTGCTCCATTTGGATGCTGCCAAAACAGCCAAAACCCCTGAAAATTCTAAGTTTGTTTTTAAAATAGAAACAGGGTTGTCTCTGTTACTGCAAGAACTTGAAGCACCTCAATTAGTACAAGGCATTCAAGCTCTTTCAGGCAGCTCGGGGTAGGACATACATTTGCATACAAGATGGGCTGGTAAATGCTATGAGGGAAGGAGAGTTTCACAATCTCACTGAATAGATGAACAGCAACAGCACTTTGCATGTTTTTTCACCTGCACATCCAACAAGGCAATACCTAACACAAGAAACTGCAGTGGAGAGAAACCTTTAATTGTTACCTCCAATTTTAAAAACTACTGTCACACAAAACTGCTGTATCAGCAGCACCGATACGACCACCCTGACTCAAAAAAGGTGGCTTGTCGTTAGATAATAAAGGAAAAGAAGTCACTGGCTATAAGGAAGAGGCAAGAGTTTCAGGGCTTCTAAACGCTAGGAAATATTTAAATCAGATCACCACTAAGCTTTAGAGAGATCTCGCAAAGAGGCAAGGGAAGGAATGGAAGTGCTCTACTAATTTGACTAGCAACTGTAGTCAGTTTGCCTGATAACACAGGTATCTCTTCTGAAGCACTAAAGCCTTCACACACACAAATAAACCTACAAAGTAAATCCAAAGGGCAAATACAGATTATCTGTATGTCTGTTGTTGCTGGGTGTTGACTGGTGAGGTGGGACCATGCCAGCAGTATAATCTCAGCAAAATGCTGAGATGTATCAGGGCACTGCAGTGTAGGCAGCCAAACACGTCATCTTCAAGGATCTTGCTGTTAGGAAGGGCAGAGACAGAAGTGATGTGTCTGCTGCATTCATTTGCTCCTTACATAGCTCTGACCACAGGCTAACCCCAACAATTAACATCTGGGCCTCAGCATG
This sequence comes from Myiopsitta monachus, assembly GCA_017639245.1. Classification (NCBI taxonomy): domain Eukaryota; kingdom Metazoa; phylum Chordata; class Aves; order Psittaciformes; family Psittacidae; genus Myiopsitta; species Myiopsitta monachus. The sequence goes on from CM029920.1 coordinate 63,373,126, forward strand.
TGTTGTTCTCACTTACCCTGAACTATAGCGCACCATGTTATTTTGGTCCTAGCTTTCTCCATAAAGATCTGCTGGTGCTCGCCTACCTTGACCTCTTTTACCTTTGCCAGATGTGGTCTTGTGCTCCTCACACAGCTCTGTTGCACAGATCTATCATGATCTGCTGTGCAATGTCATGTGAATCCTCAGTTTACTGCTTGTCTCACTCCTGACCTCTGTGGTCTTCATCCTATACCACAAAACTGCACAAGATTTCTGCTCAACCTGCTGGGCTTGAGGGGTTCTCAAAACCAGCTCGGACAAATGCACTTGAATACCGACTTACAAGAACTTTTGCAAGTCCAGTTGAGGGCCACTCCTGAGATAAAAAATGGTGTTAGCCTGCAGGGAAAACATGTGGAGTAACTGTTACCCTTCTGCTTAGATTTATGGGGGAGTCTAAATTATTTTGCGTGCAGTACCCCTGGGCAGTAAATCTTGGACAGACCTCTCCAGTTAGGATGGAAAGAAGGAACACTTGCAAAACGTTTATTAAAAAGGAACACACACACACGCACACACACAAACCCAACAAAGAACAACAAAAAACAACCCAAGACCAAACCAAACCAAAACCCCACCCAAAACCCCCACCACAATTAATTCAATTTGTCACCTCTTTTCCCAACTATTATTAGTAATTATAAAGCTAGACGTTTTCCACAGGTATTCCAAAGGGACCAAAGGATGAGGAAGCAAAGTTTAGGTAGGAGATGACCTTGTTTTCCAAGTGACATTTCTTTCCACAGGATGATTAAACAGTAGGGCAAAAAGCCTGAGAAGTATCTTTTTTTTTTCTCTCGTGCAAAAGAAAACAACAGAGCAAGACCGTGCCGGAAAAAAAAGGCCAAAAGAAAGCAAAATAAAAACAAACGGAAAGGATCAGATGACAAGGATCTCGAGCTTGTTTTCCATGAATTGTACCCGGCTCACCCACCTCATTGTTCTCCTCCATTTCCACAAAGGATTGTAAGCTCCCTCCCCATCCCCCATCCCCACGCACGTAGGCTCCCAGAAAAAGAGATCAGCAGCGCTCCCACCGCCGAGTTACTGCGGATCCCAAGAAAGCCGGGATCCAGCCACCCACCGACACAGGCCCTCCTTACACACTAAACACCCCTAGCTTTGTGCTGAACACAAAAGCAGCCTGGGATTTCAAGTCGGATCGTGACGATCGCAACCATCTTTACTGATCTCATTTGTTCTGCCTCAGAAAAGAATAAACATAAAGCAAGCAGCAGCCGGCAGCAAGGCCGACTCCTCTGCCAGGAAAGCCGCCCGCGCCAACCGCACTCACAGGGACTCTGTCGGGATATTTCTTCCTGATTTTCTCCCCTTCTTTTTTCCTGTACTCGAACGGGTGGTCTTCCTTGTACTGGAACTTCATGCTGCCGGGCTCCCACCGTCCCTCCCGAAGGCCGCCGCAGCCGCTCCCTCCCCTTACGGCCAGGTGCTCTGCGACCCACCCCGCGGGAAGCGCAGCGCACCAGCGCAACCCGGGCCCCACCGCGGTAGCGCACCGCCCGCCGACGCCGAACTGCGCGCTGTGGCGTCACGGGGAGGCACCCACCACCCACCACCCGCCCCCTCCGCTGTCACCGTGCGTTCGGGGCGGGGCTCGGGTCCACACCGCCCGTGGAGGGGGTGGGAGGAAGGCGAGGGCCGTCACGTACCGGCGAGGGGGAGCAAGAAAGGAGGTGCCCCCTGGTTTTGTTTGCGGCAATAAATAGTGATGCGTTTTAAAATATGTAGTTTGATATATATGTACTATGTTTATTTTAGATATATAAACGCAAAATAAACATACGTTGAGCAACGCCGCACCCACGCATGACTCGGCGATTATAAATAACAAGCATGCGCAAGCACATAATCCAGCCGTGACTGTAGGGATGGATTCGTGAGAGCGGGGCTTGCTGTCCCCCGTGTCAGGCTTACTGCCTCTGCTTGTCCTGACCTGTTCTTAATGTGGAAGACCAAAAAAAGGCTAGTTGGCGTGCCCATCCCTGTTGCTGTTGGATCTGGATTACTGCCCCGTTCATAACTGCTCAGGTAAACAACAAGGGGCAGAAAGTTTGTCACGTAATGTGCCAGACCAGATGCATATTACAAACAGCAGGCAGTTCAAGGGAACTGTCTGCAAACAAGCCAAAATAGCTGGCCAATTTTAGCCCAGTTACTCAGCTGATACATACTTGGAATATCTTTGGGTTTTTTTTTCCTAGGAATAAGTGGGCTCACAATTACTTACTGACCAGCAAAAGAGAAGGTATTAGCAAATGGATCAGCTCAAATCAGCACAACAATAAATTTCTGGGGGGACAGCTAATGGAAGTGTAGCAAATAATTTTTTCTTTGTGTGCCTCCTCCAGAGAAGCAGATAGCTTTTGCTAGCTCGTGTGCATCAGGTTTGTACAGGAAGCATCAACTTGTTTCTGTCTGTCCTGGGACATGTAAACATTTCCCCATGGTTGCAGGTAGTGTCAGAGGATCTCGGAAGGGTGAGTCAGAAGGAAAGGATTATTTTTGTGCAGTACCATAGCAAACAGCCTAGAATGAAGGAATGCCAGCGTTTAGACCTGGGGAAAATTCTGATTTCATGGCGTTGTGACTTTCTGTAATAACTCCTTCCTTCCTAACTGCCTGCAGCATAGCAGTTGCTGAAGTGTGTTTGTCTTTAGTGATGTAGATGCCCCTTCCTCAAGGATAAAAGAGAGGGATTTTTCTAGCCTGTTTCAGCCAGGCCACCAACACATTCTGGCAATTTTAACTGCCTGATTTCAAACTCCTGTTGTGCTGTAAATTGCTGTCTCCATCTCCAGGACTATACATAAGGGTGCTGAGCTAGCATCTAGTTTGAATTTCTGTTGAAAAACTGGAGAGGAGGTTTGGGGTTCTTCCATGGTCTGATGCAAAGACATGGCCTGTGAGTGTATTCCGAGGTGACTTTTCCTCCCCCAACAAATCCCACGTGAGGATCACAAATCTCCTTACTGAACTCTTGCTGCCCTTATGATGCAGCGCTGGATGTGCAGCTATAAGCCTCACTCCTCCCACTACCCTGCTTCCTCCCCATCAGGCACTGAATTCCCAGCCCTCTTCTCCAGCTCAGTAATAATAATAACAACACTGGCACAACAGCAGGCAGGAAGATGATACATGCAGAAGTAGCGACAAACAGCTAATCATCTGACTTAGAGTTCTTATTAAAATGTCAGAGCACACGCATGTGACAAACCCCACATTCTGGATCTGTGTGCTAGAGGGAGGAACTGGAAATGGGCTTGGATAGTTTTCCTACCTGCGACTGACAGCACAAAGTGTTTCTCCATAGTGTCAAAACAATATATTCTTTCTTAACCTGGAGTGTCAGAACAACCCTGAGCAGGAAGTATATCGCCATGTCTGCAGCTCATCTAGTCAGAAGTTCCTTCCAAAAGGGATTCCTGAAGTGTTGCCAATGCTGTAGCCATAGAAGCAGGAGATAAAAATACTTGCACCGGCTCTGGAGGCAGGGTTTGCGGTGCATGCTGTACCACGTAGTGCTCCAGGGGCGCTGCTAGGCGTTCTGCAGTGCACTATTGTGAAGTGAACCAGCTTAGGTAGCTAACTGCCTAAAATTCTGTGAATTAAGGACAAAAGTATTAATTGTTTGCCCGATGTTTCTTGGAGATGTTATCTACCTGGATGTCTCTTGGCAATCCCCTGGAGCTACTGTTCAGCCATCTATAACTCTGGACTGCCTTGGATATTTCTTGCATTAGTATCTCCACCTGGGTACTAATTTGTGCCTCCACAGGCTGACTCATGTTTTATTTAATCTTTAGCGTGGATTCAGCATATCAAAGCCTCTCTTGTCAGAAAACTTCTAGTTTTTAGTCTGAATTGTGATCAAACCATAGAGGGTGTACCTGAAGTCACTTCTGATCTTGCTCTGTTTGATAGCCATCCATAGCAGAGCCCTTGCCTGCTGCTTCTCCTAGTGCTTCTGCACCACTCATGACTTGTCACCAGTTTCACTTGACACTGGATCTATAGCAGCCTCAGAGCCAGTTGCTAGCACATCAGCCCTGGCGTGAGGGCATAGGGTTAGTCACTCTCAGCAAACAATGGCTAATTGTGCAGATGTTTTCCTTTCCTCTAGGAAAGGACTGCGTATTGTATACACTGAACTGCCGCCTCACTGCTCCCTTTTCTGCAACAACTTATTTTTTTACAAAGAAGCTGCTCATTCCTCCAAAACTGATTGCATGGCCCAGCCTCAGGTCAACTTGCATATAAATGATGTTACAAGGAGATTGAGGAACATACCACCTTGTTGGTAAAAAGCAGCAGTAAAGGACACAGCCCCACATCTGAATAACACAAATCTGAGATCCTTTTGTTCCATCCCATGGTTTGGAGTGGCCTGTTGGGGATGGGTATCATTGTTTTGTGAAAACAAAGGAGCAACACAAAAGTGGGGCTGGTGGGGTGTTTTTGAAGACTGTTTTTTCTCAAGTACCATATGTTCCAGGGGAACCTATAGGTGGCGTGGACAACTCGTTTGCAGCACCTTTGTCCATGTATTCGTGTTTCTCTCATGTGGTTCCAGCCCAAATTACAGCCTGTGCAGGCTAAAGGTAGTGAAGGCTGGTTGCTTTCTCCTTTGAGATCACTAGTCCTTTACCTGCTCCAGTCCCACCCTTTTCCCAGTGTTTGGCCAAGGGTTGAGTGAACAAGCAAGACAAAGCTGAGCTGCAAGTCAGTGAATTGGTTATCATGGTTATCTTCAATACTATATGCATCATTTCCCCCATCTACAGATGGAATACTAAGGCTTGTCTGATGCGTAGGCAGTGTGACAACATGGGTAAAGTCTGTAAAGTGCATGAGGATCTTTGGATCTTAATTATTCATAAAAAAACCCAAACTTGAGTATACCTTCTCTACCACAATAACTAAGAGTGAGACAAGCAAAGTAGGATGTGAGCAGACGGGAAAGGACAGAAGAGAAAGACAAAACTGGCTCTGGTCAAGGAGAAACCACTGATATTAGCAGGTAAATGCGCAGCTCTGGGTACGACTGACCTGTAACTTTTCCCCTTGAAACTGAGAAAGGAGATAGCAGGGGTGATTTGATGCAGAGGAGGGGAAAACTGAGAATTTGAAAACTTTCCTTTCTATTGTTAGAATCTTAATCTTAGGGAAAAAAAAAAAAAAAACCACAACACAACAAATGGTTAACTTATTTGTGCAAGTTGCTAAAAATTGTGCACTCCTGTTTTGCTAGGCAGGATTACTGCCCCGTGGAGCAGGGCTGCCATCTTGTGTTAAATGCCCACATACCTCAGGGCTGGACGGCAGTAGGAAGTAGCAGAGGGTATGTTCCCCCTGGAAACAGTTGTGAAGGCTTCCAGGAGGTTTTTGGGCTTGATATTGCTTGACACATGTTCAGCAAAACTAAATGTCTCTCCTTACTTCAGGCTTTCACTGTGGACCAAACAAGAGCCTTCCAGGAAATGCTCTGTAGCTTGGTGGAGAAGGCAGGCTTGAAAGTGGACTTCAGAGAACAGCTGATGAAATAAGTCACATTGGTACATGTTCCACAAACAGTTGTTACTATTATTTCAAGTGTGCTGTATAGCAGAAGAGACATAACCTTAATGTCACATTTATTCCATGCCAATTTTTCCCTCAGTAATGGTACAGTCAGGTAATGACAAGGCAGACGTTTGTCACCTAGGAAATCAAGACCCTCATTAAATTCACTTGGATACAAAACTCCTGTGACTGGGCAAGGTCTGTCACATCATCAAAAATATTCTAGTCATTCAGTCTGGCTTTATGCTATCCCCAAAGCTATCTTATCAACCTTCTCTAAAATTCTCTGTGGCTGTAATTGAAACAGCAGTTAGGTTCCTAAACCTATCTGGGGAGCTAGTCCTTGTACTCCTTACCTTAAAAATAACCACATTTTCTGTATTTCACAGGAAAGAAGATCAGCATATGAAGGAAACTGAGACTTTGGGCATTCTACTAGGAAGACCCATGCACATGCTTTGTAAAGATATAATACCCATGACCTGTGCATTCATATCAATGTTAACATATACATACAGTTCATTCATGGCTGCTTCTCTTTTGATATTTGGTGTCTTTCTGCTTTAATGTTTTCAGTTGCTGAACACGGGGCAGAGACAATACTGATGTAATTCAAGAGTTACCTTCTTACGAGTACCCAGGGCATGAAAACAGTTTACAGATGGCCTGTACCTGTGGTCATCCAAAGAGTTTGATTAATATTTCTGAATTATTCAACATATTTGTATTGCTAAGGACTCAAATTATTTCTGAGAAATGACTCAAGAGTTTTAAAGGGTCTTATTTAATTTAATCTGCTTTTGACAGCACCAGTAGAAATAATTAATAAATGATAAAATGTGAATGCAACAAAAATATGATCAAGCTTTATTTCAGGTTAATGTTATTGCTTCTCTCCCCCCCCCCCATTTGATCTGTTAGTTCATACATCATCTTTTCAAATTAAAATGTAAGAGCTTGTGACTACTATTTCATAACTGCTATATATCCTATTCAGAACTGGACTGTCTTCATTCTATATACCCTGTAGGGCATTTAAGGCATATACTGCACATATTAGCAGTGTATGCTGTCTTTTGTTTACAAGCAGACTGTGTTCCTACACAACTTCTTTCTTTTTTTAATGTACTATAAATGGCATTTTCCAGAAGTTTAGTGTTACTATTGGGTATCAAGGCCTTCTCATATGTCTTTGTTTTTCCTGCTGTGAAAATCATTCTGTCATTCCCAGGAAACTTAGGCTGGAGGTAAGCAGAATGAGCCAGCATTTGCAATCTCCCTGCAGATCAGTAGCCTGCAAAGTGGGTCAGCACCTTGGTCCTGCTCCCTGCTTATTTGTGCAAACTGTGGTGGTTGTGACGTGTGTATGTAATAAATGGGCACAGAATGTCAGTCAATAGCTAATTATCTGAAGGAAGTGTCTAAAGAAGCCACCAAAATATGGTGGATCTGAAAACACATGACATTTTAGTCTTTTTCCCTTTCTCATTAGACTAGGAAAGCTAACCTGATATTCCTAGCCCTGTGCATTATTTGCCATTCAGTAGAAACAGGCACTAGTGTCCTGGGAGCGCTGGCTGGGCATCCTTGCCCTCGGCAGATGCCTGCAGTTTCTCCTCTGGCACTGGATCCAGGTCTGGCACTTTCTGCCCTGCCTTGGCGACTGTGAATCTGCTCATGCGCAGAGCCTCTTCGTAGACTGGAGGAGTGTCTGATGCCGAGAGGGGTGGTGTTCCCTGCGTAGCGTTATGGGAGTGTGCCACTGCTAATATCCTCCTGGCAGCAGGCCCAAACACAGAATGGAGAGCTGAAAGGGAGGAGATTAAAGCTGTTTGCTTCATCCTTGAAAGCACCGTGCGGTTAGAGGAGGACAAATATATCTGCAGCACACTGGCTTTTCTCTCCCCACAACGTAAATGTTTGCCTTTTCCCGCCCCTTCATTCTTCCCTAAAAGAGGTGTGTGTGAACACTCATCAGCAACATCCCGCAATCAATCCTTCCTCAACTGCCACCAAGGCTGTTAGCTGCCCCATTTCCACCCAGACATGTCTCACAGCTGATTAACTGTCTGGCTGCATTTGCTACATGAAGTCTGGTGACCACCTTAATCTGTGCTACGTACAGATGCTGCTTGACCTGCATTCTGCCATAAATTCCCTCTGTCAGCCTTGGGGTGCTGCAGTCAGTGCAGCCCCTCACTTCAGGGTGTACAGAGGTCCCCAGCCTCTGTCAAAGCCAACTCACAGGTGATAGTGCTCTGGAGGGTGCTGTCATGATCAAAAGCAATGACGGTAACCTCATAGGGCTGGGGACCTGATTCCTCCCCTGTGTGATGGCAATGAAAACAGCATTTCACGCATACGGAAACCAGGCCACACAGGAGCAGCAGCCCACCGATCACGACAAGCAGCCTGGAAAGGGAGAGGACACAGGATTAGGACAGAAAGATTTTATTTGTGGGAAACCTCTTAATGTCTTTCCTTGCATAAAGCAAGGATAATGTCAATGCTAGATAAAGTCTAGTCATCTGGGGCCTTGTCCAGCAGAGTTGGACAGTTTTCAGGGGTGGAGATCCCATATCTCCTCCAGGAACCTGTTTCAGTGCTGCACCATCCTCAGGGGAAGCATTTTTTCTTCTGCCTTATCAGAATTTCTGTGTATGCAGCTTAGCCAGTCAGCTTAGGTCCTTCTGCGGGGCACCTCTGAGAAGGCTGACTCTGTCTTCTCTCAAGATCCACTTTTGGTAGTGGAAAATGGCAATTAGGTTGCTCCCTTAGCCTCCTCCACACTGAACAAACCTGGTCCTTTCAGCCCCTTCTCATACATCATGCTCTCTGGACCTGCAACCATTTTATTTGCTCTCCAGTGGACTTGCTTCAGTTTGTCAACATCTCCGTTGTACTGGGGGACCAAAACTGGACTACACATTTCATATGTGTCCTCATGAGTGACAAGCAGAGAGGAAAAATCAGCTCTCAATCTGCTGGCTATACTGATCAATGGAGCCTTGTAGATGTCCATCTTTTATAATCTCATCCTGATGAGAATTACTGAGGAATCAGACTGAAATTACTCTTAAAATGGGCCTTTTAAAAGGCATATTGTGCCACTAATTATAAACTGATATTGTTAATCAGACTAAATTAATATGTGGAATGAAAGAGGAGTCTGGCAAGTCAAGATTTGTTCAAGACAATGTGATATCTAAGGGGTTGCCTTGCTACTGCAGACTGTTTGAGTATCCCCAAGAGAAAGTGGGAGGTGGCATCACACTTGAGCAGGTCACATTTAATCCCACTGTTTGCTATGGGGATTGTCCAGAGATGTAGGTTTTTACAATAAATATATGCCATCTTACCAGATATACCACAAATGGTCCCACTCCGTACCTGAACAGCTGAGGAGAAGAGGGTACAAGAAATAGTTAGCCATAGAATACAAAATACATGGGAGGATCTCTACCATACACTCTTCAGGTTCCTCCCATGCTCCTTACTTACCATCCAGCTTCTAAATGGCACAATGCTGAGAAACTCACTGTGCTTCGTGGAGAATAGAGTTGAGCAACCTCATCAATCTCCCTGATAGGCTTTCCCTTTTGCTTGGCTTTATCTCTTTGTCATTCTCCTGATATTTGTGCCTGCCCAAGTGTGTTTACAAACCTTAGGGATCTGTGTTCACATTTGCTTTTGTCAGAATAGAATTTCTGTTATTCTTACAAAAGACATTCCCAAGAGTAATATTCACCAAAGCAGTATATTTCAAACTAGTTTTTTAAGGAACAGTCGATTCCAAATTCATAATCTCAGCCAATCAAAATGACACCAGAAAGCTCTTTAACTATTATAGTTACACAAATAGGTAGCAGGAACAGTATGGCAGGATCAGTATGTTGATCAATAAAATAGTAATTAATACACTTCATATTCAAAGAGATGGAGATTTTATGTGAGTTTTCAGTAGTTGTGGTTAAATAAGCTTGTCAGCCATAACATCATAACAGTGATGTCTACTATTGCCTTGTCTGTCATTGTCTTCTTAAAAAAGTGCAAAATAGACACATACTCACAGTTCAGTGTCGAGACAGCTTTCCTCACCTCTGACTTGGGAGAACTAGAAGGGGAAAACCAAACACGACACAAATAGAGTGAATTAAGTTTGTCATATACAGCTTTGTTACCTGGATCATTACCGGTCTGTATCTCCTACAGTAAGGACTTATTGTTATCTATCTTCCTTTGTATGCATCAGATATTTTGCTGTAGTTTTGAAGTTACTATGATACCAACTGCATTTTTTCATATCTTAACTTTCTGTAGTCATTAAAATTCTACTTAGCACTGTTCCCAGCACACACCCCAACTTCTCTTCACCCTCACCACAGGTTTCCCTCTCCCCTTACAGATGTATATCCTTCTCCATGCTCAAACATTAAGAACCTTTAAATGTCCTGCTTCATATTATACCCATACTGACTTGAATTCTGCCCAGTCCCTCCAGCACTCTTATCCTTCTAATTTCTTTGGGTACCCTGATCTCTGTGTTACCATCTCTGGAATAGCAGCAAATATTCTCTTCTGCATGTCTGCCTTTTATATGTCTAGTTCTTTCTAACATCAGGGGAATTATCTTGACTGTCAATTGCTAATGTTCCTCCATCTTTCTAAGGTAATTTCATAACTGAGCAGTGATCCCATGAAAAGGAACCTGAGATGCTACTTACCCGTAAGAAACACCCTAAACCAAAGCAGATCATGGCTGGGCTGTGCATCCCTGTAGGGTGGGTAGTTCAGTGGCCTCTTGGTGTCTCAAGCTGCGCTTTGTCTTCTTGTCCTTCAGTTTCTGTTCATCCTCACCAGTTCACTGACCAGAAGGAGCAGATTCCTTATAGTGTGTTGAATCTAGTTTCTTCTTCCTGTTCTATCTCTTTCTCTCCTCCTCTGGGTCTATCCTTCTCTGCCCTTCAGGTTTTTGCTTTCTGTCTTTCTCTCTTTGTCACTGGCAATCTTTCTTGTTTCTGTTTGTCTCCTTTTGTTATTCTCTGGGCCTGCTTCTCCCTCGTTTGACGAGATCTCTAAAGGCTTCCAGTCAGATCAGGAGAAAAGCAGTTGCTACAAGTTCTTACTTTAGATGTTGAACTAGTTCAGTGAAGGCTATCATGAGATCTCTGCAGACCTGACCCTTCCCTTCTGTGAGCAGAAAGGGTCTCTGAGTTTGTTCATTCCCAATTATTCATCTCCCCGCCCATACCCTGAGGGGGGTGGGCTGAAGGTCATGTTTCTGACCTGTTTGAATGAAGTTCAGGTTCCTCTCCCTCCTCCGGTACTGATTCTGTCCCTGCACTCACAATGTCCCTCTTCTGTGGATCCAATCTATTGACTTTAGCCATAGGGTCAACATCCAGAGTGCATGCTACAAGCAAGATGTTCCTGCTGAAGTGAAAGAATTTGCAATATAGTAATTATATACAGCATTTTATATGGAGAGTTATACGTATATATGTGTATATGAATGCAACACATATGCACATATCTGTCCTGGCTTCAGCTGTAGCATTTTTTTTTTCTCACATCTATGTATATATATCATAGGTCATATCATGTATATATGCATACACACACACACACATATGTATGCATATGCAACACCTCTTGTATCTCCTATTTTAAGGTTCCTCTACCATCCCTCTGACCTGAACTTCCTGCATGGCCAGCCACGTCCCAGTCAGTGTTGTGCTTTACAGGGAATGCATGTTGACCTGGACACTATTTGTCCTGCAGCTGGTTATACTGGTAGGTTGCATTCAATGAGCCATTAATTTTCTCTCTTGTAGAACTGCTTTAGATTTCTGTTACTGCTCGTGGCTATTCAGTGTTATTTACATGCATATAATTGTGTTCACCTTCTCTTTTGAATAGCTGAGAGAGAAAGAAAATGCTCTGCAGTAATGTGTTACTATTTGTGTTCGGGAACCACCTGGGACTGGTACATTAATATATTTTAAGGGCAAGATAGCAACTGGAGAAACTTGTTGCCCTGTGTTGCAGTCACAATGCATTCACATTAAACTGGTGAATCATTAGCCCTGGTGATGCATTTTAGAGTTGCAGAGCAGGACCAATGGATTCATGAACATAATGTACTCTCTCAAGGCAGGCTAAAAAAGTTTACCATTTTCTAATTATAAAAGCAGTGGTGCAGTATAAACATCCCTTAGCATGAGTTTATCTATCTATCTATCTATCTATCTATCTATCTATCTATCATCCATCCATCCATCCATCCATCCATCCATCCATCCATCCATCCCACTTGATTACTAGAAGAAGGTTTCTGAGACCTGGTGGACAAATAAGAAACATAGAAACATGGGGTATTTGCTTTGTATTTATATAAGAATTGCCCGGTACTGTTTCTGTCTCTCTCCTTTGTCTTTCTTCTAAAATTCTTTCGTGTATTATAAGGGTTTTAGAAGAAAAGATGCAGCAGAACTGTAAAGTAGCCTTTCTTATATGTGTAACTTCTAAAACTGGTAGGATTCAATGTGGAAAGAAAGTGCAAATTTACAGTGTTTTTCAGGGGCTTTTTATTATCAGTGTGATAATTCAGTAGATTATCACTTGATTTTTAACTGAAATTCATGAGGATTTCAAATTCTGGAAGGATCGAACTGGAGAAATATCAGATAAAGTGATAAAAAATTTATCTAAAGAAAAAGCATTAGTGTGACATAAAACATTGACCCCTCCTGTAAGTTCATATCGTAACTCATTCTTGATGAAACTTACTGATCACTCTTTTTCTATTTCTATGGCATTGCCATTAATATTGTGATTCCAGTGATCCACCTATGGCCTTGCTAGCCAATACTTTAAATTTCTTCACATTACCCTAGTATTTTGCGTAAATTATCTCTATTCTATCTTTATTTGCTTTATGCTATATTGGAGTGACTTTTCTCTTTCATATTTCCCCCTTACCACCTTTCAAAAGGTTTAAAAAATGTGATCAGACTCTTAGAGAATTGCTAAAACAAAAATATCTCCTCACTGACTTTTTATCTCTAATTTGGTTTTGTTTGAAATCTAAGAGTCCATTTCATAGTAATCTATGTTTTGAATCTGTGAGTTGAACATATCCTTCCTTGGATGCCAGAGAAAGCAGATTATGGTATGGACAGAAAATACTTGCGTCCTCTCTGCTTCCCTCTTCTGGTTGCATCAAGGGATGCATCTCAAGCCAGTTCTAATTTTCATTTCCTAGGTAGCACGATCTTAACTGGGAATAAAGCTTCCTAATGAGCTGAAAAACTGCTGTTGTACTACTCTTAGAAGTTGTTGAGGAATTGCTGCTTGTTTCCTGTTACTCTTCAAAGGAGTATTCCACTAGATCCAGCTTGATTAGTCATCCCCAATGCTTCCCCATCAACATTTAGAAATATGAAGTATGGAAAGACGTTTGGGGCTCAGAAGGACCCTCAGTACTTCTGCAGGTGTAGTAAAACACCTTATTTCTTATCTGTTATTTAAGACACATTATTATGAAAGCTTTCATATTTTTTACACTGGTTGATAATAATCCAAAAGGGCTCTCTTTCTTGCAAAGCAGAACCAGATCCTTTTTTAAGAAACTGTGCATAAAGAAGCAGAACACTTCCCTCCCACATTTAATGCAGTCATAATTCAACCACAGCTGGCAGCTAAGCCCCACACAGCTGCTGTGGGATGGGGAAGAGGATCAGAAAAGCAAAAGTGAGAAAATTCGTGGGTTGAGATAATGACAGTTTAATAGCTAAAGCAAAAGCCACACACACAAGCAAAGCAACACAAGAAATTCATTCACCACTTCCCATCGCTGGCAGATGTTCTTCAGGACAGTAGGGCTCCATCATGCATAACAGTTATTTGGGAAGACAAACACCATCACACCGAACAGCCCCCCCTTCTTTCTTCTACCCCCAGCTTTATATGCTCAGTATATCCCATATCATATACTGATGCCATATGGTATGGGATATCCCTGGGGTCAGCTATCCCAGCTGTGTCCCCTCCCCACTTCTTGATACCCCGAGCCTGCTCACCGGTGGATAGGGCGAGAGCACAAAAGGCTTTGACTGTGTGTAAGCACTGCTCAGCAATGACTAAAATGTCCCTCTGTTATCAACACTGTTTTCAGCCCAGTTCCAAAACATGGCCTCATATTAGCTACTATGAAGAAAATTTACTCTATCCCAGCCAAAACCAGCCCGCTGCTCTTTCCACATTGGACATATGCAGGACATAAGGGTTACCTCTCCTTGACAGAAAGTGTTACAGAGGTTTCAAAAGCTCTGTCTCCAGTGAGCCTTATGCAGCTCATTGGAGGCAGCATAAGGCAATCCTGAAAATTAATGTTTATTTCTCTATATTTGTCTGCCCAAATGCTGGAGTCTAAGTCACTGCACCTGCTTTTTCCATGGTAAGGTAAGTCAGTAAATGTCTTCTGCCCTGTATCCAGGGAGCTCTATCTCTAGCAGCCTGGGATTAGCAGAGCCCCAGTGAGACGTAGTGCTGGAGGGTTGTGTTCTGTGCTCATGCTTGCTCCTGAGTTGACAGCTGGTGAGAGCAGCAGTTCTGGAGCTGTGTGAAGTAGAGCCATATGAAGTAAAACTTGAAATTCAGATCTCATTCTTGTCATTTTACCATCAAACCTAGAAATACCAGGAAATGTAGGACCAGTTAAGTTTCTCCATCTTATTCCTAATGCTCAAAGTTCCAAAGAGCATGGTGCAGGTGCTAAAGCTGACATCCCTTCTTGGATGCAGCAGGAGCCCTAAAGGAAATGGTATGCTGCTGTGCTCTGTTAATCACTCTTGCTGAACGCAGTGATTATCACATGTGCCTGTGCCTAGACTCCTTCCAGCCCAGAGCAAGTCCAGGAGCACAGCATCATACTCTGGTTCATGAATTTTCTACCGAGACTCCCTATTAGTTCAGGAGATATCTTCAGCTTATTACCTTTTACAGTGCAATCATCCCTGGAACAGCAGACGTGAAACCTGGATTATTTTCTTTGTGTCCTAGGAATGGGCAATGTCTGTGACAAGTCAGTGAGATACACCATTAAGACAAAGTGATGTGTGTGCTTACAAACAATAAGGGTATCAGAATGCTGCTCACTTCATTTTGGCTCCAGTTCTCCTGTGCCACTTGAGAAATCAAGGAGCCCTCCTCACTGAATTTACTGAATATTTATCACTGTATAATAAACCCAGGAAACAAACACTCCTGCTGCTGAATTGCTTCAAGGAATTGTTTAGAATCAATGCAAAATTAATGTAATTTCCTTTTCACATCTCCCCTTCCTTCTTTTTTTTTTTTTTTTTCCCCTGCAGAAAGGATGTACCCTCAAATTGTGGAACTCTCGGCATCTGTTCCAGGAACTGGGAACTGTAAGATTTCCATGCCCCATTGAATTTTCACGCACACAGAGGAGATCTAAATACTATTCTGAGACTCTGCTACATGTAAACAACACCCCGTATCACTGCGTCATCAAATCCTGTAGCATGAGCAAAAAAACCCCTTCAACTTTTGTGTGAATCACTCTGTTAACTCTCAATGACACTGATGGTTTGTTCCATTCCAGCCAGGTCTAATTATCCCTATTTCTCCTGTGGGACTAATCAAACTCTTGAATTCTCCTGTAACCTTGTCAGAAATGACAAGTGAAGAAGTGACCTACGCAGACCTGAAATTCATGACACTGGAAAAACCCCAGGACCCTGAGCTTCACACTACCACAGCAAAAGGTAATGGTGGTGCTGGAAGGGGAGTTCTCTCCGAGGCAAATTCTCACCTTGGAGAACATTTTTGATGTGGTGCTCAGAGGAGGATGTTGCCTACGAAGAAGAATCTGGCTTCTGGGAGCCCTTTGTACTCCAATCTTTTAAGAAATTGGAAGGAGTAGAGAGAGAAGGCAGATTAAAAATAACAGAAGGGTGGAGAAAGTGGAAAAACTGTTTCAGTTTGAGAGGAGAGATATAAATAAGGTTGTGGGATACAGTTAAGTAAAAATAAACACGTTCCAGTTGGACATCAAGTGTCAGCTCCTGGAATTTAATGAAGTATCTGTCAAAGGGTATTTGCAAGTCTTTCAGCTTTACTCATTTAAATCTGACAAACTGAATGAAGTAAACGCTAGGGAAAAAAGATGTTTTTTTCTAAAGGAAAGGAATAGAAGAACAAATACCTTTTTGTACTTTAAAATCATAAAAATGATGCTACATAGCTTTACAGAGGAAGGGAGGAACGTGGATGATTAGAAATCTATATTCTTTATGCTTGCATTAGTGCTTTAGGATTGCTCAGTATGGAAGATAGTGGGAAAGCAATGAGAATCTTATGTTCCAGCCTGACTAAATGTCTGGTGATGAATTTGATAATTTTTATAATAATCTAGTAGATTAAAAAGCTCTTTCTGAAGGAAATACCCCTTATTGACTAGCCAGTGTTTATCTCATTCTCACTTTTTAAGGCGTCCTTGAGATTTATCCTTGGAAGCTGAGCCTGAATGCCCAGTAATCTAATAGGGTTCTTTGTTTGGTTAAAGGTTTAGGGAGCACAGGGAATAAAATGCAGAAATACCACAGGTTGATATGCTGGTATTTCTGCTGGTGACTTCAACATGATATTAGTATTCCTACTGACATTTCAGAATGGGCTCTAGTAAAAGAACACAGAAGTCATAAATTGGAAGCAGTCCTTTCCTCTGAATTTTGGGACTGTGTAAAGTCACACGGGCACTTGCATAAGCCCCTATTGCAAGACTGGGTGTGTGCATTTCCAGGTGTGAGACCTTTTCTGTGCAGCTGTGTCTTGTTCACGGCTGTATACACTAGTTTCAGGTTATTTTACAGGGGCCTGGCTTTCACTGGTGGCAGTTTCTGAGGTTATTTTCGGAAACAGTGAATTCATTCCTTCTTGGCAGGTTAGGCACTCAACAGTAAAAATACCCTGATACCTGGCTACATATGAAAATTTCAGCCTTGCTGTAAGCTCAAATGCTTCCTTGCTGTTCTTTCCCCACATCTGAAATTCTGTGCTGTTCAGCTTTGTTTGTCCAGTTCATTTTCTCTAGAAAGCTCCTGGCTAAGCTAGTCTCCGTGAATTACTCCCTTTCCAGCCTGCAACTGCTAAGGAGTTGGGGGACTGGCCATGGCCTAACAAGGGGACAGTTTTCATAATGTAATACCGAACACCAGTCTGAAACTCAGGAATTCACTGGGCGGACTACTGTTCGTGTTGTCTTGTGCAATGTAGGATCTGCAGATACAAAGATGAGAGGTTCCTGTTCTTGCTGCCTTTGCTTCTTTTTGTCTGCCTCAGATTCCCTCAGCCCATCTTCCTGTTGGCGACTATCTACAGTGGTGCTTGGGGTCTTCTGCCTTAGTTCAGTGGCAGCTGCAGGAGTCTTGGCTTCCAAGTGTAAGTATGGTCACAGAAGGGGTGTTCAGAGTTCAGTATGAGCAACTAAAAGCCTAGGAAATTGGTTAAGGAAAAGGATTAGCCTAGGAAATTAATGATGCAAAAAAAGTGGCCCTTGCTGGAAGAGTTTACTCACTCAAGAGATCTCCCAGTCTTTGAAATTGGGATGTATTATGTCATGCTTATGGGTGTGCACAAACTGTAAGTCGGTCAGGTATATTCGGTTATGGGGAGGTACATGTGTCTTTGGTAAGTGTATTTGGGTTGCATTGGGCAGTTTAGCTTTAATATTAATGGAACAATTTCCTCCTTTTTTTGCTGCAAGTCAAGTCATCCTGGCCTGCCACCTTATGCATGAAAGGGATGAAAACTTCACCCTGCAAAAGGCAATTATGGAAAGCCTCAACCAGCAGCTAGAGCTCCTCCAGGCTCAGAACTTGAACTTGACAGAGACTGTAAAGCAACTTGCCACCCCCAGAGGTACATGGTGGTAGGAAGATGATGGTTGCATTGCTTTATGGTAGCCACAGACTGACATTTTTTTTCTGTCAACCATATTGGAAGGACAAATCAAAATCTCCAACAAACTTCTGAATGGTTTCATTTAAAAGCAAACTTCAAGCTGCATTTCCATTTTGATCATTTTTTAAGCATCAATCTGTCTGAAGTATGTTTATCGATCTTTTATAATGGAGCTGGTTTATACCCTAAACCAAATCTTTTAATTCAGAAAACACCACAATTTTGACACTTTAAAAACAGCAATAACAAAACCCCCAAAAATATTTCTAATAGAAATTAATCAATTGATGATTCATTGATGCTACTACTCCTCCTTTCATCATCGGTTTCAGGAAATTATAGTAAAAATACTTTGATGGAAAATTCCTACTGGCTTTAATTGTTTGGAAAGCTTTGATTCATCAAGACTGCTTCATTCTGTTATGCAGTAGTGGGTGCAGCAGTGTAACTACTGCTGCTCTCTACCAAATGTGTTTGTAATCACTGGCTTTAACAGTTTACAGACTTTATGCTGAAGGTATTTTTTTCTTTTTTCTTGTGCAAAATAATGATGTGAAACTTTAACGATGTATTAGCTGAATATGCTGGATTATCATATTGCACAGGGAAAAGGGCCATAATAAATTAGCATCTTGTGAGAGAGTGGCAAGGTTATTATCTGTGTAGATGTCTGCGTTTCAATTTAGCACAAACCATAAGCTACTTGTAAGAGTCAAGTACACTGTCCTGTGTTACCTACTGCCATCAAGCATCAAGTCCTGAAATTCCCAGCTGGCGCTGGTTTGTTACAGTAAAAAATGGTCCTGTGAACTGGAGAGCCATGAACATGGCTCATCCTATAGTTGAGACCCAGTTCCCAGAGGTCTTCAAAATACTTTGGCTGGCAGGTCTTCTTGCTGCTTGCAATTATTTCAGTTTCCAGCTAGAAATAGGGTTGCCCAAATAGTGCAGGAGTGAAGGAAAAATCCAACATTTTGAGTTCCTCCTGGCTTCAGTACTAGTCAGGGTTCCAACGGGCAGCTAACAGAATAATGTGGCAGGATAGAATCAAAGTGCAGCTCTCCAGAAGGTATTTTCTTTAACAACAGAGGGCTCATCTTTCACTTTGGCTGGCCATCGCTATCCGATATCTGCACACTGAATCCACAGCAAGCATGAAATGCTATAAGAAAAGTTAAAGAATAAATTGAATTGTAAAGCACATAGCAGGGAAGAGCTGTTAAGGTCGTTTCTAACCCTAACCATTCTATGATTGTATGTTAACAAGAAGTTAAAAGTATGTTCACATGAACAGAGATGCATCTGCATGACTGAAAGTCTAGGGCTTTTTTACGTCCACCTAGATCCATGTCTCTGCGTTCATGGCTCAACCCTCCAAAATTTCCTTTATTTGTATTTTACCAGCACCTCCAGGTTTACTGGTCAGATTCAAAAAATCCTTATTATTTGTTTTTTTCTGATTTTCATTTAGAAATGTTTTTCTGGTCTTCTGGCAACTGGATTTAGTAAGTCCCTGATGAAGAAGTGAATTTATCTGCAGAATGAAGGAGGAATTGTTGCTCCTCTGTGATAGAGAGGCTCTGCACTGCTCTAGTGATCCTGCAGGGATCCACTAGACCACTAGAGATTGCTGTCACTGACAAACCTGATCAGGTATTCTGTTGTTTTTAAGGACATAAATGTATTCCTTGCCCTGAGAACTGGCTACAGTATGGGGAGAACTGCTACTTCTTTTCAGAGGAATGGAAAACCTGGCAAGAAAGCAAGGCAAAATGCTCGGCTCTGGAGTCCAGACTTCTTAAGATAGAGAGTAAGGAAAAGCTGGTAAAGATATATATGTATATTTTTTTTTCTCTCTAACTATACACTCTTCATTTTACTGTGGCCTAGGCAGCCGTTCCATCCTTCCACTGCTGCAGTATGCTATGGCATGTGTGTGCTAGACCAGGAGCAAAAACTGAGCATGCCCCTTTGGATTCCCCCTACTTGTACTGTGGCTGCACCCTTCTTGGTGCCTCTCTATTGGCTTCACGAGAGACCTAACTTGGGTCTATATCTAGATCCCATCCCACCTCAGGGAAAATATAACTGAGCTAGTAGTACTGGTTGGCAACTCTTCTCTTGTCTTGCTAGGGCAAGCTATTTAGCAAATATCAAATGCTTGGCCTTCAGCTTCTTGCTGTCCACAAATAGAAAGCTCACCAGCTTGGCCTTCTCCCTGGCATCTTCTCCCATATGAGCAGAAGAGGATCTCTATCTTTTTCTGACTCTTACGTTGTAAATGAAGCAACAGATAAAGCACAACCAGAAGAGCTCGAGTGCAAAGGAAGTTCTACCCAGACCCTCAATGGCAATGAGTCTCTTCATCAGGGACTGCAGCAATGAGACAAGGGGTTGTGGGTTCAAAGTTAAACAGGGGAAATTCAGGTTAGATATAAGGAAGAAGTTCTTTACTGTGAAGGTGGTGAGGCACTGACACAGGTTGCCCAAAGAAGTGGTGAATGCTCCATCCCTGGCAGTGTTCAAGGCCAGGTTGGACAGAGCCTTGGGCGACATGGTCTAGCGTGAGGCATCTGGGTTGGAACTAGATGATCTTAAGGTCCTTTTCCAACCCAAACCATTTTATGATTCTATGATTATGTCTTGAACTCCATGGGTTTATTGTCTGTATTTTGAATTTCTTGTGTAAAAGGATAGCAAATGATTCAAAGGCCTTTTCCTGCCTGGCTTATGCAACCAGACTCTTGGAAGGAAGTTGTTATTCTATACCCATTACCCAGCTAGTGTTCTAGCTTTGGTTATCTCATCTCAACTGTGATTTTAGCTGAGAGCTAGGAAAGCTTTCAGGAGGTTCATTTTCCTTATGTTCGAAACAGCGCTGACGGCCAGAAGTAGGAGGCAGTGCCCAGATTCACTTGGGAAACAGGTGTGAGCAGCTCACTTTTATTTGCCTCTTGGCTTTTCCAAATCATAAACTGTTGTGACTGGAGCAGGGGTGTGATTCACAGGCATTGCATTTATTTCCCCACAGGACTTCATAATGCGATCAGCACTGTCTCACAGTTCTTCCATTTTTTGGATTGGGCTGTCTTGCAACAGAGCCGAGGGGCCCTGGCTATGGGAGGATGGATCAGCTTTCTCCCCTGATTTGTAAGTCCCTACACAGATAGGAGCAGACCATGTACAGGCATATTTGTTCTGAGTCAGAAGCAGCAACCTTTAAGTTCCACCCAGTAATGGCCTGTCACCCTGCCTGCTTGTCAGCAGACAGGTTTCCCATCATCATTCACTCATCAACCTAGGCAAGGCCCCAGCAGAGAACTTATGGGTCAAATGGGTAGCAGCAGTCAGGAATTAGTGTATCAGCCTGTGACTTTTTCCATGGGATGATGAATATCTCTTTTACTTTTTTTCACAGGTTTCAGATCCAACGAGCCAGCTCGAGTCCTCCTTTAGATTGTGTGTGGCTTCAAGGTGCAAACATAGATGCTGCACAGTGTGGTGAATACAGATTTTACGTCTGTGAGAAAGTGGTGGATCCTGTGATGGTCGAGCAAATGAGCTACTCAAACAGGCCCTAGGGTGCAGAGCTCTGTAGAGAGCCCCATCCTGGGATACACTGGCAACAGTGAGGGCAAGTTCTGGCCTATTTGCAAAAGGCAAAACATTATCCTGTCAGAGGCCTTGGGCTTTAGTTAAAAATAACTTGATTTCCTCTTTCTTCTTTCAGTTCTTGCATTCTTATGCAAACACTTCTCATAAATTCCTTTGTAAATGAAACAAAATTAAGTGTATGATTCTGGAACTCTATTGTAAATATTCATACCTATCTCTCAGAAACAGGAATCAATGACTGCTTGTAAGAGCAACGTGTCATGTTTTCAAAATCTATCCATTGGGTATTCGCAGATGTGAGCTCCCAATTTATGAGAGATTTCCAAATATTTTATTTCATTTCACTCTCCGCCTGCTGATAACTGAAAGTTCAACCAAATCAGAGCCTCCCTTAAATGGCAAAAATATTTCTAGTCCTCCTGGCTAGAGAAAAAACCTTTGAAATGGAATTGCATCCCTTATAGGCTCAAAAAACTGAAGGCAAATACACAACACATCTTCATTGAGGAAAGTCAGCAATTTTTAATGCCTAGGAATGCCAGTCCAACTACTAGTGTATTGTTGCAGCTGCATTCCTCTAAGACATCTGCCTTGAAAATAATCCATGTCACACATGATGCAGTTCTTTGATTTCTCAAATCCATTTTCCATTCTGTTGCAGAATTTCACAACTGGAATAAATATTGCTGCTATTGACCTTTTCTGTAGTGTGTCTTTTTAGTAAGTTATTGCACAAAGTGACTCAACAACTGTCAAATAAAGGGCCTCTAATGATGCAAAGCCTCCCGTCACTTCACTGCTGTTTAAGAGGCTGTTCAAAGACTGCTTCAGAGAGAGCATCTCTCTTCCATGTCACTAGCAAACAACAGAGGTCTTTGAAATCTCTCAGGCGCAGTCAAGTTTACAGTTAGAACTTCTCTTCCTGTGTGTATTTTGCACTAATTTGAGACATTAAATGAAAGTTGAACTGTTGGAAAGTGAAGATATTTAGGCAAGTCTCTAATTATGTTTATTTCAGACATAAAGCCATGCATCGGAAGTGTGCAGTGGTAACAGCCAACAAGTGTGCTGCCTCCCTTACTAAATGAGTGCTTAGCAGTCATAGAATACTAGAATGGTTTGGGTTTGAAAGGACCTTAAGATCATCTAGTTTCAACCCCTCTGCCATGGGCAGGGACACCTCCCACTAGACCAAGGCTCTGTCTAACCTGGCCTTGAACACTGCAAAAGATAGGACATTTACCTCTCCTTTGGGCATTATCTTAATTATGGATATGACAAAGTAAATTACAGAAGTAGGGACAGCAGTGTGTCATGCCACACAGCTATCTTGTAGTCTGGAAATGCTGCATTTTCTAAGTCTAAACACAAGGCCTAAGCAGCCATGGAGATACTACCTGTTCTGATCCCAGTACTGACTGGTCTACAGGGGATGCAGCTAAAACATGAATGGTGGGAGGGGTAACACATACAGGGCTAACCATTGCATTCTGCACAGCTACCTATGAAATCTGGTGCTTCGGAATTACCACAACTTCAATATCAAATTGTCTTGAAAGCAAAGTCATCTCTGCTGTCATTTGGCTGCAGGAAGCATTTAAAACTGACAAAGTTCAAAAGGCAGCATACAATCCTTTAATTGAATGAACTGTCTCATTTCGAGTTATACAATGCTCATAGGCAAATCTTTGGGGTTTGTTGCACACTGAAAAAGACAAAGAGCAAAAGCGGTTTTCTGATGGCTCCTGCTAGATCAGTAATTTGTTCTCTGTTGTTGCTCTAAGGTCTTATTAGCACAGCCAGTTCCGTATTCTCAAGATTATGTTTTTACTGTGGTAAAAAAATCGAGTATATAATTAGCCTTCTCAATTCAATGCAAAGTCGGTTAAAATCAGAACATAAGCCTTGTACCTATGGCATGTAGTTACAAAACAAGCAATCATTTTACAAGCCACTCTCAGTGCTTCTTGGCAAATAATATCTTTACTGTTCCAAACATGATTTATTTGTCTCAGTAGATCTACCAAACCTGTTTTTCTTCATAGTGCCTATGTGTTTTAAAGACAAATAGTTCTGCTCACTTAGTTTTCTTCTACTGCTTTCATTTGCTTCATATTGATGTACAGCTGCAGAAGTAGCTCATTTCTTGACAAAGGTCAGAGATGCAACCTTGAATGGAGTATCACAGCTTTGCTTTTTAATGAATTTTCTTCTCTGCATTGTCATGCTCTTTACCCTGGCAGCAGACAGTTAATAAATCGTCTGCGTCATAAAACCTTAAACAAACACAAGGGGGGGGGAAATGTTCTTGTAGCAGCATCCAGATACTCATAATTAGCAAAGAAAAGATATGCATCTCTGATTTCATGTGGAAAAAGAAGGTGCTGTCTTTAACAGCAGGCCTTGCAAAATATACTGCCATTTTCAAGTTGCACAGCTACATGATAGATAGATAAAAAATACTGCTAAATCACCTCTGCTAAAGGCTGCTGAGAGAAGGAGGAAGTAAGGAGAGAAGCACAATGATTTATTGAACATACAACAGTAAATACAGCTGCATATTTGGTGCTTTGAGTGAAATATTTAAGTTTTCTGAGGTTTTCAGTGTTGTTTAAAGCATGTGTTCATGTCCTGGACAATCAAAGTCAAAGGCATGGAAGACAGTCAAGAGAAATTTTTTCTGTTCACTTGGAATGCTTCAGACAGAGTCAGGATTTTGGGAACCTGCATTTAAACCTATGCATTCAAACTTGTTTAGCCTAATCTTTTGCCTTGTCTCTAATCATGGATTCTCTTTCCACCACCATCTCACCTCAAAACCTCTTGGTTAAAAGAACTAGTTTTAATGCTAAAAGAAGAAGTAAAAAGGGAAACATTACTCATCTGCCAGTTCCCTGGTTAGAATCATGTGGGGATTTTTTTTTTTAAGTTTGCTAAATTTTCTCATCCTGTAAATTCAGCATAAAGAACTCCGTGGTTTTACACTAGAAAGCTAAAACACAGAGCTTGTCTAAATGCCTCCAGAGAAGCCTATTTCTGTTTCAGAAATTTGGAGTCAGTGGTTTGCACGCATATGACTTCCATCCTGAAAACTTACCTACCTCCCTGCTCGTCACTGTTCTGGAGGCCCATCAGGAAACTGAACAGGAGGAAGTGCTCACTTCTGCAGAAGGGTTGCCCTTTTGTTCTGTTTTGAAAGAAAAACATCCATTTGTAAATTATTTTTTTGGCAGAGAAAGCCCTCTTAAGTCTGATTAAGCCATCAGCAGGAAACCCACTATTTCCTCACTATTCAGTGTTTCCTGTATTTTACTCTTTCTCAACCTTTAGATTTATTAGCTTTTTTTCAGAAGAACACAGCTAGTAACAGTGGCACCTGAAACAAACAGATTCAAGAGACATATGGAATTGGAGCACTCAGTTGGAACACAAATGCACAAGATGCCTTTGCTGGTAAAGCATTTCCTGGAGACGAACAGTCAGATGACCATGCTGAAGTCATATTTGCTGCCATTGTTAGTGTTGGATTAAGTTGAAGGCTTGTCATAGCACAAATTGTGGTGCATTGGTAAGTAATTGTGTGGCTGGAAAGCAGTATTTTGTAGGAGAAAGCAAATAAATAATTAATATCAACCATGTTAGGATGGCAGAAATCTTATGCACCTAAAAAACTTGCATCTTCAAGCATAAAGTTACAACCCAAGGGAAGCGAGCAGTTTATTCTGTTGCATAAGTAAGACTGTGTCACAAATATTACATACCCATAGACCAAGAAGTGTCTTTGCTGAATGTGGTGGTCCCAGTGTGTCCGTATACCAAATGCATATAGAAATATGCATCAAATTTCTAGTGGATGTAATGTAGTAAGTGTAACAAAGTACTCCAAAATACCTTTTCTAATTTGTCCACCCAACTCAGTTTTCCAAAGTGAAGTAAAGATCTCAAATTGCTTTCAAACTTGGAACAATAACAAGGAGATTTTTGTAATCAGTGTTCCTACTAAAAGATAGCAAGCACTATAAATTAAATTCAGCACCTCATTTTAACATGGCCACATCAGTATCACACTGAGATTTTATTCACTAGGATCTAAAATTTTAGCTCCTAGAAAAAACATAGACTCACCAAATGACTGAGATTGGAAGGGACCTCAGGTCAGAGGGCTGGAGCAGCTCTCCCATGGGGGAATGCTGAGAGAGCTGGGCTTGTTCAGCCTGGAGAACAGGCGGCTTTGAGGGGACTGTAGTGTGGCCTTTCAACATGTAGAGGGAACTTAAACAAAAGACAGAGAGAGACTTTTTACTTGTAGTGACAGGCCAAGATGCAACGATTTTAAACTAAAAGAGGGTAGATTTGCATTGGATATAAGGAATAAATACTTCACAATGAGGGTGGTGAGACACTGGCACAGGTTGCCCGGAGAAGTTGTAGGTGCCCCATCCTTGCCAGTGTTCAAGGCCAGGTTGGATGGGGCTTTGAGCAACCTAAGCTAGTGGAAGGTGTCCCTGCACATGGCAGGGGGGATAGGACTAGATGATCTTTAAGGTCTCTTCCAACCCAAATATTCTGTGATTGTATCACCTCTGGAGGTCATCTGCTCTAACCCTCCTGCTCAAGCAGGGCTACCTAGAACCAGTTGTCCAGGACTATGTCCAGACAGCTTTTGAATATCTCCATGTATGAGGACTAAACAACCTCTCTGGGCAACCAGTGCCAGTGTTTGGAGCCACTCACAATAAAAGTGTTCCCTGATGTTTAGAGGGAACCTCCTGTGTTACATTTTGTGCCCATTGCCTCTGGCTCTGTCACTGGGCGCCACTGGAAAGAGCCTCACTCTGTCTGCTTTATACCCTCCTTTCAGGTGTTTATATGCATTAATACATTTACCTCCAAACCTTTTATTCTCCAGGTTAAACCATCACAGCTCTCTCAGCCTTTCCTCATAAAGGGGCTGCTTCAGCCCCTTTGTCATTTTCATGGCCCTTCACTGGACTCTTTCCAGTAGGTCCATGTCTTCCTTGTACTGGTGAGCCCAGCAATGGATCCAGGTATGATCTTGCCAGTGCTATGCAGAGGGGAAGGATTACCTCTCTAAACCTGCTGGCAGCACTCTGAATGCAGCCCAGGATGCCATAAAACTTCTTTTCCACAAGGGCATACTGTTGGCTCATGGTAAATTTGGTGTCCACCAGATCCACAGTTCTTTTCTGCAAGGCTGCTTTCCAGCTGGTCATTCCACAGCATATACTGGTTCATGAGGTTGTTCCTTTCAGATTGCAGGACTTTGCACTTCTCCTCACTGAAATTAATGATGGCCTCATTCAGCACGGGGTCTACATTTTCTCTAATCTTTCTTTGCCACCTATGTACTTGTAGAAGCCCTCCTTTCTGCCTTTGATGCCCCCATCACCAGATTCAATTCCTTTTGGGCTTTGGCTTTCCTAACCTTATCCCTGAATGCTCAGACAGTGTTTCTGTGTTTCTTCCAGGTTACCTGTCCCTGCTTCCACTCTCTGTATGCCTCCTATTGGTGTTTGAGTTTTGCCAAGGTAAACTTGTTCATCCATATTGGTCTCCTTGAATTCCTGCCTGACTTCCTACTTGTTAGATTGGCTCATGAGTTTGGAGGAGGTAATCCTTGAATATTAACCAACTTTCTTGGGGATCTGTTCCCTCCATAACCTTATCCCATGGGACTCTTTTGAGTCAGAAGACTCAGATCTTTGAAGAGGCCAAAGTCTGCTTTCCTGAAGACCAGGAATGTGAGCTTGCTTTTTACCTGCCTCCCTCTCCTCAGCATCCTGAAGAAGATACACCAGATACAGTTACTTATATTTAGAAAAATCATCCATTTTGAAAGACAATTAATATACAATACCAAAAATATGTGATTGCCATTACATCGGTGTCCTGGGTTCAGGATACCTGTCAACACACCAATGGTTTAAGCTGCAAGCATTACTTAGCAACAACTAAAAGCATTGGTCTGTCATCAGCATTGTACTCAGGCTACAGTAGAAAACACAGCACTGCACCAGCTACTAAGGAGAAAAATGGCCACTACAGCTGAACCCGGGACAATTGGAAAATTCCATTCCCAATTCAGCAATTAATATTTTTCTGAATACCATCACAGAATTCCAGCTATCAATGCAGCCGTTCATGTCACATGCATTGAGTGTGTAGCCATTATGGCACATATCCATCCTTTCATACAATGAGATACATTAGGTAAAGAGATAACATCTTCTATGTTAGCTAAAGACTAATAGCGATCAGATGGCATTCTTGCAAGAATCCTTCTCCCTGCAAGAGTGCAATGGTGGTTACGATAATAACAATGTTTATAAAAACACATGTAACACTGGCTTGCAGGCATTCTTAGAAGATCATAGTGTTGCATGTAAAGCAAATAAAAGATTATCTGGAAGTAAAATTTTAACACATCTAAAATTCATACATTATACCCAATCAAGAAGAGGACAACGGTACCGAGTAATGCTTCACTGTCAAGTAGTGAACAAGGGAGACACACATTTTTGAGCAGCAAAAGAGGGGAGACTGCCTTGGAGTTTTAAAATAATACAAAATAGTTGAAAGTGAGTGTACTGAAGAGAGGGCTGGAAATAGTAAAGAATTATGAGAGGTCAGCACAGATGGATAAACATGACATTTCAATCAGAGTCACAAGAAGTGGTCCCAAAGGCCTTTACACTTCTGATTTCTTTGGCTGTAAGTAATGCTCAAGGTTGTCAGCATTGCTTAAGTAGAGGTTTCTGAACTAGAACACTTATATCTTGTCTCTGATTCATAGATATTTGTTAATACTGGTTCTTTGTATCTGCAAAGACTTTCTGTATCATTTCCATTTTTTTGTGTGACTACACTAGGAAGAAAGGATGGACTCTGCTCTGAATTTGTATTAAACATTATTTTACGTCCCTTCTTCGGAAGTCTGAACATCAAAGTCTTCATCCTCTTCCAGTTCTTTTTCTGCTGATAATCTTTTTGGATCAGCTGGGCTGCTGCCTTCTCACAAATCCAGGGATGTTTCTCATAACAATTCTCACTGTAAACTGTTGACCTATGATAAAATAGGTATGCAGTTTTGCCTAAAGGACAAATCAATCCTAGAAAACAAACAAACAAACAAACAAACCAGACCATCTTGTTAAAAATTCCCATGTATGCGTGTTTAAAAAAAAAGCATAAAGCCCTTTTTGACAATTATACATTATTGCAAAAGTTTCTTAGTCATTTTAAGATTTATAGAAGTTTATATACAATATTGAAGGTCATAACAGCTCGTATAATTCAGGTCTGAAGGATCTCTGGCAGTGTTCAAGGCCAGGTTGAAAGAGTCTTGGGTGACATGGTCTAGTGTGAGGTATTCCTGTCGTGGCAGGGGGTTGGAGCTAGGTGATATTAAGGTCCTTTCCAACCCAAAACTATTCTGTGATTCTATGATTCTATTATCATTCTCTCATCTGCCTTCAGCTCTAAGATATAAAAAAGAAAGCCTATGTATGTATCATCATATCATCAAAACAGAAAATAGTACTAATTCCTCACAGTAGCTGCCTGTCCAGCTATTGCTTCATGTAGTGATAATTTGGGTCTGAAAACTGAAAGGCAGTGGTCTGCTGAAATAGAAGTCAGATCATTCTGCCTGATGTTTACTAGCTTTGGGAAGTGTAAAAGTTTGCAACAAAAATGAGCAGGTATTTCCAAAGAGACACTGGAGAATCTTCACATGAAAAAGGTTCTCCAGGTCCTGAAGAGGAGTCATGCATTACTGCATACAGTGGTCATTTCGCACAGAACATAATGGGAATTATTTTTTCCCCCCATGGTTAGTAAGGGAGAAATGCACCTAGTAAGTTAATGAGATTTTACAAAACAAAGTAAAAACACGTTTGCTCCACCTAATGTTGACTTTTTTTGTGTGTAATAAAGCTTTCAAAATGTTGGTGGCTGAGCAGTAGAGGCAGGTGTAGGCAGGCTTTGCAGGAGGCAGGCTGTCTTGAAGGAAATGTGGGTTGCTTCCTATAGAGTCGTGAGATGTTTCATAAAATTAATGGGTTTCAATAGTGAGAGCAGTCAAAGGCTGCAGTGGTTTTGACTCCTTGTCCTGCTCACACTTCTAGTTTTCTGAGGCTCATTGTCTGTTTCAGGGAGTATCATGGTTTAACCCCAGCCAGCAACCAACTACCACAAAGTGGCTTGCTCACTCACCCATCCCACAGTGGGAGGGGGGAGACGATATGAAAAGTAAAACTGAGGAAACTTAGGGGTTGAGATGAAGACTGTTTAATAGGTAAAGCAGAAGCCATACACACAAGAAAGCAAATCAAATGCCGTAACTCCTTCTTCTTCCCCCAGCTTTATATGCTGAGCATAACATCAACTGGGGTTAGTTGTCCTGGCTGTGTCCTCTCCCAACTTCTTGCTCACCCCCAGCCCATTCACTGCTAGGTGAGGTGAGAAACAGAAAAGGCCTTGACTCTGTGCAAGCACTGCTCAGCAGTAACTAAAAAATCCCTGTGTTATCAACCCTGTTTCCAGCACAAATCGAAACCACAGCTTCATACTAGCTACTATGAAGAACATTGACTCTATCCCAGCCAAAACTAGCACAGCAACTCCACACCAGAATATTTTAACTCCAAATGCATCTGCAGCTATACTCTGCCTTGAAGCTTTGCCATTAGTGGGATTTTGATTTCTTCCTCCTTCAGTGCACAGGGAGGATATTGTGCAAGAAAAGATGAAAAACCACTGGCTGTTTAAGTTCAGAAAACTTACCAGTCCATTCTCTTTGTAGAAAGTTTCATACCATCAACTCAAGTCCAGCCATCAGCTCCATATGACAATCCAATCCAGTAAGACTGTTTTGGTAACATTTGAGATATGCTAATCTATAAAAAATGCAAACCCTTTATCACCAAGAAGCATATAAGTTGTTTTCTTTGTTGTACCTAAACAACTACTGTCAAGAGAGGAAGTGATCAAGAAAGAATCAAAGGAGGCAATTTGACAATGACTTTCTGAACTCATTATTCTTTCATAATAATATAATATTCCTCATAATTCTTTCCAGGAGAAAATATCTCTATTCGGCATGCAAACAGGAATATTTTGTGTCTGACATCTCTACTAAATGTAAGACCAGGGCAGCAATTCTTTTTACAGCCCTATCTCTCAGAGTATTCAAAGAGATTTCCTGAATGAAAAACGTACTCCTTATAACCATCGCAGGATCCATGATGCTCATGTTCACTGTTTGGCTGAGTAATATCCTGTGTTGCTAGCTACCTCATCGTTACACATTCGTGGTTAAACATTCTGCAGTCTGCATTGCCTCAGACCTTGCTAACAGTACTTCTATTACTATGTAATGTCAAGAGATACTTGCTGACTGGCAAGTAGTTTTGAGTAGTTGATACCAATGCAAAGAAATGCCAGTATGACTGGAACCATACCAACTGCTTTTCAATTTCAGCATAAGAAGGCTGGCATTCTGGGAGAAGCAAAAGTCTTCATTTTCCTGCCACGTGGCCTTCTTTTCTGAAAAGTAGAAGCAGGTGTCGCCTCCAACTCATTTCCAGCTTGCAGGGCACAGTGAACACGCAGGTCCTAGAACAGAAAGAAACTGTCACTCGATTATAAGCAGTCAAAAGTGGAGTGGAGAAGTCTACACCCATAGGCCTGAAAAAATAAAGTTATGCAGAACTGAAATGTATATGGCACTTCATGGGTCACATTCTTTCTTTAAACTCATTAATCTGACACAGCATATAACATCCTTGTTTAATCTAAGGCCTAACACATAGATTTCAGGCTGTGTGAACAGTAATTCTACTTACTAATGTTCTTACTTTTGACAGCACCCATCAAGCACAATCTCTCCTTTAGTCCTTGCAAGTTTTCATTATGTCCTGCAGGTGCCTTAAAACCTCTGAGACCTGACATTCATATAGCTGTTCTTCATGAGACAAAAAAGCTGTGACATTGCTACTGCATGATACATGCTTCATCATATGTTGCAAATTCACTTTCTGCAACAGTGTGCTCACGTGCAAGTCTGATGCTACCGTGTCTCATATTGTGAAATTAGCAGACGAGAAAATGATGGGTAAAGACATTTCCAAATTTTAAGTGCAGTTTAATCACAGTGCCATTGCAGATCACTTGATCATCTAATGAAGGACTAAAAAAATGCAAAAAATACGTTTAGAAAGGACTATTTGAACTAATAGTGTTGATCTGAAAGGAAGTTTTATAAGACTTTGAAAGAAACTAGAATTCTAAACATACTTCAGGTTGAAAAAGCCTTTTACTATAAAAGGCTGGTAGAGCTTCTCTGAAGAAAGTGGGGAGGATTTTTTCATATAACTTCCTCAACAGTATTTAGATTCTGGCTTCCAGTAACAATGCCTCAGAATTACTATCTCCAGGCTCCATGGTAGAAAGCATAGGTACAGTCATGTATATAAAAGCATTATAAAAGTTAATATAAATATGAGTGTCTTCCTGGCGTGACTGAGTGAAACAGACAGAAAAATTGAGATTTCCTCATGAATTTGAGGTTCAGCAAAGGAATGAGGTAAGAACTGCTCTTGCAGTAGAGTAGGGAGACTTGAACAACAACAGAAGAGGTGAAGGGTAACTACAGACTGATTTATGAAAGTCAACATTAGAATTTTATAACTGAATTTGAATTAGTAAATAAATGAGTAATAGGTGGATGAGGATAGAATCCATTCCTCTGAGTTCTTCCAAAATATATCATCTTGACTTCTTTATCCTTGCTCTGGGCATAGGCCCAAACTTAAAAAAATTGCTTCCCTCAGAGCCTTATGTGTGCCAAGCTGCAGAGTGTTCATTACAGACAATTAGGAGGAGAGGAAACGACTGTATAAGTGGGGAGAATGAGCTATGACTGTCCTTGTTACAGTCAGGCAGCCACCTTTCTTCTTTCAGTTGAGGGTGTTAACATGATGTCCTGGGTTCAGCTGTAGCAGTCATTTTTCATGAAAAATGGACACATGAATAAAGGAATGCAGTATATTTGAGCACTTACCTAGGATTATCATTCCTATGGTGAGGGCCAGGCACAGCACAAAGTGAAGATAGCTAGCCGCCATACAGCAACGGGAAGAGAGTGCCCTGGGAGAAACCAACAATTTATCTAAGAGAAGTACCCATTTTAGCAGCCCTCCCAATGCTCCACCCCTCCATAAAAAGCCATCTGGTGATTCTTGAAAGAGTTCCCCTTCCAGGCTGTGTATTTTAAAGATCAACCCAAATGCAAGTTGAGAAGATGTGGTGCCTCTGTTAAAGATGTCTCTTTGAAAGAGGACAAATGTTGAAACTGTGAAACACTGTACTTATCCTTTGCCTTAGAAGTAGGTGATGATGCTGTTCTCCTTTGGTAGTACTCTGTTACTGTGCTTTGTCAGAACAGAGTAAAGGATGGCTTGCATACCCTCTTACACTTTGCAGAAATCCCTCCTCTGAGTGCACACAGTGCTCACTCTGCATGCCAGCGTTAGGCTGAAGCCCAATTCAGAAAAAATCTGGAGTACAAAATATCCACTGAGGTTTCCTTTGGTTCAAAGGTTCATGAGAGTTATCATCACCAAACATCCATGGCAATGAGGTATAATGGATCTTTCAGATAAAGAAATGTTTAATTCAATACTGGATGCCCTCCTGAAGTACATGGCCTAGTGTGAGGTGTCCCTGCCCATGCCAAGGAATTGGAACTAGATGATCTTAAGGTCCTTTCCAACCCTAACTGTTCTATGATTCTATGATTTAGCCCAACTGGATCTGTGGGACTTTAAGAAGGGAAATGAGATGACAGGCCTGATGCTGCCTCATCCCTTCTGGCCTTAAGCATTTTCTGTCAAATTAAGGTTCAGAGGTCAAAAAGTAAAGGGTGTTTTTTTTCCTATTAAAGTCAGATTGCCCTGTCTCTACAGCCATTTCCTGCAACAATAAGTAAACGATAAATAAAACTAATCACATAAAAGGTTATGCCTACATTGTAGAGTTTGATCCTGAAACCACCTGTCTTTTCTTACAGAAATTTAAGTCAAGTAATGGCAGTAGTTCCACTCTATGAGTTTTCACATTGCTGCATTCTGGGTTTTGTCAGACAAAACCATGCCAAATAATGCATTAAATGTATAACATTAAACACATAAGTAGGTTACTTACTGACCTAGACAAGAGAAACTGTTACTACTGTCATTGTCTACATTGTCACGGTGCAGAAAATTCAAAGAGCAAGCATCAGTTGTACCTTTGTTGGTGTTCAGGGACATGTAGTGTCTGGCTGGATGCTGTGGCAGGTGATTTAAATTAGAGTATCCACCCTCTTCGTCTGTATTCATAGGCATCATCTGGGAATTCATTCGGGGTTCAATAATGATCCTCTTAACAGACAGACTGAATGATTTGTGAAGGAGAAGCAGGAGGAAAAGCAGAAGGAGGGTGGGAATAGGAAAGTGGCTCACGCTTTATGTGCCTTAAGGCAAGATACTGGTATTCAAATGTTGCATGTGACTTCTTTTCTTCCCTCAGGGGAAGAACTCCTCTCTTCCCACCCATCAAGTCTCAGCCTGGGTCTGCATCTCCAGTTCTAAAGACACATAGGGATGACATGAGACACAGTGTACGTACAGCCTGGTAGTTCCCCTCTTTTCCATTTAACCTTCCCATGACTTTCATCTCCTTTGAAATGTTCACATTCAAAAATAAAATAAACACCTTCAATTCATCTCAGAGGCAGACTAATTTCAACTCTGTGTCTTTTTTATTATTCAGTGTTAAGGGCTAAAAATTACATCTTTCCATGATTCTGTGATCTATGAGTAAGAAGGGAAAAGTCACTATAATTTTTAGGGGAGAATGCACATGGTAACAATAGTAGACCACCCCAAATTGCTTCATCTGTTTCACATTTTTGTAACTTGGAGAGAAAAATGTAGGAAGTGAGAAACAGACTGGATGCTACTTTATTTAGTAACTGGAATTCTCTGTACCACTCAACTACAATAGGAGCCCATTTTTTTTTCTTGCAAAGCTTGGTTCACAGTTTGTTGGCCTTTCTGCACAGTGCTATGCACTCTTCCCTTTTTCCTCTGAAAATTCCCCTACCAGGAGAACACAGGATGCATTGAAATCATGATGTCAAGAGAGAAGTCTCTGAAAGGTTGGCACCTCTCCTGCTGCCTCAGATGTTTCAGATGAGTAGAGAGGCTTATTTAATTTAACACAAAACAAAACCAAAAACTGACCAAGTGAAGGCAGGGACAAGGTGAAGGATCATGCTCTATGGACAAACAGATAGCAGTTGAAAGATCCTGTTAATGACAAAAGATCCTGTGGGAAAGACCAGTCAGGCTTAGGGTGATGTGAATCTGTAGGGTAGTAATGAGGTTGTGTAGCTGGACACCTGTCATTAGAGATGCATGAGACAGAGCTGAGACCTGTGTCAAGAGTTCAGGCACCCCCAAGAAAAGATGCATAGCTGAAACATGGTGTCTTAAGACTTATGTCCTAAGTGCTGTTGTTTAAAAGGAACCTCTGTAACTCAAATGGTTCAACCACCTATTTAAAGCTGGGGCAGCACGGAACTCTGATGAACTTGATCCAAGACTTGTCCAAGTCAAACTCATGCAGTCTCCAAGGATGGAGATCTCCCAGACTCTCTGGTGTCTGAGAGCACTCAACAGATAGGCAGTAGGCAGATAGCTTTAGGTTGAAAAGTGAGAGTGGATTGCCATGTGGGTGGCACGGTTCTGGACCACAACATCTGTAGGTGATGCCCAGCTCCATCTTTCTGTTCTGGCACCTTAGGGGTGGGAGCAAGGGCTGGAAGTTTGCACTTTGGGAGCTGGTTTCTGGGGCACCTGAGTGCACTGCCCAGATAGGCTGTATGCAGATGGAGTTTTAGGTGACAAAGCAAGGGTGGATTGCCATACTGGTGGCACCGTTCCTGATGTCACCATGTGTAGATGATGTTGAGCACCAGCTTTCTGTCCAGGAGCTTGTATGCTTATAACAAGGAGATGAAGGACATTGGGAATGAGAGAGGATGCAATCTGTGCAAGGCATGAAGCAGGGTGTGTAGTGGAAGATGTGAAGAGGACTTGTGCAGCAGGTGTGTTTGGTTCAACTCTTATTTCTGAACCTGCCTTCCTGACATCCATGAATTCTGCTCTTTCCTATCCAGCAGCTGACATTTAGCATCCTCCCATTTCACTATCTTGGTTGTCTTGTGGAAGATGGGCAAATGTGAAACTGTCATGCTCTTTCCTCTTCAAAAGGGCGCTGCAGGGCTCATTCCCTGAATATACCCCTTTATTCACTCCACCCCTATTTTCTTCATAGTCCATGTCCCATTTGAAGGGATGTTGAAGCCAACAACTACTCTTTACTACCCAAACTTGTCAAGATTTATGATGTCTTAGGTTCTACAACGGGTTTTACTCTCATGCTTAGTATACAGTACTAGGTTTTATTTTCCATGCAAAATGTGCTTCAAATGAACTGCTTTTCTGAACTTCTCAGTGCATGGAGGGATTGTAGACCTCCCCTATCCCCAAAGATACTGAAACTTATTGAGCAGATTGCTTCTTGCACTCCATAAATGTGTAGTCTGGAGGACTTTGACAGCCTCTGAGATAGAAGGCAGACTGGATGGAGTAATGGTTTTGCTTGAATTAAAATTACTATATAATATAAATTCATCCCTCTGAAACAGGCCACTGTTAACAGGAGAAAAACCCTTTCCAAGCTTCTGGGGCCAAGATATGGGCTAAGACCAAATGGAGTTTACTCTACGAAGATATGGAAATAATTTGTAAAGATCATCCAGCCTAATAAATGTACCCTGCAAGTTATCACCACTGGCTTGACCTTCCTGCTCCCTAAAAAGCAAATGCTATCCTCAAAGACACACCAAGCAGCCAGCAGGAAACCCAAAGGCTAACATTTGTTTTCACAAAGCATATAACAAAGGCATATAGCAGACGACTGCTAGACACCCACCCCCCCACCACCACCCAAGTCCTAGTTTGTGGAAAGAAAAAGGGGTAAAATGTGGAAGCCTAGATGAATTATTTTTTTCAACTTGAATGGGTTGAAACAGATGGAACATTGTATTTTACTTGCACTGTACCTTGCACTTCCTGCTGTGATTCTAAGGAATTCCAGGTGATTCCACTGGTAATTATGCCCATGAATTATGACTTGGCTCTGCTGAGTATAGTCAGTGTATTCAGTTCACAAACACCAGTAGTGTGCCTTTTCGGCCAGGAGGCCAATATTATCCTGGGGTGTATCAGGAGGAGTATGGCCAGCAGGTCGAGAGAGGAGATCCTCCTCCACTACTGACGCTGAAGCACTGTGTCCAGTGCTGGGCTCCTCAGTACAAGAAAGATAAGGAGCTACTGGAGAGGAGCCAGCAGAGGCCACAAGGATAATCAGGGGTTTTGACCATCTCTCTTTTGAGGAGAGATTGTGGGAGTTGGGTCTGTTTAATCTGGCGAAGAGCAGAATGAGAGGATATCTCATTAATGCATATAAATATCTCAAAGGTAGGTGCCAAGAAGATGGTGCTAGACTCTTTTCAGTGGTGCCCAGCAACAGGATAAGGAGCAATGACCATGAACCACAAGAAGTTTTACCTCAACATGTGGAAGGACTTCTTTACATTGAGGGTGGCAGAGCACTGGAACAGGCTGCATAGGGTGGTTGTGGAGCCTCACTCTTTGGAGACATTCCAAACCCACCTGGAAGCGTTCCTGCATAACCTGCTCTGCGTGACCCTGCCTTAGCAGGGTGGGTTGGACTGGATGTCTTCTGGAGGTCTTCTCCAACCCTAACGATTCTGTGATTCTGTGATATTTTAGCACATTAGGAAGAAGGGTTCATTTTTATACCAAGGAACTGCTTCAGTCTGTGAGAATATTTTCCAAGGAAATATTGAATATTAAAAAAATACTATTATTTTTTCACTTATTTTAAGGAAAGTCTCCAAATACTAAGGCACATGCACACAATACAAGGTGTATATAGACAAGGAATATATGCATATGTAATACAAAACAGATGCTGACATACAACTTCGAGGAACTCATACAATGAAAGTCTGCCCAGAAAACTGGAGGCATCATCTTCCTTCAAGAAATATGACAAATGCTTTAATAACACACGATGCACAGTGTGTACCTTTGGGTCCAGAGGTACCAGTGTAGATACAATACAAGAGCTCAAGTAAGACCTGTGGCAATGGATTCTGCATCAGTTTGAGTACAAATTGTGTGTAGTTCTGAATGGAGCACGTAATTAATATCCTTACTGCTATTTGCATGGCAATTAATAATATGATAGCACAGAAGTTATTCAGGTAATATTTTAATCCAAGTGTGACATTCGACTCTGCTTTTAGAAGAGACTGCTCCCAGGGATCCCCTGTAGTCTTCTCACAAATATCCTTTAAATTTCATAAATATTAATGCATATATGAATATATTTTTCTGCATAAATAGAGCTTTGGGTTCTTTCTGTATCCCTGTAACTTAAGCAGGGTAACAGCTGGGAGAACAGATTTAGGAAAGAAGGCATGCCTAGGCAAACTGCTCTAGAAGACGATTATGTGTGGGCATTAGTTAGTGCATACATTAAGAAAGTCAGTGAGAAAAATCATCAAGGATGTAGTTGGTTTGGTTTAGGCCCAGCAGGTGTTAGTGTAAAATGCTGACTGAAGCTCAAAAATATAAAGCTCTGCAAGAATTTGTGGTTGTCAACTTACTTAGCCATGCAAGAATCATTGCTTGGCTGTAGCTAGTAGTTTCTAGCTTTGTAGGTTGTTTTTCTTTTTCTCTGTGATTTGTAAACCTGGGAGGGAAAATGCAAAGAGGAAGACTTAGTCTCTAGTAACCCGTCATTTGAATCACCATTCTGAGAAAACTGCATGATAAGCAAAAATGAAAATATATTTAAAACTTCCAGTTCCTAAAGTGGGTATCTCACAGTGGCAGATCCCACATTCCTTCTTGGACTGCTTCTTCAGGTGAAATGAACAGCCACTTTCTCACAGATCCAGAATTGCTGTGTTGAACAGGAATGGCTGGCATATATAATCCGTCCATATAAGGAGGCACAGAAGATGCTGTCATATAACAAAACCCTAGGAAGGTAAAAGATATGTCTTAATGATGTCCTGGTAATATCACATTGATATTTAGACCATTTGTAATCATTTTCCACTGGAATGTAGAGTTATTTCCCCCTTGGAAATACTTTATTTGTGCTAGGTGGTCCTTTCGTCATGTTCATGTGATTGAGCTGTACTTTGCCACCCTTTGTTCCTTACACAGGACATGAATCTTAAGCTCTATAGCAGATACTATAGTCTCCATGCACCTTCATCATTGCTCATGTGACAAGCATGAGCAAGTAAAAGGAAACACAAGTCTCATCTAATTTACTAGGGCACACTGGATAGAACTGCACTCGTCCCAATCTATGAAGGCTTACCAATTTGTGGCTTCTTTTGAAAAAGCTGTTCCATCCTCCCAGTACCAGCCGCTCCTTTCAGATATGTATGATAATCCAACCCAGTAAAATTGTGAATCCTGTGGCAGAGAAACCTGTAGGTATGAGAAAAATCATCACAATAATATTTCAAAAATGAGAC
Organism: Myiopsitta monachus; assembly: GCA_017639245.1. Taxonomy (NCBI): domain Eukaryota; kingdom Metazoa; phylum Chordata; class Aves; order Psittaciformes; family Psittacidae; genus Myiopsitta; species Myiopsitta monachus. Next base: position 63,412,067 of record CM029920.1, read on the forward strand.
CTAAGTTCCTGTATCTTCGTGAAGGTTCTGCAACCAAAGGAGGTAACTCTTTCTTACTCAATAGGAGAATGATCTGTTCCCCATGCTTGTTTTCCGTGAAGCAGCACTGACTGCTCTAATTATAGGATCATTCAAGTATCATTGTTTATTGAATTACCACAAGAGAAATGTACCCCTGATCTGTAAAAACGCTGCTTTTTAAAAGAAAAGGAAAACCTGGTCTGCCTTTAGGTATCTACACTGCCTTTAGACATCTGCAGTTTAGATATACTTATGAGAGCACTATTTAAGCACCAATTTGAGTCGGCAGAGATGGGGCCAAGAGATCCAGTGGAGCATGACAACTGATCCACCTCACTCAGTGGGAGTGCTACTGAAGGCTTACTATTGGCCGGAGCTCCCACTGACTGTTGATGGAGCCTGAGGAAGTAGCTCTGAAGTTGCAGGCCACTTACACTGTACGTGCCTGAAGTTAGGTGAGGTAATTCCCAACCTAGAGGGCAGAGTCTGTGACCTAAATACAGGCCTCTCATGCCTTTTAATATACTCCAACTGGTCTGAGGTCTTTGCATATGGCTGAGAGACTTTACATATGGCTAAGAACCTATGGGAGAACTGTGCCTTGCTGAGGCATTATTTGGAGCTTGAAGAGATAATTTCAGATTGCCCTAGAAACTTATGCTTAGGCACTGGAATAATTCCATAGGTGTCTAAGTGCTACCTAGAAGATTCCTCGGCATCTTAGCCCTTTCATATCATCCAGATACTCTACTGCTGCTTAGCAGCATGTCTAGGTACTCATCCAAAATCTAAAATTCACAGCTGCTCCGGCCTCAGCCTGGCTGCAGCTGCCTATACCAAACACGGAAGAAAAACAAGCATCCAGACATCTGGAATGAAACTATCCAGGGATTTATATAGCACAGCAAAACAATCTCTTGAATTCAACATTGAAGGTGTGGTGTTCAGGTGTCTCCCAACAGTGGGAACCATGATTCTAACCTCAGGATGCTGCTAAACACAATAATAAATCATTTATCCACTTTCTATTTTGTCTCTGATCTGATTTTCACTTAAATCTCACCTGGTTTTCATTAAAAAAAAGAAGCCAAAAAGCCATCCTTTATGCCTTAAAATAATAGTTGAGAACTCCAGTTTGAAACTAACTCCATATTGAAAAAGGAGAGAGATTTTCAGGGAAGCTTGTTTCCTTTTCAAATTTTATGTAGGGGGAAAAAAAATGTTATTTGGGTTTTGTGTAAGCTTAATATATTTTGGAAAAATGGTTCCCAGATGTATGTGTTCGAAAAGGGAAAATATGATCTTGACAGCAAATTAGAGAGTTTTCATTAGTCATCAAAACCAACCCCAAATTAGTGAGACTACTTAAAATTATTAATTCCCTAAAGTCCAAGGCTGTCTAGTCTTTGTGCCACCATTAACAGCACTCTGTGAGGGTGCAACACAAGGCCAGAAAACACCCTTTTATAGTAATTTTGCACTGCAGCATGCAAACGATAGTACCATGGTGAATCAGACGCTCTCTAGATTTCACGGTAGATGTGAATTTGATGTCGGGAGCCTTCAGTAATAAAACTTGTGGAAAAAGAGAATGAAAACATGCATTCTGTGTCCTGGGTCTCTCTTCTCCATGCTGATAATATAACATTTATTTTCTCCGTAAAAACCTAAGTATTAGCTAACAAAGGTACTTTATGCAATGGCTTATTCTATTTACCATACTAATAGCACACAATTCAGAAAGTGTTGCAAGTCATGACAATGTTGTGACTTGCAGGAAGGCAGCTTGACCAGGGAAACTTAAACACATGCACTGTAAACGACCCAACTACTTTCTGCCTGTTTGAGAACACATCACATAAAGAAATGCAGGAGGCTAAAAGCATAAAAAAAGATGTACCATCTTTGCTCTGTCTTTTAGCACAAGAAGAGTTGAGTTTCTTGAGGAGCAGAACTCTTGACTTTGCTTCCATGTTTTCTTCTGCTTTGAAATGTAGAAGCAGTTGTCAGCTCCACTCTTTTGCCAGCTTGCTGGACAGAGGGCAGCATTTTGTTTCTAGAAATCAGAAAGAGTATTATGCAGACTTTGTGAGGTGTACACAGCATTAGCTACTGGCTTGACTGAGGAAAGATTAAGGGGAGCTATGGCTCAGCTCTTGAGCGGCAAGAGGCAAATTGTTTTGCATGTTAGTGTACACATATTCACACCTCAAGCACTACCACAGTTAAAACCAGACATGAACCAGGCAGATCTTTTCCCTGTGATTTATAGTGTCACAGACAATGGGCTCTGTAAAGGGGGTGATTTGTGTTTATTTATGTAACAACCACATTTACCATTCTTCTCCTTCCCTTCAAAACATAATGCTTCCCTCATTTCCTGCAGCTTCTTTCCTTCCTCAGGATCCTTGGAAACCTGAAAAACTGAAGGTATGAAAGTGCTTATCGAAGATTGGTTTTATAAAAATTGTAGCCTTAATCGTAGCTTTAGTTTGTAGCTTTTGACTTTCTTTTCTTTTTGTCTACTTTATTTGTATGTCCACCATCATGTGTACGTCATCCACATTTTCTTAACCAGGAGGGTTGTGCAGCACTGGAAAAGGTCACCTGGGAAGGTGGGGGCATCTCCACCCTTGAAGTTTTTCAAAGGTCATCTAGACAAAGCTACAGGTGAGTTGTTGATAGTCCAGCTTTGTATGGTGGGGACGAAAGGAAGGGTGTCAGACTAGAAACCTGAAGAATTGCCTCTGAGCTAACATTGCTGTGATGCCATGGACCACTTTGATTACTTGTCCTTTGCGCTTGCAACTGCTTTCTTCCTGCCAAAAAGGAGATGAGGATTCTCTGTCTCTGCTTCCAAATGTATTGGCATCATATTTGGTTGTTCATTGAAATGTTGCTTTGGAAAATCTGCTGTAATTGTGGACAAAAGGACCAGTCACAGTGCTTCGATGCCAGAATTGCCCACCCTGCAAAAAGCTTGGAATTCAAGAAAAAAGAGAGAACTGCAGCTGTGAAATACTCCAGTAACAGTCACAGGGGGTGGAAAAGGCACCTGATTGCGTGGCTAATGAGGTGAGCTACTACTGTGGAAATTAAACATTCCAGATATGGGTTAGGGTTAAGGGTTAGGGGTTATACTTAGGGTTAGTCAGTGATTAGGGTTAGGTTTTAGGGTGAAGGTTAGGGTTAGGTTTAGAGGTCTGGGTTAGGATTAAGGTTGGGGTTAGGATTAGGAGAAAGTTTTGGGTCCCTATGATTAGAGTTAGACATTAGATGTTAGTGTTGGTGTTATGCTTAGGGTTATGGTTTAGGATTATACTTGGGGCTCAGTTTAAGGACAGCGTTAGGGATTATCTTTAATGTTAGGTAATTGAGTTTAGGATTAAGATTAGGGTTTAATTTTAGGGTTAAGGTTAGTTAGGTTTAGGTCTTGCATTAGGATTAGTGTAACCTTTATGGTTAAGTTAACTGTAAGTGCAGATAGTAGCGACCCTGAGTGACTTGTGTTGGCACTCAGCCTTTGGAATACTTCTGTAGGAGAGCTGCACTGTTGCCCTTCTTGCCTTATTATTTTCACTGGAGGAGCAGGGACAGTCTGCAGGGAGGGAAGAAGGAGCCATACATCTGAAATTCACTCCCACAGCAGCATCTTGGGGCACCATGGTACTTACACAGGACAAGCAGGGCTACCAGCCCCAGCAGCAGCGCCAGACACAAAGCGAGGAAAGCAAATGCCACTGGTCGCCATATGGAAGATGAGGCAGAGGCTCCTGGGACAAGCAATGAATACATTCAGCAATAAAAGTAACAGCTCTTCTCTCCATGCAGTGGTGTTACCTCCTCTCTAACAACACCAGTTCATCGTCATCATAGAATCACAGAATAGTTAGGGTTGGAAAGGACCTTGTGATCATCTAGTTCCAACCCCCCTGCCATGGGCAGGGAGGGGCGCCGCACACTAAACAAACCATGTCACCCAAGACTGTCCAGCCTGGCCTTAAACTTAAACTGCCAGAGATGGAGCATTCACAACTTCCTTCTGCAGAACCTCTCTTTTGTCTCAATGCAGTTTTTGTAATCACTGTTCTGAATTTCCTAGAGTAATTTTGAGAAAATATGTGCTTATCCACTGAGAATATTTATTAACTAAGGCTCGAATGTTAGACTACAACTTCTTCTCATGACATAGGTAAACAGATTAGATTTTGCTGTTCTCACTGTCCTGGAAATACTAAAACAATCCCTATGAGTTCTTCATATTAAGAAGTAAAATTTACCACCTAGGTTTGGATGATTACTTCTGGAACCTGTCGTTGGGATTTCTAAATAATTGCAGTGTTTGTACATTAAACTGTCCATGTTTCTTCAGGCTCTTTCTTCAAATTTCCATTGTGATTCAATGTCTAATTAGGATTATAGTGCTCCAGAATTTTACAGCTGACTATCCATATATATATATATATATATATATGCATTTTTCCTTCTTGGGAAGCAGTGCTCGACAGTTTTCTGTGATACTCATCTATTCTCGAGTGTTCAGATTAATTGAAAAGGATTACACATATTAAGTTTTTTACTGGAGTCCAGTGCATAAGAGTAAGCACCTCCAGGGACCCTTTTGTTAGGTGAAAAGAAACAGTCTTCAGAGGTGCCCGGAAGTCCAGATAGACTTGGCAACTAAAATTTACATAAGCCAGAGTAAAAGGAGATGACCCTAACCCTCATCAGTCAATGTAATTTGAAGAGACTGTAAATGGCACCACATTGAGGTGGTTATTGGTACGCTGGAGGCAGGGCTTCCTTTTTAAAAGGGACCTAAAAATCCTAGGAATGGGCTGTAAGTGCAACAGCTTAACAAAGGCAAATATGAAATCTAGCATGTGTAACAATACAATTCCATGCATGGGTACAGGTAGGAGACTAGAATGAAGTTATGCCTCAGGGTCCTGATGGACAAGTTGAATGTGAGTCAAGTGTGTCTTTGTGACAGTGAAAGCTGACCAGGACTGGGGGCACTGGCAAGACTGCAGCCAGCAGGTCAACAGAAGTGATTATTCCACTATACTTGACAATCACGAAGCCACTTTTGGGGTATTGTGTCCAGTGCTGAGCTTCCCAGTTCAAGAGAGATGTCAGATAAATGAAGGGAGTCCATCAGAGGAACACTGAGTTTGTCAGGGACCTACAGAGAGGCTGAAGGATCCAGGCTTGTTTAGCCTGGAGAAGAGAAGACTAAGGGAGGGCCTAATTTCAGCCCTTCACTACCTAAAAGGGGTTTATAGGTGGAGCCAGTCTCTTCCCAGAGAGACACAGCAAAAGGACACAGTATAAGAGTTGCAAGTTGCATCAAGAACATTTCCAACTAGATGTGAGGAAAAAAAATTCTCTTCCTTTAGCTCTGGAAGAAGTACCCAGAGAGGCTGTGAGACATTCATCCCTGGAGGTTTCAGAAACTCAAGTGGACAAGGCCCTGAGCAATTTGATCAGGCTTTAGAGCTAGCCCTTTTGAGCAAAAGATTGAGAAAGATGAACTATAGAGGTCCCTCCCAATATAATTTGATCATAAGTCATGTTCTCTGTCCATATCAAAAGGTTTAAAAGTTTTCTAAGCTTGCCAATCTGCTTCTTTTCAGGAAGCTCTGCTCCTAGATCACACTCCCTAATATTTTATCCTTAGTTTTCTGGCTGCTGCTTTTCAACAGCCTCTCCTGCATCCTCTTTGCCAAGCAGTCATTCTCAATGGATAGCCCTAGATCTTTTTCAGACAGTACCAAAGTGACGTTAATTTAGTCTCTGTCTACTCTACCCAAGCTGAAAATAGCAGCAATGATATTTATTTCACACATAAGCCACCTGGTGAATTTATGAGCGGCAGCAACAGTCCTCAAGTCACCATTTAATGGTTGCAGTGAACATTCAACTTGTTTACATAAAAACTTTAGATATAAACAAATAAAAACATGTACTCAGAGCTTATGTTCACTATTAAGACTGATGAACAGGGCATTGCTACTCCCCACAGCTGAGGAAATTGCTTCCCTTTCCTAGGCCCATATTATCTGATGAAACTGTAGAGCCTTCTTCTCTTGTAGTGCTCTACTGTATAAAATGACTCCTACCAAAATGATAAAAAATCCTAACAAAGGTGAAATTTGTTTTCTGTGTTCAAGTAAATGGAAAAAATTATTGGAGTAAAGATAGGCTTCAGAAAAAATATAATCTGTGATCATAACCTGTAGCACACAAGACTCCATTATGATTTTTGTTTCTGCTGTTTTTATGAACATTTAGAGAAGAACATGCTATAAAGTTTGGAAGGATTCTAAAGCAATCAACATGAACATGCAAATTTAAGTTACGTCTTAATTTAAATAGAAAAGCTAATTTCCATTTGTACTTACTGTCTACTACAACACAATCGCCTGGAGCCTTAAACGCAGAACATTTCTTGCTGTTCAAATATCCAGGAGTAATAACTGAATTTGAGGGTCGTAAATTTAAAGCGGTATAGCCTTCCTCATCCTCCATCTCCAGGTCGTCACACTTCTTTCCTGCAATAGCAGTACTTTGGAAGTAAGGGTACTCTGCAGCACGACCAATGATGAGACAATGAGAATGGTTCATTTTCCAGCATTTTCAGGGAAACCACAGAGGAAGCTGGCTCTAGTCTGATTACTGTGTCATAGTAAAAGTGTAACATGTTGAAAGCACATTAAGAAGTTAAAGTGGCAGTGTTAAAGATGGCTATTTTCTTCCTGAATATGAAAATGGGAAGTCTTGTTTCCTGGTCAGAACCTAAGACTGTTTCATTTAACTATCCACCTGATCTGACTCTGTAATATCAGGCAAATATCAGGATTTTCTACCTCCTTAAAATAAGATGCTCAAGAAATAGTTGCTATTTTGAGTTAAGGTTTGAAAGATATCTGTTCATGTATCAGGGCACAAATACAACACAAAGCTGCATGGAAAGCAACAGGCTGAATCTCCATACACTGTCATGAAATAAATGAAAAATTAATTTACGAAAATTCACTGAAATAAATGCTAGAAGGGGAAAAGCTGAGCTGAAAGGATGGTGAGGCCAGGAGCTCGGCATGATTCACATGACTGCTCAGCCTGTGTCAGGGGAAGACCAGGCTTCGCTGAGCTCCTTTCTGCCATTGTACCGTACACGGAAGTCACCCTGCAGAAGTAGATTACCCATCCTCACTCTTCATCTCTAGCTCTCTGTAGTGCCTTGATCCAATGCTGAGTTGTAGTTCTTCAACATCTTCAGTGACTAACTCTCCTTAAACAGAACACTTGTCCAGACATGATGAGTCACATTGTGGTGACTTGATGGAAGGAAATTCCTCTCTTGCAAGAGAAGAATTTCTGTAGTAGCTGTTCATGCGCTTGTGTGTAAAGTTCAAAGTCTTCGATTTGCAAAATAGTATCGACAGCCTGGAAATAAACTGTAATACAGTCTAAGTGACTGGGCTATTCCTCCTTTGCTTTGCAGATGGTGAATTTTTTCAGAGTAAAAGTATCTTTGACTGCATGTATTTCTTGCATTATATCTTACCTGTATGCAGAAAGAAGACAGGATGGAAAAGCGGGGAGTAAAGGGTGCTTACGGTCAGTTTTGTTACACAGAGAAGCAAACAAGGAATAGCAGTCGCTGCATATTTGTGGTATACCCATAATATCCTCACAGAAACCTCATGCTAAATATCGTGCAAAAAAATACTTGTCTATTTGGCCTGAAAACTGTATGTTGGCACCTTAGTGTAAAAAAGGCTTTTCTTTAGATAACTGGGATTCAAGTGTGTGCTACTGAATTTGGTTGACAAGCTTAAGTGACTGTAACTTCTTCAGTCCTAGCAACAAATTCTCAAGTATGTAATCAATTGTCTTTGGGGGAAGTTCTCCAATCTGATTTTACTTCTGCAAACAGGAGGTAAAGAAATTTTCTTGCATCATTCTGTTAGCTCTGAAGTCAATAAGCAGTCTGTTAGTTATAGCACTTCATCATCACACTCTCTGCTCTTTAAGGATGCAGAGCAGGCAAAATTTCTTGTTTCTTCAAACTGAAAAAAGGTTAACTAAGGCAGGAAGTTTGGGTCTACATTTGAACACTTGTATAAATATTGTTAGCAGGCTGAACAAAACAGCTGTGTTTATTAACCAGAGTGTGACCTAGTAAATTGTATTAACTGGAGTCTATGACTGGGGGGAGTGGAAAGGGGCGTGGTGAGGAGTGGAATTTAGATATGGGAAACACACTGTTGTTAGGAACCGGGATTCAAAAATGCCATCGCAGCCAATACACAATCAGTACACTTCTGTGTCTCTTCTGCTATAAAGAAAAGTTCATTTTAGTGGAAAAAGGGATACGGACAGCACATCCTTAAAGCCTTCATGGTTACACCACGACCAGGGTATATCCTTTGCCAGCTTCAAGCTTGCTGGACAAGGTTGTTCACTGCAGCAGTCTGAATGCCTGCAGTGAATGATAGGACACTGCTTCTTTTTAATTTGGGGTGATTTTTACTTTATTTCTTTTTTTTCCTTCTTTTTTATTTATTTTTTTTTTTTGTGTGTGTGTTTCAGACATTGTTTCACACTGTGAAACCATACTCTAACCCCACCTGCCTTTACAGTTACAAATACAGTCACTGCACCAGAAACTGCTTTTGGGCTGGCAGTAAATTGACTCAGGTGGTCAAGACAAAGATATGATGCAGCCTTTAGGCTGCTTGTCAGCAATGCAGAGCTGTCAATCTCAGGGCATGTTTTTCTTCCACATACTGCAAAACCACCTAGGATTAGCCCATCTCTCCTTGACATGGATTTTTAATATAAAACCACCCTGGAAACATCTTTTCTGTTTCTTCACAGTCACTCTAACATAAGAGAAAACTTAAAAGGTCAGACTTTTTTTTTTTTTAATTTCCTTCTTTCTTTTTCACATTTCTGCAAATTAAAGCAAAGTCCCTCATTATCAAGGGAGAAAGAATCATGAATACAGTTCAGAATACCTTCCACATGAGATTTCTTATTTCAGTAAAGCTTGTATGAATGCTGAGAGACAGTACAGCAAGTCACCAGGGCTGTGTCTGCATGATAGGACACAAGCACTTTGCATTTTCACCCCCAAAGACAGGAGCAGATAGGAAAAGTTATGTTAGAGATGCAATTGGTGAATGTAAACAGCAGGAAAAGAAATCCACTAAGGTTTCCAGAGTGTGAAACTGGTATTTGAGAATAACACCCAAAATGGTCATGTCAGTGATCAGAAACTGTTGTATATATTGAGAGCAGCGAGGCATTGGAACAGTCTCTTGAAGAGAATGACTAGTGCTTCAGAAGCCCAGCTGCTACACCACTGGTAGGTGATCCACAATAAATAATCTGGGATGAAATCCACAAGGATTGCAGAAGTCTCTAGAGGGGACCAAGCTAAGAAATTGTAGACTTTTTGCTCAAATCAAAACACCATTATGGGTCTGAGATTTCTTACTTCAACTTGACTGTCATTGTTCTATGGAAATGTGGAGGGAGACACTTTGTTCATTAACATTGCTTGGGATATTTTCACTATGGTTGGGTTTGTTGACCCTTGCTTAGTACATTTAATTAGTAGCATGGCATTCCAGGAAATATCCTAAAAATACATAAAAAGCGGGTTCTGTTCATGCCTTTGACTCAAACCCAATGTAACTCTTTAACAGATAAAAAAGGTAGAAAATTAGAAAAGTAGAGAAGCAGAGCAGGATTATTACTAGCAAAAAGAAAAAGGGGAAAAGAGGGGGGCTTGTTTGTAAGAGAACAAACAGCGCCAGGAAGAAGTATAGAACATGGAAAAGAGCTTGACATTTATAGCTGAAGTGTATCTTCTCCTGTGACACATGCACAAGTCCTTATGAAGACTATGAATCTCTGTGCTTGTCACTGTACTTTATTTTCATGGCCATCACTTTTGGCTGTTTTGTCCATCAATTGTGTTGGTTAAAACCAAGTAATCATTTGGCAGTATTCAATCTGGAATGACAGACTTGGGGTGCTCCTGGAGCCTGTCACCATGCCCATTTCCTTAACATGAAGCTATTTTTACATATCTAAAAGAGAATGAAAACAGGGAAATGTATTAGGACTGATAACAACATATTTAAATTCTCATGTGGTAGTTCTCAAAAACACAATAAAAAATTCCAACCTTGCAGAACATCTTGTAGCTTCTCATAATCGTTTGGTCTGACAAACCAGCCCTCCTGACAAGAGTTGTTACATCGCTGTAATTGGATGGCAGGTTTTTCACAGATATAGCGAAGCTCTTCTTTACATAATTTGAAATATATGGTAGTATAATAAACTGATCCACAGCCCTGGGGGTAGTACTTCAGCTTTACCCTAGGAAAGAAATATCTTTATTTTTACATCGCACCTTGTTCAGATGGTGCATCCTTGCCTCTTCCAGAAAGCTGTATTTGCAAGAACTCCTCATGTGGCTTTCATGAAGAATAGATATCCCCAGCAATAAAATGAAGTGCTTAGTGTTATCATGTACTAACTCCTAGGAGGCTGACTCTGTCCTGAACATGCCAACAAGCACCCCCAGCAGAAACCAAGTGTGGATCTTAAACCATTTCTTGTACCTGGCGGTAAGAAACACTGACTCCTGGATACTGACTGGAGGGTGTCAGTGGCTGTTTCAACAGAAATGCTAAGAGGAGACTGCCCAATGGTGAAAAGGGAAATTGGTAAAGCAGGTTTGAAAGCAGGAAGAAAAATATATTGTATTTCTGAAATAATACATTAAACCCAAGTGAAATGAAATGGTTCTAGAGCATAAATAGTGCCTTTTATGAAAGTAAAAAGATATTAAATCAAAAGAATGAAATGAAACACCTCTCCACTGGAGATTTACCTTGTCTCCTCACTGAAACAAGATGTCAAATACAAGAGAAACATATGACATCTATGGGCAATCTGAAAGTAAGTTGTGGAAATAAACTTTCTGAGTATTTTATTTATTTTTTTTTGCCCAGTAATAGTGCTTAGGTCACCCTCCAGGCATTTCTGGGTGAGGCCAAGAGAAACCTGAAATGGAAAAGTGAGCCCCACAATACAGAGAGAGATGCATAAATGCTTAATGCTCAACGTGCCCTTTGAGTCACAGGAACCGGGAGTTGTATGCTGGTGAGGACCAACTTTATGTACTTTGAGAAAGTTGCCAGCTTACCAAGACTTTTGTTGTTCTGTAAGAGTGGTTCTGTCTGCCCAATACCAGGTGTTCTGCTCAAATCTAAGTCCAAGCCAGTATTCTACTTCAGGGAATTTTCTTACCAATTCCTATGCATAGTAAGGACAATTCAAAATGGATATTAAAAACAAATATTCAGGTTCAGAACTTGAAATCATTGATGGAAGTTGCTTAAAGAACATAAACACCACAGCTTTTTCCACCTGTCAGGACACAGTTCTGCCTAGTATCAAAGGGAAAATGACAGTAGAACTGTTTTTAATAGGAGAGAACATGCACTTCTAGCTCTGAAGAGCAATGTCACCCTCATCAACCTCATATAAACCCTCTGGGTGAGACACTAGGTCATTCTCCCCCCTTTAGTCATGAATCATTCCTCCTTCTTGACTCTCTCCTTAGCATTTGTTAACAGCAAAAAGGGAGCCACTGCAGGGAGCCGTTCTCTTGGATTTGTTGAGCTGTCACACTTGGCTCTAGCATCATTAACTTATTCCCAAAGCTGGACTATGACAAGTAGAGGAAGTCTTAGAATTAAGCAATACTCTAGTCTTCAAAAACGCTCTGAGCAGAACAGGTAAGAATGCAAATTTGAATAATGCTGGTTTTCTCACTGCTGCTGGAGGAAAATCTCTAAAGATTTGAATTCAGTTTTTCTGTTGTTCTCTTCCTTCCTTCACATATCACTGTCATCCCCAGTGCACTTCTCTATTTTCTGTTTTGTTTCATACCTCTCAATGCCATGATTAAGACAGCGAGAACAAACTGCACCTCACAATCTCTGTTGTCACCAGTTTGTGGGGGTGAGAATTAAGCTGCTTGCCTTTACTCCTGGGACAAACCTTATGGCCTGTAGCTCAATGAGAGAGAAACTGGCATTTGTCAAGTGCTAGAGAGCAGGCAGGACCAGTCCTGACTGCTAGCTCTTGGGACTTTTCTGCCTTCAGTCTTCCAATGCACCTGCTGGCATCCATAAGCAAAAGCATCATTTCACTCTGCGCCTGGAATTTTTAATTCCCAGCTCAGCTTGTTTTCATTTACTAGAAGATTAGGCCAGGTTTCAGCAACTCATTGCTAATCCTGACTGAAAAGATGAGATCAACTGTTGTGGAAAGAAGTTCTGCAAAATGGGGAAGACTATGATTTGCCTGGGGGGAAAAAACAGGTTAAAAGAGGTTTTCATAGAAATATCTTTACCAAATCCCTGTATGGATCTTCAATACTGGTAAAATTAGTAAAATCATTACCTACAGCAAAGCAGCCATGAACCTGCTTTCAACAGTCAACCCAGTAAAAAGCCAGCCACGGCAAGCCAAGGCAAAATTGGCTGTCCCTGATGGTCAGCCACTTGAAGGGCCACGCTTTGTGTGGTGTAGACCAGTTGTATGCCTTAGCATTGCCTAATCACTGTAGAAAAACTCCTGCTCATGGTGCCATTTAAGAAAAATTTGTGCGAGGCAAGTAGCTGATAGGGTGTAAGAACTTCCTCCACACCAAACAGAGTGAGAAACCAGTCCATACCAGCTTTTCTTTCTGTTTTATCAGAAGAAGAGTAGAGTTTCTTGAGGAACAAAATTGGAGACTCTGTTCCCACGTCTTCTTTTCCACGGAGTGGTAGTAACATGTATCACCACCTTTCCAGTTCCAGTTTGTGGGGCAGAGTACACAGTTCTGGCCTGGAAAAGAAAAACCATCACCCTATTTCTGTTCCCAGGCTGTCCCTTATAGAACATTGCTGTTGACCTGTGACAACAAGATCTGTAGGAATTGATATTTGAGATGTTCCTCTTTCAGTCAAAATCCTATTGTGGTCCCAGAAGGTTAAGGTTCAGATAATAACAGAGATGAAAACTGAACTATCCCCCTCTCTCTCACATTCCTATAGCACTGAGAAGAGGTTCAGGTGTTGCAAATGGGATTTATTTTGCCTAAGTCTATAAAGGTGACATGAATAAACTCATTTGTATTCCCATTTCAGTCAATGGACAGAAGCAGGCTTGTCTCATACATGATTTTCCTATCATTTTAGATGTCTTTCTTGGGAGAAAACAGACTGCATCCTTGCACTACCAATTTCTCTTTGTTGACTAAAATAGACACAGAGACAATTAGCTTGTTTGTGAAATGATATCTGGACAAATGAAATCCCCCTTCCTGACAGCCACAGTAGGATCCCTTTGCCTGATGCCTGCTAGTGCTGTCTGAAGAGAACTGTTTCTCTGGCAGGCTCATTGTCAAATGCCCTTAAATAACCAAGGTGTTGCAAACTGATTTCAGAAACAGCCCTGAACTGTACACGATCAGGAGACAGGGAGTGAACCCACAGGTTCATTTAGCTATGCTTCACCACCCATCACTTCTGAGTTTAGGAGATTCCTGTCTTTCCTGGAGTCAGTACTAGCACACTGTCCTTTGTATGGACTGCTGTTCACAAAGAGCACAATAAAGTTGTTTAATTCTCAGCCACTGCTGTAAATTTGTCTATTAGATGCAGATGAACAACGTTGTAGAGATCTGGTGCTGACAGGAAATGGCATATCCAGAACATATCCCACAGAACCCTTTTCTTATGGAAACTAAATCCTGAAACTCTGGTACTACTGCCAGGTGCCATGCCAGTTCACCTGTGACCAGGCTGTGAGCTGCCCTTCAGGCACTGCCTGAGGAGATATTCTTGTTTCCTATGTTCTAGGTGGTCACATATAAGAAGACACAGGCTTACCTGAGGAGGCAGGCCTGGGTGGACACAGAAGACACATTTGATTTCCTTCCCTGCCATTTTGAAAGATAAGCCCTGTAAAAACTTTTTGATTTACCATTATTTTTAAGGCTTGGTTCCCCTTCCAGGCATAGCTGATTTCCTATTGCTTGCAGCATGTTGGAGAAATTTGCATGCAGCTCATTCTTTGTCATGTTGAGGTCTCTAAGTTGTGTTCTGTAGTCCTTGGGAATCTGGAAAACTAATATTCACAGTAATACATTTTCCAGTGCTGTCCTTCAGAAAGGGTGGGATGCAGATAAGGGATGTCTTAGCAGATCAATAGGGATAAATAGACCATTTGGGATGTTAGTCCACCCTGAACAGTTGCATGTAAGGGCTGAGATGGAGAACCCTTGCATAGTGGGTTTCATATTATTGGCCTAACAAGTGAACAAGAAACAAGTGAATAAGAAAATCAAAGTGTCACTTTTCATTATGTATTTCCATCCTGTATCTTTCTCTTATATCAGTTTCCAGGCTGATTTTTTTTTTTCCTAAAAATGTGAACTTCAGCTCTGGATCACATTGAACTGTTGCAGCTGGGAGGTAGTATACACAACCTGTTTACTGTGACACAAAGTTTTTTCCTTCCCTTCAGATCTAGCATATTCAAAGAGGAATTCACTCCATCATCAGTCAGTACAGCAGGATTGCGGAATACAGTTTTTAGGACACCAAACAATGGCAACCAGAGCAAGCAGTGAATCTTCTACTTCACCCCTTTCCATTTCCCCTCTTTGTTGCTCATTTTTAGCCTCATCATGTCAAGAAGAGAACAAGGGTACCACAGCAAGGGAAAATACCTGATTTGTGTGATTGCCTGTTCTCAGCTGAACCAGAAATTGCACCTCAAGAAGATGTCAGTCTGATGTTATTTATATCAGTCTGATGTTATTTAGTGGCTTGAGCCCTCCAGCAAAAAGAAATACAGTAGTACTTACATAAAACTGCCAGGGTCACCAGCGCTGTCAGCAATGTCAGGCACAAAATGAGCAAAATCAGGACTGCTGGCCAGCAAGAGCGGAATGAAGTGGGAGATTCTGGGAGGAATTAATGAAATGGAGTCATGAAATGGAGGTGTGGTATGAAGGGAATGGTGAATGCCTCATTAAATTGCAACCATCTTTGTGGTGTGTTGGTCAATAAATAATAGCTTTTACTTTACAGTTGCACATTCCTGCTGCAGAATAGTCTGCACACAGCAAAAGATCCACAAACAAAGTAAGGGTGAGACATCACAACAGTGCAGTGAAGAAAGTGGAAGAGCCTTGGTCCTTTCTGAGGCCACAGACAGTAGCAAGAAAGATATTGAGAAAGCAAGATATTGCAAAATCAAAACTGAAAAAAAGCACACAATGTATGGTTGTGGTAATTTGTGATGCGTGAAATATATTTGGTAATCTGGTTAATTTGAGTGTTACAGTTAACTCATAGTTGTTTGGAAATTGTTACTTCATAATAGTTTGAAATTTCTACCTAGGAATTAATAGAATTTTTTCTGTAATAAGGGTTACAGCCTAGATAGAAAAATGAGGGCTCAGTGAGGAGAAAAAGGAACAATTCTTTTCCTGAGCAAAGAAAATTCTAAGCATGTGGCTCATCCATGTTTATAGAAACCGGAATATTTCACGGGTTAAGATGCACTGAGAGGAGAAAAAGCATTCAGTCAAGGAAGCACTAACTCTAAGGCAGATACTAAAGTTGCCACTGTGTGAACTTTGTGGAGAGCTGCAACCAGCTTGACTTAATCCAATAAAGGCAGTAGAAAAGGAACGTGGAGAGGAAATAATTAGTCTAGAAAAGGAAAGGGGTATTTAAAATTCAGGAGTGAACTGCTTAAAGAGCAGGAACTTGAATTTAGTGTGTCAAGCTGAAGGAACAGGAACAGAAACTATGCAGGGTGTCCTTAAAAATAACCTGAGGACAGCTTCTGTGATGAAGCAGTCCCAGGCAGAATGCTGTACAAGACCTCACTCTGTAGAAACTCAAGTTGATGAATATTCAGATGAAAGATTGAACAATAGATGTTGTCTTGAACTGGTACACAGATCACCACAAACCCAGGTCTTTTTCAGCTTCCACAGCCAGCCTGTTCCCAGTCTGTACCGCTCACTGCCTGGGATTAGATAACACTTCATGATTTGTGGAGCTTCATAGGGTTTCTGCTCACCCAGTCCTCAAGTTTCTCAAGGTTTCTCTGTTTGAAGCTCTACCACTTGACAGTATCAGCTACTAAAAAACCCTAAACCCCTAATTTAGTACTGTTATAAATTTGCTGAAGACAAGCTGTGTAATTTTTCAGGTTGATGAAGGTATTAAACAATATAGGATCAGGGTCTACCCCTGAAGGACCCCTGAAGGACTCTGCTACCAAACAGATATTGAGCCATTAGTTATTCCCCTTTCAGCCTTGTAGTCTATCCAGTTTTTAATCCACCTAACAGTTCATCATTCAGCCCATAACCTCCTCAAGTTTTAAAATGACAATACCGTAAGAGCTACTCACAAAAGCCTTGCTAAATATATATTATATCTGCCACTCTCCATGCATCTGCATTTCACCCCAGAATGTACCATCAGCCTAAAGAAGTGCTCTGCTTGTTATTGCATAAAAGACAAATACCCAGAAGAGAAAGAACACCTCCCTTCCGCATTATTTTCCAGAGTCTGATCTTACAGACATATGACAGAAACACTCAGAGATAAAGCCTGTATGGAGGAATCACATAGATCCTACCAAGGATGCTTTGACTTGTGGGTGTTTTTAAGGTTAAAGTGCTTTTATATATGCTCTGAAGCTGAATATTATGAGTCTGGAGAACTTCAGTAGTACAAATTTGACCCTCTAAGGCAGGCTGCTATATAGACTCATATGTGTTGGAGCTAAAGGGCAAAGAAAAAAATTGTTCCTACCCCTGCAAATTCACAGCCCTAAGCTAAAGCCTGAAAGCATTGTAGTCTGTGCTTCCTGGAGCTTTTAGATGAAAAGTGACAAAGATTCTGCATTTGAAAGTAAGATTTCATAAGCAGCTACATAATATTTTCTGGGCAGCATTATGAGTCAAAATAATGCATATCCTCTCAGGATGGTGCTCTCATCACAGGATATGTTCTCCACTTGGGACAGAGAAGCAGCATATTTGGAGTTGTATGAGGATATCGGTGTCATTGGACATTAAAGGAAAAGAAGCCCAGAGCTTAGCACACAGACAGGTTAAATTTTAACATTTTTATTTATTTTTTTTTTTTAGCCCCTGAATTATACTTTGGCAATGCTCAAACCCAGAACTTAATAAATTCCAAAAAATGCAACATATGTTTAAAAAACATAATAGCTTCAGAAACCACTGATCTTTGATGCAGAATTCCCTAGAGAATTTCTTCTGAATCACAAGCAAGTTGTCTCCTCAGTTTGCGAACCTCTTCTCCAGAGGTTTACACCACCTCTGAACACTTTCCATGTTCTTTTGTTTCCGGGAGTTACACCACTCAAATCTAGAGCTTCATCTTTGCAATTTAACACAAATTAAGCAAAATTAATTTTAAGTTAGTATTTAAAAAAGTATTGTGAATGCATTCACCCCTTTAACAGACATGGCCATGTCAAAGACCAGCATTGTAATTCAGCCCAGAACTTCAGAAGTGAAATAAAGTGAGTCAATTGAAGCTTATTCAGTTCTAAGCTTGAATGCAAATGGATAGAGAAATTAAATGGAACTAATTCACTTTAAAATATAGTTCAGGTTAACTCTTTTTGAGATTTAGACAATTAGGACTATTCGTGGAGCTTAGTATAATGCTCAGTAGTAAGCTTTGCCATGAAATAATAAGATCACTATTTCAGGTATAACTTCCAAATTCAGAAAGTTCAGGCAGAAATGACAACAAAAACCACAGCAAATTTTTAACTAGCATAACGTTTTGACAATAGCAAAGCTAATAAAAGCTCCCTTGGCTTACAATTAGAAGTATTTCCCATCCTATCCACTTTAGCAAGAATAAGTCATGAAAGATTGATAGATACTACACCTTTTTCCTTAGTATCTTTGGGCTCTGCGATGTTATCCAGTTCATGGTTGTTTTTAAATCTGAGATTAGCATATGTTACTTCTATCATAGCTGGTAAAAATAAAAGCTTCAGAACAAAAAGGTAGGAAAAGATCTAGCATTGGCAGCTAGTAAGAAAATCAAGCTCTTTGTTCAGGTTCCTCATACTGGCAGGCACAAATGAAGTAGCTGAGACATCAAGATGTATCTGAACTTCCTTGATTACAGTACTGCCAAGAAAATGTTCCTCTTTCACTCATTGCTATATTCTCTTTCTTCCTCATTACCTCACTTCTACCCTTTCTGACTGGGTGTGTATTTCTTTTTGCCATTGTTGAAGAATACACAACCACTTTTGTAGAACTTATTCTTTGGATAGCCAACACCTTATTCCTGATTACAGCAGGTTCAGGCTTGAAACACAGAACTGAATAAAATGTTTTCCAGCTTTGAAGATGTCTCAGTTTGGACAGCTGTGTTTATCAGCAGTTTTGTGATCACACTTTAGTTTCTGTTTCCTATTGGAATGTGCTGAAACCAAACCAAAAGGTGGACTTGCATCTTAAAGCTGCCAAATCATGCTCTCATCCAAAAGATGTAATCACTTGTGCTTGAGGTTAGCACCTCAGCTAGGATATGTCAGGGTATTGGCTCTTGCCTTCCATGCCACCTTCCCGAAGTGATTAGCCTGGGACTTCTGTGTCACCAAACTAGAAGGACCTCTTGACAAAGGCTAGATCTCAGAGGATATTTCCTTCCACTCAGTTTTCTGGTTTTGATGTTTTATTTCTATTTCTGGAATAATTTTCTTTTTACTTCATTTCTTCTCCAGATCTATGGCATGAACCAAAGCATACACTCAGATTTTGATACTGCACAGTAAAGTGACTCTGCAAGAAAATACGTTTCATATATCTCCCTTGAAGAGATGGACACAGCTACTGCTCTCTAAGGTGAACAAACAATTCTTTAGATTCATCTAAGTACTAACTGAGCCTGACCCTGCTTGGCACTTCCCCCCTTGGAAAGTTTTGAAAATAATTTCAGTACTTTCATTCTAACATTGTTGATTCTTGTTCATCTTTTTGTCTGGCCACTGTTTGGATGATCATTCCATTAAATGCAGTTTTGCTCTTTATTAGCCTTTTTAAACAGTAGTAGATCAAAATAATTATTAAAAATATTATCTGCATGGCTGAGGCAGTTTTAATCAGTGATTTTATCCATGAACTCAAATTCCACCCTAATCCCTTGAAGATTTAAACTCTCCAACTTTCTTGTATGTCTTGTTGAAGCTCTCGAGTGTTCTCTTCTACCTTTACAAAGAAGTCTAAGTTGTGCTCCATATCTCGAGTCACATTCAGAATATGTACACAATAATGATTAATTCTACCTTTCAAGTAGCCACAACCCCGATGCTCTTTAAATACGAGCATATCCAAAACCATTCTCTTTGGTAAAACTATCCTTGAAGTTGACTGTAAATTCAAGTCCTTAAATCCTTTTCTGGTTGCATTTGCTAGCTTTTGTACTTGTCCTGTTAGTTGGTAGATGCATTCCCTGTTCTACTGTATTGCTAAAGGAGTCAGCAAAGGTTCCAAAGGCCAGCCAAATTTCTCTCCAGTCGAAGGTTCATTCCATTCTTCATCTATTTCTGACCTCTTTACCCAGTTCCAATTTTAAATTTTCTAATGATCCTCTAAAAGCAGTTCTTTTTCAGGTTGGACATGGAGTCAGCATGCCTCATGTTATTTGTCTTCCTTTACCATCTTGAGGGAAAGGAGTTGTCCAAGTCCCATCACTCAGTTGTGTCCTGTCACTAAGTGTCCTGGGCTCTGGAGTGCAGATTTCTTTGCAACTAAGCATTGTTCCTCTTTTGAGAACCTTTTTTGTCCCAAAAGATACTTTGTACCTTTGTACCCAAAAGATACCTCTTTTGGGTATGTATGTCTCAAGTCAATTTGAGGTCATTCCTAAGGCCCCTACACAAATGTCCATATTATAAAGCAGCAGCTAAAGGAGGACTAGTAGCCTGGATCACCTTATTACAATTATATACCTTTTCACACTTTCACTAAGACACTCAGTTTTCCTTTTCTTGCCATGAACTACTCCTATTCCTTACATTTGTCCAGGTTGCAAAAGTCGTTCCATCCCAAATAAAACACTGAAGTGACTTAGCCATGGATTGAAGTGGCCATAGTCCACCAAACAGAGTCCTAGTTTGCCTGGCTTTTTTGTATAGGACTTGTCTCATTACATTTCCACTCCATGATCATTTAACTCACATTTCTTGTTCATCATAGGAACACCTGTCCTACAGTCTTAGACCTCTCTATTTTGGTAAAAACACAATTTAACGATTTTTCACAGTCAGCCCCGCTACCTGGAGATTTCCATTGTTTCCGAATGGTTTCCGTTTATTGTTGCCCTTCAGCCACAAGTTTTTGTTCACAAGGTGTGTTTTCATTTTTACTTAAAATTGTCAGATTCATAGTTAAAATTTCCCAAGGGATTGATTCACCCACTGCTCTTGGAATTGGTAAACAAGCAGTCATTTTTGACACATCTTGCAAATTGGCTAACTCTTTCATTAATCCTAACATCAAATTTTCACCCCAGGTTTTTCCTTGGGAGACAGATCAATTGGTCTCTTTCTATTTGCCTTTTATTTCTTATTTGTTTCCTCCTGATCATTTTCCTGGTTCACTTGCCATCTCATTAGGATTAAGGTCTGGAATTGGAGCAGAAGTCCATGCCAATTTCAAGAGATTTCCATGTCCTTACTAATTCTCCCTCTGGTTCAGTTTTTACCTCAAAAGTGGCTCACACTAACATCCAAATCAATATCCATTCTCCCCAGATTTGAAAAGGATACGCAAAATTAGACATATTTCAGAGCCGATTTTGAGGTCTTATCATATCTCTATTGACAATTTTCCACAATGGTGGGGCTTCCTTCACCCTATAAATTACCTATTAATACTCTGTATTAATGTCTTCAATGTCTGATCATGAATGTGTTTCAGAAACAGCACATTTTAGCCAAACTACTGAAATCCAGAATGGGATTTTAAAGGTCATTCTTTACTTTTGCTAGAATTCAATATTACTTCTATTAATAAATACGAATTTGCCAAGCACATAGATTAATAATAGAGATGGATATTAGTAGTTATGAAAATGCATTCAGCATGACTTAGCTTCTTATGAATGCTTTAAGAAAGAATTAAATTTTTCAGAATGTGTCACCAAGCAATGGAAAAGTAAGTAATATTAAGATGACCATTTTTAACCTGTATCTGAAGTTTGTGAAGTAAAACACACTCTTTCCTTGGGCAATACCTCTGCATAAACCACCTCACTTGCCATTTTGAAAAGGTACTTTCAGATCTGCAATCAAAATGAACTCACTGAAGAAGTAGTACCCCATATCTCACCCTTTCTGGCCTCACCCCACCCATCATACCACATTAGGTCAAAAGAAATGTTTAAGTGTCTGTAAACTGCAAGGAAATGAGATATCATATCTTTGCTTTTCTCCTTTCCTTTCCTTTCCTTTCCTTTCCTTTCCTTTCCTTTCCTTTCCTTTCCTTTCCTTTCCTTTCCTTTCCTTTCCTTTCCTTTCCTTTCCTTTCCTTTCCTTTCCTTTCCTTTCCTTTCCTTTCCTTTCCTTTTTTTTTTAATGTAAATTCTCTCCTTGTACCTTTTGATTAACATTTCTGAATTCTCAACCACTTCTGTTGGTGCACATTCTACTAAAAGCCACATACCTTCAATTTCTATCAACTTTCTTATAAGTTCTTTCACCCCACGTATTTTCATTTGGAACCTGAGTATGTATATAGGTATACATTTGACATTGTGCCATCCTTGAGCAGTATGTAGGGAATGGAAGAATTTGATTGCTCTAAGGGCGTTGTTAGTACCTCTAAAGGTACTAAAGGTACTTTAGGCCCATCATGAGCAGTCCAGTTCATGTCAGTGGTTCAAGATAGTCTTCCTTTTATTGAAAAGAGGTTTCTGGCAAAGGAGACAAACACCATCAGCTTGACCTGCATTATTTTACACACCTGGGAAAACAAGCATGGAGTGGTCACACTCAAAGCACCTACCTTGGAGCCAGGTCCTGCCTTCGGCAGCAGCTTCGGCTGCAGGAACAGAGGACACACCTGCCCCCTCTGATGCCTTCTTCACCTGGTCTGTCATTGTTGGGAGACATTCAGGGACCAACAATTCCTCTTACTTTTCAGGGGAAGATGCTAGGACCATGGAGGTACCTACTTGTTTCTACTAATTGGAAAGTAAAAGTAAACAGCTTAGATTTAGGCACCTGCCTATAGGCATCTAAATGAGCAGATCTCAGCATGTCCAAAAGAACACAGAAACATAGAACCATAGAATGGCTTGGGTTGGAAGCAACCTTAAAGACCATCTAGTTCCAAGCCCCTCCCAGTTCCACCATCCTTCCCCTTCTAGTTGCAACATCTTCCCCTTTCTTTAGCCGGCAGGAGATGGATGAATCAGATGAAAAAGACATTTGCTTCATGACTTTACAGCCAAGATGTTCTGAGGCAGATTCTTTACTGCAGCAAAGTAACATGAAGAAGGGATTTGTATTGGCACTCAGGCACTAAACCGTGTCCTCAGTGTCAGTGATGCAATGCTAGACTAAAGCTGTTTACTGTAGCAGCCAAGGTTTTTGAAGACACCGGGGAAAGGATAAAAGAGGCACTGGAGGCATGGAAGCCAGTAATGTTTGATCACTGTTTTCCATCCTGTGTATTACCAGTTGCACAGAACTGACAAAATTATTTTCTCAGTGGGTTTGGTGGAGAGTATGTAAAAACTTTCCTGTCACTAGAAGGGTATTTCAAAGGTTTGCCATCTTACATTCATCCTTTGTATCTTAATAACACAGAATAGTCACTAGATGTCTCTACTGCACCATAAAAGAAATCAGACATCATATTCCATTTATATTGAATAACATTTTGTATGTTTATATAGCCTTCCTTAAAAAAAGAGTGTGAGTAGCATTAAATAACTTGTCAGAGATAGCTAGAGTGTGAAGGAGAAAGAAGGCCTGGAAGATAAAAAATGAGTGGATGAGACAGGTGTTGGTTACAAATTTGCGAAGCACAGAAGGCTTAGCTGTAATTTTTTCCTGAGACCAACACAGTAAAGTATTGGAGGGATACTGGGATATAACTGTGCCCCTCTGATAGAACTATAAGCTTAAGCAGTTTAAACCAATCCTGACGGGGAGGATGGGAGTGTGGGGGAAATAGGGAGTCAGTACTGTAGAGAGGTGTGCAATATCCATATCCCCTGATCAGTGATGATGATAGCAGAGATGAAGGAGGATGTCAAAGTCCACAGAACATATCTCAAGGTCTTTGGCTAAATTGACCATGAAGGTGATGTCAGGTGATAAGACTTCAGTGGGGCACAGCAAGCAGCATGCTCAGAGGGAAGAGATGTCTTGCTCCAGTAAGGTGGATTCTGCTCAGATCACACAGTCCAAACTGATTTTCCTGCCAAAGATCTCATTACACAAGAACTTTATAACCTAGAAGAGCAAGATGCAAGGTACTCATCCATCCCATTTCAACTTTAACTGATGTGGCTAAATAATCCAGGAAATGTACACAGCAATTATGCATATCTATATTTTATATATTTATTATCATCAACTTCTGGTTTTGTAGGTTGTTACTAAGAAAGCTTTAAAGGAAACTGCATTCAACAATTCACCTGTTGGAATTGCATTACAAAATCACTCCTTGCATGATTCTGTTGCTTATGTTCCTGACTGAACTTTGCTTGGGAAGCTCACAGTACTGGTGAATACTGTACAAGTTTTGTACAAAAAAAGCTTAAAATGAGAAGAAGTTCACATGGGGCTTTGTTTTCTTAAAACTACGCCAATTGGCTATTAGCAATTTGCTGTAATACTGCTGCCACTTGAGACTTTTAATGTGAGCAGAGAAGATGTAGGCAGTAGTTTGGCTCAGCCAAACAACCAGACCATCAGGGCAGGTCTGAGGTGAAGCCAGGAAATCAATGGATCGGTTGAGCTGAAACGGGGTCCTGAGCCCCTGCACTGGCGTTGTGGGAGGAGGGATCACCTGCGGGGTGACCCTTCAGAGTCAGTCAGGCTCAATGACAAATTCACAGACTCTGCCATGGTCCTACACAGAGTTTGTGAATTTTGCTGTCAAAAAAATGTGCCCATCTACAGACAGTAACCAGACAAGTGTGTGGAAGCTTGTGCCATCAGGTAAATAGTGCAGTCTTGGACCACCACAAACATAAAGCAGAGGAGCAAGGTCAACCAAAAGCAGAGATCCAAAGCATCACGGAGAGTAGCAGCTGGAAATATTTATTGACATACTTACACAACATTTTACAGAGATGGCAAAATGAGCTTCTCACCCTGCCTGGAACTTCATGCTGACTCTTTCATCTGGATTTTTGACAACTAGTGAAAAATAGGTCCCTACCCTGTCAGTCCTAACGCTGACCACAGGTCCTTACAAGGGGTCCCGTTCTGTTCTTGTGCATTCTTGGGGAATGACTATGGGGAGCAAAGATATACTGAATACTCTGTTTCAGTTTCTCCTCTTGCCTATTTCTTTTCCCCAAAAAAAGTACATCTTCTGGGTTAATACCAAATGCATTTATAATGATTTGCAATTTCATCTTCCCATGTATTTGAAGATCAATATGCCAAACTCTTCATCTTCCCTGTGAGCTTCTCTGAGCTTAACATAGTGTTCTGTTTCCAGATTAGGACATTTTCCTAGCTTAAAAGGCCTTTCTTCTGGTTCGCATTTTTAAAGGCGGTAACAGCTCTTTTAAGTCATGTATCGTGGGAAGTAGTCATCGTACAGGTATCTGCTGAATCTGAGAGTGACCAAGCAGGACCCAAACACAGATCTTTCAGGTGAGCCTCCCATGCCCCTGTTACTCATTTTCAGGGCATCATTTTAACCCTTTCATGTCCATGTAACAATGTTTTTTGGTGCCCTAAAAAGTTATGCTTTTTTATTGGAAAGAGTTCTCAAAGAAGGTATTCATTGCCATGTCCTTGAGCAGTTTCAACAATGAAGCTGCATTACCAAGATGCAATTTCTGTTCTTTGCCGCGGCTGTTGCAGCTCCCAGCCCTCACATTTCTCAGCTGAAGATGGTGTTTGAAAGGCAGGGAGGGTTAAAACCTTTGCCCTCCCTTTGGCCTCTCTTCTAGCATCTCGTGCGGCATTGGCTCTCAAATAATCTACACTCTATGCTGAGTTATGGTGATGAATGCTAAGATTTTATCAGGTAGAAATTTTGTTCTTTCTTTTCCTTTGTAGCTGCAAAAGCTGAGACATCGCCATGGAAAATGTCCACCTGAACAGTGCCCCAGTGGGTGGATAAGTTTCAAAAATAAATGTTATTTCATCTCAGAGGAGGAAAAAACTGGACATCCAGTTGGACCTTCTGCACAGAGAATGCATCCATGCTAGCCACTTTCGAAACCCAGGAAGAAAATAGTGACATGTTACTATGTGCTTTTGATCTGTCTAATCACAGAGCACCTAGTAGCTCCACAGATAGTCTCTAGGACAAAACAGTTATGGGAGTTTTGCTGTTTGCTGCCATAAGACAGGTGCCAGTGGCCCCTGGATCAGCAATATGTGTTATGGTTGTATCAATTTTACGTGAAATGGGGGATCACTGCTTCTTAACACTTGTAGGAATATTGCTTCCTCCCTGCAATAGTCACATTACACGTGTGATTATACATCCCCCTCTACAGTCAGACCCTGCATTTCCACACTAGAAAGCATGTATGTTTCTTTCTGCAACTGAAGGTGGTCCTTAGACTGCATGCAAATGTGAAAAATTCCTCCCATGTTATTAAAATGTTTGAAAAAAATGAAGTCTCTTAGAAAAGGGATTTGAACCATATTTCCCTTTCTATGATTGTGCGTTTAACGTAACCATCTTCAGAATACTGCTGTGCACTTCAAGAAAACCTCTCTAATATGAGCAAACAGTGGGAACACTTCTGAAATGGGCCTTAAAAATCATTCTGTTTTGTAGGCTGAGAAGCCACATGAACTCATCAATATCCTGATATTTCCAGAATTTCTTTTTTGATTGCCAAAAAAGCCTATTGAATGATCAGATTTACTTCCCATGTATAAACAATAACCTCTGTAACCAAATCACCAAAAAAAAACCCAAAATCCAAAAAACGAAACAAAACATGAACGTCAGTCATATACCCTTATTTCAATTATTCACTTTTGTTTCTATCGTCAGGGTACTTAAAAATCATCATCTCTGTTAGGTCCATGTTGTGCTAGGTGCTGTGTTTTCCTAAGAGTCTACCCTTGCTTGAGAAAGGAGGACATAAAAGGCAGAGAAAGCAGGAGTGACTTTGCCCAGAGAATTGAGTGACAGAACTGCTAATGAAAACTGTCTCATAAATCTGTCCTGCCCACTAGGCAACATTATTCCTTACAGGAGATTGAACATGAGCTGCTGAGCTGGGGAAAGTTCATAGTCTAAGCTATAACCTAGCGTCTCCAGGAACCTTGGGTACCTCTGGTGAGAAGCTATGTATTTCTGTACTCTCTCTTGGGGGAAAAAAATGTCAATTTTGTTGATAGAGTGTGATTTAAAATGTTCTCTTTAAGCTTTATGTTACACACTGTTTCTCAGTCTCAAAATTCATTCGTTCCTGAATGCATCCAGGACGGCAGGATTTCAGGAGACGTGCACTAAAGCTTTGTTTGATATTAGAGAAGTCATTCTTCATAAATAATTCGTTTTAAAGCATCTGTACTATTTTTCCTTTAAAAAGTTTCATTTGGATTTGCAAAGTGGAGTGATAGGTGCTATTTTGAGATCCTTGAGTAAAATTTATGAAAAAGGGTTTTGAAATGTTTTTCTTTAATGTTACTTTTTCTACAGTGATACAGTTCTCCCACAGTGCTTTGGGTTTGCTACTTCCTTCTCCAAACACCATTTCTTTCCGGAGGAACAGTTAAGACCACCGGGGAAAACCGTACTTTTAAGGTTTCAGTTGCAGCTGTCAACGTAGGAAAAACAGTGGCCACGAGGTGGTAGCAGTCTGTAAGGGAGGATGAGAGGACGGCTGCGAGCTTTGCTTCTTGATCCTGCTAGGCAAATACTGTGGGCCCTGCGCCGTGTCGGGAACATTTGCAGTGCTCAAGCTGAGTTATTTTAGATGCATTTTCTTGAGTTCTTTCACTTTGAGGTAGTCTTATGTAATGTAGAAAAATAGGAGATAGTACCATAGGATCTCTCATATTGTCTCTGCAGGCTGGTAGGGCAGGCAAAGATGCCAATTGCAAATCCATTTAAAAATTGCCAGCGTAAACTAGCATATGGGCTTGTGTGCTGTCATGAGGTCTTGGCTGGCTTGTGCAGCCCATCTGCTTTTTGGGCTCTCTTGATGGCATCCAGAATGGCACGGCCCCAGGTTGAAGAGTGCTGACCTCAGATGTACCCCTTCTTCTGCCAGCTCAGATCAGTTCAGAGTAATGTAATCCATAATGCAATAAGTTCATACTGCCTGGCTTTGTGAGAGATCAGATGTCATTCAGCCTCTCTGGGCTGACATAAATTTCGTGTTAATAGAAAAAGAGTGAAAACTTCATCACGTGCTCTGATTTGATAGAAATGCAGTCATATGCCCACACATGATCAAGATTAAATTTATGCTATCTGACATTGTGCAAACCCATTAATGCTATTGAAACCACAGTTTTTGGGGGAAAAAAAAAACCCAAATAACAAACAATATACTTTTACTTATGCTGCTCCTGCTATGAGAGAAAAGAACAAAAAGTGGAGGTTCTGACAGATTACTGGGGCAGACAATTGCATGGGTCATTTTTGTCTGGGTTACAATTACCAGACAAGATTGCTCTGTAAACTGGTTCATTGTAAACTCTGAGAGAACTTCATCTTTCTTGATGCATGGGAATTATGGGAAGGTGTGTGAGGACTCATTAGCACTAACCTTTTTCTTCCCTGTATCTGCTTTACATCACACTTTAGTGAAGTTTTTGTGCATCAGCACAACTTAATATAAAGGCAACATTTGATTTACAGCATTCTAAAATTCATTTAACTCCGCAACAAAGATAAACCCCTCATTTCTTACTGCACTTGTACATATAAATGTGAGTTGTACTGCAAATAGTTTCATTTTGGTGTGGTGCACAGATGTGAATGCTCAGACATTTTGCAGCATGCAGTTTAAATCTTTCAAAGAAGAAAAAAGTGCACCAATATGGACTTAGCATTCATTGCTTAATAAAATGAAGCACTGAAGGTAATGGTCTAGTTTGTTTCTCTCCCATACACTCATTGATAGATTTTTCTATTTCTGACTTAATTTCATGTTTTCCTCTGACTCCACAATTCTCAAAGGTGCAGCCCCTATTTTATAGAAAGCAAATTGTTTAAGAATATACATTCCAACTACTTTATCTAAATAGACATCATATATCCTCTGGATATTTGCACAAATGGCTCACTTATGGTATTTAGTAAATCTCTATGAATTTTTACAGGCATTTGGGAAACTCTTTGTCAAGCAAGCTCCTTTAAATCCAGTTATTTCTGCTTTGTTCTTTTCTGTTCTTTCCAGATATTTTCTTCTGCTGGGCCATCTCACAAACTTCACATCCCTGGCTGCTGATACTGATTCTTGTGTCCATGGATGGGTTTCTTTCTCTTTTTCTCCTTTTCCCAGCTCCAACTTTAATAAGCCTCTTGGGCTTTCTTTGAAGATTTCATCTGTAACTGCAAATAAACCCTTGTGTACTCTGATGCTGATTAAAAAGCCAAGTGACCTTATTTTTAAGACTGAACAAAGAGCTCCTGAAGCTCTTTGGAGATGGGTACTTGACACACACCTGAACTCGAACCTGGAGTACAGAAAAAGTAAACAAATTTTTAACATTTTTTTCTGCCTTCATTACCAAATTGTTCTGAGCCTCTTGTAATGTTTATGTTCCTTCCTGTATTTACTGAGTTAAAAAGGTGTTCTGTAAATGTTTTCATTGAAGGTGGCATGTTTCTTTCCCATTTTCCTCCCGAAGCTCTGGTTCTTGTATATATAAAACAAGTTCTCTCACATACTTGAGGAATATTTATGATGTTTTTCTTTGTTATTTCATTCTGTTTAAAAGCCTTGGCTGAAGCTCTTGAGACTTATTATGTTGAAATAACTTGAGATCACCCAAAATGAAGCTTGAAATGTCATGGTACAAACTTGGTCCTGCAATGTCAGAAAGCTTGCAAGCAAGAATATATGCCATGTTCTGAGGCAACCCTATTTAGCACAAGTGCTTCCCAAAGTCATGTTACTGCATTCCAGCAAAACCCCTTGAGAGAGCTGAGCGATGGTGAGACCCTCCTGGAAATGGCTGCGGAAAAATGTCAGGGAAGGTGGGTGGTGACCATGCACAGATCTTACTGCTCCTACACACATTCTCCAGGGATAGGGAGTGTCTTTTTATTACATAGATTTACAGTGCTTAGCACAGCAAAGCTTTGAGCCCTGCAAAGGTTTTTTGGACATTTTGGGAATGCCAGTGAATATTGTGCTATTTAACCAATAGTTTTTGTAGTTTTTTGAGAATTTGTTTTGTTCCCAGAGGTTTTATTTTTATCCATATTCCCCACCTACATATCAGCGTGACTGTCACTGTCATTGTAATGCCAGGATTAGTCCTCAAGGCATTCTGGACTACTTTGTTTTTGGATTCTGAGTATAGCACTCACCTCTAATTACATGCAAATGTCTGTATCTGAGCAGGCACCTTTTTTCCCTTGTCTGTGGAAGATTAATCAATGTACCTATGACCAGGGCATGATGCATATCATGCTGAAGCATATGCCTGTATTTGGTTAGATGAATACATCCTTCAACTCCAGTGGTTTTATTGACTAGATTCCCCTTGGCAGCCATGCTATAGATACCTAAATTTAGGAGAGATGAATCCCATCCTTAGAGACCTCTACTGTGCTGCCTGTATAACAGGCATGATGTGATGTGATGTGAAAGATGATGTGTAGATGGTGCATAACCCATCCCAGTCAGAGGACCGGGTGCTGCAGGGGCTGTCCCTGGCCCGGTGAAGGGGCTCCTTTAGATTTTCCCTATCCTGTGAATCTGTTGTAACCAGGCCCACACAGTCTGCCACATCTGGAGCAAAGCATGAACTCCAGATAATAATCTTTCTCCCTTTCCCCCTCTGCCACATCTTCCCTCCTTC
The DNA here is from genome assembly GCA_017639245.1 of Myiopsitta monachus. Taxonomy (NCBI): domain Eukaryota; kingdom Metazoa; phylum Chordata; class Aves; order Psittaciformes; family Psittacidae; genus Myiopsitta; species Myiopsitta monachus. The sequence continues at coordinate 63,442,454 of CM029920.1, forward strand.
CCCTGCCCTGTCCTTCTCTTCCCTTTGGCTTATCTTTGCTGCTGGTGGTCTGCAGTCTGCTTTTCTGCTTAACTCCATCTGGGAATGACACTGAGTGGTCCCCTGGTAGAATTGAAAATAGATTGTGTTGCCATGGCTTCTTGTACCTGCTGCATTTCTAATGCATTTCTATCGCCCTTAACTTGGTCTGTTTTATGCTGCTATACAAGAGCATGGAAAATACTTTGTTAGTTGCTCATTTATTTCTTTATGGAAACATCTTGTCTAAAGGTGATGTGGTCTGTGTAAAATACTCATCATCCCTGCAGTGATTTCTGGACTAGCACATAGGTGGCATGTCTGCGCTTCATAGCTCAGATGTGCTGCAGCTAGCTCCAGTTAGAGCTGGAATATCTGAGCAGTGTTGTGCTGAGGTAGCAGTCTGGATCTAGAGGACAGTATAGAAGTTTCACTAGTGATGACATTTCACTGGAGGGAAAATTAGCTGGCCAGACTGCTGTGCTGAGCTGTTAGGCTGTTTCCCAATCCAGAGCTATTTTGAAGGCCATTAGCTGCAACCCTTGCATCAGACTCTGTTGCAGGATGCAGGTATTCTCTGCTGCCTGCACCAGCATGCAGAGCCCCGTTTCTGCACCAAGGAGATCTGTGATATAACAGACAACATGACAAATATTAACCCAGCAGAGGTTATTTTTGTCTGTCTGTTGCAAGATAGCTGCACCCAGATTAGGACAATCTGAGTTGATCTGGTGATGCTTAATGAGTCAAGAAGATCCAGGGCTGGCTGGGTATATCAGCAAAGCAGATCTATAATGCAGAAAACAAACAGTTCAATAACATTTCTGCTTCCAAGATGAAAGCAAAGCCTCTTGACTCAGTGAAAAAACAGCAGCTTAGATGAAGTACCAGTAGAGAGGTGATGAAACCACTGCACTAGCTGTAAGCTATCTGGCATGGAGGCTGCTGAGGAAATTGGTGCAGCAGCAAAAATCCTGCATGGACTACAAAATGCTGCTGAGAAGCTATACATAATCACCATAGTTGCACGTTTCAGTTAGTTGAAACACTTAAGAGTCCAGAAAGTGGTTTGTATGAAGCAGGTTCCTGCTCTTTAGGGGTGTGCATGGACTTTTCTAGACCGCCTCCAACCTCGGATGTTGTCTTTTATCTTTCTCCAATATGCTTCAAAATTTTTTCTACTTTAGTGTGAGTTTCTGCCCATCAAATTAAAGTGTAGTGACAAGCATCTTGCTTGCCTTGGTTGTTTTTCCTGGACCCTTTAGAAGTTGTTCATGGATCCCTGGGGACTGTAGAGCACAGGCAGAAAATCATTTAATAATTTTCTTTCCTGGTGCCTTACAAATTCCTGGGACACAGCATCTCTTTCAGCAGAAAAAAAAAAAGGATGATGCATCCACAAATACATTCAAAGCTTATTTGAGACAGAAGGCATGTTTTTTTAGGTCAGGACAGTACGGGTATGCACGGCAAAAAGAACATAATTGAGAACAAAAGGGCTACGTGATGTTCAGTGCATGACAATGAATTATTTTCTTCATTTCTTTTTGTATGCATAACTTTTCTCTGGGAAGTGAGGTGAGAAGTATGTGAGTATGTAGGGTAGAAAACACTCCTTAGACTTACCCTGCTGCAGCTAGTTTTATTTTTCATTCTATGTTTACTTGGGGTTAGGAACAGTTTGTGGCTGTTTCTTTTCTTCTTCAATTGTATTTTTAACTTCTGGCAAAGTGTCACAGCCTTGAAGATGCTTATTTTTATAGATTTTTAGAAAACAAAGTAAATAAAACCGGGCTATTTGTATCTCTGTGCTTGTATCATTCAGTCTAATAACTGTGCCTTTCACTGGTTAAAACAGGACCCAAGAGCTGTTTTTCTACAGCTGTGGAGAGCTTGCATAGTACTTGATAGTGCTGAAGGTACAATATATTTTCCCCCAGCCTGTCTTTGCTTCCAGTAAGAGAAAGTTCTTACTTATGGGACAGCTGCCAAAAGATGAAACTCACGTTATTAAACTGCTTGTTTTTACAAGAAAGTCTGTACTAGTGGCTGCTATTTCCTAGAGTATAAATCACTGCATTCATGTAGGGAGAATTTATCCTGAGGTACACACACCTCACTGTGTGTGCATCCTGGACCCCTCTGCGTTGTTCCTGGCCTCAAACACTATAATATTGCTCCTCTGCCACAAGGCTCTGCATTCAGATGGCAGATATTGCTAATCCCATGCTTCCCCTTCTCTCAGCTTCTGAAAACTCTTAATGCTTCTATGGATGAGGAATGTCCCAGTGTTTCAGTGCCAGTAATGAGAAGCTCTGTTTGAGGATGTAGCGCCCTACCAGCTTGTAAGCCAACTGTTGCCCAACTGCTGTTGGGCAGTTCTGGCAGTGCATTTTGGAAGGCAAAAGCTACTCCAGCTCTCCTTTCTCCACTTTCAGCTGGACTTACAAGGCAACAAGTAAGTGGATAAATGCTGGAAGATGGCTGTCATGGGTTCAGCAGCAGCAGTCATTTTTTCTCCTTCTTGGTAGCTGGTGCAGCGCTGTGGTTTTGATTTTGGGCCTGGGAGCAGTGCTGATAACACCAGTGTTTTCAGTTACTGCTTGGTAGCGTTTTGTCTGGCCAAGGACTTTCTGAGTCTCATGCTATGCCAGGGAGGAGGGGAGCTGGGAGGAAGCAGAGACAGGACGCCTGACGCAAACTGACCAAAGAGGTTATTCCATACCACAGCACGTCATGCCCAGGATGTGAAGACGGAGAGCAGAGACCTGGAAGGGTGTGGTGGTGGACTGGTGGTGCAGGTGGGGGTTCGTTGCTGTGGGGTGCACTGGCTGGGTCGGGCTTGGTGAGCAGTTGTATTCTCTTTCTTTGTACTTCTCTGGTATTATTACTGGTGGTAGCAGTAGTGATTTGTGTTATACATTAGTTACTAAGCTGTTCTTACCTCAACCTGTGCGAGTTGCATTTTTTTTCGATTCTCCTCCCCATCCCCCCAGGACTGGGGGAAGAAAGAGGGGTGAGTGAGTGAGTGAGTGAGTGAGTGAGTGAGTGAGTGAGTGAGTGAGAAAACTGTGTGGGAGGTTAGGGACTTAAACCATGACAATGGCAAAGGGCAGCAGGATGGATGGTGGTGCTGTGTCAGGAGGATCTTCCCTTGGCACAGCTTCATTCAGAGTGATTTTGCACGAAGGCCTGAGAAGCATGGGCTGGTAGGGCAGAGGTTTTAGGGCGTTGTTTTTATAACCTTTTAGAGAATGCCATTGTCATAAAAGGACCTTTTTGGTATTTCTAGATCTAAAAGGTCCAATAAAAATTTAAGTTGGAAAACATACCAAAGTCACCCTTATTTTCTGCATTTATAGCTCCAGTCTTACAACACACCACAGACCTTACTGTCTAACCATACAGTTCTGTGTCCTCAATACGGACATCTCTGTATTAAGGAAATTACCCTTGAGTTTGGCTTGGCCAGAAGCTGAGTGCCCAGCACTGTGTGCAAAGGGGGAGCAAGGCACAGTGACCCTTGGATGAATAGCAGGCAGAATCAGTACAAGCATGTGAGGAGCTCCAAGAGAACAGGACATGTTTGCCAGCCACAGTCATCATTCTCCAGAAGGAGCTTATAGGAGGCAGTTATGTACAGGGGCTGGGGATCAAGAATTGGAAAGGGTGCCCACTCACACACCTGCAACCTTGCCACTTCCAGCACTGGAACAAAAGCAATGCCAGGTCAGTCCCAATCTGCGCTTACTGGTACTGACAGCCTTACTTTTGTAGCTGGACTTTGCATGAGGCAATAGGGATGTCCTGGCTATTGTCTTGTTAATTGAACTTGATTTGCTACAAATACTCTCATCTGCTACAAAAAAATCTTTACTCTGAGAGTGGTGAGGCACTGGCACAAGCTGCCCAAGGAAGTTGTGAGTGCTCTATGCCTGGCAGTGTTCAAAGCCAGGTTGGACGGGGCCTTGAGTGACATGGTCTAGTGTGAGGTGTCCCTGCCCGTGGCAGTGGGGTTGGAACTGGATGATCTTAAGGTCCTTTCCAACCCTAACTGTTCTATGATTCTATGACATAAATTATTAACATATCCTTGTTTTGATCCCCATAGGCATCTGCAGTTCTCCCTTTGATTCTGCTCTGTTAAGTGTGGACCCTGCCTGCTGAATGCACTTACCCTCTCCAAACATCCATCACCCAGTTTCTGTTCTAGGTGTGTCTGGTCAGCCTTTCTGAGGCAGTAATTCTCCGCCATAGTCTTTCTTTGAGTAACCCCAAAATGTAATATCCTAGGTTAAGGTATCAGTGAGCATGACGCAGTGTCTTCTGATTTGCCATAGATGGCTAAAATGTTAAGCCTACAAACTCCCTTGCTAAAATGTTCCTTCTTTTTTTACTTCATGAAGGCTAAGAACTTTACATCCCTTTTCATAGTATAGCCATCCCCAGTGTTTCAATGAGCTTAACTGCCAACTCTTGTAGAAGCCCAAGGTTGATACTGTGAATGGTGATGCCTCAAAAACCAAATGTGGAGAAAGACTGCTTGCTGGAAGAAAGCACAGTTCCTCAAAACAGGGCACACAAGAGCACCTGAGCTTCTTCTAAGGAGCTGGAAAGCTGGTCTTTCAGCAAGGTGAATTTTCGACAGCAGAGGTTCTGGTCTTTGTGTAGGTGAAGGCTGTGAAGTGTTTTCTTCTGTCTTGAAGCTACTGGGAGGATGCAGTAATTGTAAAAGTAATTTTATCTGCCCACAGGAACTTTACTAACTCAACTCCAATAACTTCTACTAATCTCCACCATGTCCTGTCTAAATTCTTGAAACGCTGCTCTTAAGGAGCACTGTCTTGAATGAAAAACCAGCCTCTCACTGCCACTTATTACAGTGTTTTGTAAGTATATTTAAAGGCTACCTGAAAACTTTCCTAGTGGTCCTGCACAAGAACTGCCTGAACTACAGATGTTAGCCACAGCATATCTATCTTCTATCCTGCCACACAGTCTTGGTTTAAAGATCTACAGGGCACACATCATGTGCAATGTCATTTCTGAGGTCCATTATTTCCTCTGTCATAAATGAGCAATGTGTTTCTTATCTGAATTGTTAAACAATATTTTCCAGCCACCAGATTTTTGCTTTACTTTTTCTGCTTTGTAGAAAGACTCAACTCCTATCAGAAGTGCATTCACATGGAGACATTTCTGGGTCTGATCAAATGGCTTTTTCACTATCGCTTTAGCAAACCAAACAGGGGTTTTGGATCCCTGATGGAACCTAATGAAGCCATTTCAGGTTATGGAGTACTGCTCAGCAGCTGAGCTGCAGCAGAGTTGTGCTTGTGCCTTGAGCTTGCTGCAAGCAGAAAGAATACATGCAAGCATAAGCCACTGTGACCCGTATTTTAGTTGACAATTGGCTTAGTCAAACAGGTCATCTTCTCTAATATAGTCAATGAGCAGTAGCATTTAAAGCTGTGGCAACCCGCTTGCTTTAGATGTGTCTGAACCCTGAGCTAATTTACCACCTTTGCGCACATTCATTGTCTCACTGCAAAGCTCAAGGGGCTGAAGGGGCTTTGAAGACAGATTTCTCTTCTTGGTTGTAGGTAGTGTCAAAGTGAATACACATGAAGGGCATTGAATAGCTTTTGCACTGTTGTGTAGCTCCCGGCCGCAATTCCAGTTTGAAAGCAGGCCAGAAGATAGGTACTATTTGGTCCACCTGGGACCTCCATCTGGGGCTTAGAGAGGAATTCCAGGTGTTCCCACAGTGGGACTTTCTCAGTCCTTCAAAAGAGGTGATTTGAAATTTTCTCTGTAATTAAATTATTATAACTAGTAGCAATTTCCCCTGCTTGCAATTTAGTTCATATTAAATTTATCTCTATCATTTTTGCCTGCATGAACTTGTGAATCTTGTTTTAATTGACTAATTTTGATAGAGAGAGAGATAAGGTTCTTTTGAGAGTAGGTACCCAAGGGCTCCAAACTTCTCCTGTTGAATCACTGTATCAGCCCAGGGCCAGGACAGTGAGGGTAAGGAAATATTCCTTCCTGCAGGGTTTATTGAGAGCATCTTGGGATCAAAGTAGCTAATTATTCAGGTTAAACACTGCTTGAAGTGCTTGTGGATGCAGATTTTAGGTCAGATTTTTATATACATAGAAAAGCTACGTCTTAAAAGGATATAAACCAAATAGCACTTTGAGACTCCTGACTTTAAGTAAAGGAATTAAGTTGTGTGCCTTAATGCCATAGGATATTATTGTACTAAAGAGCTTACTAAGATTAAAAATGGGATTAGGCATTACCATGAATGAATGCAAAGCGTTTACATGGCTGGGATAAAGCTGCAAAGCTTTTTTCTGCCTTTCAGGGAAATGCTCCCAGACTGAAGCTAAGAAATAAAATTATATATCATGAGGTGCATCTTGTATCTTCCAAAGTGGAGAAATTTGGCACTAAAGGCAGGATGCAGAACTAAAAATCTCACTGTTTTTTTCCAAGAAGCAGTTCTTGCTGATCAGTGAAATGAAAATGTCTTTATGTGCTCCCACGCTCTTTATTTTGAGACTTAGATTTTTGATGATTTTTTATATTTATTTTTCCAAATGAGATTTTGGTTGCAGTTGCTCACTTAGTTTCTAGGGAATCAGCAAAGGACCTCCAGCACTGAAGGAAAGAAGCTAGGAGAGGAGAGAAGAGAGCAGAGGAGTCCCTACTCTTTGCTTGGTTGGTTTTGGGTTTTTTTTGTTTCTACAGAGAAATAATAACCCCTAACAAGTAACAGGGATCAGGGGCGAAAGCTCAGCTAAGATGTTTTTCTTCCATCATATGAAGGTGTTCCTATTTCTTCACTGGCTTGTTTGTGTCTTGTTATCAGAAGCTTACTGATGGCTGCTAACCAGAGATTCCTGTGTATTTAACTTTGATATTTTAATGACTGAGCATAAATTTCTTATGAAAAACAAACTTATTTTCTATACATCACTACTGTATAGCTTGAGGGAAAGCAGCAATGGAAATGGCCCAGTGCTACTGTCCTGCCTCCTTACAGGAACTATGCCTGATCTGTACCAGATGCTCCCTGCAGGGGATTCTTGGCTGCTTTCTACAGTCCAGTCACCAACATCCTAAGTAACACAGATTTCCCCCTCCCCATGGGACAAGAGGTCAGCTTTCCCAAGGAAAACATTTGTTAGGACTTCTTGATAACAACTACTTAAAATTTTGATGTGTTGTTATGTTCAGATAGATTTTCCTTGTTTCATCTTATCTAATACTTGAACTCCTTTGTTATCTATAGTATATAGATACCTCCAGATGGGAACCACACCACCACCTGCCTATTTCAGGGGTCTGTGTTTGCTGGAGCAAATTCCCTGCTGCCTATGGAGTCCTTACTCCTCCTTTCTTAATTTTTCTATTGTATGTTTCTTTCCTTTTTACACTAGCTCAAAATGTGTAACAATCTATCAGCCCCTATCCTCAGAATGCCTGTGACTGAATGCAGCTTTCTGCAGGGGGATGCAACAGTGGTAAGTTCCTCTCCAGTTTCTCATAATACAGCTTGTTGTGGCACTGTTTTTGTATATGCAGCTTTAGTCTTAGTACTTCATTTGCTGACCATATTTCACTCCGATTTTATTGCCGACTTGCTTTCTCCTTGTTCTTGGTGGTGCTTACCAGCTCTTCTCCTAGCTTCAGATTTATATTTGAAAGGACTGTTTCCTGATGCCTCCATCTGTGTGTTCCTCATCCCAACTGTCTATATGTGACCTGGCCATGTACTGACATTTTAAAGACTGTGCTACATCTCTACTGTCCCCTGTTTGTTAGTAAAGTTTAGAATCCACAGGCTGGAGTACAAACTGGCTTGGAGATAGGGATTATTATAATTCATTAGTTCCCAGTGATTACTTAAAAAGTGCCTAGTATGGAAAGACCTTGATCCCAATGAGGGTTTCTGGTTGCACTGCAGTTGCTGGAGCCAGACCTAACACTACTTGTTGTTCCCTGCTGTTATTTTTCTCCCTTTATTTTCAATCCTGCAGCCACCTTCCCTGATGCAGACAGATACAAGCTTGCTATGCCCATGCCAGCAGCTGCCTGGATGTTAAGGTGGTTGTCTTGTGCACAGGTTTGAGCTGACTATGACTTATATTTAGTTAGCTTGTGAGACAAAGCAGATGAGCTTTGGCAGGCAGCTCACAGAGCAGAGGCTTCACCACATTGCTGTTCTCCATGCTCCTGAAGGAATCTTTCCTTCCCATGCACTTTTCCTGTGCTCACCACTGCCTTGATGAAGCTCTCAGCGTAGCAAAAACTTTCTTCACTGCCAGTGCCTCCCTGACCAAAGTCATACTCTTCACAAGGTAATGACGTAGTTCATCTGTTTGTGTCCTATCTCTGGTCTGTCCAGCCATTGGGACAGCCTGGTGTATGTTGCATTATGTGCTGGTGTTTGGTATGCTCAGCCACTTCATTTATAGCCTCAGGAATGTGAGAGCCCTTTAGAGAGATACCAGAGACAAGAAAGTGTTTGAAAATGCCTGAAGACAATAAGCCTTCATACTGAAAGTATCTGTTTTACCCACCAGGAACAGAAAGGGCCAAAAATCTCACCACAGTTATGCTAAACTTCAAGAAGGGGAATGTGTAGAAAATGAGAGCACTTGAAGCTAGAAATTGCAACTGATTGAATTAAATCTTTATGTGCTCCCAGCACAAAGGCTTCATCCTTCCCACTCCCTACAGGTGGATTGCAGTCAGTGTGGAGAAGCCTGGGAGCCATAAGTGCCCACTGCCTTGGGCAGTCAGGACAATCTCTGGAGATGCAGGAGCCCGTCATCAGACTGAGCCCGGCTTTAACAAACCTGGCAGAACTACGGAGACTGGGAGTAAGATTTCCAAGTTAAGCAGTCCAGCGTGAAGAAATTCCAGAACTGATCACATTTATAAGCTTGTGATACTATCTTTCATTTTAATTGCATAACCTTCTGTTCTTTATTTTTCCCAGTGTGTCTAGATTTACACCACAGGGCTGTGGTGATGCTGAAACAGACTGCTGGCTGGAATAACCTATTCACCCTGAGTGATGCTCAACATGTCATTCCTATGAGGCATTGCATAAATACTCTCAAAATACATACTCATTGTTCCTCAGATCTCCAAGCTGAGGTCTTGGATCTTACTGCCTGAGTAAGATCAAACTGAGAGAGAGTGGGACTCACTAATGAGTACTCATAGCTGCAACCACATCCAACAACAGCTGTAGGCACCAAGACATAATGTTAAGTACTCTGAAAAATCAGGTACTGGAGAATTAAAGGTGATGGATACTCTTGACTCAAGTTTTCTAACTCTCAAAATATCATTTATAAAATAGAAAAATGTTCCACAAAACACAGTGATATTGTCAGAGTACTTTTGGTAGCCCATGCCATATCGGACTGGAAAATACGATAGTGGATTGGCACTGAGTGATGTGCTGATTTGAAAACTGCTTGAGGATGGAAATCTTGCACTGAGTATCTTCAGATTTTCTGAAGAATCCATCTTGCACTGAAGATTTTTTATCTTAATTGAGTTCCCTGAAGTGATTTAGATATTCTAATGGAGGAAAAGCAAGACAAGTGCTTCTCACTTTTCCCAAGGTTTGTTCTTCTTTTCTTGCAGAGATTTAGGTTTATTTAACTTTCTCAGTAGATCCAGAAACTGCGTTCAGTGAGAATGGGATCATCTCTGAGGTCACTCTTGCTGTGATAAAGAATTTTCCTGGAAACAGCTAAACCCATCATTAAGGTTGGTGCTATTAGGTGGCAGTAACTGCGTGAAAAGAAGTTTCTTGGGTTTCCAAAGTGCTGTTTGGAAGGGATTTATAAAAAGGGCCCAGAATGACTCTTGCCTAACTCATATTTGTATCTCACATCAGAAGGCAGTTAAACTTGATCAAATTGAAACCCCCATGTACATTTATAAAGAAGCAAAATGAAATGAGTGTTAGCAGCTCTAAGTGGTATTCACATCTCAGTCATTCTTTGCTATAGGGTAGAAACATGCCAACACTCAGTTATCTAAAGAGTCCCAGAAGACATAACTGACCAAAAGTTTTCAGCGCTAAGGAAATCATGTGCACCACGCCTGGGAGAATACACCAGTCATTATTCAGGAAAAAACTGCTTCTCAGATGATATCACAGTCAGTCTTTATTGCCCATTGTTTGGAGACAGCTAGTTGGTTTTCTTCCATGAGGAGTGCGTGGTGAGTGGCTTTCCAAGCTTTCCTCAGGAAAAGATTTTTGAATGAAAAGCTAAGTCATCTGCCTTTCTCTGGATACATTTTGTAAGCAAGACAAACTACATTCTTATGATTTTAAAAATATTTTTATTAATTTTTATGACTTTTGACTTATTTTTATAGTAAAAGAATAAAGAATAACATATTACAATGTATATAGACTGAAGTCCTTCAACAAGCTAGTTTAACACATTTACTTTCTTGCATCATAGCCATCTCACAATGTATGAAAAATGTAAGTTTCAGGGGTTATAGCTCATTAGAAAAAAATTAGAACCTCAGACAAAACAAGTATGAGGATGTATTAAGACTTCTCTTCCAAGCCTTGAAATTCCTTACAAGTAAAGGTAGGAATGTAATCCCTTTTAATGCATAGAAATTAGTTTCAAAATAACTAACAAACTGTGTTGACTCAAAACATCTGATACAAGTCATCAGGCAGGCATGAGAGCTGGGGTATGTGTGCATTCTTACTATACTCCTCTAGGAAGGAGAATGGAGTAGTTCTCTGATGGGAGCTGGGGTTATGACAATCAGATGTGGAATTGCACCAGTACCCTCACATTTGCTAAAATGCTTCAGTCCCTGGACTAAGGAGAACTTTGCTTTTATTCCAGTGTTTTCTGACAGAGGATCTCACCACCTTTGGACTGCTTTCCTGAGGCCTGGGATGAAGTGGAAGCAAAAGGGCTAATTCAAAGTTTGTCTTCTTGATCTCTTGTTTAGAAAAGCTTAAAAAAGAGAAAACTCAATGATGAAAGAGGCAGCCAGCTTGCAGGATCCAAAACTGGATCCAGTTGTGTCTTTCTGAAGGTAAAACCAGAAAAGACTGAAAGGTGGAATGAGGATCACATGCTACAGGATGATGTAATGTGAGGGAAAGTACACGAGCATTGACATAGGAACATTCACATTTAACCACAGAAGCAGAAGGCTAGCACAAGAACTTGTAAAAAAAGATGAGATCAGCCCTCTGCAGTAAAAGCTAAATAAACTGTCATTTACATAAAGAACACTTAGGGAAAGAAGAAAAGCCTTAAAAGGTGAGAAAGGTGGGAGAAATTGGGAATAAGTGGGAAGGACACACTGCCTTTGCCCAAAGAAATATCTGTGGACTGCAATTAGCTAAATGGTACATGACTCCTGCTCTGTGCTTGTGTTGAGGTTGTGAACCACTCATTGGTTTACTCCTGTTTCTAATGGCAGGAGCGCTGAATAATAAAAGCTGTACTCTGGGCTGCCAACAGGAATTTCCTTTAGCTTTTGGTGCTGAAGCTATATTTTAAATGAAAACCATTTAGCTTTTATTTCTGGAATAACACTAGCAGATAACTATAGCACAACCATGGATTTATAGCAATGCTTTATGCATGGGGATCAATCTTTCAGGCAGGCTTTGCTCTCCTGTCCGCAACCACTCCTTGCTACCATAATCATCTTTGGCATAGGAAAGATAAGCTGGGGGGAGGCATTTCTTATGCAATGAAGCTCATCAAGTTGAAAGCAATGGTAAAAAATGCCACCTCCTCTTATGAATATTATGTAGCTACAACAAACCTCACTCCTTGCCTCCAAACAAAACAAAAGCCATTCTTCAGTGTCAGGGCAGCAGGAAATCTTGGTGCCTTCCCTGAGCGTTTAAGTGCTTATGATTGCCTCACCACTCACCAGCACTTAGGCTGTTGGAGACCAGGAGACACAAATCGATAGGGTTAAGTGGATTGGCTCTGTGCTTGCCTGCATATACACCTCCTAATCTCCCCCTGCCTCCCCACCTGTTCTGCTGTTTTCTCTCTCAAGGGAACTACCATTTGCCAGCTTGTCCAGACAAGCTCCAGAGCTTAAAGTTGCCAAGGGTTGAAAAAAGAAAAGCCTTCCTGCTGATGAAGGTGTGTGTGGGGGAGGTGAAGGGAGACTTGCCTTACGTTAAATACAGGGAAGAGGGAACAAGTAATGCAACACCATCTTCCGCTAGATGAGATGGATCTGCTTTCACTGTCTGGTAACAGATAATGATGATTCTCTGTCACAGCAGCAGGCAGCAAACGTCCTGGGGAGCAAATGACTCATCAAAGTATGTATGGGCATTGGGACAGTGCAAGTGTCACACACGGGTGTCCCATCAAAGGACAGGAAACACAGTGTCATTTGGAGCACTGCTTCTTTGGAATTGTGACCACAAAGGAATGAGGAATTAATTTATTTAGCTATTGATCTCAGACACACACACTTTCATTTAACATTATTAGAACAGAATGGCTCATAACTGCAGGGAGTACAACAGGGACAACATCTACATTTTGCCTTTGCTCATGAGGCAAATCTTAGCAGCCAGTTCCTTATAGTGAACCCCTGAGGAAGGCTTTCCTATGGAAAAATAGCCTAATGATTGGACTGGTGACTCTACCTCTGTTCTCTACAAATATACTCTCAGAAAAAATTGGTGGCCCAGATAACGTGGGGATATAGCCAGGTAAATTTATATAGAAAACTCTCAGGAAGGAAAGGAAACAGAATGGGCTTGATATAATTAGGTCTGAATATACATGCACACCCATGCACACAGCATCTCAGCTGATCAGGGAAAAACTTCAAATACAGCCTCCCTGTATCTCCATAAGCATAAAGATCTACAACAGTGGGAGAAGACAGATTATGGTACAGGGAGGCATTAAGACATTTTTCAGTAGTTTCATCACATGGAGCAGGAGGTCTATTCAGAGACCCAAATAACTTCTTTGCCAAATTAATCTGCAAAGGACTTTCTCATAACTAGCTCTTACAAAATCCCTCTGCCTGTGAGTAAGTGAATGTAGGGGCCAAAAATAAGTTTCAAAGGTGATGAAGACCATGCTGAGATCGGTGGAGTCACAAGGTGACACCATTAGAGATGCTGGCACCTTAGATGATGCCAAACTGGGCCAGCTCGTGCAGTTCCAGATGGCTGAAAGCTTCCCATGGGCAAATCACTGTGATATCTGCAAAAGAGAGAGAATGAGAAATGGGTTCTGGTCACTGCACTTCTTGGATTTCTTTTGCATTAGGGGAAAGTCTGACTTACTTGGGAAACATTAAGAAGAAGATGACTCCATTTGAAGCTTAAGTAAGCAGATGAGCTCTTCAAATTTGGTACTACCTACTAGACTGTATCTACATACAAGATACAGGGCAACTGTATCTTCTCCTGCACAATTTTTCTCTGTGAGCAAAATCAAACCAGCAATTCCTATACTCTCTTCAGTGACTCTGTAGACTGTTATAAAAATTCATTCTGGTCATGTGGTTGCAACTGTTCTTATACACTAACTGTAGCAAAACTGTGATCTCCTTGAAGACACATGCAATCTTAAATCACATACTGAATAATTTGGTCTACAATGTTCAGGATCTGTAGCTCTTTGATAGGTGCAGTTGTTATTGATACCTGAGAAGTTCTGACTGGCTACATCTCATCCTGTGCATGTTTCTCAATCCCAGACAGGTGCATAAAATTCTTAAAATTAGAATTCTGGTGATAACACAAACACTTAACCAGCTGGAATTTAGTTCCTGTGATTTTTGGTATTAATAGCTTAGCATTTGGCATTTCTTTGAGAACCTCATTCTGCTGCAATTCTTAGCCAGAGTATTAGCAGAAAACAAACAAGCACATTTGCAGCCAAATGAAAGTATTCAGAAATTGAAGCATGCCTAAATAGCCTTTTTGTCTTGGAGTGTGTCTAAACATAAGCATGACTATGGCAGCTTGTGGTGGAAGTACCAGCCTTCTCTAGTGATCCTGAGAGCTGCAGAGAGGCCAGAGAGACAGAAAGGCCATCCCAGAGAGTCCTCTCCTGTGTTGAAGCATGAACAGGCGTTCAAGCAGGGCATGACAACATCCCACAGGGCTTACCTGTGCCAAGTCCCTCCATGCCTGGGATGTCGTCTCCAAACCTAGGTCAGAAAAGAGCAGGTGAAGAGTTGAGTTTGGGCCAGCAGCACCCAGGAAAGGAGAACAGCCTCCCTGCACATGCACTCAGCAAAGGAGAATTGTGGGTGGGCAGCAGATGAAGAGAAGCAGCTTCAGGCAGGAGAGCTGATGGCACCAGGGGCAGGGGGAAGCCTCCTGGCTCCTTGCCCAAGGGAAGATGCTACTGCAGAAGCCCAGCTTAGCAATGGGGAGCCACCTACTAGCATGGCTTCTTTTCTTTTGAAAATGCTCTTACCCTTTTACTCCTTTTTTAGGGGGCTTACTCTTGAATTGCCTTGTCTGTCTCTGCTTGAACTTGGGAGGCCCCTTGCGTGGTGTGGTGGGACCAGTTGGAGCATCTCCAGTGTTGAGGTTAGTGGTTGGGTTCTCACTCATTGCTGGGTTGCTGTGTGTGGCAGGCACGTGCCTCTCTCAGATTCCTCTGGCTGCAAGATAACAGCAAGGTCTGATGCAACATTCTGCTTAGCATTTCTAGGTATTAGTAGTCAGGTCACAGAATTATGAAAAATATAACTGTGACAGGATTAAAGATAAAGATGTTAAACATAAAGAAATATAGTAAGGCATTCAAAGTAAGATAGCACTGCTTTTCATCTGGCTTGTTAGAATTAAGATGCCAAACAAAGACGCTTGAGCTAAGGAAAAAAAGACACTTCACCCCCTAGTGCAATAACTTGCAGAGTCATGGAGAGTCACACCTTCCTTTGCCTCGGACATAGCTGGACTTTTGGAGACAGGTCACTGCAGTAGCTTTCCTACAGTTTGGGTGAAATAGGAAGGTTAGTGCCAATGTAGACTTTTTTTTCTAATAAGTCCTGAAACAGCAGTGCTGATGTTTTTGCTTTTTGGTTAAGGACATGACTACTAGGAGCTACAAAGACACATCTAGAGAAATATCCTATACTTGGGAATCATCATTATATACTTCACTTGTGCCTAAGCATTACCTTTTACACATTGATTGAATGCTGACTTAGATGGGCCCTTAGTCTGGGTGGAACTTCAATTAGGGTCTCATATTTGTCAATACCAAACTTACGGGAAACAGCACAGGGTCTTTGAAAGATGGTAAAGAAGGCTGAGGCAAAGTGCTGGAGACTGTCTTTTAGACAGAAGGTAATTTCTCAGGATTTAGGAGAGTAAAGCCCGTAACCTTCCCCAGAATATGTTCATTTTGGTATTTTTGAGCATTGCATTACGTGTGTTGACCTCTTCTGCACCCCACTGCGCATGAGCCAAGCTCCACCTCACAGGGGCTAAGTAGTTATCAGGGAACAATTCTTGTGCAGGAGACATCTCTCCACCCACATAAAGCAGAACTGCTGCACTCAGAGCCTTTTGTTTCCTTCCCAGATTGCATAGCAATAACTCTCACCGGTGCCCAAGGGGGAGATTCCAACTCTTCATCAGATTATGTGTATTAGTATGCTAGAATGGTCTGAGCAAGTGCACTTATGGACAAAAATAAATGTCATTTTTTTCCTCCTCTCCTTGAAGTCACATTCTTCTTCCCCATGGCTGTTACTTAACTCCTATCTCCAGGTGTTCGTCCCTGTGCAGCCAGGCTGATGGAATCACTGACAGAATTAACTTCAGGATTTGGTACTAAGGGCTAATCACATTATGTCACCATAGTGTTCTGGCCTAATCCCCAATATCTCATGCAGTGACACTCCATACTTTTAATCTCAGAACTATAAATGCCATCAAAGATGTTTTGGTTTGTGGGGTGTGGTTTTTTTTTTCTTTCCTTAGTCTGAAGAGAGTTTGTGTCTTTGACTGCCCTGAAATATACAAAGTGCCAGAAAGCAAAGCCTGAGACGAGAGGAGAAAGACCATCCAAGCAATCCTGTGTCACTTGCACATTAGTGCAAGACAAAGAGCCGTGTTTCTGTGACTGTGGCAATCTGGGAATACTACATCCCTCACATCTTTCCCTCTGTGCTGACAGTAGCATGGATCTTAATGAGAGCACCTAAAGGCATTTTAGTTCTCCTGTCGCTTGCGGTCAGGCTACTTTCTCAGCTGTAATATCCCGAGCAGGAAACTGGATGGGTTCCAGCAGCCCCAAATGGAGCAGCAGATGGTTGTGTCTGCAGCTGAAGTATGCACAGATGCTATTCCCCCGCCTATAACACAGCGCTTCCTAAGCACATACTGTGCCCACAAACACAAAGATCAGCTCATGTTGTAGAAGTTACTTATTTGGCTGCCATCTCTGCAGCCCAGTATTTACAGCTTTATCCTCACAACGCAGCGGCAGGACAGGCAAACACTGTCAGCTTCATCTTTTACAGAACGGGAATGAAGTGCAGTGATTGGCATGACCTGGACTGCACTGCTGGAAGGAGTGACAAAATCTTTTGACTCACAGATCTTAGGGCCAAACTGAGAAGTGAAGGCAGTTCAGCTCCAAACCGAAGAGAGAATTTGGTGCCTCACTTTTACTCAGAACTAGTGAGGAATTCAGATGGTACTGCTCTACAACAAAATGCTGCTCCATGATGTGTCTGCTAATGCCCCAAAGTATAACATTATGCTTCTGCCTCAGATGCAATTCTCACCAACAGGGTGTCTGTCTCAGTGCTAGACATCCCTCCTGAACTACGAGAGACACACATCCACTTCTAAGCTCCATGTTCATCTGACATGACAAGATACATGGTACTCCTCTCAAGGGCTACTTGCAAAAGTACAGAAGAAACAAACCAGCTAACAGATTTCCAACCCTTTGGACTGGCATCCAGAACTTGTAAGATACGTCTGAGTTCCATCTGCACGAGTTCCTGCCATGCTTCACCAACCCTTGCTGTCTGCCAGCATAGTACCTTAACCACAAAAAAGTCTTTCAAGATCAGCTCCTCTTATTTCCTTGAGCCCATGCTTTGCCTCTGGCCTTTATTTAATAGAGAAATAGCTAATGGAAAGACTCAGTCTTTGGAGTATCCCTTTCTCCCAGTCTGAGGTAGCTGTACCCACATACCAGCTACTCGATAACCCAGGATTTGGCAGGAAAATCTGCCCAAATCTCACTTCACCTCTCTCACCTGTATGAACTCAAGAAAGAGCACTCAATGAAACTAAAAGGGACAACTCTAACTTTTTCCTTAACAACCTCCCTCTACCTATACTCTCCACACATCACCAAAAGAAATGGCAGAGGATGGAAAGCAACCTTAATGCCACATAACAGCCTCTATCTTGCAGCAGGAATCAAGCTGCCCTCCCACCATTGATTTGGTTGGATTCATACATAAGCCATCACACAATATGTCTCCATTCATGCTGGAGGAGGCCTTGTCCCACAGCACAAGACCTGCCCCAGTTCCCACACCTCAGGAACTAGCTGCCCCTGCACACAGCCAGACATGGGTGGGCAGACACCCCAAGATCACAGATGTGGAAGAAACACCACAGCAACTTCCCAGGGGAATTTCCCAGCCTTTCACCTCCCCATACCTGGGTATTTGGATAGTCCTTCGTACCACACCAAGCAGATGGCTTGACAAACGTCTGACGAGACTCTCCTCTAAATCCCTGCAAGTGCTATGTGGCCTTCTCCCAGTGCTTCCTGGGCTGCCAGAGCCCTTCTGTTGCTGCAGGCAGTGGGATGTAGCTCCTGGGTGAGAGCTAATGCCTGTGAAATCAAAGGCTACTGAGGAATAAGATGTACTTCCATGTACTTCCTCTGCCCCCTCCTCTGACAAGGTATCACCAAATTTCCCCTGACAGCATTTCTGCTCATTCCAGGGTTTAATCCTGTGGTTATAAGCTTTGCTTGCGTCCAAATGCTAATTATACCTAATACATGGTAATGGGCTTATCTCAGTTGCGTCAGATATCCCACCTCTGGGTTGCTGGCCAGGTTAATCATCCTTCTTTTAGTTTTCTTTGAACTCAGAGGGGCTTGAATACTTACTGGCAAATGCTGACTCTTTAATCTGCCCTCTCCTTAATCTCTGATTCTCTGTGGAAAATTTCTGTGACAGATAAAGCAGATGCCTGACTTGATCTTCTTCAGACAGATTCAGTATTGGAACTCATCTTTCCCTGTCTGAAACCTTCAAAAAATATAGCCTCCTCCGTGTGTCTTCATGGTGCCTCAGGGGTGTCCCACACAGAACCCCCATGGCCCTCCAATGCAGAGATACACTAGGAGTAGACAGCAAACAGGAGGAAATACCCTTGTTTTCACATCCTTTTTGATGGGGTTCTTGCATTCTGAGCTCTTGACCTCATGAGAGCCACTAGCATCACCCTTGCAGCCAGGCTTTCATCAGGGAGTACTGTATCTGGTGTAAGATGCCTGTGAGGAGTATCACAACTCCAGTCTCAGTAGCTTGAGCTGGCTAATCATAGCAATGCAGAAAGTCCACTGGCTCATCCTTCTCTGTTCCTGTATTTTACACAGGATCTCAGGCCCTTCCTTCTAGCAGGCAGAAACTCATTTAAAGCGGAACTATATTCCCACAACCGTTTCCCAGATGAGGATCATTGGATAGACTATGCCAGTTTAAAGAAGACATTCAGTAACTATGGAAGTACAGCATCACATGGTGTAAACTCCCCACCAATGTACCCTGCATGTACTGGGGGGCACTGGGGCAGGAAATGCCATCTGTCTGTCCTGACTGCTCCCCAGGAGCCCCACCAGCGCTGCTCACACACAGGCTCAACTAGCCAAGGACACAAGCCAAGGGGGTGCCAGGGAGCCCCAACTAAGGGACGCCCGACATGAGAAACTGAGCACCCCAAGGAGGGCAGAGCTGCTTGCACAGCCAGGGAGTTTTGAGACACACCACCACTGCAGCACTTGTCCTAATGTTAGAGGAAACAGAAAACAAACACCCAACAACCACATCTCTTAGCTACTGGGTCTGTTCACATTTTCCAAGCACAAACAATCAAATTTCTCCCCCATGGGGTTTTATCAGGACTTTTCTCTCCTCTGGGTTTTGCAGCCAGTTCCTCCTCCATCCTGCCACCCTCATTATTGCTTTGAGCTCCTGAGAAACACTTACAGTGCCAAGGGCTCCTCTTGCAAATCATCCAACTCCAGTCCTCCAGCCTGTGTAGAAAGTGTCTCAAGATGTCTTGTCTCCTCCAGATATACCCTGCCACCAGGTGACATCTGGGTGTCAATCATAGGCGGGTGCCCACATGGGGGGGAGGGACACACGTGTTGAGAGTGCTCTGTGATCCCGGCACTCTGCAGGCACAGCTCCAAAGAGGTCTGGGGAAGCAGCAGAACCTCGGCACCATCCTGAGGGACATAGTGTTCCTTTCTGCACAAAGAGGTTGTGGCTTCCCTGGAGCTCCTGATGGAAGATGTCTGGAGAAGCAAAGAGGAAAAAGGAAATCACCTGTCCTTTGAGAGATGCTTCTGTTTGTGAACACACACATGGCTGCACATGCAGGGAAGGAGGAGTTGGTCCTAATCACCTCAGATCCCTCCCCTGTGCTGGTGAATGCATGGACGCATGGAGTGGCTTCCAGCAAACTTCTCAGCAGTGTCGTGGGGGTCAAGACTCATCTTACAGAGCAGTGCATGCAGTCAGCCTAGTGCATGAGGGCTGAGTCCACTCAAGGGAGTCATAGGGAGCACTGCTGAGATGCTGCGCAGGAACCTGGTGAATATTTAACTGCATCCAGCAGATAGGATGGCAGGGGAAGAAGTGGGAACGTTTGCGCTGCATGCAGGTGGCCAGCCAGCATTGTGGCCTGTCACCTCTGAGACCTGAGGGACTGGGTTTAGGTTAACAGACAGGTCATATCTGGGTGCTGGTAGCACTGCTACTGTGAGGCGCTGCCTGAGAAAGGGTAGAGATGGTACTTCAGCCTAAACTGCAACCCAACAAATCTCCACGCATGGTAATGCACACTGCTTTACCAGCTGTTTTGTATTTCCAGTGCATTTTACTAGCCTGTTATGACTGTCCAGCCCAGGAGATTAGTGTCAGAGATGTGGAAAAAGTAGGCAGAATCTCAAGATGAAAAAAGAAGGACCAGGGTCCTGCTAGAAGGTGCTGGAAGGTCATCCTCATCTTCAGCTGCGGCAGCACCTCAGTCATGGACTGTAGCTGTCCGGCTGGAGGCATAACCAGATGGTTAACAATCCTCTGGGATCCACTGACTGTGGTGAAGCACCACTCACTTAACCTTGTTGAGCATCCAGCTCACAACGTGAGATCAGGGCTGGCAGAGCCAAAAATGGACTCATAAACCAGAGCTGTGCTAGGAGCAGCAGAGCAGTGCAGGAGCAGAAGGAAACCAAGGTATGGGCTTGTGTAGTGATGGACAGGCTTTGTCTTCGGGTAAGGATGGAGGAGGGGATTTTGAAGCAGCCATGACAGCCAGGGGTGTGACTTCATGTGACCAAGAAGGGACAAGCTCTCTCTGACATGACAGACCCCAGCAGCAGGGACCAGTCCAGCAGTGCTCTGATGCTGAGCAAAAGCCCGCAGCTGAGGCCTCTGGCTTTTCAGACTGGTGAAGTTAGACAAGATAAACCCTTCAGAAAGACTCTTAACTTACATTTAAAAAATCAATAAGGACCTAGCTCTTGAGTGGACACAGAGAAGCTGACAAGTAAATTCTAGGTACAGCCAAAGGGCTTTCAATCTAGCAGAGAAGCAGTAAACACACCTGATGTTCCCACGTGTTTGAGAACGATCACACAGCTTTTGGAGGCTTGTGTGATAATTTCTGGGCACAGGAAGGAGGACGGGGGCAGAATCGTGTTGGCGTTGTCTCTTCCCTGTGATGACTACAGCCTGTATACAAATGCATGGAGATTGATGGCACTCGGCAGCTCCTGACAGCAGGAGTGATTGCTGTGGGCAGGGACCTCCTTATGTGGGTATAAAGAGGTGCAGCCTACTGGCAGCAGACTCCACTCCCGTCCCCGCTGCTCATTCCCATGCCTCCATCTGCTGCAGACAGGTTTCTGGGGGCTCTCCCCCCTCTTCTGCCTTCTGTTATATAGGTAAAGTTGCTGGGGAAATCAGCTGTACAACCCCCTACTCCTCTTTTCTGAACCTTAAAAATATATATGCTGTTTGTTTTCAAAACACCCCTTTTATTTTCCTGTTTTCCTGATGAAATCAGGCTCATTTCTCTTTCACAAAAGTGGACATGTGGGAATAAAATTTCCATGGTATTACACGAGACTATTTTTTGGCCACTGACAAAGCATGTCAGAAACTCCCTAAAGGGCCATTCTTACCATGTTTTTTCTTATCTCCTGTGATTATCAGGCCATTCCCTCCTCTCTTTCCCTTTCTCTCCTCCCCTCACAAAGCTTGTGGCATTTGCTTTGTGGGGATGGGTGTGCTTCTGCCCGAGGACAGAATACTTGATCCCATTCCCTCCCTTCCCCTGCCCAGCTTCTTCCTTCCCTGGCCCCAGGAAAGCCAGCTCCAGACTTCTGGGCCACATCTGTTGCCACCCGATCCAGAACAGAGCTGCAGCAGAAACCATGGGTTCCAAGCGGTAGCAGGAGCGCAGTCCCTGTGGCTCCAAAGGCAAACCCATGAGCTTCATTACCTTTGTCCAGATTATTCCCTATTCCAAGGAATCACTTAAAAATATTGCCAAGGTTTCTGACCCTATTTATGAGCTGCTGTAGCCATGGTAACTGCATGTAACCAGAAATAGCAGCTCACTTGAATGACAAAGAAAACACAAGTTTACAAGACAGTGACTTTTCCAGGGGCTGGCTGAGCTCATGGGACTGTGGGAGGAAATCCCAGCCGAGGCGTGGTCTCGAGGATGCAGCATGAGAGCTGTGGCTGGCATGGGACACAATAACTCTTTTGAGATATATCTCTACAAGCTTGTGCCAGGCGCTTGGAAGACTTTGTGCCTTATTGATAGAGCTTTATCACTTGCCACACATATATACCTGACTGGAAATGAGCAGGGACTTTCCAAGGCATCTGCAGTTAAACCTCAGTTGTCCCCCTGCAGGCAGGCAGCCTACGAAGTGCCACTGTATCCCTGGCAAGAGAAGGACAGTGGTAGGACCTGGATTTGGAATGAGATTATCTATTGGTCTTGTAGAAAGCCAGTGAGGCTGTCATGTCAACAGCATTTTGGTGAGAAACTCAGCATACCGAGGTGCCTGCAAAAGAAGATATGCATGCTGCAACTCTCCTTTCACAATGCCCATCATTTTCCTAAGCTGTCATTTGTATTAGTGAAAAAAAGAGAAAGAGATGCAGAGGATTGGGCTTTGCCTGGTGCAGATATTTGTTTGAATACATGCAAATCAGTCCATCAAAGATGCAGAGAAGGCGGCATCTTAGTGGCGAGTTTTATCACTTCCTCCAGGAAATCATGCACCACTATTCTGGTGTTAGGATTAAGCCTCTGTAGCAGCCTGCAATAAACCAGGTGTGCCGACTTTGGGAATCTGTGCCTGCTGCTGGCTAAAAGAGTTATGTTGAGTGTCTCCAAGCCCAGCTTGCAGAAGAGCCTGGTCTCAATTCTCATTTTCACTCATGCCCTGGAGGCTATTGCAGCAATGGTGCAGAGATTAAAGATGTTGAGGTCTGTTTTTCCACTGCCGGGGTTCTAGAGAGAGATTCCATGGTCAGTCTGGAGAAAAGGGTCCTTTGAGGAAACACCAATCAAGCCATAAGGTTTAGCTGATCTATCAGCAATCACCCTGTGTTAGAAACTGGGGGCATGACTGGGCAGCACTGGGGACATGACTAAGTCTGCAAGGCAAGGACATCGCCAAGGCTCTTCAGGAAAAATCAGGTTCTTGATTTTCTCATTCAGTCAAGGATACTTGATTTTGCATGTCAGATCATTAGAGGCCCCAGGCTTTCAGGCACCATCACTTAAAGACATGCTGGGACTTTTTATAGCAGATGATAAAAAAAACCCATGTAGCCTGTCATACACTTCATTACTTACCAGAGAGTTGCATTTTCTTCTGAGAAGTGAGTCTGGCCTTCCTTGGAACAGATAATCGGGTTTTACCATAAAATACTCAGAAGACTGCTACACTGGTATGATTTTGTTAACTTACACGAACTTTTCCCTTATTGGCATAATTAAAAGGAAAACCAGAATTATCTTTTCCATTTTTAGATGGCACTTTTTGCCCACAGATCTCAAAACACAAAGCTAAATTTTCATCAATCCTATTTGTAAATATAGAAACTGATGAACAGGAAGTTCATAGACCTGCAGATGAGACCCAGCCATCCAGACATCTGCTATGGGGACTGATGTGCTTGGCCATGCAGCACAAAAAGCTCAGTACTTTGCAACTGCTTTGTGATTCATTGTTTAAGAGCATCATTGCAGAGTTGTCTCATGAGAAAGCAATAATATAAACGAACGTCCCTTCCATGCACAACTTTGCTGAATGTCTGCACCTGGGTGTTGGTAGTGCTGCAATGAGATTGAGTTGTTAAATCATTTTAAAAAGCTCCCTTTCCTTCATATTTTCACTCTGCCCAGAATAAAAATACCAGTTTTGGGTTTTTTTTTTTGGTAAGATTATTCCCCCCCACCCCCGAATGACATGCACAGAACAAGCTCAGCATTAATATACTGAACCATACCTAACATTTTTCTCTTTTTTGATCAAACCCAAGTAGTTAATCTTGTTATCTATGTGACTGCCAGAAAGCAGAGCACGTGGTTGCTCTTAAAAATGTACCTGAATAACAGTTTGCACAGTATTGTCTCAAGGGTCTTCCTTAGATTTTTCTTTTTCCGTAATTGATTCCTTCTGTATGAATTATACACCACATGCCTGTGAACAGTGATTAAACAACCCACTAGCACTCACTAAAATGATCACACATTGAACTAAACAGAGAAGTAATAAAGTCTTGTTAAAAAAAAATAAAATAATAAAGAGACTGTGAGAATGTGTTTTTATTTAAATGAAAATCAGATAATTCCAGAGCTTTATTCCTTTTAAAACAGCAAAGCAAATGATTCAGTGTCACTGGGCTAGGAAGAAGAAACTGTACACAAGTCAGCTCCAGATGTCTTCTTTCCTGACAGCTCCTTTTCTCATCTCTTTTCTGAACGATCAATTTTTTCTCCTTGGCAACCAGCAGCTCAATAAAGAAAGGCTCTTCTAAAACAGTTTGGTAGGATGTTTCTTTCTTCTTCTTAAGGGGACACATCTCTTCCTATGGCTTTCATATCATAGTCTTCTTTCCTCCTCCTCCCAAATAAAAGCACCGCTGTGCAATCTCATTCAGTTCTGCTCTCTGCCACCATTATTACGATTTTTTCATATAACAGCTGAGGCTTTCAAACAGAAGTGATTGCTTCTGGGGAGCATCATGCACTCTCCTTGGGAGCATTCGACTAATGGGCAGAAGAGGCAGCTCTTCCTGCTCCATTATCTTGTCTCTTGGGTGACTGCTCACCTCTCACATACACAGATGCTAAATGCTCTAGCTGCCATGTGATAGCAGATCCCTGGTGGAAATAACTGTGGAAGAGGAAAAGCCAGGGGATGAAAATATGAATCATTATCCCCCTTCTCTTCATTTTCTCCTTTTATTGATCAGGTGTATTGCTAAGTAACACACCTAGTTCTGCTCTCCCCTCAGATCTTGCTAATGTGTAGGGTTTAGTGTTTTAATGTGAGTAATTTTTTTATGGCCTTTCACTGGCAGATCCCAACCTCTCTTTTAAATTAGATCTTCTATAATCCTGCTTTCCAGAGGAGGTGCACACCTCTATAAAGTGAACTAGAGTCTTTTACTGGGGGGCTCATAAGGATACTTCTATGCCAAGAATCTGGAACTGTAGCCTGCTTCTTGGGCCCAGTCAAGCATCATAAACACATCATAGACTAAGTGAACTGTTGAGTAGCTATCATTGCACACTGGGCATGCACGCATGGCACAGAGGATGTTCTGACAGTTTCATATACACAAAGATTCATTTGTGGTGTCCATAGCTAACGGCATACTTTGCCTGTAGTGGTGAAAGTTATTTCTAGAGAAAAATTAAAATAAAGGAAGAAGAGAGAGAGGAAAAAGAGGAGAAACTTTCTCCAGAGGCCAGCTGGGGAAGGCAATGAGGGGTCCCATAGGAGCATCCTCCTTTGTGGGCATTCTCCAGTGCAGCATGTGATGACAATGAAAAGGGTGAGGGTGATGATTTCTTGCTGTGCTTTTCCTTAGTATCATATATTTTCATCAGAGCCCATTTAAACTCCCTACTGGTTATTCCTGGTTGTGATTCTACTAGCTCTGGGAAGAAAATGCTCATCGTGTGCAAATGTTGCACATTCACATTACTTGTTAAGCTTCTGTGAATACATATTATTGGATAATATTTATTGAGAATTTAAATAGCTGTTAGCTGCTTTGTTGAACATGACATTTGGTTTTCTCTTTTGTATACTAAAGTCTACAAAACAAGAGATAAAGAAGCAGAGGGAGGAGGGGCAATTTTCACACTGGTGCTTTCCACGAGAATCCACTACAATAACACTGTGGGGGTTTGCAGAGGCAGGGCTGTGACAGCAATAATATGGGAACAGCACAAGTGCAATAAAGGAAAACTGTTGCCACAGAGACGCTGATAATTACGGCCTCATGGCTTCAGAGGGAGCTTTTGTAGCTGCAAGCAGCACACCCTGAGCACTGCTGAGGTGAAAGCACCAAGGCACGTCAGGCACCTAAGAGCTAGCAGGAGCCTGGACACAGCCTGACAGGGGGTCATGAATTCCAGTATAACATCAAGGTGTCTGTTAAGAGGAATGTTTAGCACAGGCGAGGCAGGGTGCAGCTGGTAAGAGAGATTTTCTAAGGCCAACAGGGGAGGAGGGGATGGCACAACTCTCCTAATTTAGTCTGAGCTTCAGCTCTGGCTGTTCTGAAGGAAAGTCACAGCACCAGTGTTTGAATAAATACCTCCTAACACCCTGCCTGATGATCAGCTTAGAACTGAGATTTGATTACACTTGCTGAGATTTGACCTTACATAACCACCTGTTTTCTGAGAGGTCCTAAAATAATCCAGTCCTTTTTCAAATCCAGCTTCAGTGGGTGACTTCTCCAGGACCTGGAGATGCTGGCTCCAGCCACAATATCCACTGAGGGGTGGAGACCAAAAGCTGCTTTCTTCTGTGCTAGGCTTTGAAGTGCAGGAGTGAGGCAGAGAAGATACCCCTGCTACCCAGTGGCAGGGATCTTCTTCCCCTCACCAAGCCAGGTCCTCTCATTCTCCTCCTTTTATCTGCTTAGCTCTTTCTCTCCTTTACTGGGATGCTCTGTCCATTCTCAGTCTCAGGCTAGTCTCTGGAGGAAACTGGCTCTGTTTTATCCCTACTCTCTCATCCTCAGCCAAATCAGCTTTTTTTTCCCTCTTCTTGCAGTTTCCCTTGCTCCCCCAGAGGAATCAAGTCATCCAGCAGTGACATGTGAGGTCTTTGCACACCTTCAGGCTGGAGGTGGGTTTTATGAGATAAGCACGTTAACTGGCCTGAAAGCTTCTTAGGCAAGCATTAAATCTCCAATCTTCTCTCCATCTTTCAGGAAATCTCTTCTGGAGGAGATGGAGAGATGGAGCATGCAGTCATGTTGACTGGGGTCAGCACTTTGTCCAGCTGAGAGCCCTCAAGTCCTGTGGCCAGGTGGTTTGAAGGGACTGCCATGGGATTGGGCAGCAGGAAACCCAGATAAACCCTTACCAGGGGTTCTGTGGCTGCATTCTGAAGTACCTTCCTCCTCCTTGCTCTCCATGATGAATATTGCCTCCTTTGTCTGGCACTGTGTCTAGTGCCCATCCCTTTCCTCCCTTGTTACCCCATCGTCTGCACACTCCTCTGCAGCATTTTAGGAAGGAAGAGTAGCACAGAGTAGGAAGAAGACAAGCACAACATGTGTTAGGCACAGCAGGATCAACCTTAGGACTCTTCCTTTAAAAACCAAACCCTGGGACACCTTGTGCCTGCATCTGATTTGTGTGGAATGAATTCATGCTTCATTGCCTGTAACCCCTGTTTATCCTGCTTAAGTGGGAGGTGGAGGAGGTAGTGCTGGGTTTACCAAGGAGTTCTGTGGCACTTGGTGATGCAGTGAATACCCCCTCATATGGCAGGGAAAGGCCTTGCCTGACCTGTCACCTTCCCCCACGCTCATCACCTGGTGACTGCCTCAGGCTCAGATTACCTCCTCCCATCTCTGGAGGAGAAAGGATCTCTGCAGGGAGTGAGGGACACCATCTGGGGACACCCACCTGGGGATGCCCTTGACTGAAACTGATGCTTACCTTGCAGCAGCTGTTGACATGAATTTGCTGCACCATGATTTCTTCCCAGCGTATCACTAGTCTTCCTGGAGGCTGCAAAAAGCTTGAGGGACAGTGACAGGATTCAGGAACATTACCTAAGTTAGTAACACTGTGTACTGAGTTCAGTGCAAATGTAAATGGGGTGCTCCAAACCACTTTACAAGAGCAGTACCAAAAAAGTATGACACTATTGGGCCTCTTACAGTTACAAAAATGAATTCCTTGCCTGGGCAGAAATCTCTTTTTATTTTTCCCCTTGGAACTTCCAGCCAGGGAAATTTCAGATCCAAATTAGACAATTTTGGAAACTTAACAGTACATGAAAATAAAGGATTCTAACAGGGGAGGATTTCCTGAATTAGTCACTCCCGAAGGCCATAAAATAGCTCCTTTCCTGAAACACAAACACCTTTTCTGCAGAAGATGGAGGTGACATTTAGCAGCACGCAACAACAATGTTCCACCAGTCTAAAAAATAGAAACCCAGTAAAGCTGGACAGCTTATGGGAGCAATCCAAACTCAAACAGAGAAAAAAAAATTAAAAAATGACACGCCTGATTTTTTTAATCATACAATCTTTAAGAAATCTTATGATTTGTTGGATCTAACAAGGTGCTATAGAAGGTACAGGACTGTTGAGAATAAAGGCTGCTTAGTTGAAGAATATGAATTTAAACATTTGCATAAGCTTTTGGCTATTTACTTGAAAGAAGTTTAGACACTTGCAGTTGATGATACATATTAATGTGGTCAATTAATTGCACAACCAACTGGGATCAGTTAGGTCAAAGTAAATAAGTCCTAATCATAATATTTTAAGCAGAAAATATCATTTTCCAACTAAGAACACATTTGAAATATTACAGTTTCATTTACAATAAAGTAGGTACACCCTAGCTGTTGTCCTTGCCTCCTTCTGCTACAGACAGAAGAACTGGCTGGGGTTGGACAATGTTTGCCAAGAGATGATCTTCATTGCATGCAATCAGTTTGTCAGAGATTAAATACTCAGTGGTAGGGATTTGCTTTCAGTAATATTCTTCTCCAACATGGTGCAAAACCTGCCTTTCTTCCAGCAGATCAGTGACGTGGTTCCCCAGCAGGATGTTGGATATGCTGACCCAAAGTATGATGCCTGGCTTCTAAGCTCTCATCTGCTCGACATGGTGCATACCCAACATATGCAGCTCCTTCTCACCCTTCTTACCAGTGGGAAGACGAAGCACAGAGCAATGACATGATTTGTCCATGATTACATACCAGCTAATTTCTAATCTAGGAGTAAAATCTGTTTCTCCTGTGTGATAAGCAGACATGCCAATATAGGCTGAGTGTACGTACTCTATGGTGGCACATAGCTATACATCCCTATACCTTAATCCATATTTGTAGATATGCTGGTCTTGATGTATGCTCACACACATTTAGAAATAGTACGCAAACAGCTACACAAAGGCACAGGCAGTCTGGTATTCATCCCCAACTGAAAAAAAAAGAGACAAAGCTAAACCCAACCACCCCCCAGCAAAAATGATTGTAATGACGCTGGAGTTATGATTGCCTTGCTCTCTCTGTACACAGCCACTAAACCCAAGGGAATTTCAAGCCAAACCATGAACGAACGGTAACCTCAACCCACACACCCTCCTAAAGGGTATCCTGATTTCCCAGTACAAACTGGGAAATCTACTGAAATCAGAGAGTACAGACAGCACAGGAAACAAGAAGTTGGTGTACCAGACACAGAGGCTGCTTAACAAGACCATTTCCTCAAAGCTCCCCATAGTTTACACATCCAGCTCTTCACAGCTTTCTCAGGCCAGGGCTATTCACATGAAAATTTTCAGCCACCATAATGTGACACTGTCATTGCTAGAATTTGCTCTGTTCTTTCCCCATCCCTGTCCCATACAGCCCCTTCCCTTGTGTTGGCACAAGGGTCTAGACACATTGGGCCATTGTGAACAAGGGCCGGGAAACCTATCTGGGTTTAAAATTATATACTTATGCATTTGTTTACATATTTGTGTGAGGCACATTTTAAACTCGGCTCAGTGCTGTGTTCAGCTCAGCTGTCGTGTGCTGGCCCATGGGCAGGGTTAGCGTAGGAGTGAAACAGAGCAGCAGAGAATAAAATAATTTCTCATGGCGGTGAAGCTAATTCGTGGAAGCTTAAAGAGGCTACAGCTCCTGCTAAAAGGAAACACATGGCCAGATATATGCTCTCTTGGTCCCTTGAAAAGCATGAGGTCAGAATCAAAGTGCCACCCATAGCCTAAGTGAAAGCAATGGTAGGCTGAGAAAACCAGTTCCCCTCCTCCGAGATCTCCTGCTCCTTTAGGAGAGCCCTCTTACTCAGTTGTTTGCAGCCTTTAAAAATTTGCATACAATACATGTTTTCTAATAGACATGTGGATCCAGGACAGTGAATTTAAGCCCACTGATAATAAATTTGCTTTGCTTATTTTGCTTCTGGAAACGCATGAAGAGCAGTCTATCAATCATTGCAGATCCAGATTTGCCGTTTGTAAACCAGTGATCTTATTTGTTGTGCACTGAGGATTGTGTGTGTGAAGGAAGAACTGAAGAACTAAGTGGGTACTCCTGATATTTCTCACGGAAGTGGTATAAAATCTGATCATTTCTGATAATTTCTGATCTGGGGAAGGAGAGCCTGTTCTTCCTGAGGTGCTTGTGTGAAAATGGCTGGGAGGTGGGAACAATTAGCTGATTAAGTGCAGCAGGTAGCATGTATTAACCAGGAAAAATGAGGTTCATCTGTAACGAATACAAATTGCACCCCTCCGTATCCCTCCACCTATGCAGGAATACAGTCAGCGTGATTCTCCTCTTGTTTTAATTGGTCTAAATCAGGGCCAGCTTTTGAAATCGACCACAATTACATCAGGAAAGTAAACAAAATAAAAGCCAGGGCTGCAAAACTGAGATACACCCCCCTCCCTGGCACACGGATCCGCGCTCGGGGAGCATTCCCGCGTCCCTAGCCGGGCCCAGCTCCTTAAACAAAGCCCCGCGCACCTCTGTGCAAAAGGAGCGCAGCGGACGCGGAGACAAAGCGGGGCTGGCAGGCGGTGACCGCCGCAGCATGCGGGACTGTGCAGGGCTTCCTCTGCGAGTGGGCTCTGGCTGCGGCTGCCTTTTTTTTTTTTTTTTTTTTTTTTTGCCCATTCGTGTGAGCGTTATTTTTTTTCCCCTCTTCTCTTCACCAACTTCCTTCCTGCTCCAACTGCCAAAGCTCAAAGCTGAGCGCTGAGTGGAGGACCCCGGTCGCAGGCGCCGCTGAGCCGGTGAGTACGAACCCCGGCGGGGAGAGTCCGGGGGGAGCCGGGCAGGGGCACAGGAGAGGGCTCACCCCCGGCTCCATGTCCCCGGGAACTGCTCAACTTTGCGCCTTTGTTCCCGGCGGCTGGCAACGTTGCCGAGTCTTGCCCGGGGAGGCGGGCAGGGCCCCCGCAGCATCCGAGGGGAAAGCTGGACTTCACGCTGTGGTGGGCTGGAGGGTCAGAGGAAGGAGAGGCCACCCCTGGGTGGTGGGAGGGCCCCCGTGGGGTGTCGGCGGGTGTACCCCAGTGGGGTGGTACCCGGCGGTCCCCGAGTTCCCTTTCTGCCCTCGCCCCCTTGGGGGTGGGATGGGGAGTCACGGCCGGGGGCGCTTGGAGGGGTCGGTGTGTTTTGCCCCTGTTGTGGAAAATTACTTCCTCCCTGCTAAGCCCACTTCCTGGAGATAAGCCCTTGGTCAGAGGGTGTTTTAGGGGAGTGATGAACAGAGGGAGGGCAAATAAAATGCTGCCCCAGTGTCACTGCTCCTTGCGCCCATGGAGGTGTTTGGGGGCCAAGGAGGTGCCCACTATCTGCCCCATCTGCTGCAACCGCACTCCCACTGCAGGTGTGAGGGCAGCCACCTCCCTGCACAGGCAGAGCCCAGCCAAGAGATGCTCCCGCCACTCAGCAGGGCGTAATTCCTCCTTCATCTCCTGTAGCCATCTCCTTCTCTGGCAAGGACCTCTGATGCTGCCCTTGCCCCTCTCCCCACTGCTCTGTGGGTGCTGCCAGGCCTCAGAGGCACAGGTGATGCATGACTGTGGGTTGGGGCTGCAGAAACGTGAATAAAATGTGGTGCAAGGCACAAATCACCCAGATTTCTCCTTGTGTGGAGCATTTCTAGGGTTAATTTTCTCATTTGTACTGTAGCTTGTGGCCTGAAGGGGATCTCCATCTTAGCCCAGCCCTTGGCTTGGGCAGTGGCACAGGATCCAAGGGACCCCCATAACTGGGTACCAAGCTCACTTTGAGGAAGTGCTGGTGCCGGAGCTCAGTAGCATGTCTCAGCTTGTAGAGCTGGAGTGAGTAGAGGCAGGGGCAGCTGAGGTGTGAGCTTTCCTCTTGGTCACTTCCTGCCTGGGAATTTGGCAGGAAGGCAGGGTCAGGAACACAGCCTGGGGAGAAATGCCAGAATGGGCTCTCGGCAATGCCATACTAATATGTGTGTGAGCCAGGGCTTGTTCAGTTCACACAGCCTGGCTGGTCCTGTTCCCTGCAAGCTCTTGCTGTTGGTACAGCAGGTTGTCCGCCCACCTTTCTGGGAGGTTTTCAGAGCCTAAAAGCATCCCTCCTCAAGTGAGCCACTCCCACGGGCTGGCAGGGAATGTCTGTGTGGCTTACGTGATGCAAAGGGAAAGTCTGAGGGATGGAGAGCAACCAGCTGGTGCAACCCTGACTGCCTTTTCTCCGAGTGTGGCCATTGTTCTTTCCAGTGTTAAATCACCCTCACTCCCCTCCCGGAGTACAGGGGCAGACAGGCAGTTCTGCGCTGTGGTCATAGTAGTGGCAGATGCAGCCTGGTATGAGGGAGCTCAGGAGAGAGAAAATTACTTGGGTCTGCAGCTGGAGCCCAAGTGAGAGGCAAAACCTGGTGGTGGCTGCTGCAGCTCATGACATCCTTTTCCTGTGCCGCATGTGGGATGGCACTGAGAGGATCACGAGGCTTTATAAGGTGACTATGCTGGGGCCGCAGAGCAATGGGGCATGAGCAGTCGGTGCTGTTATGAGGGAGCTTCTGGTTTCCCTCCTCATGGGGACAAGCTCAAGGGCCTTCCCTATGATGTGGAAGTCCTTTACACTTCTAAGGCTGGGCATGAACTCAGCCACAGTTATTTGGCTGCTGGGATGTGTTTTCTTCCCTGTTCATGTGAGCTGGGATTCCCGTTTATTTCCCAGCTGCCTGCTCTGCACTAATTCGTGACTCACCCCAAAATTGCAAAGTAGTCTTGCAATGACCATTAGCATTCTCGACACTACTCTTCTTATTCTTCTGCTGCTTAGTCCTTCTCTGTCCTGTTGTAACGTGTCAATATATCCCTCCCTGTTTTGTGGGGTTTTTGTTTTGTTTTTTCTTTATTTTTTTCCCTGCTGGAATTGCACTGGGAAGTCTGGGTATTGGTCATTGCTGCCTGGTTTCACTTGCTGATTCACCCTGAACTGTTGCATGTATAGCTTTTTTTTTATTCATTTCTAGTTTAATGAATGAGAGAACTATGCCACTAGCTCCCAGTTTAACTTATGGGAGCAGGGGTGAATGTTAAGGCCAGCTGCAGAGAAGGATAAAGGGCTTGCTGGGGAAACTGCAAATAATCAGGCAAAAGGGGAATTTTTAGTTGGGACAGTCTCGAAAAAGGGGTTAATACAAAGATAAGTGGAAGTGAACAGAATTAACTGTGTAGCTTGACCAAATCCTTTTGCTGCCAAACAGCAAGGAATGGTTTTGCCATTTGTGGCAACTGCTGCTGCACCAGAGCACTGCTCTGTTCTTCACCTTTCTCTGAAGAATGGGAAAGTGTCTGGAACCATGTGGCTTCCTCTGCAAGGCAGGCAGCTGACTAAGGGCGATCTGGCACAGTGCTGCTCACCTCTCCTTCCTGTCTCCTGTTCTGCCATCCCATGTCTTGGCTGCTCATCAGTTGATCTCTCCCTGCTCTGGCTCCCATTTGGGATGCCACCCAAGCAGCTTTGCTGCACGCCTGCATTCAGCGGTGCATGTCCTGGCTGTGCTGGCTGCAGGCTCCAGCTGTCCTGCCTCTCTTTTCGGAGAAACCCCGCTGATCCAACACAGGTACACATGGCTGCTTGCAGCTGGGCTGGGTGCAGTCACCATCATGCTTCCTTCCTCAGCAGGAAGGAGACCAGATTGGTACCTGAAGTGAGGTGTTCCCAGAGCAAGCACTGGAAACGCCAGCAGATAAGACTGTAGTGGGTGCGTTTTCTTGAGGGCTACTTGCGAGTATAAAGGAGTTGCTGCCAGGTATTTGATCTTTCTATGAAATGTGGCTTTTAGCCTATTGTGAAAGGGTAAATGAAACCTCTGGCCTTGGCTTTATTCATGTCTCTCTGTGCCCCAGTGCGTGGCAGTGGCTCTTTGTGTGAGATGGCTGGTGAACACTAAAGCCTTGCACAGTGGCTTGTAATTGCAGGGCTGCTGGCCGCAACTGTGCTGCAGAGTGGCTGTAAATCACTCTGCTTTCAGTCTCCACTCCTGCACCTCCTCCCCAGGAGGGAAGAATGGTGTAGGTCTGCGTGTGCGCGTGGTGCTCTGCAGGGAGAGGAGCGGGGGCAGAGGGGGATTGTGTTCGAGCCAGAATATCGGCTCGGCAGTGGCGGGATTGCAGCTGATCACCAGCGCCATTTGCCTTTAACGGTCCCGCCGTGTTCTGTGCTGGGTGTGTGCCTGCCTATCCAGGGACTGAGCCACGCTGTGCCCAGAGCAATTGCCCCTGGGAATTGCCTTCCAGAGCAGTCTCATTGACTACCCTCTCCTCTGTTACCCAGACCGAGTGACCATGACCGAGAAGACCCAAGAACCTCATGTGGAGGATGATGACGACGAGCTGGATGGGAAACTGAACTACAAACCTCCTCCTCAGAAGACACTGCAGGAGCTGCAAGAGTTGGACAAGGATGATGAAAGCCTTGCTAAGTACAAGAAGTCCCTGCTGGGAGATGGACCTGTGGTAGTAGGTAGGCTGGGGCATCCTGATAGGAGGGGACTGGGGAGATGCATCACAACAGTGTGCTGTGGGGATGGTGCAAAGTGGCTTTAAAGAAGAGGGAGCTTGTTTGACCAGGTACGTGAGCTGCTTCTGTTGGAGGACTGGGGATGGACAGGTGGAAAGATGAATGTCAAAGAAACAGGGAAGATGCTCTGACCATTAGGTTTAAGGTTACTAGGGAGTGCTGACATTGGAAAGGGACTTGTGGTGGGGTGTCTGTGGGCCTTGGAGGACCCTTGAAGGGTTAAAACTCCTGAGGGGACCAGCATATGCTGAAAGAGGAACTTGCTGCTCAGAATGATTTTGCAGGGGAATTGCCTTGGAGTGGAAAGACCTCCTCTAGATATTGGAATGGAGGCTGGAGAGATCCATGTTGGCAGACTGGGATAGATGCATGGTCCCATTGTGCTGACGGTCTGTTGTTACTAGGTGTTCTGTGAAGCGCGATTTCTGTGTTTCTTCAGTGTTGTTCCCCTCTTCCGTTACCCATTTAATACTGCAAGCTGACAGCTTCCCCCGGCTTTCCTACCTGCAGACCCAACAGCTCCCAATGTGGTGGTCACCCGACTCACCCTGGTATGTGACTCTGCTCCAGGACCAATCACCATGGACCTTACAGGTAGGCACAGACTCTGTCCTTGCGCACAAAGGGGAACAAGCAAAAACCCTGGCATGCTTCACATTGAAAGGGAGCTTGTCCTTGGGATGCTACAGTGGATTTTAGAGGAACTCTAAGGGCATCTTAGCCTTGTTTCTTATTTTAATGTATACGTGTATGAAAAAGGAGATGCACAGAGAAAATTGTTGAGGGTCTTTTTCTCTGGCTAGACTAATCTAGGAGATCCTGAGTTTTCCCTATGTTCTCCTCTTCCTTTGAATGAGACCTCACGAGCACATGGGATGTGCATGCGTTTGGGTAACTGACTGTTCTGAAACTTCAGAATCAAGCAATGCTGCAGTTCCGGCTCCTGGGGACATGGGGAGAGAACCAGGCTTCACCTTATATGGGCTTTTCTGCAGAGAGAGGAAGCTGGGCCTGGAGGAGCAGAGAGGCTTCCTGTTCAACCAAAAGCACTCAGAACCCTGCAGAGTCCAGGCAGCCTCACAAGCTGGGCAGCAGCTGTAAAACATGCTCACTCACCCAAGCCAGGGCTGGGCATGGGTGAAGCGTGCACATGCTCCTGCAGATTCCCAGCAATGGGTCTGTGCATAAACATCTTTGCGTATATGTGCCCGGACATGTGTTTAGGTGTTATCTTCATAGATGTGGACACAGGCACATAGAATAGAATGGTCTAGAGTTTCACTTCCAGAGACAGCCCTGACCTCAACTACAGAGCTAAGGCAGGTGTAACCTCAATATCCTACTGATTAGAGGGGCTGGGTTTGAGAGGCTCATGCTGGGTTTCAGGTTTTCAGAACTTTTCAGAACTTTTCTGGGTTTCAGAACTTTAAATAAAAATTCCAACATTCCATTCAGAATCCATTTTCTAGCTTGTTAATTCAGTGGAATTAAATTAACATATGCAGATTTTCCAGTTTCTTTTTCCAGTTCACCAGAATCCTTTTTTCCAAGTGTTTCTACATAACTGGCATTTGGTTAACAAATAAGCCTTTGACCCCCATGAGTGTATGATTCCCTTTTGATAGAAATAGGGCATGCTGCTCTCAAGATCAGCCGAGGTCCAAGATGGTCCTTGTTGATAGTCATGTCTCGGAATTATATGTACATAGTTTTTGCAGGTAGAACTTTTCCTTTTCATGATTCTTCAGTTTTCATTACATAAGACTGTGCCAGAGATTGCTACCTTGTGCACATTCAGAGTCAATACTTACATACACCCAGGCGTTTCTGGGTATGTGCTCATTTTGCAAGTGTGCTGTGCTTTGAAGGGATGCTTGCTTTCGACACCAGTCCCAGCCCCATCTTCCCTACGTGTGGTTTCTTCTCACTGTGACATGTCTAGCCTAATGGCTTGATCCTCTCTTTACAGGTGATCTTGAAACACTGAAGAAAGAGACCTTCGTATTAAAGGAAGGAGTGGAATACAGAGTTAAGATCCACTTCAGAGTGAGTTGTTTTCTTTCCTGTTGCTTCTCATTACTTGCTGAGTCTGGTCAGTGGCAGTCTACCAGATAAGTAGAGCCAGGCAGCATGCCTGCCCAAAAGCTGGGCTCCTGTAAAGCTTCCATAGCTTCAGGTGTCATTCTGTCCAACAACGGATTGGGCATTTCCAGGGAATTGCTTGTGCTTGGTCGCCCCTTGGAAGAAGTTGCATTCTGTCCACTCACAGTGGTGAACAACAGGTGGTTTGGAAGCCAGCTGGGTAGTTTTGGCTGAGTTTGGCTTTGCATTTTAGCCACCAGAAAACCTTTACTTCACACAAAGTGGAAATAGACAGGGAGGAGAAGAGATAATTGCTTTCCATGTAGTACTGGTGCAGTTGGTGTTGCTGAGCATCGTGTATAGAATCCCAGAATCACAGAATGGTTGGAGTTGGAAGGGACCTTAAAGATCATCTAGTTCTAACCCCATGCTGTGGGCAGGGACACCTTCCACTAGACCAGGTTGCTCCAAGTCCCGTCCAACCTGGTCTTGAATACTGCTAGGGATGGAGCAGCCACAGCTTCTCTGGGCAACCTCTGCCAGGGCCTTGCACCCTTATAGTAAAGAATTTATTCCTTATATCTAATCTAAACCTACCCTCTCTAAGATGAAAGCCATTTCCCCTCATCCTGTCACTATATGCCCTTGTAGGAAGTCCCTCTCCAGGTTTCTTGTAGCCCCTTTTTAGGTACCAGAAGGCTGAATACCTAAAAAAGATCTACTACTGTAACATTTGGCTGAAGATACCAGAGTTGTTCTGGGTCACAATATATCCAAATGGGCTCATTTTTTTTTTTCCCCTCTCCTGTTAACAAGTGTGTCAGTTCCAGCTGAAAATGAAACTTGGCCACACTCCAGTGTGGCATCCAGTTCTGAATTGATCATCCCCAAGAAATCTTTGCTGCAGACAAAGCTGGGCTTGGCAGAGAAGACAAAAAGGGAAGGAAGATACTTTCCCTTGTCCATTTCAGGAGAGCTGTTAATGTGGTTCATTCTGTAGGAAAGATTTCCCTTCTCTGAGGCTTGCTTTTTCAGAGATTAATTTGTGTCCTGAGACACCTCCAGCTCTCCTTTGTGCTATGAAATATTTCCATCTGTATCAGAAGCCTGTTGACAGGAGATGTCTGGAGCCAGACAAGTGATTCTAATTCCCTCCTTCAGTCCTAAGGCTGGTAAGAGCTGGCACCATGTGAATTATCCCCTGGGATTTCAAAGGATCTGCCTATCTTGTTTCCAGATTGAGTAGTGCTGTGGGGAGGCGATGTATGCTGGAGGTGGACAGCAAGGGCTGGACATTCAAGCTATCCATAGGAGGTCTGAGGAAAAGCTATGAACAAAATTGTGTCCCTCTGTCTTGAGGAGAAGCTTGCCAGCTCCCCACAGAGCTTAGAGAGTAGATGGGAGTGCTCAGTTAACCCTGTCCCCCCATTTGTGCTACATGGATAACTCTAGTCATACATGTCTGATTTTCAACATGGGAATTGTTAACTAGGAATTCCCTGCTTCACTTTTCTTTGTCCTCATCAGCCCATCTTGTGAAGCTGGCTGATGTGCTTCAGTCAGCTTCAAAGTCAGGGAAAGGATGGAGAAGTGCAGGAAATGCACAGAGGATGATGCAGGTCACCAGATGCCTATGGAGAAGTCCTCACAATATGCCTTATGGTGAACCTTTGAGAGCAGTGGTGTAGGAAGCCAAGATGGGTACGTCTCCAAGGAGAGAGAAAACCAGTAGCTATAGAATCAACTGCCTCCCTTGACACTTCTCTCTGGTCACTTCTTGCAGGTAAACAGGGACATTGTGTCGGGACTGAAATATGTGCAGCACACCTACCGGACAGGGGTGAAGGGTAAGAGCTCTTTGCCTTGCACATCAGTGCTTCTACCTCTGTGTTCCCTCTGCTTAAAGAAGTGTGCCAGCAGCTCTGGATGAGGACAGAGCCTCCCCTGGTCCCAAGGCCCATCCTGTACCACCATGTAGGAGGCAAGGCTTCTCAGCAGAGTGCCTTAGCCTGCACCCTAAATCACCCAGGCCAACTGCGTCCTGTTCCTGTGTGAACTCGGTATGAGCCAGCTCTGGTATCTATATGCTATACCACTGTCTGCAGCAGCAGTCCTCAGAGACACCGGTTAGACAGTGCTTGCCACAGATTTCCTCTCTATATGGAGCTCTTCACCTCCCCTCCTCCCCTTCAGAGTGGCTCAGCCTGTGTGGAGCTTGTCACCCCCTGAAAGCTCTTCCAAATGCACTTGGTAAAATTCAGAACTGCTCTGTGGAACTTCCAGCTGTGTGCAGAGCCCTGTATTTGCCCCCAAAAGCACTCCTCTTTGTGCAGTGCTGCCATGCCTGGATGAGGCAGAGGAGAGCTCTATTTTGCATACACACGTCCCCCATGTGCATTTCGGCATGCAATCACCTCTAAGGCTCCAGCCCACGTAAGTGATGTCTTCTCACAAGAAAATAGAGTAGCAGGGGATCAAGAGATCTTGAGCCATATATTGGGTGTACACACGCCCTTCCATCAGAACATACATATGAGATGGTACTGACTGAGTTGCTTGTCCGTCTGCCCATCTGTTTATCTTTCCAGTTGTCCTTATGCTTCACTTTTTCCACTGATTCTGTTCCCCTTGCTGACATGGGCTGTCCCTTTCTCTCCCCACTATTTCCTTTCTGTCTGTGATTTGTGTCCATGCTCCTTGGTCATCCTCCACCTGTGGGACTCATACCTTGTGGATTTTCTCCTAGTGGACAA
Source organism: Myiopsitta monachus (assembly GCA_017639245.1). Classification (NCBI taxonomy): domain Eukaryota; kingdom Metazoa; phylum Chordata; class Aves; order Psittaciformes; family Psittacidae; genus Myiopsitta; species Myiopsitta monachus. Next base: position 63,481,947 of record CM029920.1, read on the forward strand.
AGCCACATTCATGGTTGGCAGCTACGGGCCACGGCCAGAGGAGTATGAGTTCCTGACACCTATTGAGGAGGCTCCTAAGGGCATGCTGGCTCGAGGTACCTATCACAACAAGTCCTTCTTCACGGATGATGACAAGCATGACCATCTCACCTGGGAGTGGAACCTGTCCATCAAGAAGGAATGGACAGAATGAGTTCACTCAGTTTGCCTTCCCCCTTCCTATCCCATTGCCTCCTGCACCAGTTTCCAGGTGGGCCATGCCCACCATGCTGCTCCTTCTTGCCACCGTGGCCAGCCACAACCCTGGCAGCCCTTCCCATGGGCGCTGGGGCTCAGTGCCAGCCTTGGTCAATGCACAGGCCTGCAGGCGGCCTTTACTGCTGCTTCTGATACACTGAAAATAACCTGCCCTTTCTCACCACCACCTCATCATTACACGTAATGTGTTAAATTGGGAAGCGTCTCCCTCCCTTTCTCCCTGTACTTCCTCCTGCTGCCTCCATCTTTCCTGTACCAACTCTGGTCCCGGAAGTGCCTTTTCTAGGGAACAAGATTATCTGGCAGGGTGGACTGGTCCCTGGAAAATCCCTGAGTTATACTTGCCATATGTTCTGACTCACTGTAAATGGTTACTTACCTTCCATGATGGTCTCCTGGTCTGTATCTGGTGCCCTACCCCATTAAAATCCATCCTTGTGCAGGCAAAACCAGTCAGGGGGAATGCAGCTAGATGCTGTAACAAGACTTCAGTGTCCCAAGAATAAAACCAGTTTCTTTCTTCTTTTCTGTATAAGCGTCACATTCTTTTCTAGAGTGTGTTTTTCAGTGATGTGTATGTGGGGAATGCATTATAGGAGGGCTTAAGAGAATGTTTCAGCAGGAAAATAGCCTGCCTCCTTCAAAACTTGTCCCAGTGACTGCCCTGTTGGCCAAGCACAAGGGGGCATCAGCCTCTGTGCCCCAGCACTTGGAGAAGTGCAGTGGCTGCTTCTGTGAGAAGAGATGTTCTTACCCAGCTTGGGCACCTGGTCACAGAGGTGGAGTGTAGCCAAGGTGTCCAGTGCTGTAGGTGAGGATGCACTGGTGGTGATGCAAGGCTGTTGCTTGTGCAGCAGCGAGGGGCTCTCTCCCAGCCAGGAGGTTATCTCCAGAGCTGAAGGCTTCACCCTGGGCCAGCTGCTCTCTTCCCACCACGCAGGGAGTGGCTGTGGGCCCCTGCAGCAGCTGACGTGTCTCTTGCTGGAGAGGAGTGGAGGAGGGTGCCATGGCGAGGACTGGGCAAGCTGGCACTATGGGCACCTCTGTCTTCCTGTCCCTCTTGATCATCCTGCTCACCGGGGGCTCTCCAGCAGCGTGTGCTGGAGACAGCAGCTCTGCATCCCACAGTAAGTGAGAATTCCTCTGGCCTTGGGGAAAGGCAGCGTCTGCTGTGAGGAGTCTTCCTTACCCAGAAGGGTTCTGTAGAGCTTGCAGGAGAGGTGTGTGGCTGAGGCTGTAAAGGGTGGGATGCTTTTGTGCATGCTGGGGGGAGCTGTTTGTGTACCCTCTGTCTAACCATGACGTCTCCTTTCCAGGCACAGCCAGCACTGCAGAGAAACCTGTCCTGTTGGACAACGTTGCAGATGCTGAAGCCTTCATCAGTGGGGCAGAGGTGGCAGTCATTGGATTCTTCCAGGTGTGTTCACAGCACCTCCCCTCCACCAACTATGAGCCCAGTTCCACCCTGATGAGAGCTTGGGGCTGGATGTGGCATAAGCACCTTCCAAAGGCAGTTCCTGTCCCAAAAGGTGCTGGGGCTGTGACAGGCCACTGAGAGAACACAGGGAATTTGATCTATGTGTGGGAAGGGAGATGAAGCAAAGGAGGAAGGTGAAGGAGGTCATAGGAACCCTGGAGCTAGAGAAAGAGAAATGCTGCAGGGGAAGCAAAATAGGAATGTGGGTGGCAGAGAAGCAGTGTTGGCAAGGCATGAGTGGGAATGTCAGTTGTTTGCTTTAGTCAGCAATGACAGAATGAGGCACTGCCTGTGTCATTGGGCTAAGGAAGCTGGGTCTCAGGGAGCAGCACTGGTGCGGGCCCTCTGAAGTCCAAGAGTGAGCTCAAGCTGCAGCCTCCTCCCAGGGACGGTGTAGGCATGGTCTCTGCCTTGCTGCTTTTTTCCCCAGAGTTGCTGCCCTTGAGGCATCTGCCTCTCTGTGTGTGAATTCAGTTGAATTCAAAGGTGAGTGATGGTATGTGTCCCTTGATCCCAAAATGATATGAATGTTTTTCCTCAGAAAACAAGACAAAAATATGTATTTAGAGCGCTGTAAAACAGGGATCTGTTTGACAGGATCTTCATTACTTTTAAGGTACCCAAATTGCACCTTTTTCCCCCTTTTCCTTGAGCTCTGCTCTGGGCTTCTGCTGCCCAGGCACTGCCTCATCACTTCTGCCAGAAAAGACTTCAGGTTTTCAAAAACACCTCCTTCTGAAAGCACCTTTCTTCTTCTGCCCCATTCGTGGGGTTGGAGGGCAGCCTAGGGAGGGCATCATGGCCTTGGTATAGCGCAATGGCGTCTTACAGCCCACCACAGGGTGAGGACCAATGGTATGTCTGCAGCACAGGCAGCAAGAAGCACGTGAGCGCTGGAGGCTTCTGCTCCAGGGGCCTTGCTGAGCACTGATCAGAGAGCACCAGCTGCCTCACCTGCAGTGCCTGCGGGCATTTGGAGCTCCTCGCTCTTACAGCACTGCAGTGCTGCAAACCAGCAAGGGAATCTCACTGTATGGAGATGCCTCCTTCCCCTCGGTTGGGCTCATGGCAAGGCTGTACCAGGGTCACAGAGCCTCCTGCTAAGCAGCAGCAGGGACTGTGGGTTCTTGCTGGATGAAGCTATGCAAGGGTATAACCACTGGTGTTTTGTGCCACCGTGGCCCCTCTGTCGGTGCAGGATTTCATTCCACAGAGTCAGACAAGGAGGCTGGTGCCATGCGGCCCAGGCTGCCAGGAGCACGAGGCAGCAGGCAGCAATGTGTCAGTCATTCAGTGCCTGAAGCATGACAGAGCTGTGTTTAAACAGTGGATAAAGACCTCTGTGTGCCATGAGGGCTTGTCTTGGCCCTCTGCCTGAGAGTATATTCATCCACATTATGCCCATGTTCTCTGTTCTCCGTAGATTATTTTTCTACTGCAGCCTCTCAATTCACTGCAGTACATGGCTCAGCAAGCTCCCTGTATAATGAGCACGTCCCTCTGACTGGGAACAGAACACCATGATGGAGAAACAGCACACTGCTCCAGAAACCCTGTGTGTCTGTGAGAAAGGGCAATACTTGGCCTGATTAAACCCCAGCTTTCCTAGGAATGCTCCAAAATTCAGTGTGGTTATTCACACCCCAGGCTTTAGTGCTCTCACCAGAGCCATGTCAATGTGCTGGTATTTCCAAAAGAGGTCACAAGACATGTTTTTCTTTTGAATAAAGAAAGAATTTTGTTTTCTAGTCCTCTCTGGGCTCACAAACAGCTGAACTGATGGTTCAAACTAAAAAGAAAAACAAACCAATTATTTTCTAGCAGAGACTGTGTCTTGAGAATTTAAATCCAATAAAAGGTATAAAAAATACATCACTCAAAAGGTTGGAATGGGAATAGCAAGGGGCGCTTCAGTACGGGTTAAGGCTGTAGCCAATGCTCTTGCTCAAGAAAGACAATGGACCTTAGATTACTGAGAAACTGCACATTTTTATCACTTGATATTTTTGCATTGGCTACTTTTTAAAGTATGTGTCTAAGACAGCTTTTTAAAAGGAATCGGGATACTACTAATGCACGGTGTTTCTACAAAAATTGTGAATCACTGACTCTAAAATCAAGGTTATCTTTAAAATTACATTTTGTTAATATTTATTTTATACACACATGTATGTGCATAAATATATGTGCTTATCTGATACCTCAAGGGTGCCTACAAGAAAGATTAAGAGGGATTTTTTTGCAAGGATGTGTAGGGACAGGACAAGGGCAACGGCTTTAAGCTGAAAGAGGGTAAATTTAGATTAGATGTTACGAAGAAATTCTTCATTATAGGGTAGTTGAGACACTGGAACCAGTTGTGCAGAGAAGCTGTGGTTGCCCCATTCCTGGCAGTGTCCAAGGCCAGGCTGGACAGGGACTGGAGAAACCTGGTCTAGTGGAAGGTGTCCCTGCCCATGACAGGAGGGTTAGAACTGAATGAGATTTAAGGTCCCTTCCAACCCAAACCATTCTGCGATTCTCTGATTCCATGATTTCATGACATATATATATACACATATATATTTAAGCATGCTACATCCAGATTCTGGCTTTCTCGCCTCCCTTTTGAGACCTCTGGGGCATCTCACCCTCACGGTGTCACCAGGAAGTGTGTGGATAAGACGCGCGGGTTCACAGAAAGGGAAGGCCAGGCTTATGGAGCGCCGTGGCCACCTGCCAGCTCTGCCTGCGACACCGACAGAGCGCTGGGCATCGCCGCCCTGTGACACCCCTGATTCTGGGGAGGAGCGATGGTTGGCGGGGCGAGGGGAAGAGAGGGATCTCAGCAGCATCCCGGCAGCGCAGGCAAATTGATAACGGGAGAGAAAGATGTCGTCCCTCCTTTCGACTGCCCGGTTTTCTTCCCTCCCTCCCGGCAGTGGGGCTGAGCCGGGCGGTTCTCCCGGACGGTCGCTAGATGTCGCCCTCGGGCCGCGGGCGCTGCTCCTCACCCCGTTCTTCCGCGCGTTCCCTCCTTCTCCCTCCCCAGGAACCGAATTGCTCCGAAGCATCCCGGTTTCGCCTGACAGCCGGCCGGATTCCGGAGGTGCCCTTCGGCCTCAGCACCAGCCCCGCAGTCCTATCCCATTACGGCGTCGAGGCGAACACCGTCACGCTATTCCGCATGGTACGTGAGCGCTCGTTGCGGCGTGGAGTGACGTGGAACAGCGTGTCGGGGGAGAGCACCCAGCGTGCCGCCGCCGCCGTGGCCAGATGACCCCGGGGAGCCAGGCGGGGTGAGCTGCGGCTCCCCCTAGCTGCTGCCGCCTCGGGAAACAGGGTGCCATGCAACGAGCTGTATCCCCAAAGTCACCTCCCCAGTTCAGAAGTTCCCCTGCCTGCTAGGGTTGATGAGAGGGGCTCTAAGACAACTGCTAAAAACCTGCCCGTGGTCACGGTAGAGAAGAAGTGAAATCTCCCGGAAGTAGTGGCACAGAAGTATAAAGCTGCTCATCTCTTAGACATTAGGAAGGAATTCTTCGCTATGGGGGTGGTGTCACACTGGCGCAAGTTGCTCAGAGAAGCTGTTGGCTGCCCCATCCTTGGCAGTGTTCAAGGCAGCGCTGGACAGGGCTTGGAGCAACCTGGTCTAGTGGAAGGTGTCCCTGCTCATGGCAGGCATCTTAGAGGAAGCCAGATAACAAGGCTTGTCATTGACGGTCACTGCTTGCCCACCTAAAAGCACATCTGTAGAGCTTCCTGCACCAAAGAGGCCTTTTACTTTTTACTTGCAGAGTGCCCATCACCAAAATATGCAACATTTATTACGCCTGATAAGGTTTTCCATTTTTAGTGTTTGCCCTATGGATCTGGCCCAGCACCCACTGTAAAGAATGATGTCTCTGTTTCTGAGTGACCTGCCTGGAGCTCAGTTTTACTTGGATGGGTTTCGGTGGTTTTGGTAAGGCTCCTGAGACGCACAAAGAGCATCTAGAGGCCATGTTACAGTGGATCAACACAGCAGGCATGATATCAAATCTTGCCAAGCATCACTTCAGACAGCCAAGGCTGCCTCAATCAGTGCACAACTTTTCCATCATGACTGAAAACAGATCCAGACCAGGTCTCTGCAGTTATAAATGCTCTGCAACCAAAAGAAGTCCCACACTTTTTCTGTCTGCTATACTATGATTTGCAGTTATTCCCTAAATCAGCTTTTGGAATGGGCCCATTAAAAATGTTACTTTGCAGTTTCTTAGGGATTGGATACAGTTGTATTCAGCTGTAAGTGCTGGTGCCTCACTGAATTTGAAGCTACTGAAGTTTGAAGTTTGCTGTAATTTAAGGAGATGGTATTGAGAAGGGCTGTATGCTTGCTTCAAGAGTACCGAAAAAAGCTAAGAGCAAGTATTCTACTGGTTATATCCATTTCCTGGTGCGGCCCCTTCTCACACAAGTGTGGCACTAGAATGCTGGAGAGAGAGATGTATCTGAGGAGAGCGGCCCTAGGCAGCACAAGATGTCCTAAAAGCCAGTGAAGTCTGTTTTGTCAGCAGAGCTCTAAGCACGCCCTGGGAGGGGGTGTGCAATGAAGACACACTATGTGTACTAGGGAAACTAAATGTGACAGCTTGGCCAAGTCCTAGATCCAGGTTGGTCAAAGACTGGACAAAGGCAGCTTGTTCCCCTTCCTTTCTCATCGTCCCCTGCACCATGTTTACCACCGGTATTACCCAAATAATTCAAAAAGGATGATCTAAGAGTGAGCAATAGGTAGGCAGGTCCCTTTATTTGACCTTTCATTTGCTATGTGCAGGTGTTGCAATTTGAATTGACACCCATCTCCATTTTGTATCTTAGTCATGGTGATTTTCTTCCAAAAATACTGAAAAGATCCTTTGTTTTTCATTGTGGCAGATAGGGAGGATGACTGCATTGGGAGGGTGTTCGATAAAAGAAAATGACTGGATTGTTAGAATTTGGATTATATTGAATATTCTTTGTTCACAGTCCAGTTTTTGCAGCTGAACTCTTGTTTAATAAGGGAAAAAAAATCCCAACAAAACAAAACAGAAACCAAGCAGGAACCTAATACATTAGTCAGGTTTAAACGTGGTCAACAACTCACTTATCTAATTGCCAGTTTTTCTTAAAGTGAGTTATTCAGATAAATTATTTTTCCTTTTATTCTGTGCTGAATACTGTGTAGGAGCAAGGGATCAAAGACAAAAAGGAAAAGAAAAAAAGAGCTGAGACAGGATCTTGGAATCAAATACTTATGTGAAGAATACAAAGATGTGTGACCAGGATAACACTGAATCAGAAGCATAAACTCATTTTTACTTTGCTTTTGCAGAGCATGAAACACTTAGAATGCTTAGAAGTTTAAATTGTAATTGCAGTAGGAGGATAGGCTGCTGTCAACTGTTGACACTTTTTTGCATATGGTGAAGGGAAACTGATTTATTCTAGTGAGGACTCTGGCCTGATAGACCTATAAAGAACATAATTAACCGATGATAGTAAGCTAGTTGTATGGAGCGATAAAGACATTTTGACTGGATCTTCAGCTATTAGATGCAGGCTATTTCCCAGCCTTATTTCCTTAAAATCATGAATGTTGAGTGCAGGTTTAAGAAGTTATTATCCCCAAATGGAAATCAGATGTTTTAAGAAGCCCATGAAAGTCAAGAGAGGACTTTCTGTGGAGTCTGGAGTGCTTTAGATTGGTTCCCAAGGCCTGTCTGTTCTCACCCATGAAGGTGTCACATTGACCTGATCTCATTTACTTGAGTAGAGCTGCCCTTTCATTTTATGCAGGAGGAAAGTCTATGAAAGAAATGATGCTGTGCAGTCTGAAAAGCACCAGTTTGAGTTGCCAGACAGGGTGCTGTGGCCCCCTACCAGATCAAAGACCTTTCAAATGGCCACAGAACAGCAAAAATGGCTTTAGATGTCTGCACACTGCTGGAAAAACTAACACAAGCACTTTCAGAGGTTGTTACAGATGCAGACAGTAAAATATGGGCTATGCATGTAGACTTTTCCTCAGCCCTGAGAACCGCATTCAACATGTGTATCGAAGGCCTTCAAATACCAAACTTTGATCCTATTACGTGTCAGAGCCCAGCATCCCCATGGCTCAACTCAGTCATGTCCTGCATATACTGCAAGGCAACTCTGCCCCTTCAGGTGGTTTAGCTATCATTCAGTGGTTGACTTTTTTTTTTCTGTTTACAAGGTCACGAAGACCTCAATAAAATCACATCATCTGGGGAGAGAGAGGGAATGTGGGGAGATATGTGGCAGGGTGGATTTTCCTCTAAAGCTAAAATGTGCTGGCATGATATTTTTCTTTTTTTTTTTCTTCTGCTGTACTGGAAAAAAAAAATCCTCTTTTTATTGGAGAGATTTCCTGCTTTCACAATGTTTCCAGGAAATCCATACAGGCCCATGCCAATGTTTATTACTTGCAGAAGAAATAGAGTAAGCAGATGAAGATTTTGAAAAGGGATGTAAAGCCAAAATCAATGCTTAGAGTTAGGCTATTTCATGATATCTCCGCACAGCACCTGGAACAGTTTATCAGCTAATCCTCCCTGTCTCCAGTGCATCAGGAGAGGATACTGTATGGATGTCTGGAGCCCTTGGTGATTTCTGTAATGCCATGAGTTCGCCTTGTCTTTGGGAAACAGAAGGAGGGTGGAAGATCCTTATCGAGCAGTGCAGGCTGATCTCTGTAGGTGCTGGACTTTCAGAAGTGGGGATTATGTGGAGATGGGGAGAGGGTGGTGGTGTCCAAGGGGGTGTGTGCCTCTGTGAGTGAGTGCCAACAGTGCCTCTGGAGGGGGTGATAGGAGCAGAGGACAGCTGTGACTGTTGGTGTCTTTGCTTGTCTTCAGGTAGACAATCAGCGGAAGGATCTGGATATGAATGACGATGATATTGATGCTGAGAAGATGACTCGTTTCATTCGGATGAATGAGCTCCGCCTGGTGACAGAGTACACCCCTTCGGTAATTACAAGCTCCCCACAGCCCTCACCCTGGCACTTGGCCTCCTCCTCAAGAACATCCTCTGATCCAAAAGTTTGCATATCCAGATGTGTGTGAAGGTGGTGGCAATGGTGTGGATGGAGGAAGGCACACAGTTCTGCTGCAATTCCGTATGGGGACAGGAAGCAAATGCTGTGCTGGGGCATGCAAGTGGGGTGGGGAGAGGAAGGAAGACATGGTGGTTCATTTCGCTTTCCAGTAATTTTGGGGTGTTGGTGGGCTGAGAGCTCCATTTCTTACCACTCCTTAGCAGTGCTGCTTCCTCCCAGCATGGTATTTGCCATGTTGTGCAGTGCCTGAAGACTCTTCTCAGCCAGTTCCCCTCTCTTTGACTGAGAAGCCTAGAGAAACCTGGAAACTTGAGTGACCTACTGCCAGAAGGCAGACTTCTTCATGGCCCAGCAGCACACATGGCTTGATGTAAACCCAGCTATTTGAAGGCATATTCAAAAGTTAGTTGGAAACTTCCCAAGCAAAATTTTTCCCATTCCCTCCATCCCTTACTTCAGAATTCATCAGTTCAACAACAAAAAAGTCAGACATAGGATGCTCCCATGTTGGACATCTTCATTAGCTCATGCATCTGACCAGCACTGGCAGGATGCCAGTGCTCTTTCCTGCTACAGAGAGTGACAAATGATTTAGGCTCCTCTGGAATCTCAGCAGTTCAGTGGTCGCATTGCTGTGAATTCAATAGGTCTTAGAAGTCCAGGTGGCCGCAAGGCTGAGACTTCATCATCACTGATGGGTTCTGTTGAGGAATTCTAGATAGCTGCGACAGTATTGACCTGGATCAATTTACTGAAAGAAGAATGGGCCAACCTCTTTCAAAGCCAATCTTTTCAAGCTGATGTCAAGGTTCAGCTAAGAGGGCTGACAAATTCCCTAGTTCAGGCGCAGCCTGCCTCTAGAGAGAGCATTTTGTTTTGGGAATACAACATTTTGTTTCCACAATGAAACACTGGAGAAGTTCTGTCATTTTCTGGAAAAAAAAAAAAAAAAAAAAGAAGAAAAAAGTGAATGTTTTTCCATATTGATAAAAGGTTTGAAAAATTAGTTTTAAAATTACAGAGTATTTCTGGGGACAGAGAAGCCTTATCCTGTCCCACTGTCCTTGCAGTGAACACTCAAGACATGTCAGAAGTGATGTTCTTGTTATATGTTATCTTTATAATTGCCTAGGCCTTTTGAACCTTTGGACCTTTTACTGCATCTCTCAGCAATTAATTAGATCATGACTCTTTCTTCATGTGTTTCTGCTGATGCTTTGGGCTCTTGCTACCTGATGTCCTATTCATCACTCAGGCTATCTCCCTTGACAGAGAAGCCCTGAGCTGTTCAGCTGGTCCCCTCCACCCTAACTGACAGTACATACGTTGTTCCAGTTTTTTTTCCAGGTGCTCTGGAGTCCTGTCAAGGTGCTGGAGTTGACAGTGCCTCCTGCAGTCTCCAGCCCAAATCCCTCCCACCTCAGCTAATGTAGCTTGGGTTTTGGTAAATATTTATTCCCAGTGCATATGCTGTTTACATCTAAGAATGCTGCCGGGCAGCAGAGGCTGGGGTCATGTGGATCACATTGAGTGCTGCCAAGATTTTCTCCCCTCGTCCAGGGGCCCTGACTGTTTCCCCACATACTTCAAGGATTTTCAGTGATGCTTACCCTGTGGGCTTTCCAGAAGAGTCAGATGTGACCCAGCCATGTTGATGAGCTTTGCTGATCGCTATTGCACAAGGTTCCGTGGACAGCTACACCTTTGTGTGGAGCTGCAGGAAGAGCTGCTGCTCCAGCCCTGCCCTCTCTCAGCCCAGACTTGTCATCTTCTAATACAAGACTCTCTCAACCCACCCTTGGTGCTGGGTGGCTTCACCCTTACTTTCAGCCCTGTCCTCTCCCATGAGGTTTAATGCTCTCCAGCCTTCTTCTGCATCCCCTCTACTCTCCCCTTCCCCATCTGCATGCCACCAGAGAAGTGAAGGGATACAAAATGCCTCATAAACATGAGGCTAATGGCAGAGTCCTGGCTCTCAACAACTAGATGCTTCATGATTCATGGCCCTTGCCAGTGTGCACTCCCTGACCCCTTCCTTATTACTCCTGGAGCGTGCGGAAACTTTTTTCTTCTGCTGGCAGGGAGCTGCACAGTCCACACTTCTGTGGTTTCAGTGGCACGGGGTAGACAGCATCTCTGATCCAGCTGCTGTTTAGTTTGAGGGAGAGGCTGCAGGGATACAGGAAGCGGGTAGCAGGAGGAGCAAAATGATGAGGGAGTGCCTGAAGATGGTGCAGCACCTTCTTGGGCAGTGCCAGCTCTGTATCCTTCACAGAGAGCCACTGTGTTCTGCCCACTTGGCCCTTACCCAGGGGATGAAGAGCAGCTGGCTCCAGGTCTCCCAATATGAGACTGCAGAGGCAATTTTAACCCTCAGCACTCTGGAATGCCCAGGCCCTGGCGTTGCTGAAACTGTGAGCTCATCCCCATCCTACACACAGCTTGATGCTAAAGAAATAAGGAAAGACACCAACCCTGACACTATAAATCCTTCCCACTTACTTGCTCCCATTTTGGCCAGGTGCTGGATCTCAGTCATTCAGGGCACCCTTATGTTCAGTGTTTGCTGGCCTTCCCTCTCATCTTCCTTGCCCCTCTAGTTTCCAGCTTGCTGTATCCAGGAAGTCCTCCTTCCTAGTCACTGACTATCCTGAGGCCAGTGATGAATCCTTGTGGTCTTTAGACTCTCATCTTGGGAATAAGCAAAGTCATGAGGTCAAGCGCTTCCACAGAGCACCCAGATTGGATCCCTCCTGCTTTAAAGAGATCCCTTTTTTGGGAGGCTGATTTGCAAAAAAATCTAAGCTGAGACAAAAGGACTAATGTCCCTTCAGTGCTGCAACCAATGTGGATTGAATGTTCTCAATCTTCTTGTCTGTGTCTGTTTCCCTCTCTGTTTGTGGTGGCAGACAGCAATAGGTGTGATGCAGAGCTCATTCCAGCTTCACCTTCTCCTGGTCACAGACAAAACATCCCCGAAGTATCCCGAGCAAATACGCAAATATCGGGAGGCAGCAGAGCTCTTCAAGGGAAAGGTAAGTCCAGAGATTTGGAGAGCGGTGATTTCTTCAGTGGATGGGGATGGCATTATCTCCTTCTCTGTGGATTAGGGGAGCAAACCCAAGTGGCAGGAAAAGAGGGTTGGTTGGATAATTAAGTGGAGGGGTTGGATCTGTTCACCTTTTGCCAGTTTTTCTCGTTGTAGGGAAAATATCCTCTGTATCTTGCTCCTCTGCTCCCTCAGTGGGACATCATGTACTTCCTTACTTCTGGACCAGTTTTGTTCCCTTGTATTAGGAGATGACAAACAGCTGCTGCACTTCAGTCTGGTGATGATTGCATTCCACTGGTGTGAGACATGATTTTGTATATACAGCCTGCAAGATGCCAAGGAGCGTTACATAAGTAACCAGTGATAGCAACTAATGCCACAGCGATTCTTAACCCTTAGCCTTCTGGTTGTATCCTGGGGAAACAACTATTTTTAAAAGAGTTGCAAATATGTTTGTCAGATTTCCCCACGCTAAAGTGATGGGATAGATGGTGTCTTTCAGAGAAATTCTGTCTGGTTCCCACACCGCTGTGGTCAGAACTCCCCAAATAGTAAAGATCCCATGGCTGATTCTCTGCCAGCAGCTGGATTACAGGGGAATTTGTGTTCATGGAACAGACAAAGGAACTGGCAAGCAAAGGAATGCATTTGGGGCAAGGGAGAAGATTAGAAGGGAAGGGGCAGAAGATCACAGTGGGGGGAAGGCTGAGCTGAGAGGCAGTGGAAGAAATCTTCCTGGGTGATGTGTGGAGCTGGAAAGAGAAGGTTTGAGAACATAAACATCTGAATGCATCTGTTTGTGGTACTGAAGGGGCAGATTAAAAATTAAGTATGTAATACTCAAATGGAGGGGTCGCCTCAGAGCTTCTAAAGTCTCGAGACTTGTTTATGGCAAGACTACTTTGGACCTTGCCATCTGTCCCACCCACTGGAAACCATGCCTCAGAGTAAAAAGGTCTCTTCAGAAGTGTTTTGCTTTGATGAATACTTAGTGATAAAAGAAATTTTGCTTATCTGAAAAATTACAGCTGTCGCTTGTGAAATGTGTGTTATAGTAACACCACTAGCACTGTCCTCCATGAGCACATGAGCAGCAGAGTTTGATACAGGTCTCCCTACTCCAAGCAGCTAACTCTTCCAACATAACACATTACTGTTTAGCATCACTATCTTTTGCTGATGCAACTGCAGCTAGCTTTCTCTCCATGTGACATACCTAGATCTGAGAAAATGTGAATAATTTTCCCAGAAATAATTCACAAAGCATTGGATAAAACGTTGTACTGAAGTCCAGATAAATTATGGATCGCCAGCAAACCAAATCTAACTTCTTTTTTTTTTTTTTTAATTCATCCAGGCAAGTTTCCCAGTCTAGAAGTTTCCCACAGTAAAAATAGAGATTAAAGTTGTGGGGATTTAAGTAGTTATTTCTACTGCAGTGGTACTGAAGAGCATGTAGATGAAAGGACTTAGAGTTTAATGAATCATTTTTCACAAAGGACTGCCACTCTGAGGAGTAAATTGTGATTTGCGCTGCCCTCTTGCAAAGCAGTAAGAAAGAACTAAGACCCCTCTGTTTGGGTCTTAGATCTGGATAGTAAGGAGTAAGCAAAACAATGTGCCCACTTAGGTTTGTCTCTTGCTCTGACATGTAGAAAGACATGAATCAGTTCGGGTATCAGGAGCAGCCACTGAACGATACCACAGAAATCTCTGCTAGCTAATTTTCCTAAGTGGAGTTATCTGTTGTCAGGATCACAAAGTTAACTCAGGTTTACTTCAAAACAAGTAAAGTATTGAGTAGGTTTTGCCTTTTTGCAGCTCACAGATTATGTGTGAATAAATGCAAGATTTGTGACTTGAATTTTATTGAGGATTACCAGTGAATAATTCGCAGCCTGTGGGCTGGTGGTGAAAGGCTTGTTTGTGCTGCAGGGTTTGTGCTGTCAGTGGTTCAAGCAAGGAATCGTTGTGCAGTGGAGAGGTGTTCAAGCTCCCTCTGAGCATGTACCACTGCATCCATCAGCACTTTACAGTGGTTGCAGAGTGCCAGAACAGAGTGGGGAGACTTGATGTGTGTTGCAACTTCTTTACAAGCCAGTGCAGAACACAAACAGAGCCTCGAGATGGTTCCCAAGCAGGAGAAGGGGTACCTATCCTTTCCCACATCTCTACTTTGCTCTAAGGGAAGAGGCGTCCTTGTCATTGTCATCACTAGCTGCAGGGAGAGGAGAAATTTCTTGCTTGCATTGATGGAGAGATGAAGTGTAACTGCTCCTGCAGAGTGGCTGGTTCCAAAGAATGAAGAAAACCAAAGAAAAGAGAATCATTTAGGTTGAAAAAGACACTTAAGATCATCAAGTCTAACTGTTAATAGATCATGAGGAAATGATTCATCTGCCCGTTCCTTGATTATAGTCCCTTCATCTCTGGTTTATGGTCTTTTCATTTTTGCCTGAGAGGAAGCTGAGATTTTCAGCTGGAGGATCCACGAGGCTGTATGGGGAGGACTGTTACTTGAAAAAAGCCTGAACTTCACCCTGAGCAGTGTCTGAAAGCAGTTTAGATTTTATCATGGAACTTGGGGTCTATAGAATGCTGGAGAGGAAAATGCGAAGGTTAGATGATGCTAAGACAGCAAGAGCTGGCAAGATTAAGATTGTAATACTTTTCTAGCAGACGCTGAGAAACAATTATGGGTGAGTAACATTGAACAGACGGAGCTCAGGGCGCTACAGCTGCAGAAGTGAATCCACCAGCCTTCTTGGAAGGATCCCACTGCAATCAAACGTTCATATTTGGGAAAGTACTGCCAAGAGTCCAGGCTTTCTACTGGAAAGGAAATGTCAGGGTTTGTATTGCTGAGCCAAATTAGCATAAGCATCTTCAATTTTCTTTCCACAATATCAGAGCATAACATGTCAATTACAGCTGGCATACCTCATGGATGTTTGCAGAAGTTTCAATAAGGTGATGTTGGGAATAACAAAGGCAACTTTTGCTGCAACTGATGTAACTGGTTTACAATGTCAAAATTATTTGGGTAGAGATGTTTACAAAGTCGCTTTTACTTTATATGTAGGCCTATTTAGAAATGGGTTCTGAGAAACTCCTAAGAGCCCTTCAGGAGTACTTCCATGGAAATGAAAGGAGGGTGCCCCTTCTTTTTCAGGCAGTCATTCATACACTTTTGATTTTTCTTGTCAGTCATTGATAGCCCCAGAACTGAGAGGGATAATATTTAGAGATGTCTTGTCTAGCCATAACCAGGAGAGCCTGTAAATTGATTGTCTATGTCATTTAAAGGTATCTGCAGTAAACTTGTTTTTGTAGCTTCCTTTTATTTGAATTCATGACTGATATTTTTGTTTTGCTCTGATGTATTATGCAAGCTATGTAAGAAATTGCTCAATCTACAGAACTTAATCTTTTTGCTTATACATTCTCCTCAAAGAATGGAGGTTACAGCTTCATGAAACTCAAAGTCAAACACTGGACATGAGGTTGATCATCCTTACTGTTTATCATTGTTAGAGGAAAAACTAAGCAACACCAAATTGGTTTCTACCACTGCAGTGCTATTTGCAATTAACTTTAATTCCTTGGGTAATGACATCATTCTGTGTCTTAGTATTTACCAGGAACTTGATGTTCTAAAAGCATTCAACCAGGAATCAAGCTGTCAAGACACCAAGATGGCACCACTGTACAAAATTTTATGAAAGAGAAATTTGCAGGTGACAATGCACAGATAATATCATGTGTGGAGGGGAGAATTTGTGTCAGGAATTCCTCATCCATGCAGGTGATCTTTCACTGCCTGTAGCAGCAGAGCTCTGAATGCAGGCAAGA
The DNA here is from genome assembly GCA_017639245.1 of Myiopsitta monachus. Classification (NCBI taxonomy): domain Eukaryota; kingdom Metazoa; phylum Chordata; class Aves; order Psittaciformes; family Psittacidae; genus Myiopsitta; species Myiopsitta monachus. Next base: position 63,497,673 of record CM029920.1, read on the forward strand.
AAATTGCTACAAAATGAAACAATTTCATAGAAATAATTTCAGCATGAAAAAAAAACCAACAAAAAAACAAACCCAGCTATTTTACAGGATAGGATGAAATAGAAAATGAAATTTCTATCCAGGATGGAACTACCTGGTTTCTAGCAGTGATGTGACAGTTGGCATCATAAGTCAGGATATGTTTTTGTGAATTATAGCTTTGGTAAGTTGTCTGAGCGAAGGCTTTAGGCTCCTTTCAGCACTGATAGAGAAGGACATGTCCTTCTTCTCCTCTAAAATAGGTGGGATAATGTGCCTGCCACCCTTTATTGCAGAGGTTACGTGAATGACTGATACAAGACTAAGATCTGGATGTCAGATGTTAGACAAAGTAATTATTGTCTCATGGCCAGTGTAATTTTCCATGGTCATTGCATTCATTCTTTGTGATTGGAGCTGACTGTGAATCTCTGGACAAAATTAATTCCTCATGAGAAAATGCCAGGTGGCATCTATCATGGAAATGCCCCCACCGAGAAACTTGCTTGTTTTCTAGCTGCTGAGGAGACCAGCCTTGCAATGCTTGTTGTCTCAGTACCAGCACACCTTACAGACTGCCTCACAGGTGTGACTCGGAGGCCACACAGGTCTTGGCAGGACCCCTGGAGTACATTCAGTGCAGGGTGCACATCCTTTTGCTGAAGGAGGATTCATCCCACATCACAACACCTACCAAGAATGTGTCATTTAAGATAAGCCTTAAGATGTCTTATTTCAAGTGACAGTGGGCAAATGCAATTGCCGTCTCTCCTGTATTTTTGGAATATGAGGGGAAGGAAACTTTTGCTGTACTTTGGCATCCTGTAACTCCGTGAGCCAAGTGTGAGTTATTAGAGAGATCCAAGTCAGGAACTGTGAATGATGACATCTCAGCCTTTCTAGCTGAGGGGCCAGGTTTTTTTTGTGGCTTTGTTTTCTTTTGTAAGGAAGAAGATGTTTGGAGATCTAAACCCCAACTTTTTTGTTCTTTTATTCTTACTCTATTCTCTGTATTCATAGGTAAACTATGTGCAGCTTTTTAGTTTGGGGATTCTTAACAAAGGCTGGAAGCTTGATAAAGTAAGAATATTGACTGATATTTATTTATGTTACCATCTTTTTTAAAGGTGGAGGATATTTTGTATAGAAAGTGATATTTAACAACCTAAATATTCTAATTTATTTTTTTTTTAGCTTCTTGCTTAACATTTGATTTAAAAAATGTTGCTGTCTAGTGACTCTTTCATAGACAAACCTAAAAGCTGCTGAATGAACTGGTGAAAATGTGATTCCTTGTCCTGTACCAACGCTCTGAAAGTGCTTCTCTCCAACACTGGCCTCTGTTTCCAGCTTGCTAGTTGGAAGGAGAGCCCTAAAATATAAATATTGATGTTCCATCAGAAAGTTTCCTAGATTGGGTGCTTAGACCTGTGACCTTTAGATTTGTGGCCCTTCTCTAGTTAATCTGTTTAGCATTTTATCCTGAAAAATTTAGCACTCAGGGAGAAGTTTCCACAACCTGTCTGCTCACTAGCTTGTTTTCCTTGGGGTGCAGTTGACTTTTGGAATAGAAATTGCAAGTGGTAAATACCACATATCCAGTGAAAAGTATTGTTCCTGTTTCTGTATTGCAGTGATTAACCAGAGTTAAACCTTACACTGACCTAACTGTCCATCCTTCCCATAGGCTGTTTCCTCGGAAAGTTTCCAGATATATTTGGTTTTTTTATAGAACACAAATTTAATAAAGAATTTGAGATTTAACAAGTTTATTTTTAGAGAAGAACAAAGTTTTGAACTAACTTGCATATTCTTGATCTAAAAGAAAGAAAAACATGAGTCACAGCCTGGGAACCAGACACATCGTCTTCACATTGCATTACTTTTCTTTTTTTAAACTCTTTTTGTTTTTTGTGTAAGTTAAGTCATATCCATGCCCATAGGTACATTGAATATGCTAGGCCCAGTAGACTGCACAGGATAAAGAGAAGATAAAATGGTGCATGATAGCTGGACATTTGTTTCATCGACTTGGATGTCAGCAGCCAAGTGAATCTATTTAATCAGGTCACTGATTAAATTTTTCAATTGCTGTATTTTTTATTTTTTCTTTTAATTTGTACATAATGTTTGCAATAGCATTAACAGATAATTTAACAAAGATCTTTGAGATAGCTGTATATTTTATTATTAAACTTTCAGATTAAAACCATTTAAATTTATACCAATTCCTACTGCACCTGTAAGATCTCAGTTGAAACTTATTCTTAAAATAAAACCATGGAACTGCTCACCATTTCTGCTAAATCTATACTATTGAATCATAGAATCACAAATGATTTGGGTTGGAAGGGACATTAAAGATCATCCAGTTCAAACCTCCCTGCCATGGGCAGGGATACCTTCCACTAGACCAGGTCGCTTCAAGCCCTGTCCAGTCTGGCCTTGAACACTGCTAGGGATGCGACAGCCACAGCTTCTCTGAGCAACTTGTGCCAGTGAATCGTATGTCAGAATCCTTAGCTTGATCTTGCTCTCCAAGACTATTCATGAGCCCAGAAAACTGTATGTTGTTCTTGTCTTGGCTTAGTCATTGTTTGGCTTCTCTCCCCAGGTCTGAACAACCCTCCACTGAGCTGGGCTGCATGGACATTGGTGTCTTGCCACCAATTAGTTTCCTAGGTGGTTTCATCTTCATTTCTATTCACTGCAGCTGACTTAAATGCATCCTTGGTGTTTGGCTCTCTCATGTTCTTAAGCTTGCAGGCTCCTGCTGCCCTATGCTTCACTCCCACAGTCTTGCAATTGAGTTTGATTTTTACACACCAAAACACCTTTTCACTCTGCCACTCTGGGTCTTCCGTGGATGTGATCTTGTCCAAATATCATGCAAGGAGAGGAGTCAGCTTTTTTTGCATGTGCCAGTAAGATAAAGGACATTTTGTTTCCTCAACTACTAACAGAATCGAAGTGGAAATCGCCTTCTTGCCGTAGTGTAGATATATTTTTAAAGAAGGTAAAAGAAGACATTCTGTTTGGTAGTGTAAGGCTGGACTTGATGAAATACAGAAAAATGCACTGTGTGGAGCAGTTACATAGTGGCAGAGGAAAGTGATGTCCTAAGAGAATATAGTAGGCTTTCTCTAACTCTTTATAAAAACATTGCTGTTAATCTTCATATGATCACTGTCTGGGGAGCTGTTCTCTCAGTTTCCTTTTTGCTCACGTTTCCTCTCCTATTTCCATCACAGATTCTCTTTATCCTGGTAGACATTAATTTGAAAAGCAATGAACGAACAGTGTCATTCTTCAAACTGAAGAAGTCCCAGCTGCCAGCTCTGGCTATATTCAATGCACCAGATGAGGAGCAAGATGTCTTGACTCTGGATGAAGTCTCCGTTGAGCGTGTACAGGACTTCTGTAATGGTTTCATAGAAAGAATGGAGAAGGTAAAGAGGAATTTCTGTACAGTCTACAGAAATCTGGGATCTTGTAGGACAATGCTGTTGCTCACAAGTCTCTCTTCAGTTTCTTGAACTCCTCCACACCCCTGCCACCTCCTCTTTCATTTTCATTTCACCTGGATATCAGGAAAACATTAAATCTAGAGGAAAGCAGAGATGGATGTCTTTGCAGAGCTTCTTTCTTCATTAATTTCTGCCTTCTAGTCTACAGCAAGAAGACTTCGCTGACCTCTGCAACTGTATGAAGGTATCAGTGAAGCATCTGTTTTCTGGGGACAGCAGCTGAGAGACAGAATGAAGGGCGCTTTTGGACACTAGTAAGGCAGCACATGAGAGGGTCAGAGAGAGAGTGGCACGGAGAGGAAGGAAATCTATCAAGAAGGCTACAGAACAGAGTATGCAGAAGCTCAGAACTCTAACAGAGGTCTCTGCTGGTAGAGGGACGATTTAATCTCCCTGTTCATTCAGTGTTAAGAGCTCTCTCTGTCAAGGCTCATCTTCCTATAGCACAGAGGCTTTGTGTGTCAGTACCTTGTGTTGTGCAACTGAAATGGGATATGCAGGGCAGTGGTATAGACAGGAGAGGCATTTAAGCTGATTTGTTTCCTTTTATCACTATGCTGAAGAAATTAAGCAACATCAAAATTGATTTCATGCCTCTCCTGTGTTTTAGGGTGAAGATGAACCTGAGGAGAAGACTCCCAATGAGGAACTATAATTCTTTCTCAGCCATCAGGATGGCTGTTCCCAGAGTCTGTTTCTGGCATATAAACAGTTCACTGAGCCCCACAGCTCAGGAATTCCTGGGATGGTAAGATTATGGGACAAAGTCAGTCATGGATTCCCATCTCCATGCCATGCACATATATGCTGTCTGTCCTTTCTAGGAATCTCTTCTCCCTTCTCATTTGTTGTCTCCAGCTCTCATTTTCTCAGTACTCCAGTAGTTCTGGTATTGCCCAACACTGTGTCCTTCCATGACAGCTCTGTGACACAGCAAATTGGTAATATCAGAAATGAAGAATATAGTTCCCAGAGATGTTTCCCTCATTCTCTTTTCTTTTGGTGCAATGCTGAGTTTCACCGTCAGCCTCTCCTGACACTAGGAACAGATTGGTTGCTTGATGTCGCATGAACTTTTCCATTTATTTTACTAAATAAAACAGAAAGTGAACAGCCTGATTTTTTATGCAAATATGTGATTTCCTACTCCTCATGTCTTTCACTTAAGGACAAAGCCTGTGTATTTCTGAGTGAGTAAGCTCAAAGATCTCCTTTCTCTGAATTTAACCGGGCTTGCAATGCTTAACCAGTCAGATTGCTTGCTAAGAATCATTCCCCATGGAACTGTACCCATCATCAACAGATATTTCCAGCAAGATGAGAGATTTCTGTGAAGGTTTGGGATCAGAACAGCACTGGGTACAGCAGGTCTGAGCTGGTTCAGCAAAAATGAATGAGCCTAAGATGCAGAGTGAGGCTAAGAGGAATGGGAGCTGTGGCAGAAGGGCAGTAGAAAGTTGCATTGCAAGATAGGGGATATCTCCACATCGCATTAGAGAGAAAAGCTAATGTCTGTGTGTTGACCTCAGACATCCCTCAGAGGTCCCAGTGCTGGCATACAGGGGATGGGGACTTTGCATGCTAGGTGTATGAGCCATCCATGTGCTGCTGTACTAGATTCTTGGAGTAGGCTTGCCTCATACTTGGCTGAGCATCCTTTGGCATGAAGCATGGATGCTTCTGTCAAACAGTGACTGCATTGTCTCTCAGGGCTTGAGAGACTTGGCTTGGGGCAGGGAGCCTAAGAGGAGTAGAGCTGAGAAACCTTACTTGGCCCTTTCTCAGGAGTTGGCCCAAGGTGAAGAACTGGGAATAGAAAGAAGTTGTTCTTGCGAATGAGACAAACACAGCTCCCCACCACAGAAGGAGAAGTCAGGAGCTGGAAAGGATGCAAAGTAAGTGGCAGCCACCATGATGAGGGCCACAGCAGGAAGGCTCTCAGTACAATAGAGAGGCAGGTGCCTCTTGCTTCTTCCATGAGGGTCAAGCTGATGCCTTTCATCAGCCTAAGGTTCTGTCTCCCTTGCAGCTGGTCTTAGCTCCTTCCATGCTCTATTGTCCCTTCTACTCTGCTTACCTAAAGCAAATCCAATGCTGTAACAGTTGGTATGGGGAATCAAAATTGCTGCACATTTCCAAGGAAGAGTGGTAATGACCAAAACAATATTCAGGATTGCGCCTTGCGTTGGCAAGGCTGGGCAGCTTTTTCCCAGCCCAGGGAGCTATCCCCTAAGAGGCAAGGTGGTAGGCAATATGGGGTCTTTGAAGCTACATGGTCAACATATAGCCAAGAATTGTTTCCTAAATGAGGCAGTTCAGAAAAGAGCAGGAGAACAGCTGAGTGCCTGTAGTATCAAGTGCTTCTGAGAACCTGTAGTATTGTTTCTGGCCACAGCTGGATAATAACACTGAAGATGTCGAGAGAGATGTGAGTTTGAGGCATTATGCTCTGCATATTTATTTCTTTGGGCTGGTGAAAGTGGAGGCACCTGTCCTCAGCCCATAAAATTGTTCTGCTTGGGCATACTCTCTTTTGAGCAGCCATTTCACAGTGGCTTTGCACCACTAGCGTGTAGTCCCAGAAGAGGACATGTCACCATCATCAGCTGGAGCCTACAAGGCCATAAGGTTTGGTCTATGGGTGTAGTGTTGTCGTGGTTTAAGTCTCCAACCCCCCCACGCAGTTTTCTCACTCACTCACTTCCTTTATTTCTTCCCCCAGTCCCGGGGGAATGGGGAGGAGAATCAAAAGAATTCAACTCACACAGGTTGAGATAAGAACAGTTTAGTAACTAAAGTAAAGTATAACACAAATCACTACTGCTACCACCAGTAATAATAATGACAGGAGAAGTACAAAGAAAAAAGAATACAACTACTCACCAAGCCTGACCCAGCCAGTGCACCCCCCAGCAGCGACCCCCCCAGTACCAAAAACCTGGCCATGCTGTGCACCCCCAGTCCACCACCACACCCTTCCAGGTCTCTGCCCCCCGTGTTCACATCCTGGACATGACGTGCTGTGGTATGGAATAACCTCTTTGGTCAGTTTGGGTCAGGTGTCCTGTCTTTGCTTCCTCCCGGCTCCCCCTCCTCCCTGGCAGAGCATGAGACTCAGAAAGTCCTTGGCCAGACCAAAACACTGCCAAGCAGTAACTGAAAACACTGCTGTTATCAGCACTGTTCCCAGGCTCAAAATCAAAAACAGCGCTGCACCAGCTACCAAGAAGGAGAAAAATGACTGCTACTGCTGAGCCCATGACAAGTGTTCATGTGACAGCAGAAGTGAGCCGTCTCTGCTGGCCTTTTATGTGTCTTTTTTCTTTGAAGCACAAGATTATTCAGAGTGATCACATACCTGCCACTGTTTGGCGCTCTGTATTTGCGTGCTAGTCTTGGAGCTGCAAGTGAAGACTGCTTCTCAGTGGCACTCCTTGGCAAGTGGGACCTTGCCTAGTAGCAACACGTGGCTGCACTGCATCTTGTCTACTGCTTGATGAGTTTCCTTAGGAGATGTTGCTGATGAGCAGATCAAAGTATGCCCTCACCAGCAGTAGGGCCAGGGAAGAGAGCTGTCTGCACCGGATGACCTCTTGGGTGAGCACATGTCTTGCGGTAATACATATGCTTCTAACCTGCTGGATGCTCCTGTGGCTTTTGCATATTGAAGAAAGTCTGCAGAACTACAGGAAAGATGCAGAGGACAGAAGGCTGAAGTGTCAGAATGTCTTGTTGCTTTCGGCTGGTGTCTGAGCCCCAGGGTGTGGGCTGAGGTTGTAGTGCTGGACTAGAAGAGCATCAGTGAAGCCTAAACTTTGGCATGGGAGTTCTCTGTGTAATGCATGAGGCTTGCCAGGCCTATGTGTGCCTGTGCAAAAGGCACTGTGGTGGGAAGATCAGTTGTCTCTGATGATACGGCTGTGTAAAAGTGTGAGCCAGGGCTTAGCCCCTCTGAAACACTGGGGTGCCACAGGTGCCTCATCCCTGTGTCTGTCACACACTACAGCATTGAGGATCAGACATGGCTCACCTCATAGTGGCCCAGAGCTCAGGCAGAGAAAACTCCTTCCAACATCCCATGTCAATGGTACGTGATGGTTTTGAACTCCTGGGTCTCTACCAGTCCTAGAACACACAGGGCAGCATCTCCTAGCAAATGCTCTGCTTTCCCTCGATGGAAAAGTTGCTCTTTTTTTTATGGCTGTAGCTTTTTTCTCCCTAGGAAAGGTTGTACTGCTTTCTCTGTAGTAAGGTGAAGTGGGAAGGTCTTCTGCGAAGACATCTGTGAGGAGCCTTGGCATTGTAAATATTTCCAGTGTCACGTACCTTCAGTGGTCCAGACCAGACAGCGTGGGGGAACTGGCTTGGTCCATGTGTGTCTGAGGTTCTTGTCTTGGTCCTGTGTGGACACAATAGCTGCAGGAATTGAGCACAGCGACGTGACACTTAACTCAGTGCTAGAGGGAAAAAAACAGGACATGAATGAAGCTCTGGTTCTGCAAACAAGCTTGGGACCAAAAGCAATGTCCCCATTGACCGTGTTTGCTGTGTACACAGCTAATTATAGGGACAGCTTTTCAGGAGCTTCATTATGTACATTGGGGAGTTTCATTCCTGCTGTGCCTTCCAGAGCTCTGCACCTAACCAACAACCTCAGGAGCCACAAGGCAGCCACAGGAAAAGCCTCCTCCTTCAGCTGCTCTGTCATACTCGCTGGGACTTGCATTGCACAGGCAGCCCCGGAGTGCTATGCTCAGGATGCCCTGGGCACAGACAACAGTGGTGGTAAAGCCAGGGGGTCTGCATTAATTCCTGTGCTCCAAGGCTTCTGCAATGCAGCTTTGGTGGGCCTAGCTGCTGCGGTGGAGCATCCGAGGTAGAAACCAGAGGCATAATGTTATGAAGGGGCAATCTCTTGTTATTCTGGTTTGGGTTTTGTCCCTCTTGTATTATCTCTCTGACATAAATTTGTGGTGTACTTGGCTCAGATGTTTTGAGCTGGCCAGGGAGGCTGGGTTGGTTTTCAAGGGAGGAAGTGCTGGAGACTGACTGACAGAGGGAAGTGTGAGGGGCTTCTATTCCCTTCAGTATTATGGAGATACCATGGTGTGAGAGCTCCTGCTTTGCAGCAGTGCCTGAATTCAAGGGACATTCAAAATAGCCAAGAGAGAAGCTGAGCCTGCCTGACAGCAAAGCAAGGCTGCAGATACATGTGAGAGCTTCCATCTTTACCACAGGGAACAGGGAATTGTGTTGTACTGTGGAAGATGCAACTTTGCATTCTTCGTTGGTGAGAAAGGGTTTGAATGCTTTCAAAAGCAGAATATTACAAAGACCTGGAGGTTCAGAAAGGGGCTAACATTTTTTGTGTTTTATCCTCCTGAACTGTTGTGGCGGCATAAAGAAGTGAGGGCTGGGTCCCAGGAGGGGGAGTAAATGGTGAAGATTTAGTGTCAGATATGGTAGGAACTGTTGTCCTCCTTATAATAAAAGGATGAAGGGCACAGCTCTCTGATGCCTCTGTTCACCTGGAAGGAAGCTGAACCAGTAAATCAAGCAGCAATAGTAGAAGCAAACCGTTTCTTACAGGTGGAGAGACCACAGGGCTTAGTCACTCTGCACCTCCGTGCAGGATGGCTGTCCCTCTGTACCACTAACAGCAGCCCATGGGCTGGCAAAGAGGTGGGGAGGTTGACATAGGAGGGGAAAATATTGTCTGAAGGATGCAACTGGGGAAGTGGTTTGCAGGACCGTGAAAGAGGAGGGCAGGGAAGAGCCAGAGCCTGGTCAGGAAGAAGGAAAGAACTTGTCCAAGGGGTGATGAGGCAAGGGACAGGCAAGGGTCAGTGAGGGAAGGTGCTGGGTGGGTACCACAGGGAACTGATAATGATGGAGAGAAAAACATAACTGTTTTTTCTGGGGCTGTGAATCAAGTACCTCTTTGACCAGTTTTGGCTCAGTCACTAAGGAAAAGTTAGAGGAATATTCTCAGTGGAAAAATCTGCAAAGCCACAAGATATGCATTGAAGAGGAAAGTATTTTTCTTCCCCTTTTAATTTCTTCCTTTTCTGTTAATGTACCTACAGATCCAGATAGGCAGGCTAGTCCCATGAGCTGCCAAGCAGCATATTTCTCCAGGTTAGAGGAGTCCATGTACAGGGTGAGAAGCCAGACCCATCCACTTTCCAGTCTAAACACATGGGCTGTGTGTGCATTCCAGGTTTTTCCCTGTCCCAGTATATCCCTAAGTATTATATACCCTTCATGTCTCCTACCTACCTCTCTTCCTAGGCCAGAGTGCACATTTCGTCATAGTGTGAGGTGCTTTGTGTAACTCTATACCAGCAATGTCATGTGGCTTGTATAAATGCCTACTTCACCAGCATTATCTCGCCTTTTATCTATCAGCTGAGGTGTCAGTAGTATTGCTATTTGTAACTTTCTGAGACAGGTCTGAGACAGTCATTACTTCCATAGGCACCAGAAGACATAATTAGCATTGATGCAGTCTACTTCTGGTTCCTTGATCTGTGCGGGGAACTGCAGAGAGATGCCAAGTCCTCAGCTATCAGGAGAGCAGGATGGGATCTTGCAGTTTCCCTGGTTTTTGATTTGTTGCTATTCATTGCTGGAATCAATAGAATAATAACCTCAAAAAATATTGTTCATCTGTTTTCTTACCTACAGGGCTGTATGCCTAAAAGCCTGTGGTTTAAAATATAGGTATAATACTTTCAGTATAAATCTGATGTGCTCTAGTGTTTTTTGGCATTTTGGAATTCAATGTTGGAGTTGACCCTAGGTTATTTCATGACTTCCCATTGTAATCAAGACTTTATTTTCCTTGGCTAATTATTTCAGTTCTTTGGGTGAGAAGCAGAAGAAACAGACAGTAACTTACCCCAGATTGTTTGAGGAAGTCTGTGGGCAGAGCTGGAGAGAAATCTCCTGCATCCAGTTCTCCTGAGCCTTAGGCACATGGGCAAAGTTTCTCTCCACCCTCCATCTCCCCGTGACTCCCAATGGCTGTTGTCAGAAGCAGAAATGGCAGTCTTTTTCCATGAATCAAAGGCTACCTTTTTTGATTGCTTTGGTTTGGCATAGCTGAAGCTGAACAGATCTGGATCACTGCTTTCTCTCCATCTCTCACTCATTGCCAGTGAGAGCTTTCCTACTGGAGCAACCACCTTATCCTTACGGAGACTTATGGGGAATGAGCTCCCTTGCCACTTGGCTTTCCCAATGCAGTTGCAGTGCTTTCTTGGATCCCTGGGCATCCTGGATTTCAGACCCCTTCTGTAGCAATGTTTGCAGGCTTTCTCCCTTCTTGAGATTCTGGTAATAAAGCCAATACTTTGTTAAGAAAATATTAGGAAGAGCTAGTTGCACATTAATTTCATAATATCACTCTCAGTAATTGTTAGATAATTAAATAGTATTATATTTTAAATATTTTATTGCAAAGATATTAGGAAAATACCTTTGCATATTAAAAAATATGGCAGGTAAGAGGAAAATGTGAATGAGCTCTTCTTGGTACATTTTAGTCTTGGCAAGACAGTAGCAGAAAGGAAGGGATTGTTAAAGCGAAAGTCTATTTCTCATCCTGTAACTGAGGTAGCAATGCTTATATCAAAGGATCATAATCTTTAAATGGTTGTCAGTCTTCTTTTCACTGATCTGTTCTGTCACCCAAGGAGTCTGGATGCTGCCCCAGCTAATAGGTCTCCTAACTGCTTCTGTCTTTCAGTTCCCTAACATGGAGACAGCATCGTCTTTGGTATCTCTCCTGTAACCTGATAACTCACCACCACTGCATAGAGATGCAGAGCATTCTGGAAAGATGCAGTCCTCCCACTGAGAAGCAGGCAGAAGTAGGGTGACCTAAAGAATCAACCCTTTAGGGTTGTTCTCAGTATCCCAAACAAAGGCCTCTTCTTTCTGCCTTGCTGTCTGTTCAGCAGCGTGGAGACTTTCAAGGGTACAAAGCACCCTCCTTGCTGCTGACTTCCTGTCTCTGTGTAACAGACACACTGACCCTTGCTATGATTTTATTTCTCTTTTTGCTCACCCCATGCTCTGAAGGCAGCTCTGTCCCAAGCATAACCCTGCTGCTCCCAAGGGAAGGTGCTTGCCGCAATGCATGTTCTCCAAGCCCTCCCTTTTAAAAAGAACAAATATCCTATACAAAGGGAGAACAAAGATAAGTGACCAAGCACTCTCGATCAGAGTTGTCATGAAGCAAGACTTTAGCAACATCTGGGCATGGATTAGCTGCCTTTCCCTGGGGGCCCTGTTCACCCAGAGGTTTCTGTTAGCATTCTGAGTCCTGCAACTGGTATTTCAGTGGAGGCCTTCTTGGTAGGTCTGGTTCTGTATTCTAGGACAATAAAACCCTCCTTCTTTTAATAATAAAGATAAGTGTATAAGGGACATTTGAGAAACTGCTGCTTTACCAGCATTGTATTTCTGTAGTTGTTCCTATGAACACGAGGTGGTTCCTGTGTCTGCTTGTCCTGTCCCCACTTCCAAATGCTCAAACACACCTGACAGCAGGGAAGCAATCTCTAAGGTGTAATGGTGCTGCTGGTTTTGTGAGACTAAGTGTGGGGCTGCATCATTACCTTTGTTATGCCAGGGATACTGTGGTCCTGCTTATAGCATGCTCCCACATCCTTGCTGGGACCCTCAACCCTCCCAAGATGAGCTGCTTGGGAGCTGCTTCTTCCTCCTTGCCCATTGCCTTGTATGCCACCAATGTTCTTTAACTCACCTCCGTGCCCCCTTCTTGAAAATCCAAGTAGTAGTGTTTCCTTTGATTTGAGCTGGAGTTAGCTGAACATCTGCCTTGGGCTGAGAATCCATCGAGCATGTGAACACAAAGCCCCTGAAGTGGCTGGCTTCTATTCTGGCCATGACAATCAGCCAAAGGCTTGGCGTGGGTTTATGTTTAATATATTAAATCTGTCTCTGAATTTCTCTGACAGATAGACATGCCATGAATAGGCTTTGTGCATGTGTGGGGACCCCATTTCCAGACGAGTACACTCCTCCTCTGCTTATCCCCCAGCCCCACCACCCATATAACAAATTCCCAGGGACCCTGCTCCCCACATCACTGACAAAGGTATCAAAAGCTCCCACTAACAGCAAGGAGCGGGGCTGGGAGGAATGGCAAAGTTAGCAGCCCCAGAATGCTTCCAAACAGAGAATGAGGAGGCCAGGGTCCTGAGATGGGCCCCAGGGTATCAAGAACTCTGTTTGCTTCTTTGTTGGTTGCACATCTGATACTGGAAACTGCTTTGCCCTGTCATTTGGGCTTCTTTGTGCATGTCCCCGCTGCTCTTCTCACCAGCAGCCAGGGTGCCTCTGTGATGCTCCCATGGACATGGCACCCTCCTTTCCCTCTGATACCCAGGAGACCTTGATATGGGGATTTAAATCTAGCGAGTTAAGTGGAATCCATGTGTTCTACCTGTTCAGGCCCACAGGTATATTTTGTTACTTCATTCCAATTTAGAAACTTAATTTCACAACAAAATCAAAGCCTGGTGAAATCAAAAGTTCAGGCACATGTGCAAGTTAGTTTACAGTGGTCATCCCAGCCCAGTGGCTGTCCAAAAAGATACTTTTCCCTCATCTCCTGAGCCACTGTTCTCCACTGCAACTGCTGGACATTGGCTCAGGTGGTGGGGTTTCATGTCACTGCAGGGGCAGCTGCAGGACAGCAGTGCAGAAGAAACCCTTCCTGGGGCCCAGCAGCTTTTGAGAGAGCTCATATGGTTCAGCAGACTGCAAGAATGAAAGACAGCAGCTACCAGGCAGGCAGGGATGGGCAGGAAACAGCCTCAGCATCAAGCCAGCAGGAGCCTTTTTCTCAGGACCAGCTTAAGGTCAGCTTTGTGCCTCAGTGCTGTGCTGCATGGAGAAGACAGAAGCCTGACCAAAGCAATCTTCCAGCTTACTTTCAGTCAGGAGAGAAGGAGCTAAAGCCAAGATCTCAGCTGTCACTTCAGCCTTGCATCAGATGTCTCTTTTCAATGGCTGTACAGAGCTCCTTGTAACATTCCCACTGCTTTTTTACTGATGGTGCCCCTCTCTAGAAGTGCAAACACACTGTGATAAATTATTTTCTTATGTTCTCACTATCTCAAGTTCTCCCCAGCTAAGGTATAATGATATCTGATATCTGTTTAGCAGAAACCCAGGGGGTCAGCAAGAGATTATCACTAGAGTGATAGCACAGAATGAGGCCAGACAGAACAGGTAATGCAGAAGAGCTCCAGTGACTAGAAAAGAGGGTGAACTTGGGATGCCTGTGTATCTTCCATAATCACCAAGCCCCAGGCTTGGCAAAGTCAGATAGTGATAAGAAAGTCCTTGTCTGAGGAAGGTGCTGCTGCCGAACAGGCCTCATCTCCTATGGAGGGGTGAGGACAGGCACGTAACTATGTCTCTCCCTTCTGGAGTTTGTACAGCACTTGACACAAACAGGACCTTACCCCTAATGAGGTCCCTGAGGGAATGTAATGAAATGTAATGACTGTCCTGACTGCAGTCCTTACTGGATTTAGCTGTTCATTTCAGGTGTACACTCAGGTCTCAAAATAGACAAGGGTCTTTTTAGGAGGTAGTGAATATGTTTTATTTATTAAGTAGTATTGGTATTTTGTTTATTGAGTCCTCCAGCAGGTTCATTAGTGAAATGGCCATCAGGAAGGTAAAGTACCTATCTCAAAGAGCTGAAGTGACAGGCGATGTCTGGCCAAGTAACATGGGGGAAGGCTTGTTTACAGATGTGTACAGGTGTTTGGTAAATAATATATGTGCGGCAGAGATTCTCATATAATATCCGCTTTAGGAAAATGTACAGTATTAAATAATGTCCTCATTAATCTTAGGCTTAGCCAGCCAGCAGGATTATAAACATTTGTGTACCCGATATGTGACTCATGCAGTGTATTTTGCTGATAAATGGACAACAACATTTTCCAGCGCAGGCACAGCTGTAGGTGGGAGGCAGTGAGAAGAGAAATCCTAAATAATACAGCCCAATTGGTTCCAGTAAGTACTGTAAACAGATCCTAATACCAGAAAAAAAAACATCAGCTTAAGCCCAGGAAGGACAAAAGTGTCTTTGTTGGCAAGAGTCTTTAAAGAGACATCCTGCTGTGGAAAAAGCTCTATGCAGCTTCTTGAACTGATAGATAAGTCAAGTATGTGATTTTATGTGATTTTTGGCATCTGTATTGAATCTTAAAATGCCATCCTTTTTCATGTATGTAGAGAATAAAGGGAATTAGTTTCAGCACAGCAGACCCCATCCAATGTTCACCAAGCCAAGTGAGGGAGGATGTCAAATCCAAGAATGTCACTGCATGCCTGCAGCATTGGTGCCTTCCTCTTTTGTTGTGCATCTGTCCTGGGTTTCCTCCCAGTGTCTGGCTAAAAGGACCATAAGACAAAGTGAAAGGAGCTCTGAAAGAAGCTTTTCACCACACAGATCACTCCCAAAGCTGCAGAATGATGTGAGATGGTTTTGGATGAAGACTTTTCCATACTGAAAACATCATAAAAAGTATTCACATTGCCTTTTGATACTTCATGTTGCAATATTGGAGTAACAGAGATCAATGTGAGACACTACAGAAAGGGAAGGTTATTTATTTTTAAGCAACACTGATTTCACTCATACAGACTAACACTCTTATAACCACGTATTCACAAGTACCAAGATACATCTGTTCATGCTATTTGGTTTTCTTGCAGTCACACAGAAGATTTAAGGGATGGGCTCTGGAGTCCTCATTATGTCTCCTGGGTTTCTCTTGATTTGATCACCATACGCTTATTTTGGATGCTTCTTTTGCATCCTTCAGGAGCTGGCAGTGACTGTGGTCTTTTGTGTCTCCATCTTTTCCCACATCTGAGTATGTTTAGATCTGATTGCCTTTTGTCTTCTCATTTAGGTATCTTATGGCTCAATCTTGTTCTTTATGCTAACACCACCATCTCTAGTGGTTTGAATTTTTCCTTTTATTATGTTTGAGGTTTACTTTGTCCCATGTTTTAAGGCATATCTTGTTTTTAAATGGTGCTTTCTTTGTCTCAGACTAGAAGTCCAGAAGATCCATGTGTCAATATGCTGGGATGATGATCTGTTAATCTAGGTGCCATCAATATGTGCTATTCTTATAGCCCTTCTTATGCTTTTCTTCTCTGTGCTTCCACACAGAAAATTCTTCTCTGTTCTCCATTTATACTATTCTTACTGTTTCTTTTACAACTGAAAGGAAATTATGACCCCTGATGACAAAATATCCCTTGTAAAATGGTGACTTCTGGAGTCCAATGCCACTTTAAGAATAAGTTGAAATTAACTGAGAAGCAATAAAAATTGTTCTGATGCATCTTTCCTTTGCCTTTGAAATTCTTTCCTGCTTTATGAGAACACAACATTTCTTGATAAAAAATAATAAATTTTTAATTTTTATACAAATAATAAATATGTGTCCAAAGAGCATATAATTAATGTGTGAAATTCATTGCTAAGGAAGATCGTCGAATTAAATGACTTGGCTAACTTGTGATGTTAGGAACATTAGTATAATTTGTAGTTATGCACAAAAAGATAAGAGTAGTCAGATTTCCTGCTTCAAGGAATGTCATTTGCACCACAAACAGCATTTCACAATTAGGTGGGTATCGTGTATTTCCCCCCACACCATAGCCTTCCTTTGAACTCTGTCAGGTTTTTACAAGAGAGGCTAAGACCAGAGGCTTGGTGTATCACAGAAAATGTTATTTATTTACTAAAAACAAAATTTATCTTAGTATAGATACTGAACATGAGATAAAACAAAAATATAACAATACAGGGATGCTTGTAAATATATCAGTGGTTTCCTTCATTCAAAACAGACAGAACAGACACATTTCAGTCCAATCTTGTTTTTACAAGAACTGTCAGGTTTTGATCTAAGATGCTATCTAAGTTCTTTGTTGGAAAAAGGGGCATTATTGTTATTTCTTTATTTACCAGATGGACGAAAAGAGAGAAAGCACAGCTGCTTTCTTATCGCTTTGCATGTCTGGACAGGAAATAAAACGGATAAATCTCATCTGATCTCAAAGAATGAATCAGGTCAAGACATTTTTGTGCTCATGTGGTGAAGTGAGGGGGATGGGCATAGAAAAGAGATTTCTTCTCTCCTTTCCCGTAAGAGTGCATCCCAGAAGCATGTTCTGTTTTTATAGTCAGAATTCAACTGTTTTGCTTGCTCAGTTTTTCATAGGATACTTGAAATACAAGTAATTCTAGTTACTTACATGGATTATTTCATCCCTACGCAGGAGCCTCTGCCAATTTTTTCAACATCCAAATAACATTAACATTACCCTCTCTCTTCCTTCCTTTCCAGACAGAAAGAGTAATAGTCTGATTAGCGTATGTGGACATGTGTGGGTGGGTAGGGGTGAAGCCAAAGGAAGGGACGAAGTTAGCTTTTAGCCCGGACGGCTTTGGTGCTTTATTCAGTGAATTAAATAACTTTGGTCTGGCTTCTGTGGAATCTTAGTCTTCTGTGCTCATGAACTTCCCGTTACCAGTAATCTTCTTTCATTGTTTCAGCCAAACACAGCTGTTCTGGAAAGTCCTGGCCAAACAGAGCATCAGTCTTTAAGGTAACTTAAGTTACCTTAACTCAGGTGGAGAGTGTTAAGTATTGGAGTTGAAGGCTTCAGCCAGGCTCATTTTTTGCGCCGCGCAAAAATGAAGAGCAATGAGTTCTCATTGAACTGTACTGCTGACCCCAAATGCTCCTGGCGTTTATACCCAGACTGCGATTTTTCCAGGACACTGAACTTCATTTTGAAGTCCAATAGATTAGGAGTAACTTTGAGAATCACAGCTCCATAGACCATGGCTGTGAGGTTGTGTCTGGCCACTAATCTCAGAATATCAACAGATTAAGCGTATGCCACTACCAACAAAATACAGTGGCCAAAAACCTCCCCATTTTACCAATGAACCAGATAAACTAATCCCACAGTTCACTAATCAGAAACCTGTCTTTATGGTCATGGTTAATGTGGAGACAGGCCCAAATTCTGTAGGATACTGCAGGTAGAAGAAGAATTATCTTCTCACCATTGGCTTTGGTCAGGGAGAAAGGACCTGGGCTTTTTCATGATGTTTAATTTCAGTTCTACTCCTTGGCATTGGGATAGTGAGCAATTAGTTGTCCCAGAGTTCAGCGTGACATCCCTCAGATTAAATGTGCAGGTGTGTTCCACACCCATGGGTAAAAGAAAGTCACTGGAAGTCATTGCATAGTATGGAAAAGGGAGTTTCTAAAATGCACTCTGGCCAAAAACATTGGAGGAAGCATAAAAGAAAAGCTATGAGCTGTCAGGGGAACCTTCCTCAACTACAGGAGACCAATATCATCTGCAAGCTTCAGATGGTGGTGTCTACAATACTTGCAAATCTACACATAGATTCATTTTGTTAGAAGAAGTTGCAGTTAGAGCCAATATGTATTTTTGCACTAGAAATTTTTATTTTTGCACAAAGCTGTAATGCTGAGAACAAAATTCTTCTCAGAGGAAAATGGGAACAGATTTCAAAGATAGGTATTTAAATATTTTTTTGAAAATAACCCCACTTATTTGTTATGAAATTACTCTTTTCTTCCCACCCTATCACTGAAATGGAAATGAATCATTTCAGTTATGGTAAACTAAAATTTTTTGATTGCTGTGAAACTAGATGCTTCCTGTTTATGTGCTCCCCCTTTGTTTTAGTCTTTGGAATGTTTTAAATCTAGCTTGAAATGTTTAAATCTGTGTTTTTCCCAGGTTGAACTAGCTTTTGAACTAGTTTCAGGGTTAATTTCGGGTAGCAGAGTGAGTTTGCTGCCAGAGCTAACACACGTTCAGATATGCATATCAAGCTCTTTAAATGTGTTCTGTTTATTTTTATTTTATAGTCTTTTGACTAGCTCCTGTGTTTAAAAAACATCTCCCTTTCTAAAGCTTAGTGTCAGTATGCTAGTTTTTAGCACGATTTATTCCATGAGGTTGTTGACTTTAATTATATTGCGGATACTCGGACACTGTTACTTAGTGGCTCAATTATACTTGCTTCTTGGATCAGTTCCTAGGTATTACTTGAGACTAAATGAAAAAGTAAAAATAAGGTCTTGTTTTCTCATGTGCTGTAGAACTAGTTGTTCCAAAAAGCATTTGTTTATCATGTTGAGAAATCACTTCCTAAGCCATGGGCCATGTGGTGGTTGACTAACTTATGTCCTGAAACACAGGAGCAAGCTGTGGATTTGAGAAAAGGCTGTCCAGACTGATGAGTCCAGTAACTTGACACTCCGGGCAACCTGGGTTTGGAAGCTCTGCTCTGTCACAGAGCTGATTGATAGGGTTTATTCCCTTGCTGCAGTGCTCAGTGACTTTGCTGAAGTCTTCGTGTCATGAGCTGGGCACTCAGTGACAGACACAGGGATATGGATTATGGCCCTGAAGACGGGCTGGAAATGGGACTTCTCCTAAACATGAGAGCTGTGGGCCCTGAAACAGTCCTTGGAAGAGTACTGGAAACAGAACCTAATTGTTAGTCCACTGTCCTGCTGGCAAAGCCTTGTGGACAATGCTGGCAAGAAGAGGCTTGGTGACTCCCACAGGCTATAGTGAAAAAGTCTGTCATTTTGGGGATGACTGCAAATCACCTCACCTTGTTAGTCCTTATCTACAGCACTTCCCACAGGTTTTTTTCCCATGGATGTGGGTGACCTGGGCTACACAGATGACTCCTCCTGAGGTCTCCCTAGTATCTTATTCAGTGGCACTCGCAGATGCCCATCTCTGCTGGCACATTGCAAGTACACATCTCAGAATCAGTATTCTGTGATCATTATGACTGTTGGTTCATAGTTATTTCTTTTGTTCCCAGTTTACTTCCAGTTTACGAACTCTTGATTTACAGCAGGATTCTTACTGCTAGTCCCCATGGAAGACATTGCCTTTGCACTATTGCATATTTTTCCGTTTCTAGCACTTCAGCTTTCCAGGTTATCCTTTTCCTCTTGCATGAGTGCTCAGGCCTCTTTTCCACTGTTATCGCTTACTTGCTTTGTGTCAGCAAAAAACTTCCTCAACAAGTATTCACTTTTTAATCCAGTCATTGATAAAAGTATTCGGTAAAACTAGTCCCAAGAGAAATTAAATTAGTAATTCCTCAGCATTTCTTCATTCCACTGCTCAAGCTTCTGCCCCTTTTGCCTGGTTCCTTACCATCTCACAACTTCAGCTTTAATGCCCATTTTCTCCAATTTAACTAAAACCAAGATGACACTGGGGGAAAAACTCTTCCAAGGTCTAGGGAGATGAGGAGGACCAGATCTGGGCTGTGATTTTTTTACAGGTTCAGCATGTCACAGGGCTGAATATTCAGCTGTCCCTGAAGAGTGAAAAAAGAGAGCAAGAAATGTCTCCCTGTTTGCACTGCTTTTCAAAGGTGGCTCATGAGTATGCACCCTATACCTTGAGGAGCTTAAGGTTACTGTTGTCAGACTCTGAGGGTCAAGAGCTGCTTGTACAAGGACACATGTAATATGGTACCTTTGTTACCACAGGTGGGTTTGAACTTCCCCAACCTTATCAAGCACTGTAGGAGCTAAAGATCCTACAGGAATCCCCCACTGTCCATTGGGAACCAGGCAAGAATACATAGATCAAAAATGAATGTTAGTTGTAAGGTGACAAAGTGTCGTATAGAAATGCAGCAAATCCCACCTCTGTTTCAATCATTTGGCGGGTCTTTAACTCCATAGTTATGCTATCATTTTTATTTTGCAACCAAGTAATATTGCAACCTATTAATCAGGCTACACTTGATCTTTTTCTGGACCAGACAAGCTACACTCACCAGCTGTTTGGGTAGTGAATAGATGTGATGAGTTTTCTTTCTTAACCCCCCAAGCCACTGATTCTGCAGTTGGTCATCCCCTCCATCTCACCTCTGCTGAGCTCTGCCTCTCAGGCTGTGCCCACCCTTACTTAAGGACTGAATGTGCCGGCACCCATGCTCAGCATGCACCAGGCATGGATCTCTGCAGAGCAAAGGAGCATTGCTGTAGGTTGCTATTCACATGGGTTCAGCATCTCAGCATGGTGCATTGTGTGCTCTTGGCTAAGGCACAGGCAGGGCTAGAAAGCCAATAACCCAGTCCAGCACGTGCATGTTGGTTGCCTGACATGATGTCCAGCACTGTTGTGGGTCTGCTGTGAGCAGCGAGGGTGAATCTCGGAGGCTTGGGTTTGTGTAAGCCAGCTCTTTGCCTCTTGGGGTTTGTCAGTTTTGGAGGTTTCAGAGCTGCTTCCGAAAGCAGATACCTTTGTTATGTGACTTTTCAGTCTGACGTTAGCCTGCTATTAAGAGGGGAGACCAGACAATTGCTAAAGGACCATGAAAGGAGATGGGAGAAGGCTTCCGGCCTATGGAAGAACAGGTGCCCTTGCCAGCAGCACAGCTGCAGTTGGAGCACAGCTAGGGAAGAAAGGGGGAGCAGAGAGGGGGTCTTGCTGCAAAGAGAGAGACTAGAGTTGTCCTCAGACCTTTTCCTACTCACTTCTCCTGGGCACAGAAATGCAGTGTGGATGTGGCCCCTGGTACCTGCTCTGGCTCCTTCCTCTCCCTCTTGGCTCAGTTCCTTGAGCTTGTTGGTTTCCTTGCTGTGGGCAGGAGGTGTTTCTGACCGAGAAGGTGGTAGCCTGGGGGTGGATCGAGAGTAGGAGACAGAAGAGGGGAGGAGTCACTGATCAATGCTAATAAATAAAAGGCCCCTCTTCTTGAGTCCAGGGACCAGGACGCCAGGAGAGCTGCCCCGCAGAGAAGAGCTGCAGGCTGGTGGGGAAGTGACGGCTCAGTGAGTACACAAGGACTGCCTTGCTTTTCCTGGACGGCTGCTTGTTATTAATGCCTTGCTGGTGTTTCACAGCTGCAAAAGTTTTCAGCGCTTGCTATGGCATGCAGAATGCTGTGATTCTCCTCTGCAGCATGAGACAGCCCAGAGAACTGCTTTTCTGATCTCTCCTTTATTTTAGGGGACAGCAGGTGTTTCCCTGGCACTTGCAGACAATTCAATTTAGCTTCTTTCTGTACTGCTACCCAGTGGATGCTGCTAGAAAGCAGGGGGATTGGGCTCACTGTGTTGTGTGCTGTGTTACCTCTGCAGCAGCCCACTGACGCTGGGGAGGGGACATGTGTGTTGGTGAAACATGGAGTAGAGGGAGAGTAAAAAGGAGATGTACTTTTGTGAGGGAAAGTGTTCCCCAAAGGAGGTTAACCGGTTTGGGGCTGTGTAGCCAGCATACTCAGTCATACCAGCATACTTGGAAAATGCATTGCCACTGTGGTGAAAAATGAAACATTTGGGTCAACATAGTGTTTGTGGCTCTTCTCCTGTGGTTGAAGGTAGGGAATACTCCAGGCATTCTGGGATCAGAGCCCTCTGAAATGGGAGTGGAGTCTTCCAGGGAGCAGAGTGCTCTGCCTTGAGTGAATGAGGATAAATAAAGAGGGTTTTTTTGGAAAACATGTTGGAGTTTCCCACTCTGCAGCCTCACCTTCATGCCAAAGTACTCCCAGCATCTTCCTCTCTGTGCCCCACTGCTTTCCCTCTGGGTTCTTTTCTCCAGAGTCTCTCTCAAACCCCCCTTTCGTGGCAGCTCCCATGAGCTCCCAGAGTGTACAAGACATTCAGGAAACCTATAAAATCCACATGTGATACTAACTCCAAAACTGTTGGCTCTATGGAATGCAAACAATCCCAGAGCAGAGAATTCCCTTAAAGAGACTGGAATGGCAGGGCTTGGAGAGACAGCAGAAAAGTCTCATTACCTCTCTGACCATGTGTCTATAGCAGACTTTGGGCTTTTGCCCCCGAACAGCCTAGTTTTCTTCCTTATCTCAGGGTGAGCACTGAATGGGCAGATCATGGATGGAAGGGGAGTGGGTATTGATGGTGCAGGACTGGGGTGGGATAATGGTAAAGAAAAGCAATTATTTCTCTTTGGTTTGAAATTGAAGGCCTTGCTCGTTTTCTCTCCCAGAGGCCACAGGCTTCTGGCAAGGGCCAGGAGTTTGGCATCAAAAGGGTAAGTCGTAAAGCCCAGAGTAATCTTGTTCCACTAAAGTTCCACTTCTCATTGGGGAAGTGTTAGGCTCTGACTAGC
Source organism: Myiopsitta monachus (assembly GCA_017639245.1). Taxonomy (NCBI): domain Eukaryota; kingdom Metazoa; phylum Chordata; class Aves; order Psittaciformes; family Psittacidae; genus Myiopsitta; species Myiopsitta monachus. The sequence goes on from CM029920.1 coordinate 63,520,466, forward strand.
TGTCGCTGTAGTTCTTGGCTGTGTCACCTGCAGCATGACTCCTCACACCAGCCTCTGAAGGTGACAGCACCCCACTGGCTTGGGTGGAATGGTCTGCACTCAGACTGCACATAGTCTGCATCCTGTCAGTGAGAAATCATGATTCCTGCAGCTACACATGGACACAACAGGAGGTCACCAGAGCTTGGATCAGACATAACAATGTTTACTGTGCCCTATGCTCATGCCCAGGCAGTGTGAGTGGTTCCAGCCACCACTGCCATGAGGGACAGCTGGCAGGCACTAGGTGCCCATCTTCCCTCCCTGCCTTGCCTCTAGCAAACTACTTCCCTCTGCTTTTCACCCAGCAGGGATGGCTGTCTCTCTAACTCCTTGCATTGACTTTGGTGTCTGGTGGGGCAAGGGCTTTCAGTGCTAGACTAAAGAGGTGGCAGTCGTGAGAGGTACTGTTACCTCTGCCTTCATGAAGATGCTGTCCCTTGGGCTGAAGGAGCAATATAGGGCCTTCTATCCTCTACAGTGAGGACCTGCAGAGATAGAGTTCTGGGTGCTGCTCTCATCTCAATGCAAAAATTATGATCCCTTCAGCAGAAAGAAGGGATCCTTCTAGGTTGCTGCTTGTCATTAGAGCAATAAAGTAGGAGAAAGGAAGAGACAGTGGGGCTGGATTCCTTCTCTGATGACTGTCAGGCTGAGACTGCAGCAGGGCCAACTGGAGGGAGGGTAACTGAGTGGGGAGGGAATGTTTGAAGCCTCATTCTCTAAGTCTCCCTCAGCAAAGCTGACAGAACAGTCTGGGCTGAGTGTATCCAAGTATGGGATGGTGGGGGCAAAGAGTGCAGATCAGAGGAAAAATTAGAAAGGCAAACATTTACATTTGGGATCAGCACATAACTCTCTCTCTGGGCCCCCACTATCCCCTGAAATTCCTTCCACTTGTGCGGGTCAGCTTTTCTGACCATAGAGTACTAGCGAGTGACATACTTGCCTGTGAATTATGGCCCCCAGCCCTGAAATGGGAGACAAAGCAGGCATGCCCCCTCCTTCCCAGAAGCTGATTCAATCTGCTAATAGAGGATGTTTTGTTATGGCTCCTTAAAGAGTGTGTACAAGCCAGAAGTTGCCTTTCCCAGGCTACTTCATGGGCCCCCTCCTGGCTCTGTTTTCATAATAAACATTCCAGTTCTAACTTTGCAGGCAGCCCAGGACCTCCAGCTGCCCTCAGTGGGAAGAGAGCGACATAGCAAGAAAGAGTGAGAGATTCCTCCCTGCGCTGGCACAATGCGTGCTCTTACCATCTTTATGCTCCTGGCTGTCTTGGTGACGGCTGTTACTTGCTATGGTAGGTGACCTTTTTCACTGGGTAGAGCTCCAAACCTGCAGACATCTTTGGGTCTATTCAGACACTTTTTATTCAACTTTGTGTCTTCCTTCCCCTTAACTTAATCTCTTGCATGCTTTCATGCCCTTGTGTCAGATCCTCCTGGCCCTGCTCCAGAGCCGTCAGCTCCATTTAATACGATTTGTGGTCCAAGATGTTTCAGCCTCCTTCTTTCTGTTCCAGCTCACCTTGAAGACTGCTCCTCTTTCTGCTTCTCTGTTGTCTGCACTATAATAAGAGTTGTTATTCTTAATTCTTCCTTTTGAATTGGGACATTTCTCTTTCTCCTTTTCTATTATCAACTCCCTTTTCCTTTGCGGCACACTGATGGAATTAAGATGCCTTTTCATGCAAGAGTCAAGCACATTTCACTGTGCTGATCCATTCCCCAAGACCACATGCAGGCTTTGAAGGTAAACAGGTATCCTGTTCGCTGCACTGCCAGGAACACAAAGGGGAGGAGCTATGCTAGAGAATCACACACTGGAAGACCTATCACGAGCCTTGAAGTCCAGCCTAAGACACTAGATAGCTCCATTCTAAACTCCTAAACACTGTAAACTCATCATATAAGTACTAGGTCACACCACTGATACCTTTCTCTTAACAGGTGCCCTAAAATCTGGTTTCTCTGATCTGTGTGTGTGAAAGATTGATCTGTCATGTGTGAAAGACTCTGAATCCCATCAGTACAGTATCTTACCATATGTTTTAATCTTTCTTTCCTCAGAGTCCCATGAGAGCATGGAATCCCATGAGTATCTCAGTAAGAGACTGTTTTACTATTTTCTTAAATTTGAAGTGGGCTACAGACATCTTCAAGACCGTTTCCTCGTATTTACTGTAGGGATTAAATATGTGAAACCACTCATGCCAGGGAAATAGAATTTACTGGGTTATGGAGTTTCAGGATGAAAAGAGAAAGGATTAAAAAAGAATTCACATGTTTGGGCACAAATGCATACAACTGTTTTGCAAAGAATATGAGAACTGGAAAATGAAGAGTCATCAGCTTAGACCCCTGCTGCATGCTCTTATAATAGGTTAAGTCACACTAGAAAAGAACATTGCTCAAAAAACTCTAGGATGAGCATGGGAAGAGGTATTGCAGAAGAAAGTGACATGACTTGTTCTCCTCCAAGGACAGGGAGAGAGTTACTTGCAGCACCTTGGAAGAAGCAGGTGGGATGTGTGAGCAGGACAGATCCTTCAGCTGAAAGAGGCAGTTAGAGTCACTAGGGAAATGCATGAAAGGGTGAAGAGTCTCAGTCTGGAACAGGCAATACCCTGAAGAGGTTAGAAAACAGATGGATTGAAACTAAAAAGAAATTAGATCATCTGGAAGAAGGACTTCACAAAGCAGCCAGTCAGAAGCACAGAGGCACATGTGGGAGAAAATACCAAAGACATCCACAGGCTCCTGAGCTCTGCAACAGGGCTGTGGTGTTTCTCCAAAAAGGACAGAAGGGATCTTCAGACACCTCAGTCTAAAACTGCCACACAGACTGCTCTGTGACTACCTAACCTTAGAAGCAGATAAACTTACCCAGGCTCTTCCTGTTTCTACCTGCAATTTCCTGATGCTGAGTGTGGGCAGACCTCCCATGTTCTGTGCAGCTTGGCACCTACCTTCTGTCCAAGCTCTGTTCACTCAGGGGGCTGTGGCAGCAAAATCACTGTAGCTTTCCCCTGGCTGGCTTGATTAACAGCAGAGCAAGAGAAGTGTGTGCACTTCCATATGGGCTGCGGAAGCCATAGGGAGAGCCTGTGCACAAAGCAGTGGCTTAGACAACAGGGAGTATTAAAAGGTTCTGGGTTTCACTGTGCATGGGAGTGTGGACAGGAACCCTGTTATAGATGTGGAAATTAGCTTTTGCTGAAATATGGCCTTGAAAAAGTGTCAATCTACTCTAAATAACCCCTTGCCTTCTCAGATCCCTTCATCAACAGGCGAAGGGCCAATGACTTCATACAAGCTGATTCAAGACTAGAAGCCATCACTCAGGAGAGGTATGTTATAGCCTCAGGAAACTAAGGATGAGAGTGGGGAGAGGTGTTTCCTTGCTGAGCACAGGCTGGTACCAGGGGTGGCAGCCATGGTGATTCTGAGAAACCTCCATCCCTTTCTCAATGTGAGGTGCTTGTGAAGTCCCTCATACCTCGGAGAAGCTGGAACTAGAGATTGTAGAGAGCAAGTCCTTACATTTGAAATCATGTCATATGCTGAAGGGGTTCTGCTTTATTTGTTCAAAGGAACACCAACAGAAGGAGAGGAAATAAGTGTTGGATGGCCAGAAAGACAGCTCAGTTTGAGATCTGGTTCTGGTCTTCAAATCTCAAGCAGAATTAGCACAGCTTTTTCTAAATCACAGGGCCTTCTGGGGGCCTCCTTGCCTCATCTATGAAATGTAGATACAGGCAGTTTCATGCCTTATTCAGGGCTTGTGAAAGTAAAGGCTGAAGCACAGAAATATTCTCTTAATGAGGCATCAAGACAAACTTTCTCCAGAGTACCCGGTGGCCCTTTTGCAGGATCTTTCAAGGCTTTTTGTTCCATGCATGGCTTTGGGGAACAGCAGTAGAGCTGAAGGCAGCAGGCCGGGGATGCTGCCGAGGAAGGACTCTTCTCCAAATTGAGGCAGAAGCCACCTCCCTCTCCCCACCACCCCAGTTAGCCCTGAAATAAAAGGTTGCCTGCAGAGGCAAAATATTCCTGCTGTAGCCACATTGCTCCCCTGCGTGTGGTAAAAACAGAATAAGGTATGTGGGGATCTTTCTGCAGCTGGATGATAGAATCTCGTGATGGACCCTTATAGGGGGTTGTGGGCCAGAAAAGGGCTGTAGACAGATATTTAAGAGGACAACATTTACCCATCATCTCTCCTACTTTTGCAGGATCAGGGAACGTAGTAAAGCACCCCATGAACGTCAGAGGGAGATCTGCGAGGACTACTACCCCTGTGAACTGTATGCTTTTCGCCACGGCTATGCTGCTGCTTACAGGCACTATTTTGGGAGGAGGAGAACCAAGTAAAGGATGACCTAACCCTACCCTGGGGCCTGGAGGCCAGGGTATCTTCCCAGAAAATGCAGTGGCTCTGAAACATACTCAGTTGCTTATGTCCCTGTATGTTATCCTGCCTGCTGCTTCTCTCCCTTGTAGCCATGGATTCCTGCACTGTGTTAATTAGCCCTGAGCTGATGTAGCAGAGATCAGAGACAGTTCAAGATGTGGATGTTTACTGCACAATAAATTGCTGGTTTGATACTATCTTCTCGTGAGTCACAGTATTTTGGGGGTGGCGGTGTGCAATTTTCCATGAAGAAGCTGAGTTTGTTTATCATAGAATTGGTGTGGATTATGGGGAAAAAAAAGAAAGTCATTACCTCTCAATCCCATGGATTTGAAATGATCTACAATGCTTTTGTTCCATGATCTACAAGTGGCTTCTTTTAGAGGTCACTGGCAAACTTCAGCTCCAACTCTTGAGACATCCTAAAATGGTATGGTGCTCAGAAGACAGGGTGAGGTGCACTTTTTGAAAATGAAATCTGAAATATCCTTCCTTAGTTGGGGAAACAAAATTCAGAAAGCATCTGTAAAATCTTAAAAAGAAAGTTGGGGAGAGAGTAAGTGACAGGAAAAGCATGTAAATTGCAACTTGTTTATCCAGCTACCCTTGAGTCCTGAGGTAGAATACTCCTGTAGAAAGGAGTAAGTGGTTCAGGCTTTACTCATATTTCCTTTTGGAATCTTCTTTCATGCCTGTGCTTCCACTTGGAATGATTGCAGTAGCACTAGAAAGCTGCAGAAACCAAAGGTGAAGAGGGGCTCTGAGTTGTGAATGCTTCATCTCTGCTAGTGTTCAAGGCCAGATCATACAGAGTCTTGGGTGACATGGTTTAGTGTGTGGTGTCCCTGCTCATGTAGGGGGATTGGAACTAGATGATCTTAAGGTTCTTTCCAACCCAAACCATTCTATGACTCTTTGGTAAATTCATAAATAAAAGAAACTCAGTGTTTAGGGTCAAACCCAACCTTATTTACCTAGAACAATTCCATTTTATTGTTCATAATTCCTTGGAAACCAAGATGTGTCCTGACCTATGCACAGGTTGCTGTGTACCTCCTGGCCCATTGAGGAGTGATTGTGTCTGCTGTCAGGTAATCAGCAGCACCAGGGGACCTCGCAGCAGCCTGTTCCCAGGCCAAAAGGCACAAGTGCTGACATGCCCAAGAATTCAGCGCTGCTCTGGGCTTGTCGGCAGCCACAGCAGCTCGGATACTACCTGATGTGGCATGTGTACAAGACAGAACATCTTCTATCACAGCGCAGCTGGTTTCAATAATCACAGCTCCAGGCTTCCATAAACATCTGCAAATTATAAAAGTGGCATGCTATCAAGGGCTATGGGGTATAAAGTATCAAATTGTTGACTAATTTGTGAAATGAAGTCTAGAACCAAGTCTACCTGTCACATTAGAAACAGATCTCTTTCCGAAATATGCTTCAAGGCTTTGCCAGCTCTGAAAATGAACTTTTGGAAAACCATGTGATTTATTTATTGAAAACACTTCTGAGAGGAAACTCCACCCTGACAGTTGCTAAAGTTTTGTTCAAAGGAAAAACTGAGAGAGAAATCAGTTTAAGGAAAAAAGCCATATGGATTAGGTATATTTGTACCCACACTTGTTCTGCATGTTCCCAAGTAGGTGAATCTTACAATCAACAACTAGAGCAGAACTTTCATACCCACAAGTCAACAAGTTCACGGTGTCTGGGTTTAACTTGACACTGTGACACTACCAAAACAGAAGGCACAGGGCTAGTGCTGTCTGGGTCTGTGTCCAGAAATATCTTGTGATTCCAACTTCAGGTTTACCAGTATAAATAATGAATAGTATTGGAGATTTTTGTGGGATTTTGCTAGTGTGAGCAACAACCAAATGCATTTAAGAGACTACATGCTGGTTAGAAAGCTTGGAAAAAGTTGGGAAGAGAAGTAAAGATGTTTGGATTACATGGAATGTATATTTGTATTATTTCAAGTATTCTTTCAGAAGCATAACTTTCCTAGAATGCCTATTATTTATAGATATTTATTTATTTTTAAACTGTTAGTTTTCAAGATACTTCGGCTGGAAATTGTTAGTATATATATTCAGTCTTTCCTGGACTCGGTAGAACTTCAACTTTTTTCCTCTTCCAAATTCTGAAATCTCTGTAAGCTAAAAGACAGTGTTTCTGAGGACTGGCAAACCCCCTAATGGCTCTGACTGCCCTGGGGAGCCTTTTAGCTGTTAATTTTGTAATCCTTGGACATGTTCCCTGTATGTGGGGCTAAGGAGGACTGGCTTTGAGGTGGAGGAAGATGTGATCCATATGTTGTTTGTGAGACGTTGTTTTGGGAACTTAGATGGTGGATTTGGGGAGTATGAGGTTATTGGTAGATAAGCTGTAGAAGAGCCCATGCAAGACTCCTGACATACCAAATAACCACAGTCATCCAAGTCCTGAAGAATAAATCACGTTGGAGTCTAAAGGTTTATTTGACTTTTAGGTAACAGAAGCCAAACAGAAGCCTCCAAACTAAGGAGATTTCCAAGAAGAAAAAAGAAAGACCCTCCTTCAAACTAACTACCCAACATTCCCAACAGTGTACAAATCTCAGCTCTCCAAAGTGATTTGGTGAAACTGTCTGAAGCAAAAATCTACTCTGCATTTGCCCTATGCAAACTATTTCATGGGTTTCTTTGCCTTCAGGGGAATGGGTCAGGGTGAGGTATGGTAAAAGGGTCACCATTGGGTTCAGTGTTATTTGATTTTCTACATGAGAGAGCTCCATCACATGAAAAGAATGCTCTGCTTCAGGGCGTACTGGTTCCTCCCCTGGCTTTTGAGCAAGAAGCTAGTGTGACTTATAAACATGAATGACTTTCATGTTTATAAGAAAATTGCTTTTTTCTTGATCCAGTTGTTTTTCTTCAACTGCCTCATTCAAAACCTCAGATAAAATCTTCTGGAAATGCCACAGATTCTGAGACTGATGTCAAAATGGCTGCCAGGACTATACATCTCCTGGCTAGAAGGACATGCTTTGTTCTGGAGCTCAGACAAAGGAACACAAGCCAGAGCCCTGATGTCTCTAGGAGACCACAGGATATAAACTGCTGCTCCAAAGCAGGCTCCGGAGAACCTCAGTAACCTCCAGGAAAGCTCTGAGAGACTAGCACAGCCAAGGAAGACATGAGGATTCTGCTGGCACCACTGATCGTGACTCTGGCCCTGGCAGTGCTCTGCTGTGGTGAGAAAGGTAAGGGGACATCTTCCTGAGAAGGCTCCTGGGAGAGCTGTTCATCCTGTCACTTGCTGCCAGCCTCCCTTCGGCCTGTGAGAGATGCAGAGCTTTGCAGGGAGGAGGTGCACCACCAGTCATTGCACAACTTCACATCACTGTCCCAGAGACAGAGCCATGGCTGAGAAGGCCTGGGGACAAAGAGCCTCATCTCTTGCTGGGCACTTCCTTCCACTGGTCAAACCCTACCCTCTAATTGCACCACTGAACTGCAGCAGAGATAATGAACATTTGAATATATTTAAGTATTAAACCAGTTTAGCATTTAGGTTAATTGCCAAAGGTGTGCTGGATGCTTGCTTTTCAGTAAGAGGGCTGAACTGCCGGCAGATCTGTGTCGACCACGGCGGGGGGGATGGGGTGGATTTTGTGCCTGCCAGTCTTGCAGTGCTGTAGGATCACAGCGATAAGTGCCAAGTCAAGCCTTTAGTTGCAGGGAAATGTGAGTTTTGGGAAAAAAGCCTCCTATTAGTGGTTACAAAGAAATTAGTTGCCACATTGAAATAACAGCACATCACATTTGAAGGCTATCTAGCTATGGTGACTTCATGATAGCAATGAAGTGGCAGCTCTATAGTTGAAGAGAGGGGGAGGGGGTAAAGATCAGAAAAACAAGTGTTTTCCCTTTACGGCAAGACTGAAGCTGAGCAGGAGACAGCTCAGTCTTTTCTTCTTAACTCATTCAGAGTTAAATTCTGTTCAGTCATGATTTAATACTGGCAAATATATATATATATATTTAATTAGTGTTTTCCTTCTGTCAGTCTCTCACTTTCTCAGTCTGGCATATATATCTGCTTTTTTTAGCCATTATTGTGTTCCAGAATGCTTATCTGCACTGGAGTAACTTCTAATTTTATTATTTTACCATTTTTTTTCTTAATTCAAGAAATGTATACATTACTTAAAACCAGAACTACACACAACTCTTTCTACATAACATTTTTGTTTAAGCACGGTTGTTATTTTTTTTGGTCTCTAGAGCCCTCTTTCAGCCCCTAAATACACTTACGCCAAATACCTGATGACTTGGGTGGAACTGACACTGTTCGAAAAGGGTATGGGGAAACAGTGGAAGACAAAAATTGTGAAATAGGGCAGACCCAATATTAAGAGACCTTCTATTCTCTTAGAGGATGCTTTCCTTGGGTGTTTCCAGGGAGCATTAGGGATTAAGATTAGGACTGAACACAGACATACGGTGTGTGAATTCCTTCTGCAAGGGCTGGAGATCCAGGTACATCAGCCTGAGCCAGAAAGCTGTAAGGACAGAATTGTTCCTAATTTTTGGCCCTATTCCTTATCAATGACTTGTGATTTCTCCCCAGAGGTAAGGGAACCTCTCTTCCCAAAGATAGAGAAGATACTCAGCTATCTTGGGGTTCTGTCCAAGTTTGAGGTTTTACTTAAATGGTCCCGTAGCTCTAGCTGTCTCTGCTCTTAGCAAGGGTGAGGAGGTAGATGAAGGTCTTCCTCCAGCTTCCATGGTGTTTATGTTTATTGTGTCATTTAATCTGAATCAGAGGAAGTTGAAATTAAATAAACCCAGGCATAATGAGTGAATTTTGCTGCAGTAGAAGTGTCTATCTCTAAATGGTGGGTGCTACAAAACCCTTTTTGGGAGGAACAGACCTTCTGGGAAACTGGGGAAAGTTGGACCCAGGCAATAGAGAGAGGGATTTCGTTACAGAGCAGAGCAGAGCAGAGGAGAAGGACTCACAAGCAAACTCCTTTGTGTCTGTCTTCCAGATCCCAAAGACCTCTTAGGATCTCCCAGCACTGACAGTGAGTATATCATTGTGACCGATGCTCAGCTCCATTCTCCTGCATCTGCCTTCTTTTCCGCTTTGATAGGATCAAGGGGTGAACAAGAATCATGCTGAGCCCTTCTAGCTGCTCCTTCTTTGCTCCTGCAGCACTGCAGACCCTGAGGTGCAGGGACACCTGCAGCGAACAGAGGCACTGCCTTTCACACCCATGGTGGCAGTGGACACAAGGGAGGTCAGCCTTGCATGCAGGCAGCCTAGCATCACTCCAGGAGTGCCAGTGCCGCAGCCTGCATTCCCACAACCCTCGAGCAGGCTCCAGGCAAGACATGAATCTTGCAGGTTGTCAGCAGCTGGAAGCATTTACTCTCTGGAAATAACGTGAAAAACATGGCCAGTCTCCCTGCTTCTCTGGGCTGGCATCAGAGACCTATACAAAGTGACTGTTGCACTGCCAGACTGCTAAGGGAGCAGATCTGCTCCAGGGCCCCCAGGCTCTGCTCCTTTGAGTCTGCTGAGCAGTCAGGTTGGTGTGCAAGATCATAGAGCAGAAAGGTTTGGTGCCACATAGCAACAGGCTGTGACATCCCTGCCAGATCCCTGAACCTGGAAAGCCTGAAAGCAAGCACCTTCCATGGCTGCTTCAGGCTTCCTCCTGTAGTCCCTGGGACATGTGAATGTGAATTGCACACCTTGGGATGTTCACAGATTTTGCAGCAAGCCGATCCTGGCAGAAAGCTGTATGGAAAATCCCTTTTTTCCCTCCTATCTCTCTGTTCTCACACCTTAAAGGGTAACATTGCTGCTGAGGAGCATGAAAGCTTGTATTTCTCCAGTGAGCCGATATAAATACAGATTGGGAAATAAAAAAAAGATCTGAAAAGTGTTCAGGGAAAGGTGGTGATTCCTGTCAGCTTATTAACTGTCAGTTTCTGTGTAGTCAGCATTTTGATCCATACTAAACCCCAGCTTGTTAGAGAGGGGGCCCCTCTCACTTGCCAAATGGAAACACAGTCAAAAAGCCCCACGATGATGAGGGAAGGGCACAAACCCCATCATCACCCTACAGGCGGAGACCTTAGAAACTTGTTTCTAGAAACTCAGAAACTTGACAATTTGCCAGTTGCCCTGCTGAAACATGTATTGATACACAGCTGCCTGTGTTGCTGATGTGTTGGCACCTGTGCACACCTCTATTGTTGTTTCTCCATACTATGAAGCAAGACTGTGCTGTGCTGAGCCCTGGCTGGGGATGAGGAGCAAAGTGGCTCTACTTGCTTTTTGTCAGGTGTTTCACAGCACCCCGGTGTTTGTAAACCACAAATTCAGGGAAACAAACAGACAAATGTGCTGACAGCATTTTAGTTGAGACCAGGTGCCAATGCTGTCACAGCAGAAAGACCTCTCATATTCTCCAAGTCCTAAACAACAGGATCTTTGCACTTTGTGTGTATTTCTTCTCTGGTGATGTTTGCTGACTTTTTTATATCTTTCATTTTTCATGGCATTATGCACATGTGAGCATTGGTATGTTTGTGTGCTGACTGTTGCTTATGGCTCACTGGAGGCATTTTAAGGCCTGGTGGCTGATATCCTGCGTCACTCTCAGTCTGAGTCAAAATACAGAAAGGAAGCCAAGATTTTGAAGTTAACCAGGCCAGCGAGAGAGGGTGCCATTCCCTGAATTTTCTCCTTATTCATATTTTAGGCTGTCATGACTTTGCCATCTGCACATTTGCTGTGGAATCAGATGATCCTGCGTGATAAGAGAATGAAGTTTAAGACAGAAAAGGCCCTTACTCCATGGAGTTGTGCAGGTTGGAGTGAGGAGGCAGCCCACCTGTTGGGCTTTGAGTGAACAGTGGGGTGATAAAGATGAGGAATAGGATGATTTGTGACAGTCACCTGCTTGTGATTAGACTGTCCAGGTCCAGAGGTTAGGCTGGTCTCTACTTTTCATAAACCATGGGACTGAATCTCTAACCTGCTGTGTTCTTTCTTGGTAGGCATCAAGATCGAAAAAGAAGTTGCCAATGCCTTTGTGAAGAGGCAGAAGAGATCCAGCCTATATGAATGGTAACAACTCAGGAGTCAGGCTGAGAGCTAGACTCTGGACCTGTTACAAAGAGGGGATAGGAAGAAAATAAGACACGACAAAGCATTGATTTGTTGTACGTCTATGTTATTATCTTCAGGTGTTGCAGCAAAAACAGGCTATAGGAGACATTTATAGATAAATGTTTTTTTCTTAAATACCCTTTAGAAAAATCAAAGGAATATCAGCTGGACTCTGATATTCCTCCCTGGGAGGAAGATAGTACTAGCTGTCTTGGCTAGCCATGGGAAGAGCAGGATGCAGGTTAGAAGCTGCTCTAGCCCACAGGGTCATCAGAACAAATCTCTAGGGTAATGAGTATCGCAGAACCTTGGTCGTTGCCTCTGGCTCCCTACAAAAGAAGCACAGCTCCGTTACAGGGATGTGGCTAGATCAGATCGGCTGTTATTTCTGAAGCTATAGATCCTACATATATATGTGCTGAAATCCTAGACACAAAGATTTGGAGAAATCCTACCTCTAAACAGTTGGAGAAAATTGAGGTAATGTAGGAATGTTCTTCACATATTTCCTGGAAGAGGTTTTTATGCCACACTTGTGTAGGCCTGTGCAAAACGATTTTTATACAATCTGTCTTTGGACTGTTGGGTTTAGACAATAGAAGACTGGGAGACCCCGTCATTAAAGGAAAAGATCAGAGTATTGTAGCAGAGAACTTACTGATATTGAAACCTGCAGTGATTAAAACCAAGATGAAATTCAGTAGCAGCAACTGTATTGTCTGTATTGACTATCACTTATAGGTGAGGCATTGTAAAAGTAGCTTCTGTTATAAGCATTAAGCAGGAAGGATTGAGGTAGACAGACATTGAGGCATATTATTGGGCCATGATGTAAAGTTAGTTTGGTAATATGGATGCAACAAACGTAATTCAGGGCTGGTGCAGGATATTTTCAATACAGAAATCATGAGATACTGCTGGGACTCCTGTAGCAGTATGTACAGTCTTCAGGAAAGATCAACCAAACCTAGAAGAACTGAGAAGGGCATCCTGAGTGTATAGCTGAGATCAAAAGATTTGAGTTTGCTTAGCCTGCAAAACAAAAGCTGAATGGCGATAGTGTTGCTATCCACAGCAGGAGAGAGGATGATGACAGAAAATTGTTTAAGCTAAAGGAAGAGAGTGGCTAGTGGGAAAGTGAGCAGAAACTGAGTGCAAATAAAGATAAACATGAAATAATGAAATCATTTTGCAATTCAAAATATTAATAATAGAAATAAAACCAGCAACAGTAACGACAACAAAAATAACAATAATTAATAAAGATTCCTGAGTAGTTGAGGAATGAAGTTGGGAACGAAAAATGGCCAGACTTTTTCCACAGTATCCTTTGTTGATAAGACCTCAAGAAAAATTGCTTCAATTGCTTTAAGTTGGATTCAATTCCATTTGTTCCCAGCATTGATCAAGCTGTCTATCGTCACGTAAGCAGATGTTTAACTCACAATGAGAAGTCCCCTGTTGGGACACTCTGTGGAATCACTCTTCTCATGTTAGTGTCAGGAATGTGAACCCTTTGCAACTGTATTAACTGAATCTGCATAACAGCATCTTTCTCTTTGTCTACTTCAGGTACTATGAGTATTACAAAAGTCCAATGGAGCAGATGCATGAGCGTTGTGAAAACTACCCCCCCTGTGACTATCTCTCTGACCAAATAGGCTTTTCCATGGCCTACAACCGTTTCTTCGGGAGATACTAGGGATGGGACAGGACGGTCACTTCGTTCATTTGGCTTCGAATCACTCTGAATCCCCTGGGAGAAAGAAGGTTGTGGGTGGGAAGGATTGAAGAAAACCATCTAGACTGGGGTCTTCATCTGTTGTCTCCCTAACCAGCTGGAACACCAAGTCAACAATTATTACACTTGTTAAGCTTGCATTAGCTTTTTTCCTGTCACCAAAGAAGTCTCTCTTCAGTTGTCTTCTGTGGCATTTTGAGCTTCACCAGAGGACTCTGTCTTACCACGTTCCATTTGAATCCCTAGGACACCATCTGTGAAAAAAACAGTGATTACTCTAAGGAAAATCAATATATGTCTTAGCAACACCAGTAGACCTTTTGTCCTCCTCTGCAAAATGAGGAATGGTTATAGAAGAAGGATGCCACAATGTGTGTAAATGCAATGGATCTGGTCCTAGGATGCTCACTGGGAAGAAGGAAGAATGGCTGTCTCCTGGTACAATGACTAGGAAAGTTCAATATTTTCAGGTAGTATAATCACCCTAAATATGTGCCAGTGTAGGATCATTTTGTAAAGACAGAAGTGTGGAAATACTATTATACTCTCACAAAATTTGCCTGTATAGCAACATCAGATAAATCCCAAAAGGCGTGTTTAAGGAGCCCTTTTAGATGAACCCTTCCATTTGTATGCTGCGTTCAGTGACTGTCTGTAAAAAGAAACTTGGACAGCTCTTGTTGTTTGTGTTACAACAGGTTTCTGGTGAAATTGATTATACCCAAGTGCAATAAAAAAATAATCTGTTCCTTTCTGGTGCTTTAGCACTTATGCTTGAATCTAAAAGTGTCTAAATAGCTCCAAAAAAAAAAAAAAAAAAAAAAAAGAAAAGAAAAAAGGGGGGGGAGAATTAAAAAAAACAACAAACATTATGAAATAAAAATAAAATCAGTTCAAGACAATTTGTATCTCTCATATATATATGTATATAAAAAATAAGTAGCTATGTACATATCCACCCTCTGTACTACTTCATTCTGTCCCCTGGTGTGAATATAAAACCTTAGCAACTTTCTGCACAGCCCCCACTGACGTGCTTTGTCAGCTTCCTTCCCTGAGACATATATGGCAGATATCATCTCCAAAAAGAAAGACTGTTGACCCTTAGGAGGCTGAAAAAGACCAGATCTCTCTGATTGTGTGTAAGCTGATGCAGCCATTCCCAGCTGCCTATTGCAATAAATACTGCTTATGGAAAGCCGGTTGGTATGCTGCTTCTCTTTGTCCCTCTGAACAACCCTTATCTGTGGTTAAAGAAAAGCCTGGAGGACAAAGCCTGCTCTTATGACCCCTGAAAAGCAGGGTCCTGATGTGTGAGGCTTCCTTCTCCCCCCCTGTGCCCCAGTGTGAATCAAAAGTGACTACACTGAAATTCAGGTCATGATCCCAGTACGCTGTGACAGTGATGGAGAGGAGAGCCAGGTTTTTCCTGATTTACCATCTGCTAAGTTCAGCATTTCTCTGAAAGCCCTTGCCTTAAGTAAGGACATGGGATAAGTCCACAGAGATGGCTGTCAGTGTGAGTGTGAGCATCTCTTGTTTGGCAAGGTGCTATGACTTGTATTGGCTATGCTGATCTTGGCCAAGGAGAAGACAGTTAATGTATCTCTGCCTGCCTTGGTCAAACACCTGGGACTGGTTCCTCTGTTGGCATAAACTGATGGGGCTTCACTGCTCACGGCAAAACTGAACTGAATGCCATCCAGCAAAAACGAACAAAATGCTTGTTGAAAGTAGTGAACATTTTGTTGGGAAAAATGCTGGACAGATTAGTGAAATCCTAGTGCCTGTTGTACTACAAGTTAGGGGGGTTGATATTGTATGATTTTGTTCTCACAAAAAGAAAATCAAGCTTCCGGTCTATATTTGAATCTTCAAATTAGTTTTATATTTTCCTCTCCCTTTCAGTGAATATTTTTTTCAGGGAAGTTGCATATGAGGGCCTCATTCATGTTGTCTGCTTTGTGTTACCAGATGTCTACACTGGTTGAAGTCATTATAACCTTTGGGGATCTGAGCACAGAAATTTATTGCTGGAATGGAGAATTCGATTTTAGCTTGGCTAAGGCAGATTGAAGTACCACTACAAATCCTCTGCTGCCATCTTACGTCCGTTGTATTTATTGTAGTTAATGATTATGTTGCTTTTGAAGCATTTGAAAATGTAAATCCAGTGGGCTTTCTTCCTGATTTGCTTCATCCTACGACATACATTAAAAGGCCAGAAGGGAAAAATAGACATAATCTACAACTCAATTATATTCAGCTGAATTGAAATTTCAGTGGGGCTGGTTTTCCTGATTTTCAAGTTCCCACTGTAGCCTGCCGGTTTATCTCCTTTTTATCTGTTCACAAGCAGAAGAGGAGATGACTCTCAATAAATTCACAAGCAGAAGAGGAGATGCCTCTCAATAAATTCACAAGCCCTTCTGTGGACTCACGTTCAGCAGTCAAAGAACCACTTTCTGAAGTGATGAGAGAGCACTTCCATGACAGCAAGGTGGATAGGCTGCATTTATCACTTTGCATCATCCTTCATGCCATCACCTCATATCACTGGTGGCTGCAGATATCATCATCAGCGTCAGCAGGTGCAGTTATAGATTATTTTGAAAGCAACCCGTAATGAGACCTTATGTCATCTCTCACCCTGTTTCAGCAATATTCAGCAAATGCTCTCTGTCCCTAGATCCCAAGCAGATGCACAAATGTCTCTTTTCTCAGGGAATCACAAGGGGGCCTATAGGGATGCTGGGAATGGACTCTTCATTAGGGACTGTGATGATAGGACAAGGGGTAACGGGTTCAAACTTAAACAGGGGAAGTTTAGATTGGATATGAGGAAGAAATTCTTTACTGTAAGGGTGGTGAAGCACTGGAATGGGTTGCTCAGGGAAGTTGTGGATGCTTCATCGCTGCCGGTGTTCAAGGCCAGGTTGGACAGAGACCTGGGTGTCATGGTTTAGTGGGAGGTGTCCCTGGCCATGGCAGGGGGGTTGGAACTAGATGATCTTATGGTCCTTTCCAATCCTAACAATTCTATGATTCTATGTCTGCAGGTGCCCCCCTCACCCAGCCTATCACTAGCAGGCAATGGAAAATGGACGTATAGAATAGAATCATGTAATAGAATCATAGTTCCATGTCCTTTTTATATTGAGGACACCAGAACTGCACACAATACTCCAAGTGAGGTCTCACGAGAGCAGGGTAGAGGGGCAGGATCACCTCCCTCGACCTGCTGGTCATGCTCCTTTTGATGCAGCCCAGGATATGGTTGGCTTTCTGGGCTGCAAGCACACACTGCAGCCGGCTCATGTTAATTTTCTCATTGACCAACACCCCCAAGTCCTTCTCCTTGGGCTGCTCTGAATCTCTTCCCTGCTCAACCTGTAGCTGTGCCTGGCATTGCTCTGACCCAGGTGTAGGACCTTGCACTTGCCATGGTTAAACTTCATCAGGTTAGCATCAGCCCACCTCACAAGCCTGTCAAGGTCCCTCTGAATGGCATTCCTTCCCTCCAGCATATAAACTGAACCACACAGCTTGGTGTCATAGGCAAACTTGCTGAGGGCACACACAATCCCACTGTCCATGTCGCTGACAAAGATGTTGAACAAGTCCGGTTCCAACACAGATCCCTGAGGGACACCACTCATTACTGATCTCCAGCTGGACATTGAGCCATTGAGCACAACTCTTTGCGTGCAGCCATCCAGCCAGTTCTTTATCCACCGAGTGGTCCGCCTATCAAATTGATGTCTCTGCAATTTAGAGACAAGGATGTTGTGTGGGACAATGTCGAACGCTTTGCACAAGTCCAGATGGCATCAACTGCTCTGTCCTTGTCCATCAGTTCTGTAGCCTCATCATAGAAGGCCACCAGATTGGTCAGGCAGGATTTCCCCTTAGTGAAGCCATGCTGGCTGTCACCAACCACCTTGTTGTTTTTCATGTGCCTCAGCATGCCTTCCAGGAGAATCCACTCCAAGATTTTGCCAGGCACAGAGGTGAGGCTGACTGGCCAGAATTCCTCAGCTCATCCTTTTTCCCCTTCTTGAAAATCGGGGCTCTATTTCCCTTTTTCCAGTGGTGGGGAACTTCACCTGACTGCCACGATTTTTCAAATATGATGGACAGTGGCTTAGCAACTTCATTTGCCAGCTCTTTCAGGACCCGCGGATGGATTTCATCAGGTCCCATGGACTTGTATACGTTCAGGTTCCTAAGATGGTCTTGAACCAGATCCTCTCCTACAGTGGGCCCAGGGTCTCCATTCTCACAGTCGCTGCGTCTGCCTTCCCAGACTTGGGTGGTGTGGTCAGAGTATTTGACAGTGAAGTCTGAGGCAAAGAAGTCATTAAGAACCTCAGCCTTCTCCAACTCCAGGGTAGCCAGTTCTCCCGATAGCTTCTGGAGAGGGCCCACGTTGTCCGTAGTCTGTCTTCTATTTGCAGTGTACCTATAGAATCCCTTCCTGTTATCTTCCACATCCCTAGCCAAGTTTAATTCTAAGTGGGCCTAAGCTTTCCTAACCTCGTCCCTAGCTTCCCGGACAACATGCCTGTATTCTTCCCAGGCCGCCTGTCCTTGCTTCCACCTTTTATAAGCCTCTTTTTTCCTTCAAAGTTTCCTTAGCAGCTCCTTATCCATCCAAGAAGGTCTCCTGGCCTTCCTGCTGCCCTTCCTTCTAGTTGGGATGCAACACTCCTGAGCTTGTAGTAGGTGATCCTTGAATATCAACCAACAGTCTTGGGCCCCCCTGCCCTCTAGGGCTTTATCTCTTGGAACCTTACTAAGCAGGCTCCTGAAGAGGCCAAAGCCTGCCCTCTTGGAGTCCAGGGCAGTGAGCTTGCTGCACGCTCTTCTCATTGTCCTGAGGATCTTGAATTTGACCATCTCATGATTGCTGCAATCAAGGCTGCCCTGGAGCATCACATTTCCAACCAGCCCTTCCCTGTTTGTGAGGACAAGGTCAAGCATGGCACCTCTCCTTGTCGGCTCCTCTATTACTTGCAGAAGGAAGTTGTCTTCCACACAATTGAGAAACCTCCTGGATTGCTTGTGCCAGGCCCTACCATCCCTCCAACAGATATCAGGGTGGTTGAAGTCCCCCATGAGAACAACGGCCTGTGAGCATGAGGCTATTCCTATCTGTCTATAGAGTGCTTCATCCAGAGTCCTCTTGTTCAAGCCGTCTGTAACAGATCCCCACAGTAATGCCTCCCATCGCTGTTCTTCCTCTAACTCTGACCCACAAACTCCCTGTTGACTGATCACTTGTGCCCAGACAGAGTTCCATACCCTCCAGCCACACTTTCACTGACATAAATAGCAATTCCCTCTCCCCATCTGCCAAGCCTGGCTTTTCTAAAGAGCCTGTAACCTTCCATTCCAACACTCCAGTCATAGGAGCCATCCCACCATGTTTCTGTGATGCCTGTTATATCATACCCTGTGGACATGCTCACATCTCTAATTCCTCTTGTTTGCTCCCCATGCTATGGGCATTTGTATAGAGGCATCTGAGCCAAGCTCCAAATGAAGCCAGCTCATTGTCTGGAGCGGCTGGAATATCTCTGAATTGCTTCTAGCATTTATTATAGGTGCTGGCAATTGATTGGGTGTGTTGGGATGGAATGATGCCCCCCTTCCCCAACACATCTAGTTTAAAGCTTTCTTGACCAGCCTGGCAAGCCTCCTACCAAAACCACTCTTCCTCTTCATTGTCAGAGCTGCTCCACCAGCCTCCAGTGGACCCGGCCTCCTAAATCAAGACTTCACTTCTCTGTAGTCAGAACAAGGCCCTAACACCTCTTCTTGGCTATTTTCCATGCAGAACAGTTATCAGAGACCATGGGGCTTTGCCGGTGAGAATCTGTATTTACAATCATTTTGAGCTTATTCAGTGTAAACAGACAACAAACTGCCACTCTGAAGTGGTATAAGGGTAGGATTGGCTGCACATTATTAGAAACCAGGGGCACTAAGGAGAAGGAGGACAGTTATGTTATCTCTGCTTCCAGATGGGATCCCAACCTACCCAGCATTTCTGTGTTAGCTTTATCAGAGCTCTGCACTTTTTAAAAGGGCCTTTTTAAGCTCTTGACCAGGGAGTGCTCTCCACTTCAACCTGACACATAACTCCTCAGGAGAGACTTGCCTTGACATCTCCAAGCCAGGGAGTTCTTCCTTTTTGCAAGAACGAGAACATCAGATATCTTGGAATTAACAGAACTATCAAGGTGAAGGATACCAGACCAGATGGAGCTGGTGAAACCAGACCATTCCTTATGGATTGTCGGCTCACTTCTAGCAGTAAATTGTCTGTTTGGGCTGATTAATGACCTCTGAATTGCTGTAAGAATCTAGAGAATGATCTTTAGATGAAGAGCTGCAACCAAAACCTGAATGCAACTTATAAACTGCAGAATCTTCCAGATCAAGAAAAAGGGAAAGAAACACATATGAATGACCTCTACTTGGTCAAAAATATTCTTTATAGTGTCTTGGGAAGACTCTGGGATGACAGTGCTGCTGCCTAGCCTTCTATTGCTGATCTCCTCGCAAATGCAGGTAAAAGGACTAAACATTGTTAACATTGTTCTTTATTTTAAATGGTAAAATTGCTTATCCTACTGAAACAAACCTTCCTCCTCTCCATTCCCCCCACTTTTTTCTTTTTCATTTGAAACATGTTCTTTAAGGAGCTTTGGGTTCTATTTTAACTCTTCTGCTTTCAGTTGCTCTGTTCTATTTCTTACCTGTCTAAATTTCTTTTAAGTACTTGGTTGGAAATTTCCTCTTGTTTGGAGCCAGATGGTTTTCCAGGGTATGTCTGTGAGCAGATCTCATGGAATTATGGTCCTCTCCTTTTTTTCCAGCCTGTCTCAGCCAAGGCCCTGACAAAATGTTTTGTTGGGTGGGACGGTGACAATATTGCTTTGCTTCTTGTAATGCTTTTTAGCTTTCCCTCAGAGCAATTATGGCATTATAGAGAAACTGAATCCCTGTGTAGTTTATGGGCCAGTACAACTTCAGAGGCTAAGAAAGGTATCAATCTGGTTATGTGCCTCGGGTGAATACTTGAGATGAAGCGAATTTCTACTTGTAGAATTCAACTATCAACTGACTACAGTACATGACCACTCTACTAGGAGATCAAACAACAAAAAGAACAATGTCATAACTCATACATTTTCTTAGATCTTATTACAGAAGATTTTTATTAATTAGAAATGCTAGAAACAGACAGTGTTATATATTAGAGGTTATTTTCCTGTTACAGCACCCAGAAGAAATTTACCTCTGCGAGTGTTCAGGTTGCATTGCCTCTAGCACTTTTTTTTTTTTTTTTTTGCTTATTCTTTCTCCCTTCAAAAGCACTTGTTAATCATGAGCACAATATTGAAATAACTGGACTGTGGGCTTGTCCTGCAAAAGGACTTTTTGAAGGGCCAACTCTTCTTCAGCTTTTAATATTACTCATCCACATGAAATAAGAACTCTGGCATCTTGGCTGGAATTTGCCTGAGGTGGGACTTGGACAATAACCTGAGCTTGGTCAGGATGGTTTTGTCAAAGATGCCTACTTGTTGTCCTTGCTTTGCCAGTAATGACAAAGAGGCAAGAAGAGGGTAGGGAAAAACTTGGCTTGCATCCACAGAGATACACAAAACACACATGATACTAATCATAATTTTCTTTTATGTTGCAGGCTGCACAACAGATCATGATGGATATGGCTCTGCATTCCTTTGATGACCAGTATCTAGGGTGCAGAGAGAAGGTGATGGAAGAACTGGAGAGAGGAGACTATTTCCAAAAGGAAATAGCTGCTAACAAGGACTATTTGAGTCTCTGGAAGAAGGCTCAAGAGGCTTTGTTAAAGAGCCCTGTAGGTCTCCTGAGGGAGATGCAGGAGAGCCATGCCATAGTCCTCATGGCTTACACTATGAACTCTTCCCTGCACTCGCAGCTGAACTGGGCCACATCTATAGCAGGAAGCTCTCCAGAGCACTACAGACACAACTTCAGTTTCAAATATTTTCACTTTTACCTAACGACTGCTATCCAGATAATGAAGCAATGGCAGAGCAGAAAGGAGAGCACAGGGAAACACAAGTGCTACCGGGTGCACAGGGGTATAAAAGACTTGTATATCAAAGCCATGGAAGGCAGCAAGGTGCGATTTGGCCGTTTCACCTCCACCTCCCGCCTCTGGAATGAAGCCCAGAAGTTTGGGAATGAAACTTTGTTCACAGTGACCACTTGCCTAGGAGCAGCTATGCAAGGCTTTTCTTACTACATATCTGAGAAGGAAGTCCTAATTCCCCCTTATGAGACATTCCTGGTCAAAAGCTTCTCTCAAACACAGCACGGTAACCGGCTGCATCTGCATTCTGTGGGGAACTACAGCAAGTACCACTGCCATCTCGTGGAAGGTATAGTATACAGATGTTCACGCGGGCGGCAGAGGGACAGTGCTTCCAAGGTCCCCCAGCAGCCTTTGCCAGCTGCGCCTACACGGGTCCACACCCAAGGCCAAATCTGTAGCTGTGTTCACCTATGAGAGCCACATGACCCAGTTTTTACTTGTTTGCCATGAAACTTGGGAGCACCCCACAACTCACCTGATACACAGAAGGTTGCAGGATTCTTTGCAGCTTCCAGTTATCGCATCTGCCATTGCAAGGATGTCATAGGACACATGCATTTGGGTCCCCAGCATTCCCATTGCAAAGGCAGATGAGATTTGCAGGCAGCTTGAATTCAGATATTTATTTTGGTGGCTTCCAAAGCTGCTATGCTTCAGGCCTCAGGACTGTTCTGGGCATTGGTCCACTACTACTCTGGCAAGCTGAGGTAAGTGTAAAAACTACCTTTGCTTTAGTGGTGATTTCTCTCCTGTGACAACAGTGAGGAAAGGTATCTTTTGGCAAAGCACGTACATATTTTCCTGGCTACAGAGCTAACTCCATGCTGGAAGACCTAACTGAGTCTGTTCCAGTTAATATCTACACCACCAATACCCTTGCTTTTGTCTCTTTGGACAATAGTGTGTCAGTGCATACTTAGAGCACAAAATAATCATTCAGGAGTGAGAGTTTGTGCCTGGACCTAAACCAAAGTAGTAGGTTGACTTGAAAAATGGCTCTTCTGGGCAAAGCTTGTGTTAGCAAGTTCAGAAAGCTCTAGGCAGCAAAAAAAGCTTTAAATGACTGCTCTCTTGACTTTCTTTCAGCTTCAAGAAGCAAGAACAGTGGTTCTACTGCCCTCACCTCAGCCATTCTTCCTAGTGTAGCTGGAGTTTTCATGTGCTTGGCTCACAGGGACTGATTCTCTGGGTGCAAATAGATATATACACTTGAATAAATGATGAGAAGAATTACAGGAAGTCAGACTCTGGAGTTTGGTTGCTACAGAAGGCTCAACCCTTCCTTTGCTTTCAGCTGCAGCTCTCCAGCTGAGGCTGTAACATTCAGCCTAGCTCGTGAAAGGATACATTCCTTGCACCCTTTCAGGGAGGAGGGCAGTTATCTATGGCCTTTCTGAATAATAGGTCAGTGATACCCTTCACTGTATGTAGCTTTTCCCATATGCATTCAGGAAAGACACACACAAACTCTGGATTCTTTGCAGATCTCTTTGTGCCTTTATTTTTATTGAGAAAGAGTCTGTCTGTGGGGTGCAAATGGCACTTAAGGAATTTTTATGTCTTCCTGTTTTAGCAGATTAAATGGAGGAGTTTGAGGCTCAGCATCTTGTGTATCAGATTTAGGTATCTGTAATGGAAGAGGCCAGCATCTAATAATCTGAAACCTAGTAACATGTTCTGTGAAACTGAATTACTGCCCTTGAAATCCTGAGACATGATTGCCATGCAGCCAGAACAGATTCAATACAGAACTATTTTACCATTAACTTGATTTCTATCTGTGTGTCATGTTACTTTCTTGTTGCTCTTGGTTTACCAGTTATTTGAGATAATAACTTGTTAGAATGTTGACCCCTAAATGCTCAAAGATACTAAGCCCAGATTTCAAAAATTAAAATATTAGAAACAGCTGCTGCAGATACTTCTTCTATTTGTGTTCAGACATACTCAGACTCTTTCCTATGTGAGAATTACAGGAATCAAGATGGATTTCTAACACATCAGCATGTTTATAGCTCTTCTTGCTTCTCTTTTATCGCGTGGATGCAGGCTTCAACCATTTTGACAAAGATTTGGAATCTTTCACAAGGTGGTCTCAACACCCTGAAAGCCTCCTCTAAGTAGTCAGCTGCTATTTTCAGGCTTTTCTTTATGGATCTGTGTCCTTGAATGATAGCCTGTAGGAAAACAAGAAGTGAAGAGGAGGACGATACAGAGCGAAGCCTGAGCGGTTGTGGTGGTGCATCTGAGGAAGAGCTGTCTTCTGTCGTACTTGGTGCCTCATTTTCTCGCAGCATCTTCACAATATCAGCATAATCCATGAGAAGTTCTGATACTTGGAGGGATATGGCAGGTGAACTCAGTAACTGATGAATAGCAAGCTCTACTGTGTCAGGGAAATTCTCATGTTTCAACATCACTGCAATGAGAATACCCATGATGCTTTCTACAATCTCCTTGTATTTCTCATAAAGTTCCTTTACCACAGTGATCTTGTCCTGCAGGGAGGTGATGGGACCAGCAATCCTAGCACACAAACTTTGGCTGATGCTTTCATGTACATCTTTGTCTTTTGATTCCATGTTGGCTTGCATCTCTTTCAAAGCATTGACCAGGAACTGTAGATTATCTTTAATGCTGAAGTTTTCTTTTACTGACATGATAGGGAAGTTGGTGCCAAAATTTCCATTGAGGAGTCGGAATATTGTGTTGATGGAAGAGACATAGATGTACACTAAGTCATGCAGATTCTGGCAGGCCCTGACCAGCCTTTCTTTATCACTCATAAAGCCAAGACGGGCTAACATTTCTGCAGTGGGATCTGACTCTGGAAAACAGAGAAAATCCAGAAGACACAGGGGAATAAAACTAGATATATTGTTGTGAATTAAGATTAGTTAGCAGAATTCCTTTAAATGTGTTCTTTTGACTGGTGGTTTTGCTTAGCTATACTATATAGCTATGTAAGTATGTAATGATATGTACTATATACTATAGTATATACATACTATAGTATGTATGTATACATACTACGAGTATGTAACTATATATATACACTACGCTATTTAGCTATATAGGTAATTGCTTAGCATAGGGAGCTAAAGTTTGCTGGAGCCTTCTGCCAAAAGCAGCTAATTCCCACCTAGATAAAGCTGAGCTTAATTTACAACTAGTGCTTAGTTATGTAAATGAAGGCCATGAGACCATTGCAAATTGGAAGATAAAGGAGTTGCATCCATTAGCAAGGAGCAACAGACAGATAAAAAATTATGGACCTCCTGGAGGTAGTGAAAGAATCTAACGATGGACAAGAGGACCCAGACCAAAATTCAGTACTGGGCCAAGAGGCACATGCAAGGTGCATAGACTGTAATGGTAGAAAACCTCAGGAATTAATTTTTTCTCAGTCCCTCCCTAGAGGCATCCAGTCTTGAGCTGACTTATTCCTGTAACACTTCTTTAGCAAATTATTTATCTAAGAATCAGAAGTCTGAGACTGTGCTTTGGGAAACCTAGAGCAGAGATTTTTCTTTAACAATATTTTCAGATAGAATGTTATATTTCTGAAACTATTATTACAAATTTTGAATCCACCTGACCCTTCCCCCCAAAAAAACTTACAAGAAAACACAGAAACAGGTCTTTGTCAGCCTTTGTAGGGTCTTACCAAGCGGGCCAGCAAAATATGGTGTAAACAGCAGCAAGTATTGTTACTGTTATGGCTGCAGGAAGTTATGACTCTGACCTTCAGCATGTAATCTGAAAAGGAATGGAAGTGATATAAGTGAATTATTCTTTTCTTTTAGTGCTTATTGGTAGATTTATGGGAGTCCTAACAAACAATCTACATCATTCTTAGAATCATAATCTTTCAGTTTGTATATAGAATCATAGAATAATTAGGGTTGGAAGGGACCTTAAGATCATCTAGTTCCAACCCCCCTGCCGTAGGCAGGATCACCTTGC
Source organism: Myiopsitta monachus (assembly GCA_017639245.1). Classification (NCBI taxonomy): domain Eukaryota; kingdom Metazoa; phylum Chordata; class Aves; order Psittaciformes; family Psittacidae; genus Myiopsitta; species Myiopsitta monachus. Next base: position 63,545,953 of record CM029920.1, read on the forward strand.
ACTAAACCGTGTCACCCAAGACTCCATCCAGCCTGGCCTTGAACACCGCCAGGGATGGAGCATTCACAGCTTCCTTGGACAACCTGTTTCAGTGCCTCACCACCCTCACAGTAAAGAACTTCTTCCTTATATCTAACCTGAACTTTCTCTGTTTAAGTTTTAACCTATTACCCCTTGTCCTGTCAAAAAAGCTCCTAATGAAGAGACCCTCCCCAGCATCCTTATAGGCCCCCTTCAGATACTGGAAGACTGCTATGAGGTCTGGCGGATCTATGCAGAATTCAGTTTATGTTGTTGGGAGGGGGAAACAGACACAGCAAAATCAAATGCATCAGACATCTACATTGAAGGGACAAGAGACTGAAGACTGAGTAATACAATGTTTTGTCAGGCTACAATTTCCTGTGAAGTGACCCATATCTGTCAGTTCATACAGCAGCTAGATGTTGCAAGCATCCTTTGACAGGTGGAAGCACAGAACATTCCCTTTGCTTGGGCTCCCACCTTGCTACTATTTTGACGGCTAGGGAAGTTATGTCCTCCTGCTTGCACCTAAGAGTTCTCCCAATACCAACTGCAGGTATAGTCCTAGGACATCAGGTGGCTGACGACTGCTCCTGATGTTGCCTTTGCTTGTGCCAGAGCTCTGGAAAGCCAGACTGGTTGCAAAAGATGTGTTTCATCAGCTATTGTTGTGGTTAGATGTGTCCAAGCAGTTGAAATTTCCCATCTCACTTCATACTTCTTAAGAATTTTCTCTCAGTGCTCAGCTCAGCCCTCTGTCTCTTCCTTCTTTCCCTTTCCATGGTAAAAGTGGTCTGAAATTGTGTGGAATGGCGAAATGGATTTCAGCCTCCACTGCTGTTCGGCCAGAGCTGGCTCTAGGGCTCCACACAACTTCTTCCATTCTCATGGCATCAGAGCAGAGGACCTGGCAAACTGCAGCAAATAAGGGTGATATCATGCCCTTTCAGCCATGGCTAAAGGTACCTGTGCTGGAACCTTTGTTGTAGGCAGGGGGATTCATACTGTACCTGTTATCTCCAGGAACAGAAGGCTTTTGGGGAATCTAAAAATTGGGAACTAGCATTAAATAAACTGAAATCTGTTAAAATTGGAAGGGGCAGGAGTAAGAAAATGAGATGAATGTGGGTAAACACCACACAATAGAATTAATGATGAGCAGGCAGGCAACAGGACGGAGGTGAAGCCCAGCCTCTGGATCCCTAACTCATCACATGCTGCTGGAAACCACCAGAGGAACACACGGGAAAGAGGATGAAGTCACTGTCCCATACACATTTCAGCTGACTGCAGGAGCACTCAAACAAAATCAGGTAGGCACTCTAAATGTTTAATTAGAAAAGCTTCAGGAGAGAATCTCCCTGGAGCTGGAGAAATAGTCAGAAATACAGAAATATATGTGGCCTTCCTAATTCTAGAAAGCAAATGTAAAAATTGTTGCATGTTAATGTGAACAGTAAAAGGTGGCTTTAGTATTAAGAGACGTAAAATCTAGAGCATTTATAGGAAGCTGAAATAATTATGCATAAAGACTAGATGCTAAAAAGTCTCCTCCACACCTGTCAAGTACGTTAAATATTTGTTGAAGTCCTATTTGTCTTAGAACATTTTATCTCCTCAGTTTCTACATATAAGGTAAAACATGACCTTTCAACAAAGCATCATGCAAGCAGAAAGCATCTAATACCACACTGAGTCAGAGAGCAAGTCAGCAAAATCCCTGAGGCAGGACTGGTATGAAATCCTACCTTGCACTGACATGGCTTTATGTTTCCTGAAAATCACAAACCTTTTCTGTATGTCTTCATTGCTCCCTCCAGCTTGAAGAAGAAGAAAAATGTGTTAAAAGTTTATTCTCTTGACAGAGCAACAAGGAAAGTGGTTGAAAGAAATGCACAGCACTGTGTAAAATATTGTGGAAAAAATTATCTTCAGACTGGCTTGTATTTCAACAGAGACTAAAAGCTGGCTGGGGAACTGTTGAAATCATTCTGGTTTTCTACATGGATCTTGTGGGGGAGGGTGTGTTTAGTAAAATACAGCTGGGTCACTGTCAGATGGTTTACAGTTAGCAGATAATGCAAGAACTACAAAGGACCAAAATAACATAAAATTATCATTTTAAGAATAAACATCTAGCTAGTCCCCTACACATACCTATTTGAAGTTATAACTATGATATGTAGGCACTAACAGCAAAAGAAGGTTTATCTTGGAGATATGTGAAGCACTGCATAAAAGTGTCCCAGATTTGTAATAAGAAGGCTGAGAAAAAAGAAGTGCCAACAAAGAAATGAGTCATCCTGCTCATTCAGTATGTTCCTGTTGCAAAGTAAAACATATGCATTCAAGTCAAAATCATGCTAAAGCATGATTACTTTACAGTTGGTGATGGATTAAAGGGAAATGGCATGAGGAATGACTGCATGATCACAGGTAATTCAGTCACTTTGGACTCTGTATATTGACATGAAAGTAATGAAGAAAAATGCTCTTTTGCTGGCAAACCAGCGACAGCTCTGAGAATGATGACCATAAGGGCTAGACACAAGTGTATGTAGGGAGAGGAATCAAACTAGTTAAGTTTTGTGCTTTGGTCTGTACAGAGATAAGGGAGAGTCAGATTCTGCTCAGTCATGTCTTAAGAGCTTGGTGAGCATCTACTGACACTGGCTTCATCCAGGACACTCTGGGAATGGAGGGAGTGTGGCTGTGCAAGCAGGGCTCTCCCTTCAAGCCAGTGCTTGCTGCTCCAAGGCTGTCTGCCAGCACAGACATCCTGCTGCAGTAGGTGCTTTCATGGCATGCTGAACAGCAGGTGCTGTCTGCAGTGTTTGATGTTCACAAGTGACAAAACAATGGTGAATTGATTACAGCATTAGGGAGGTGAATAAACAATGAGGGAACAGGGGCTAAATGTCAGGGAAGGAAACACAGTGCGAGATATGTGATAGGTGATATAGGTTAGGATGGGTTTATCATAAGATATTGTTACTATTTTTTATGAATTACCAAGTGTGAATCTATTAGTATAAGAACGGAGGGCTTATATACTAACATTTTCTCTTGAATGTGAGGAGAAATAAGCTACACTGGCATAAAACACCCTGATGGTGATAAACATTGTGCCCACTCCACCAGTCATCATAAAAATCAGATGCCACTAACTGAAAAAAAAAGAATAAAAATAGGCTGATACAGAGGTCTGTCTAGAACAGGCCTTTCCTTTGCACAGCTTATTTTAGATTCTGCTGATTAAATGAGACTGTTCCGGTTTTTAGTGAACTGGTTCAGCTTCTACCATCTTCAGTTTCTAAGGGGAAGAATGACCCATGTTCATTTTACCAATCTGCTAATTGCTTATTTGTTAGCTATTTTTATTGCTCCAAATATATTCCATGCCTCATAAGGTCCTTTTCCAATCATTTGGTTAAAGATCCAAAGATCTTCAGATCTGAAGAATTAAGATTTCTGCATTTACAAGCTATGCCTTGGGATTTGAATTGCTGAGTATAAAAAGAACCAGTAAGGCAGAGACAAAGCACACTTCACTGCTCTGTAAGGGTTAGTGTTATGGGTGTTGAAGAGAGTAATATATTTCTTTTCTCTCTTGAAGTAGCCTATTCTGAAGAATGGCGCTGAGCGACCTCCTTTACCCAGATAACCCCAAAAGAAGGCAAGAATTGATCTATCTGCACCAGGAATTGCTTGACTGCATGTCCACAAATTTCCGTGCAACAAATGAGCTGGCTAGAGTGCTGAATGAACACCTGGGCTGTACCATTACCCACATTCGGATGAGAGAGAACAGCACAGTCAAGGAAAATTGTGACATTATCATCCAAGCAATGAGTGAGATTCAGCATCAGGTACAGAAGATTGATAGTGACATGAAGGAAAAGCTAGAGCCTGTGCTGTATCAGAAGCTGTATGACATCAAAGAGCCCGAGTTGGAGAAAATAGCAATAGCCCAGAAAGTTTTTTCCATTGTTCTTGGAGAAGCGACTTCAACAGCTGGGATGGTAGCTATCAAACTTCTCAGCTCCAATTTCTTAACGCTCACTGTGAGCAAGCTCGTCAGTCTCCTTGCACAGATTGGGGCATCTGTTCTCGGGGGAATCAGCATCACTATTCTTGGGCTGGGCATTGAAATGATTCTCCATGCCATCCTGGGAGCTGTGGAAAGGAATCAGCTTCTGGCAGCTGTGAGAAGCTATGAGAAGCACCTGGCTGAGTTTAAAGCAGCCTCGGAAAAGTACCGGCATGCCATACATGAAGTGACTTCTTTGGTGAGACAGCAGGTTCCATGACTGAAGTCAGAGTTCTCTCTCCTGCTATGAGAGTGGCTGCAGCAACTATGCCCACAGAAGCCTTTTTGATTCATTATGGTAAATGAACTACTGGTGGCTTTTTTTCTTATTAGTGGAAACAGAGCAAGAGGCCAGGGAACTGGCACTGAAATATATTAATAAGGAACTGGCTTATAGATTCTTCTGGGAGGTAACACTTCAAATACATTGTACCTTTTCTTCAGCTATTTTCTGGAGTGCATTGTAGATAACCTTGAACTATAACTTGTAGTTGTGACTCCTCACTGATGGAGTAGTGGTGGTGAGAATGTATGATTTTTCTCCTACTGTGTTTCTATATCAAAGATGACAATGTGGTGGGAGAAAACAATTTCAACAAGCCACTCCACGTCATCAGGATGGCTGTCTGCTAAACTTGTAGTGTGGATTAGTGCTAAATCTGGTAGGCTCAATTCCATGTTTGTTGAACTGCTTACAAGGACTAGCTGAAGCATACTTAGCTGCTATTTCCTGTCCCATCCCTACCTAAGAAGCTAGACAGAGATCTTCTTTAAATAAACTCTAATACCAGTAGATTAGCAGGTAAGAGAAGGATGGACCTAAAAGCAAACACACACAATCTGGCCACAGAACTGAGAGAAACCAGATGGGGTGTTCCAGGCTGTGAATGACCTCTTATTCCCAGCACTGCCCTGCTTCTGCCAACCCACAGGTAACTATTTCAGTGCACAGTTTTGTTGATTGAAATGGGATGCTAAACATGTACAAGTGCCTGTAGGATTACAGCCCTATTAACGCACCAAGTGCTTTATGTTCAAGCTTCACCAGTGTGGGACCGCCAACAGCATGCTCAGATTCTGCACTTCACAATATGCTACCAAATGTCCTTATTTTTCAGATTTTAAAAACAAAGCTAAAAGTAGGAACATTATTTGCAGTCTCTTGCTCTGATTTGCTGTGGTTTGCTTTTTTCTTTTTTTTTCTTTTTTTTTTTCTTTGATCTTTGGAAAAAGAAAAAAATGTAATAAAACAATTAATAAAAATGTACCTCAGTATTGCAAAATCTCTTTTTCCTGTACATGGTTTGTTTGATGTTTTATGTTCTGTCTGAAAAACCATCTCAAACCAATTAATGAAGAAAGATTAAAATCTTCATTATAGATCCAATTTATCTTTATAGCCATGATAGACTAATCTAGTAGGACTGTGTATAGGATCCTTTTTTGGTATCAGCTTGACCATACTAAAACCATATCAAATTCATACATGTGTAGTGATAGGACAAGGGGTAATGGGTTCAAACTTAAACAGGGCAAGTTTAGACTGGATATGAGGAAGAAATTCTTTCCTGTAAGGGTGGTGAGGCACTGAAATGGGTTGCCCAGGGAAGTTGTGAATGCTCCATCCCTGGTAGTGCTCAAGGCTGGGTTGGACAGAGCCTTGGGTGGCAGGGTTTAGTGGGAGGTGTCCCTGGCCATGGCAGGGGGGTTGGAACTCGATGATCCTAAGGTCCTTTCCAACCCTAACTATTCTATGATTCTATGTTTGTTAATATTCAATATTACCAATATTATGCATTATATTAATAGCTAGATTGTGCCTGTGAAAGTAGAGAGATGGGTAAGATTACAGCAGGAAAACTCTACATTGGCTTTATAACACTTCCATTCTGGGTTTTGGTTTTTTGTTGTGTTTTCCCCCTTTCCCCCCACTGTTCCCACTTTGATCATCTTTTCTGACTCATCTTTGCTTTTGTGTTCAAAAGCCACTAAATGACAATGCAGCCAGCTGCTGGCTATCAAGCAGCTCTGCCAACTCTCAGGGAGAAAAAGTAGGGCTCAGGAGTATGGATGGATAGCAGAGACTGACAAACTGGGACCAGCATAAGCCATGAATTGGGCAATGTGGGCCAAGAGATGCAATTCAGAGGCGGCAGAAACCACTGCCTTGCATGAGGCATTGTGGCGGATGACATGTTGACCTGAGGCATTATTTCTCCAAAATGTGACATCTCCTATCTCCTGACACAAATGGCACTCAGTTTAGAGGTACTTGTTTAGTGGCAAAAGACTGCCAATCAGCAGGACAGTGATGTTTGAGTGTTGGAAATGCAGGAGTTCCTGGCTTCTGCTGACTTCCTATGTACAAATATACATTCTAATTTAGGAATAAAACCCACCACCTCATTACATATCTTTATGAGATTGACAATCACTGCTGAATAAAAATAGCAGAGTCAAAACAGATCTGTTGTACTTGTCAGGCAGTTTGCTGACATTTTCTTGAAAGCAAACTCTAAATGGTGTCAGGAAGCGGGACACATAATGAGGAACATAAATATATACACTACCTACTCACTTCTTGTTCCTGGTGGACTTAAAGGAATTCTGGCTTTCCCACAACAGCAGGAGTGGCAGATGTCCTCATGTCTATGAGATGTTGGAAGATGTTGAAGATGTTAGAGGCTGGTGGGAAGCAGCCTGTCCCTCTGCCGGTTGGGCCAGCATCTCCCGTCACCTAGGTGAGCTGCCTCTGACTTCATAAAGGCATATGGCAACATCCAGCCACATCAAGATTGTTTTGAGGTAAAAAACCTGCCAATCAGCTTGAGACTTTCCCAAACTCCTTCCCCTAACTCTAGCAATAAGACAACCAATACGATTTACTTGAATTACCAACCGTTACATACTTGAACTGAGTGCAGCATGCATTTAACTGGCTAGAGGCAAGGGAGAGAACCCAGTGGAGCAGGAGCAGGAACAACTTAGCTCCATATCTGCTTGGTAACCGAAACGCTGTCCCACAAAATAAGAGGTAGTTCCTGCCCTCTCTAGGCCTCTGACCAGTCTTGCATTTGTCCCCCAAAAATGTCATAACCAGTTTTCTGATGCTTCTCCTGGACTTGTGGAGCTGTTCTTGAGACTTCCTGGAGCTGCCTCTTGGTGTGACAGAACCGCCAAGTAAAAAATGTGAGAGGACTGTTGTCCTCCAAGTCAGCAGACACTGCTGAGAGCGAGTAGTATCTTAGGGTTGATGCACTACCACTGAGCCCAGTATTGTCACGACAGAAGACCCCGAGCCTTGTGAGGAGTGAGCAATCTTCAAAGCCTCAGCTGTCTCCCCCTCCAGTGACTTTGTACACGACAGGGATGTATGTAGCATTCCCATCACACCTCCTCAGGCATTCTCCTTCTCCACAGTCTATTCTTCTGGGCAAAAGATTAAGAATTAAAATTGTATAATGTGTGTGTTCCAAATAAGAACAGCCCTAAAGAAGAAACTGTAAACGAGCCAAAACCAGTCTAAGCTGCTTTCAAACCTGTGTAGAAACACTGTGTGATTGCAACCAAACTCTGCACTGCAGTGAAGTCTTTCTCGTAACAAGAACAGTATAAAACAACAGGCCAAAGAGGCACAAGGAGGGGACAATTCTGCTATATACATGGCTAGTAAGGCTCCCCAGGCACTGAGAGCTACTGGAGCCCTGGCTCTTTGGATGTTTCTGGACAGGTCACCTTCTAACTTGGACTCCGTGTAGCTTGTGAATAATGTTGGTGTTAATGCCAGACATAGTTTATAACCTTGCTTTTACCCACCCTGCAATGATCCTTCATGAAGTTCCAAGTTTGCCAGCTGAGCCTCCATTATTTGAAAGAGTTCAGCAACATTGTGTTGCATGGCACATTCACCAGGGGGTCTACAGGGGAACTCCAAATCCTGCTCAGAGATCAGACCACCTCTGCATCCAGGTGTATCTGTGCAGAGAAAAATGCCCTTCCTACACCTCCCCTCCACATGTTAGTTCTTTAAACCTGCACCCATGCTTTATTGTTTGCCCCCTCCTTATTCACAGTGGTGTAATTGGTAACCGAAGAAATCATGTATCTTTATCCTGGTCCTTCATGTGCCCGGGGATTTTTGCTGGAAGAGGTACTTAGAGCAACAAGGCAGAACAGCTCTTACCCAGAGCTCACCAGCGTAAACTGATCATCACTTTACCACAGGGAATGCTGCAGGAAACGACAACTAACAGATTAGCTTCTGATAATAGATTCTGCTGGGACCAGACCACCTGTCCTGTTCTCTGTACATCCCGATGACCGTCATCCAGCCACCAGCAGGCCCTCCAAACAGCAGCTGGCACACGAGCCCAACTGAAGGATGCAGCAGCGCTGCCTTCAGGCCAAACCCAACACGAAACGCACAGAACACCTGAGATATGAGGAACTGCCCCCTCGGCACTTCGGCTTTATTCCCCAGAGGCTCCTCGCACACCCCCAGCTCTGCCTCGTTTCACAACAGGGAGGCATTTTGTAGGACCACCTGAGCAGAGCGCGGCGAAAGAGCGCCGCAGTGACCACGGCCACCGTCCTCTGTCCCCGTAATATACCTCGCAGCGGCGTAGCGTCTGTCCCCCATAGCTCTCCCTTGACCCGCTCCCAGAGTCCGGCGGGGCGGGCAGGGACACCCCCGTTCCCATTCCCGCCCCCTCTCCCGATCCACCGCCTCAGGGGCCCAATGGCCCTCGCCGCTCACGCAGTGCCCTCCTCCCGGTCCCGCCCCCTGTCCGCCCCGGCCCAACCATAGAGCTGCGGGCGGTGTGTGAAAGGCTCCGCTTCCGGAGCGCGGATCCGCGCGGCGCGGCAGTTGCGCTTTACGGCGGAGCGTCGCTCTGTCCCGGTTCAAGATGGCGGTGTGGCCGCGGCGGCAGGGAGCGAGGCGGTGATCGAGGCCGCTGCGGCGGGACGGAGCCGGGCCGGCCGGAGGGGTGAGAGGATCGGGACGGTGCTGGGGTGGGGAGGGGGAAGGAAGAGAGAGAAAGGTGACGGTTTGTGCTGCCGCCTTTTTTCCTCCGTCGGGGGAGGAGGGGAGGCTTTCGTGTGCCTCGTGGGAGGCTTACTGCCTCGTTCCTCTCTGCACCCCCAAATTCATCAGTTCAGTGTTGTTTTTGTTTGGGTGTTTGGGTGTTTCTTCTTCGGCTGTTAACTTGCAGCATTGAAGCTCTTTGCTCTGTATCTTAGAAGGATTAGGGATCGAGATTTCAGAAGTTTATTCTCTTCACCTTTACCCTTTAAATGTTAAAAATGCGGGGTACACATATGACTCCTGCTGCTTTCTGGAAAGTTTCCCACCGTGGGGTGCTCTTGCAAACAGCCAGGCAACTTTGCATAGCCTTGTAGCAGGAGCCATGAGCAGAGCTCTGTAGGTTTTTACTAGTCAGAGCATTGAATGTGATCAGTTCTTGGAGCTTGCTAGCAGCCCTTTCCTGTGAGGCCTTGATGCACTAAATGAGGCACAGTGCTTACATTTCCTTTTAAGGGGTAAGGGTAGGCATGTTGTTTAGTGACTTGAAAATGGTATCTGCTGTCGTTGGGGAAGAAGGATGCACATGGTGACTGCAGTGAGCCTGCAGAGAACTTTGGACTAAGCTTGTGAATACTTTCAGTATGATCATGATCTATTTAGATTCAGTATGGTGACTAGAAAGCTGCATTCCACCAACTCCCAAATTTCAGAGGATGTTTTAGATTTTTGGGGTGGGATCTGTTGAGATCTGTCTGTAAACTGAAGAAATGGCTGAAGACAGGAAATACTTCTTCACAGAGTCACCTTTCCTCTTGATCCTCATAACACAGTTTGAAATAATACTGATAGAAAACGTAAAGGCAGTGGTATAGCAACAGCATATGGGGAGGAGACAACATGGATGTCTGTAGAACACTTGCTGATGGACATGGTGGGTGCTGAGGAGAGAAATCAAGGGCAGCTTAAAAGTCTTGAAAGGAGGAAATTTGTGGGAAGCATCTGAAATAGAGAGGAATGGGAAGGTAAACATTGGAGAGCTCTCATGAAAGTAAATGAAAAACTAAAAGGGCTCCTATAAAAATAGAGCGTGTTTTCACTATGCCCCTCTATAGTGTAATCAAGCTTCTTTGAGTCTTTGGGTGTATAATAACTACTTGATTAGTTTAAAATACATATTTCATAAAGTAATAGTAAGTAGGTGCTTAACTGTAACTAAGTACTACTCTAATTAATCTTGTGTAATTTTTCATGTAAATGCCTGAGCTAGTAGTAGGGTTTGAGGTTTTTGAGGGAGCAACCTGCTGATACAGAGAAAGATTTAAGAGTACTCAGGCTACTGTTGCACAGGCACTGAAACCATGTTATCTTTTCCAGGTCTCTCCCTCTTTCTAAGTATTTTTTTGAGGCAGAAATAAAAAGGTCAAAATGGGGCGGAGATCTACATCATCCACCAAGAGTGGGAAGTTTATGAATCCCACAGATCAGGCGCGTAAGTATCAGTAAAAGCTTATGGGAATGGGGGGTAAAGAGTCTTCAGGAGGCAGATGGAAAGTGTTCTCTGAGGATAAGGTCATCACTTGTGAAACAGAACTGAGTTTCCCTAATTTGAAAAATATTGTCTCAGTTTTGGCTGGTGTAAAACCTCCTTGAGAAGGCTGTTTGCTTCATGCTGCTGCTTCTCTGTGCATTTATATACTGTGGTTCTCAGTGTTCAAAGGACTTTGTACTTAGCTGTTGGCTAAACTGCAAGCTGCTGCTTGGGACATAGTTAATCTCAGGCTAGAATTTGAGGAGCATGGCAAATTTTGCATGAGAGAGTTGACTTTTTTCCTTTTGGTAACATGCCAGGTGTTACCAATGCTGAGCAGATAAAAAACATCCAGACTTCATGGTGAATATCATAGAATCATAGAATAGTTAGGGTTGGAAAGGACCTTAAGATCATCTAGTTCCAACCCCCCTGCCATGGCCAGGGACACCTCACACGAAACCATGTCACCCAAGGCTCTGTCCAACAGAGCCGTGAACACCGCCAGCAATGGAACATTCACAACTTCCCTGAGCAACCCATTCCAGTGCCTCACCACTCTTACAGTAAAGAATTTCTTCCTGATATCCAATCTAAACTTCCCCTGTTTAAATTTGAACCCATTACCCCTTGTTCTATCACTACAGTCCCTAATGAAGAGTCCCTCCCCAGCATCCCTATAGCCCCCCTTCAGATTGGAAGGCTGCTTTGAGGCCTCCACGCAACCTTCTCTTCTCCAAGCTGAACAGCCCCAACTTTCTTATCCTATCTTCATACGGGAGGTGCTTCCGTCCTCTGATCATCCTCGTGACCCCCCTCTGGACTTGTTTCAGCAGTTTCATGTCCTTTTTATGTTGAGGACACCAGAACTGCACACAATACTCCAAGTGAGGTCTCATGAGAGCAGAGTAGAGGGGCAGGATCACCTCCCTCAACCTGCTGGTCATGCTCCTTTTGATGTAGCCCAGGATACGGTTGGCTTTCTGGGCTGCAAGTGCACACTGCAGCCGGCTCATGTTAATTTTCTCATTGACCAACACCCCCAAGTCCTTCTCCTTGGGCTGCTCTGAATCTCTTCCCTGCTCAACCTGTAGCTGTGCCTGGCATTGCTGTGACCCAGGTGTAGGACCCTGCACTTGGCATGGTTAAACTTCATCAGGTTGGCATCAGCCCACCTCACAAGTGTGTCAGGGTCCCTCTGGATGGCATTCCTTCCCTTCAGCATATAAACTGAACCACACAGCTTGATGTCATCGGCAAATTTGCTGAGGGTGCACTCAATCCCACTGTCCATGTCACTGACAAAGATGTTGAACAAGTCCGGTTCCAACACAGATCCCTGAGGGACACCACTTGTTACTGGTCTCCAGCTGGACATTGAGCCATTGAGCACAACTCTTTGCGTGCAGCCATCCAGCCAGTTCTTTATCCACCGAGTGGTCCGCCTATCAAATTGATGTCTCTGCAATTTAGAGACAAGGATGTTGTGTGGGACAATGTCGAACGCTTTGCACAAGTCCAGATGGCATCAACTGCTCTGTCCTTGTCCATCAGTTCTGTAGCCTCATCATAGAAGGCCACCAGATTGGTCAGGCAGGATTTCCCCTTAGTGAAGCCATGCTGGCTGTCACCAACCACCTTGTCGTTTTTCATGTGCCTCAGCATGCCTTCCAGGAGAATCCACTCCAAGATTTTGCCAGGCACAGAGGTGAGGCTGACTGGCCAGAATTCCCTGGCTCATCCATTTTCCCCTTCTTGAAAATGGGGGTTAGATTTCCCTTTTTCCAGTGGTGGGGAACTTCACCTGACTGCCACGATTTTTCAAATATGATGGACAGTGGCTTAGCAACTTCATTTGCCAGCTCTTTCAGGACCCGCGGATGGATTTCATCAGGTCCCATGGACTTGTATACGTTCAGGTTCCTAAGATGGTCTTGAACCAGATCCTCTCCTACAGTGGGCCCAGGGTCTCCATTCTCACAGTCGCTGCGTCTGCCTTCCAAGACTTGGGTGGTGTGGTCAGAGTATTTGACAGTGAAGTCTGAGGCAAAGAAGTCATTAAGAACCTCAGCCTTCTCCAACTCCAGGGTAGCCAGTTCTCCTGATAGCTTCTGGAGAGGGCCCACGTTGTCCGTAGTCTGTCTTCTATTTGCAGTGTACCTATAGAATCCCTTCCTGTTATCTTCCACATCCCTAGCCAAGTTTAATTCTAAGTGGGCCTAAGCTTTCCTAACCTGGTCCCTAGCTTCCCGGACAACATCCCTGTATTCTTCCCAGGCCGCCTGTCCTTGCTTCCACCTTTTATAAGCCTCTTTTTTCCTTCAAAGTTTCCTTAGCAGCTCCTTATCCATCCAAGAAGGTCTCCTGGTCTTCCTGCTGCCCTTCCTTCTAGTAGGGATTTATCTCTCCTGGCCTTGCATATGTTTTGTTTCCGATGGATACTGAAAACCTACATATTTTGAAAGTGCATTGCTTGTTGTTAACTCTGTTTCAGCTTCTGGGAGGAAATCCTTTCGTGACTGCACATAACACTTTGTCTTTTCCTGCTTATTCTTTCTTTGTGTAGAAACACCCCTGCTTCTGGAGATGTGAGGGCTCCTATGTCTTTAGTTTCTGTATAACACACATGAAATAGAAGTCAATTTCATAATGTATTTCTCTCTTGCTGGGAAGATGAATTAAACAGTTGCAATCTTGCAGTCTTTGCAGAGTGACTGAATAGTTGAGACAGAGCACTAATCTTGAGGAAGGAAAGGTTCTTCATGAATTTGTCTCAAGTTTTTATTTTCTTTCTTTTCTCCTCTTCTCTAGGGAAGGAAGCTCGGAAAAGGGAACTAAAGAAGGTAAATAAAAGAGATCAGGAACATTTACTTGGCATTCTTCTTACTGTGTACCATGTTTGTGATTGTTCCTGTTGGATAGACTACAGATGTTTTGGTTGATTTCCTATGATTGACTTTGGAATATGCTGTTCAAATCAGTAGTTTAAGAAAACAGAAATCTTTTTTGAGTAACCATATCTCATAATCTACTATTTTTTAACTTGTAATGATTACAGCTTTTAGAAATGTTATTGTAAGAACTTAGGCATTAAAAAAGGACAAAAAAACCCCAACAAATGAACCACATACATACTCACATACTTTTTTAATGTGTTTTACTGCATACCTTTAGACACTTGTTATCTTGTTGATTGTATGTGGTTTTGAGTAAATGAATTCTAGAAACATTTGTAAATGGCAAGATAGTGGGATTTAAATTCCTGGAAGTTTTAATTACCTTTGCTGCTGACTTGTGCCATGGTTAACATTTGCAGGGCATTTTGAGTCAGTCTGGACATAGTGAGAGGGAGTATTTGGTACAAATGTTCTTTCTCTCTTTTTTCCTGTGCTGCTTTTCTGATCTGCTTGATCTCTGATCTTCTTAGAACAAAAAGCAGCGAATGATGGTACGAGCAGCTGTATTGAAGATGAAAGATCCAAAGCAGATTATTCGGGACATGGAAAAATTGGATGAAATGGGTGAGTGGATATACCAGGTATAGGACTTAGGTGGTGGTTTATGTAGACAAATAACACAGTTTCATGGGATGACTGAAAGATTATGATAGAGTAACCTTTTTCCTTTCCTGTTAGAAGTGACAGTTTTATGAGTAATTGGACATTGGTTGTGATTTGAGGTGATGCGATGCCATCAAAGATGACTCCTCCCCCCCACCCCCCAAGAAGATGGCTGATAAAAAGGGGTAGTGTGTGTGATAGTAGCTTGGAGTTGAAATAGAGGATTGTCATAAGCCTGAAGACTTCCTGAAAATAGGTATTGGAAGTTGTTTGCTTTGTAGAATCATAGAATGGTTTGGGTTAGAAAGGACCTTAAGATCATCTAGTTCCAACCGCCCTGCCATGGACAGGGACACCTTCTACTGGACAATGTTGCCCAAGGCTCTCTGCAGTGACAAGAGGTGGAACATTCACCATTTCTTTGGGCAACCTGTGCCAGTTTCTCACCACCCTCGCAGTAAGGAACTGCCTTATATCTAACCTGAACTTCCCTTTTTAAAGCTTAAACCCATTTCTCCTTGTCCTATCACTACAGTCCCTGTACTTCTGTTTGAAGATGTTTGATTAATCACAGTTGTGCTGTAGAGTAACTAAGGAATTTTGGGTGGGTTTTTTCTGTCTTGGATTAGAGTTTAACCCAGTACAGCAGCCACAACTTAACGAAAAGGTGCTGAAGGATAAACGCAAAAAACTCCGTGAGACTTTTGAGCGTATCTTGCGGCTCTACGAGAAGGAAAATCCTGACATCTACAAAGAACTGCGCAAGTTGGAAGTAGAGTATGAGCAGAAGAGATCACAACTCAGCCAGTATTTTGATGCTGTCAAGGTAATGCTTGTCATATTTCAGGCTTTTAACTGTGGTAGTTTATGCTCTTTATTTGTTTCTTAGGTGCAACAGTTACAAAGGAGAAACTTTTATATTATAAGACCAGAATATATGTTATGTGGCTCATATTAAGTACTTACTTGCATAGCATTTCCAGTTACAGCATTTCAGTGAGGGCAGCATGGGGGTAGTCAAGTCTGAGTTTGTGCCTGATATACTGACTTCATTCAACATGAAATTCTGGGGGAAAAGATTTATGCTAAAATAAATCATGTCAGAATTTGTTTTCCATAGTAGAGAGCCAATCTGTGAGTGTGCAGTTGATATTTATGTGAATTTCTGTGAAGGCTGTTGCTGGAATTCATGAGAATTTTTGGCATTCTTTTAAAGAGCTTTATTTGACATTCTTCCCTACTATATTGGAGAATATAATGCCCAAGTGCAAGTATTTGTAAGATTTTTTTCAATTTAATTCTTTTTTTCCCTTTGGAATATGCAGCAGCCTGTAATTCATGCCTTTTGGATGCTTAAAAAATAGAGGCATAGAGTCATAGAATGGTTTGGGTTGGAAAGGACCTTAAGATCATGTAGTTCCAACCACCTTGACATGGACAGGGACAGTTCACACTAGACCATGTTGCCCAAGGCTCTGTCCAACCTGTCCGTGTCTACAGCCTCTTTGCTTTGGAGACTGAAGGTCTAAAGGGAGATGGAAGCTTGTCTGGGTTTTGACTGAAGTACTAAAGCCTTTCATAGGTGCACTGCATGTGTTTTTTTTTTGCTTTGAAAGCTTTTACTGTTAACATTTTCCTGAATGTCTTTCATGGCTTGCTGCAAGAAAACATGGCCTAAGAACAGACACCTTTGGCAAGTGATGGCAAGTCCCATGTGTTCTGTACTCTGAAAGGTAATGAGGTTGTGCAGGAGCTTCTGTGGGACTAATCCATTCTTTCTTTTCTTCCTCTCCTTTTCCCCCTGCCCAGAATGCTCAGCATGTAGAAGTGGAAAGTATTCCCTTACCAGATATGCCGCATGCTCCCTCCAACATCCTCATACAGGACATTCCCCTTCCAGGGGCCCAGCCACCTTCTATCCTCAAGAAGACATCAGCTTATGGGTAAGTGGAGAAAGAAACTTGGAGAGGAAGTGAAAAATGAGCACTCTTATGACTGGGGAGGAGCTATGAGTGGAAGCAGAGGTAATATTGGCAAGCAGAAATCAGGAATTATGTGTGAGTGAATTGCATGTTCTTTTAACCAAAACACTTTTTAATCTTTCGCTACTGTTACAAGGTTTTGTTTAAATTGCTTTGAGTAATAATCTGTGCTTTCTAGGATTTGTCTTTCTGTATATCAGTAAAACTTAAAGCTCTGCCGCTTTTATCATAAATGCCCCGTAAATTGGCATGTCTTGTGTTCTTTTGTCTTGCTGGTATATTCAGTTTAATTTCCTAGTTTGTCTCTCATTCTACAACTAGTTCTTTTTATTTCTGAATAGTCTTCTGTTTTCATCGACTTTGGGATTACTTCATTTGACTTCTGTGGTGGGATTCAATTCCTCCTTTTGCCATCTAAGCAGCTTGGTTTTGGCTGATATTCTGCAATCATGTCTTTGTACGAGGTGGTAAACTCCTTGGGACAGATCTATAAATGTTCATGTGTCTTTTTAGAAGGCTTCTGTGAAAGCAATGATGAAAGAAGGCTAAAGAGTTTTATTAAGTGTATGTTTGCTTTCATTTGTTTGTGCTCCTACATTTCTTATTTCCTTCCTTATTTCCAGACCACCAGTTCGGTCCATTTCTGTACTTCCTCCTCCTGGGCTTGGTGTTCCACGTTTACCTCCAGGGAGGAAGCCCCCTGGACCTCCACCAGGCCCACCACCACCTCAAGTCCTCCAGATGTATGGCCGTAAAGTGGGTTTCACCTTGGAGATGGCTCCTCGAAGGCGAGAAGAGGAGATTTCTTACAGTTCTGAAGCAGGTGAGAACTTCCCTGCCTGGGGTTTTGCTTGACCTGTCTGTTTTGCTACAGATAGTACTACTGTGAATGTAGTGTGCCCTACACAAGTTATTCTCTGGGCAGCATGGGTGTTAATACTACTTGAAGGACTTTTCATAAGTGGTTGGACCTCTGAGCTGATTCTAGTATTCTGCAGTGTTATCAGCTATATTTTTAAATATTGAAGCTTCTAATTACAACTTTCCCGTGTAGTCTTAACAGTGCTGAAACATTGGACCTATTAATCTTGTAAGTAAACTTAACTAGTCTCAAAGAAGTCTTCCTATTACCCCCTCCAAATAAGACAGAACAAAAAAAACCCAAAACAAAAAAAAAACCACAAAGAAACCCAAACAAAAATATAAATAAATAAAACCAAACCCAAAACAAAGCCAAAATCCATCACAAACCAGCACCACAACAACAAAATCCCCAACCAACCTTGGGTATGCATTTTCTAATAGAAGCTAGGTCCTCTTCGCAGTTGCTGTGTCATCTCTAGGAGCTTTAGTGAATGGGTAAATCAGCTTCATTGCACACCAGAAAACATCCAAGTACTTCAGTGATGGACGACTGCAACTCATTAGTCTGTTCCTATTGAGCAGATAGGAGCTGCCTTCACTTGCTCGCTATGCAAATTAACCAGCTGCTTAACAGAAAATATTAGAAATAGACTCTCCCAAAATATTCTTTAAGAATATGAGCTAAACAGTAAAGAGTTGACAATAAGTCCATGCTGTTGCTGGGAGAATTTTTCAAACTGTAGACATACACTGGCATGAAAGACTGAATATTTTGTATTTGGAGTTTATGCATTTCCTAATACTTTGCTTCCCACAGGACAGCGAGGGCATGATGACGACATGTCCAGTACTAGTGAAGATGAAGGTTATCCTGAGGATATGGATCAGGACAAGCATGATGACAGTAGTGATGATAGTGACAGTGACAGGTCAGATGCAGACAGCGATGGCGAGGACTTCCTGCATCGTGATAATGACAAGGAGAGGGAAGGTGGTGAAGAGAAGAAATCGGGTATGACATGGGAAGTTATAGATTGGCGTTTGGTTTTTCAAAAGATCAATACAACACAGAGTTTGTATCTGTTTTCCTGACTGAGGGGAGGGAGGTTAATTTGTTTTGCTGTCTGACTCTGCTCTAACTTGCCTACATTTCAGCTGAAGAATTTTCATTAACAAACAGATCAGAAGGAAACTATCTAGAAGTGAAGCATCTTTCATGTGGACCTGCTTTCTTAACAGTTGAGTTAGCTTAGTAAGCTCACAAGACATGTTTCAGTTGAAGCATTGAGGTGCCAGGGTACGTTACAAAAATTAAGTCTCAGTGTAAAATATGTGAATTTTTTAGTGACTTGAACAACTGAGACAACTATATTTCATGCTACTGATTCTTTTGGATATTTTTTTTTTTCTTCATTACCTGGGGGAGACCAATTGATGCATAATATTGAATTAGCAAAACTTTAAATAAGCAGTAACACCAGTGTTAACCCTTATGCAAGGAGCATCATTACGCTAGTTAGAATGATATATTATCCATAGAGTCATAGAATAGCTAGGGTTAGAGAAGACTTTAAGATCATCTAGTTCCAACCCCCCTGCTGTGGGCAGGTACCATACTTGGTAGAAGACTAAGTCTTATCTGATTTCTGTTACTTTCTTCCCAGCTCCCACCACTCTTGCCCATGCTTTGCTTTGTTTTCCCCAGGTCACAGCGTGCGGTTTGCAGACATGCCTGGGAAGTCACGAAAAAAGAAAAAGAACATGAAAGAATTGACTCCCCTCCAGGCCATGATGTTACGAATGGCAGGTGAGTGAGATGGATGTGTGGAGATATGCCATTAGGCTTCCAGTTAATGTTTCTCTGGTAAGCTTACTAGGTTTGCACAGGGTTTATTTTATAGAGTAAATGTTTTGCTATAATAAACTGTGGTTAGGTATTGTTGGTGGGGTATTTTATTAGTTTTAGTCTAGTAGTGTGTCTGTTTTGATAGAGTTGAAGTTACAGTAGCAACCTATGGGGGTTTTTTAGGTACTGGGAATATCCCCCCCCCTCTTTTTTTTTTTTTTTTTTTTTTTTTTTTTCTTTTGAAGTTTACTTTTCTTAACTTTGAAACAATTGTTTTGTTTGAGCATGAGTGAAAAAGGATGTGATTGGCTCTGGGCTCAGCCTGTAACCTGAAAGGATTTGTACTCCTTAAAAAGAGCCTTCTTCAGAAATAAGCTAACCAAGAGTGAAGGGTTTTTTTTTTGGTTTTTTTTTTTTGTTTTGTTTTGGTTATTTTGTTTTTTTTTTTGTTTTTGCTTTGTTTTCCTTTTGTCTGTTTTAGACACCCCAGTATCTTTCAGAGGTGCTGGAGTTTCTTGGACATGGGGATTACGTTTATTTTGATGTTGTGTCTCCATATGCCCTCCTACCTGTGCAAGCTCCCACCAACCTTAGGTCACATAGTTGCAGTTCAGGTTGGTAGTAGAAGTTTCTGTTCCCACAGGAACGCACAGTTTCTGGTGGCAGAGCTCTGGCTAGAACTCTGCCTTTTATATTATTATTTTTTAATTTTCTGTTTAAATGTGTTCAGTTCTTTTTGTTAAGAAAGACCATTGAGTAAGGTTTATCTTGGTTTTTTTGTTTTGCGTGCTCAATTCCTCTGATGTTTCACAAAGATATTACCTGTGGATGGATTTTACAAGTACATCTCCATTTCCAGGACAGGAAATTCCGGAAGAAGGGAGAGAAGTGGAGGAATATTCAGAAGAAGAGGAGGAAGAGGAAGAGGACTCAGATTCTGAAGAGGCATCACAACAGCAACAGCAGCAACTCAGTGAGGAAGCTCTTACAGAGACTGGATCGTCAACTGCAACTTCCCAGACACAACAGCAGCAACCACCTCCACAGCCTGTTCCTCCATCTCAGATACAGGCACCTCCTATGCCTGGGCCACCTCCACTAGGACCACCTCCTGCCCCTCCACTGAGGCCCCCAGGCCCACCCACTGGCCTTCCTCCTGGCCCTCCCCCAGGTGAACACTTGATGTACTCTGGTTTGAATTGTGCTGGCAGTTGGTACTGCGGAATGTATCAGTCTGGGAGTCTTGAAGCTGTAGAATGTGTTGCAGACAGGGTACAGGAGCCCCATGTGGTAGTTGATGAGACCTGTGTGATCTCTTCTGTGGTCAGTCTGTTGTTGCTGTACCGTGCTTTTGAGGCATCAGGCCTCTGTTGCTATAGTCAGCCTGGTGGGCATTGTTACAGTTTGCTAGCTGTAACGCTGACGGGCAGCAGTAGTTGGAATATAAATTGTATTAGAATGTGAAGCATAAGGCCTGGTGCTGTGTGCCCCCCCAGTGTAGGGTGGGGTTTCCTTTATTGATTTCTTTCCTTCTTGTGTTGATCTCCCCACATCCCACTGAGTGAGGCGTGATGAAAGAGGTTTGGGAACCACTGCCTAGCTATAGGTTTAGGTGTGGATTTTTTTTTAACGTAAGGTACAGTGTGAAGGCTTTTGCTACTCTACCACATGAATGTATTTCACTCTTAGTAGGAAAGATAACCATCCTCAGATGAAGTAAGTACTACGTTTGAATTCACAGCAATGTTGGACTGCCTAGAGACTATTAATAGTAAGATCAATGGTACCATTTTCTTTTATAGTGCATGATTTTTTGAGGGCGAGCACTTGAGTTTGTTTGATCTGTAGAAAGTTGATTTTTCTGGAAGTTGATAGGGTTGCTGTATAGCTGAACTGGGTAACAGTAACAGGTTGCTTTGTAATTAAAGTATATAAATCTATTGCTTGTTCTTAAATTGCAAACATCAATAGTTGGGCTATAGTGAGGAGCATTATATACCACAATTTTAATGTATTCTGTTCTACGTGAGCACATTAGCAACATGATTTTCTGGGGTGGGGGGCAGGCAAAGTTTGCTTTCTAGTTTGTCTTCCCTGCTGTTCCATTTCTGATACTTCCTACAGGGGGAGACACAAATCAGTTACTTTTAATACTGCAAAACTACTTTTTCAGTCAGAAGGGCAACGAAATGCCAGAGTGAAAAGTTTTTAGCTGTTAAAATTCTGACAACATTGGCTCAGTAGCTGTTCTCAGCTATTGCTTCATTACATGGAGAGGAGCCCTTTTTCCAGTGGGAAAAGATACTTCCGCTTGACTATTATGATAAAGCTTTACTCTAACTTTACAACTGCTGCCTCTTTTGAGATACTCAGAAGACCTATTTAATCTGGCAGCTGGCTAGTATTAGGATAGATTTCAAGTTACTGTTGAAGATCTTCAGTATTAGCTGATGGGGTAGTGGCTGAGGGTTTTTTTTGACCATTAAATAAGTTTCTCTTTTCTATACATGCTTCCAGGAGCTCCTCCATTCCTGAGACCTCCTGGCTTACCAGGACTGCGTGGGCCTTTACCTCGACTTCTACCACCAGGCCCTCCACCTGGGCGACCCCCAGGCCCTCCACCAGGTCCCCCACCAGGCCTGCCCCCTGGTCCTCCTCCACGTGGTCCCCCTCCTCGTCTTCCCCCTCCAGCCCCACCAGGTAAAGTGTTCTGTGTACTTCACCAAGTCTCTTCTAGGTTTATTTTCCCAGGTTTTATTGTGATGAACAAGTCAGTAAATGTAATTGGTTAATGGTTTGTCTTTGTGTCTGTGTGACCAAGTTGCGCTATGTGCTGTTACATTTCTGTGTGCAATGACAGCAAGTAATTCCATGCTTCTGTGTGCAGTTTGGTAGCAAGAAATCTGCCCTCAAAAAGGGAATTTTGGAGTTTAAGCTTCTGCTGGAGTGTTTCTGAACAGCCCCTGGGTGCTATAATTCACTTAACGAGTTGGAGATAGGGATATTTTTTTGTTTTTTTTTTCCTGGTCAGAGACATCTGATGAGTCTGAAATTCCAGTGGGATGGATCATCAAGAAACTTTATTTTTCAGGTTTTAACTTTAAAATTTGAAAGGGAGAAATCCACAGGCTCCTGTAGCTTTGAATTTCGAGAAGCGGCAGCATTTTTAACCTAGCATTGGTGCAGGGCTGGAAACTTTTTTTAAGCCAGTGCTACTGTTTCTTTCTGGGGTGTTCTGTTCCTGTTTTGTTTTTCCTTCTTGGCTTTCAGATCCTGTGGAAATCTTTTTAGCCAATGATTTTTAAGACATCCAGGTGTGGAGTCAGCTCACACTTTCTTTTCTTCTTACAGGTATCCCTCCTCCTCGTCCAGGCATGTTACGGCCACCTCTGGTGCCTCCCTTAGGACCTGCCCCACCTGGGCTCTTCCCACCAGCTCCTATTCCAAATCCTGGGGTTCTGAGTGCCCCACCCAGCCTGATTCAGCGCCCCAAGGCGGATGACACCAGTGCAGCCACCATTGAGAAGAAAGCTACAGCCACTATCAGTGCCAAGCCGCAGATCACTAACCCCAAGGCTGAGATCACTCGCTTTGTGCCCACTGCCTTGCGAGTGCGTCGGGAGAATAAAGGGGCCTTGGCTGCTTCCCAGAGAAAACAGGATGATGAGCCTGCTCTTCCATTAACCAAAGCTGCCCCTAAGGCTGGATCATCTGCCCCGATCTCTGTACAGACAAAGGATGATGTGTATGAAGCCTTCATGAAGGAAATGGAGGGTCTCCTGTGACCTGTTGTAGTTTTACTCAGCTTTCCTGCCCCTCTGAACACAGATCAGACCAGGAGTGAGGAGAAGGAAAAAATCCTCCTTCAAGCAATGAAAGGGCTAATAGGACAGGGAATAGTTGCCTGTTAATAGTTACCCACAGGTTAACTTGCCAGTATGCTCTGGATAGAGACCGCTGCAGATGAGGTGTGGCTGGGGACCTCCTTTCAGGAGCTAGCGTGCCCAGTTGGTGGAAGGAAATCACAGTAAAGGTGGTGATGCTGCTTCCTTCAAGTCCTCCCCCTTCCTTGGAGGGGAATAATGGTACTCTGGGGAGGGAGGTGTGGGAGTAGGGGGTTACTATGCTCTGCCTGAATCCTTGCACATCCTGAATGCTCTGGTGAGGGTAGTGAAACAAGTTTTTAAAGAGACAGGAAAGTGTTAGAAGCATTTCATGCGCATATGGTTGTCCAGTTTTATTTTCTGTACTGTTCCTTTCTGTAAATATTTTATAATCCTGTTTTTTAGTTGCAGTGAGATTGATCAATCGTCTTTTTTCCAGGGTAGTCAGGGAGGTAACTTGTTGTGTATACTGTACACTGGAATTTTACACCCTATACACTTTATGGTCATCTTAATGGCTTTCATGAGTTGGGGAAACTTCATTTTGTCTTGTGAAAGACAATAAATGTTCAGTGTATCAAAATACTGTTTTCCTTGTGATTTGTTCAAAACTAGCATGTGGATGGAAAGGGGAGAGGTTCTTTGCTGGCCTTGGGGGAAGATAAAGGCATTCGGAACCTCAGAAAAGCAAAGCAGTAGCTGCATTATAAATAATAGATGCCTTTTTTTTTTTTAATTTAAGTTTTGCTATATTGGTGGTTTTTAAGTTCCTGAACATCTCTTTCAACCTTAGTTGGTAGCTTGTAGAAACTTTATTTCTAAAGTACCACTAATAATTACAAAGTTACTTATTTTATATACTCTTATTAAAAGGTTTACCTTGTATCAGGCCTCAGATACCCACTTGGATGCTTCTTGGGCAAGTTGCCTTAAGTAAAAATTGGTAAACAATTTTAGTTCTAAGCACTTGGCAGGTAATTTTACTTGTGGAAAACACCTGACTTCGAATTCTATGAAGTCAGGGGTTTTAAATTGCAGATTTTTTTTTTTTTTAAAGAGGACTTTCGCATTTCCAGCTGAAAGAAGTCTTCTATTTCAGCAGAAGTGTTCCTTTAGCTTCATTCACTATGCAGACAGAACCAAATACTCTGTTAACCCTTACCACACCACATGCAAGAAACAGATCTTTGTTCTCATTTGACAACTGCAAAACCTCTTGGGATCTTGTAGACAAATGAGTCTTAAGACCCATAAGATCAGTCGTGTTTGCAACAAATCTCTCCCAGATGAATTGCTGCTTCAGCAGGGATAAAAAAATATTGCAAATATGCAAGGTTTTGTCTGGAATACTGAATTTGAGCACAAAACCTACTAATAGTTAGTGTCGTAAGTATGATACAGCATAAAAGAAATTGAGAAAGCTCTTCATTGTCCCTACTGAAGAGCTTATGAGATTCTTAATGATTTTGAGGGTGAGTCCTCTAACATACTGATTTCTAGATGAATATATACGGACTTGTGGAGTTTTAGATTTTTAATGAAGAGGGTTTATACCAAGCAGCCAGACCAACAGATACCTTGAACAATACCTTTAGTTGCCTGTCTCAGACTTAGCCGAGTACTCACTGTTTCGAGGTTAGATGTGTTTTGGGGAGACAGAATTATTATCTACCTAAACTTACACTTGAAAATTTTGAATCTGTTTCTCATTAATTCTGAATACAAACAGGTTTGTATAGCAGTTTTTTTCTCTGGTTCAAGAGTTAATTGCACTTGTGTCAGTAGTATCGTAAATCTTCAGCTATATTTCTTTATATTGTAGCTTTTTGTTTTTTTTAAGGCATTTTTGTCATTAAGTGAAACATCTGAATGGTGGTTTTGGGGGAAGGAGCATCGTTATGGTACCTCTGAGCCTTGGTTTAATTGTGTTCCTTTTGCCATAATCTCACATAGCGGAGCCACCTTTTCTTGTGTTGGGATAGAGAGAATACTTTCTTGTGTGTGTGTGTGCCTGTCCTTTTCAGATGGAGACAAAGGGATTTGAATTTGCTACATCTTTAAAATGGCTAAAAGTATGAAACGTAATGCACAAGGACTGTACATAATATCAGAAAGGGCACTTCCTCATCCTGTCTGGGTTGAAAGGTGAAATGTGAAAAAAGGTAGGTGGTTACTGGTAGACACCTAAGGTGCCTTTAAGGGAGAAGGGAGGTGTAGGAGAGAGTAGTCCTGGAACGGGCTTTGTGGCCACATGGAAAAGCTGGATTTGGTTGGGTTTCTTTTTTTTTTTTCTTAATCGAAGAATCCAAGGTCAGGGTGCCCATTGTCTTCTGTGGCTCTTGTGCAGGAGCCTTCTCACATTCTGTTGTGGTTTTGGATGAACACATGAAGTTGGGAGCTGTGTATTTTCTGCAAGTAGAAACTACTTACTTTGTAGGTAAGTAAGTTTGTACTTACTTTGTAAGTCAAAACTACTTACTTTGTGTAAGTAGAAAAACTGCAAATGAGGCTGATAACTCATCTGATTCACCAGAGCTGTGGTTTGTCTTCAGCTGTGTTTGTATGGGTGATACTTTTTTTCCTTTCTTGCCTTTGATACAGTTCTAAGTGGAAGGAGCACAAAGATGTGAAATCTTCCTGTCCCTTTTATCAAAGCAATGGGATGTGTGGTATGCCCTGACTTCAATCCATGCACTCAGGTACTGAAATAGAATGCATGTATTGCAGTCACAGCAAGAAGTGAAATTATTGCCTGTCTAGATAGGAATGCAATGCTTAAGAGTAGCTACTTGTGATGCTCAGAAGCAGACAAAACCTTCTGTGGTGCTAATTCACCTAGCTGTGCAACTTCCTCCTCCTCTTCTGATGAATCACAGGCAGCTTTCCCCAGTTAGGAATTAGTCCTGCAGTCTTATTTGGGCTGAAATCTATAGGACTTCTGGGCTACATTGTGATGGACTGTCAAAATTTTTACTATTACTCCTTCATTTTTCTTTCAAGAAATTAATGGAGTCTTTAAAGCCAGTGCTCACCTGCCAGTGGCTTTGCTCTAAGCAGAGCCATAGTCTAAGACTAAAGGGAGAGAGGAACAGCAATGGTGCCCATCTTCTGTAGGACAACTTGGTGGCCAAACCACAAGCTGACAAAGTGACAGATCTGAGCTCTAACTATGCCTGAAAATTAGTGGAGGTGGTTTTACAACATTACAGGTGTTGAGATTCTAACCTTACAACTGAGAATTCAAACTCTGCTGCTCAGCACAAGCTGAGGAAATGGCTTATCCGTCTTAGGGCATACAACTTGCTGAAGTAAACATCTGGTTCTTCATCATCCATGCAAACTATGCGCCATAGCAGAAACATCAAATCCAGCTTTGAGGACTGCTGCCAACCTTTTCTGCCCCAGCATCAGAAATTATTACAAAGCGTTTTCATTGCTGAACTGGCAATACTTGCAACAGCAAGATGAATTTTTCCCCATTTATTCAAGTGTTATTTTTGGCGGCTGCTGGTAATCCATTGAATCACACCATTAAAGAGAGATGCTTTCTAAATGTTACTGAAATTTCCGAATAGGGAACTGATCTTAGTTGCCAAAAAAATAAAAAAGTGTGACAGTACTTTGTGTGTGCTATGACGTGTTTATTTTGCCTTGTTTGCAATCTGGAACAGTTTAGATCAGAATTCCTATTACTGTACTCTTCTGGAAGGAAGGATGTGGCTCTTTCTTACTCTGAGGGGCAGAGTTTAGATGAAATGTCTTTTGTTTGCTTGATTGTTTTGGGTGTTTTTGTTTGGGTGGGTTTCATTGTGTTTGGGTTTGTATTGTGTTGGTTTTTTTGGTGTTTTTTTTTTTTTTTTTTTTTTTTTTTGCTAGGCCATCATGAATGGCTGAGCAGCAGTCATATCTCTGTCTTTCCCTGAACCATGACAGGGCTCATATCCAGGGTAAGCAGCATAGTCTGGCACACACACTACTCACTTCACTGTAATTTTGTGATACCTGTGTAATGGGACCTGGGCTGCGTTATAAAAAAGAACCACGAGTTAGAGTACAAAAGCATCAACAAATGAAGAAGGGAACAAAAGAAGTCACAGAACTGGAATTTAGGGAAAAGAGCAGAATCCCATGCTGAGGGGGAAAATGGAGGAAAAGGCAGCTGTGCACCACTGGGGTAGCAAAAGGATGTAGCAAAGTCCAGGGTGCAGGCTCCTTCATTGCTTTGAATAAGGATAGTATCTGCCATTGCTCAAAATATAGAAGAAGAGGAAAAGATGTCA
Organism: Myiopsitta monachus; assembly: GCA_017639245.1. Lineage (NCBI taxonomy): Eukaryota > Metazoa > Chordata > Aves > Psittaciformes > Psittacidae > Myiopsitta > Myiopsitta monachus. The sequence continues at coordinate 63,573,037 of CM029920.1, forward strand.
GGGACTAAAGAGAAACTATGGGTAATTAGAGCAAAAGAGGAATTAAAAAAAAAAAAACAAACAACAAACCAGGGATCCTGATGTAAGACAGGGACAGATGTACCAAACATCCTCGATCTTGAAGTCACTTCAGCTCATTTGTGTAGTGGGATATTTTCCAGTTTGAGTAATTTCTAATGTTCTGCAGAACAGCCCTGCAAATAATACTGTATTAGTTTAACTGCAGTAACAGTTGAGTAATTGTCTCCTGAAGCAGGGAAAATTCCTGCGTTAATGTGTTCCTGCCTGATTTCTGCAGGTATCCGCAGACAGCCCGCCCCGCCGCTACCGCAGAAGCGCTCCTCCAGGCCCCCCCCAATCCCCTCCCAGCGTCTGCAGGCGGGAGGGGGCAACGCGGCGGGGAGGGCCGCTCTCCGATTGGGTAGATTTGGATCCGCAGCGCCATTGGTAGTAGCGAGAGAGAGCGTGCAACAACCAATGAGAAAGCGGGCCCGGGCGCGAGGGGAGGCTATAAAAGAGGCCGGGCGTAGTAGGGGGGCCGCACCAGCGCGTCGTTCACGTGGGGCCCTGGGGTGCTGGCGGCGGAGAGTCAGAAGTGATGTCCGGGCGCGGGAAGCAGGGCGGGAAGGCGCGTGCCAAGGCCAAGTCGCGCTCCTCGCGGGCAGGACTGCAGTTCCCCGTGGGCCGCGTTCACCGCCTGCTGCGCAAGGGCAACTACGCGGAGCGGGTGGGCGCCGGCGCCCCGGTGTACCTGGCAGCCGTGCTGGAGTACCTGACGGCCGAGATCCTGGAGCTGGCGGGCAACGCGGCCCGCGACAACAAGAAGACGCGCATCATCCCGCGGCACTTGCAGCTCGCCATCCGCAACGACGAGGAGCTCAACAAGCTGCTGGGCAAGGTGACGATCGCGCAGGGTGGTGTGCTGCCCAACATCCAGGCCGTGCTGCTGCCCAAGAAGACCGACAGCCATAAGGCCAAGAGCAAGTAAAAACTGAGGAAGGCTTTCACCTCAAAACACAAAGGCTCTTCTTAGAGCCACCCATTTTCTCATAAAAAGAGCTGTACATCTATTACTTAAAAAAAAGCAACCCCCAAACTTGTAAAACCTAAATTTAGTTCTTGAAGATTTGGTTTTTCAATTGAACAAAACCTGTTACAACTTAAATTCAGTAAATTAGGACATGTTAATTGCTGGTAAACACAATAATAGAAGATTCCATGTGGAATGAGCTGGTTTGCTGTTGTGAGGGACAAAGTCCCAGAGTTGATGTTGCAAGGGATTTGCAGCTTCCTCTTTTCCCCCCAGGCCTTGTCCTTTCTGAGCCTGTGTGGAGTTGGAAGTAACTCACCAATATCTTTAAAAGCCACTGTGCCCCTTCTAAACAACCCTTTGACCTACAGATGTGTTCGTCCTTTTCATACCAACAGGCATTCTGAATTAATTTTTCATACAATTTTCTCATGGCTCTGCCTGAGCTGCTGCAACTGAAATCTGAGCGGGTTTAGGAATAATCGGCAATTGTGGAATGGGCAATTTGAGGTAAAAAGGACTGTTCCTATCTAGTTCTGATTCTACCTTACCTATAGTGCTGAACACCACTGTACAGATGTTGAAATAGAAACAGAAAATTGGTGATTATAGGTCAACAAACATGTTTTAATAATGAGTGATTTGAAAACAGATTTTTTTAATCACAACACCATGCAACATTTTAGTACCACTGACAGTCAGTCATAATGCCAAGAGGTAACAAGCAGTTCACAGGCCTATGGCAAAACAAAGGGCTGTAGGCAATAACGAAAATATCAGGGAATATCCCTTTCAATTCTTCGTTCTTTGAAAAATAAAATGCTTTTAGTTTCAATCTGTTTTCGTGTGGTCTTGGTAAAGTGCAGGTGAGGACTTCCCCCTCTTGCTCACAGCCAGCTGTTTCAGTACAGCACATATGTCAGTCTCATATACTAGTTTTCACATTACTTCCAGTGCAGGAATCTGTCATTGAAGAGTATAAAAAAACAAAAACAAACAAAAAGCCCACCAAATATTTCACAATCTGCTACAAAAGTGGAGTCCAAGACTATAACGGGAGCCAGTTTTGTTGTGCAGAAGCAGGGAAACACTCGGCTGCAGTTGTGTCTCCTGAGATAATACTGACTCAGATTTTTCACGAAACAAGCTGTGTCAGAATAAAACCACTGCCAAATTATGAAGTGACAGGGTGCTGATTATAATTATTAACAAAAACTGGCCGTGTTAAGCTCTTCTGTCTCCTAATTTATTAAGAAAATAAATATGTCAGTAGCAGAGCATTCGGGAACAGCGCCTGCATTGTGTGCACACTGAGCAAGATAGCACAGGCTGCTATGCTGTAAAAAAGTCATTCCCTTCTGGATACAAACAGCCCCCCACCGAACTTTCACCTGCTTCTTGCCTTGCTGCATCATGCACTAATTGGATTTATTTAAATTATTTTGAAAGGGGTAAAGGATTTGGGACAAAGGAGCTAATTTCTAATCCATATTCAGTGCTCAAGATGAGCCTGTGTTACTTCCGCCTGTTTGAAACCAATTTGTGCTTAAAATATCCATTCAAATGTCCTGTTTTCAGTTCAGATTAAGAGAAAACCCTTTAAAGAATAACAATTAATTACTTTGGAGGTTTAGCTGACCACGTCGCGAATTTTATTTAGAAGTAAAAACAAAAGTTTCTGCCTCCCGAGGTCTCTCCAGGTCCAGGACTCGGGGTTTATCGCCTCTTTTTTAACTCACCCGTTGCCTCTCCGAAGGGAAACTTCGCCGAGGCAAACAACAGTCTTTCTTTTCCACGCCACTGCGAACCGGGGGGGGGTGCATGACCTAAATTCGGATAAAACCCGGCTTTTTTGCCTCCTAAGAAACACAAAATGAGAGGGGAGACGGGAGCATTCCGCCGGGCGCCGGGGCGGGAGCTACAGAGCACCAATCACCGCGCAGCCCCTCCCTATAAATATGAGGCCGCGGACCCGCTCCAGGCCCAGTGGTTCCCCCCGATCTGTGGACGGCGGCTGCAGCTATGTCGGAGACCGCGCCCGTCGCCGCCCCCGCTGTGTCTGCTCCCGGTGCCAAGGCCGCTGCTAAGAAGCCGAAGAAGGCGGCGGCAGGCTCTAAAGCTCGGAAACCCGCGGGCCCTAGCGTCACCGAGCTGATCACCAAGGCTGTGTCCGCTTCCAAGGAACGCAAGGGACTCTCCCTCGCCGCGCTCAAGAAGGCGCTCGCCGCTGGTGGCTATGATGTGGAGAAAAACAACAGCCGTATCAAGCTGGGGCTCAAGAGTCTTGTCAACAAAGGCACTTTGGTGCAGACCAAGGGCACCGGTGCTTCTGGTTCTTTCAAACTGAATAAGAAGCCAGGTGAGACAAAGGAGAAAGCAACTAAGAAAAAGGCTGCAGCCAAGCCCAAGAAGCCAGCAGCCAAGAAGCCTGCCAGCGCTGCCAAGAAGCCCAAGAAGGCTGCCGCAGTGAAGAAAAGTCCCAAGAAAGCCAAGAAGCCTGCCGCTGCTGCTGCTAAGAAGGCTACTAAGAGCCCCAAGAAGGCTGCCAAGGCAGGTCGCCCGAAGAAGGCAGCAAAGAGCCCAGCTAAAGCCAAGGCGGTGAAGCCCAAAGCAGCCAAACCTAAAGCAGCCAAGCCCAAAGCTGCCAAGACAAAGAAGGCGGCGCCCAAAAAGAAGTAGAAAGACTGAAAAGCAATTATATAGAGTCTACTCATTTAAATAAACCCAAAGGCTCTTTTAAGAGCCACCCACTTATACTCAAAAAGAGCTGGAACACTGTAGCTATCGCAGCAGCACAGCCAAATCTTGAAAAGGGGTTGGCAGGGATTTATACTGGATTAGGAAAGGCACTGTTTCCGAAACGCGGACGGACTGTGCAGCCTGCCTGGGAGACCAGAGCTAACTTAAAGCCTGCTCCCCACGTGCAATTCGGGAGCCCTCCGCCCTCCCGGAGTTTAACGGGACTGGCGCCAGGCCTAGCTCGGGATCCCTCCGCTACGGAGCCAGGGGGAGGCTTAAGTGTCCCGCGCAGGGCCGGGATTGGTCTCTTTCGCCCACCGCGGCCAAGCCCCCTTGGCGCCAAGCCCCGCCCCTTAGGGCGGTGACCCCCCCCTACCCTCTCGGTGCAGTCCCTCCTGCTCGGTTACGCCCGGCGCCACACGGGCCCCCTTCCCGGGGGTAAAGGCAAGATAGGGGATGGGGAAAACGCGTGCGCGGTGTCCCGGTTCTGCTTTCACCCCACAGCTTCTGCGGGCAGAGCTCCACTTTCGCAGCAGCACGGTGGGACAGGCGAGAGCGCCTGTCCGGCCCCAAGCCTCTGCACATCACCGACAGCCCCGGCTTCACGTCCATTCAGAGTGAAATAACTCCTGCATACGTTTGGACATCGGTGTTTTCAACCGGAAAACCCTTCGCAAATTAAAATCTTATCCTATTTAATCACGTACAGAAGCTATCTCTCACTGGAAAAAGCGAATATTGGGGGGGGGGGGGGGGGGGGAAGAGGGAGGATTGGACCCGCACTTAAAACATACGAAAAGTGAAACCAAGCTACAAATGCACCTGGGAAACTTGCTTTCAAAAGGCTTTCAAAATATTTATTATTCACTGAAAGATGCAGAAATGTTTTTCAATTATTACTTTACAGGTATAGTGCAAGTTCTTAACAACAGAATTTTCTACCGGACATATTAAGTGAGGGGAATCCAAGCCCTTCGAAAGTAAGTCCACCTACCTTCTCCACGGGACTCCTAAGTTCTGGAAACCGAGTGAGCTGACAAAGCACTAGAGCAGTTACTGCTGGTTTTTAGCCACCTTCAAAAACAGCTAGTATTGCGTGCTCAAGTTTTAAGCAGCTAACCTTTCATGCCGAGTGCCGGCTACAGATCAAGATTTCTCCACTCTCAGAGATTAAATAGCTTCAATTCAGTTACCTGAGAAAGCAAGCATTTCACTCACGACATGCGAATTATCAGGATATTTACGTACCTCCCCAAAACAGCAATTCAGCCCCTCTACTTGAAAAAATTGGTGGCTCTTAAAAGAGCCTTTGGATTAAAACTACTGGCTTGTGATATTCTACTTGGAGCTGGTGTATTTAGTTACAGCCTTAGTGCCCTCAGAGACCGCGTGTTTAGCCAGTTCACCAGGCAACAGGAGCCGCACGGCCGTCTGGATCTCCCGAGAAGTGATGGTGGAGCGCTTGTTGTAGTGCGCCAGGCGCGAGGCTTCGCCGGCGATGCGCTCGAAGATGTCATTGACGAAGGAATTCATGATGCCCATGGCCTTGGACGAGATGCCCGTGTCGGGGTGCACCTGCTTCAGCACCTTGTACACGTAGATAGAATAACTCTCCTTGCGGCTCTTCTTGCGCTTCTTGTCACCCTTCTTTTGGGTTTTGGTGACAGCTTTCTTGGAACCCTTCTTGGGCGCAGGAGCAGACTTGGCAGGCTCAGGCATGGCGACAAAACCCGGGGCGCTCTGACACACCGGAGTGAGCGGCGCGCTGCGTACTCCCCTATTTATAGGTCCCTTATGCAAATCCTTGGCTTCAAGGATAAGCGCTTCTATTGGATAGCAGCTCAAGCGGCGTCACCTCTCTTACGAGCAGCTTTGCAATTTGTCCTTTTTAAATACCACGCTGTTATTGGTTAATAGTGCGGATCCTATCAGCCAATCGAAAAGAACCCTTTCAGTCGCAAGGTTGGCGGCGAAGCTCGGCCGCGGCTGCCTGGCCCCGCCTCTCCCCCTGGCTCCCGCGCCTCCTGCGGCAGTCCGCGTTCAGCGCGGGACGTGGTGGTCCGCGCTTCATCCCGCAAAGAAACACCTTAGAGAAACTTAAAAGGGGCTTCGATACTCTTTTGCGTTGGTTGTTTTTTTTTTCCTTTTAAGAAGTGATATACCTGCATACTTCGTGTAACAACTTCCGCTTGTAATGGCCGCAAGTCAAAAGGGCAAAAATACAACCAGAAAAAAGACGCAGAGAATCTGGAGCACTAAACGTTGTTAATAGTGTAGGAAAACGATGCTTTTGCGTGCACAGGGCACGGCTTGTCTGTCAGGACTTTAAATGATTTACTTTGAAACTTGAAAGAATGTGGATTTCTTTTGAGATGCAATACATATTGCATGAATTTGTTTCCAGTCAAAACCAAGAAAATCCTAGTCATTGACTATGGATTTTAAACTGCAATTTTAGTTTATCATGAATCAGAAATTCAAGCTGCTTTCTTGCAACTTTAACTAAATTATGCAAGAGGAAGATATATATTTTTAAAATATACTAAAAATTATTTAATGGCATTAGGAATTTGGATGCGCTAGGGTTTTTTGTTGTTGTGTTTTGGTTTTTTTTTTTATTAAAATGCAGCCACATTATAAATGACAATTATAGATAAATTCATCAACAATTTATAATTCTACAAGCTACTTTCAGTAGGATCAAGTAAATTTATTTAATTATAATTTAATAAATTATCCGATGAGATGGATGGCATGATCCTATACAAGAAACCTATTTGGCACAGGTAAGTAATTTAAGGTAGGTGAGACTGCTAAAATCACAGCAAAATTGATTGATCAATTAAGGCAATTTATAAGAGTAGGGAGAGAGAGTCTGGATACTGGTGCAAGCAATAAAAAGATCTGTCACCTTACAGACTGGTTTTGCTTCTGGTTTGTTTGGTTTGGTTTGTGGCTTTTTTTACTTTTATCCTGCCTGCTAGGCAAAATTCTGGATGCACAAAGATTCCCAGATTATGTCCAAAATAGTGCTCTCTGATGAAAGAGAGCCAGGAGAGGAAAAGATGGGGCCTTTCTCTTTCCCAGTAAGGCTTGCTTGGAAATGCTTCTGCTGTGCTAATACCTAAACTGCGGAAACAAAAGCAGCTACCCATGTGGGAAGAGCAGCTTCATGCTGCCTTTATGATGCCACAGCTCTCTGGTTGAATGTCTGCCTCCCCCATGCCAGCCCTGCTCTCTCTCGTCAGATCAGGGGTGGGATAATTGCTCATCCACCTTCATTTGCCCTGCTTCCTCCACAGCTGTCTTTAGCAGCTCCATCAGCTCGGATGAAATCTGGTAAGGTTAGAGGGAGCTGTATCTGCCTTTTGCAAGTGAAGACGAGTAGCTCTCTCTCAGTGAAGTAAGAAAAGAACCCAGAGTCGCCCACCTTTAAACATTTAACACCTCACATATGCTGTGAACCTGATTGCTTTCTTTTGGAATAAACATTATCTGGAAAAGCAGTACACTGACAACAAGTCCGTCCAGTAACAGGTGTTCTCATGAGCATCTGTGAGGCTCCAGACATGACATGCCACTCCTGAACAATGTAGCATAGGATTGCTAGTTTTGGTTCCACAGTAGCAGATGAAGGCAATTGCTCTTGTTACACTGCTCTGAAAGGCAAAATGTAGAGTATCACCAGGCAATCTCAGCAATGTAAAGTGGATAGGTCCAGAAAGAAAGGGCATTAAAACCAAAGCAACCCACCCTTCCCTCCAGGAAAAAAAAAAAAAACCAAAAAGCAGCTTCTGCAAATGTCCCCTTTAGCATGTTAATCCTTCAAAGTCTATTGATCAGCTCCAACAAAAATTAGAATTGATCCACGTCTTGAAGAATCTAATAAGTTTTGTAAACATCAGCTACAGAACAGAAGGAAATTCAGGTTAGAATCTCCATTGAGGAAAAGCAGCTACTGTGAACTGAATAACAAAGAAATCTGTTAAAAAAAACAAACAAACAAACAACAAAACCCCAGTGACACACCCCACCCCACCCCCCAAACCCAACAGCTAAATAATAACTGAAGGCCAGTCATTTCTGGTGTAAGAACAATGTGGCTGCGTGTGCTGCCCTTTCACAAACAGATACTGGAGAGTGAGGAAGGCAAAAGAATTAGGAAGAGGAGTTAAAAGAGGGTTAGAAGATATTTATAAAGGGAACTTAAGTTCTAGGAAAGAACCGATTGTGGAAGCCTAACCAATGAAGGCGGGTGAAATGAGTTTCTATGTGATTACAATATCTGAAGGGGGCCTATAAGGATGTTGGAGAGCGACTGTAGTGACAGGACAAGGGGTGATGGGTTCAAACTGAAACAGGAATTTCGGGTTAGATATAAGGAAGAAGTTCTTTACTGTGAGGGTGGTGAGGCACTGGAACAGGTTGCCCAGAGTCGTGGTAAATGCTCCATCCCTGGCAGTGTTGAAGTACAGGTTGGACAGAGCTTTGGGCGCTGTGGTTTAGTGTGAGGTGTCCTTGCCCGTGGAACTGGATAATCTTAAGGTCCTTTCCAACCCACACCATTCAATGATTCTGTGATTTGTGAAAAAAGAATCTAGACATTCATATTCCCCTCAGCAGTCTTAAAAAAAAAAAGTTCACTAAAGCAAGTCACCATCCATCATCTATTTCACTTCATTAACAATAAGAATTTCCAGTGACTGACCAAAGCTTTGAAGTATCCAAAAGAAATAATCCTTCAGAGTGAGGAAACTGAAGTCTGATGGGAGGGAACAAAGAAAAGACTTCAAGAACAGCTTCAGAACAACTCAAGGATGGTAGAGCTTGAAGGAGTCACCAGCCTATCGCAGATTACTAACCAGTAAGAACTGTGGGACTCTCTCCTCTGGTTAGTGTACCTCTGCCAGGTGAACATATTGTGCTACAGGCTCTCAGCCACCTTCTGTTCAGGTAACTGCTCCAGCTGGATGTTTCTAGGTGGCACTGGGAAGTCATAAAGGCAAATCTCCTGTTAGTATTCTCCCACAATGGCTCCTGGGTGAGATCTGCATACATTTTCCTAGAGAATGCCTTTTTCTATTCTGAAATCTCAGGTCAGAAAAAATAGTTCTTTTCTGTCTTCTGTGCTTATTACCTAAATGGGCTTCAGGAAAAAAAAATGTGTCTGAATAGCATTTCAGCTTTGACTATCCACCTTCTACAGCCTCTTTAGCCAGACATGCTGGAGGACAATTTAGTTGATGAGGAAAAGTCAGAATCCTGGGTATTATCATGGGCTTTCAGAGCACACATTGCCAATGTCAAAAGCTCCTGAGAAACAAACTAACAAAAAACATGAACCAAAGCAAACAAGCAGAGACAACAAGGTAACTTTTTAAGTGTAGCAGTTCTAGTGTAGGAGACCTAGATTGGTTTCTGAACACCATTTCCCTTTAGACTGGTGTATTCCCCTGTATGGCATATGGAGAAGACAACCAAGGAGAAGCCCCAGAAAGAGTTACAAAACAACAGACTAGAAACAGAAGGCACTAAACACATAGCATTAGGGAGCATTACGAATATATTGATGATTAGGCACAGCTGTATAGCGGTTGTGTTTATTTTGGTGCATGATACATGTTAGAACCACATTAGAGAATTCAAGTTTAAAGGTTATGGGTAGCTACTGGAGAACTTTTAATTATTGAGACTGAAATAGTAAGAACAATTCTGTTACATGTTGCATGCATTCACATCTATAGCTGCAAGTTTTCTAGCTTTGTAAATTCTTGAGTGTCACTGCCATCTGAAGGCCTCATAACTGCTTAGAGAAGAGATAAATATACAGGTCACATTTCTGCGGTATGAAATAACCATACTGAAAAACCCACAAGATGAAAAGAAAGGATTAAGGGGGGAAAGGAAATTGCTACGCATTTTGATTCAGAGAAAACTCCAGGAACTCACCAACAAAGCTTCAAGTTGACAAGCATGTATTCTTTATTGCCGTGCCGGGAGACACGGGGGATAGCTCCTCCAAGCCTGTCTCCCCGTTTGGCCACACAGGCCATCCTTTTACAGTCACTGGGCATACATTCATATTCATAGGTACACAAAAGGTGATGGTGGTCTTTGAGAGTTGTTTACATCATTCATACCCGCTCGCAGTCCTTAACATTAGACTTAATCATCCTGTCCTTTTGTTGAGCAGATAGTTTCACTGCCCCCTCCCCGGGACCTCTGCTGGTCCCGGATACTCCCCAGTAGATGTTTACACCAACTTAATGGGTTCATTGACTTAGCAATCACCCTGTCCCTCCACCCATCAGCCAGTTGGACCGTGCCCATCCCCAGGTCCTGTTTTTCTATTTTACTTTTCTTACACTTTTCGTACTAAGGTCCTATGGAACTAAAACCACCCTCAAGCACCCCCATTACAAAGCCATAACCTTATTTAGAACTGATTACATTTTGTGCTTTTCTGCGTCCTTCTTTCAATTTCCAAAAGAAGTAATGTTTGGACACATACGATGTCTGAAGATGACTGACACAACATGTTAAAAAGGTTTGCCCTCCCTGTGAATACAGCTACAGTACTATAGTTCATAAAACCACCCTGTAATGTGTTCAAAAAATAAAATGTATGTGCAGAAAAAAAAGGAAATGTGAAAATAATACTTTGAGATATTTGGCCTCAATAAAGCATAAAAACATGAAGATGAACCAACACATGCCACACATATGAAAGCACATGGAACAAAATCGATTTTTCTTATCGGTATATTAACAAGACACTTAAATCGGTTCCTTTATCAGCACATCAGCCCCATAAACACAAAGTAGGTGTGCGGTTATTAAAATAGGGATACAGGAGAGGCAAATGACTTCACTTCCTAAAAAAAAAAAAAATTTAAAAGGGTCATAACCAAGAGGGAGAAAAAAGGGGGGGGGGATAATAACGATGCTTAATACTTGGCATAAAAAAGCTGATTTAACCCTAGAACACACACTACCACACGTGTCCGCCACCGCCGTCCCCCCTCCCCCCCCGCTCCTTTGTTGAAGCGGCGCGAAATGGCGGCGGTGGAACGCGGGTGGGGCGGGGCGGCACCGCGCTGGCGGGAAGCGGCGCTCCCTGCCCCACCGCCCCCATTGGCTGGATTTTGCTGCAGACCCGGGCCCCGCTCCCCCCACGGACCCCGAGCACCGCAGCGGCGGGGCCCGGAAGCTGGGCCGTGCGCGCAGGGACGGAGCGCGTCCCCCTCCCGTGAGTTCACTCCCGCGGCGCCCAGGACGGCTGGAGGCGGGGTGGGCCGCCCCCCAGGCCAGGGCAGAGACCGACATCGCACCGCCCATCCCCTGTCGGAGGCGATGGCGCGAACGCCGATGCCCGCCGGGGGAAGGGCGGGGAGAAGCGCCCGCCCTTGCCTTGCCCCGTCGCAGTCCCCAACCAGGTCGGACCACTGGCGATATAGAGCCGCGCTGCCGGGGGTTCGCGCCACACACGGTTTGGTTTGGAAAGCTTCGGGAGAATGTCTGGCAGGGGCAAAGGCGGGAAAGGGCTCGGCAAAGGTGGTGCCAAGCGCCACCGGAAGGTGCTGCGCGACAACATTCAGGGCATCACCAAGCCGGCTATTCGCCGCCTGGCTCGGCGTGGCGGCGTGAAGCGGATCTCGGGTCTTATCTACGAGGAGACGCGCGGTGTGCTGAAGGTTTTCCTGGAGAACGTGATCCGCGATGCTGTCACCTACACGGAGCATGCTAAGAGGAAGACGGTCACGGCTATGGATGTGGTTTATGCTCTGAAGCGCCAGGGACGCACCCTCTACGGCTTCGGCGGCTAAACTTCGTTTTCCGGGACAGGTCGTTTTTTTTTTAGAACACAAAGGCTCTTTTCAGAGCCACCCACGTTTTCAGAAAAAGAGCTTGAATTACGTTTCGTGCTTGCAGTTTGTATTCCATGGTTGCAGTAAAAGTCTTTTTGCAAAGAGTGGGTAACGTGGTCTGTGTCATCGGGGGGGGGGAAGAGTTGAGGGTCTGTCCTCATCTGTAGTCTGCGGTCTATGCGGTCCTTTTAATAACGCTTCCAGTCTCAAGCAACAGGTGAGCATGAAATCCGTGGCCAAGGAATGTCCCAATAGCCGTTTCCTGCCGGGATTCCCTAGGCTCGAGAGAAAGTTCGGTTCCGAAACATTCGTACGTCTTTCCTTCTTCTCCACTCTGCTTTGTAAAGGGGAACGGAGGGGACAAGCTGGCAAAAAAAGCCGGAAGCCCCGGTCAAGCGCTATTGCGACAGCCGGTGTCCCGCCACCGGCTTCACCGCAGCAGCCTGAAACGGGAAGCGCGCGAAATGGCGGCGCTGCCCCCCCCGCCGTATGGCGGGAAGGCGCGGGGAGAAGAAACGAGAAATGGACGCGAGCGCCCGTCGCGCCCCATGGGCTGCAGGGGAAAGGGGCGCCGAGCGAGAACGCCTCCCTTTGCTCTGCTCTTCCGACTGCAGGGCTGCCTGTTGTTCTGGAGCACCCACCCCCGCCCTCGGTCTGCGCCGGCGGCTTGTAAATGGAGAATCGCAGAACGGCCAACACAAAACGATCGAGAGGGGGTTGTGGAGAGCGTCCCACACTGAACGTCCCGCCCCATTGGTTATCCCGCGATCAGCCCTGCCTCGAGCGCGGAAAACCGCGCTCGGCTCAGGCGGCGTACACCTGCCTGCCCCCAATACCAGAGACCCAGCTCTCTTCAGTGGCCGTGTGGTGGCTCTTAAAAGAGCCTTTTACGGTTCGGGGGGGGTGGGGAGCAGGCCAGGCGCCTCAGGCGCGCTCGCCGCGGATGCGCCGGGCCAGTTGGATGTCCTTGGGCATGATAGTAACGCGCTTGGCGTGGATGGCACACAGGTTGGTGTCCTCGAAGAGCCCCACCAGGTAGGCCTCGCTCGCCTCCTGCAGCGCCATCACGGCCGAGCTCTGGAAGCGCAGGTCGGTCTTGAAGTCCTGCGCGATCTCGCGCACCAGGCGCTGGAAGGGCAGCTTGCGGATCAGCAGCTCCGTCGACTTCTGGTAGCGCCGGATCTCGCGCAGCGCCACCGTGCCGGGACGGTACCGGTGCGGCTTCTTCACGCCGCCCGTGGCCGGCGCGCTCTTACGGGCCGCCTTGGTGGCCAGCTGCTTGCGGGGCGCCTTCCCGCCGGTTGATTTGCGCGCCGTCTGCTTCGTACGAGCCATTAAAAACACCTCACTCTCAAAGGCTCAAAAAAAGGACGAGAACGTAAATTTGCGACTTCTATTTATAGCGGATCTGGCACGCCCCTCACCTCTGATTGGTCGATGATGAGAAGTCTTTCATTGGGTAACCGATGAGGCGAGTGAATTTCCTCAGAGCTCCAGCTCGTTCCACAAAGCATAGCTCCGTAATTGTTAATGTAGCCTGATGGACTTTTAAGGGTTTATTGCATAGAAGTTTCATTTCTATAGCAGTTACTCCTCTATTTTTTATTCCCCCATATGTTTGACACTATGAATTATTCTTACCTCGGCCATGTTTTAAGTATATGCTATGATAACTGCTTTAAATTTAGTAGGTAAAAGAACCCAAGTAGCATGTTAGTTTTAGCATTGGATTGCAAGTAAATAATTCGATTCCTTCAGGAAATACTTATCTGAATGTAGTAGAAAGTCAAAATATAAGTTGTGGGTTTTTTACATAATTAGGATTCACTAGCTATGCCTTTGAGAAGGAACCTAGAAAATAGGGGGGTGGGGGAGGTTCGTATATCTTATAATAAACTCCTTTTTAGGAGACTCATGAGAAGTAGCAATTTCTTGATGGCCAAATTTAAGATCAAGACATTAAGAAGAATAATGACGTTTTCGAAGAAACGGAAGACGAGAGGACTGAATCTGTGACTCAAATATTGAGGAGCGCATTCCCGCACAGAAGGGGTTAACGCGGGGTTTTCAAATTAAACCAATGATTTCTGCTCTTTCCACCAGCCAATGAACAAGCAGCGATCGGATATAAAAGAAAGTCGCTGGGCGGCGTGTTTCGCTTTATCCTCAATTGGTTTTTTGTGTGTGCACTGAGAGGGAGGGGATTAATGGCTCGTACGAAGCAGACGGCGCGCAAATCAACCGGCGGGAAGGCGCCCCGCAAGCAGCTGGCCACCAAGGCGGCTCGTAAGAGCGCGCCGGCCACGGGCGGCGTGAAGAAGCCGCACCGGTACCGTCCCGGCACGGTGGCGCTGCGCGAGATCCGGCGCTACCAGAAGTCGACGGAGCTGCTGATCCGCAAGCTGCCCTTCCAGCGCCTGGTGCGCGAGATCGCGCAGGACTTCAAGACCGACCTGCGCTTCCAGAGCTCGGCCGTGATGGCGCTGCAGGAGGCGAGCGAGGCCTACCTGGTGGGGCTCTTCGAGGACACCAACCTGTGTGCCATCCACGCCAAGCGCGTTACTATCATGCCCAAGGACATCCAACTGGCCCGGCGCATCCGCGGCGAGCGCGCCTGAGGCGCCTGGCCTGCTCCCCACCCCCCCCGAACCGTAAAAGGCTCTTTTAAGAGCCACCACACGGCCACTGAAGAGAGCTGGGTCTCTGGTATTGGGGGCAGGCAGGTGTACGCCGCCTGAGCCGAGCGCGGTTTTCCGCGCTCGAGGCAGGGCTGATCGCGGGATAACCAATGGGGCGGGACGTTCAGTGTGGGACGCTCTCCACAACCCCCTCTCGATCGTTTTGTGTTGGCCGTTCTGCGATTCTCCATTTACAAGCCGCCGGCGCAGACCGAGGGCGGGGGTGGGTGCTCCAGAACAACAGGCAGCCCTGCAGTCGGAAGAGCAGAGCAAAGGGAGGCGTTCTCGCTCGGCGCCCCTTTCCCCTGCAGCCCATGGGGCGCGACGGGCGCTCGCGTCCATTTCTCGTTTCTTCTCCCCGCGCCTTCCCGCCATACGGCGGGGGGGGGCAGCGCCGCCATTTCGCGCGCTTCCCGTTTCAGGCTGCTGCGGTGAAGCCGGTGGCGGGACACCGGCTGTCGCAATAGCGCTTGACCGGGGCTTCCGGCTTTTTTTGCCAGCTTGTCCCCTCCGTTCCCCTTTACAAAGCAGAGTGGAGAAGAAGGAAAGACGTACGAATGTTTCGGAACCGAACTTTCTCTCGAGCCTAGGGAATCCCGGCAGGAAACGGCTATTGGGACATTCCTTGGCCACGGATTTCATGCTCACCTGTTGCTTGAGACTGGAAGCGTTATTAAAAGGACCGCATAGACCGCAGACTACAGATGAGGACAGACCCTCAACTCTTCCCCCCCCCGATGACACAGACCACGTTACCCACTCTTTGCAAAAAGACTTTTACTGCAACCATGGAATACAAACTGCAAGCACGAAACGTAATTCAAGCTCTTTTTCTGAAAACGTGGGTGGCTCTGAAAAGAGCCTTTGTGTTCTAAAAAAAAAACGACCTGTCCCGGAAAACGAAGTTTAGCCGCCGAAGCCGTAGAGGGTGCGTCCCTGGCGCTTCAGAGCATAAACCACATCCATAGCCGTGACCGTCTTCCTCTTAGCATGCTCCGTGTAGGTGACAGCATCGCGGATCACGTTCTCCAGGAAAACCTTCAGCACACCGCGCGTCTCCTCGTAGATAAGACCCGAGATCCGCTTCACGCCGCCACGCCGAGCCAGGCGGCGAATAGCCGGCTTGGTGATGCCCTGAATGTTGTCGCGCAGCACCTTCCGGTGGCGCTTGGCACCACCTTTGCCGAGCCCTTTCCCGCCTTTGCCCCTGCCAGACATTCTCCCGAAGCTTTCCAAACCAAACCGTGTGTGGCGCGAACCCCCGGCAGCGCGGCTCTATATCGCCAGTGGTCCGACCTGGTTGGGGACTGCGACGGGGCAAGGCAAGGGCGGGCGCTTCTCCCCGCCCTTCCCCCGGCGGGCATCGGCGTTCGCGCCATCGCCTCCGACAGGGGATGGGCGGTGCGATGTCGGTCTCTGCCCTGGCCTGGGGGGCGGCCCACCCCGCCTCCAGCCGTCCTGGGCGCCGCGGGAGTGAACTCACGGGAGGGGGACGCGCTCCGTCCCTGCGCGCACGGCCCAGCTTCCGGGCCCCGCCGCTGCGGTGCTCGGGGTCCGTGGGGGGAGCGGGGCCCGGGTCTGCAGCAAAATCCAGCCAATGGGGGCGGTGGGGCAGGGAGCGCCGCTTCCCGCCAGCGCGGTGCCGCCCCGCCCCACCCGCGTTCCACCGCCGCCATTTCGCGCCGCTTCAACAAAGGAGCGGGGGCAAAACCGGCGGTCACGGTTGTGCGTTTCTGGTTCGTCCGTGCTTACCTGGGGAAGGTCGCTGTGTGATAACATTAGCAGTCGCATACGCCTGTCTATTAGGGATATCTTTATAGCTGTGAATGGTTCCCATATAGTGTTAAAAGCTTTACTGTTTCGGAAGACTTTAATATCTCCTGGGGAGCCTGTCCAGTGCACGGGCTGACGGTGCTGGAGCTGCTCTGGTGACTCCCGTAATCATGTCCGCTGTATAAAAAGCCCAAAAAAGCTGCATGGGCAGACACAGTGTTTTACATTTCCTGTTTGACCTAGTATTTAAATGTACCGCAAATGTGTATTTGAGGTATTTTTACTGTGCACTTGAAGGACTGTAAAATAAGTTTTACTCCAAGCATTTGCTGTTTATCATCTCTCTCTTGTTATCCCCCCCCTCCCCCCGTTATTTATATCCGTGCAAACACACAGGTTTTGTTTTAATGTTTGATTAGTTATGTATTTGTCATTTTGTCCGACCCTCCCTATCTGTTTCCCTTTTCTTAGTGGGTCCCAATTATTACAATGCTTCTTAATATTGAACGGGTTTTGCTCAGCAATTACCCTGCCCTTTCCTTTTGACCTATGTGGGGGTTTGGGGGTTTTTGTTCGGTTTTTGTTTGTTTGTTTGTTTTGTTGTTTTAGTGTTTTGGTTGGGGTTTGGTGTTTGGTTTTTTTTCCTTTTGTTTTGCTTTTTTGGGGGAATTTTTTTTCTTTCTCCGTAGCCTCCTAGTATGTACGTGATTTAATTCAGTCTGTGTTTGGCCAACATTTTGATAACTATTTTCACGTGTAAATAGTCAGCTTTGAAGTGTTTATATTGATTCAGAGAAAACTCCAGGAACTCATCAACAAAGTTTTAAGTTGACAAGCAGGTATTCTTTATTGCGGTGCTGGGAGACACAGGGGAACACTCCTCCAAGCGTGTTTCTCCCAAGCATCAAGCAGGCTGTGATTATATTGTCATTAAACATTACATCTTCATTAGATTACATACATTACATCGTACTTTTAGAGACTGCCTCCTGTATGCACACAAAAATGTGGTAGTGGGCTTTCATACCCCTGATGATTATTCCTTCATCCCTTTGTTTTAGGATTGTTGTCATATCAGTAACCACCAGGTGGTTCCGGCAAAGCTTATCTTAGTAATTTCTTTTTCTCTATAGTTGCTAACAAAGCCCAACATTCTTGAGGTTACTCATTTACAACCCTATTCTTCAATCAACCCCATTCTTCAATATCAGCCCTTTTTAATAGCTCTTTATTAAGTTATACAGAAATTGGGAAGACTTCATCATCATTGTGTATCAGCCTTAAGGGTACTCTTAGGACAGATGAAGCTCCTCAGTTTATCACTGTTTTTGAACATTACTTATCAATTACTTTTTGAGGGGAAAATAAATAAAATTGGTGTACAGCCTTTTCCCCTCCATTTATGAGTAACAGCACAAATAGAATACAAGAGAGCTCAGTAATGTTTTTGCACAACAATAAAGTGTATTCTTCCCTGCCTATTACTCCTCCCAGTATTTAATATGCATCTTTTCCTTGGCAGTGATTAGTGTGGTTTTCCCTCTATTTGTCTAGATTCATAGAATTACTCATTTGGCACATTTGTTCTTAAGCATTAATTTTTTGCACATCTTTTCTATAGCTCTGCTTTCATTTCACCTATTAACTTCAAATGGATAGGTGTTAATATTTTTGGAGATTATCCACTTAAAGTATTTATGTCTCTGTATAGTTTACTGAGAACAGGTATTCTGCCCTGCAAGTCGCCCTATTAACCACCCATGCCTAGTGTTGTTTGGCACTTTGCCAAGAAGTTGCAGTTTCTTTTGACATCCATCTTGTGCTTCATTTTAGTTCCCTGGATCTCTTTTTGAGGCTTTTAATGTTCTGGAAAACAAGGAAGGAACTCCAAGTTGCATTGATTGAATCCTAGAGTAACACTTCATTCCCTAACATGACATATTGGTCTTGTATTTTATGACTAGTGTTCATCCTTCACTTCTGGTGGCTCTTTTACAGGGATTTTGTTGCTCAGGGACAACAAGTGAGTATATAAACTACCCATTAATTTTATATTTATTTATTTGCAATTCAGTTTCAAGACAATAATTAATCAAGACAGAATGGGGAAGAACAAGAAGTTCTGTTTTCCTCTTCCTGATCAGGCAGCATTAGTTGGAGGAGCCTTAAGTTGCCTCCTGTGATGTGGGAAAGGCAGTCAGGGAAAACCGGGCTTCATGAGTAGAATGGATGAGGGCAGGAAGGAGCAAGAAAATTATTCTACTCCTCTTCCCCCACTAGGTGTGTCATAGCAGATTGTAGCAGTCCTCATCCCTTCTGAATTAGGTTTCAATCTGTCATCCTGCTATTCCTGCTAATGGTCCCGGCCTTCCCAAGAGACAACCACCCCCATGGGGAGGCTGTTGAAATAATGCAAAATTCAAAATGTTTTCTCTTCAGTGACCTACTTTGTTTTGGGGGTTGGTTGGTTGCTTCCTCCCCCTCCAGGAAACCAGTTTAGTTGTTACCTGAAAGAGTTGCTGTCTCTCAGTAGATCTGTCAGCATATGTCTTTTCAGGTCCTTAGGAGAATTAATATTAATTTGGGTAGTCTCTGTGAAATGTGTTTTAAACCAGCTAAAAGTATTGTGGCAGAAATGTTTCAATTTGAAGATACAGATTTGCTTTACTTCCTAAAGCAGAAGCTTGCCATAAATGTTCTATCTTGCTTAGGTGGGACATTTGTGAGGGAAAGGAACAAAACTACACTACACCATCTTCCTAGGGAAATGTAAGCATTCTCAGAGCATAACCACATGAAATGTATAACTCCAACTAAACATGGAGACGGGTTTTTGCTTAGTGACCATCAACATGATGAAAATATTACAGAAGTTGGCTAATTCGGGGGGGGGGGGGGGGGGGGGGGGGAAGAAAAGAAAAGAAAAAAGAAAAGAAAAGGAAAAGAAATTGTTCAAAATTCCATCACAAGTTCGTTACAGCACCAAAAAAATTGATCAAAACATGATCACGGGAGTGGAGCACTTCCCATATGAAGATAGGATGGGAAAGTTGGGGCTGTTCAGCCTGGAGAAGAGAAGGCTGCGTGGAGACCTCATAGCAGCCTTCCAGTATCTGAAGAGGGGCTATAGGGATGCTGGGGATGGACTCTTCATTAGGGACTGTAGTGATAGGACAAGGGGTAACAGGTTCAAACTTAAACAGGGGAAGTTTAAATTGGATATAAGGAAGAAGTTCTTTCCTGTAAGGGTGGTGAGACGCTGGAATGGGTTCCCCAGGACAGCTGTGAATGCCCCATCGCTGGTGGTGTTCAAGGCCAGGTTGGACAGAGCCTCGGGTAACATTGTTACAGACAAACCTCAGTCAAGAAAAATCTTGTAACACCCATGTAGCGTTAAAAGGGAGGCATTCTCTATTACGGCACTGGATGCATTGGGGATCTTTCCTCCAAGCATGCATACCCAGGGTTCAAAAAGTTCAGATATTTATCCATAAGATTGTTACATATTCATACATTCCATTCTATATTCTACTTATGATTGGTTATAATAAATACACACCATACGCTAATTTCTACATATGCACACAAACTTTTTCTATTGTTTTAGATTGAGTCTGGGGTGTAATTTGAGTAGGGGGCTATTGAGTTGGAGGTCTCAATCTCCCCCAGCCAGAATTACCCTTCACCTACATTCTCATTTTCTTGTCAAGTTAATTACAATCATTTATCTTGAAAGAATACCTATTCTTTGATTGTTTACTTTAAACATTTTCCTGAGACCCTATTGGCCTCTTAGGAAGGGACTATACCATGGTAACAAAGCAGCAGAGGTAGCAAATCTTCACAGTTATAACTAATTATCTAGTTACAAACTCTGTTTCAGTTCCAGGGTTACAACATGGTTTAGTGTGAAGTGTCCCTGCCCACAGAGGGGGGGTTGGAACTAAATGATCTTAAGGTCCTTTAAAACACTAACTATTCTATGATTCTATGAAATTAATGCTCTGTGCATCCTACTCATATGAAGACTCTAAGCTGTCAATCTCTGCATAGGCCATCCACGCAAAACTGAAGAAAGGCCCATTGCCACAACTGGTGGTTATCCCCTGAACGTGAAGGAATGTCGCATTTAGCACCTGACTACTCAATATGCCCCTAAATCTCCACTAGAGGATCTGGGTTTTGATCAGCTCAGCTCTAGCTTTCATTCTCAGGCACTGGGACTAGCCTGATGGACCTGGTCCCTGGACTGTCTGCTCCCCAGGGATCTGCCTGCCCCAGGGAACCACAGGATTTCCTCTCAGGTGTGCATTTGCCTCTGGGCTCTACTTGCAATGGTGTGCTGAAGGCCACAAATGTTGCATTTAAAGTTGTTTGCCTCCACATGGAAGCTAGAAATCAACCTGGATTCTGGCAGCTCCTACCCCAGGAACAGTGGGATCCATCTCTGACAGAGCTTTATAAACTTCACTAAGATCATATATGCACTTATTACTTACTGACGCTTTAAACTCTTACCTTTTCATGCATTGATGTGTTTATGCAGAAACCTTCAATAACCTTCAATAACCTTCAATACTGGTTATCCCCAAACTCTTAGGGATGGGGAAGGGATAGCTCAGGCTGAAAGTGGGAGGCAGTAAAAAGTGCACATAGGACAAAGTTATAAATTCCTTTACAAGTTAATGAACTATTTGAAGCTTTTTTCCCCCTCCCAATATATAGTAATCTTATTAAAATTATCTTTATAATTATCATGGTCCTCTGCTGTTCTGTATAATACTGCCCTTCTGCCTTCAGCATTTATATGTGCATGCATACACACAAACATGCATTTAGTATGAAATATTCTATTGAACCCACACACACCTAAAAAAGCATTAGAGCTACTCTCATGCGGCTGCAAGGCCCTTCAGCAGTTAGCAATCTGTACAAACACAGCGAATGCCTAGGACTAGTTAATGGGAAATTCACTGCCTACAGAGACATAGCCTTAGATTTCTGGATTGTCATGGATGGTGGCAAAACAAACCATCCTTTTGGTGATAGAGTCTCCATTTACCTGACCTGTGATCTTACCATGACCTTAACAGCAAGAACATCTTGGGTTCTCCAAGGCTTACGCAATTTGAATGTCATTAAAAGAAAATAAACTTCAGCCTTCTCATTTATCAACTTGGGTTTGACCATAGTTTTCAGTTTCAGTGCCTGACCCCCGATCACTAAATCAGAATTCAGAGCTGTCTCACTATCATCTTCCATCTTCACTGCTCCCTCCAGGTTGATCCTAACAAAACAAACAAACAAACAAAAATCACTCGAAAGAGAAAAAGAAAACCACACACAATGAAAACCAAGCCCACATAATTAAATGCTCAGAAGCACTACAATGACAATATTTTGAAAGTCAAGAATCACTAGAAGAGGAGCACAGAGCAAATCAGAAGATACTGTATCTTTGTACCACTGTAGCATTGCGCAAAATAGTTACACCTTGAGAACTGTGCACATTTCTGGCCTCTAAAAATAATAACAACAATACAGATGCAGTGCAACTGGAATAGAAAGTTCTGAGAAAAGCAATTAAGATAGAGAAGCTTATTTTAGACCTCAAATTAAGGATACTGAGACTCTTTGAGAACAGACATTAACTACTGGACAACTGGATGAAGATGTTCTTGCTTATCTTCTTTACTAAAGGTGAGGGCAGAGCCATCTCTCTCCTCTACAGCAATCAATTCTAGAGAGTACAGCTGCCAACCATAACCACTTCCTAACACTGGTGGTAAATATTTTCCATCTCTAAAAGACTTCTAAACTGATCTCTGGTGCTGTCAACTGCCATTTAAATACATGCACTTCCTCAGGATCAGTTTTGGTTTTCTCTCAAGGTCAAATACTTCCATTCCCAAACAAAACTCACCAAAACCTAGCACTAAACAAACAACTGACCCACATAAGAGTTCACCTTTGTCCTGTGTTGTATGAAAGGAGAGAAGGTTAGCACTCCCCTTGATAAGGATGGATGAGGCCCTTGTGGCCTGTAGAACATGCATATGGTTAAGGCACTGCCACCTACTTCATGGCATCTAACCATGTTTCAGGAGACTCAATTTTTGGGAATAAAATGGCAAGATGGACTTTGCCAGATCCCCACAGATGTGGTCAACAAGATAACAGCAATGTCTCCATCAACTAATAAGAAACACAAGCTTTTCTGGGTGTTGTGGGGTTCTGAAGGATGCACATCCCAAATTACAATCGTAAGCCCTCTCTATCATGTGACCTGGAAGAAGAATTATTTTAAATGGGGCCCTGAGCAACAACAAGCTTTTGAGCAAATTAAATGAGAGATAGTTCATGCAGTAGCCCTTGGACCGGTCCGGACTGGGCCAGATGTAAAAAGTATACTCTACACTGCAGCTGGGGAGAATGGTCCTACCTGGAGCCTCTGGCAAAAAGCTGCAGGGGAGGTCTGAGGTCAACACCTTGGCTTTTGTAGTCAGGTATACAGAGGATCCAAGGCCAGCTATACTCCAACTGAAAAAGAGATATTGGCAGCCTATGAAGGGGGTTGAGGTGCCTCAGAATTGATCGGCACTGAAGCACAGCTCCTCCTGGCACCCCGATTGCCCGTGCTGGGCTGGATATTCAAAGGCAGGGTCTCCTCTTACACATCATGCAACCAAAGCTACATGGAGTAAGTGGGCTGCACTAATTACACAACGAGCTTGAATTGGAAACCCCAGTCACCCAGGAATTCTAGAAGTCATCATGGACTGGCCAGAGGGCAAAGATTTTGGAATGTCACCAGAGGAGCAGGTGATGCGTGCTGAAGAGGCCCCACCATATAATAAACTGTCAGAAAGTGAAAAGCAGTATGCCTTGTTTACTGATGGGTCCTACCATCAGTATTGTGGAAAAGCATTGGAGATGGAAGGCAGCTTTATGGAGTCCTCGATGACAACTTGCAGAAACTGCTGAAGGAGAGGGTGAACTGAGTCAGTTTGCCGAGGTGAAAGCCATCCAGCTGGCCTTGGACATTGATGAATGAGAAAAGTGGCCAGTACTTTATCTCTATACTGACTCATGGATGGTGGCAAATGCCCTGTGGGGGTGGTTGAAGCAATGGAAGCAGAGCAACTGGCAATGAGGAGGTAAACCCATCTGGGCTGCTGCACTCTGGCAAGATATCACTGCCTGGGTGCAGAATCTGGTGGTGAAGGTACACCACGTAGATGCTCATGTACCCAAGAGTTGGGCCACTGAGGAACAACAGAACAACCAACAAATGGATAAAGCTGCTAAGATTGTAGTGGTTCAGATGGACTTAGATTGGCAACATGAGGGTGAATTATTTTTGGCCCGGTGGACCCATGGCACTTCAGGCCATCAGGGCAGAGATGCAATATACAGATGGTCTTGTGATCAAGGGGTGGACTTAACAATGGACACTATTGCCCAGGTTATTCATGACTGTGAAACATGTGCTGCAATTAAGCAAGCTAAATGGTTAAAGCCTCTTTGGTATGGAGGACAATGGCTGAAGTACAAATATGGGGAGGCCTGGCATATGGACTATATCACGTTCCCACCAACCCACCAAGGCAAGTGCCGTGTGCTTACCATGGTGGAAGCAACCACCAGATGGCTGGAAACATAGGCTGTGCCCCAAGCCACTGCCTGGAATGCTATCCTGGGCCTTGAAAAACAGATTTTATGGTGACACGGCACCCCAGAGAGAATCAAGTCAGACAACAGGACTCATTTCTGGAACAGCCTTATAGACATCTGGGGCAAAGAGCATGGCATTGAGTGGGTATATAACATCCCCTACCATGCAGCAGCCTCTGGGAAAATCAAATGGTACAATGGGCTGTTAAAAACTACACTAAGAGCAATGGGTGGTGGGACTTTCATACATTGGGATACACATTTACCAAAAGCCACCTGGTTGGTCAACACCAGAGGATCTGCCAACAGAGCTGGTCCAGCCCAGGCAGAACTTTTACATGCTGTAGAAGGGGACAGAGTTCCTGTGGTGCACATAAAGAATTTGCTGGGGAAGACAGTCTGGATTATTCCTGATTCAGGTAAAGACAAACCCACTCATGGGATTGCTTTTGCTCAGGGACCCAGATATACTGGGTGAGTAACATGGGAAGACGGGGAAGTCTGACGTGTACCTCAAAGGGATTTGATTTTAGGGGAAAACAGCCAATGAACTCAATTGTATGCTGTTGCCTGCTATGTAGCACTTTTATAGCATACCAACTGGATGTCTTCAGGTCACCAGTGACTAGCCCTGAATTTGCTCTGACCATCATCCCAACAAAGAATGAACTTTGATGAAACCAGACAAGTTCTGCAGTAAAGATCAGCAGCAGCAGGCAATGATGCAACACTGCACACAGCCTCTCCTGCTCTGAAAGAGTGTTACAAGAGATGGAGCCCGATATCATGGACTGAATGGACTCAGCAGCTTTATAGGGATTGGTCCGTGCACTAAGGAATGATCTCTCTCTATGTATATATGTATATATATGAGATAAGAGTGATGGTATATTGAAAATGTGGGATCTGAGCATGATGTGAATGGTATGGAATAAGGGGTGGATACTGTCCTGGGTTCAGCAGTAGCAGTCATTTTTCTCCTTCTTAGTAGCTGGTGCAGTGCTGTGGTTTTGACTTTTGGCCTGGGTACAGTGCTGATAATATTGATGGTTTCAATTGCTGCTCAGTAATATTTAGTCTGACCAAGGACTTTCTGAGCTTCATGCTCTGTCAGGGAGGAGGGGGGAAGCCGAGAGAAAGCAGAGACAGGACACTTGACCCAAACTAGCCAAAGAGGTATTCCATACCATAGCACATCATGCCCACTATATAAACTGGGGGCAGTTACATGGAAGGGTTAGATCACTGCTCGGGCAGGCTCAGTATGGATCGGGAGGTGGTGAGTGGTTATATTCTTTTCTCTTCTTACTTCCCTTATCATTATTATTATTGGTGGTAGCAGCAGTGGTTTGTGTTATACCTTAGTTACTGGACTGTTCTTATTTCAGCCCAAGGGAGTTACATTCTTTCAATTCTCCTCTCCATCCTTCTGGGAGCTGGGGGGAAGAAGGGAGGGGAAGTGAGAGAGAGACTGCGTGGTCTTTCTGAGTTACAGCTGGGCTTAAACCAAGACAACCTTAAAAGAGCATCTATTTGTTTATTGAACTATTTTTTTCAGGGCTTCCAATTTACTAACTAGCATCCTGCTTTGTGCAGGTATTTCCATAGCTCTCTTACAAACTACTTGGGGAGGCAACAGAGAAAGTTCCATAACAGAAAAAAAAAAAAAACAGCAGGTGTCTATAGGAAGAGCAAAGGACTTGTTTCCATTTGAAAACCTTCCTCACATGTAAAGAGCAGCACTATTCACATACAGAGTCAAGAGTCTTAAAATAATAAAATTATTAGAGAAGTTATACATGAGATACTATTTGGAGAGGGGAAAAGGGCTTGTTTGCATTTGCCTAGTTAGTATGGTAGGCTTGTTTCTATACTATGCATCAAGTTTTCTAGGACATAACAAAAAAGGGGGTAGAAACACTGTAATGGTTATGAGCTTATCATGAAGGATGCTCTCTCTGTCCTGAAACCTGGAGAACAAAACAACACTAGCAGAGCAAGCTAGAACCCTGACTCTCCCCCCCCCCCCCCCCCCGAAAAACCTGGTTGGCAGCTACGGTATAAAGAAAATGTTGTTAAAATAAAGATAGAAATGATCCAGGGAGGAGAAGGTGGCAGAGGAGGTAAACAGAGGGAGGAGGAGGAGGAAGGGAAGGAGGGAGGAAGGGAGGGAGGGAGGGAATCCACTTCCAGAGTAGGATTGGTCAGGAATTGCTGCAGTCTGGGTGCAGTGACAGCCCCAGGACAGCGCTTGGACCAACCACATAATGGAGGTTGGAAGAAAAGCCCAAACAGATCCATACACCTCCCGGTACTCAGTTGTACCACAGAAATGTCAGGAGACTCACAGGAGGTGAAAAGATAAAGACACACAAGCGCTTAGCTACATCTTGCAGCAACCTGCTTTTCTGTTGATATTACACTCAAAGCATTCATTCTTACCTGCAAATGAGAGTTTCTACTGCATTTCTCAGTTTTAGTGCAATTGGCTTTCAGACTTTCATTCAATTTTCTTGAACGTCAGACCCTCTGAAATTGTGAGTGGAGATGTGTGAATTTTTCATGTTACCAATGTCTAAATTAATCCTGCACTGTGTATCTGAGAGAAATAATAATATCAATAACATTTTTAAGTTCATTTGATGCCTATGAAGGTCTGTTTTCAAGATGAATATGAAAATTACTTATAGAATTCAAGAGGTTTCTATATGTACACCAGATCTGCAAGATACTCCTAACTTATTGTATTCTGGTTTGCTATGTACGGTTGCAGAAAGGTACTAGATAAACTAAAATCTGGAGTGAAGAGATTTAAGAGAAGCTTATGAAAAATACCTATAAATGTTTGGCCTTTGAATACACTGTGCTACTGAAATATTCAAATAAGTTTAATCAACAGTTTCATGGAGAGATCCTTGGTACAAAGCATTTAATTCCATTTACTGCTCTTGGTCAAGGCAAATACTCTAACATGTCTGCTTTTCTGATAAATATGCTAGCTTAAAGCATCTTGCCTGAGAGAAAATGATCATGAAAATACTGCTGGTGGCATAGAAAATAGAACGCTGGTTATAAACTGCTATATGAGACAAGGAGGCACAAAAGCACAAAACGTAATCAGTTCTTAGTAAGGTTAATTTTGATGGCTTTGTAATAGAAAATAACTGAGTTGCTTGAAGGCAGTTGTCCTAGTTTTAGGTCCTTACAACCTTAGTACAAAAAATGTAAGAAAAACAATAGAAAAACAGGGCCTGGGGATGGGAAGTATCTGGGGCTAGCAGGTGTCCAGGATGGGAGCAGTTAAACTAACAGATAAGTAGAAAGACAGGATGATTACTATGCCTGTAATGTTAATTAAGCTGGTGCTTCAAAGACTGCCAGCAGTGATGAAGATTGTTGGAAGAAGTAAACTGTTGCGAATCGGCGGGAGAAATGAAGCACTCGATACGAGTGATCGACAAACCTCCAATTTTATTAGTACAACACCAACTATTATACTCATTTTAATTAGCCTCATACATAGTACAAAAGCGAGCTCATTGTTGGTTGTAGATTAGCTAGTCTCAGAAACACTAAAGCATTCAGCAAATACCTAATTGGATACATCTTTTAGCCAAGTGTCAGCAATAGTTTAGTTATTGGTTATTACAACAATAAGCGATTCACCCACTATAGTTACAAGAGTAGATAGTTTAACAGTCCTGTGGTGTCTGCCCTACTCAAGATCCTGTCTTACTGACTACCACATTGTATTATAGTGTAACATTGTATATATGCCCAAGGTTGCTCTAGCCTTACTTCATCAGCAGCTGTGTCAGCAGCTTTAAGTGGCCTAGTCAGAGGCCTATACAACTTGAGTCCTTACTCTTGCTAACTCGTCTGATGTGAGTAGCTCAGTCATGCTAACATGCTTTCGCTCATTGAGCCATTCCTCCACATTAAACGACTCTCAAAGACCATCATCATCTTTTTGTATGCATGGGGGAAACTCTGGTAAATTATGTAATTCATGTGCATGTGTGTATGCCCAGTGAAGCAATACGGAAAGACACACATTAGGAGGAGCTATCCCCCACGTCTCCCAGAGCAACAATAAAGAATACCTGCTTGTCAGCTTGAAAATTTTGTTGGTGAGTTTGTTCCAGGAGTTTTCTCTGAATCATGTATAAGAAAACTGACCTCATTGTATGTGCTATCTCAAGGCAGAAACTTGGCTAGAGAGGCAGATAACAAAATGTAATGCTTTGCCATTACTGAGTGTAACTAGTTTTGAGCTATTATAGGAAAACATACTTTAGACTAGATTTCAATCTACCCATAGTTCATTTGAAAATACTTGTGTTTTCAGGGGATTTTTTCAAATACAACTGGGGGGGACAAAAACTTCCTGTAATTTCTAAGGCCAGTGGAACAGATATACTGTCTTCTCAGGTACTTGAGTGTGACATTGCTCTTGAAAATAAATACTCCCTCCTAACAACTTTTTGCTTTTGAGAGAAGGAAACACGAGGCCTTTGTTTTGAAACAGGGGATTTCAAACAGCCCAACCAGGCCTTTCTACAAATCAGTCTTTGGCATCAGACCTATGCAATCTCTTCCCACCTACTAAATATACACTAATAGAAGGTTCTTCTGCTTAATATACTTACATACAAGAATAATATACTTAATATACAAGAGACCAAGATTATTATAGAAAAAGAAAAAGATCCACTTTTTTTTCCAAAACTTAGCTCTAGCCTCAAATTTCAGCATGGGTACTACTAAAGTCCTGCGGTTAATATTGCTTCAAAGTTCATCTCTAAATGGTAGAAGATTAATACCGAATGTGGTTTTTTTGTTTTTTTTTTTTTTTTTTTCCCCAGTAAGTCAGGGCTGATGTGGGGGGTGTGTGTGTAAAAAAAGTCCTTTGTATTTCAGGAGGAAAAAAACCCAAACACACCCCAAAAAAAACGCACCAAAAACAATCCTGAAAATTGTGTAAGCAGCAAGTACTGTTTAAAGCCAGACCCGCGACCTGAAACCATGCTTGTTCCAAAACGGCACTTGAGTCGGACACTCCCCGCATTATAGCTCTGCTTGAAAAACATTTGCGATTAACCGTTGCCACAATGACTCACTCATCTGCCTCCTGAGGCAGGACACTGCTAAAAGCAACAGTTTTTCCTCTCCTTAGTGCTCAAGCGGCACTTTTAAAGAACAAAGGAAACATTCCCTCCCCCCGGGCAGCTCCTTCGAAGGCTCCCGTGATAGCGTTCCTGTCGACACTTCGGGCAGCTTTTTCTTCCTCATAAAATACTACTGAATAGGAAGAAATAAAAGCCTGTTTTATCTATATCTGCCTAACATATTCCTTTACAGTGGAAGCAAATGAATAAACTGCCTGGAGAAAACAAAAGTGAGCTGAACCTTCTCTACATTCCAGCACAGCTAGCACCCCGAGGCACCAGTGGTCGAGAGACTCCTCCCTACAAATTCCGGCCTGCCCTGTCCCTAGCCATACCCGATGCTTTTCCCGCCGTCCCCGCTCCCGCTGCCAAGAAGCAGGAGGCGGCGGGGAGAGGCTTCAAACCCCAAGGACCCAGCGCCACCGAGCCCGTATCCGGGGCTGTGTACACAGCCAAGGAGAGCACAGGGCACTGGTGCTACAGTGGGCTAAAGGGGACTTGAAAAGCCCCAAGCAGCCTGGGGCCACTGCAATCAAGAGGCCCCAAAAGACGACTAAGGCTACCTTAGCTTGCAAAGGCGGCAGTAATGACAGCAGCACCCAAGAGGGTGTACAGTAGGAGGAAACCTTTGCAGAAAAGCCCAATAGCACCTTTAAATGCCACCCATAATATCAGAATAAAATGATTGAAGCATCAGTTCAAGTCTAGACTAGTATGTGCCTATCCCCTGCTACAATTACACATGACTTTCCATAGTGCTTCTGTAGGCACTCACATGCTACGGAAAAGTATACTTGACCCTCTTTTGGTTTAATTTATAATCCTGCGTTACAATTTCCGGTGCCACCCCAATTATTCAGAATAGCTGATGCTGTGCTTTGAAAACCACACCGGGATGGTTACAGGGCGGCATCCCAGTGAAATAGTTTTGCTACTATTGCCTGAGGGCCACAAAGTGCAAACAAGTAAGAACCTCAATAGGTAGACAAACAAAGCTGCTGCCCCCACACAAAGAAGTCAGGATACATTTCCCCTCTACGGCACCAGCAGCAGCTGCGCGAGGAGAGCAGCACGCCTCAATCCCACCCGAGTTTGAAAACCGTGCTGATTAGCCGGAGGCGGCCACACCCCTCACCGTGGCAGAGCACGGTGGCTGTCCCCCCGATCACCGAACCCGCAGTCTACCTCTGCCCGGACAGGGGTGCTGCTGCCCACCCTTAAACTGTTCCGATCGTCCCTCACGCTATGCGGTGGTGACAGATTTCGTTAAGTCGCAACTATCACTTTTTATTGGGTTTTCAAAAGAGCGAAACCAGGAAACGTTTACATAAAAACATAACTCTTAGAAACAAAGCAAGAAAGAGGTAAAGACATCCACCAACTAACAAAATAAAACTGAAGATACCTCGGGTGTTTCGGCTCCTTCTAGGAAAATGGGGGTGGCTCTGAAAAGAGCCTTTAGGTTGTTTGTCAGTTTTACTTGGCTTTAGCCTTGTGGCTGTCGGTCTTCTTGGGCAGCAGCACGGCCTGGATGTTGGGCAGCACACCACCCTGCGCGATCGTCACCTTGCCCAGCAGCTTGTTGAGCTCCTCGTCGTTGCGGATGGCGAGCTGCAAGTGCCGCGGGATGATGCGCGTCTTCTTGTTGTCGCGGGCCGCGTTGCCCGCCAGCTCCAGGATCTCGGCCGTCAGGTACTCCAGCACGGCTGCCAGGTACACCGGGGCGCCGGCGCCCACCCGCTCCGCGTAGTTGCCCTTTCGCAGCAAGCGGTGAACGCGGCCGACAGGGAACTGCAGCCCAGCCCGCGACGAGCGAGATTTAGCCTTTGCACGCGCCTTCCCGCCCTGCTTCCCACGCCCGGACATACCTCAAGTAAGAGTTAGAAAATAAAAAAAGAAATAAAGAATATCACTACAAACAAAGAAAGCTGCGGATAAAGAAGAAAAACAGCAGCGGCCGCCACACGGCCCTTTTATCCCTTCCTGCTGGGGTTCCGTGGGACTTTTGATTGGCGGAGACTGAGATTGTGAAATTAACCAATGGGAAGAGAGATGAAAGAGCTACCAATCGAAGATGCCGTGTAGTTTGACATCACAGACGCGGAGTGTCCAATGGAAAAGAAGAGCGCTGAGTCATGTCATTTGCATATCATCCCTATAAATACGGGGGGCGCCGCCAGTGTATTTACGTCGTTTCTCCAGTAGACGACTAGAGACGGTCTTGTAAAATGCCGGAACCAGCAAAATCCGCCCCTGCTCCCAAGAAGGGCTCCAAGAAAGCTGTCACCAAGACGCAGAAGAAGGGTGACAAAAAGCGTAGAAAGACCAGGAAGGAAAGTTATTCTATCTACGTGTACAAGGTACTGAAGCAGGTGCACCCCGACACTGGCATCTCGTCCAAGGCCATGGGCATCATGAACTCCTTCGTCAATGACATCTTCGAGCGCATCGCCGGCGAAGCCTCGCGCCTGGCGCACTACAACAAGCGCTCCACCATCACTTCCCGGGAGATCCAGACGGCCGTGCGGCTCTTGCTGCCGGGTGAGCTGGCCAAGCACGCAGTCTCTGAGGGCACCAAGGCTGTCACCAAGTATACCAGCTCCAAGTAAATATTGGAAGGATCGCATAACCCAAAGGCTCTTTTAAGAGCCACCCACATTTTCAGTAAAAGAGTCGTTCACGCTATATTCGGTGAGTGGTGCTTGTACTTAGTGTTATTTCTCTGACTGTAGGTAGTAGCATTCAATCAGAGGAAAAATCTGTTTGAAGTGCTAGTAATGATGCAGGTCATCATGTGTGTTCCCCACCCCGACTGTTCATCGTGCAGATCTGTAGTAAGAATGGTAAGTGCCTAATCGAGTTCCAGAGCTATTAAGGCTTCCCCTTTCTCATTTTCAAGTTACAATTTCTGCTCTAGGTTTTGAGTCCTCGAGGACGCTTCGATATGAAATAAAGCTTTTTTTGTTTGAGTGGGCTTTTCTCTTAGTGGGCATTTCTCTTACAAAACAACCTTATGGTAATGCGGGTTGTCCAATCTAATAAATCTTCGTCGACCCTTTTAAACCTCAGCTGTCAGTCTCAAGCAACTTGGCCGCAAGCCAGAGCAGCTTGTTTACTCGGAGAGCTCAGCCCGGATTAGTCTGCGTATGCGCAACATTTGGGATACAATGTTTCATGAAATGCGTCGCTCTGTGCACAGCTGAAAGGGAACTGTAGAAGGATCGGTATCGTTTAATTCATCCCAAGACTTCACGTGGAGGTACTACAGAGTTTGTCTCCGCTTTCTGATAGAGAAGAATAAAATAGATTTTAAGTAATAATGGAGTAGCAAAATAGAAGTAAGAGGTGCTTAAAAAAGAAAAAGTGAACGGCAGAGTTTTAACGAACTGTGGATGGTGCAGGATGTGCTTCGTAAATCTGGTCTGAGAAAAAGCCTTTCTCAAGGCGGCAGATTTCCTGCCCTCCCGGGCCAGCGGCGGCGACAAAAGCGGCTGCTGCGGGGCCCGGGCAAGCACCGCGGTGTCGCTATCAGGTTCCGCTGTGGCGGGTAGAGCGCCGCAGCCGCCGGCTCCCTTCGGCAGGCAAAACGGGGGGGCGAGAAGGGGATGAGTGGCCGGAATACCGCCTCCAGCGGGGGAGGGGACTGCGGAGCGGGAAGTAGCTGTTGCAATCCACGGCACGAGCACCGGGAGGCGGGCATTTCAAATCCTTTTAGCTATCCAATGGAACGCGTGCTTTCCGGCCGACCAATCACAGGACGGTGATGGCCATAAATAGGGGGCCCTGAGGCTGTCTGCGGCAGATTCTCATCGCTCAGTTTTGCGGAGCCTCTTTGGGTAGTTATGGCTCGTACGAAGCAGACGGCGCGCAAATCAACCGGCGGGAAGGCGCCCCGCAAGCAGCTGGCCACCAAGGCGGCCCGTAAGAGCGCGCCGGCCACGGGCGGCGTGAAGAAGCCGCACCGGTACCGTCCCGGCACGGTGGCGCTGCGCGAGATCCGGCGCTACCAGAAGTCGACGGAGCTGCTGATCCGCAAGCTGCCCTTCCAGCGCCTGGTGCGCGAGATCGCGCAGGACTTCAAGACCGACCTGCGCTTCCAGAGCTCGGCCGTGATGGCGCTGCAGGAGGCGAGCGAGGCCTACCTGGTGGGGCTCTTCGAGGACACCAACCTGTGTGCCATCCACGCCAAGCGTGTCACCATCATGCCCAAGGACATCCAACTGGCCCGGCGCATCCGCGGCGAACGCGCTTAAGCTTCTAACAAAGTCATCTTCCTGACCACCAAAAACCCAAAGGCTCTTTTAAGAGCCGCCACGTGGACACTAAAGAGAGCTGTAACCTCTTTGTTCTGTGTGGGAAATTATGCTTTTCCCTGTGTTTTTCAGGTAGCTTTATAGTGATCAGGAGCCCGTGTCCTGTCATGTAAGTACCAAGCAAAGCGTGGGAGTCGCAATTTAAATGTTTTTTAGAGGGTTCTGACCGTATCCAAACTAGCTTGCTGTAGTTAATTCTGAGGTGATCTTGCCAAGATACATACCAGTTTAGGGTGAAAAATTGCTGTTTAGCTGTTACAGAAACAGCTTTTAAGCTTTCTTTTTCTGTGTGAACAGATACCTTCGTCTAAACGAATTGTGCTTATCTGGTGGTGTGTGTTAACACCGTATATACAGACTCTGAAATCATGAAGATTACTCGAGTTATTCTGCATTTCAATTAGAAAAAAATTATGCAGAGTATGTCTATTGTCAATGCCTTCTTGATGTTCTTATGGTAACAACATTATGGTTCATTGCCCTCACAAGCAGTTTTCGTCAAACTTTTTTTTTTTTTTTTTTTTTTTTTTTTTTAGGGGTGGGGGGAGGAGGAAGGCTTGCGGTGTTTCTGAAGGTGGAATAAGCCTTTTCCCGCCTTTCCATGAAAGACACTGCCTTGGCTGGTAGTTTTCTCAGTGCTTTATCTCTCGTGGTCTGACATTTCCTGATGTAAACGCCCCCACCCCCTCCCTCCACCCCCGGGCACCTTCATTCCTTTTCAAGCACTTCTATTTTATTCTTGGGACAACCCTTGTATTTCCAGAGAGAGCTAGGGGTAGGGGTTGGTGGTGAGGATAACTTCAGCTCGTACCGTTTTCAAAAGCAGGGTGCTTTTTTGCTGGTGTCTTCTCCAGGACACACATTGTATCCCTGATGTTTCTTGATGTCCCATGTGAGTTATTAGAGATGCCTGTTTGTATAAGTTGTTTCCCATCTGTGCTCAGAGGCCTGAAAGTATTTTCTAACTGAGCACAAAGGAAATGTTTTCCAAAGAGTATTAGTGACTAAAAACTTGCCATTGTGTCTAGAACTTTTCTTAAATAGAGACTCTTCCCTAAGTCACAATTATAATTTTTTTTTTTTTTTTAATTGAACCTACATGGAAAACGCGTGTTTTCCCTGACTAAGCTCAGCTGCAAAACCTCTGCTCTCCTGCTTGGTAGCTCTGTAGTTAAGTGGTTGAAAAATATGGAGTTGCAAAACAATCTTTGACTTTCTGTCGCATTTCATCATTTATTTATTTTATTCTTCTGATCCTTTATGTGCAATTTGGGAAGGCCGAACTGTTCCATTGAAGTGTTAAAAATAATGTCTTGGTTTTCACTGCGACAAACGAGTAGCTGTGCCTTTAAGAAGTGGTTGGATTGGGTGGAGCACAGCCCTTACTCTTAACTCAGCAACAAGGGTCTGCAGAGAATTCCTTAGAGGAAATATTTCCCTTGGAAAGCCTCACGCTGCAGAAGTCTTGGTTTTCTGTTAACTGCTGATACACCCCAGTTTAGGTAATCTGTCCTCCTCTGTGTGGGGAACTTGGACTCTGCAGCAAAATCTGACCAATGAAGTGCCTCCGCGCACCATTTTCTTTCTCTTGTTTTTCTCACTTTCAGCCATTTTCTGCTGCTTCTCCGAAGTGTAAAAGGGAGGGGGGATTATATTGGTAATAATACTCTGGAATTAAGATAGTCTCTGTTATTAATTCCTCATGCTCCTAATTTGTTCATTGATATAGGATTTGTGTTTTTCAGAACAGGTTTTTTGGGTTTTTTGGGTTTGTTTTTTTTTTTGTCTGTTGGCTTTTTGTTTTGTTTTGTTTGTTTGTTTTGTTTTAGTAAGTGATTACCAAAATGACTGCAGAAATGAGTCTTAGTGAAAGCAAACTAGTTTCCTGCTGCTGTCTGTGGAATCTAGTTATTTACCTAAACCTTCTTTTATCTTGTGTCTTTTAAAAAATTGTGAATGATCTAAATAAAATATTTATTTTAGTATTTAATAAGGTTGATACTATGTGCCAACAGTCAGGATACTTAAATTTCAACAGCAGTTTAGTAAAAATGACACTCTTGTTTTTGCAGGTTCAGGAATAAATGGGTTTTGAGGGATAAGTTAAGGAAGCAGGCTTTATTTGCCTTAATTTCCATCTGTTTTGCTCTAGTCTCTTGAAGATGTTGGGCTGTTTTAATAAATATAGTATTATTTGGGCTCAATTGGAGAGTTGCATGCTTTTGAGTTGAAAAAAAAAAAAAGGGGGGTGGGGGGGAAGCTAACACACCTGCAGCTGAGAAAGAAACAGATGTAAGGTTTTTGCAGGAAGAGTGAGCTTGTATGAGCCCTAAATCACAATGCCTGAGTCTGAAATAGATTTGGGGTGTAATATATTACAAAAAAAACCGCTAATCATCAATCACAGTTTGTACTACTGGACTAGGCTAGTAATTACAATGTTAAAGCTGAATTTTGAAGTGTGTAACAGCTGCAGATAGTTGTACTATTGATATGAGGAACAGTAGCAAACAAGCTTAAACTAGCTTATACAGTGGGCCTCATTCTTTCCTCCTTACACAAATGATAAATCATATCTGGAATTGTATCAGTTTGCAAATGGCATTGAATCACTTAACTAAAAAGGAACAACAAAAATCGCAAAAGGGGAGGGGAAAGACGATGGGGGGGCGGGATGGGACAGTAAAATGATTTCATAAGGTACAGCTAAGAGCAGGTATCAGGAGTATTTAATTAAGTTGGGGTTTGTGAACAAAGACTACTTAAGGAATTGAAAGACATTTTGCACTTTCTATAAAATTCAGGGAAACTGATTATCAGTTAAGTCTGATGCAGAATAGACCTTGGGAGGTGTTTGCCAAAAGAAAACCCAAATACACTATGATCTAGAGACATAGCTGAATTTGCCATAGACACTTGTCCTGGTTTCATGTAACATTTCTTTAAAATACACAGAGATGACTTAGTGTGAGATTTACTAACTCAAAGTGAGAGTAGAAATGGAGGTTCCTCTGGTATAGGAGAAGTCCAGCAGCATTTCTGTGCTTTTTGCAGGAGATCTTGGTCTAACTGAAACAAAGAAATACACTCAACAGTAACTTTAAGCTACTGTTAATCAGGCGTTCTCTATTTCAGTGCTGGGGTCGCACTGGGGGTTCTCCTCCATAAGTTTTCCAAACGACTGGTTGCTCTTGCATTGCTTAAGTTTACAAGGTTAATGCATATGCATTGCAATTTTTGGAAGTCATTAACATGAGCAAGCTTAGTCTTAGGCTCTTATTTCACTGTCTTTGCTGCCATCTATTGTCGATTTTCAAGCTTTACAGCAGCTTTGACGGTCGTTTTACTTTTTCTACCACTCTTCATCACTTGTCTGCTTCTTGAACTCTTTTTTCAGCAGTCTTTGAAGTGTGCACAGTAGATAAATGTTTACATCAGCTTTTAAGATTTGGCAACACTGCTGACATAAGTAAATGATTTCTTCCCGTTCTTTTACTTATCAGTCAGCTTAGCTAAAGCTCATCCTGAGCACCTCTTAATTTCAGATACTTTTAACCTAAACATCCTGCTCTGCTTACAATTGGCATTGTACAAAGGCCACAGCAATTTATCCTATATAAAGTTCCTCATATTCTTTGGTCAATGTTCGTAAGATTCAGCAGCATTTGGGATGTAGTGTTTAAATTATTTGTCTCAATGAAAACTGTAAGCTCTGTTTGATACCTTGGCTTGGGGAGATAAACTCTTCTAGTTGGAAAATTGTGTTGTTATAGTGTTTGCATGCTGTAAAGGATGCATTGCCTTCTTTCTAAAATTGGGTCCACATTGCATTTCCACACCTTTTAAAAAGTCAGGAAAATAACATTTTAGACCACAAAGAACAAGAGCAGGTACTGCTTACCAGCACAAAAAATTTCTTCTTAATGTGAAATTCCAGGAGAGGAGGCATTTCCAGACTCCCTAATCGTCTTTATCCAGGAATAGGTCCTTCTTATAGGACAGCACTGTGGCAAAGTCCCCTAACACCCAGGGTGCAGTCTGAAAGCTCACCTCCCACTGTAGGAGTGTCCTAATGTCCTAGGTGACATTATAGTTTGCAGTGTGCAGCAGTATTGCAAAAGACACTCCCCTGATGTTTGGTGAGCTTCACTATACTGTAGCTGAAGCCTTAAATTCTCTTAGGAAAGAGTGATAGCCTTTACAACTCCAGTGAATACTCATACAGCATTAGTAACTGAAATAGTGAGATGGGGGTGGAGGAGGAGGATGAATATGTGTGCAAAACATGTGGAAAAAAAACCCCAGCTATTCCCAGAACCCTGGAAATGGCTAGTATATACGTGCACCAGAAAGAAGAACAGAAGAATAATTTTAAATATAGAGTGTGAGGATTGTGCCTAGGTAGCAGAACCCAAATCTTCCTGCAGCTTGCCTGGGACATCCAGTCTGTGAAAACAAAGCAATGCATAAAGCAAGGGTCAACATAAATTGAAGTAATTGAGAAAAGACAGAAGAAGATAATGATCAGTCCTGGACCAATAAGGCATTTGGATATGAAGGCAACAGTTGGTGTGTAAATTCTAATGGTCACAGAAGTGTTAGAAGTTGGAGAGACAGAATAATAGAATTGCTGTTTACTTCTGAATGATACAGAAGACCATCCAAAGATGAGTATATTGTAGCCATCACTTCTTCCTCCCTGGAGACCTGGAGGACTCACAGCAAACATTCTTTGTCTTGTCTGTCCCTACAAAATTATACTGGCCTACCCACTTGCAGACTTGGTCTTTTGAGTGTGTATGTTAGGATACGGGAGTGAAATCACTTGCTTAGAAATAAAAATTCCTTTCCCTCTTTTTTGAGTTCTTGCATCAAGCTTTGATCCAGCACATATTAGTCACTAAGGAATCCCCTTCTCCTCTGCCCTCTCTTTTTTTTTTTAAAAAAAAAAAAAACACATTAGCTAATAGTTCAGTTCTTAAAATGGGCCTATAAGAAATATGGGGACAGAATTCTTAGCAGGACCTGTTGTAATAGGATGGGGGGAGGGGGGTGGTTGTTTTAAACTAAGAGGGGAGACTCGGACTGGATGTGCAGAAGAAATTCTTTTCAATGCTGGTGATCAAATACTGCCACAGGCAGCCCAGAGTTGGTGGATGCACCATCCCAGAAGACATTCAAGGCCAGGCTAGATGTGATTTTGAGCCATCTGATCTAGTTGAGAGTGTCTCTATTCATTGCAGGGGGGTTGGACTAGGTAACCCTTGAAGGTCCCTTCTAACCCAAACTATTCTATGAGTAGTTAATTGCAGAGAAAAAGCTATTTCTTATGCAGCTTCCAGGCAGTGGGAGTTTGGCTTCAGTTTAAGATCCCGTCTTACTGACTTTTGCCCCCAAGCACTGTGCCAAGTTGCTAGCATAGGACTAGGAAGAAAATGTGCTGGGCATGATTACCCCACCTTTATACATCAGCAAAGGGTGTTATAAGTAATGCTGTGCCATCTGTTCTGATGCACATGTGGAGATTAAATTCAGTTAAGATACTTGAAAAGCTGCTCAAATCTGAGTATCCTTTTTGCTTCTCTCTTTACCCTTTACCCTGGCTTATCACTTTATATTTCTGAAGATATTCTGACATTTCCTTGCATGCTTACCCTATATCATAAATATTTGAGATAATTATGAGCATTTCCCTTCTCTCTGCACCTGTGTTTTTGTATGTTACCCCAAGCACACCATCAGTAGAGACCAGTAAAGCCACACACTATGCAGACCTGTAAGAGCTTCAACCTGAGAGGCCATTAAGAAATAATAAATTGCTCTAGCGGGCATTTTTCAATAAATGCTCGGTATAACCCCATGGATTTTAGCACAGTGTGCCGGTGCTGCGATGCACTTGTGGACTCAGAGCTTAACGCATAGAAAGGCTTGAAGCTTTGCGCCTTTAGATCAAATTACAATGTATTTTGAAATACCTCTATTTTATGAACCCTTGTACACATTGTATTTTAAGAACACTTCCATATAGTGATACTTTGTATCCTCACTCCATTACTATGCTATGCAGCGTGGGCACCCCCACCCATGTTCCCCAGACACATAAATCAGAGCTGCCAGAACCTACCTGACATCTTCCATGGGGCTTCCTCAGCTGTGTGCTGTGCAAAAGGGATGGCACTGTGGCCATTCTCCTCCTTGAGACATCTTTCTATAACTCTCATTTATCCATGAATCCTATGGATGCCTTTACTTAACATTCTGATTTGCATTTTGTAGTTGTTGATTGCATTTGCTTTGTAAAAATAAGAGAATTATCTGACTGGAGGCTGGCACAAATATACCAATGGATTCTTCACTTGACTGTAGAAGACTTGAGTTTAAATGTAGGAATCCAACCGAAAGCTGACTGGAGGTGCTTATAAGGTGACTAAGCAGAGAAGCAAAGACAGACTTATTATCAGGGGGAGGAGTGGGGGTACTGTCAAGTGGACTACTACACTTCCCTAAATGTTGT
Organism: Myiopsitta monachus; assembly: GCA_017639245.1. Taxonomy (NCBI): domain Eukaryota; kingdom Metazoa; phylum Chordata; class Aves; order Psittaciformes; family Psittacidae; genus Myiopsitta; species Myiopsitta monachus. The sequence continues at coordinate 63,612,794 of CM029920.1, forward strand.
AGTTACTATTCCAAGTGGTTACCTGAATTGTAAGCTAGACCCTATATATATATATATGTATATATATATGGTACAGATTTACTCAATATCGTAACAGAACACCGAAGAGTTTTGAGTCAGGTTGTCTGGTGAGGAAGAAAATGGAAATAAACCTAAACTATAACAGATACTTAAATAATTAAAAACCTACAACCCAACCAAAACCCAAACCAATCCACCTCTGATACCTGATGTTTGAAAAAGGTGTTGTATGTAGAAATACATACATCTTCTAAAAAATATCAATTTGCTTTTTACATATGTATCTAGTAGACTTTCTCAGGCATTAGGGAGGGGGCAGTGAAGAAAAAAAAAAGGTAAATTTCTTATCCTAAAAGTGTGTGAGCTGTTATAATAAGGAAGATGCAGAGAGGTGGGATGTTTGCTTCTGAAACACGTGTTTGGTTTGTTTTCCCCTGGTTTTCAAAGAAGTTTCATTTTAAAATGCCAGTGAAAATCTTTAATAATGCTGTGAGTTCTCAGAATATGAAGACTAAATACAAATTAAATCAGAAACCACATGAAAATAAAATCCCTGACAAGTTTTTGAAGGAGATTGTGATTTTCGCATTCCTTGAAGACACATTTATTTCAAAATCTCTTTATTAAATGGGGAAAAAAATGTTATGAGTCCCAAAATCACTAGAAATATGTGAAAATTTGTGACATTAAAACAAATAAAGGAGAAAACCCAAAAGAGCCCAAAATAATTTTATTCGGTTTTAATTGTGAAATTGTGTTTAATGTCAATATAAACTAGTTGACTATTACATGTGTGAGAAAACAGTTTGTCAGTTTGAATAAGACTGCCATAAACCAGGAATGTTTGTGGTAGTAAAACACTGATCTATTGTTGTTAACAATTAAAAATGAGTAACATTTCTATTTTAAATTGCATGTGGTTAGCAAAGAGATAACCTAAGCGTTAGTGGGGGAGTGCTGTAACAGACTTTTGTTTCTATTTAGGAGCTGGGTAGGACCAGGTCTGTTGCTTCCCAAGTAGACAGGATTCCCAGAACATGGTGTTGAAACTTATGCTGTTTCTTTACATCTGTTTTCTTAGAATTCTATGAGCTCTCAGCTTTTCTCAAAATGGTCAAATACATGCTTGATAGGTAAAGATATGACAGATGTAAGCATGGGTTTGTGTGCATGTGCTGAGAGAAGAAAGAAAACCCAAACCACCACTACCACACCACCCCCACCACCCCCCCCCCCAAAAAAAAAAAGATTATGTTTTAGTCCGCAAGAAAGAAATGTTACGTTTTTTAAAAGGGGGGGGGGGGGGGGGGGGAGTGGGGAACCCCTTCTTCTTATCCCGAGGCTGAAGTTTCCTTCCCCTCCTCTTGAGCAACATGTAGAGGGGCTTATGAACAGAAAGCAGCTGTAGGTCGAAGGGGATAAGGTTGGTAGAGGTTATATAAACATACCCGCGGAGGGTCTCTATGCACGCAAACACGGACAACGAAAAAACTACAACGCAGCACATGAAGAGCCCAAAACCTAGGCGGGGCGGTAGCGCCGAGCGAGGACCCGATTGGTAGGATTTTGCCGCAGAGTGGGGAGGGTCGAGACGGGGCCAAGGCTGCCGCTCCTGCCGCTGACGGAAACCCAGACCTGCCACGGAACAATCACTTGCGTGGGACGGGGAGGGCAGAGACGGGAGAGAAGCGAAAGATTGCGCAGACTGAATCCGAGCAGGAGCCGAGTGGCAGCAGAGGGCTGGAATCCGGTCCCGGTCTAGACAGGCAGAGCCACCAGACGCGCCACAGCGCCGGCCCCGAGGAAAGGGGCGGGGCCGCTTGGGGGCGGAGGCAGCGGACGAGGCCCAGCCTCCGCAACTCCCGCCCCCTCCCTTCGTCCCCTCCGAATACTCCCGCCCCCCCCCCTTAACCCCCTGCAGTCCTCAACCAGGTCGGATCCCGCGAAATATACCGCCGCTCCGTCTGCCTGGGGCTTGTTCAGTGAGGTGCTGTGGAGAGTATCGTTATGTCTGGCAGAGGCAAAGGCGGGAAAGGGCTCGGCAAAGGTGGTGCCAAGCGCCACCGCAAAGTGCTGCGCGATAATATCCAGGGCATCACCAAGCCGGCCATCCGCCGCCTGGCTCGGCGTGGCGGCGTGAAGCGCATCTCGGGGCTCATCTACGAGGAGACGCGCGGCGTGTTGAAAGTCTTTCTGGAGAACGTGATCCGCGACGCCGTCACCTATACGGAGCACGCCAAGAGGAAGACGGTGACCGCAATGGACGTAGTCTATGCTCTGAAGCGCCAGGGACGCACGCTCTACGGCTTCGGCGGTTAAGCTCCAGTTGCAAAACCTTACACAACCAGAACCTCAAGGCTCTTTTAAGAGCCACCCACAAATCTTACAATGAGAGCTGTATATTACTCAACTTTAAAAGTTCTAAGACACAATGTTTTAGACATTGCGTCCTTCAAATACAGAATTACTGTTGCAATGTTACCATTTTTTTGAGTTGTGCACTTTTAGAATTTTGAAGGTGCTACTAAAATACCCAGTCCTAGAAACACTGGAGCAATGCAAAGTACCCGTGTATGAATACGAGTTTTGAAGATAATGAATTCAGTGCAGTTTTTTTTTCTTTTTATTATTGGTGTTTTTTTGTTTGTTTTGTGGTTTGTTGTTTTGGTGAGGTGTTTTTTTTTTTTTTTTCCGCTAGTGAAGGTTTTACCGCAATCACAGTAGTTGCAAAGCACAAAGATTGTGTAAATGTCGGCCGCAAGCTGTGAGGACAGGACGGAAATGCCTGTAATTGCGTTGGTATATTTTACTCCAATAGGAATGGAACTATTACAATCCTCTAATTTGCATAACGCCCTTATAAATACGGGGGTAGGCGCCATTTTCTTTGTTGTTGAGGTACAGTGAAGATCTTGGAAAGAAACTTTTAAGGATGCCTGAGCCAGCAAAATCCGCTCCTGCTCCAAAGAAGGGCTCCAAAAAAGCTGTCACCAAGACGCAGAAGAAAGGCGACAAGAAACGAAAGAGAGCAAGGAAGGAGAGTTACTCGATCTATGTGTACAAGGTACTGAAGCAGGTGCACCCCGACACTGGCATCTCGTCCAAGGCCATGAGCATCATGAACTCCTTCGTCAATGACATCTTCGAGCGCATCGCCGGCGAAGCCTCGCGCCTGGCGCACTACAACAAGCGCTCCACCATCACTTCCCGGGAGATCCAGACGGCCGTGCGGCTCTTGCTGCCGGGTGAGCTGGCCAAGCACGCAGTCTCCGAGGGCACCAAGGCTGTCACCAAGTATACCAGCTCCAAGTAAACAGTTTTAACGTTTAACCCAAAGGCTCTTTTAAGAGCCCCCACTCTTTTTTAAAAAGAGCTGCAATTTCCTATAAGATTTTAGTCCTAATTAGTTAATTAAATTAAGTACATAGCTTATATGTTGGTAGATGCATTTTCATTTTGCATGGCTTGTAGAAATAACCAGTAGCAAAAAGTATTTTGCACTACTGTTCCTGATACTTTTTTACAAAAGGATACTTTGTAGCAGCTTTTAAATTCTGAAACTGTAACTAGAAGTTTCAACGCCTACTCTAAAATGCCTAAGCATTGTCAGCGTCCTAAAAACTTGTAAAGTTTAGTAATTACAGCTCTCATTGTAAAATCTGTGGGTGGCTCTTAAAAGAGCCTTGAGGTTCTGGTTGTGTAAGGTTTGCAAGTGGAGCTTAACCGCCGAAGCCGTAGAGCGTGCGTCCCTGGCGCTTCAGAGCATAGACTACGTCCATTGCGGTCACCGTCTTCCTCTTGGCGTGCTCCGTATAGGTGACGGCGTCGCGGATCACGTTCTCCAGAAAGACTTTCAACACGCCGCGCGTCTCCTCGTAGATGAGCCCCGAGATGCGCTTCACGCCGCCACGCCGAGCCAGGCGGCGGATAGGCCGGCTTGGTGATGCCCTGGATATTATCGCGCAGCACTTTGCGGTGGCGCTTGGCACCACCTTTGCCGAGCCCTTTCCCGCCTTTGCCTCTGCCAGACATAACGATACTCTCCACAGCACCTCACTGAACAAGCCCCAGGCAGACGGAGCGGCGGTATATTTCGCGGGATCCGACCTGGTTGAGGACTGCAGGGGGTTAAGGGGGGGGACGACGGGGGAGTACGTGGGGGGAAGGCGGGGGGGGGGGCGGGAGTTGCGGAGGCTGGGCCTCGTCCGTAGACTCCGCCCCGATTTCCCGCCCTCCGCCCCCAAGCGGCCCCCTCGCAGCTCAGGACGGGCTTCCCGTGAGACTCCGGCTGAGCCTCTTTCCCCGGCATCTGCCCTAGGGGGTAGTCCGGCTGCTCTGCCTGTCTCGACCGGGAACGGACTCTAGCCCCGCAGTCAAGCTGCTCTGTTCCTGTTTAGCCTGAGCATCCTTTCTCTTCTTTGCCTTCCCGTCCTCTCGCCCCTCCACCTCCCCCCACGCAAGTGACTGTTACGTGGCAGGTGGGGGTCTCCGCTGGCGGCAGGAGCAGCAGCCTTCGCCCTACGTTTCGGACTGCTGCGCCCCGTCCCCATCCCGCCCCTTCCCGCTGTCTGCGGCAAAATCCTACCAATCCGCTTCCTTACTCGGCGCTACTGCCCCGCCTGGCACCGCTGATTGCCTCTTCCGCTTGTGGGAATCCCGTGGATGGACGAGCTCTGTGTAGCGCTCTCTTTGTTCGTTTCGGTCACTGCTGCTTCATGTTTTGTTTGTCTACCCGGACACTTCTCTCTCAACAGCTTCCCCCTCTTCCGTGCAGCCCCGGGGGCTGGGCCCCGAGCTTTCAGCGCTTTCACGTTCGCACGGAACGACCTGCAGGTCGGTGCGAGAGGGAGCAGGGAGTGAGGCCTTAAGCGGGGGGAAAATGATCAGTGAGAGGCGCTGGTGGGTAATGCTTAGATCTGGGGTTCCTGTGAAGGCAACTCGAGCTGCTGCTCGGGAGTGGAGGAGCGACCATGCACCGTTCCCCCCAGCCCCGAGTCGTTCCACGGCAGTCCTGACCAAGGGGCTCCTGCCTGACAGCTGCCGGGGTCGAGATAGAGAAGTGGTGGCAGGGTGCAGCTGGATCCAGCAAGCGAAAAATACATTATGGACGCTACCAACTAGATGTCTCTATGACATCTGATAAATGATCAATAACCAAATGTTATTCCAGTAAGGAATCCAGATTTTTTTTTTCTGTGCATTTCACACTTTTCCTAACGAACCTTGCATATGTGCTGCTTACAGTACTTTGGACTATATTTGGAAAGTGAATAAATATTGAAAGAGTTTCGAGAATGTATTTTTTAATTAAAACTGTTACGATTTTTACTTAACTTGCACAGAATAGAAATCATGTGGCTCTGTACTTGCTATTTCTAAATTATTGATATTTTGAGCATTTCAAACATGTCTACCTTTTAAAGATTATTGATATAATTTTAAATTTGGATAGTTGTTTATGTAATTTCATTCCTGGACATAATTTACCGAACTTAAGCAACATCTTCAGAATATTTATTGGCAGAATATATTCCCTAGCTTCAGGGGAAAATATGATTGAGGTATTCATATATTAAGTTGCAGGTGTCCAAAAAGTACAGGTGTTTGTGGTAATTAGAATTATCCCTGTGAATTCCATTTTCATTTAAACCATTACTTTAAATAAACTAAATTAAAAATCTGCCAATCAAACATATAAAATATGAGCAGAAAAAAAATAGTTTTAATTTAGACTATGCTTTTTGATTGAGCAGAATGAATTAAAACTGTATATAAACTAATTAGAAGGCTTATCACTAGTGGACCTGCCAAGCTGGTGCTTAACATTAGCATTTGGCTCCACAAAGTTTGCTTTGTTCTTTATACCTGAAGATCTGTGTCTAGATGTTTTTCCTGAGGCACAATCAACCTTCTGAATACTAAAGAAAGCCTGAAATTATTACACAAAATCTTTAAGTGTTTAAAAATGATAATTTCTTCATATATCTTCCTAAGTGCAGGTAGAGTATCCTAATATAACTTTTCCCGCCAGCAGTATAACCACTGGAAGACTTGGAAATTTATCTTCCAAAATATCCTGGCAGAAATAGTTGATGCAGGTGCCAAAACCAGGAGCTGACAGATTTATTACCTGCAACCCCTTTCCCCAGAGTGTGTGGAACATTTGATATAATTTAATATTGTGCTTTCTAGAAGGCTGCATTGCCTGTAGGTTGCTACACATGGCCACAGGTAGGTTTCTTGTGCATTTCTGTTAGTGATACAGTCCGTTCTCTGTGGACCAGGGAGGGGTTCTTAGACAAAAACAGTTAAAGCAGAAAGAAAATTTTGCTGTTGAGTATAATAACTAATAAAGTTGCTTTTATTGTTCATTGGAGACAGTGATAATTATTTAAATCAAAGTTTGGGATCCAATCCCCAGACTGTAGGTACTGCAGTTTCCCCATGAGTTTGGACACATGGTGCTATGAGTTAAATGATAAAGGAAACCTTCACAAAACTGTAGCTTTTCAAATAAGCTCCAATTAGAACAATTGCCCTAGTTCTCATTAAACTATAATGATGAGATTGCACTTGATTGTTGCGGTAAGGCAATATCTAACCATAACTGCACAAGAAAGTACATAATTAGTAAATAAATCATCACATCAGTGTATTATGTACAACTGCAAAGTTGCTTTTAATTTTCTTGGGGGCTTACATGGCAATTTAAATCCATATCTGTATCTGCTACATAATAATAATGTGCAAGCTAGAGTCTTGTCAGTTCTTTTTAATAGAGTACATTATTCAAAACATTGAAAACAAAGTGAGGGTGAAAAGTGATAGAAAAGCCTTTTGTCTTACTTTTTAACTACTCATTAGTAAGACTTTTGATGCATTGACTGACACTATTGAGTTACTAGACGATGTTTAGGGTCCCTTCCAACCCAAGCCATTCTATGCTTCTGAGATCCCTAAATGTAACTGTGATCCACAATATTTGAAAGTGCATGGTTGGAATTTTTTTGCATCACAAGTTCTTCAGAATGTGAAGGTGCATTGGAACCCAGTGATACAGCTAATATACCTTATGGTATGGATTTCCTCTTTATTACTGTTTGTTATATATGCAAACGAGATGAAGCTTGTTTATTTAAACTTTCTTTGCTACATTTCTCCATCTAGTAGGATTTCTTGAAAGCTGTATATCTCTAATGCAAGTAGATTTGCCAGCACTCCTAACATATAATCCATCTGATTTATAGAACATTACTTTTGAGGTTTCACCAGTGAGATGGCAGCATAAGGTTCACAACTGGTAAAACCACAAGTGGCTAAGAAGAAAAAGAATGCTAAGAAGTGGACTTCAGTATTAGAGAGGGTGAAATTCCAGTTACTGATGTGAACAGGGTAAATAGTAAAATGAGAGGTGTTTGGAATTAAATTAAAATGATGGATTTGTGGTCAGATGACAAGAAGAATTTGGAGAAGTGCTAGACTTACTTCAACAATTGGAGAAGGGTAAAGCCCTCTCCTGTGGTACCAATTCTGATTTCCACACAGAGTTTTTGTTTTCACAGAGAAATCACACTCCTAGATACAGGTAGCCCCACGGGCTTTCTCTGGGATTCTAGTTCTTTGATCTAGAGATACACACTTGTGGCCCAGAAAGCCCATTTTATCCTGGGCTGCATAAAAAGCACCCTCGACTGTAGGTCAATGGAGGTTTTTCTCCCATAAGGTCTCATCTGGAGGACTGCATCCAGCTCTGGGGTTCCCAGCACAAGGAACATATGGCCCTGTTAGAGGAGGGTCCCAGAAATTATTAGAGGGCTGGAACAGCTCTCCTGTGAAGAAAGACTGAGATAGTGGGAGTTCTTCACCCTGGGCAAAAGTATGCTCTAGGGAAAACTTATGTCAGCCTTTCAATATAAGACAACAGAGAGGGACTTTTTAACTAAGGCAGTGACAGGACAAGGGGGAATTGCTTTAAACTAAGAGAGGAGAGATTTAAATTAGAAATTAGGAAGAAATTTTTCACTTATGAGGGTGGTGAGGCACTGGCACAGGTTGCCCAGAGAAGCTGTAGCTGCCCCAACCCTGGAAGTGTTCAATGCCAGGCTGAATGGGGCTTTGAGCAACTTGGTCTAGTGGAAGGTGTCTCTGACTGTGGCAGGGAGCTGAACTGTATGAGCTTTAAGGTCCCTTCTGACCCAAACCATTATATGACCTGAAACACACGTGTAGGAATCTGTTCTGGAAAAGGCATTGAGAAGACTTGCACATGTTAAAACACAGTCTTAATACAATTGCAATTGTTCAAGAACAGGAGTGCCAAGTAGCTGCAGCTCATGAGGACCAACAACATAATGAAAACATTGTGGCGCTAAGTGTACCTACTTGCAAACAAATCCTTAGGCAAGATACTGTCACCATACCAGGATAGTGTGATGCTCCAGACAGCTCTCGTTTAATGCTTCTCTCCACAAATTATCTGTGATGTCCCACTCTAATCATGATACAGTTCTACTTAAAAAGCCTCTCTCTTACAGTTTGGGGGTGGGGAGGAGAGGCACAGGTATCTTCTTGTGTATGTGGCATTTTTTTTTTCCTCTAAGCTCCTTTTCCCAAGGGGATAAGGAGGGCAGAAGTGCTGCACAGGTGGGAGCTCTGGCCTCAATGCAGGGTGCTGCAGATCATTAGGTGCAGTTTCTGGGATCACCTTAGTAAGACGAATCAGCTAGACAGGTCTTTCTCATAATTCATAGCAGTGCATTTAAAGAGCTCTAACACTGTGCTCTTGGGTGACACCTGAGCCAACAATAAAGATGCATTCAAATACTTTTGCCCACTGTTAATTGACACAAGAGAAATAGCTATGTACAGCAAGACAATTAAAGAATGGCATATTTGAAAATCCTACTTAAAAAAAGGACAATACCAGCATTGCAAGGAATTTCCTCTGAATAGAGATATGCTACATTATTGCTTTACAGTGCAGGTCCATCTAATTGAGGTTCTAGATCAAAATGAGCTATTTTCCTTAAAGCATTTTTCATTTTATTCCTAAGTCAAGTCACAGGGAACCTTTACAACTTTAAAAGAACAACCTACAAAGGAAGCCTTTCTTCATTTTTTTGTAGTTATACAGATTTGGAATAGTATTTTCAAGCTAGCTTTCTGCACTCCTCCCACAGCTTTTTAGCAACCCCAGCCCCCATGTTTCACATCATAAATAGCCCATAAAATCATGACAGTTGAGCACATCAAACGTTAATTAATCTGACCAAAAAAAATAAAAACTAATAACTCATTTCAAGTATGATTAGTGTTCTTCTCTTACAAAGGATCAAGAACTGGAATGCAAATATACCACCCTCTCCAGAGACTGTAGTTTGAAGGCATTGCCACAGAAGATGGTGTCAACTTCACAAAATCAGCACGTAAGAAAACAGCACCATATCTTTCATAAGGCAAGCAATGCAACTCTTTTCTGACCATGTGGGTGGCTCTGAAAAGAGCCTTTGGATTGTAAAAGTATATTTAGAAGTCTGACCAACTTCATTTTCTGAGTTTACTTGCTTTTAGCTTTATGACTCTCAGTCTTCTTGGGCAGCAGCACAGCCTGGATGTTGGGCAGCACACCACCCTGCGCGATCGTCACCTTGCCCAGCAGCTTGTTGAGCTCCTCATCGTTACGGATGGCGAGCTGCAAGTGCCGCGGGATGATACGCGTCTTTTTGTTGTCGCGGGCCGCGTTCCCTGCCAGCTCCAGGATCTCGGCTGTCAGGTACTCCAGCACGGCCGCCATGTAAACAGGAGCTCCGGCACCGACTCGCTCCGCGTAGTTGCCCTTTCGCAGCAGGCGGTGAACGCGGCCCACGGGGAACTGCAGTCCTGCCCGCGAGGAGCGCGACTTTGCTTTCGCTCGGACTTTACCCCCCTGCTTCCCCCGACCAGACATGCTTCAGCCGACTGAAACAACCTACAACCAACACCCCTAAACCGACAGAACTAGCTACTCCTAAAGCAACGCATCTTCCCCTTTTATTCCTTCTCAGGGAGGGATTGGCGCTTGGTGATTGGCTGGAAGCAACAATTACTTAGACAACCAATGAGACGAGGAATCATATTTTAACCAATCAGCGACAAGGATACGCCTCCTTGAGCGAAGATCCAATCGAATTGAACGAGTTGGAGGTCCGGTGTTTGCATAATGACCCTATAAATAAAGCGCTCTGCCGCCATTTTAAGCGTTCGTCTTGTTCTGGCAGCGTTTAGGTGGGGCTCGTAAAATGCCGGAGCCGGTTAAGTCTGCTCCGGCTCCTAAGAAAGGTTCTAAGAAGGCGGTGACTAAGACACAGAAGAAAGGTGACAAGAAACGTAAGAAGAGCCGCAAGGAGAGTTATTCTATCTATGTGTACAAGGTGCTGAAGCAGGTGCACCCCGACACGGGCATTTCGTCCAAGGCCATGGGCATCATGAATTCCTTCGTCAATGACATCTTCGAGCGCATCGCCGGCGAAGCCTCGCGCTTGGCGCACTATAACAAACGCTCCACCATCACCTCTCGAGAGATCCAGACGGCCGTGCGGCTCCTGCTGCCGGGTGAGCTGGCCAAGCATGCAGTCTCTGAAGGCACCAAGGCTGTTACCAAGTACACTAGCTCCAAGTAGAGCGTCTTGGACCGACAGTTTTAACCCAAAGGCTCTTTTAAGAGCCACCTACATACTCTTTAAAAGAGCTGTGGCACGATAGTGTGTCTTTCTGGGTGTAAAACAGTGGTTGTAAGATGCTGAATGCAAGTTGAAATGTATTTGTTAAGTCAGTCCTAAGGGCTTGCAATTAATGTCTCAAAACCTTGAATAAAGTAAAAGGAAATTACTGATGTCTACATAAATGTTAACTTTCAAATTTTCCAGTAAATGTAAGAGGTGTTGTGAATCAGTACAGTAATGATTTAGGATGTGATGCATTATACATGCCATCGTAAGTGGAAAAGACTTTCACATAGCTTGCACTAGGTAAGTTAGCACCCGGACACCCCAAAAATAGGATAAGAGAAATAAATATGCCATTTTGCACAGTTGTCACTAGATAGATATCCCAGGACAAGACAGAAAGCAGCCTTGTAAATCGGAAGACAAAGACAAGAAGACTAGGGGAAGCGAGGATGCCTCTCAGGCGGGGTAGGTGCGCTTTGAGAACGACCTCATAACGCCAAGAGCGGAGCCGGCGCGGGAAGCGCGGGCTTTTCGAAATCACCTAATTGCCCAATAAGCAAAAGCGGATTCTCCCATCAGCCAATCAGAACAGGACATAGGCGGAGCCACGATACAGCGGGGAGTTCCGCGCCTCTCCTACCGGCCGCGGAAGCACCGGCGGCAAAGAGTCCTGCCCGCTGCAGCTGAGGGTTAGCTGCAGGGCAGAGCTCCTGCCGCTCCGGCTGCACCACCACTAGGCCAGCAGAGTGCAGAAGAGAACCGCTGATAGTTCCTTCCACTCGCACACTCCCCCCCCCCCCCCCCGTCAGTCTTCGTCTCGAAAAGCAGGTCTGGGAAGTCTCGCAGAAATTCAGACCTGCCCCACGACAGCGCAGCTGAGCGGAGAGGTCATTGCCAAGGAAGCGGAGGAGCCGCGCTGACAGTTCCCGGGTACGGTAACTGAGAGGTGTGGCCGTCGCGCCCAGGCTGTTAATAACCGCGCTGGTTAAAATCGCCGAAACAAAACTCCACGCCCCGGAGAGACACCCGCCCTAAGCAGTCCCTTTAACCCTCTTGCGGTGCTGAAAAAAACCGTCAGCCTTTAGAAAGCGTTTTCGCAGGAAATACAAACTTTATTTTTCCAAGTCTTAGCGTAACCACGGCCGGAAGTTTAGCGTCCCATCCAATCCACAGACGAACGTCCCACACGGATAGTGGCGTGTGGTTACCTCTGCTGCAGGCACGGACCTCGGCGACGGAGTGCATCAGCCCTTTTTGGGACAATAGTGGGTGGCTCTTAAAAGAGCCGTTGGGTTTCAGTCTTTCCACTTCAACACATCACTTCTTGGGCGCCGCCTTCTTTGCCTTGGCTGCTTTCGGCTTGGCTGCTCTGGGCTTGGCTGCTTTGGGCTTCACCGCCTTCGCTTTGGCTGGATTCTTCGCTGCTGCCGCAGCCTTCTTGGGCTTGGCAGCCTTAGTCGCCTTTTTGGGGCTTTTGGCCGCTTTCTTGGCCGCGGCAGCGGCAGGCTTCTTCACTTTCTTGGGGCTCTTCTTCACTGCCGCAGCTTTTTTGGGCTTCTTGGCAGCGCTGGCAGGCTTTTTGGCTGCCGGCTTCTTGGGCTTGGCTGCGGCCGTCCTCTTCTTCGGGGCTTTTTCTTTCACCTCTCCCGGCTTCTTGCTAAGGCGGAAAGAGCCGGAAGCACCGGTGCCCTTGGTCTGCACCAAAGTGCCTTTGCCAACGAGGCTCTTGAGCCCCAGCTTGATGCGGCTGTTGTTCTTCTCCACATCGTAGCCGCCGGCGGCCAGCGCCTTCTTGAGCGCGGCGAGGGAGAGCCCCTTGCGTTCCTTGGAGGCGGACACGGCCTTGGTGATCAGCTCGGTGACGCTAGGGCCGGCGGGTTTCCGAGCTTTGGAGCCTGCCGCCGCCTTTTTCGGCTTCTTGGCGGCCGCTTTGGCGGCAGGGGCCGCGACAGCGGGAGCGGCGGCGGGAGCGGTCTCCGACATCGCTGCAGAGACTTCTTCCTAATCAAAAGAAAGTAATTGGGCTACAGTAACCCCGATGCCTGAATTTATAGCGAAGCGGTGATCTGTGATTGGTGCTTTGCAGAGCCCGCCTAACTGTTAGCCAGGAAGAGCTTTCAGTCCGCCGAGACTGTGTTTCTTTGGAGTTATAAATTCGTATTTTTTGTAAACTGCGTGCCATGAAATCACCCCAGTTTCTTCAGGCAGTGAAAAGAAGAGGGTGGACTTTCATTCTGGCGAATTTCTTGCTCTTGGGTCCCCAGATGAGAGAGAAAAGATGTGTTTAACCCCGCGTTGTGAAGCCAGAGAGACCCCGGGAACGGCAAACTTTTGTTTTTCCTTCTAAATTATAATAAACCCCGTAGACAAAAAGTCTCCCCCGTATTGCAGACTTATTCTTTAGGGGGTTTTCTCCAGATTAGGACAGAAACCGAGGGGGCAGCTTCAGTATTTTTGTCGCAAATTGATTTCAAAGAGAAGGAAGTAACACAATTTCATGGCTGAGCGTTGAAAATGGATAAAGATTCGGCTGCCTTAACCATATCTTTAACTATTAAGGATACCGTATTTCTACAGAATTTCCTCTTTTGGGAAAATAAAAGACCTTCAGAGGAATATATGTACTGTTGAAAAGTGTCTGGAACTTGCAAGGGCTCTGCATTTTTTTATGGTGGTCTGTAAGTGAATAGCAAGATTTTGATGTTTTTACAAATTGTCTCTATTTGTAAAATGAAGCTGCCCATGCTTAATAAATGCATATAAATCCCGGATAAACTGCTAGTTTAATGCTTTCTTGCTTACATTACTCTATACTATTATTCTTTACGAAGCCAGAAGCAGACTGGTTAGGGAAAAATAGAAAACAGCTATATATACGCTAATATGTATCTTAAGCGGCTTAAAAATTAATGGAGACAGCTGAAGCCTCTGTTCACCCCAAATAAATGAAATAATGTGGAAATCTGGCCTATGCGAACAGAAAGCTTAAACCTCGATATTACCTATAAATATTTGGATAAGATTTTATTGCCTCCCCCCCCCCCCCCCCGAGATTTTATAAGACCTGCCATTCTCTTCTTTAAAGGAAAAGAAAAACACTCAGCAATTTAGGGTTTCATAAAAATCCTCAAAATATTGAAACATTTTTCAGGCAACCCTCGCAAATCAGAATCAGCTTTAATTATTATGATCCCACTTAATTTTTAAGACTCAGAAAGTGACAATGAAGATTACTTATTTTTTTAAAGACTTTAACGAATTTTTTTTTAACTAATCAGAAGACAAAAGCCTCGATTGGCTTGTAATTAAGAAAAAGCCTTTTTTTTTTTTTTATTTCCTTCATTGAAAAGAACAAATTAAGCCCAAACCTAATATTTTGCCCTATTGTAATTTATAAAAATTTGTTATGAAAAATGTTAGTGGGCTATTTCAGCAAAGGAGTGTCTCTTCTAGCATGGATGAATTGGAGATTCTAGAAGACAAACAGTATCTTGAAAAAGGCCCTGGCATTCTTTTTCTTTTTTTTTTTTTTTCTTCATACATTAAATGTTGAAAACACAGTTAAGTTATATGTAATAGTAAGGAGTTTTGGTTGAAATGTGAAATTTTAAAATGGCAAATAAAAGTAAGATACATTAGAATAACAAAAGTTAAAACAATGCACTACCACTGTTTCATGTTCTCTTCTTGATCTATTTTTATTTTGTTGAGTCTCCATGCAGGCCAGCTAATAAATACTTTGAAGGAGAGAAGGAGTGGAAGGAAAAAGCAGAGAAAAGAAAAAATTATGTTTTCTAGTACTCCACAGCAGGGACCGAAGGTTGTACTGAAGTGGGCTGTGAAATCTGCTATACTTCTTGTGAACATGATGCTGTTGTTACATAAGCAACTAAACCAAATCCACAGTAGCCCTAGAGTTTTAAGCTCAGGTTGGTAATTCAAATGATCAGCAGAAATATGTTTCTGAGAGGCAAAAATGCAGTTGCTCCTGGGCAAGATGAAGGCATTATGCTCATTTTCCATGTTAGTTGAATGGAAATGGCCATAAAGCAGAATTTGAATGTAAATGATACAAAAGACAGATGCAGGAAAGCTCGTCATGTGTCTGGGTCTGATGAAAAAGATCATTATCTGGGGATTTCAAGCAGTAGAACTTAGGACTTCTCCCACTTTCAGTTCTTGATGCATCCATGTAAATGTGCATGTCATTTAAATAGTTCCCTGCTCTCTGTTTTGAGCTACACTTCTGAAGTTCTTTGCTCTTCCCTAATTGTTTGAGACACTGGATGATTTGGCATCCAGAATTATGTTTCAGCACCCTTTACTGTATCTATTCCACAACCATCACATTTGCTCTTTTCTGCACAGACCATTATTCCTGGCCTACTTCTGAGCAGTGAAAAAATTCTTGCTCTTACCAACCATTTCTTTAATGGTATGAGGCAATGTGAAAAGGAGAGTCATTTCTAGGTTTATTTCCCTGCCCTGCTCCCAGCAATGAAATTTTCTAGTTAATTGGTTCAAATAAACTTATCAGAAGCTTTGAACAATTCTCACTTTTGCATTGCTGGAAATAGCTGTTTAACACTACATTGGACCAAAATAACAGTTCTCAGTTTTTAGAGAGACCAATCACTATCTACCTTACAAATAGCATTGATATTGCCTTGGGCATTTTACAGATAAGAGAAAAACAAGCCTCCCACTACATAAATTAGAAAATCAGTAGTAGAGTATGGAACGTTTTTTCAACAGGTCGGAGAAATTTGGAGAATTTTTCTTTATGCCAAGCAGCATGACTTGAAAAACAAGTTTTGAACATGAGCTGGTAATAGCAATTGTTTGCAGTTTCCCTGTGACAAATATTTCAATGTGACTTATACTGAATTTCAATCAAACAGCAAAGATTGGGACTTCTCCTGGTTTTTAACTTTTCAAGCACGCTGCCCAAATGCAGGCTCTGTTCACCTCCTACTCAGGACCTCAAACTAATTTCTTATGCCTCCTTAAAAGGCAAACCCTTACTTGCCCAAACCAGAAACTCATTTCCATTCATCATCATACAACATGCCCTGGCATCCTTCCTTGCCTAGCAGTACAGGTGCTAGTGCAGATTACAGATGACCCTACAAAATGCCAACGTATTTTCCAGTGCAAGGATCTTCAAAACAAAAATAGCTCACTTATAACTTAGGAAGTCATTCCTAAAACTGTACAGCACAGAAAACACTTGATACTTTTTATTTTTTTTCTTATCAAGACAGAAGCTCCACATGGAGGAGAAACAGCTTATATGTTAGACAAATAGAGGCAAATTAGTCATTCAGGCTACAGAAAGAGAGCAATTAGGTAAGCTGACTAGCCAAGTTTTGCTGAAGACCTACACTCATTTAATTACATTAACTATTACTAACATGGTGAAGACCCAGAGAAACTATGAAGCTTTACCTGAGCATGCTATTTTCTTGACAAAGAATGATTTTGCAGATATTCAGGTAATCACTCTCAATATTACTAATAAAAAACACCATACCAAGACATTAGTCAAGTTGCTGGCATGCTACAATTATATTGACAATACTGATTCAGCAATTGCAAGGTTTATATAGTATGGAAGAGTTAAGATGTCAAAAGGCTGTCAGTAGTAGAGAAACCTGTATCCTTTTAAGATACAGACTTTAACTAAGCTACCAAAAATATACTGACAGATATTTGAGTGTTAGGGAAAACACATCTCCTAAAAAGAAGTATCTTGCCTTCTAATCTAACACCTAATGCAATAGGTCCCACCCCCACACTGGAAGAAGGTTCAGCTAGAGCAGGGAGATGCTGCAACTTCTCCAGGAAGCCTGCTGCAGAAAAAAAAAAAAAAAAAGATCTTTTTTGTTTAAGCAGAATTTCCTGTATTTCAGTTTGTTCCCATTGACTTCTGTCCTGAGGCAGTACTGGAAAGACTCTGGTTCTCTCTCCTTTATTCAGGTACCTGAACACTAAGACTCCTCTGAGCCTTCTTTTCTTCTGGCTGAACAGTCTCAGCTCTTTCAGTATCTCCTCATATGAAAGATGCTCCAGTCCCATAAGCAACTTCGTGGCCCTTCACTGGTCTCACTCTAGCTGTATTCACATCTCTGTTGCACTGGGGAGCCCAGAACCTGACTCCAAATGGGTCTCACCAGTGCTCATATCTCTTAGTACTATTTTGCAAATAATACTTCTCCAGGTTAATTTATGAAACCTATGTGCATATTGGCTCTGAATGGCCCTGGCATCACTTTTTATATTTTGGTGGTTAAGCAAAGGTTTAAAAAAGCATTGTTACCTCTCACACAGTCCTTAGTTTCAAGGCTTGTCATGACCAGTTTGTACTCCCCTGATTTGGCTCAGTGAACATGTTGTCCATGGCTCTAGGACTTAAGGCTAGTTGGAGTCTCAGCAAAACTTCCACTTTAAAAAAAACATCCCTACATTCTAGGGTGATCAAAAAGTGAGGAGAAGTGACATTCCTGCCTGCTGTAACCACTAAATGCTTGCTAACCACCAAAAAAGAAGGGCTGTGCATTTTAATGAATCAGCCTCAAAATCTCCTTGTCTGTCCAGAAAATGGCAGCCTAAAGCATCAAAATCTTCCTTCCAGCTTATAAAAGCCTTTGAGTCAGAGATCCTCTTATAAATAAATTTTACTTCTGTCCACCCAACCATAAGACCGATAATTATCATTATTATTAATAGTATTACTCCACATAGGAATCTCAGTTAAGCAGGATTTTTTTCTACTTTATTATGTGGAGTAGTTAACTTTGTGTTCCTTTCTGTTGAAGAAAAAGAGGAAGCTAGTAAATGAAGAAAGACAAAGAAATATAGGTACCTACATGTAAAAGGCTGCAAATGTAACCCTACCTGGTGCCTGGAAATCAAATAAAATGTGGCGTCTGAACCGATGTTATGTATCGTCTATTCACCCAGGTGCACAACACAGTCAAACGACAAAGTTTTTTGTGAGTCATACTGCAAATACTGACTCAGAGATGAAAATCAAAACTAGGCCATCAACACAGAAAATTTACGTCCTGCCCCTTCAGTGGCATTCACGATGTACATGTTATTAGATGTCATTTCCTAAGCTATCAAAGTTTGTTGTAGCCCTTCATGCTGAGTGAAGGGAAACAGGATGCTGAAAGCTTACCTGTAGATCCAGCTATTCACCTAGCCTATATAGTCTCTTCGTTAAGGTACCTGAAGAACATGGGCAAGAACTAAGCATGAAAGTCATTCTGGGTTACAGATTTATGTATTGGCCAGGTCATTCCTTCCACCCTGGGGAAGGAATACTGCATTGATAAGGAGTTGTACTAACTACCAGCTCTGCCAAACTCAAGGAAGATATGAATAAATTCAAGAATCTACAGTACTCAAAGCAGACATTGGTTTGTAAGATGCAAGGGAAGAAATTAAAACAATGTTTGACTGGCTTGCTCCAAAATTAACTTTAGAAAGAGTTTCAGTAGAGAATGTAACGTTTCCCTAGACCTGGCTGATACAGATCAGGTTTTCCATCTGTTCTGTTTTATTTACTTTTAGAAAAAATATTAGAAGTGAAACTAATAATCAGGGAAACTTGGTCTAGAACTCCCCCCCCCCCCCCCGAGGGTAGAAAATTATATTTAGATGTTTATGATTATCAACTATAAAATTAAAATATTGTGTCAAACAGAGTTCAACAGGATCAGTCCTAGGCATATTTATGATGTGATTTACAGGCTACAGGGCATGTATAGAAATGGTATAGGTACCAATCAGCAAATGAATTCTAGAATGATGGAGGACAGTTTATGTATTGAAAAATGCCTGATAAATTGGAGACACTGTCTTCAAAAATATGTAAGGGACTTCACCCGGGAAGAAATATATCAGTTTTACGAATATTAGACAGTAGCAGTTAATGAGCATCAGAGTAGATCTGGATCTTCAGATTATAGTTATAAACTCACATTGAATCAACAGCAGCATGTTACTAGGTGTTAGGAAAAGGAGATAGTGACAACATCTCCAAGACAGATGAAGGTCTTCCTCTGTAGCCAGGAATGATATAGTCTCACTTGGAGTGTTAGACCCAATTTTTAGTGCTGAACTTCAGGTAATGAGAAGT
Organism: Myiopsitta monachus; assembly: GCA_017639245.1. Taxonomy (NCBI): domain Eukaryota; kingdom Metazoa; phylum Chordata; class Aves; order Psittaciformes; family Psittacidae; genus Myiopsitta; species Myiopsitta monachus. Next base: position 63,631,667 of record CM029920.1, read on the forward strand.
GAATGTTAACAGAATATACAGAAGAGAGCAACAGTGTCTATCAGAGAGATCTAGGAACTACTCCTTAATGGAAAGTCACATATTGTTAGACTCCCCTGACTCACAGACTTTAAAACCTCAAGTTTTTTCACATACACTTAAAACATGAAAAGGAAGGAAGGAAGGAAGGAAGGAAGTCATCTTTCCATGGTATACATTGTAGGAAATACAGGAAATAATGTTCTTTGCTTCAGCAAATTAGCAGTAAGGAAATAATTTCTAATATGGAGTAGAAAAGGTTACTTGGAAAGATAGCTGGGTCTCCAAAAATCAGTGAGACTGAGTAACTACCAGATATAAAATGGATACATTTGACTCTTGCTGATGGGTGGAGGGCAACAAAAAATCATTGGCATGTTTAGGTACTGGTAATTGTCACAGAACTATAGATAAGAGAATATAGGTGTGGACAAGGGGGGAGTGTTGGATGCAATTTAGGAATACTTTTGAAACTATCTCTCATAGAATTCTCATTTGGGACCTGAGGAAATACAGGCAGGATCAACAGGCTGTTAAATGTCTGAAAATTGTAGCACAGGGTCAAAGGGCTGTAGTTAACAACTTAGCGACTGTGGGCAATCAGTAAAGAATAGCCCAGGGCTGAATACTTGATAATATTTGATGTTTTCTGGAACACCATGGATGATAAGAGAGTACCCTACTGTGTGTGGATTATACTCAGTTTTAGGAAGGGTAGACAGTCAAAGGTAAGGCATTCAAATAAGGAGACTTAAATAAACTTGAGGTATGGGCCGAAAGAAATCTTGTGCATTTTGCCAAAGAGAAGAGCAAAGTTCTGCACATGGAGCAGAACTTGCATCAGCATAGGCTGGGAAACGACTGCTCTGACCTGGACAGGACTTGGGGGTCGTGGTGGTTTTCTCAAGTGCTGGATCCTTAAAGGCAACCCTGCTGCTGTGTCCAGAGCCTAAGTATAAATAAACCCCTGTAAGCAGTTGGGGTTTCCAACCAAAGTATTTGGTTTTCCAACCAAGTATTACTGTAACAAAGACAAAGCACAGCAGTAGTGTCTGGTAGCGCAATGCATGTCATCATTTTCCAGACTTGGCTTCCTCCAGAAACATAACCCAAGACAAAATTCAATACATTCCTACAGAGATGCCCACAGTAGATTCGTTACTTGGAAAACTGTGCTCTGGAGAGACTATTTGGACAGGTCAGTACTTCAGCTGCTTAGTACTTAGAATTCTACTAAAGCTGGCAGAGTTCAACAGCAAAACTTTCTGCCCAGTGCAGCTCTGCAGGATCTCAGGCAAAGAGAGGAGCTGATCAGTCTCAGCTGTGCAAGGAACATTGCACTTCACAATGTTTTCATGGTACCTCTTTCTATCTGAATCAATAGTCAATGTATCAGGTGACCTGTGCTGTTTTAAGTACCAGTTTAAAAAGCAGAATAAGGATTTAAAAGCAGCAGTCGAGTGTCAGCTGTGGTTGGTGAGTAGCCAGTTTGCTGTTTGCTGTCCCTTACCTGAATGCAGGAGTAGATTTTCATGGTGTGCTACAAAGCTCTGGGCTCCACAGGCTACCCAGATTCTGGGAAACACTTGCTGGAGAGGTCCTTTTGTGTCTTCCTTACAGAAGTCTGGAGCCCTTGAAGGAAAACAACAAAGACAGAAGGGCATCCATTCCCCCCAGTTGCAGGTTATTGGCCTCATCCCTTCTCTCCCATGTCCTAAACCAGCTTCACATGGGTAATTTGGTATATTATGCATATATCTCCCCAGCACTGCAAACTTACTCTAGGAGTTCCTTCAGCCTTTCGTCATAGATCTGTTCAGCTACGCCAGCTATTCAGTGAGCCTGCAAGACTGCAGCTTGTGGGTGGTGCAGTGTGGGTAAGGCCCATCAAGCCTTCTCTTTCCAAGGCAGAATGAGGCACATCACTCTCACTACTCCAGAGTCACACTAGGCTGGGCACGAACAGTTCTTACAGCTGGCACATTGTTGTGTGAGAGAAACACCCCAGAAAGTGTATTTCTGCAATTCTATCACAAACACTATTGATTTGAAAGGAACCCTGAAATATCTGGCCCTGTGAGGAGTAGGTATAAGTGGTGGCAGAGCCATGTGAGTGCTTGGGTGTCAGTGCCTGCCAAATACAACATTCCTTCGGAAGTGCGTCTGCTGTGTGCCTTCCTGCAATCCACTGTTGGAGTCTAATCCTGTGATGTCGTTTTTCATGAGGAAATGGCATTCGGCTCCTGCTGGTTTACAGAGCAACATGGCAGTGACTCAGACAACAGGCACTTGCCCTTGCCCACAGCTGGCATGGTGCAAGGGAAGCAAGATGACTTCTGGAAGATCTGTGAGAAACCACTCTCTGCATGCAAACTGCATCCTCAAGGGTCAGCCCAGGCTGCTGGGCTATGAAAGAGGTCTTGTCTTGATTTATCAGTCCCTGTGTAGCTTCTGAACTTGGCAGCAAGAAGGTTAAAAACAACCCAAACCAGGGCTGCAGCCCAAACTTCTGTATCTTTGATTGAGAGGAGCCTTTAAATAAAAAGGGGAGAATGGGTCTCTCAGCCTCTGACTGTCCCAACAGGACAGGAAAGGGGAGGGGAGAGATGAAGTCAGTTACCAAAGTACCTATCATTAGGGCTATCATGATGGCTGTAACATTTAAACATTAGGTGACACTGTTTACTAGTTTCACTTAAGCAGCATAAACCACTTCAACTATGCTACTGCCAGGAGATGCCTTCCAAATGGCAAATCCACACATGCAAATATTTACTTGGGCCTCAGTCGCAAGATAAAAGCTTTCTGTGCTTCAAAAATTTCTTGGCAAAATCATGTGGGCTGCCTGATTTCAGTAAGCACAGCTTCATAGTGTGGCTTACATGCTTGACTGAAGGTGGGGTATATAAGCATGGGGATATAGAGAACAAGAACCACTGGGGTAGATTTAGAAGCCTCAAGTGTTGCAAGTAATTCAAATATGGTGCAGTGAGCAGTCTTACCCATGTGTAAAGACAGGTCCCAGTTGACCACATATACACTGAATACTCTCCAACCAGATTCTTTTATATATTATGCATGAGGAGTTTAATGTTTAATGACAAATTTCCTTATTGAGCATGACATTAGATTTTGATTTAGTGGAGTGATTCAGCAATGTGCTGAAATCACATCATAAGCATAATAGAGCATTTGCAATATACAGTTGAATCACAGTATAAACACGATTCTCATTACTGGTCTCTATATGCTCATTGTTACAATGCTGGGCCTCCCTAGTTGCTAGGAAGGAATATGTTGGTTGAAACCACCTCAAGACCATTGCTTTTTTCAAACTTTGTTTTATTTCTTGTCCAGTTTGTATACTTTATGTTGGGCTGACTCACACAGACACTGCCCCCAGACTTTTCCCATCCTCATGGTGGTCTGGTTTGCTCAGGAAAACACTATTCTTTATTAGCTGTCTGAGGGAACCTGATGATTCACTATTGCAGCATCTTATCTAAAACCACGGTAATCCTCCAGTCTCCCTGGTGTTGAGATAAATGAAGCTCTCTTTACAGTATATTATTGCTCAAATTCATTGTCTTTTTGCCCTTCTTCTCTGAGATGGCCTCCACTGTGCTGGTGTGCTGCTCTGTCGAAAGTGCACAGGTTTTCAGTACAAGGGAGCAATTTGTTTCTTTCCCCTAGATAGTCCAGTTGAGATCCATTGTTTTCAGAGTGGCAGATCACAGGGGCATCGTGGCAGTGCAATGCAAGCGTCTGTACAACCTGCCTCATTCACAAAGGACAGATTGCAATTCCATTCTGCCTTTCAAAGTGACAGAATGTTTTGAATACGGAATGAAGCACCAGCTGCCAGTGAGTGGAAAGCACAAGGAGTATGAAAACCTATCCAATACTCATATGATATTCAAAAATACTACTTTGAAAATATACAGATAGCTTTCCAGAAAATTATTCATGAATATTCTTACAATATAATTTCTGACAGTAAATTTTTGCCAAATATTGACCTTAAACTTGAAGCCTGAAGCTCTGTTAGCATGTCATGAATGATGCTTTTTAAGTCAGGATTAAATAAATAAGTGCATATTCTAATTACTCACCTTGAAGTTATTGATACAGATACAATACCCTTCAGAAGTACTATCCTATTGTCCTAGACTTAAAACATATGTGAAAAACACCACATCTATTACCTACAGAATACAAAATCAGAATATAAACCAGGCAGCTAAAAACTTAACAAATAAAGACCAAAACCTGACTGTAAAATTCAGGGTGATAGACAGCAAGAATTCTCAGTAGATTAGAGGCATAGTCATTTGCCTTTATCTTGCAAAATTAAATCTGTCTTGATACCATCTTGCTGTGAATCTGTCCTTAATCTACATATGTGCTCCATGAAAAAAAAATTAAGTGCTTTTGTTTGAGCATTGTCATTGGTAAGCATGGGCAGGGGCTGGGGAGCAGAAAGGGAGTGGTATTGAAATTTGGTTTTCTGTCTCTAGTGAGGCACTAGTAAGTGAAGAAAAGAAAGTTAAAATTTAAAACAAACAAACCAACCAAACCAAACCAACAACAACAAAACACCACACACACAAACCAAAAACAAATAAAAGAACAAGAACACAAAACCCAAAACTATTTATAATTCATCTTTAGTCTAGTTGCAACAGCAAAAGTTTGAGTTTGTCTACTGTTTTGTGGTATGTCAGTTCTGTATAACTAAGAACTGTAGCAAATGTGATTTATTTTTGAAGCTCAAATATCATATTCACACACCTGTTCACTCCTCCCAAGAAGAAAAAGAAGGTATGCTTAGGACTACAACAAATCTGAGGTGACTCCCCATTATATCTATGCATTCCTCTTCACATCTGCAGCAGGAAGCACAATTGCTGCAGATAAAAGCTGTGAATGCCTCTGCTGGTTCAACAGTGTAAGAGGGAAAAAGCAAAAATCATTGCTATGTTTCCTAATATACTCCTTTTCTGAAGTGATGCAGATCAGTTAGTGAGAAAAAATTTTCATCTACATCATATTTGTTACCTTCCCAAAAATTACCAAACCAAACCCCCAAACCAAGCCATGAAACAAATTAAAAAAAAGAAAGACACTGAAAACCACATGGTTTTGATATTGATCAAGAAAACATCTATGGCCATTGTTAGAAACAGTATTTGAGATGTCAGAACAATGAACTTAAATTGTTAAGCTTTTGATAGGACCACAAAGAGCAAAACACTCCTTTGTTTTTTTGATGTCGTGTAATTCCATCATTATTAAATAACTAAGGAAGCTACTTCTTCCCAGTTTGGTAGCACAAGAAAGATTAATTACTAATTATAAATTCTAATATGGCAGTTTAAAAGAGTATGTAGTAATTGTGTTTTCGTTTCATGCAAAAAAAGAAAAGAACAAAATGAAATTATCATAGAATCATAGAATCATAGAATTATTAGGTTAGGGTTGGAAAGGACCTTAACATCTTCTAGTTCCAACTCCCCTGCCATGGGCAGGGATGTCTCACACCTTGACCATGTCGGCCAAGGCTCTGTCCAGCCTGGCCTTGAATACTGCCGGGGATGGAGCATTCACAACTTCCTTGGGCAACCCATTCCAGTGCCTCAGCACCCTCACAGTAAAGAATTTCTTCCTTATATTTAACCTGAACTTCCCCTGTTTAAGTTTTGCACTCATCACCCCTTTCCTATTGCTACAGCCCCTGATGAAGAGTCCCGACATCCTCGTAGGCCCTCTTCAGATATTGGAAGGATGCTGTGAGGTCTCCACTCAGCTTTTCTTCTCCATGTTGATCAGCCCAAACTTTTTCAGCCTGTCTTCATACAGGAGAAGGTCCAGCCCCTGGTCATCCTTTTGGCCTCTTCTGGACTTGCTCTAACAGCTCTATGTCCTTATGTTGAAGACACAAGGACTGCACACAGTACTCCAAGTGGGGTGTGAGGAGGGCAGAGTAGAGGGGCAGGATCACCTCCCTCGACCTGCTGGTCACACTCCTTTTGATGCAGCCTAACACGAGTGGTTTCTGGGCTGCGAGTACACACTGAAGCTGGCCCATGTTCAGTTTCTCATTGACCAACACTCCCAAGTCCTTCTCCTCCCAACCTGTAGGTTTGCCTGGGATTGCTCCCACCCAGGTGTAGGCCCTTGCACTTTACATTGTTGAACTTCATGAGGTTGGCATTGGCCGCCTTTCAAGTGTGTCAAGGTCCCTCTGGATGGCATCTATTCCCTCGAGCATATCAACCGAACCACACAGCTTGGTGTCATCGGCAAACTTGCTGAGGGTGCACTCAACCCCACTGTCCATGTCACTGACAAAGATGTTGAACAGAATCAGTCCCAACAACTGGCCACTGAGGGACACCACTCATTATCGGTCTCCAATTGGACACCGACCCATTGACCACAACTTTTTGCATGCAAACATCCAGCCAATTCTTTATCTGCTGAGTGGTCCATCCATCAAATTGATGTTTCTTCAGTTTAGAAACAAGGATGTCATGCGGGACAGTACTGAACCCTTTGCACAAGTCCAGATAGATGACATCAACTGCTCTGCCCCTGTCCATCAGTTCTGCAGTCCTATCATAGAAGGCCACCAAATTGGTCTGGCAGGATTTGCCCCTAGTGAAGCCATGTTGGCTGTGACCAACCACCTCATTGTTTTTCAGGTGCCTTAGCATGCCTTCCAGGAGAAACTGCTCCAAGATTTTGCCAGACACAGAGGTGAGGCTGACTGGTCTATAGTTCCCTGGGTCTTCCATTTCCCCCCTCTTGACAATGAGGGTTATATTTCCCTTTTTCCAGTCATTGGGAACTTTACCTGACTGCCATGATTTTTCAAATATGATGGACAGTGGCTTAGCAACTTCATTTTCCAGCTCCTTCAGGACCTGTGGATGGATTTCATCAGGTCCCATGGACTTGTGCGTGTTCAGGTTCTTATGATGATCTTGAACCTGATTCTTCTCTACAGTGGGCCTAAGGCCTTCATTCTCACTGTCCCTGCATCTGCCTTCCAAGATTTGAGTGGCATGGTCAGAGGACTTGCTGGTGAAGACCAAGGCAAAGAACCTCAGCTTCTCCAAATCCAGGGTAGCCACTTCTCCCGATAGGTTCCAGAGAGGGCCCTCATTATACCTAGTCTGTTTTTTGCTGTCAGCATACCTATAGAATCCTTTCCTGTTATTACACTTATAACTCCTCCCACACATCCCCATTAAATGAAACTATTCTTTATATGTTAGTCTAGTAGCTATTCCAGTTCAGGATGTTCTTATGCTGTGACATTTGTGATGACCTTTTACAAAGATTGCTTCATATTTTCTTAAATAGTAATTTAGAATCTAATGTTTCCAGTATAGATTTAGACCCATAAAATAACAGATAAAGATTGAAAAGCTTGACCTGCAGTACAAAAGAAAGCTGATTTTCTTAGTAATTAAGATAACAGTAATTTAAACCTGTAGTGATGATAAAGGAAATTTTGTAAAATCAATCAAACAAAAATCCCCACAGCAGTAACTACAAAATGAGCAAAATTAATAAAAGTTACAACCTAATATAAAGGTAATGATATAAATAAGATTCTATTCCACCTTCTGGTTAATATGTGCTTACAGACTCAAAACTGTTTGTGCAAAAATTGGAAAAGAGTATCAAACTTCTCATTTAAGAAATGAGAAGTAGAAAACAAAATACAAACTAAATATATTAGAAAACCTGAAAGCACAGATACTGTGGAATATTTCCTAAATCCAGTAAGAGATATCAAAACTTTAAAACTTCGGAAGAAAAGTTTATTGAAATTTGAATGCAAATAAAGAAAAAAAGTTAATGAACAACAGCGTGAAAATAATCAGAAACTGCAGTAATTCAAACAAACCTCAGTCAAAACAAGAAAACAAGACACACATGTATGTCGAGAAATTGATTTATACAAATCTAAGAAGGGAGAAAAAGCTTTCCAATAGTTACGAACATGCACGTCGTTGGGATTTTTCGGACGGGGGGAGATGGCGTAATAACAATTAATGGCATTCGATAGTCCAATCACGAGCTGTTACATAGCCCAAAAAAAAAAAAAAAAAAAAAGAAACCACTCCCCAGCTCTCCGCAGTCCCCAACCAGGTCGGTTCCCAGCATATAAGAGAGTTTCGCTGGGGCGGCGTAAGCGTACAGTTTCCCCACTTCAAAGCTGTCATGTCTGGCCGGGGCAAAGGCGGGAAAGGGCTCGGCAAAGGTGGTGCTAAGCGGCACCGCAAAGTGCTGCGCGATAATATCCAGGGCATCACCAAGCCGGCCATCCGCCGCCTGGCTCGGCGTGGCGGCGTGAAGCGCATCTCGGGGCTCATCTACGAGGAGACGCGCGGCGTGTTGAAAGTTTTCCTGGAGAATGTGATCCGCGATGCCGTTACCTACACGGAGCACGCCAAGAGGAAGACGGTGACCGCGATGGACGTAGGTCTATGCTCTGAAGCGCCAGGGACGTACCCTCTACGGCTTTGGCGGCTAAACTTCCGCACGCAGAATATTTTACTAACCGAACCCAAAGGCTCTTTTAAGAGCCGCCCACTTAAACTGGAGAAGAGCTGTGTTGCTTCAATGCTGGTGAAAAAACAATGTTTTTATATTCTATTCCCATTCTTAAGTGTATTTTTCATTAGTAAACTGTTAATGCAGGCAGCTCTGACGAGTGTGAGCACTTGAAAATTAACTGCGCTGCCATTCTTTTCGGGGCTTTTTTTGTAGTTAAAAGAATTAGTAAACATGCAAAGTATTGATTTCAGTGTTAGCGCATTTGCATCGAACTGAACAACAAAGCAGTTTAGAATTGAGCTCGTTTCAGCTGTGGGCTGGCACGGTGCAGAGGCAGGTCGGCATTGCCCTGCGGGCATCTCGCTTTGCTGTGTGGTCTTTTTGTCTGCTAAGTAAACAGCAGCAGCGGTGGATACTTGCTGTATTTAACCTGCTAATAACTGCCTGGTGCTCAGCACATGGAAAGGTATAGACGCCGGATCGGAGGTGGCACAGCCGATTATGCCCCCCTGAGCCCTGTCCTAATAAATTTTTAAATAATGAAATCTGTCGTTTGAAAGTGGGCTTTTTTTTTTTTTTTTTAAGGGAGCTGTTATCGTGGAAGTTGTCCCTGCCCGTGACAGAGGGGTTGGAACTATATGATCTCTTAAGGTCCCTCCAAACCATTTGGTGATTCTGTGACTATATTTTTTTCTATGTCTGGTGTGTTTAAAGTTCAGGAAGCTGCTCCATGCAACCCTGGGCTGTTATCCATGGCCAGCGTCACCACCAGCCCTCCTAAATCCAGAAGCCCATCTCTGCTCAGGCCCCAAGAATAATGCTTCTTAGGTAGAGAAACACAGCAGGAATATGCAGCGGGAAACCAGAAAGCTCTTGGACTAGAAAGTCTGCATTCCAGTGAACAAGAAGCCTGGAAATGCTTCATGTTCTGAGAGAAGTTCAGAAGTTGTGGAATACACTACTCCTTGCATTAGTGCATTTCATGTGCAGTTTGTCCCAGTCCAAGAGTATTTACCACATGAGCTACGGTGGTACTATTTACTTCGTGTAAACTAAAATGACAATACTCAAAAAAAAAAAAGGGGGGGGGGGGGAAGGTGGAAAACCCAAAGAACCAAACCACAAGCCAGCCTCCACGCATACATACACATCATAAACAGAAAGGTGCTTTTGAAGCATAAAAAAGTCAAAAAATACTGTTCTAAATATTCCTACTGAGGAGAGCCTGTACAACCACCTATTTTTTAAAGCGCAAGTCCTGGTGCATTTAGGAGAAAATCAGCATTAATCTTCTGTTCGTTCGGGGCAGCATAATTTAAGATTAAGCATTTACGTTTGGAAAGATTTTCTGTAAACGTTCTGATTTGTGAGGTAATCAATAGTTATCTATTGATAACAAATAAGAAACAGATAAGACGAAAAACAGCGGCTAGTCAAAGGCGGGGGGAGGGCGATCGCCGTTGGGCGGTTGCGAAATAGGCGCGATTTCCAGGCGGGCTTTTCGAATTTTAAAAGGTCCAATAGTAACGGCGCATTGCCAATCAGTCTAGCCAATCAGAGAGGGGAGCATGCTATAAATAATGCCCTGGAGTCGTGCGTTCTCATTCGGCGGCAGTGGTGCAAAGGAGTAGCGTGATGGCTCGTACGAAGCAGACGGCGCGCAAATCAACCGGCGGGAAGGCGCCCCGCAAGCAGCTGGCCACCAAGGCGGCTCGTAAGAGCGCGCCGGCCACGGGCGGCGTGAAGAAGCCGCACCGGTACCGTCCCGGCACGGTGGCGCTGCGCGAGATCCGGCGCTACCAGAAGTCGACGGAGCTGCTGATCCGCAAGCTGCCCTTCCAGCGCCTGGTGCGCGAGATCGCGCAGGACTTCAAGACCGACCTGCGCTTCCAGAGCTCGGCCGTGATGGCGCTGCAGGAGGCGAGCGAGGCCTACCTGGTGGGGCTCTTCGAGGATACCAACCTGTGTGCCATCCACGCCAAGCGCGTCACCATCATGCCCAAGGACATCCAACTGGCTCGGCGCATCCGCGGCGAGCGTGCCTGAGGTTTTGCCACAGATCCTCTTGTGATCATAGCCCTTTCTTGCACCCTAAAGGCTCTTTTAAGAGCCACCACATCACACAAAAGAGCTGTGACATGGCCTCAATTAATGTTTTCAGTGCACCTAAGCATTCTGAAGTTCTTTGGTGGTAGTGAAAGCTTTGGGGGCGCTCTTTGTGTTGTTTTGGTGGTTTTTTTGGGGTTTTTTTTTTGCGTTTTTGCCTTGTGTGTGTACTCACCAGGATGGGGCTTGTCAGTCTTTATTTAGTTTATACTCTCCCACTTCTTTGTGCTTAGCTGATTACTGTAGACACTTGACAGAGAACTTGAAAATAATAAAAAGCAGTTCCAGTTAATGTGTTAACACATCTTCCTAAGTAGTTTCCTTAAACTGCTTGATTTTTCTGAGCAAGTGCTATGTGCTGTTTTAGTGAAAGGCTTACAATACCTATTTAGATATGCAGAGTACATAACTGCACAAATGAGGAAAGCTGATAGATGAGAGAAGTAAAAATACTCTTTAAACAACAACAAAAGAACCAAACACAACAAGAAAATAAGCAGAATAGAGCATACAGCCTGCAGTAATTTTCCCCTACTTCTCAGACCTAATGCTTCCTGCAAAATACTTTCATTCACAATAGTTCTTATGGAGCTGTGCAGGCTTTTACCTTTAAGCAATGTGGAAGGCATAACCTGCATTAGTATTGGAAGATAGGCTTCAAGCCTCAGACAGTTGTTATTAAAGGAAATTTGATATAAATATGTTCGTTAGGGTGCTTCTACTCTGATCAACTCTTAAAATTGTAACACTACTAGCTAGATACCCAAGTGCCCTACCTAAGTATCACATCAATAAAGCAAAAATGCTAAGATGAAAAGACTGATGTAATGGATTAAAATGAAAAATTCAATAAATTAGGCCAATTGTCATTTGTGCTCTCAGTTTTATTTGGTTTATGACTTCAAGGAAAGGCTGGAGCAGGGGTCAGAAAGAGCTTGGAAAAAGCAAAGAGAGACTGGTGGATGTTCCTCTGAAGTGCCCTCTCCTACTTCACAAATGTCTGGAGAATATTGGCACAAGGGAAAGCTTTGTGGTTATATTCTGGGACCAAAACAGGCGGGAGGAAAGAAGGGGCTGTCAGGCCTTGGCAGCCTTGTAACTGATGAGAGGCCTGTAGAAAACATGCTAATTTGGTTTTGAGAATTGAGGACAAATATTTTGTATTTTATAATAAGCAAAAGTTGGAGCCAGTAGATGAAAACACATGGAATCAGAAGGTCAAAACTTACTTGGTTAAATGAAGCCTTATCATTAAGAAACAACAGTTGTCCTTTAGTTCACTTCAGTTTCTTGGCTGATTGTGTCAAGTCTTGCAGACTCTGACTGCTTTAATATTCCAGAGAACTCATCTTCTCTATTTATTCACAAATAAAGCATTTGGATTCTTATTTTTTCCTTCTTTGTTGTCAGAACGCCTTCTCCACTGTCCTTGATAACAATCTGGGCTATCCAATATGCTTCTGTAGATGTTAACCCTCAGTTAACAGATCGGTCTGAAATGAAACTTCAAGTATTTGAGCATCAGGGGAAGTCTGCAGGAAGTTTCATAGGGTGTTTCAGAAAAAGAATGCACAGGAAGTAAACCAAGGTAGATGCAAGAAATAATCACAGCATAAAGATGTAGGCATGAACACATATAGATTACGTGTATTTCCCCCTCAGCTCCATTCTTGCGAGGCCACATTTGGAGTACTGCATTCAATTCTGGGGCCTCCAACACTATGAAGACAGGCTGAGAGAGAGCTGGCATTGTTAAGGCTGGAGAAAAGAAAGCTCTAGGGAGACCTTAGAGTAGCTTCTAGTACTTAAAGGGGCCCACAAGAAACCTGGAGAAGAACTTCTTACAAGGGCATGTAGTCACAGGACAAGGAGCAGTGTCTTCAAATTGAAAGAGAGGAGATTTAGCTTAGATATGAGGAAATGAAAACGTTCACTATGAGGGGTGGTGAGGCACTGGCACCGGTTGCCCAGAGAAGCTGTGGCTGCCCCATCCCTGGCAGCATTCAAGGCCAGGCTGCACTGGGCTTGGAGCAACATGGTCCAGTGGAAGGTGTTCCTGCCTATGGCAGGGAGCTGGAACTGGAAGAGCTTTAAAGTCCCTTCCAGCCCAAACTGTTCTAGGATTCTGTAATCTATATGTATGTATTCTATACATTCTAAAAGAACATATACATGATTTTTCTTCACTCACAAATTCTAATTCTTCTCAGTATCTGTTCACCTTTTTTTCTATCCCTGTCCCCTCTGCTCAGCAACACCTGGCTTTCTCCATATGGCTGTATTTTTTGTGGTGCCAACAATATGCTAAGACAAATCAAATGAAAAAATACCACAAAACAAAAACCAAAAAACTACTTCAACTAGACAACTGCTGTAACTCCCAACCAAAATACTCTATTCATCTCTTTGTACATCACCACTTGCACAGTAAGGAGTGCCAATCTTATAAATTTGAAAGCAGAATTGCTCCTGACAGAATATCAGAGTCTGTGCCTATAGATCTAATTTGAAAGGAATTTTATTTTATTGTAATTTAAAAATTAACTGTTTGTCTCTAACACATCAGTAGGCTCCACCCTGGTTCTAATTGTTGCTATACATTGGCAGTGTGTTAGTAACTGAAATTAAGCTTGTTTGGAGGTTCCAACTTGAGTTTAGCAAAGGTTGAAATAGCTAAACTCTCAGACTTGTTACATTTGTAGCTAAATCAAGAGGGTGCTCCCAGAACTCCCACACAGAACAAAAATGAACATAGAGAAACAGACACTGACATCTGCTTATAATGCACAGAGGGTGTGTAAGGAGCCCATGCTGATATCAGACTCTGGAATCTGCTCTCAAAAGTGAATGAGAAAATTATTCAAAACGAATGATGAATAGGTAATAACTTGTCTGTTTTCCCAGTTTATCAGTGCTGCCTAGTAGAATAGCTAAGAAAGACTGGGGTAGGATCTCAGAGTGTTAACAAGGTGGTACCTGTTAAAAACAAGACAAAATTCCCTCCTTTTAAAATTGTTTTCTGGTTAACATTAAATGTGTTCTTGGTCAACTAAAACAGTGGAAGCAAGGCCTGAGATTATGTCTTTATTATCTGACTTTTAATAGACACAGATGTTGTGTGACCTGTTGGAATGTTTTCTTCAGTCCCCAGGCTGTAAGTGAAAAGTCTCTTCTCATACCGTGCTGCCTTTCATGACAAAAAGAAATCTCAATCATGCTGTAGCATAAAGCTTCAATTAAAAAGGCCAATATTTTCTTTCTGTATCATTTATCTTTCATTCTGTTTCATTTCAAACTCAGAAAAGTTTTTAATTTACATACAAATAAACTGATATGAAATCTTAAAGAAACCCTGACTCAACTGTAACAACTGAAAAAAGTTGTTTCCAAAAAGAACTGTCGTTATCTCAACCCTTCGTGCCCCACGTTGGGCACCAAAATCAAAACCACAGCGGTGCACCAGCTACCAAGAAGGAGAAAAATGACTGCTACTGCTGAACCCATGACAGTATCCACCCCTTATTCCATACCATTCACATCATGCTCTGATTCCACATTTTCAATATACCATCACATGTGTATATATATACATCCACACACACACACACACAGAGGGAGAGAGATCATCCCTCAGAGCATGGACCAATCCCTGTGAAGCTACTGAGTCCATCCAGTCTATTATATCGGGCTCCATCTTTTGTAACAGTCTTTCAGAGCAGGAGAGGCTCTGCGCAGTGTTCACACTTGCGAATAACCCGAGCAACAGTGTCCATTGCTAAGTCCACCCCTCGATCATGAGTCCATATGTATGCTACATCTCTGCCCTGATGGCCTGAAGTGTCATGGGCCCACTAGGCGCAAAATAATTCACCCTTTTGTTGCCAATCTAAGTTCATCTGAGCCACTTCAATTTTAGCAGCTTGACATTGGGGACTCCATACAGCTGCCTTCCATCTCCTATGCTTCCAAAGCACTGGAGGGGGCCCAGTGGACTAGATACTGTCCCATACTGTCCCACACACTGCCACTCATGGCTGTCCAGCCTTGGGGAAAATCTCTTGGCCATCCTGGATTGTAGTCTAACCCCAGACAAGACCCACACCCCACTCTGCTTAACTCTAGGGAACAGACGAAATGGTTGTGGGTAAAACACACTCCGTATGCATATCAACAAGCTGATCCCCATCACAATCAGCAGGCAGGTTTCAAGGGTGCTTAAAGGCCATTCAAAACCTTCGGAACTCTCAAATGACGCTGCTGTACTTGTCACTGGGGCTGGTGTAGCTGCTGTGCTTGCCGGCTCTCTCACCATCAGCTGCTCTTTGTCTGAGTCCAGATCGTCCCCCTCTGCCTTGCTGGGAAGTGCCGCATGGTCTCCTGCATCCTCCTGGGGCTCGGCGGGCTGCTGCTGGGGAGTGCTCTCGGTCGCCGCGGTGCTGGGCTCGGCCGCCTTCTACCCCCCCCGCTCGGTAGCCGCGGGGCTCGGCTCGGCTTCTCTCAGCTCCTCTGCCACCTCCACAGCCGCGGTGCTCGGCTCCTGGTCCCCGGGGCCACGCTCTCGGACCGTTTCGGCTGCCGGCGGCTCCCGGGGCCGCCCCGCCTCGTCTTCCCACAGCCTCACGAAGACAGAGGCGAGGCCGAGGGTCAGGACAGTGAAGAGATTCTATTTGAAAGACACAAAATCAAAAAAACATCAGCTCCTCTATTAACTAGACACTGCAGAGACATTCCTTTCCTTACTTGGCAACACAGGTGGGGAGAAGCTGGTATGGTGTTTAGCAGTATAATGGGAGAAACAACAGCTATTCTCCATAATGAATCTGAGGCTCAAGTTTTTAATTTCCTATTTTAAGGCACAGGCTGTTGTTGCACTGGTCATTCCTATGCACGCAATGGTAATAATTTGAGCAAAAGTAGGTCCTTATAAGGGAGAATGAAAGCTACCTACATATGTCCTGTATCTTAGAAATCTGACTGCAGAAATCATAGAATGGTTTTGGTTTCCAATAAAATATAAAATTTTAGAAGGGTTTAGGTTGAAAGGGACCTTGCAGATCATCCAGTTCCAAGCCCCTGCTATGGGCAGGAACACCTTCCACTTGACCAGATGAAATTAAGAACTCTGCATGTTTTCTGACTGCATAAAATATAGAGACTACTACTTGAGGAAGTTTGAAGATAAATATGTATATGCATAATTGGAAGAAAAAATTTTCCACTCCAGGACTATTATAAATCTCTTGCAAAAGAACACGTTGCTCCCAACCACCACCACTCCACCTCTTCCTCCAGGAAACACATAACCTTAAATTTTTCACTAGGCATGTCCCTCCTTCGAACCTCCCTTAGAGCTGTTGAGTCCATTCAGGGACATAAACACCCCACCCAGAAACCAATTTTCTTGGTTCCCCATCCGTAAACTATTATAGGCCTAAGCCTGTCCCCTCCAACTTGAGCATCTCCATCCCTACTGATGTTCATGAAGTGCCTGCCACTCCCCTTCAGTATTTGCAAAATAGCCCAGGACATTGCAGCCTTGTGGGCTTTACAAAAGACAGTTGTACAGACACAAACGCTAAAGCAAAAAAATGGGGGAGAAGGGAAAGAAGCAAACCCAACTACACACACACACAAGACAAAAAAAAAACCCGCAAAAAAACCAAAAAGCCCACAACACAAAACACCACCCCCCCAAAATAAAAAACAAACCATAAATAACATACTATAGATTAGAAAAACATTGCTTATTCCAAAGCATCTTTTAAAAAAGCAGCACTGCAGCTCCTTTCAATGCGCACGGAGTGGCTCTTAAAAGAGCCTTTGGGTCAGTATCAGCTGCTCGGTATCGGCTGGAGGCCAGGAGGGGTTGCAGCAGGAGCCTCAGGCACGCTCGCCGCGGATGCGCCGAGCCAGCTGGATGTCCTTGGGCATGATGGTGACGCGCTTGGCGTGGATGGCACACAGGTTGGTATCCTCGAAGAGCCCCACCAGGTAGGCCTCGCTCGCCTCCTGCAGCGCCATCACGGCCGAGCTCTGGAAGCGCAGGTCGGTCTTGAAGTCCTGCGCGATCTCGCGCACCAGGCGCTGGAAGGGCAGCTTGCGGATCAGCAGCTCCGTCGACTTCTGGTAGCGCCGGATCTCGCGCAGCGCCACCGTGCCGGGACGGTACCGGTGCGGCTTCTTCACGCCGCCCGTGGCCGGCGCGCTCTTACGAGCCGCCTTGGTGGCCAGCTGCTTGCGGGGCGCCTTCCCGCCGGTTGATTTGCGCGCAGTCTGCTTCGTACGAGCCATACCCTCCCAACTCCAACCGCTCTTTCTAACTAAAGAGAAGCGAATAAACCAAGAGCGCAATGCTGGTATTTATAGACCTATCCTGTCTTTGATTGGTCGGCTGGAAGCGCAATTTCATTGGCTACTGTGTAATCCTAGCCTAGGCCAGAGGAAGCTGTGTTAGCCCAGCGGCCCACCTCAGGGGTCTGACTCTTTCGGTGCGAGTCCAAAGCCTCAGGGGGCGTGTACTGCAGGCACAGAGGTCTCATCTCTTCTGCTTTTCGGGCTTTCTCTCTCTGCCAAGTTCCGGGTAGGTTAAAAGCCATATGGACGCTCAAATTCAGGTGTTGCCCATAATAGTGCTTCTTTTTTTTTTTTTTTTTTTTTTCCTTAATGCAGGGCTGTAGCAAGTATGTAATAGCTTGTAACAATCGAGGTGCATCGTTTAAGCTACTTTTTGGGGTTTTATCTACTAAATTCTGCAGGAGATATCTTATGTAAAATTGTGATTTTGACAATGCTTAGAAAACTTATTTGGGAAATTAAGGCCTTGCAAGGGAATACTGACTTTGTCTATGATTTAATTTGCCTCTACTCGTTAGGGCTGCAAGAAAACCGGAAGTGACCATGAATATATATTGATCATCATTTTTTATGGATGATAAGCATTTGGTCAATGACAGCGGTGGTTTATGTATAAACATAAAATGTGGTTTCCTTCGGCTTTTTTTTTTTGTTTTTTTTCACCAGCGATGAAGGAAATAGATCACTAATACTTTAGTAACACACCCTGGGTAAGAGCATTTTTTGTGTAATGAGAATGATAAAAGCCCCTGCACAGGACTTCTTTTTGCTTATTTTATTTAAATGCATTGTCAAGGACATACTTTTCGTTCATGGTCCACCCCCCCCACACCCCCCCAAGAATTTTGAAAACTGTTGGTTTACTCCTGAAATAGCTTCAAAGAAATCAGTAACAAGAAACTAAACAGGTTGCAGTAAAAAACCATTTATTTGAAGTATCTGAAAGCAAAGGTTCATCTCAGAGTAAATTTTGTTTATTTCCTAGGTGATAAATTGTTTTCCCCTTTTTTCTTGAAGTGATTATCTGCTCTCAGTTAAATTAAAATTTTAAAGTTCAAGACATTGGATGATATTCCAGTTAATTCAATATTCAAGCACACTGAGTTTTGATTACAAAGGACACTTAAAAGTGATTATTCTTGGGTTATAATATTCATAAGGGAATGTAACAGTAAAGCGAATAAAGCTCCTCACACAACAAAGACAACTTTGTCAGTATCAGCAAAATTAGATTCCACTTGGGCAACCATGAAGCTCTTAAGGAATACACTCCATTAAAGAAGCGATACCAAACATACCAGCTGCTTCTGACTATCTCTTCACAGAAAACAATGTCACAGCTCTTCTCAGGAAAACATGGGCGGCTCTTAAAAGAGCCTTTGGGTTCGGTTAGTAAAACGTTCTGCGTGTGAAAGTTTAGCCGCCAAAGCCGTAGAGGGTACGTCCCTGGCGCTTTAGAGCATAGACCACGTCCATCGCGGTCACCGTCTTCCTCTTGGCGTGCTCCGTGTAGGTAACGGCATCGCGGATCACATTCTCCAGGAAAACTTTCAACACGCCGCGCGTCTCCTCGTAGATGAGCCCCGAGATGCGCTTCACGCCGCCACGCCGAGCCAGGCGGCGGATGGCCGGCTTGGTGATGCCCTGGATATTATCGCGCAGCACTTTCCGGTGCCGCTTAGCACCACCTTTGCCGAGCCCTTTCCCACCTTTGCCTCTGCCAGACATGACCACTGCTCTTCCCGCTACAAGAAATGAGCCGCAGACGGGAAAGCCGCCTTCTTCTATGCTGGGAACCGACCTGGTTGAAAACTGCAGTGAGGAGAGGTGGAGCCTGGGGTTCCCCAGGTTTCCCCACTCTCCATATTGCGCCCCCCGCTGGCACAAAAAGGCGGTCTTCCCGTGAACTCCCCTTCTTGCGGTGGAAGTGCTTCTGTGTTGCTGCTCTTTTTCAGTACGTTTGTTTTTTAGATAGAGACAACGCAAAGACGTTGGGTCTGTGTCTAATAGTTTAGATGAGCTTTTTTTGGTGTGGATGGTGGGGTTTTTTGTGGGTTTGTTTTTGTTTTTTTTTTTTTTAAATTGTTGGTGATTATAATCATTTAGAAGTAAAACCTCGATCATAAAAAACTGTGTCACAGTTACGGAGTCACTTTAATAAATTACTCTTCGATTTTTCACTGTGATTGTTTTGTTTGTTTTGTTTGAGATATTTTTTTGTTGTTGAATTAGGTTGGATTATGTTTGGTTTTGGTTTTGTTTGTTTTTTAAATATGGGTATGTGCTATGTATTGCAGTTTCACATGGTTGCATCGTTTCTCACGTGTGACTTTAGAACTTTAAACTTTTTTTTTTTTTTTAATTTTTAATGGAGCATCTTGCAGTAAAATCTGTCCAATTGTCTTTCTGCAAAATTCTGTCCTTTCTAAATTTTGTTCTCACTTCCATTTCCCTCCCTTTCTGAACTTTTTCCTCAAGGAGAGCTTAGGTATTCAGGATGCTAATGGGGAGTTTAAACATTACGTGCTCTACTTTAATTCTTTTTAAGATAAACTGGTTCTTTTGGACTAGTACTTTTACTGCACTTTCCATTGTTGTGTTGGTGGACACAGAGTAGCTTTTTTAGTCACTGAAAAATTAAATATGTAAAAAGAAAGGCGGTTTTGTCATTCGGTGGGAAGGTATTAAACTCCGGGTTTGCTTCTTGGGGGATAAAGTCTTTTGAGGTAATACTGCTGAAAACAAGAGACAGTACCTAACAAAAAATCATTCGGTAGTTTGCTTTCGATCTGAAATGATCCGGGTGAAAAGTTTCCAGTGCTTTTGCTGCCCCCTCATGGACGTTGTTGGTGGCCTTTTTGTTTCCTTGGGGTTTTTTTGTTTTGTTCTTTTGTTTGTTTGTTTGTTTTGTTTGTTTTTGGTTTGGTTTTGGTTTTATTTTGTTGTTGTTTTGTTTTGGTTGGTTTTTTTTTTTCCCTTTGAAGCTGAGCTGCTTTATGTTATGTGTCCTTTCATAAAGATATAGCATAAGATTAATCAACAGTTAATCAATACCTTCTCATAGGTCACAGATACATATTGCATCTGCTGGCAGAGATATCAGTGTTTCAGTGGCCCTTTATTGGCAAGAGAAAATAATGTTGTCTAGAATGTTGTTCATGCACAGTCTTTTCAGCATAGGCCCAAAGGAAATCCAACGGGGCAAAACAAGCAACAAGATTCTGAAGGAGATGTCCTAAAGGCTCACACCTGCACAAATGTCCTGTTCCACATGGAACTTGACAGTATCCTAGAATGGGCTATAGCAAGAATTCTGGAGTACAGTGGGGATGCGAAGGCTAAGCTCATGGTGTTCCCTTTCCTAAGGCCACTTTGATCCTTCCAGGGAGGAAATTTCAGGAACCATAACTGTACTGCTGTGGAAGACCAGGCTTCTGTGAGAAGCTGTACATTCTGTAGTCAGGTCCTCTGTTGTTTACAGGAGATTTCAAGAGTAAAGTAGCTGTATCCTCACCAGGATGTTGCTAACAGGGTAGTTTAGCACTCCCTGCTGCACAGCTCCATGAACCCACCCTGCCATGAAAATCCAGTTGTTTGGTCTGTTCAATCCTCAGGAATCTGACCATATCACAGGCCCCACTGGCAGTTATTACGATTTGCAGATCCCTGCCATAAGGTTAATGGACAATCCTGAGCTTCACCAAGTCACCTACCCATCCAGTCCCTGATAAGTTGTGCAGCTCTGGAATGCTGAGATTTTGTTTCTGCTTTTAATATTATTTATTATTTTCCATGGGATAAAAAAAAAAGAGCTTCATACTATAACCCTGCTCCATACTGAGCTGCTTCTGCCCAGGAATCTGTGGCTACATATATTTCTCCTTGTCTCTTGCTGCCTGTCTCCATGCATCTTCATATCAGAACCCATTTGGAAATGCTTTTTTGAAAAAAACTAAGAAGATAAATACTTGTTTGTAACACTGTTCTTCCACTCCCGACAGAAACTCATCTAATAAAGTGAAGCAAGGTTGGAGCCTAATGCCCTGTCTTCTTCCTCCCCAGTTGATTCTAAATTATGCACCAAATTTCATGTGGTCTACTAGATCTGTCTTCTAAAATTAAACTGTAACTTGATATAGAAACTCAATGTCTGGAAAGCTGCTGAGTTTCATAGAATCATTTGCACTGAGAGGGATGTTCAGAGATTATGTAGACTAACTGTGAGTAGAGACGTCTCTCACTAGATCAAGTGAAAGCCTCATCCAACCTAATTTTGAACATTTCCATGGATGAGGCATCCGCAACTTCCCTGGGCAGCCTGCTCCAGTGTGTCCCACCACATTTATCATCAAAAATTTCTTCTGTGTGTCCAATCCAAATCTACCCTCTTTCAGTTTAAAACTATCGTCCTTTGTCTTGTCAGTACAGATCCTGTCGAAAAGTCTTTCTCCATATTTCTTTGTCGTGGTTTAAGTCTCCAACCCCCCCACGCAGTTTTCTCACTCACTCACTTGCCTCTATTTCTTCCCCCAGTCCCGGGGGAATGGGGAGGAGAATCAAAAGAATGCAACTTCCACAGGTTGAGATAAGAACAGTTTAGTAACTAAGGTATAACACAAATCACTGCTGCTACCACCAATAATAATAATGACATGAGAAGTACAAAGAAAGAGAATACAACTGCTCACCAAGCACGACCCAGCCAGTGCACCCCCCAGCAGCGAACCCCCCACTGCACCACCACCACACCCTTCCAGGTCTCTGCTCTCCGTTTTCACATCCTGGACATGACGTGCTGTGGTATGGAATAACCTCTTTGGTCAGTTTGGGTCAGGTGTCCTGTTTCTGCTTCCTCCCAGCTCCTCCTCCTCCCTGGCATAGCATGAGACTCAGAAAGTCCTTGGCCAGACAAAACACTACCAAGCAGTAACTGAAAACACTGGTGTTATCAGGGCTGTTCCAAGGTCCAAAATCAAAAAACACAGCACTGCACCAGCTACCAAGGAGGAGAAAAAACGACTGCTACTGCTGAACCCATGACATTCTTATAGGCTCCCTTCATGTACTGAAAGGCCAGAATAAAGTGTCTCTGCAGCCTTTGCTTCTCCAGGCTGAAAAACCCCAACTCTCAACCTGTCTTCATAGCAGAGGTGTTCAAGCCCTCTGACCATTATTGTGGCCCTTCTCTGGACCTGCTCCAACAGATTCATGTCTTGTACTGGGGACTCCAGAGCTTGACGCAGTATTCCAGGTGGGGTCTCATGAGAGTGAAGAACCTCCCTTGACCCGCTGGCCCTTCATGGGGTTTATAAGGGCCACCTCCTTAAGGCTGTCAATGTTCTTCCCTCTAGCTAATCAACAGTACTACTCAGTTTGGTGTCATACACAGAGTTGCCGAGCGTACACTCAATCCCACTACCTACGGCACTGATAAAGATACTAAACAGTACCTGTCCCAGTATGGACCCCTGAGGGACATGACTCATTACTGGTTTCCATCACTTACTACTGGTTTTCATTTAGACGTTGAGCTGTTGGTTGTAACTCTTTGGATACAGCTATTCAGCCAATTCCTTACCCATTTAACAATTCATCCATTAAATCCATACTTCTTCAGTTTAAAAGTAAGAACATACCTCTATGATACCTCATAATGAAGCCATGTTTACTGTCTCTAATGACCTCACTATCTTCCACATGTTTTGGCATAGCTTCCAGGAGTATCTGTTCAATGATCTTACCAGCCCTCAGGTGAGACTGACTGGTCTGCAGGTCCCAGGGTCCTCTTTACTATCCTTATAAAAATGGCTGTGATATTTCCTTTTCTCCAGTTTCTGGGAGTTTCACCTCACTGCAGTGACTTTTCAAATATGATGAAGAGTGGCTTAGCAACTGCCAATTCCCTCAGGACCTTGGGATGCAACTCATCAGACCCTATAGAATTGAGTGCATGTTCATGTTCTTCAAATTGTCTCAAATCTGATCTTTTACAATGGAAGGGACTTTGTACCCCTAATCCCTGCCTTGAATTTCAGAGACATGGGAGATGTGGGAATGGTGATTACCAATGAAAACTGAGGGGGAAAAAAATACCTAAACAATCCCATAAGTTGAATATCTCAGCCTTTTCCATATCAGTTGTCACTAGTTCTCCTGTCATATTTATCTGTGGGGAGAGAAATGCATTATCTTTAATCTACCTTTTCTGAGAAAAAAAAAAAAAAACGGGTTAAAAAAAACCCCTCTACTGCACTAGTGTGACACGCTTTTCCTGCCCAGGTACCTAGGATTTTTGGGATAGTTGTCATATGGAATATTTAGTCAGCTTTTCTTTGACACTGGAGAAGAAGAAATATGTAAGGGTGGTGAGGCACTGGAATATGGTGCCGAAGGAAGCTGTTAATACTCCATTGCTGGCAGTGTTGAAGGCCAGGTTGGACAGAGCCTTGGGTGGCACGGTTTATTGCGAGATGTCCCTGCCCATGGCAGGGGGGTTGGAACTAGATGATCTTAAGGTCCTTTCCAACCCAAACTATTCTATGATTCTATGTGAGAAATATACCCCTGTTTTAATGAAAGAAATCACCTGACTCCTGAAGAGTGCACATACTCACCAGATCTGGTCCTGATATGAGAGAAATGTTATTGATAGCAAAGTGTTCTCTCTGACAGAAGAAAAAAACACATTCTAAGAGTTAAGAACCAAGTGGCCAAACACAGTTAACCAGGGAATGGGCACAGAGTTCTGTTATGAGGACAGCAAACCCACAACACACAAAACAGAGAGGCAGGGAAGAAGTGGCAAAACACTGCAATGGCAGTGGTAATGTGCCTTTTTACTAGGGCAGTTACATACAACTGATCATAACTATGCACTATGCAGACACAGTACATACAGCCCTGGTTTACTAGCACACACTGGTGCTAGTAAAAAGAAAGAATGACAGGAACTCTTTTTTTTTCTTAATATGCAAGTCCTGACCTATGCTTTTTTTATTTTTATTGTTTTATTGTTTCATTGCTTGATGTGAGCAATAATCCTCTTACTACTTTTTTTACATTTTCTAGGTAGTAAAAAAGAAATTTGTGGCAGGAAAACCATGCTAAGTCAAAGGTTTCTAGGTGAAAAGTGATTCTGTACCTGAACTCAAGCTGGACCAAATCTCTACTGCCATGCAAGCAGCAAAAAACAGGCCTAGTAGTCATGATATTCATATTTGACTTGATACTCATATTTGACTTGAAGGTTTTCCCCACCTTCCTGTCTATACACTATAGCTGTCTCCCCACCCAGCTCCTTCCTTTTGAGATCCTGTAAACTTAGTCTTGAAATTTACATATTTACATCTCTCCATTTATTCACCCCAGGATACTATGGAGGACTTTTTCTCTGCTTTATTCAGCTTAGGGTGCTCACTGCTACTGAGGATGTGCAGCAACAGCATATCCCTATTTTAAACATCCCTTCACTTGAACTAGCATCGTTCTGCCTTTTATCACAGACTAACTTCTGATTTTCTCTAACAAAAGCAGAAGCCTTTTTATAGCAGTAATGGAGTAGTTTCACTTGAAATATAGCTTTGATGTTTTTAAGAAGTGAGACCTATTTTCTTTCTCAAAGTCACACTGAGGCCATGCAGAATAAACTCTTACTTTCTCATGGCAACAACTACAGTAAAAAGACACAGAGATATGCAACAAAACACAGAAGTAATAGAGCCCATAACAGAGAACAAACTGATAAAGAAATACATGTACAGAAATTACCTGATTTTGTGGTAATTTAACATGTGACTAATGCCACTGAAAAATTTTGTAACCCTATAATACAAAGGTGTTTATCAACAAAAAGTCATACTATTTTGTCAGGGTGATTTACCATTCTGAGGTCCATTCAATAAGCAGGGATTTGTGTGATACAGTTTTCCCTATGCTACTGTAAGTGGGTTTTGCCTTTTGGGGCTCAGCTGTAAAGAAATAAATTTAGCATGGATATCATGTTTACTACAGCAGTATACCATCTGTTTGACCATACCCATCCAAAATGTATACGTGTGTTAGTGGAGAAGCTGCTGCTCAAATATTCACACACTATTTAAGGGGTGTACACATACCACCCAAGCCTCCTGGGACTGGAGCTCCTTTGCAGTAGGTCACTCCAGGAAGAAGATGGGTGCCCCTTTTGACTCCTTGCTCACACACACGCCTACTCTATGATGTGCTTCCTCCTCCTTCAGGCTCAGCCCCAGGCCCCCCACAGCAGCGTCATTCATCTGATTCCAGGAAAAAATAATTTAACAATTATGTGGTACAGCAAAAGGAACAGCTTGAGCTGGGTGCCTTTGGAGAGGGACCCTGAACAAAAAAAAGTCCTTTGGCAATTAAACCCTTATGATTTATGCACACACCCCTCATGCCTTTTTAGCTCAATGGTGATTTTTTCATCTGGGGTCTTCTAACACCTTATTGGATTCTTTCTCTGTCTTCACAGAGGCAGGCCATTAACTGTTCTTATTTGTATGAGTTGCAGCTTCTGCTGACAGTAGTTGCCTCCTTATCTTCTGTTTTGTGCTTCTTGCACCCTAGCCTGTTGGCAGCACATGTGACACTAGAAAAGTCCCATCCCCTATTACCTAGGATAAACATTACTTGGCAACAACTAAATCACTATGTTAAAACATTCTTCTTACACTAAAGAGAAAACACAGCCCTGTACCAGCTTCTAGGAAAATGATTGAGAAAACAGACTATTCCAGCAAAAAGCATATCGAGGTGAAAATCCACAGCCTATGGCGTAAGGCTTCAGCAAATTAAGCCGCTAATGCTAAGCAAGTAAAGCTAATCAAACAGCAAAATAAACCATATAATATTATAAATCTAAGTGTCTCAAACAATCTAAACTTTACTTATTTAAGCTAAATAACTAGTATCTCTCAACAATGCTCCCCTTGCTTTTGTTAAGTACTCCTGGTAATATGCTGAACAAACTTTGTGAAATCTTTCAAATTGTGAGATCATTCTTAGTACGTACATGGGTAACTATTGGTAACAGGTACAACATGGCCAGACTTGACACCCATTCTTTTTAATTGTATACTTAGCCATGATGCACTGTTTGCTAGGGTTGACAGCTTCAGGAGGAGCGAAATATCCCCCTTCATTCTTTGTTGTTTTTCAGGAATCTGTCATTGAGCAGCTGGTTCAGCTATCCACAGCTTTTTTGATGTGAGATCAATTGTATCCAATTTTCTTTTCCTAATGCTTGAACAGCAAAATAGGAACACAGTAAGACAGTATATGGCCCCTCCCATTTGGGTTCCAGTTTTGATTTTCAGGAAAGCACTTTAAGACTTTGTCTCCTGGCTGTATATCATGTACCTCTATTTCAGGTGGCATGGTCTGCCACAATCTGGTTTCTCTCTTTTTATCTTGAAACACTTTTTGCATATATAAAATGTCTTGGGTCAACCATTCATCTCCATCCAAAGGCTGGTCTTACCCTGATATAGCAAGTTGCCTCTCAAAGAGCTCTGCTGGTCTTGGTCCTATGGGTTGTCATTGAATATTTTGAACATCCCATAGAACTAAGTTTAGTGCTTGTGGCCATTTTAACTTAGTGTGTGAACATACTTTTGCTATCTTTTCTTTTAATGTTCTGTTCATTCTTTCCACTTGTTCTGAAGACTGTGGATGATACAGTGTATGCAACTTACTCTCTATTCCTAGTAATAGGTATAGTTGATTTATTATATTTGCTGTAAAATGAGCACCTATATCTGACTGAACTGATTTTGGAACCCTATATCTAGATATACTTTCTTTCAATAAAGTTTTTACTATTCCTGTTATGTCAGGTTTTCTTGTTGGGAAGGCTTCCACCCAGCCTGGCAGTTGATCTACTATTACAAGCATATGATTGTATCCATTAGCAGAGGGCATATCTATGCAATCTACTTGCTGTTGCTGAAAAGAGAAGTAGGCACATGGTTGCCCCCTGAACTAAGCTTGGCCTGGTACTCAAAAACTTTTGTCAAATCAGGCAGACACTGGTGAATCCTTTTTGCAGCAGCATAATTTCCTGGTGCTGCCCATACTTTCTGTACCTGGTTAACTATTGCCTCTGCTCCCCCATGAGTCGTTTCATGGAACCATCAAGCCACAGTAATCATATATCTCTTTTGTGGTACTGTTTTCCCCCCAATTATCCATACTCCATCATCATCTTGTTTTGCTTCACATTTCTTCCACTTTTCTTCTGCTGAATAGTCTTTTTTCATACACTGTTTTGGGGTCCATTAAATTTGGCCATTCACTTTTGTCTATTGCTGGAATTGCAAGCGTGCACTGTCTCAGAGCTGCTATTCAAGGTCATTGCCTTTGCTAGTTCCTGCAGTGTCCCTAAGTATGGGCTGGGCACTGCATGACAGATAATTCTAACTTCTGGCTATTTAGAACTTACTTATTTAAGCTAAATAACTAATATATCCCAATATCCAAGTAGTTGTAGTGGGCAGGAAAATTGCAGCTGACCCACTCCACTCAGGTCAGTGCACTCAGTTGGGTAAGAATTAGTGTGTGTGACTCCCAGCACCCTCTGCTTGGGGTAACTATGTGAATCTGGTAGGCAACCTTCCATAACAAACAAGGCATGAGTATGTGTGCTCAAGAATATGGGCTGTCAGGGTGAAGGGACATGGTCTGATAATTTCAAAAAATCCACAATGGGATGTGTATGCTGGTCTGTATCTTACATAGAGGAGGAGGTCATGAACCCAAGCAAAAATTCAAGTCACATTCACCCTAAGATGCAATGCAGAGGAAGAGTAGAAACAGCGTTTCAGGAACAGTGTTTGAAAATAGAGGCTCTGTTTTGTATTTCCATTTTAATGCAGAGGTTTAGGGCATGGACAGTCTCTGTGAAAATAAGGATAACGGTG
This sequence comes from Myiopsitta monachus, assembly GCA_017639245.1. Classification (NCBI taxonomy): domain Eukaryota; kingdom Metazoa; phylum Chordata; class Aves; order Psittaciformes; family Psittacidae; genus Myiopsitta; species Myiopsitta monachus. The sequence continues at coordinate 63,659,653 of CM029920.1, forward strand.
AAATCCAATCCTACCGTTTCTCCTCCGAGTTGCAAGGGACCCTGTTTCCAGGTAATCCCTTCAGATACACGAGGTCAACAGCTAGAGACTTTGTAACCACCAACTTTATTGAAATTTGAGAGGGTAATTCCATTAAATGCCCCGTTCTTCTGCTTGCTGGGGAAGTAGTAGTACCAGCACAACGACTAAAGCAAGGAGGTAGCTTCTTCCCCCACATTTCTCTCCGTCTGCTTCTCAAAGCCACGGAAGTAGAGTTCATTGGGAAAAGGAGGTAGCTGCAGGGTTGGGAGGGAAGTACGGCAGGAAACAACTACTGCGGGTTCCTATCGCACCGAGGGCTGCTTCCGACGAGATTCCAGACCCTGCTAAGGACTGAACCCGGCTGCCCCGAGGCACAAGGTGTTCAGCACTGGTCAAAAACCGACGGACAGCACCAGGGACTGCTCGGAAGGCAGCTACAAACAGCCTCGCCTCTCGGCCCTAGCTCATCATTCGATTTCTAGGGATAGGACGAGATTACAGAGTACAGAACTGGGCTGAGGGCTTCTGCCCATGGAAAAAAAAAAAGGGAGGACGGAGGGCTGAGGGTGAGCACGCACCCAGGAAGTTCATAAGGCTCTTCCGCAAAGTGAAAAACGAAGCGGAGAAAAAAAAAAAAAAAAAAAAAAAAAAAGGCGGAGTCTGTTTAACCCGAGAACTGCAGCGCAGCAGAAAATGCGGAAGATCGCGGCCAATCCCTGAGCAGCGCGGGCTTTTCGAAACCGGCAGAGCTGCGGGGAGGCGGGCTGGCAGCGCTTCCGAGCGCGGCTCTTCGTTCCCCCGCTGATCGGAGAAGCTACGGGGTGTGGCAACAATCTCCCTCCACCCCAGGAGCCGGGAGAGCGCGAGTGCTGCCTAACCTTGACGGGGACTTCGGGCTCGCAGCGGGTTTTCACAGGGCACAGGGTAAAAAGGGCTGTACGGCGGGAGGCTCTGCCAGCATCTGTGGAAAATCGTGCCGTTTTCAGACCGACAAAACAAAAGCAGCGCCAAAAAAAGAGATATTAGTAACAACGACACAAAAGCGTTTCAGCCCTTTTTGGAAAAGCTTGGGTGGCTCTTAAAAGAGCCGTTGGGTTTATCTGCAAGGCAGATGGGACTTTTTTCAGGACCATTTACTTCTTCTTGGGAGCTGCCTTCTTCGCCTTAACAGCTTTTGGCTTGGCTGTCTTGGGCTTGGCTGCTTTGGGCTTCACCGCCTTCGCCTTGGCTGGACTCTTTGCTGCTGCTGCAGCCTTCTTGGGCTTGGCAGCCTTGGTCGCCTTTTTGGGGCTTTTGGCTGCCTTCTTGGCCGCGGCAGGCTTCTTCACTTTCTTGGGGCTTTTCTTCGCTGTCACGGCTTTCTTAGGCTTCTTGGCAGCGCTGGTGGGCTTCTTGGCCGCCGGCTTTCTGGGTTTGGCCGCGGTCACCCGTTTCTTGGGGGCTTTTTCTTTCACCTCTCCCGGCTTCTTGCTAAGGCGGAAAGAGCCGGAAGCACCGGTGCCCTTGATCTGCACCAGCGTACCTCTACTGACCAGACTCTTGAGCCCCAGCTTGATACGGCTGTTGCTCTTCTCCACGTCGTAGCCGCCGGCGGCCAGCGCCTTCTTGAGCGCGGCGAGGGAGAGCCCCTTGCGTTCCTTGGAGGCGGACACGGCCTTGGTGATCAGCTCGGTGACGCTAGGGCCGGCGGGCTTTCGGGCTTTGGAGCTGCTAGCCGCCTTTTTCGGTTTCTTGGCAGCCGTACTCTTGGCCGGAGCCGGAGCAGCGGCGACCACATCGGGAGCGGCAACAGGAGCGACCTCCGACATAACTGTCTCAGCAAACTCAGCACACTCGACACGAACAATAGCGGCGCTGGCGTCGCCACCCCTTTATATAGCGACTCCCGCGCGCTGATTGGTGGGATCTGAATCGCCCTACAGCCTGCCGCCGCGCCAGTTGTGTTTCTTCCGCGTCAAAAAAGGGCTTTTTCCTCACGAAATTTAGTGCCTATGTGCCCCATTTCTGCCCAGGCGGGGAGGGGAGAGTCTGTCCTACGATCTAATAGAGTTTCCCTTTGGAAGGAGCAGAAATGAGGGAAAAGCGAGTCCTGAAACTCCGCAGCGTGGAGCCGTTGAGACCTCAGGAGGGAGAAACTTTCGAATTATCTTTTAAATTAAAATTATACCATCGGCTAAATGGGCACAGCAGGAGTGAAATCTTGTGCTTTAGAAGGTCTTCTCAGGAGCAGGGCGAAAACCAGAATGGTTTGAAGGGTTGGTCTCGGCGTAAATTGATATTAAAGCCGAGGAAGTAACACAGTCCGGGGCATGGATGCAGAACTGCTTCCCCCGGCCGAGTCGCTTCCCTCCGAAATCCCGTCACCCCGCTCAAAGCCCCTTCAGCGACCGCAGTGCCTTGGTTAATGTCTTTTGGGGAAGCGTTTGTGCTTTAGCAGAGGGTCTGAAGCCGGTGTTACTTTACATCTGCTTCTGTATTTCTGTGGCACACAAGCCGACTTGCCCCTATGAAGGCTGATGTTCCATCATCACTTTTTCCATGTAACCTCAACAAAGTTTCTTTCGTTTGTTAAATTAAAAGTCATGATAGTTGCAATTGTAATATATTTGGGTTTAAGCTTAAAGCGTATAAAAAGTACTTCTCATTGCATTGTGATTTCTTAAAACTGATTGGGAAATAAAATCTGGTATTTGAACAGGCCACAGAGTTACAGCTGACAATTCGATCTTTTGACTATGATCTATAATCAGGACACTTTACTCTGCAAAACTGATTTCTCTGTTCCGATGAATAAATGTCAATGCTGGAAGGGTATTATATTGATAACAGCATATGGAGATTTGCCACTTTAATCCTTTCCAAAGTAAAAGATAAAGTTGCACCATTTCAAGAGGGTTCTTTCTCCAGGTCGTTGGCAGCTCCATATTACCAACAATGGATAAATTCTTACTTTCTTACTTCACTTCCAATGACATATTGCTTTCTTTTTAATACAAAACTGTTAAGAGTCTGCCTGAAATAATGTTGTAGTTCATAGTCTAGATACCAGGCTATAATCAACTCCTAAAAGAAGGTGAGCAGATCTATTCAGGACTAAAAGAAAATGAAGGACAAATGGAATGACAACATATGGTATAGCATAGAATTCCTGCCATCTAAGATGGTGAAAATATACAAATAAGCTGACTTGAACCTCCATATTGCTTGCATTTTTTTTCCACCAGTTGTTTTGTTTTTTTTTTTTACTACCTGTTCTTCTGTGCTTGGAGGTGAAATGTGGGGAGAAATACAGCTTAGTGAGATCTCCCAGTGAATGCATTTCAGCCTGCAAACTGAAGGTTAACTGACTAATGAACTAACTAACTTTAATGCCCATTTTATCTGATGGCTATCTCCTATAATGTGGAGGATTAAGGTCTTAAGTGACATGACTTGACACGATATCAGAACTGCTGATATTGAGGAAAAGACTTTTTCTAAGTTACTAGTAATGAACCCTCATGGTAAGAAAGAACTGAGATTTCAAGTCCTCGCAGAAGCAGCAGAGCTAACATTTCGTAACTCTCTCATATGTTCAATAGCTATAGATAGGTGATTTGTTTGTTTCAAGCTATTCATATTTAGTGTCAGTTTTCTGTCATTTCTCTGGACTCATACAATGAGGAATATTGTCATATGTATCAGACTTGGAACAATTCCTAGTAATCTTTGTATTTCTTTATTTTTTTTTATTTTAGCAGAAATGGACTCTGAGATTCCTGCAGATAGAAGCGGAACATTTTCTGCTTTTATTGTCACAAATGTTGCTTGGCTTACTTGGAATCTGCTAAGTGCTTAGAGATTTGATTTTCTCAAGACCGTCATTGCTTGATGCAAGATATATTTCTGTACATTGGAGATGATCTCTGTCTGCTATGCAAGACACTTGTGAGCAAAATAAGACAGACTGGTAGCATAAGGCTGTGGGTTCTCATGGAAAAAAAAAAAAACACAACAAAACAAACTTTATAATCTTTTCTGCAGTGTAGGTCAAATCAAGGATCATCATAAAATAGAAGTCAGGAATGGCAGACATAAGTGATGAAGCAACTTGCAGATCATTTGCCTCCCTCTGGCTCTTTTACTGAGTTACACTTTTCTTTTGAATGTTCAAGCATAATATCCTAGAACAATCCATGTATTTGGATTGTAATTCAGTTCATGGGTTTTAATTTCTCAGCCGCTGCAGACTGAAATTTATTTTTTTTTTTCAGTCACTGTGCAATATAATCCAAAACAGAGAGCATGTTCTTAACTCGGCGCAGTTCTGTAGGTACAGCAGAAAGGCTTCCCCAAGATTGATATTCCATTATTTCTTCAGGCAGAAGTTCTATTTGGGTATCACTGCTCCATCCACCTTTCCTTCACTTTTAGAATCAGCAAGTGTCCATAAAAATACTGAAATATTTTACTAAAATGTTGGGTTTTTTCTTCCAGGAAATATACACTTCTATGAACTACCGCAGGCCTTTGGAGAGATTCTACCCAGAATTTCCATAAGAGGTTCTTGGGGGGTGGGGGGTGGGGGGGTGGGATGTGAGGGAAACACACCAAAAAAAACAAACCAATAAAACCCCCAACAAGCCAAATAAGCCAACCAACAAAAATCAAACCACCGTGGAAAGAACCATTGACAGAAGAATGTCAGTGTTCAGGTTCTGCATCAGAATCCCACACCTGCTTTGGATCAATTCAACTCTATGCAGACCATTTACTGAAACTGGACAGCTACCCTTGCTCCTATGCCAAAAAAGAACAAGGAAAGTAGTACCAAATGATTGTTCCCTTTGTTTCAGTGGCCTCTTTCAAAGCTGATGCCCAGAAGAGGTGTCTTAAAATTCAGTAAATTGTGACTCCCTGCATCCTCCTGCTTAAGAATCATAGACTCTCACTCTTTTCCTCTGTGTACTGACATTTATTTTCCTGAATTACTAGGAAATGTCCTATAATAAATGTTGATGCAGTATTTTCATTACCACCATGCACAAATGAACAGCAGCCAATTTCTTCACTGTGAATTCTGGCTTCCATAAAGGTAAGTCTGCTGGCTTGGTTGTAGGGCAATCTGATTTTATTCTTCTGACAAATTTATGGGCATAGGCCATAGGTCATGGTGAGATATGCACTACAAAGTGCTCAGAAGAGTCTATTCCACATTTGAAAGGCATCTTAATTTTTTTCCCTTCCCCCCCCCCATGCAGCAGAATGTGCCTCATTGTCAGGAACTGGAACAATTCTTTTTAAATGACAAAACTGCTACTCAAATACAAATGAAATCTACTTCTCTGTCTTCTAGGTTTTGTCCACTAGCACTCATGAGAGAACAGAAACCTGTCTTCTCAGCATGCAGAAGCTCCAATGGACTGGAATTTTTCATTTTTCTTTTTCTGCTATGCGGAGCAATAGCATTTTCCAAGACAGCATTGGACCTAGAGTGGTGCTGCTAGAGCTGCCTCACTGGTGCAAGGATGAGAATCATAAGAAGAAAGAATTTGCACTCACTCAACAGTATAGATGAAATAAAGAGCGTTGGCAAGGAAAAGAAACATTTTCCAGGTCATACATTCCTAAATGTAATTGAAGAATGAGCTGACCTACAGTTCTATAAAAAACTGAGTAGAATTTCATGTCAAATTGCAAGGTTAGGATGTGAATGGGAGCCTTCTTGCCCAACTGGCAGTTATTGCCCTTTGGAAACTCTACATACAGCCTAAGGAGACAAAGCTTTGATGTAGTATTGAGATAGGCCGAAGATGTTTGTGAAACTCTTAATGCACTTGAATATATATTTGTTTGTTAGTTTCCTCCCTGTAGCAAAATACACAGAGTTCTTCAAATCCACTGGTTCCAGTTGGCCTAATTTGTATTACTGTGTAACAGCCTAGGCACTAAGGAGTACTTTAGAGCAATGTGTACGGTTTTGTACACGTAAAGGAATTTCTCTCTGACTGCTTCAAAGCCTATTTAATCAATGGTGTATTTTTAACTTTAAAAATACAAACTTTGTAACAGCTTAATAAGACATTATTTTTTTTACTTTCCAGTATACTAACACAAAATGTGGGTTATCTTTTCTGATAAAAGAAAATTAAATATCTACTTTAATTCTTGAAGCTCCTCTTTTCCTTTAATACCACAGTGATTAATCTTTTAGCTAAGCATTTACATAATACAAGAAAAATTTAAGCAAAACCTAACGGCTGCATACTGACAGTGAAAGGAGGCAGGATTTAAGGAGAGCTTCCATCCAGGCATTAGAACTTGAAATTCTTGAGTAAGCACCCCAAATACAAGGAAATGTGTGCTCTACCAACCTAAATTTTGCCACTTGGTTATTTTGAGAAGATTTTAACTTTTGAACATGTAAGGAGATTATCAGGTGAATTCATCATGTACTGAAGTAGAGAGAATGAGGATGATAATCAAGAGGACTCATAACTGAGTGAAAATGTGATTCAGAAAAGTACCAAATACATGGTACTAAGGCTCCATGTACATGAAAGCGTTTAGGGACGGGAGCAAAGGACAGGAAAGGAATTCCAAAGTGATTTATACTGTCAACTGCAACTGGAAGTAATTTTGAAACGCAATTTACAACTGAAACGCTCACATATCACGTATTCAATGCTAGTCCTCACGGATGAAACATAAAGACTCGGCCCCTCAGAGCGTAAAGGTCTGTGCGGTCTCGCCCCACCTTGGGGGGGGAAGATGCCGGGAAACGGCGCTGCATGGCTTTCGGGACTGAGGGATGGCGAGCGGGGCGGAGGCAGAGGCGGGAACCGGCAAGGCAAAGCCTGCCGGCGCCCGGGGGAGGTGCTCGAGAGCGGTGAAGGCACCGCCCCTCGGCGCTCGCGCAGCGGAAGCATGCCCTGCCCCCGTCAGCCGTGCCCGCCCCTGGTTCCAATCAGGTCGGATTCTAGAGTATAAAGAGCGCGGTGCGCTCCGCTTGTCTCACTCTAGATCGCGATAGCGCTCGTCGCAGGATGTCGGGTCGCGGGAAAGGCGGAAAGGGGCTTGGCAAGGGCGGTGCTAAGCGGCACCGCAAAGTGCTTCGGGATAATATTCAGGGCATCACCAAGCCAGCCATCCGCCGCTTGGCTCGGCGTGGTGGCGTGAAGCGCATCTCTGGGCTCATCTATGAGGAGACCCGCGGGGTGTTGAAGGTGTTTCTGGAGAACGTGATCCGCGACGCCGTCACCTACACGGAGCACGCCAAGAGGAAGACTGTGACCGCGATGGACGTGGTTTACGCTCTGAAGCGCCAGGGACGCACTCTCTACGGTTTCGGCGGTTAAAGCTTTCCACTCCCGTAAATAACATTTCGCGAACCCAAAGGCTCTTTTAAGAGCCACCCAGCTTATCTTTTGAAAGAGCTGTGTCACCGTTCTCGGCTTTTGTATCGCTTTTGTTCGTTTCCAATAAGTGTTTCGGCAGAGTTGTAGTCGCTTCGGTTTAACTCTGCATCTCTGAGCTTGTCGATAGTGCTTGGGGGCAGCGCCGCTCTCCGGTTCTGTTTGCCTTCGGCTTCGCGTCCGCCGCTCTTGCAGGAGCGCGCCCGGGGCGCTCTGCCGTGCAAGGCAAGCGCTGTGCTGGTTTGTGGCTTCCTGAAGCACTTGGCCGGTGCCACGGCGTCTTGGAAGCTGCTGGGGCCTGTAAGGATAAGCTGGCTGCCTTTCAGCCGCAGCTTCGTTTTGAGTATAAAGGGGGCCGAGGCGATTGTCCGCATTCTCTGATGAAATGAAAGAGGGGTGAACGCCGTCTCTTAACCCGCTAAGGTCTTCAGCGCTCGCCAGCGGCGGCCCCTTTGCTTCCTCCCTGCCGCCCGCTCGCGCCTGAATGGGGGAAGGGCAAGCAGTGACGGCGCCGAGCTCTCTTCAGCCGGCGGGCGTGGAAGGGGGCTCCGCGCTCCTGTGGGGGGAGGAGTATGTGTGTGCGGTGCAGATCTGGCGGTACTTGCCGCCTAGGCCGCATCTTTGGCGCGGAGCAGGTTAAACACCCTCACTCTCAGGACAAGCCCGCCTGGGCCACTGTTGGCCCCGGGCAACTCCACGCTCGGCTGAACCGGTGTTCCGTGGGTGCTCTCCCCAGCAGCACCGTCACACCAACTGGAAGACTTAGCACAGCTCTCGCCCGCCAGACGGGGTGATGGGGGGGGGGGCGGCACAAAAAGGAAAATACATTTCCTTCCCCAGCCGTGCCTCAGCGCGCGGGGATAATCGCGCCGGGCGCCTGCAAAAGGAAGAGGCTGGCCTCCCCCACTATCGTGTCGACTCTCCCACGAAAACGTGGAGATCCACTTCCCTGCCGCCTCCTTATCAGCATTTCAAGCTCCTTCTCAAAGATGTGGGTGGCTCTGAAAAGAGCCTTTGGGGTTTGCTTCGGTGTACCTGCACACGACTTTTACTTGCTCTTGGCCTTATGGCTCTCAGTCTTCTTGGGCAGCAGCACGGCCTGGATGTTGGGCAGCACACCACCCTGCGCGATCGTCACCTTGCCCAGCAGCTTGTTGAGCTCCTCGTCGTTGCGGATAGGCGAGCTGCAAGTGCCGCGGGATGATGCGCGTCTTCTTGTTGTCGCGGGCCGCGTTGCCCGCCAGCTCCAGGATCTCGGCCGTCAGGTACTCCAGCACGGCTGCCAAGTACACCGGGGCGCCGGCGCCCACCCGTTCCGCGTAGTTGCCCTTGCGCAGCAGGCGGTGGACGCGGCCCACGGGGAACTGCAGTCCTGCCCGCGAGGAGCGCGACTTGGCCTTGGCACGCGCCTTCCCGCCCTGCTTCCCGCGGCCGGACATCTTCGCCCCTGGGTGGGTCGGTTGGTCACAAACACAGAGAACCAACGCAGAGTTAAGGCAGGTAAAGTGCCTGCGCCCTGACGCCAGCGCTTATATCGCTTCCCTTTGCGCGGCCGGAGGCTCCCGATAGGCCGATCCGCCTCCTCGCGCAATACGCACCCAATAGCGCAGCGAATCTCATCCCGACCAATCGCGAGGGGCGCAGCCGTTCCCGAGGCGCCCAAGGATGAGGCGGAAGGGGCAGGCTTCGGCAGGCGGCTCCGCCCGGGCGCAACGGTCGCTCCCGCCGCCTCGGCTCGGACCCGCGGGGACTGCGCACCCCCTATTTCCTGCGGTTTTCTCCTTTGTTTAAGCGCTTTGAATCGGGACGGCACAGTGCGGGTTAGAGAGCGCAGCGGGGGGGGGGGGGGGGGAGGGGGCAGAGAAGGAGGGAGAGACAACGCGGCTGTGTCGGTGAGCGGGAGTCTTAAGAGACAGGTAGAATGCTTTCCTTCCCGCCCCCTCCCTCCTCGTTCATACTGGGCTTTTTACTCGCAGTATGGTTGTGCTCCTTATCAACATTGGTTCAACCCGGGGATTTTCCGATTCTTAAAAAACTATGCACGCTTTCTTACGCCGTAGAAGTACCACAGCTCATTCCCTTCTAGCCGTCCCTGTCCCTCCCTGGAAATGCGCAGAGGGGAATCTCTTAATACAATGCCTGCACTACGTCTAAATAAATGCCAAATCAGAACTACCCAATAGATACCAGGAAATGGAAAGAATACAGACATTTTTAGGCCGTTTTTTTTAGGCACATACACAACACATACACAGCCGCAGAAGCGTGCCTGGGTTGGGCGGTACCTGTGTAAGGCGGGGATTTTAAAACTTCAATCGTCCAATAAAAGGCTGCATTTCCCCGCCCGCCAATCAGAGACGGCACCAGTGCTATATATATTTCTCGCGAAAGAGATCTCTTTAGTACTTCTGGGTGTCGTTGGGGTAGTTTTTCCTTGGGAGTTATGGCTCGTACGAAGCAGACTGCGCGTAAATCAACCGGCGGGAAGGCGCCCCGCAAGCAGCTGGCCACCAAGGCGGCCCGTAAGAGCGCGCCGGCCACGGGCGGCGTGAAGAAGCCGCACCGGTACCGTCCCGGCACGGTGGCGCTGCGCGAGATCCGGCGCTACCAGAAGTCGACAGGAGCTGCTGATCCGCAAGCTGCCCTTCCAGCGCCTGGTGCGCGAGATAGCGCAGGACTTCAAGACCGACCTGCGCTTCCAGAGCTCGGCCGTGATGGCGCTGCAGGAGGCGAGCGAGGCCTACCTGGTGGGGCTCTTCGAGGACACCAACCTGTGTGCCATCCACGCCAAGCGCGTCACCATCATGCCCAAGGACATCCAACTGGCCCGGCGCATCCGCGGCGAACGCGCCTAGAAGTCTTATAATCTGCCATCTGTTTGAGAAAAAGTTTTAAACAACACAAAGGCTCTTTTAAGAGCCACTCCATTAGCAATGGAGGAGCTGTAGCACTTGAAACAAGTTTTTATGTTTTGAGCATATTAACTATATATTGCTAAAATAATGGAACATGCAACTGTAAAAAAAGGCAACTAAACCCGTATTTAATATGGCATTTGTGAAATCGCTTTCGAATAGTTCACTTTGAATAGGAGGTTATGGTAAGGAAATGGAATGGATTCGGCTACACTGCTTTTGTAAACCAAAGAATTGTGTACAGTTTTTGAAGGAGGGAAAGGTCGGTGTTAGACCAGTACGTGAAACAGGCTATAGCAGACGTTATTGATATTACTGAGAAGTAAGGACAGGCTGTACTCAGGCTTTGTCCCCTCTGCGCATTTGCAGGGAGTAAGAAACGGCGTAAGAAAGCGTGCATAGTTTTTTAAGAATCGGAAAATCCCCGGGTTGAACCAATGTTGATAAGGAGCACAACCATACTGCGAGTAAAAAGCCCAGTATGAACGAGGAGGGAGGGGGCGGGAAGGAAAGCATTCTACCTGTCTCTTAAGACTCCCGCTCACCGACACAGCCGCGTTGTCTCTCCCTCCTTCTCTGCCCCCTCCCCCCCCCCCCCCCCCCCGCTGCGCTCTCTAACCCGCACTGTGCCGTCCCGATTCAAAGCGCTTAAACAAAGGAGAAAACCGCAGGAAATAGGGGGTGCGCAGTCCCCGCGGGTCCGAGCCGAGGCGGCGGGAGCGACCGTTGCGCCCGGGCGGAGCCGCCTGCCGAAGCCTGCCCCTTCCGCCTCATCCTTGGGCGCCTCGGGAACGGCTGCGCCCCTCGCGATTGGTCGGGATGAGATTCGCTGCGCTATTGGGTGCGTATTGCGCGAGGAGGCGGATCGGCCTATCGGGAGCCTCCGGCCGCGCAAAGGGAAGCGATATAAGCGCTGGCGTCAGGGCGCAGGCACTTTACCTGCCTTAACTCTGCGTTGGTTCTCTGTGTTTGTGACCAACCGACCCACCCAGGGGCGAAGATGTCCGGCCGCGGGAAGCAGGGCGGGAAGGCGCGTGCCAAGGCCAAGTCGCGCTCCTCGCGGGCAGGACTGCAGTTCCCCGTGGGCCGCGTCCACCGCCTGCTGCGCAAGGGCAACTACGCGGAACGGGTGGGCGCCGGCGCCCCGGTGTACTTGGCAGCCGTGCTGGAGTACCTGACGGCCGAGATCCTGGAGCTGGCGGGCAACGCGGCCCGCGACAACAAGAAGACGCGCATCATCCCGCGGCACTTGCAGCTCGCTATCCGCAACGACGAGGAGCTCAACAAGCTGCTGGGCAAGGTGACGATCGCGCAGGGTGGTGTGCTGCCCAACATCCAGGCCGTGCTGCTGCCCAAGAAGACTGAGAGCCATAAGGCCAAGAGCAAGTAAAAGTCGTGTGCAGGTACACCGAAGCAAACCCCAAAGGCTCTTTTCAGAGCCACCCACATCTTTGAGAAGGAGCTTGAAATGCTGATAAGGAGGCGGCAGGGAAGTGGATCTCCACGTTTTCGTGGGAGAGTCGACACGATAGTGGGGGAGGCCAGCCTCTTCCTTTTGCAGGCGCCCGGCGCGATTATCCCCGCGCGCTGAGTGCACGGCTGGGGAAGGAAATGTATTTTCCTTTTTGTGCCGCCCCCCCCCCCCCCCATCACCCCGTCTGGCGGGCGAGAGCTGTGCTAACTCTTCCAGTTGGTGTGACGGTGCTGCTGGGGAGAGCACCCACGGAACACCGGTTCAGCCGAGCGTGGAGTTGCCCGGGGCCAACAGTGGCCCAGGCGGGCTTGTCCTGAGAGTGAGGGTGTTTAACCTGCTCCGCGCCAACGATGCGGCCTAGGCGGCAAGTACCGCCAGATCTGCCCCGCACACACATACTCCTCCCCCCACAGGAGCGCGGAGCCCCCTTCCACGCCCGCCGGCTGAAGAGAGCTCGGCGCCGTCACTGCTTGCCCTTCCCCCATTCAGGCGCGAGCGGGCGGCAGGGAGGAAGCAAAGGGGCCGCCGCTGGCGAGCGCTGAAGACCTTAGCGGGTTAAGAGACGGCGTTCACCCCTCTTTCATTTCATCAGAGAATGCGGACAATCGCCTCGGCCCCCTTTATACTCAAAACGAAGCTGCGGCTGAAAGGCAGCCAGCTTATCCTTACAGGCCCCAGCAGCTTCCAAGACGCCGTGGCACCGGCCAAGTGCTTCAGGAAGCCACAAACCAGCACAGCGCTTGCCTTGCACGGCAGAGCGCCCCGGGCGCGCTCCTGCAAGAGCGGCGGACGCGAAGCCGAAGGCAAACAGAACCGGAGAGCGGCGCTGCCCCCAAGCACTATCGACAAGCTCAGAGATGCAGAGTTAAACCGAAGCGACTACAACTCTGCCGAAACACTTATTGGAAACGAACAAAAGCGATACAAAAGCCGAGAACGGTAACACAGCTCTTTCAAAAGATAAGCTGGGTGGCTCTTAAAAGAGCCTTTGGGTTCGCGAAATGTTATTTACGGGAGTGGAAAGCTTTAACCGCCGAAACCGTAGAGAGTGCGTCCCTGGCGCTTCAGAGCGTAAACCACGTCCATCGCGGTCACAGTCTTCCTCTTGGCGTGCTCCGTGTAGGTGACGGCGTCGCGGATCACGTTCTCCAGAAACACCTTCAACACCCCGCGGGTCTCCTCATAGATGAGCCCAGAGATGCGCTTCACGCCACCACGCCGAGCCAGGCGGCGGATGGCTGGCTTGGTGATGCCCTGAATATTATCCCGAAGCACTTTGCGGTGCCGCTTAGCACCGCCCTTGCCAAGCCCCTTTCCGCCTTTCCCGCGACCCGACATCCCGCTACGAGCGCTATCGCGACCTAGAGTGAGACAAGCGAGCGCACCGCGCTCTTTATACTCTAGAATCCGACCTGATTGGAACCAGGGGCGGGCACGACTGACGGGGGCAGGGCATGCTTCCGCTGCGCGAGCGCCGAGGGGCGGTGCCTTCACCGCTCTCGAGCACCTCCCCCGGGCGCCGGCAGGCTTTGCCTTGCCGGTTCCCGCCTCTGCCTCCGCCCCGCTCGCCATCCCTCAGTCCCGAAAGCCATGCAGCGCCGTTTCCCGGCATCTTCCCCCCCCAAGGCGGGGCGAGACCGCACAGACCTTCCCGCTCTGCGAGGCCTAGAGCGTCAGTGATCTTCTACCGGGCAGCCTTGATTCCTCCGCTGTCCGTTCCCAAGGTCATGTTGACCATGCCTCATTAGTTCTAAGGTCACATCAGAAGTATTCGATGGTAATACTGAGAACCGGCTGCTAAATTTAAGAACTGACAGGTCATCCCGTGGTCTTATGGTCGTATTTGTCTTACATGCATTAAAGCACAAGGGAAATTGTGTCTATGCTTTCACTTCAAACCAGAAATAAAGTAAAGCTGGCTAGGCCTGACTCTGACTAATGAGTCCACAAAGGTCTTTTTCAATATAGAAGGTGAGAAAGCACTCTATTTTCTACCCTGTGCCTGTAGTGTTGTTTCATAGTAAGTCCCAGAAATCCTGGTCACATTCAGAAAGCAGCACCAGCATATTTCTGTTTAGATCAGCCCTACTAACCAGGTCTAAATTTGTCATGTATGTCAAATGCACAGCAAAAATGTCTGTCACCTACGTTCACGTTATCAAAGGCCTGATGTAATTCTGAGTGGATAGATAGGTTTTTCCTTAATGTAATAAGTTTTTTGTTTTACCAGTGACAACTTTTCTCTCTCTTATTTTGGTATGACTTTATGACTCTCAAAATGGGTCATCTGCTGGCTATTCTTGCAGCCTGCCTTTTCATAGCTCAGATCCTACGGGGGCTATGATTAGCATAATTCAAATACAGAGCATTTGCCTGTGCTCATCATGGGTGAGCACATGTAATTATACACACAGATACAGAGGAGGGCCCTTCAAGATGAAGGACTCCGTGAGATTTTTGTGAACTTTGACAATCCTTTGTCTCTCTGACACTGGCATTTGCTTCTGCCTCAGTTACAGTGACTCTAGGAGGGAAGGTCTGTGTGAGTGATGTGATCTAAAAATATAATGGTGAGGTAATTCTTCCCCAGCATTATTCAGCTCAGATATTTTATACAGAAATGCCCCTGCCTGTCCCTGAAGACACCTGATTTCTTTTTGGTTTTTTTTCAAATAACTTGTCATTCCCTGCTATAATTTCTTCACCTCTCTTCAGCTGCAGGAAAGTTCACTCTCTTTGCTGGCTTCCACTTCGTCCTACTTCATCTACACCATAGAAAGCATGTTTTCCAGCACCATTTTGTACACACACACACACAGAGGAAATTAACTATATATAAATGTCATTCTCCTCTATGAAAGGGATACACTCCATGTAGTATACATGTCCATCAGCCATTTGTCCACCGACCATTCCCACTGTACCTATTCCTCAACCTTTTATAATTTGTTGTGCTAAAGCCACACCCTAAAGCCTGAAAACTTAGGTGCATTATGTCCAAAAGAAACAATTAATAAATATTTAAAGCTCCTTAATTCAAAGACATCCCCTCTGACTTGGTGAGTCCTTGGCCTACAAATCACTAGGACCTAAGGGATCATTTTGATGAGCTATCACTTATTGTTCTTACATTCTTTTTTTTTTTTTTTCTGGTCTCTCACAGGTGGGATATGATATATACAGGTGGAAGTTTCCTGTGAATTATTCAGTTCTTTCAGCATTATGATCGTAAGTCTCTTTCCAGAATGCAATTCAAAATGCAGCACAATCTCAAGACTGCTCCATTCCTTTTGTTCATTCATTTTCCCCCACTCTGGATCCATGCTGATATTCTGAACCGCAGAAACAAGTTCTTCTTCTACACTCTGTATTCTTACCTTGTCCTCTTCCAGACTTACAGCTTGTGTCCCCCCAATACTAGCCCAGTACAGCTTGTGTCACCTTCAACACTGAAGAGACCATAATGAAGTGACCCTTCTACCCGACAAAGAAGGTTACCAAAAAAAAAAAACCAACCCACCAAAAACCACAGAGCTAAGACCATTCACCATGTTTGGAGAATAAGCACATCCCGCAAAATGAAAAAAAAAAAAAACAAACAACAACCCCCCCCCCAAAAAAAAAAAACAAAAACCAAAAGAAAACCCCAAACAAACAACAACAACAACAAAAAAAACCCTACGGTTTTCAAGTGTAAGAACCTTTTAGTTCATGTCAAATGTCAAATGGAAACAAAAAATTCCTGCCCCCATCTAAGGATTTGGTGACAGGAGTCACCCATGGAAGCCTTTCCATGTACTCTAACATCGAAAGGCCTGTTTTCTTCTAAAGAATTAGTAAACCAAGCATAGATTACACCTTTGCACATGCTAAGGTTTTGGTTGTTTTTTCTTTATTTTCTTCCCACCACCACTTCAGGAAGATGTCCATATAAATGAACATGCATTAGATCTGGACAGTTAGTATCATAATTACTCAAATATTTACCTTATTGATTAGCAGGCTCTTTTCTCAACAGCTTTGGGTAATTTTGGCTTTTAAGATTTCTTTCTTATAGGTGTTTCCTATTGCAGTTTGGATAAACTGCAACCCTGCAGCTGGTTTCTCTTTACTTACTACCTCTATACCTATACCTCTGGAAACAGGCTGATCCTTGCTGCTAGCTGCTCACTGCTGGCCTTGTATGTTAGCCTTGTTAACCACACAATTAAATGTAAGATGTTATAAACTACTAACCTCAAATAGCACACAAAGATAAATTTGTTATTCTACTTATTTCATGCATGCATCAACTAAAACTTAAGTGCATTTTCAGTGTCCAAAACAAACAGAAAAGCATCAGGAAGACCAAGAATTAGAATTAACACATTTATGGAAGGCAAGCTTTCTTTCTGGGACCACATTATACATGGCAAGTTGCAGCAAAATAGGTGAAATATATCCTTCTTGAACGCGCCCACACTGTGCACACGTACTCCCATGAGCCTGTAAAGCCAGATTCCTGACTTCCTAACTGTCTGACAGCAGGAATACTGAGCGTCTGGCCTCATTTGTATATTGTGGGCATGTCTGGGCACCAGCTGGCCCTTCCAGCGCCCCTGGCAGTCTGGATGACATCCTAACAAAGGGCAGCAGTGCTCTGGCACCAGCTCATGGACTGTCAGCCACAAATCATGTGCCACAAAACCCATAAGCTATGGCATAGCACTGTCACACACTGCACAACTTTCCAAAATCTTTTTGCTCCCTTCTATGGGAAGACAGCCAGCCTATATTGCTGGCACACAAGTATTACCTTGTGATACTCCTGCTCTAGAAAGATGGCACAAACAGCCTTATCTGGAACCAGCAGCTGCTTCAGCTCCACACCTCTCAGCAAAACCAGCAAGGCAGCATCACTTAATGAGAGCATCTTAACCTGGTGTGTGACACAGTGCTTCGGCTTTCAGTGATGGCAGAAGTCCAGGCTGCTCTGTCTGGGTGCCACTATCACTGTCTCTGTGTCAAAAAGAAAGGGTTGCCTGCCAACCCAAATGCACCTGGAAGCCTGTCGCATCAGCAGCTGGGTGTCACGAGCCATGGAGATGGTGGACGGGAGACTAGCTGTGCAAGCACTATGTGCCAAAGAGCACTTCTCCCTCCATAGGCACCAAAAGTAGTTCTGGCTGGAGTGGGAGCAGCCTTATAGATAGGCCATGTTGCTCCCTCCCCTTTACTGGCAGTCACAGGGAGCACTGCCACACCAATCGGAAAGAGTGGAGGGCAGAAAACACAGAAGTGGTGGGTGTTGTGGGGAGGAAGAGTGAGTTGCTCACAAGTCAGAGGAGCCAGGCTTCAGTGCTGACAGACGATGCTCTGAAAGGACAGTGTGTGGTGGCACCTTTTCTTTGTGGAATTCACTATTAAAATGCAGGTGAAAGAGAGACACTGGCAATTCAGGAGGAAACAGTTTCTTTCTTTGGGGAGCCACGGCTAAGGGAGCTTCTGTTAACGTTGCTTGCCTTTCATGGACAGTTTGTCCTCAATCGCTGGTTGATGACTATGTTCAAAGCATGCCAGGGTGGTTCAGAAGAGAGTTTGTCAAGTATCTTAGATTAGGTTTAGAAAACCAAAGTACTTTAAGACATAAATAATTTTGTTCCTTGATACCTGACTGACAGCAAGGACCTTTTATTTGCCTACATGTGAGAAAACCAAAAATGTGTTAACCTGGTAAACTACTGTACATTAGACAACAAAGTACGTATTTTTTCCACATCAGCCATTCTGGGAAGGGTTTCCCTGCATTTTTGCTGGGTTTTTTCCTGCTTTCCCAGGAAAAGCATCCTTCCCAGTGCCTCCTAACTATGGACATGTGCAGGTTTTGGACTATAGATTTTCAATATCCAAATGACATGCCGTGGCAATGATGAAGGGAAGCCACAACAGATGCCCCAACCCTTAACCAAGAGTACAGGGAGGAGTGTGCAACATTCCAGGAAGCTGAGTCTACAGGGACAGTCATCCTTCGCCCTACCCTATTTGTGCTGCCCACTCCAGATGCTTAGGCATACACTGGATTTAAAAGGCCTTGTGTGGCCTCAGTACACTAAGGAGCCTTAAAAACAGCAGCAGCAGCAACATTAGTATTATGTAGGCAGAGACTTGTTTGCTGAGCTGCAACAAGTTTGTAGTTCGGTACATACCACTTTAAAATTCCTTAGCTAAGGGTTGAAAGTTGTTAAACTGTGCTGGCTGGTTTGATCATGCAAGTTATTACATTTGTAACTCAGATGAAGGATGAAATCACTGAAGGCAAGTAAGGCATGGGTGTAACACTGTTAATAGGAGTGTAATCATGGTTGCAGGGAGTATTTACACTTCTTTCCTGTGGAACATGACTGCAGGAGTATAGTACATAATATAAAGTTCCTCACCTAAATCTCTCTGGAAATTGCCACTTGAAGGAAGGAGAGGGACTGTGGCGCAGAGCTGTACTTCCTCCAGGTGTCTAAGAATGACTGACCATGGCTCTCACCTTCAGGAGGTAGAGTAGCTCATTAGCCACATGGTGTGGCTAGCTCTCATGCTAATGCCTCCTAACAAAATTACTTGAGAAGAACAACTACTGTGCTACCTCTCATTACTGCAAACATATCTAAATATAACCCAGAGTTCATTTTCTTAGGAACAAGTACTAGCAGGTCCTAAACTGGAGACGGGAATGTTTGATAGCTCTCAGGTGTAATGCCAGCCCTTGGCTGTGGTTCCTGTGTCTTCTTGTTTATGCAAAGAGATCTTAAAATATAACTGTAAAAGTTGGACAGACCTGGTTATCTGAAGGGAAGTGACTTGCAGGCTTCAGACTGCAATCTTTGCAGGTTTCTGATGTAGTGTGGCCTGCTAGGGTACCCACAAGGTAGAAAGGATTGAAGCAACTCAGATGTAGTAGACATTACAGTGATGCTCTTTCCAAAAAGTAGCTCTGGAGATCCTGATGTCACACCTCTCTTCTTTTAATGAATGATGAAGTCTACCTCCCTCCATTCTCATTAGGAAAGCCAAACTGCACGTCAGCGTCTACATGGCGCCTTCTTCATAAAGTCTTTCTACAACATCCTATACCTAAACAGGGTTATTTCCTTTTCTCATTTGCTCAGCTGTAGGTGAAACTGCTATTCCTGCCTTTTATGTAATCCTTCACTACATTTTTTTCTTTGCCTGAGTACATCTGTCCATGCCTTCTAAACTAATCTGCCCTGACTGTGGAGCAAACTCTTTTTAAAATTGTCAAATGCACCTCAACTTTCCAAAACTACTTGCCTGTGTGTATTTCTTTCATGTAGAAAAAAAACACATGTTCCGAGCAGCAATTCTACATGGCTAAAATTATTTCATGTCTTTGCTGCAAAGCACTAGAAAAAAAGAAAGATCAGAGCTTCTCTCTGTGTCAGGAAATTTCTCAAGTCACTTCATTTTATATATTTTTTAAGATAGTAGGCTGCAACCATTGGAGATCAGAAGCTGCTCTACATATTATTAGCTGTCCCTGTTAGGAACTGGGAGACGGTATCAACGGCTGGGAGAAAAGCCAGGCAGACAACTGGGATGACGACCATTTTAGCCACCCCAGTTTTAGCCAATACAACCAATAAGTGTGAATAAACAATCTGTGAAGCCACAGTTGAGGGCGGGAGTATTTCAAACTCCTACAGTGAAGGTTACTGAAGTAAATGTGTACAAGTTCAAAATAACAAGAATAGGCAATATGAGTTTTTATTTTGCTGACATGTCACTTCAAGGTCTAAGCTTTTCTCCTCTGCCTCTGTGCTATGAAGTGTCTTGGGAGCTGCTAAATGTCATCTCCTCCCAGCATTGCTACTTTATTTCATTGGGTAGTCAAGTCAATAGAAAATCTCATTCACTGATTTATAAACACACCTAGGACATAGACTTAATATATATATATATTTATTTTACTTGTTTTACTAATCTGTGAAGGTGCATCTTCAATACCCACATCCACTCCAACTTAATTCCATACCTGTATCCCTATCTTATGTTGTGTAACTGTTACAAACAAGATCTTTAAAGTAGTAAGATTACCCTTCTCCCAGCTGTCTTCCTATTGAAGCATTATAGCACTCAGGTGCACTTTACTTGCAACCCTTTTTCTTTCCTTTTTTTTTAAATGATTTTTTTTTTTTTTATCTAGGGTGCTGGTTGAAATTTTTCCCTTCATTGCATTTATCCAGTTTCATACTTACTGAAACCCAACTCTATAGAAAACTATTTTTTTTCATGTTACATACACACTTAGTATTTACAGAACAGCCATTGTAAATAAAACAATGAGGTGGAAATAGGATTACATTTGCTAGAAACTACCTACTTCATATAATTTGAAATTTTAGTTACTAATATGATTTAAGCACTATGTTCATATTATATGCTATAGCTGGTAATATCGAAGGAAATCAGACACCAGGGCTGAAGTGTAGTCTTTGTCATTCTTAAATGACTGAAAAAAGCAATGGCTAACACACTTGCTTATAATCAGGCACAGGTTAATGAAATATTGTTCAAGAGGTCTGCTCTGTTCAGCATATTAAATCACCTTCCACCAGACAGCGATACTGATTTAATTCTTCCTGGCTCTTTAGGAACGACTTACAGCCCTACCACTCCCCTGGTCAAAAGGTTATCACAAAGTGCTTTAGTTTTTGTGCTGAAAGCATTTTCTTCTTTCAGTGATCGCTGTAAAATGCATATGGAAGAATTAGATGAGTTTTATTTAGAGTTGGAAGACAATTCAGGATTGGCTTTAGATAAACCTTTGCGTAGACAAATTCTCCGAGATGCATTAAAAAAAAATCCAGACGATAATATGGTTTTAAATTCTATTAAATTTACTATTAAAGAAAATATATAACATTATAACACTCTCTAGGCAGGAAAAACATAAGTACTAAACAGCTATGCTCATCCTTGAACATCTTAAATTACCAGAGAGACAAAGATAATTTCAGTATCACCAGAAGTTTAGGAGATTGTTTTCTTTCACAAAGCTGCAGTTTTGCAACATCAGATATCAAATAACTCTTTACTTGAAACTGAAAGGGAACATGAAAACCAAATAGCTTGATTTAGTTGAGAATTGGTACAGAAATTCATATTGAAAACAAACAAAAGAAAAAACACCCAACACAGAGCAACAGGGTAAGTTTGCCTCCCTTACACCGAAATTCCAGTAAGAGATAATAAAACAACAGTATGTTCATAAATCTCCAGATATTCACAAATTGCTTATGGATCTATAAAAAAAGCAATAGGAGATTCTACGAGACACTATTTCAGTAGACTTTAGCGTTTTAGGAGGTAAAACACATGGTCAAAGGAACCGGTTCTTAATCCATATTCAAAGCTGAAAGAGGAGTTTGTGTTACTTCCTTCTCTTCAAAATCACTTTAAACTGTCAAATTAGCTTTAAACCGGCAAATTTCAACTTTGACCCCAAGAAAACCCTCTAGAGAATCAGACTGAGTCGTTGCTGTAACATTTATGTCAAAAGAAAATTTTTAATTTGCAAGGAAAAACAAAAGTTTCTCTCTTCAGAGGTCTCTCCAGCAGCAGCACACGGGATTTATTGCTTCTCCTTTACCTCAGCCTGCATGTTTGCAGCTGGAAACTCTCCCGAACGCAAGTACCTGATCTTCTCCTACCTCACGAGGGAAACGGGGCGATTTGGTGGCAGAAATTCCGAGGAAAATACACTTTTGTGAGTCCAAAGAAACACAAATCGAGCACACCGAAGGGCTCCCCGGCCGTACAGAGAGGCGGGCTCTGTAACGCACCAATCACCGCGCGGCTCCTCGCTAAAAATACGAGCAGCTGACCTGCGCCAGCCCAATTGCGTTGCCTGCTCCGCAGAGGACGCTGCTGCCGCTGCTACGATGTCCGAGACCGCTCCCGCCGCCGCCCCCGACGCGCCGGCTCCCGGTGCCAAGGCCGCCGCCAAGAAGCCGAAGAAAGCGGCTGGTGGCTCCAAAGCCCGGAAGCCTGCTGGTCCTAGCGTCACCGAGCTGATTACCAAGGCCGTGTCCGCGTCCAAAGAGCGCAAGGGGCTCTCCCTCGCCGCTCTCAAGAAGGCGCTGGCTGCTGGCGGTTACGATGTGGAGAAGAATAATAGCCGCATCAAGTTGGGGCTCAAGAGCCTCGTTAACAAAGGTACCTTGGTGCAGACCAAAGGCACTGGTGCTTCCGGCTCTTTCCGACTCAACAAGAAACCGGGAGAGGTGAAAGAAAAAGCTCCCAAGAAGAGAGCGACCGCAGCCAAACCCAGAAAGCCTGCGGCCAAGAAGCCCGCCAGCGCCGCTAAGAAACCCAAAAAAGCTGCAGCGGTGAAGAAGAGTCCTAAGAAAGCTAAGAAGCCGGCGGCTGCTGCGGCCAAGAAGGCGGCCAAGAGCCCCAAAAAAACTGCCAAGGCAGGTCGCCCCAAGAAGGCCACAAAGAGCCCCGCTAAGGCTAAAGCAGTGAAGCCCAAAGCAGCTAAGCCCAAGGCAGCCAAGCCAAAAGCAGCCAAGGCGAAGAAAACGGCGCCCAAGAAAAAGTAAACCGTACCAGAGGAGTTTTGCTCTACATATTTTGTTATCCAACGGCTCTTTTAAGAGCCACCCACACTTTCCCTAAAGGAGCTGAGGCACCGGGGCCGTCTGTAACTTGCAGCAAGGATCCAGTAATTTGTAAGTTCTGAGAAATCAATTCTGTCTTACTCCTCCCCCACACGCACCCCGTTATGTTTGCCGAAAGAAGCGGTAGTGAGCACGGTGTGATGCGGCGCTTTAGGGAAGTGTAGAGTTTTACATTTTTTGTCGAGCAATTGGTTTGACTCCCAGGAAGCAATACTTTATAATGATTTGATAGAAGTCTGATGTATGGGATTTGTTGTTCGGGTTTTTTTTTTTTTTAAGGTTAAATTTTGTAACAAAAGTAATGGGAATGCCAGGCAAGCTACTACTGAGCCATGTCTAATCTATTGTATTATTTCTCTTAAGTGGTTTTGTCTGTTTGGGGGAGGAGGGGTAGTTTCTAACTCGGAGACCCGAAAATAGCCCAGGGCGCTACGGTTCCTTTTGTTCCCCTTGAGATAGAGCTTTAAGTATTGAAAAAGCCCGCCCAGACCAAGGATTGGCCAGCGGAGAGCCCGGCCCACTGGCCCTTCCTCCGCCCTTTCCCCCCTCCCTTCCCGGAAGATGATTATGCCTCGTGTCTCTAGTGCTGTTCCAGCCCCTCTCGGAGAAGAAAAGCGCGGAAGAGAGGGGAAGGGACGGGAGCTCTCGACAAAATGGTGTTCCCGTGTTCTCTGGCATAAGAACTACGTGAGAGATATCCCACACCTGGAAGAACTTGCTTTGGGAGGACATTTTGGCACAACTTCGTGTTAATGAAAACGTGGAGATCGTTTCTTCTTCCAACAAGCCGAAAATAGTTAATAAACATGGAGAATACAAGACAAAACACGGGTTGAGTAGTTAATATAAAATGACATAATTATAGTATGGATCATTGAGCTCTTTTATGATTTTTTGGGTGGCTCTTAAAAGAGCCTTTGAATTATTTTCTCTGGAAACGTGCTGCATAAGGGAAGACCTTATGTTTACTTGGCTTTGGCTTTATGGCTCTCAGTCTTCTTGGGCAGCAGCACAGCCTGGATGTTGGGCAGCACACCACCCTGCGCGATCGTCACCTTGCCCAGCAGCTTGTTGAGCTCCTCGTCGTTGCGGATAGCGAGCTGCAAGTGCCGCGGGATGATGCGCGTCTTCTTGTTGTCGCGGGCCGCGTTGCCCGCCAGCTCCAGGATCTCGGCCGTCAGGTACTCCAGCACGGCTGCCAGGTACACCGGGGCGCCGGCGCCCACCCGCTCCGCGTAGTTGCCCTTGCGCAGCAGGCGGTGGACGCGGCCCACGGGGAACTGCAGTCCTGCCCGCGAGGAGCGCGACTTGGCCTTGGCACGCGCCTTCCCGCCCTGCTTCCCGCGCCCGGACATCTTTACTCACTAAACCCACGCGCTTAGCAGCCACCAGCACTGCAACAGAGAGAACTACCGGCGCTCCCCAGCTATACTCTAGCTCTCCCACCTCGCCCCTTCACTGATAGGCTGAGAAGTAGGTCTTCTCCGCGCAGCCAATCAGAAGCTGAATCGAATTTTCACCAATAAAAGTCGGGCACAGGCGCGTTATGACGTATTGCTGTGTTCTGACCAATGAAAGGAGGCAACGGGAATGCTGCTCATTTGCAAGAGGGTGCTATAAAGATGTGGCCCCCGAATCAGTGCCCTCTGCTTCTTTCTTTGGTCTTTCATTTCGTGTCCTTGGGAGCTGTGAGACAGGCGCTTCCTGCCATGCCCGAGCCGGCGAAGTCTGCTCCTGCGCCCAAGAAGGGTTCCAAGAAGGCTGTGACCAAGACTCAGAAGAAAGGCGACAAGAAGCGTAAGAAGAGCCGCAAAGAGAGCTACTCTATCTACGTATACAAAGTGTTGAAGCAGGTGCACCCCGATACGGGTATCTCATCAAAGGCCATGGGTATCATGAATTCCTTCGTCAATGACATCTTCGAGCGCATCGCCGGCGAAGCCTCGCGCTTGGCGCACTACAACAAACGCTCCACCATCACTTCTCGGGAGATCCAGACGGCCGTGCGGCTCCTGCTGCCGGGTGAACTGGCCAAGCACGCAGTCTCCGAGGGTACCAAGGCTGTTACCAAGTACACTAGCTCAAAGTAAAATAGACTGGCAGTTTTAATCCAAAGGTTCTTTTAAGAGCCACCCATATTTTCAATAAAAGGGCTGTTCAGTCAAGTTAGCATTTAATATTTTTTCGTGGAACCTTTGTTTGAAGTATTTTTTCAAGTGCCACTTAAGATTAACTGACAAAATATTCTCCAGTTTTCTGTGTTGGGGAACATGCTTTGTCTGGGCATCAAATTACTTGCTATAACTAAAGGTTTGGGACTTTTTCTTTAAATTGAATTTCTAGGCAATAATTTCTTTATGTAGTTATTGCCATTCACTGTTTAGAGTGTTGTATTTCTTGTGCAATACATTGCTAT
The DNA here is from genome assembly GCA_017639245.1 of Myiopsitta monachus. Taxonomy (NCBI): domain Eukaryota; kingdom Metazoa; phylum Chordata; class Aves; order Psittaciformes; family Psittacidae; genus Myiopsitta; species Myiopsitta monachus. Next base: position 63,684,543 of record CM029920.1, read on the forward strand.
TTTAAGCATGTTCATGCTGTGTGCATCGTGAATTGAAAGTTAAAAGGCAGGAAGTAAAATTATTACTAAAGGGAACTTACCCACGTGCAGCGTTTTAACTGCTATAGTAACATTTGCCACTTGATGGTGCTCGGTCTTCTTTTATTTTTTCTTTTATTTTTTTGTACCAGAGTGAGATGTGTCCCCAATGTACTCTACTGTAAAATAATTTATGTAGTAACAAGTGACACTTATCTTAAGAAGTTATCTGTCACACAGTGATCAATACAACACAGAAGTCCTTTCTTAAAGTTACTTGTCTTCATCAATTTTCTTAATAATTCTACTGTGCATGTGATTTTTTAAAAACATTTTTAAATCTTTTGCATAGCTTCTCCCTTCAGGTAGAGAAAAACTCCCTTTGTAGCTAAAAAAAAAAAAAAAAAAGAAAAAAACCACGAAGTGAAGAAAACATTTCATCTCTGACCCTTTCTGTGTTTATAGGTCATTCATGGCATTAAAAGTGTTAAAGACTAAGAAACTACCCAATGTGGGCTAACTTTGTAAGCTATTGGACTTTATCATAAAGGTACTAATCAGCCTTAAAGTCTTCAGGCTCAAACTACAGGCTTTCTGAATCACTCCCTGACTCCCTGACAATCTGTATCTACAGCAGCATTAGATACTGTTGCAGATGCAGATTAAAGCCCTTAACACCTTCCCTCAAAATGTATCGAATAATCCTGAAATTCAAGCATATTCTGTGTTCGTACAGGGACCACAGACTTGCAAAAGTAGATTTTTCTAGTACTGACTACATGTTGTTTCTCAGTACAGGTACTGAGGCAAGCACCAGATCTCTCTCTCTTAAATCTGTCACCCATTTATCAAAGTTAATTTCACTTTGAAGGCTGATGGGGACGTCTCAGATTAGATTTTGACATCCAGTGGGAAGAGGTATCCTCCACATTCTGTTCTTCAGCAGCTTCAAATGGAGTTGAGAGGTCTGTTCTCCAAGTGTCTTAACGCAAACTCTGAACTGGAGCTTGTACATTTTGAGCCTCTGTATATATGTCCAGTACCTACAGAGATGAATAAACCATGGTATATTCCAGTCTCTAGGGTGGTGGTTTTTTTTTTTTTTTTCTGTTTTGTTTTTTTGTTTTTTTTTTTTTTTGTTTTGTTTTTGTGTGGGGTTTTTTTGTTGTTTTGTTTGTTTTTTTTTTTTTTTTTTTTTTTTTAAATGTAATGGAATGCATGGGTCACTAGAAAGGAATTCTAGAAAATACATACCAAAAGTGCTCATCTTCTGACAGGGATAATGTTCATGAGAATAATTTATCAGTGGCTTTTATTCTCTGTAACCATGTAAAAGTCAATTTCAGTTATGTTGTCCTAAAAAATAAAATACATGTATAAAAAAGATACTGTAGTTTTGACTACAGCTATGAGAGGGCATTAGTGTTTCCTGAATTAAAATAGGATCTCAGTGGTGCCTTTTGGCCTCCCAGCTCGGGAATCCATCAACATTTCTTTTGTCTTTCCTGTTTTTTGCATGCTCTGTGCTGCACAATTCATTGCTTTCAAAACATAACTTTTACAGTGTCCTGAGTTCAGCTGTAACCATTATTTTTCTCCTCCTTTGTAGCTGGTGCAGTGCTGTGTTTTCAGCTTTAGTCTGAGAACAATGCTGATAACACACTGGTGTTTTAGTTGTTGCTAAGCAATGCTTACTCTGATCAAGGACTTTTTAGTGTCTCATGCTCTGCCGATGAGGAGGGGCACAAGAATTAGAGACAGGACACCTGACCCACACTAGCCAAAGGGGTATTCCATACCACAGTACATCATGCCCAGTATATAAACTGGGTGGAATTACCTGGAAGGCCCAGGTTGCTGCTTGGTCAGGCTGGGTATTGCTCAGTGGGTGGTGAGCATCTCTTGTGTTTTTTGGTTCCCCCCCCTTCTCTTTTTAGTTTTATATTCTCTCCCTTTGTCATTTTCCCTAACATTACTATTATTGGTGGTAGTAGTAATAGTTTTGTGTTATACTTTAGTTATTGGACTGTTCTTATCTCAAACCATGAGTTTACATCAATTCCCCCCCCCCAACCCACAGAGAGCAGGGGCAGAAGGACGAGGAGAGTGAGCGAGCAGCTGTGCGGTTCTGAGTTGCTGACTGTGCTTAAGCCATGACATACAGTAACTTCCAAGTGTCCTTATTTTTTTTTTAAAAAAAGGCTGTTTTGGTATGTGAGATTGTTTCTATGTTTATGAAACTCTCCACAGAAAATAAAATGTTACTTCTTTCAATATCAGTATGAATGCTAAGAAAATATTAGGGGTCTGTAAAGTGGCCATGGCATTTCAGCCTGCACACACACATCATCAGATCTAACACCTCCATTATTTTTCTATCCATGCTGAGACCAAAGTCCCTGAAATGACCAAAAAGAAAAAAAAAAAATCAACTACTGTGGAAAATCTGGTGTACTTTTCCCTTTAAGCAGAGGCAAAAGTAGTAAAATCTAGTCTCAGCAAAAGTAGCTAACAACAATTTCTTTACACAGGGGGATGAGTGTTCAAAATTACTAAATAAAATATTGTGAATATAAAATTATATGACTGCATATACTTCCATCATGCATATTCTTTAATATTCTTTCCTACTCAGTTCAAAGCAATGTTCTTTGTATTCTGAAATTCACTCTGCCTAAATGACATCACCTAGCAACAGTAAGATGGCAGTTTTCAAATACATTATCCCAGTGTAGTAGGAATTATGTTGCTACCACCTAGACTATGGTAGGACTTATGCAGATGCCACCTCAACAGGGCTCATTCCCAGATTTCTCCTTGAAGAACATGAGTCTCCAATCCACAGCATAAATAAGTGGTTTATTTAACCAACATGAAGAGCAGCTCAAGGTGGGTGCTCCAATGTGGGACCCCTACTGCAGATCACACCCCCTAATTATACCTGTGCCTCCTGGTACTCAATCCCCAAGTCCAAGAACTTAATTCTGGTCAGTGGTCTCTTGATTTCTTATCAGTTCCCTTGGTTGCTGGGCTGTTCTTCTTCTAAAATTGTCTCATTCTCTTGGATTTGTTTCCTTGGTCCTTATCTTCTTTTTTCCACTCATATCTGATACATTCATCTAGTCTGTGTTAGCAGCATTAGTTTTTATCAAAAAGTTTACTCTCAGTCAGCTCTCATGACCTAAGGCTTCAATTACTTTAGCTACTAGTGTTAATCAAGGCTATTAATCCTAATAGTTCTCAGCACTGGAAAGTGCTAAAATACATAATCTATGAACAGGCTCTTTGTGCTGTGTTTTTACCTGCCCTCCATATCTATCTTCAAAATACTACTTCTTTCACAGCAACTGAAATACAGGGTATTTTTATTTTTTTTTTTTTTGTCAAAGTATATTTGTCAAAATACTTGGTTTAATATCAGCAACTTTTTTGTGTATCAAATTATCAGTAACTTTTAGTTTTGTCCTGTGTTGAATAACCGGCCATAAAGAATCCTGAAAATCAATCCAAACAGCTGCAAAACTTCCCTTTTCTTATTTGTAATAGAATTAGAATGTTAGTAGCATTCCTGCAAAGATTTCTATTTCTTCTAGATCAGCATACCCTACAGAAAAAAAAATATTTTCTTAATCATCATTTTCAGAAAATCAGAAACATGAAGTAGATGCTGTACCTTATCCACAACCTGAACAAATCACAGACTGGATTTAGCAATTTTTACCCCTTCCTGTTTTGTTGTTTTGCTTTTTTTTTCTAATTGACTAAATCAGTATCTTCTCACCTATGTATGAAATTATTTTTTCTTATATGCAGAGATTATAATTACTCAACACACTGGGCTAATTATTGCAATGTTTGTTTCCCAGGGACTTTCTTTTTCAGTTTTAATATAGAAGAATATATTTAAAAAATAATTAGCATCGAGGGAGATGGTATTAACTGCAGCAAGGGAAAACGATTTAGTCTTATATACACCTGGATATAATGCTTTGGGCCAGGAATGAAAATATGCCTGGCTCAGATGTTAAAGGAAAAAGAGTCCTTGGGCTCTGAAAACTTGGTCTCAGGATTGTGCTGTATCAGAGCACAGTTCAGATCAAGATGTGACACATGTCTCATCAGAGAAAACAGAAGTGAAGGGGAATGCAGCTGGGACCAACCATTCTACCTTCTCAGCTCACACACCTACAAGGAAGAAACACTACAATAAGCAGGTTTGGCTCTTTCCTCCAGGGCTGGGATCACAGATTCAGATGCCTATGTAAGCAGAAGGGGTTTTTTTAGGGTTTGGTTTGGGTTTCTTTGGTGGCTGGAAATAATTATTTAACAGCCTGTGCAGATGGAGAGGCTGTTCCAAAAATATTCCTTGTAAAAAAAAAATGGTACTAAGTATTAGTGACAAAGGTTCTTCAATTAATTTTTAACACACAAGTAAGTCTGGACATACTTGTATTTTAAAACTAGAAAATAAGCATTTTGTAGTGTGAAAGAAGTATCAGGACACCATGGAATTTTAATCACCAATAAAATCCACAATTTTTTTTTCTTGTATTTTAGTCCTACTTGCATTGCATGTAGATTTTGTGTTTGAAAAGGAAATAGGAAAATGGAAGAAAGAATTAAAAAAAAAAGAAGAAGAAGAAAAAGAAGAGAAGGGCACACTTGGAGGGATACAGCCAAAATTCGGACATCGGAGTGGAGAATTTTACACTACTTTTGTGCAGCATTGAAGCAATGAAGAAACTTATTATGTCGGTTGTATGCACTCTTTTCCTTTTGTAGCAAGTAGCAGCAACTGAAACGTGAAACAGTCTGAACACTCCACATGGTAGGTTTGGGGGTATTTTGCCTTGTACACTCGGGGCCCCGAAAGGTTAGCATCTTTAATCATCCCGTTCAGGAAAGAGGAAACGAATTACCGTAGGAATCACAAAGCCCCAATTTTTCTACACATCAAAATATGGCTTTAAAAACAGGTATCTCCTGTTGCGCTCCAAGCACCAGCAAGACCGGAGCGACGACATCGCAGGCAGCCCTGGGTGCCTGGGCTCAGCTCAGTTGGCTCGGGAAACCTAAACTATACGAATCGGTTCTGCTCCCTACATACAGGGACTTCCAAACTCTGCCTTTAGAAATTGCTAGTACAGATCCCTTTGAGGAAGTGAAATGGTTACATAGGTGTGAGACATATTTAGCCCCTGGAGTTTTAGCCTTGAAGATACTTAAATGTCATGCAACCCCTCCCCTGAGATGCGCGTGTGTTGCACTTCAAACTTACAAGAGCAGCTTCTAATTGTGTATGTATTGAGGGGACAAAAATCCAAAAAAAAAAAGCGTTTCTGAAATGCTGATAGAGTCGATCAGAGCAATTAACACTTTCTACAGCGCCATGAAGGCAGATAAGTAGTTTATGACACCCCCCCTTCCCCCCCCCCCCCCCCCCCGTATTCCCCAGCTGATAACATTTGCACGACAACGTATTTCTCAGCAGGAAATATAAGCAGGGTATAAAACGACATAAAAGGGACATAAGGAAGCTTCGGAAGGTCTGGGACTCAATTACAGCATTTCTCTGAACTGAATATGAACTCCACTTACCCTACAGGTTTATTTCTTGACAACGAAAGAGTTAAAACCACCCCAATCAGCGGAAAACTGTAAAGGGTTTATAAATCATGAAAGAAACTCTGCCCTTCTTGGGGATATCGACCCTTTTCTTTGCCTCTCCCCGCTGTTCCCAGGCGCCTATGGCAGTGAACGAGGGTCGGGGAACGCCGCAGAGCAGCGTAGCCTTTCGAGGCGGATCAGTCCTTAAGTCCCAGTCTCTGGCATCTACGCGGGGCTCAGGAAAGTCTCCGCTTGCCACGGCCCTACCTATAAACCCGGAGGGTTTCGTCGCCTCTGAAGAAACGAGGAATCCTAGTGGGGACTTCCCGCTCCGTTATCCACCACCCGCTGCATTGACTCAGAGAGGAGATATTTTAGCTTACAGCCTGAGCTCTCCTCCTTCTCTTAACATACCCAAATTAAACGCGTGGGTTTAAATCACCCAGTAAATCCCATACTGTTTAATAGATACTAAAACACCCTTCGAGTGTTTTGATTCTTTTTTCTGCTTCTCTCTCTCTCTCGGAATAAAACGCGCAACTTAAAAAGAAAATTCCTACAGAAATCATTTCAAAGTATACAGCTGTTCAATCCGAACGAAACAAAGCACGTCCCGCTTTCCCCGAGGGCGACTGGGGAGGAAGAATGTGGAGCCTGACCCTCCGGGATTGGGGTAAGCGTGGGGGACGGGTACCCGCTGCCTTTTGCTGGGGCACCCGGAGCGCCGGCTCCACAGAGTCGTTAAGTGGTCCCATTCATGGGCTTGAAGAAGCAGATTTCCCTTTGTCTCGATGGCAGGCATTTCCACCTTCCTCTCCCATTCTGCTGCTGTAAAACCTAGGTAATGTGTCATGGCTTCAGCAGTAGCAGTCGGTTTTTTTTCCTTGTTGGTAGCTGGTGCAGCGCTGTGTTTTTGATTTTTGGGCCTGGGAGCAGCGCTGATAACACCAGTGTTTATAGTTTCTGCTTGACAACGCTTTGGCCTGGCCAAGGACTTTGAGTTTCATGCTATGCCAGGGAGGAGGGGAAGCCGGGAGGAGGCAGAGACAGGACACCTGACCCAAACTGACCAAAGAGGTTATTCCATACCACAGCACCTCATGTCCAGGATGTGAACACGGAGGGCAGAGACCCGGAAGGGTGTGGTGGTGATGGTGGACTGGAGGTGCACGGCATGGTCAGGTTTTTGGTAATGGGGGGCTCGCTGCTGGGGGGTGCACTGGCTGGGTCGGGCTTGGTGAGCAGTTGTATTCTTTTTCCTTGTATTTCTCTTGTATTATTATTGATGGTAGCAGTAGTGATTTGTGTTATACCTTAGTTACTAAACTGTTCTTATCTCAACCCTGTGCGAGTTGCATTTTTTTGATTCTCCTCCCCATCCCCCCGGGACTGGGGGAAGAAAGAGGGGAAGTGAGTGAGTGAGTAAAACTGCCTGGGTGGGGGGCTTAAACCACGACAATGTTAAAGAAATAACCACGAATCCATCTGTGCAGCTTACAGAAGGCTGCAGATCTTCACACTCTCACACTGTATATGCACACATATTTTCAAAACTATCTACCTGCTTACCCTAAATTTTGGTAGAGCACATCTAAGTGTTATCTTCATGAAAACGTCTACCTGTACAATTACTTGGTTTTGTGGCCCTTCACAGCTTTGACCTCACATAGCCAGATCTCAGATAGAGAAACCAGATGGATTATATATAGTACCTAAATGCATTCTACAATAAGGAAATAAAAGTAATAACTACAAAAATATTTAATACATCTGGCATTACTGTATTTGTACTGCTGATACTAGAACATTCATTTGTAATGGAAAAATCTGAAATATTGTCCGCTTGAAAGTTTCTACAGTCTGGAAACTGCATTTTAAATTCTCTCAGAAAACTTTGAGGTGACATGTGTAGCCAGGGATTTCACCGTTCTTGTTAAAATCCCCAGTGATTCTGGTACACAGAGGACAGTTTCATTAGGCATGCCAAATAGACAGAGGGGAGAAGAAATTACTGAGCTTATTACTGAGACAAGGAGGCACAAAAGCACAAAATGTAATCAGTTCTAGGTAATGTTAAGTTTGTTGGCTTTGTAATTGAAAATAACTGAAGTGCTTGAAGGTAGTGGATATAGGTTTTGGTCCTTACAACCTTAGTCCAAAACGTGTAAGAAAAACAATAAGAAAACAGGACCTGGGGATGGGGAGTATCTGGGACTAATAGATGTCTAGGATGGGAGCAGTTAAACTGATAAGTAGAAGGACAGGTTGATTGCTATGTTTGCGGGGTTAATGAACCCATTAAGCTGGTGTAGACATCTACTGGGGAGTATCCGGGACTAGCAGATATCCAGGATGGGAGTAGCTAAACTACCAGATAAGTAGGACAGGATGTGTCCTACTATGTCTACCACACTATGTCTGTGATGTTAAACTGGTGCTTCAAAGACTGCCCGCAGTTATGAAGATTGTTGGAAGAAGTAAACGACTCTCAAAGACCACCACCACATTTTTGTATGTATGCGGGAAACTTTCTGGAAAATGATGTAATTCATATGTAGCCTCATGAGTACGCATGTATGTCCAAGTGACTATGTAAGTATGGCCTGTGTGGCAATACGCTGACGCACGTTAGGAGGAGCTATCCCCGGTGTCTCCCGTCACTGCAGTAAAGAATGCCTGCTTGTCAACTTGAAAATTTTGTTGGCGAGTTCGTTCCTGGAGTTTTCTCCGAATCATTACTGTCTCAGCTTTAGAAAAGCTAAACTCGATGAGTTCTAAGTGCACATATATGTTAGCCCACATCTCTCTCTTCCTTATTCTAAAGGACAGAGATGAGGAAATCTGTGGGTATCCTGGAAACCACTCCTCTTGCTCCAGTCCCACAGAGCTCATCACTAATGCCATATCCCCCCTTATGGAGTGCCCAAAATAGCCCTGGGAAAGTCAGGGAGCCAGCAGCCTCTGCAGCCGGCAGCCCGCACAAGATTCTAAGGCCAAAAAGCAGCCATGAAATCCACTAGAACCAGAAGGGGAAAAAAACAAAACAAACCAAACAAACAAACAAGAAACCAAACAAAAAAAGAAAGTCACACAGCAAAAAAAAAAAAACAAAACAACAAAACCAAGCCAACAATAAAACCACACACGACAGGGGGAGAGGAGGGAAGGAAAAAAAAGAAAAAAAACACTACACCCACAAAAAAGCCCACCAGAAATGAGCAGGGAAACCCCACAGCAGAGAAACAACTTTGAGGCAACAGTACAGGAACAGCAGCAGCTCTTTAAAGAGCCATGCACATTCTCCCAAAACGAGAACTTGAAACTCCCCAGCCCCCATACAGAAGATATTGGATTCAGGCAGTAGGGCCAGAAATGAAAGAAAGTTAAAAGCAATAGTCCACTTTGCAGTGAAGTACAGCGGCCTTCACCGTGGCAGCATATCAATTAGGCAACTTGATAAAAACATTAGTAGCCCTGCCTGAAATCCTTCCCCACTATGCTGCAATTAACTCTGCAAGGGAAAACCAGTACCAAGTCTCTCATATAGTAGCATTAATACACAATACAAAATGTAAAACAGCAAGTAGATTAAAGCAGGGTACATGCACCCTTTTGCTAAATAATTGGTTCAGAGTCAGTCAGGATCAGGCAACTCCCTCAGGGTTTAGGGGTTTGTGTGTGCTTTGCACCACCAGTTTGAAAATCACAAGTTGCCCAGAGCTCAATAGCAACTACTGTTTGACACTGCAACAGGACAGAAAAACTAGATGCAAAATGTTTGATTCATGTTATTAAGTATTACATAGAACATACAAAAAAAGCGCTAGAGCTCACTTATAGCCTTAGGAGGAGCAACATTTACTTCACCACCATACACAAATGAAGCTGCACTACTGTTAAAATTACCAGATTTCTCAAAACTAAAAACTGAAGTCTCCTCTTTAAACAGGCAGCAAATTTACAAGAAAAAAATACTAATAAAACTACCACCCTCACACCACAGAAAGTCACGTAGGAACAGAGCTGCAGAGGTAACATCTGGGGAAAAAAAAAAAAGAAAAAACGGCCTACATGCCTGTAACTACATTCATTAGAAAAAAATTGAAACGGCAGTGATTCAACCTTCTATGACCATTGTGGGTGGCTCTGAAAAGAGCCTTTTTGGCTAGTTTTGCTTTTATAGAGGCTCACTTGGCTTTGGCTTTATGACTATCAGTCTTCTTGGGCAGCAGCACAGCCTGGATGTTGGGCAGCACACCACCCTGCGCGATCGTCACCTTGCCCAGCAGCTTGTTGAGCTCCTCGTCGTTGCGGATAGCGAGCTGCAAGTGCCGCGGGATGATGCGCGTCTTCTTGTTGTCGCGGGCCGCGTTGCCCGCCAGCTCCAGGATCTCGGCCGTCAGGTACTCCAGCACGGCTGCCAGGTACACCGGAGCGCCGGCACCCACCCGCTCCGCGTAGTTGCCCTTGCGCAGCAGGCGGTGGACGCGGCCCACTGGAAACTGCAGCCCAGCCCGCGAGGAGCGCGACTTAGCCTTAGCACGAGCCTTCCCGCCCTGCTTCCCGCGGCCAGGACATCTTCGCAACAGCTCAATAAAACACACACCCACTCCACCAAAACCCTAAACTCGCTCTCAGCCCTCATCCGCCCTCCCGTTTATATTCGTCTCGGGCGGAGCGGCGGTGCCTTCTCTGATAGGCTGTGAAGGACGATTATTTTGTGACAGCCAATGGGAAGGCGGATCAACAAGTGTCCAATAGGAGATTTCAGAGCGCTGTGACTGACCTGAAAGGAACTTCCAGCCAATGGCGGTGCGGCTCTATTGAGCCGCTGCTGTGCCGGAGCCTATATATAAAGGAACTGCAGCGAGAGAGTCGTCCGGTTTTCCGTAGATTTTGTGTGTCGTTTTGTGTTTACGGAGGGTGGTTGAGTTGCTGGATATGCCGGAACCCGCTAAGTCTGCTCCTGCGCCGAAGAAAGGCTCTAAAAAGGCTGTGACCAAGACTCAGAAGAAAGGTGATAAGAAACGTCGTAAAAGCCGTAAGGAGAGTTATTCTATTTATGTGTACAAGGTGCTGAAGCAGGTGCACCCCGACACGGGCATTTCTTCGAAAGCCATGGGCATTATGAATTCCTTCGTCAATGACATCTTCGAGCGCATTGCTGGGGAGGCCTCGCGCCTGGCGCACTACAACAAACGTTCCACCATCACTTCTCGGGAGATCCAGACTGCTGTGCGGCTCCTACTTCCTGGTGAGCTGGCCAAGCACGCAGTTCTCTGAGGGTACCAAGGCTGTTACCAAGTACACCAGCTCCAAATAGTTTCTGCGGGGACTAGTCAACCTAAAGGCTCTTTTAAGAGCCACTCACTTTTTCAGTGAAAGAGCTGGTCCTTTGGCTTACTATATTGTGTTTTTTTCAGAAAAGAGATAAGAGTAATGTGAAAGTACTGTTGGGTTTAGGAAACCTAAATATGTGTAACCAATTCCCATTAAACGATACAGTCTGTGTTTGCTACAGGGGCAGATTATTTCACGATTCCCAAAACAGCCCTGGAACCCACCTCATCTTGTGGTGAGGGAAAGGGATTTAAATAGTAAGCGTTCCGTGGAGGTGTTCCCATTAACGTCCTATATAATCGTCTTCTTGGTAGTCGGTGTTTGCTCTTCTCCCGTGAAACACGTAACAGGAAATGTGAGCTGGGAACACAGGAAGCGTACACGTCTCAGAGTGACTTGATTTTCTCCCAGCAAAAGGCTTCAGGCTGGACCCATTTTCAGTTAGCGTTCTCATGGGGGACAGGAGAAAGCAAAGCGAGGCGCTTTCAAGGCGTTCGTCTTCCTAGATCTCTGCCTGTGTACTGATCTCTGCTCGGGCTCTTCCTCCATTGCCCCGGCTTCCCCCGCCCGGTAAATCCCCCAGCAGAGTAGCGGGCGGGCGCCAAGACCCAGAGTCTCGCAACTGCTGGGCTGGGTCGGACCTGAGTGAGAACTTCACGGAGCTCCCTTGCGGGCGCGCCCGGCCCTGTCCCGAGCAGCTGCCGGAGGGCTGGGATTGGTAGCGGTGGCGCTCGCGGCTCGGCGCCCGTCCTCGCTTCTCCAGTGCGCGCTCCTCTGACCGGAGCCGAGTCGTGTTCCAGAGCAGCAGAGCAGCCGGTGAAGGTTCGTTTTGCGCCAAGCGACGGCTGCCGCGTGCACGGTTACCGAGAGGAAAGAGACAGAGAACCGGATCGGGGAAGAAAGACGCTGTTGTGTGAAGGAGTCTTTCCGAGCAGTTCCTATGCTGAAAGGAGAGGAGGCGACCGGAGGGAAAAGAGGCAGTGAGGGGAATGGGATTCAGTAGAAGCCGAGTCTGAGGCAGGAAGGGTGGGGATGTGTGAGTCGTTGGGCTTTGTGCGATTCGTTTCAGGGAAGCAATGTTTGTGTTGGGGTGGTAAGGGTAAAGAGTCTTGCATGGTCAGGCTCAGGGCACCGACCGGCAGCCTGCTTACCGCAACACTGGATCCCCGGCCTCCCTCAACGATTTCCTTTAGCTTCAGGACTTCCTTGGGCTTTAGGCCGGCAGTTTCCATCGCCTCTCCATGCCTGCTGCAACTGCAGTCCTGAGCCCTGTGCACACGTAGGGCAGCGGAGGAAGCTCCTGCCGGGGCTGGATGGGAGGCTCCGGCAGAGCCCGTAGCCAAAGGGTTTCCCGGAGACCTCAGAGCCCCTTCGCTCTGTGTGGCACTGGAGAGTCTGCATAGGCAGCCCGGCACTGTGCCTTTAAGGAGATCAATCTCTTCCCCCAGGCTACACAAAGGAGAGATTATCTGGGAGGAGCACATACACGTCCCTTCTGTTTTACTCCTGCACACACTCACGCACACACTCACGCACACACTCACGCACACAGATTTGGCAGGAATCCACCTGTGAAAGTTTGACCCTGCTGGATGCCAGGTACCCACCAAAGACACTCTGTCATGCCCCTGCTCAGCTGGATGGGAGAGAGAAAATACCACAAAAGGCTCCTGGCTTGAGATAAGGACAGGGAGAGATCACTCACAAGTTACTGTCACATGCAAAACAGACCTTGCTTGGGGACATTAGTTTATTACTAAACAAATCAGAGTAGGATAATGAGAAATAAAACCAAATCTTAAAAACACCCCTCCCTTCTTCCTGGGCTTAACTTCACCCCTGACTTGCCTATCTCCTCCCCTCCAAGAGCACTGGGGAACGGGAGTTCCCCTCCTCAGGGGAACGACTCCTCACACACTTCCCCTGCTCCAGCATGGGGCCTCTCCCGTGGGAGGCTGTTCTTCATGAATTATTCCAAAGTCAGTCCTTTTGGGTGCAGTTCTTCATGAAGTGTTCCAGGTTTCCAGACACAGGCTACTCCAGCGTGGGTCCCCCACAGGGTCACAGGTCCTGCCAGCAAACCTGCTTCAGTGTGGGTTCCTCTTTCCACAGAGCCACAGGCACTGCCAGGAGCATCCTCCAGTGTGGGCTTCTCACGGGGCCACAGTCTCCTTTGGACATCCACCTCCTCTGGTGTGTGGTCCTCCACAGGCTGCAGGTGAGATCTGCTCCACTATGGACCTCCGTGGGCTGCTAGGTAATACCAGATTAAACAAGAATTCCATTGTGTATAGAGACACAGTCAAGGCTGAAAGGGTTCTCAAGATAAGGAAGGCATGCAACAGAAGAACCAGATTTCTTCCTCCTTTCGATAAAGAGGAAGAGAAATAGGTAAACGGCTGCAAGAGAAAACCGCTAAAGGAGCCTCTTAGGTCATAAATTCGCCCAAACTAGAAAATGTAATTAATTGGCGAGGCTAAACAAGTGCTCCCATGTCCTTAAATAACAGATGTCCATAAAAGGGTAAAATGAGGTATTTCTCCCCAGGTGATCACCATGACCAGCAAAGACCATTCTTTGAATTCACAGTGCCTGGCTTGATATACCCAAATTGCTATATGCAATGAGAACTGGATGGGAACTTCACAGATTATGATGAATATGCATATAATAAATGTATGTAAGCTGTACACTGTCTCTTCTTGGTGTGCATGATAGGTGGAGTGACTCTCCCATGCACCCAATGTCTCAATAAAGTCACACCAGTTTTCTAACCTGTCATTCTGGTTGGAGAGTTATTTTGCTGGATTTCAGTGGCACGTGGGGACAGCCTGTCTCTCCATGGTCTGCACCATGGTCTACAGGGGAATCTCTGCTCTGGTGCCTTGGGCACCTCCTCCCCCTCCTCCTTGGTGTCTACAGAGCTGTTTCTCTCACATACTCTCACTCCTCTCCTGATGAAATTGCTCCTGCCCAGTAACTTTTTCCCCTTCTTAAATACTTTATCCCAGAGGTGCTACCACTGTTGTTGACAGGCTTGGGGTTGGGCTTGGCCAGCAGTGCATTCACCTTGGAGCTGGCTGACACTGGCTCTGTTGTATTCGCACCTGCTGCTGCTCTTCTAACAGAAGCCACCCCCACAGCCCCCTGCTACCAAAACCTTGCCGCACAAATCCAATATACCACTCTTCTTCTAGTTACCCATTAGTTAGCACAAATTGATTTTTTGTGTTATTCTTATCTGTCCAAGAACAGCTTCATATGGGTTTTTCAGAGCGGAATAGTTAACAACAAAGGCGAGAACATCTTGGCATGAGGTGGGGATACAAGTTCCTTTTCTCAGTGGTGGGATGCAGTGCCTTCTCAATCCTATGGCAACCATCACCAGTATAAATCAATATTTTTCCAAACAATGCAGCAGTTGCGTACTGTCTATGCCCTTAGAAAGTTGTATTATTCCAGGATTTTCTTTTTATTGAGTTGAAGAGGATCTAAATGAAAACCCTCTTCTTATTGGATTTTTTCAGATATGTGGCACCTCTCTGCCATTTATTGCCTGCCAGTGTCTTCTCCCTAATAGACACTGGTGTGTATTGCATATTGTCTGGGAGAGAATGATAAGTGCCATGGAAAGAGATGATGAGAAACAGCTGGGGTCAGCATTAGAAGACATGGTAAAAAAAAAAGTCTCAGGTACTATCAATGAATTTTCCTGGGGAAGTTGCTTATCAACTTTCCCTTGGCAGTCACAAGCGTAAGGAAATAAAAACATATGAGCCACAAAGGTTAGTTTGATGTCTTTCTATATGTGAACTAAAATGTATAGGGAGCTGAAAACAGGTAATCTGAACTCACTGCTGGGGGGGAGGGGGGAGGCGGGGAGGATCTACCAACCCCATGTCAAAGGAAATGGGAAAATATCTAAGACAAAGAAAGGGATTTGTATATGTGAAAAATGGGGTTTTTGCACCCTTTTGCTCTTGTAAAGCCCCTTCCTTCCCACAGGAACAGCCCACAGAGATATCCAGCCAGCCTGTGCCTCTCCTAACTTTATGCTGTGATTTCAGTTCTTATGGAAGAACTGATTCCCTGAACACAGACTGACATTTGGAAGGGAAGTTCTGGGTGCCAGTTCTATGCAACAGAAAATCCAACCCTGGGCCTGCAACATAGAGCAAAAAACGCTTTATTCATCACATGAACTGTGTACAGACAGATTTCATTGCAGTCTGCTTGTACTTCTGTATCCAAACTCTGTTTCCATAAGGACAACATGCTTCTTGTTGCTAGGGCCTTTTTTCTCCCTTTCCCTTCCCTTTGCCAGACTCGAAGGTGGCTTGCTTGAGAATTTCTCAAGATCTTGCCTTCCACCCACTGGTTTTAACCTCTTTGCTTAGGGGTTGAATTTAGGCTCAGGTTTAACTTTACATGCCATGCCTGTGCATGACCTCATCCCAGCTTTGTCCCTGTGGACTTGCCCACTGATCCAGGGCTGTGGCTGTCAGTTGCTACAGCTCAAAATCGTGATTCAATGCCACAAATCAGGATTCAGGACATTTGACAAGACAGAGAAGAATGTGCTGAACATGGCCATGGTCAGCCTAAGAGACAAGGAGAAACTTGTGGTGGGTACTCTTAAGCACCAGAGAAGACAGATTATTACTTCTTTATCCAACTGAGCAGATGATAGTTACCAACCTCACTACCTTGCTTCAGTTGTCTGTGTGCAGTCAGGCAATAATAAAGAGATGGACAAAGGAGAGAGCTAGTGGCAGAGGTGACATAGTGATGCAAATGCATGATATCCTGAGGGGAGAAGGACATCCCAAGGAAGCTGTGAATCAAAGCTGTGGGGCACTGACCACCTGCCTCAAATGTTTGTATGCCCAAGTGATAGTTGACAGTACCCTGTAGGGAAGTATATGCTTGTGGTGTCCTCACACTTTTCTCTTCCGTAGTCCTACTAACAGGTAGGGCAGCTGAGGTACTCTTGAGCCAGGTTAAGAGCAGGAATAATTAAAAATTAGGGGTAGTCTTAGGTACATAAACTCCTTTTGTTGATCTCATTCTGTGAAAGAGTACCATGGTTTAAACCCAGCTGGCAACTAAGTACCACACAGCTGCTCACTCACTTTCCCCATCCACCCCCAGGTGGGATGGGGAGGAGAACTGGAAAAAAAAAAAAAAAAAATATATATATATATATATATATATGTAAAAGTGACATGAAAGCTCAGAAAACACAAGTGCTGCACAATACAATTGCTCACCACCCACTGACCAACTCCCAGCCCAATGTGAGCAGTGATGCAGCCTTCCAGGTAACTCCCCCAAGTTTATATACTGGGCGTGATGTGCTGTGGTACGGAATACTCCTCTGGCTACTTTGGGTCAGGTGTGCTGTCACTGCTTCCTCTCAGCTTCCCATGCCCCTCCTCACTGGCAGAGCATGAGACTGAGAAAGTCCTTGATCAGAGTAAACAGTTACTTAGCAACAACTAAAACATTGGTGTGTTATAAGCACTGTTCTCAGACTAAAGCCAAACCAGATCACTGCACCAACTACTAGGAAGAAAAATAACTGTCCCAGCTGAAACCAGGACAATGAGATTCACTTATTCGCTGAATACTGGGCTGCATGCAGAGCAACCTTGCCAGGGAAGCTTCCAGAGTAATCTGCAAGGCCTGGAACAGTCATTTTCTAAGGAAAAGGACAAAACAGGGATTAGGGACTGTAGCAAACAACCAAAGTGGCTCCTGAAAGCAAAAAGCCCACTATGACTTCCTGGGTATCTCCTAGGAGATGATCACAGCTCCTTCTGAAATGCACCGGTATCCTCAACCTCAAAATGTTTGGGAAGGAGCCATGGATATAATTTTTCCAGTGTCACAGCTATCTTCTCAGTGCCCACCTGCAATTGTCTGCTGATCATTTATCACATCCCACAAGGAGGAAAGGTAGCTTAGTTGTCTTCCACATCTGAAGTACTGCAGCAGATTGCACTTTTTCTATCCACCACCTATCACAGGTCATCTGAGCCAAGGCACCAGGCAGCTCAAAAGTGGCTCAGCCATGCAACCTCTGCCTGAGCTGCCTGGGGCTTGTAGGAGACTCTACAGGATAGCTCAGTTCTGCAACAAGGTGTGCTGTTGTATGTTTGTCACTTCTTAATTCACCCTGACAAAAACCAGACCTGCACTGCTTAAGGGGCCAGGCAGAAGTCATTTTGTTCTCATCGTCTTGAAACACAAATGAAAACTTGGCCATGTGGTGCAGCACCTTTGCTGAGGCTGTTTGTGGAGTGGGTGGCCTAGGGAAAAGTGTGCTGTCTCATTCTCCAGAGTAACCCACAGTGGGAAGGAGCTGCTGCTCTCCAATGTGTAGGGCAAGCAACAGCAATCCAAACATGCTGTACTGAGAGATCCCAGATCAGTGAAGCAGCAGCAAAGGGCATGTCACATTCAGGTGTCATTGAAATATATTATTTCATATGTTCATGTTCCCCTCCAAAAATCTCAGACATTTGTATGAACAATTAGCAATATTCTAGTGATACTTGGAGTTTCCATTCTATGCATCCTTCTGGTCCTCCAGCTTGTGTACACATTTTCCAGACATATCAGATTTTATGTACCCTGTGGCCCTTCCAGCTTATTGAAGGAATGGCTTAAACAGAAAGGGCAAGTTGTGACTGGCTACTTTCTCTCTACCTGAATTCATGTTCCCTATTAGCAACATTGGCCTCTTTATTAAACCATTAATATGCACATATTAATTTATCCAGTACAGTAACGTTTTCATACCAGGTTGGACAGAGCCTTGGGTGGCATTGGTTTAGTGGAAGGTGTCCCTGCCCATGGCAGGGGGGTTGGAACTAGATGATCATAAAGTCCTTTCCAACCCTATGATTCTATGATTCTATTATGCTTATACCATATTGAAACATTAAATACTAATAAAGAACCTTACATTTGACTGATTGATTGATTGCTTGATCTGAACTGATTCTTAGACCTATCACTTACCTAAGCTTGGAAGTTATTAAAAACTATGTGGTCTGAGATGATTTCTCTCTTGCTTTTAACCAAAGTAAAACTTAAAAAAGAGAGAAAGAGAGAAAGAGAGAAAGAGAGAGGGAAAGAGGGAAGAGGGAAAGAGGGAAAGAGGGAAAGAAGGAAAGAAGGAAAGAAGGAAAGAAGGAAAGAAGGAAAGAAGAAAGAAGGAAAGAAAGAAAGAAAGAAAGAAAGAAAGAAAGAAAGAAAGAAAGAAAGAAAGAAAGAAAGAAAGAAAGAAAGAAAGAAAGAAAATCTGAATAGTGCAAGTAAATACTTCTAAGAAATGTCTACTTTTAAGAAAGAAGAAAGCTGTATCTATGGATCCTTTTGTAATAACTACATTTTCTGCCTAATGCCATCCGTATCTCTGGTAATGAATTTCTTATTTTAAGAGACACTGATCTATTTGAGGATTTTAAATCTATATGAATACAAAAGTCTTTTATGAGGGTAAAGAATCCTTCTATGGAGAATGAACAGTATGCAGTCATAACCTTTTCCCTGTTGAGACATGAAGTTTTCTTACTCATGTAACAATGTGTAGTGGTTTAGAACATAATGATAAATCAGGTTTTAAATAAAATCCATCATCCATGGACAAAATAAATTGTGTTTTAAATAAAATCTATTATCTATGGTCAAAAAATATCTTCCAAATCACCCAAAGTCTGCAATTACATCAAGGGCAGATTTTAATTGGTTTGAGTGACTCTGTTACTTCATGTGTGTTTCTTAGGTACCTGGAGCACCCATAAGTCAGAATGAATTTAACCAGATTGCAAATATAAATTATGAATGTTCAGCAGTACGGGGACTACTTGCTTTAGAAAATATTGATGTTGCACAGCCTTAGGCAGCCTAAGATAAAAAACATATTAATGGGACTTACAGCTATAGGCTTAGTGCATGAACTTGATCACCCTGTTTGAAATATGTATACATATTCTACAGTGCTGTCTCTTCAGCTACATCTGTTAGATGGATGCCTCCATATATCCTCTTGAGTAAACAGTAAAAGTCCAGCACAGTCATAGATTACTTGGTGGGATGAATGACAGACTGGAGTTCTGCAGTTGATAGCTATGAACAATTCAGAAGGGACAAGCAAGGAAGGATGGGGCAAAGGGAAGATGTCCTCTACACAAAAAAAAAAAAAAAAAAAGACTGTTTGCACAAAGTTGTCTTTGAAAAACAGTGATGAAGAGTTGAGAGCTGTAAGCTCTCAAAATTAGAGGAAACCTCATGGTTGGTATTTACTACAGGTCGCCCAATCTAGTGGAGGATATTGGTGAACCTTTCCTACCTCAATTACAGAAAGCATCATGCTCACAGGCTTCAATCCTTCTGGGGGTTTTCAATCAACCTGATATCTGCTGGAAAAGCAGCACAGTGAGCCGAACACCAGCCAGGAGACTCCTAGAGCATATTGAGGATAATTTTTTTAGTCCAGGTGACAGACAGCCCAGCCAGAGGGAAGGCACTACTGGGCCTGTTGCTCACCAACAGAAATGAACTAATTGGAGAGGTCAAGATTAGTGGCAGCCTGAGCTGCAGCCTGGGCCCAGGACCATCATTAACTTGAGGAATATGGGCCAGGCAAATTGTAAAATCAAGATCCTGGATTTTAGTAGAGCAAACTTTGAGTTGTTTAAGGAACTAGGAGATGGGACCTCCTGGGAAGCTACCCTCCAGGATAAAGAATCTCAACAGAGCTTGAAGCTGCTTAATATATTTTCCTTAGTGAATAAGTATTCTTGATTCCCACATGTAAGAAAGCAGGCTGGGAACACAGGAAACCAATAAGGTTGAAGTGCAGGAAGGAAATGGACAGGCAGTGGAAGCAAGGACATGCATCATAGGAAGAATATAGGGATTCTGCCCATGTGTATGGAGAAAGCTAAGGCACATCTGGTGCTGAATTTGGCAAGGGACGTGAAGAACAGTAAGAAGGGCTTCTGTAGATTTGTTGATCAGAAAAGGGAGACTAAAGAAAATGTACTGCCCTGATAAATAAGACTGGAGATGTAGTGACAGCTGACATGGAGAAGGCTGCAGTACTCAACATTTTTTCTGCCTCAGTTTTCACTGGTAATCACTTTTTCCCACAACTCTCAAGTCCTTAAAACTCAGGCAGGGACGGAGGGAGCAAAGTTCCTCCTCTCATAGGAAAGGTCAAGTTCAAGACCATATGAGGAACCTGAACATACAGAAGTCCATGGGGTGTGATGAGGTTCATTCCAGGGTCTTGAGGGAATTGCCAGATATAGTTGCAAAGCGGCTCTCCATAATATTTAAAAAGTCATGGTACCCAGATGAAATCTCTAGTGACTGGACAAAAGGGAATATGACACCAATTTTTTAAAATGGCGCGATACTCCTTTATAATAGAAATAGGTAAAAAGGAGGACATTGGGAACTACTGACCAGTCAGTCTCACCTCAGTGTTTGGTATGATCCTCCTGGAAGCTATGCCAAAACATATGGAAGGCAGGGAGGTGAGAGATGAGAGGTATGGATTTGATGGATGGACTGTTGGATAAGGAATCGGCAGGACAGTCACATCCAAAGAGTTATAGACAATTGCTCAATGTCCAAATGGAAATGGATGATGAGTGGTGTCCCTCATGGGTCTGTGCTGGGACCAATACTATTGAATACCTTCATCAATGACACAGATAGTGGGATTAAGTGTATTCTCTGTAAGTCTGTGAATAGACACCAAGCTGAGTGGTACATCTGATTTGATAGAGGGAAGGGATACCAGCCAGGGAGACCTTGACAAGCTTGAGGAGTGTGCCCAAATGAACCTCATAAAGTTCAACAAGGCCAAATGTAAAGTCCTGTACCTTGGTCAGTGTCATCCACAATATCAGGAGATACTGGAGGATGAACTGGTTGAGAGCTGCCCTGCAGAGAAAGATCTGAGGATACTGGTGGGTGAAAAATTGGACATAAGCCAGTATGTGCTCACAGCCCAAAAAGCCAATCCTGTCTTGGGCTGCATCAAAAGAAGCATGGCCAGCAGGTCAATGGAGGTGACTCTCTTCTACTCTGCTCTCATGAGACTCCACCTGCAGTAGGGCATTGAGCTCTGGGGTTCATGGTACAAGAAAGACATGAATCTGTTGGAGCAGGTCCAGAGGAGGGGCAGAAAAGTTATGACAGGGCTGTAATTCCTCTCCCATGAAGAAAGGCTGAGAAAATTGGGGTTTTTCAGCCTGGAGAATAAAAGGGTGCAGTGAGACCTTATTTCGTTTTTCTATATATGAAGGGTGTTTATAGGAAAGAAAAGATTCTGTGACAGGACCTGTACTGACAGGGTAAGGAACAATGTTTTAAATCAAAACAGCGTAGATTTAAACTGGTTCTTAGGAAGAAATTTTTTGTTACAAAGGTAGTGAGACATACTGGAATGGGTTGCCCAGAGAAGTTGTTGATGACATCAGTGGAAGTTTTCAAGGCCACTTTGGATGGGGCTTTGAGCAACCTGGCCTAGCAAAAGATGTCCCTGTTTGTGAGAAGGGGGTTAGTTTAGATAACCCTTGAAGGTCTCTTCCAACCCAAACCATTCTATGATTCTATACAGCACCAAGTCTCATGGGCTCAAAAGTGGGACCTTCATGAAAGTGTTTATCCAATATCAGAGTAGGAGAAAAATTAGTCCTTGCATTGACTGACATTCTGAAAAATTTCTGTCACATCCAGATATTCCAGTCCACTGTGAGTAGTACCTTTTACCCCCTGCATTTTAACAGATGTTCTGTTTGTTTGACTATTTTATTTTTCAGGGGAAAATAGGAGACAGAAGTCATTCTTTTACTTCATATTAAAATAAAAGGTCAAGATCATTTTTCTTTAAGATAACATTTGAAATAAGTACTGATGTTTTTTCAAATAAGGATGCTTATTAAATTTAAAGGAATTAAAGAAATTAAAGAGCAATTACAAAATTATTTCCTCTTTCATCTCCTCCACCTGATAACGTTTGCAAGATCTCTTTGCATTTCTTCCTTTTCTGAGCCTAAACCTAACAGTCTATTACTGAAAAACAAAAAATGAAAAAGTAGATATATGCCATCGAAATGTTTGAGAACCGACAAATGAGCTTGCAGGAAAGCACATAGACTGCTCCAGGAGGGAGCTGCTATATCGGGTGTTTGGAGGACGGATAGAACCTAACCTAAACCCAGAAAATGCATTTTCAAAGGATCAAAAACTTTAGAGGTTGTCATGATTTAAGCCTCTCACGCAGTTCGTTCACTCACTCCCCCTTCTTTCTCCCCCCCAGCTCCCAGACGGATGGGGAGGAGAATCAAAAGAATGCAACACCCAATGGTTGAGATAAGAACAGTCCAGTAACTAAGGTATAACACAAATCACTACTGCTACCACCAATAATAATAATGACAAGGGAAATACAAGGAAAGGGAATACAACTGCTTGCCACCTGATACCAAGCCCGACCCAGCAGCAAACCCCCCTCTTCCAGGTCCCTGCCCTCAGTTTTCTACATCCTGGGCAAGATGTGCTGTGGCATGGAATACTTGTTTGGTCAGTTTGGGTCAGGTGTCCTGTCTCTGCTTCCTCCCGGCTTCCCCTCCTCCCTGGCAGAGCATGAGACTCAGAAAGTCCTTG
The DNA here is from genome assembly GCA_017639245.1 of Myiopsitta monachus. NCBI lineage: Eukaryota > Metazoa > Chordata > Aves > Psittaciformes > Psittacidae > Myiopsitta > Myiopsitta monachus. Next base: position 63,707,199 of record CM029920.1, read on the forward strand.
GTCAAACCAAACATTACCAAGCAGTAACCAAAAATATCAGTGTTATCAGTGCTGTTCCCAGGCTGAAAGTCAAAAAAACAGCGCTGCACCAGCTACCAAGAAGGAGAAAAATGACTGCTACTGCCGAACCTGTGACAGAGGTAAAGCTACCAGTGGACTGAGCCTGATACAAGTGAATAGGACAAAATATTATAAAAATGCGAAGGAAATATGTATGCTACAGAACTAACCCTCAGAAATTTCTTCTTGATGGTATGTGTCCTTCCCAGTAGATTCACTTTTGTGACAATGTGGTTCAGAATCCACAATTCACAGTGGGATCAGCCGGTGAAACCACCATGAAATACAGCATCAGTGTAGACAGCTCCAAATTCACATGATTTTTTGGTTTTCTACTGTAGCATATGATGTTATTCTGCTGTTTGTCTTCCCTTGACAAAAGCCCCTATGAAGCGCTATCACATCTCTCAGCAGTTTTTCACACTTCAGATACACCCTAGTTGTGGTAAACCAGCATCACTGAGAAGGTCTTAAAACTCTTTCCCACATTGTACTACATATGTCTGAACATGACACTCCACTTTCCAACTCATCTCAATTAAAAAAAAAAATATTTTATGTGTATTCAGTTTGTCCTACATTATAAAACTCATGGGTTGTAAAAAACATGCCTTTTTTTTTCTTGGCAGTTCTGAGGACATAATTGTTAACTTACATGATTTTATTATTAAAGAAATTACTTGAGCCTTACCTCTGTTTTTCAGAAAGAAAACATGCACACCATATTTTGATTATTGTTTTTTTATCCAGAACAGCAGATTTCTGACAAAATGCCTGCAGTACAGTGCAAAAGTAAGCACAAAAATAAATTCTATCTTAAAATAACAACAAAGAATTTAATGTGTTTACATACTGTGTTTAATCAAAAGAAGCCTTTTGGATAAAAAAACGGGAAATTGCTTCATCAAAATATTTATACAAGGGCGCAGAAGACAGGGAAACAGTGAAACACCTTTTGTAGTGTTCCTGTGAGATGTTGGAGGTATTGGCTGATTCAAGAGAACAGGTTTTCACATTAACGTTTCTGGTGAAACCTATCTTTCTTTTACTTCGTATTAGCTCCGATTAGAGCTAAATAGGGCACCATGTCCAAAGGTTTCATTATATTTCAAAGATGAAGCCGTTTAACGGGAAATAACTCCTAATCCAGAAACACTGCTGAGCGGCTACTTTGTGTTACTTGCTTGCTTTCAAAGCTAATTTACGCTAAGAAAATGTCTTTCAATTACCTCCATTTTGCACTACCCTGATGAAAAACCCTCTCTGGAACATGAATCCGCTGCCACTGTGACAGTACTCTCACAAGCAGCGTGTTAATTCGGAAGTAAAAATCAAAATCTCACTGTCCATCTTAGCGTGCAATCGGAAAACTCAGAAATTATTGGCTTCCCTGAAACTCATTTTAACTCCCAGCTAAAGGAAACGCCGAGAGACAAAAATACCTTCTGTCCGTAGCACGAATGTCAAGAAACGGGACGCCTCAATCACGTTTTTTTAACGAAAAACACACTTTTTTGAGGAGGAAGAAACACAAACCGAGACGCAGAGCGCGGGACGGCGGGGCCGGCCTGTGGCGGCAACGCACCAATCAGGGCTCGGGAGCTGCTATAAATGGGGGAAGCTGCCACAAGTGCTACAGTCGTGGTGTTGCTGTTTTTGCGTTGTTGTCATGTCGGAGACTGCTTCCGGTTGCCGCTGCTGAGGCAGCACCGGCAGTCGCGGCCCCTGCTGCTAAAGGGGTTGCCAAGAAGCCGAAAAAAGCGGCGGCTGGCTCCAAAGCCCGGAAACCCGCCGGCCCTAGCGTCACCGAGCTGATCACCAAGGCTGTGTCCGTCTCCAAGGAACGCAAGGGGCTCTCTCTCGCCGCGCTCAAGAAGGCATTGGCTGCTGGTGGCTACGATGTGGAGAAAAACAACAGCCGCATCAAGCTGGGGCTTAAGAGTCTTGTTAGTAAAGGTACGCTGGTGCAGACTAAGGGCACTGGTGCCTCTGGCTCTTTCCGCCTTAGTAAAAAGCCGGGAGAAGTGAAAGAAAAAGCTCCGAAGAAGCGAACAGCTGCAGCCAAACCCAAGAAGCCGGCAGCTAAGAAACCCACCAGCGCGGCTAAGAAGCCCAAGAAAGCGGTGACAGCGAAGAAGAGCCCTAAGAAAGTGAAGAAGCCCGCTGCCAAGAAGGCGGCTAAGAGCCCCAAGAAGGCGGCTAAGGTTGCCAAGCCCAAGAAGGGAGCAGCAGCTAAGAGTCCAGCCAGGGCAAAGGCGGTGAAGTCTAAAGCAGTTAAGCCGAAGGCGACTAAGCCTAAACCAGCCAAGGCAAAGCGGGCGGCGCCTAAGAAGAAGTAAGTCCCCGTGGAGGAAAGTTTCTGTTCCGCACTTAAACCCAACGGCTCTTTTAAGAGCCACCAAATTTTTCTCAAAAAGGGCTGAAATGCAAGGGGAGGGGTTATTTTGATTTTTAAAGTCACACCCAATGCATTAAACGTCATCAAATCTGCTGTGACAGGAACTTCGGGAACGGCAGGCATTTGGTGCTGCTGCAATGATTACTTTTAACACTTTGCGAACTTCGTGTGGGCAGCAGTATGAGAAAAAGGTAGGTAGTTTGGTTTATCTACTGCACGACCGAAAAAACAACGCCAGAAAAATCCTGAAGACTTTCTGAGAAACATGCTAGCGATTTAGCCCTTCAAGGGATACAGTGGGTGGCTCTTAAAAGAGCCTTTGGGTTTCTCTAGAGGAAAAAAATCTTCCCAGACGTTGCTCTTAGATAATCACTTGGCTTTAGCCTTGTGGCTGTCGGTCTTTTTGGGCAGCAGCACGGCCTGGATGTTGGGCAGCACACCGCCCTGCGCGATCGTCACCTTGCCCAGCAGCTTGTTGAGCTCCTCGTCGTTGCGGATGGCGAGCTGCAAGTGCCGCGGGATGATGCGCGTCTTCTTGTTGTCGCGGGCCGCGTTGCCCGCCAGCTCCAGGATCTCGGCCGTCAGGTACTCCAGCACGGCTGCCAGGTACACCGGGGCGCCGGCGCCCACCCGCTCCGCGTAGTTGCCCTTGCGCAGCAGGCGGTGGACGCGGCCCACGGGGAACTGCAGTCCTGCCCGCGAGGAGCGCGACTTGGCCTTGGCACGCGCCTTCCCGCCCTGCTTCCCGCGCCCGGACATCTTCACAGCAAACTCTCACCCTAGAGCCAAACCCCGCTTAAGAAACGAAATCACCTTCCCACCGCGCCCTTATATCCCTTCTCGGCGAGAGGAGGCAATTGCGATAGGCTGAGAACGCAACACTGCAAAACCAGCCAATGGAAACGCGGATCGAACTCTAACCAATAGCCATGAAGCACTAAGAGCTAGGATTGCAAGTAGCTGCTCTCAGCCAATAGAGACGAAGTGTTGAGGAGCCTCTAATTTGCATACGGTCCCTATAAAGGGAGGGCGCTCACGCTTGCTTCTTCGCGTCCGATATCGTTTGCTGTTGGAGAGCTGTGGTGTGGCGTTGCGAAAAATGCCTGAGCCGGCGAAGTCAGCCCCCGCGCCCAAGAAAGGCTCTAAGAAAGCGGTGACCAAGACTCAGAAGAAAGGCGACAAGAAGCGCAAGAAGAGCCGCAAGGAGAGTTATTCTATCTACGTGTACAAGGTGCTGAAGCAGGTGCACCCCGACACGGGCATTTCTTCTAAGGCCATGGGCATCATGAACTCCTTCGTTAACGACATCTTCGAGCGCATCGCCGGCGAAGCCTCGCGCCTGGCGCACTACAACAAGCGCTCCACCATCACTTCTCGGGAGATCCAGACGGCCGTGCGGCTCCTGCTGCCGGGTGAGCTGGCCAAGCATGCGGTTTCCGAGGGTACCAAGGCTGTCACCAAGTACACCAGTTCCAAGTAGAGCAGTTTAGTTCTCCTTTTTTAACCCAAAGGCTCTTTTAAGAGCCACCCACTTTCTCAGTAAAGGAGCTGTCTGATTTTTGGCTGGTCCAGGTTCTTTACTAGTAAGAGACGAATTATGGTGCGAAAATAATGGCGTTAAAGGGATCGGGGTGTACTTAATGAATCCACAGTAGAGGACAAGAACTTGTAGCTCCCTACAGATACGCACCTCTGCATGCGACTTGGGGGTTGCGGGTTAATGGGGGAGAACATTGTAGCGTTCTCTTTAAAAGCCTGAAATAAAGGTGCTCCTCTTCTTCCCCGTGAGATACTGTATCAGGACGTTTTGAGTCGGGGGTGTCCAAAGGACAAACTTCGCAGGGTGAACGTGTAATTTTCTTAGCATAAAGCTCCAATCCGGGCCGGCCTGCGGTCTCATGGGTGACAAGAGAAAGCAGCCGAGAGGTTTTCACGGCGTTCTCGATCCGTGCAGTCCCGCCTGCGATCCTGAGACCCGTTTTGCCGCTTCCCCCAGGCTCTGGTCGACGTCTTCCTCCGCTGTCCCGCTACTTTTCCGCCCCGTGGATCCTGCAGCCGAGCAGCCCGCGGGAGCACGGGGCTGGCGGCGGTATCCGGAGCCGCGCAGCTACCGGGCAGGCTCCGACCTGAGTGAGAACTGCACGTATCTCCCGGCAGGCGCTCGCGGCCCGGCGCTGAGCACCTGCAGGAAGACGTGGATTGGCCGCGGTAGCGCTCGCGGTTCGGCGCCCGTGTTCGCTTCACTAAGGTGCGCTGCTCCGCCCAGCACTGCTCCGACCAGAGCCGGGATTCACAACAGGTCGCGGCAGCAGCCGGCGAACGTTTGCTTTGAGCGCGTACCGCGAGCTCTGTACAGAGCGCTGTTACCGAGAGGGACGAAACAGAGAACTGACGCGGGGCAGAAAGACTGTCGTGTGAAAGAGCCTTTGCCAGCAGTCCCCGTGCCGGGAAGTAGGGAGGACAGGGCCGGTAGGGGCAAATGGGATTCGGAAGAAGCCGAGTCTGAAGCCTAGGCGGCGGGACCCTCTTACATCGGTCGCTTACAGATGTCCCTGTGGCCCCACCGCCTCTCGGACCGCAGTTCGTGGGGACGGTGAACCGCGAGGAAGCCGGCGCTAAAGCGCGCTGGAGGGCCGGAAAAGAGCGAACGCCCGCGCCGCGGAAGGAGAGGGATCGGCGGGCCGGGGCGGTAGCTGTGGAGATAGAGGGGGCGGGACCGGGAGAGTGAAGGGAGGGGTTTTCCCGCCACGGAGGCGCGAGCTTTTCGAACGGTCAAGTCGCCCAATGGCAGCCGGCCGCGCTCCAGAAGGCCAATCGGCGGGGAGACTCGGCTATAAATGCCGGCGCCGGGGAGTCGCTGTTGCGACTTGCTTTGTCCGAAGTGGGGCTCGTTGGGGGGGGGTGGTGCTGAGCGATGGCGCGTACGAAGCAGACTGCGCGTAAATCAACCGGCGGGAAGGCGCCCCGCAAGCAGCTGGCCACCAAGGCGGCTCGTAAGAGCGCGCCGGCCACGGGCGGCGTGAAGAAGCCGCACCGGTACCGTCCCGGCACGGTGGCGCTGCGCGAGATCCGGCGCTACCAGAAGTCGACGGAGCTGCTGATCCGCAAGCTGCCCTTCCAGCGCCTGGTGCGCGAGATCGCGCAGGACTTCAAGACCGACCTGCGCTTCCAGAGCTCGGCCGTGATGGCGCTGCAGGAGGCGAGCGAGGCCTACCTGGTGGGGCTCTTCGAGGACACCAACCTGTGTGCCATCCACGCCAAGCGCGTCACCATCATGCCCAAGGACATCCAGCTGGCTCGGCGCATCCGCGGCGAGCGCGCCTGAGGCTCCTGCTGCAACCTCTCTAGCAGAAGCACCGAGGCAGCCGAATAGACCCAAAGGCTCTTTTAAGAGCCACTCCATGCACAGTTAAAAGCGCTGGTTTCATGGAAGTTTTCTATTTATGGTGATTTAAGATATACAATAGTAGCAAGTACACAAAGAATGCTGAAGGCATTGCGAGGATTGATACCTATGTTACCATGTAAAGCCAAGTGGTACAGCTCTTTTCAGTGCCCATGAAGTGGCTCTTAAAAGAGCCTTTGGGTCTATTCGGCTGCCTCGGTGCTTCTGCTAGAGAGGTTGCAGCAGGAGCCTCAGGCGCGCTCGCCGCGGATGCGCCGAGCCAGCTGGATGTCCTTGGGCATGATGGTGACGCGCTTGGCGTGGATGGCACACAGGTTGGTGTCCTCGAAGAGCCCCACCAGGTAGGCCTCGCTCGCCTCCTGCAGCGCCATCACGGCCGAGCTCTGGAAGCGCAGGTCGGTCTTGAAGTCCTGCGCGATCTCGCGCACCAGGCGCTGGAAGGGCAGCTTGCGGATCAGCAGCTCCGTCGACTTCTGGTAGCGCCGGATCTCGCGCAGCGCCACCGTGCCGGGACGGTACCGGTGCGGCTTCTTCACGCCGCCCGTGGCCGGCGCGCTCTTACGAGCCGCCTTGGTGGCCAGCTGCTTGCGGGGCGCCTTCCCGCCGGTTGATTTACGCGCAGTCTGCTTCGTACGCGCCATCGCTCAGCACCACCCCCCCCCAACGAGCCCCACTTCGGACAAAGCAAGTCGCAACAGCGACTCCCCGGCGCCGGCATTTATAGCCGAGTCTCCCCGCCGATTGGCCTTCTGGAGCGCGGCCGGCTGCCATTGGGCGACTTGACCGTTCGAAAAGCTCGCGCCTCCGTGGCGGGAAAACCCCTCCCTTCACTCTCCCGGTCCCGCCCCCTCTATCTCCACAGCTACCGCCCCGGCCCGCCGATCCCTCTCCTTCCGCGGCGCGGGCGTTCGCTCTTTTCCGGCCCTCCAGCGCGCTTTAGCGCCGGCTTCCTCGCGGTTCACCGTCCCCACGAACTGCGGTCCGAGAGGCGGTGGGGCCACAGGGACATCTGTAAGCGACCGATGTAAGAGGGTCCCGCCGCCTAGGCTTCAGACTCGGCTTCTTCCGAATCCCATTTGCCCCTACCGGCCCTGTCCTCCCTACTTCCCGGCACGGGGACTGCTGGCAAAGGCTCTTTCACACGACAGTCTTTCTGCCCCGCGTCAGTTCTCTGTTTCGTCCCTCTCGGTAACAGCGCTCTGTACAGAGCTCGCGGTACGCGCTCAAAGCAAACGTTCGCCGGCTGCTGCCGCGACCTGTTGTGAATCCCGGCTCTGGTCGGAGCAGTGCTGGGCGGAGCAGCGCACCTTAGTGAAGCGAACACGGGCGCCGAACCGCGAGCGCTACCGCGGCCAATCCACGTCTTCCTGCAGGTGCTCAGCGCCGGGCCGCGAGCGCCTGCCGGGAGATACGTGCAGTTCTCACTCAGGTCGGAGCCTGCCCGGTAGCTGCGCGGCTCCGGATACCGCCGCCAGCCCCGTGCTCCCGCGGGCTGCTCGGCTGCAGGATCCACGGGGCGGAAAAGTAGCGGGACAGCGGAGGAAGACGTCGACCAGAGCCTGGGGGAAGCGGCAAAACGGGTCTCAGGATCGCAGGCGGGACTGCACGGATCGAGAACGCCGTGAAAACCTCTCGGCTGCTTTCTCTTGTCACCCATGAGACCGCAGGCCGGCCCGGATTGGAGCTTTATGCTAAGAAAATTACACGTTCACCCTGCGAAGTTTGTCCTTTGGACACCCCCGACTCAAAACGTCCTGATACAGTATCTCACGGGGAAGAAGAGGAGCACCTTTATTTCAGGCTTTTAAAGAGAACGCTACAATGTTCTCCCCCATTAACCCGCAACCCCCAAGTCGCATGCAGAGGTGCGTATCTGTAGGGAGCTACAAGTTCTTGTCCTCTACTGTGGATTCATTAAGTACACCCCGATCCCTTTAACGCCATTATTTTCGCACCATAATTCGTCTCTTACTAGTAAAGAACCTGGACCAGCCAAAAATCAGACAGCTCCTTTACTGAGAAAGTGGGTGGCTCTTAAAAGAGCCTTTGGGTTAAAAAAGGAGAACTAAACTGCTCTACTTGGAACTGGTGTACTTGGTGACAGCCTTGGTACCCTCGGAAACCGCATGCTTGGCCAGCTCACCCGGCAGCAGGAGCCGCACGGCCGTCTGGATCTCCCGAGAAGTGATGGTGGAGCGCTTGTTGTAGTGCGCCAGGCGCGAGGCTTCGCCGGCGATGCGCTCGAAGATGTCGTTAACGAAGGAGTTCATGATGCCCATGGCCTTAGAAGAAATGCCCGTGTCGGGGTGCACCTGCTTCAGCACCTTGTACACGTAGATAGAATAACTCTCCTTGCGGCTCTTCTTGCGCTTCTTGTCGCCTTTCTTCTGAGTCTTGGTCACCGCTTTCTTAGAGCCTTTCTTGGGCGCGGGGGCTGACTTCGCCGGCTCAGGCATTTTTCGCAACGCCACACCACAGCTCTCCAACAGCAAACGATATCGGACGCGAAGAAGCAAGCGTGAGCGCCCTCCCTTTATAGGGACCGTATGCAAATTAGAGGCTCCTCAACACTTCGTCTCTATTGGCTGAGAGCAGCTACTTGCAATCCTAGCTCTTAGTGCTTCATGGCTATTGGTTAGAGTTCGATCCGCGTTTCCATTGGCTGGTTTTGCAGTGTTGCGTTCTCAGCCTATCGCAATTGCCTCCTCTCGCCGAGAAGGGATATAAGGGCGCGGTGGGAAGGTGATTTCGTTTCTTAAGCGGGGTTTGGCTCTAGGGTGAGAGTTTGCTGTGAAGATGTCCGGGCGCGGGAAGCAGGGCGGGAAGGCGCGTGCCAAGGCCAAGTCGCGCTCCTCGCGGGCAGGACTGCAGTTCCCCGTGGGCCGCGTCCACCGCCTGCTGCGCAAGGGCAACTACGCGGAGCGGGTGGGCGCCGGCGCCCCGGTGTACCTGGCAGCCGTGCTGGAGTACCTGACGGCCGAGATCCTGGAGCTGGCGGGCAACGCGGCCCGCGACAACAAGAAGACGCGCATCATCCCGCGGCACTTGCAGCTCGCTATCCGCAACGACGAGGAGCTCAACAAGCTGCTGGGCAAGGTGACGATCGCGCAGGGCGGTGTGCTGCCCAACATCCAGGCCGTGCTGCTGCCCAAAAAGACCGACAGCCACAAGGCTAAAGCCAAGTGATTATCTAAGAGCAACGTCTGGGAAGATTTTTTTCCTCTAGAGAAACCCAAAGGCTCTTTTAAGAGCCACCCACTAATCCAGAAAAAGAGCGTGAATTTCGTTAAATATAGGAGGTTAGCTATAGCATTTTTTCTGAGTTCTTGGCTGAAACTGATCGTGGAACGCTCGCTCGCGTGTTGGGGTCGTAATTTTCCGTGCACAGTAGTGCGTTGCAGGTACCACGTCCACCCGTGTCCCCACCGCAACTCGAGACCGGAAGCTAAGGTTGTGCTTTCGGGATGCCTGTCTGCTCTGCTGTGGCAGCCAATCCCCGCCTCGTGTGGGCTTTATGAAGTCATCAGCGCGAATATTCCCTCCCTGGATAAGCGGAAGGAACTTTTAAGGCAGCCCTGTAATCACGTCTGCTCTTTCACCTCCCGAGTGGGAACACTAACACTGCCCTTCCCCTACAACCCTCCAATTATAACACATCCCCTGTATTTCAGCCCTTTTTGAAAAAAGGTGGGTGGCTCTGAAAAGAGCCGTTGGGTTTAAGTGCGGGGCAAAACTTCCACAAGGGCTTACTTCTTGAGCGCCGCCCTTTTCGCCTTGGCCGCTTTAGGCTTAGTCGCCTTCAGCTTGGCTGCTTTAGGCTTCACCGCCTTCGCCTTGGCTGGACTCTTTGCTGCTACAGCTACCTTCTTAAGCTTCGCAACCTTAATCGCCTTCTTGGGGCTCTTGGCCGCCTTCTTGGCCGCAGCAGCCGCCGGCTTCTTCACTTTCTTGGGGCTCTTCTTCGCTGTCACCGTCTTCTTAGGCTTCTTAACGGCGCTGGTGGGCTTCTTGGCTGCCGGCTTCTTGGGTTTGGCCGCAGCTGCTCGCTTCTTGGGAGCCTTTTCTTTCACTTCTCCCGGCTTTTTACTGAGGCGGAAAGAGCCAGAAGCACCAATGCCTTTGGTCTGCACCAAAGTGCCTCTGCTAATAAGACTCTTGAGCCCCAGCTTGATGCGGCTGTTGTTCTTCTCCACATCGTAGCCGCCGGCGGCCAGCGCCTTCTTGAGCGCGGCGAGGGACAGCCCCTTGCGTTCCTTGGAAGCAGACACAGCCTTGGTGATCAGCTCGGTGACGCTAGGGCCCGCGGGTTTCCGGGCTTTGGAGCCGCCCGCCACCTTCTTCGACTTCTTGGCAGTAGATTTGCCGGCAGGAGCCGGCGCAGCAGCAGGCGCAGCAACAGGAGCACTCTCCGACATGACGGCCGAGAAACAGCCGGCGTTAGCGGTGGCGCCCCTATTTATAGCAGCGCGGCGCGCAGTGATTGGTGCCTGTTGGCCGTCCCGCCTCGCCACCTCCCCGGGCTCCGCGCTCTGGGTTGTGTTTCTTCGGGCAAGATAAAATGGTTTTTTTCTACTTTATCTGCCATAAGCTCGCCCCATTTGCGCAGGCGGGGGCAGCGGAAGGGCCTACTTTCGACTGTCGGTGTTTTGTCGCGAAAAGAGTAGAGTTTGGGTAGACAGGAGGCGATAAATCCCGAGTCGTGGAACCGAACTGACGTCCAGAGAGGGAAAGTTTTGTTTTCCTTTGTAAATAAAAAAAAATCCTTTAAAGTTAACGTGCGGCAGAACACTCAGTATTAATCTTTAGGGGGTCTTTTCTGAGTCAGAGAAGAAAGCGAATAGTTAGAATCTCATTCTTTAAAATAAAATGCTTTCAAAGAGAGTGAGGTAACACAGAGTGCCCCGAGCCGTGCCTCCGCTTCTCTCACGGTAGTTTATTACCTCTAGCTGCTGCGAAACGCTCGATTTCCCGGGTGCTTCGAAAGCTAAAGTTTACGGAGACTATGGGTGAAATAATAGCGCATACTTTATTTACCTCAGAATGGCCTGCTTTCTTTGCAACCCTTTGCTGTCCTTCACATAGCAAAAGGCTCTTTGATTTTAATGGGATAAATAGGGACACGAATAAGAAAAATGACAGGTTAGCACCAAATCACTGACCTTCGTGTAAGTCTCTAACATACAGAAACAGACCACAGTCTAAATAAGGCAGATAGTGCTATTTGTGTAAAATCTGTGAGTATGATTCAGTAAGATGGAGAAAAAACTGGCAGAGATTGAGTCTTCAAGAGATGTAATAGTACCATTTTCCTATTTTGGTGCCAAGCTACGAAGAAAAATCACAATTTTTGCTCACTGCTCTTCTGCTATGTTACAGGTCAACTCACAGCAGTTTCTGTATATAAAACCTGCAGTACAAAGTCATGCAAAGCTGTTTATGTGCAATGTGCTGACTTTATCAGCATGCACACCTCCTTGCCAGCTAAATGTCTGTATATATTTTTGTGTCTCTGGCAGGAGTTCGTAATTCATTTACCTTAAAGTTTAATGGCCATAAGCCAGTTTAGCATCATCGTGTTGCTACTGCATTTTTACTTGATGTCTACAAACTGCACTTGCACAGTTTAAGTATGATGTTGAACACATGATCAGCTTCAGTATTTCAATGAAGTGAAAGATCTGTGACTGGAAATATCATCTCATTCCTCTCTGTCATTCCACTACAGGGAAGGCAAATGAACCTCTTGAAGATTTTGGGTGACCCTTCATCTTCAATTAATTCACAAAGTCCCACTCTTTAAAACTTCATATGGGCAGTTTGATGCTTTCTCCATATTTATGGTAAAAGGGCTTTAGAAAAATTAATATTTTTCTCTCACTTATGATTTCTTTCTAACTCTTCTTCATTGCTGAGATCTCCTAGCTAAGGAGTTATTCTTGAGACAGTGAGGGGAGATGAGGTATCAAATTCAGCAAATCTGGATCTGGGCTTTCAAAGCTTCCCTGTAAGCAGGATGGCTTATAAAGCAGTGTTAACTGGGAATTTTATAAAGGCGAGAGAACTTGACCGTAACACATTTACTTCAAGTCATAATAGGGTGCATAAAGAACTGAGCATTGAAATTACTGTCTCCTAAAATTTCCTCAAATTAGGTGGATGACTATGTCTGCTCTGTCTTATCTAGGTCAGGTAAAAGCTCTGATGTCCTTCAAAAACTAAACTTGTGGTCCTGTCTGCAAACTGAATCTTTTTATACTCACTAACTCTTTTCACATTACTAATGCTAATACTGAAGCTTTTCTAACTCGCAATAAAACTATTTCCCCCAATCTCTGCAACTCATATTTTGCAAGAGTAATCATGCAGCACAATAGCACATTTTCCTCTAATTCATGATTGGATATTCTCAAGACTGTTCCCCTTACACACACATAGTCAGATGGAATAAGATCTGTGATTAAACCCTGTATAGCCGTGACAGCTATAACAGTAACCATCTCCAAAGGAAAAGCCTCTCAGTATGTGCCAGAGCAACACTGCAGCACTTTGTAGTAGTCCTTGTCTTACTCTACTTTTGAGGCTACCAATCTCCATCAAATGTTAAATGGCCATTTTGCAATTCAAAGCTGGGTTTTGTAATTATTTTAAGTTCTACTTAATGATTTTCCACTTCCATGTTTACTTCATTATTTCCTTCCCTTGTTGTTAAGAAGACCATATACTCCCATTACCATCTCATAAACAATCACACCATGTGTATTAGGGGGAGGATGCAGAAATAGCAGAGAAAAATCAATGCATACAAGGAAAGCTGAATAGTGTTACCTCATTCAGTAATGAATACACAAGGACCGTGATTCACCCTACTCCCCCAAGTACTGCCATTTCTTGTGTGGTTAGCAGCACAAAAAGCCTGAAGTTATGCACCAGGGGTCCTTGCTCTAGTTATGATCAAGCTCACTTAGGATACATGGAAGTAGTACACATTTCCCTGCAATGCAGACACAAAAAAAGGAGCAGACAGGAAGGACACTTGCTGAGAGAGATTCTCCCTCCCTCAAACACTTGCCATCAAAATTAGAGCAAGCTTTGCTGCCTCACCTTAGAAGAGGTGACTGTCAAGAACCTGTCAAGACCTCAGTGGTGTTTATGTTGTTCATCTCTACATGCTCTGTCAGTTTGTCAGAAATATCTGGTAGAGTAACAAAGAACATTTTTTGGCAGTGTTACCAACACGAGCCAGTTCAGACTGCAGGGCTAGATCAAAAGCCTCTTTAGAGTGCTTCCAGCCAGCATGAAATGTATAGATTATGATAACCACTAACATGTGCCTACTAACTTGAAAAAAAGTATAGTAATTTAAACCAAACTTAATACATGCAAGACAGAAAGCAAATCTTTGCAAGATCAGGGTAATTTTCCATTTATTGCATATCCTTTAAGTGATACTTAACCTGGCACTAGGTAACAAAGTGTAGAGGCCACTGTAGATGACATTACAAGTCCTAGGAAGAGCACCTTACAGAGGTTCAGTATTCAGCTTTTGTAAACATACTGAGGATAATTCTTCCTGAACTGTTTGCTTCATTTCTTCCCGTTCCTTACGACTTTTCCACATGAGTATCTAACTGCACTGCATTTATTCATGTCACATTGCTTACCTTCCTCAAATACACAAAGCCCATCCCCATTTTGGAGGTGGGAGAACTGAGAGTTGCTTGTTCACATTTCTTAAAGGTATAGCTACTTAGATCCTCCAGTTTTTGTCTGCTTTGGGTTTTCCACCCTCCTCCTGCTGAGACCTAGCTATACATGTTAACTCTCACCATTTCCTATCAGCAGAAAAACAGTTCAGAGATGACGCATCTAATTTCACGGGGGGGGGGGGGGGGGAGGGAAACCGAAACAAAAACCCACCAACCCACAAAATATAAAACCTGTTCAAAATGAAATGAGTTTTTCTCCTCATTTAAATTTTTAATTTGTCACAAACCTCAGCTCACTCCTGTACGCACACAGGCCAGACCAGGATATCAGTCTGCAGGCGAGGACAGGATCAGGCCTGGTGAGGGGCTCTGGGGTCAGACACAGCCCTGGACATTAGGCACCTTCCTAGTGCAGAGGGGCCATGGCCAGGCAGGGCTGTGGGGAACTGGAGACTGGCCCTGTTGCTGCATTGCTGGGGTAGGGACTGAAGACCCTGTGGGGGCTGAAATGGGATCCTGGGACCTGGGTAGGGTGGGAGGAGTGACCAGGATATGCTAGGAAAAGAACAGCCCAGGAAATGCTGGGAAGGGTCTGCCCTGACAGGACCCCTCCTTGGTGTAACAGGGACTATAAAATGTTCTCAAAGCTCCTGCTTCAATATCTATCTAGACACAGACAATAAAGAGTGACTTTGGCCAAGTCACATGCAAATGTTTGATTACAGACCTGTAATTTCACTTATTAAAAAACTCTACTGCCACTTCTACAAATAATCATTGATATTGGATGTAGTCACCAGCTTTAGGTTCAAGACAGCTGAGAATAACAGTTCCTGCACCTCAGTTTTGTGATTCCCAACTCTTTTGTCATCAAACATGTCAAAATGTGGGAATGGCTTGGCTTGGAATAGGACCAGCAGTGGTCAGCTGGATCTGAACCACCCTTCTACCTTCACTTCATTGACCCTCACAAGGAAATATCTCAAGAGATTTTGGACTAGCAGCAGTCAGCTTCAGTTGCTAGACTGTCCTTTTAAATAACAGCATTTCCACCCACTCCAGCACAGTCACAAAGCCTCAAAGAGGCCAGAAGAAAAAGCCCTTTGTTCCACCTTTCCGCTGCTATCTGGAGAAAATGCTGACCCACAGTTTTGATCTGGGTGACCATGTATATGTCTCTCTACTAAGTACTGGTGGGAGTTTCCATTCTTTCCCTTTGCACTCTGAACCATGACACTCACATCACAGTGGTGCCTCAGCCAGTTTTGTTTTCCTCTAAAGAAGTTGGTCTCAAAGTTCTGGTGGCGTACAGCCCTTGAGGCTCACCTGCTCCCCGTAGGTGTCCACCCTGGGCAAGGAAAGGATAATTGCCTTTACTTGCTATCAGCAGCTAAGCATATTAGCTGTGCTCTGATTAATCTAGACACATATGAGCTGCCTTTTGGATGTAACTAACCTCTTGGGTGCTGTGACCCATGGTCTGGGAAAAGACTGGCTTGCAGAAGAGGACTCACTAGATTCAGGAAGCTCTGCAGCCTCCATGGAAAGATCCTGCATTAATAGCTTTTCTCCTCCCTTACTTTACAAAATTGATTCTTCTTACTTCCTTTTTTCCACTGTCAGTGACCTCACAGTGGCTCAGCATTGGTGGACAAACATCCTTGAGGGAGAATAGATTTGCCCCTTTCCCTGTGTTGCAGGAGGGCAGGGTCTGAAAGATGACTTTCCCTGCACTTTTGCTAGAGGACGCTGGGATGCAGAGTCTGCAAAGGAAAGGAGCCGTTTGGCACAGATGTCCAGCAGCTGAAGGCTGCCCTGAGGTAAGCGCTAAAACAGCAGCGGACGGCAGTGACCTGTGAAAACAGAGGAGCTGCATGGAGCTGGGCAAGCAGACATCTTCAGAGAAGACCTGGAGGAAGAGGAATTCTTCTGATGGGTTGCTTTGCCACTTTATGAACATATGTAGGGTGTGTTATGTGTAAAGTGCTTCGTTTTGGAAACCTGAATACACACATCTCTTGTTCCTTTTCCACTAAACTGCTCTGGCAGGTTTGAGCTGATGAACTGCTTCTAATAGGTTTTTAAAACTTATCTGAATGAAGCAATCTCTTTCCTTATTGCTGGCATGTATTACAGCTATCCCATCCCTTCCATATTCAGAAAAAAACCCTAAATTTCATCCTGGGGCCTTTTGAGATAAAAATTTCTGTTGGCCTAATGATGCCTTTTCCAAGAAATATAAACACAAGGGTGTTGTGGTCTTGAAGGCTGAATTAATATTCCTCGCATCAAGTTCTCTAGAATCAGAAGTATGAAATACACTTAAAAATGGGAAAGCCTCACTCTCCAATCTTGAAGAGGCCCGGAACAAGGGATCTTAAAGTCATAGCCAGATCAGCATTACAAAAGCTGTGCTAGGTCACAGAGCAGCCCCAAGGAGCAAACACTGATCTGAAATGGAGGCCACCTACATTCACCATTTGATTCTGCAGAGAAAGCAATGAGCAAACCACCAGATCCCACCTCTTATCTGCCTCCACATGAGTTCCTCTCAAGCTTGTTGAGATTGCTGCAGAAAAGCAAGAAAGTATGAATTGTCTGTAGCTTCACATCAGTAATCAGAGGTCCTGCATCCAAACTGGTGTGATTTTTGAGTATACATCAGGAAATGAGTCAGCCACCGTATGCTTCCTGAAATAACAAAGGTGGCAAGAAGTAGGCAGCCTGATCACCAGTGCCTACTTACAGTCTACTAAGCTAAGGAGGAAAAGACTCCTACTTAGGAGGAGATTTTGAGGAAAGAGACTGCTTTCTGCCGGGATCCTTCGTGACAACCCACCGTGGAAAGACCTGCCCTTAGTGTCTCAGATACAATGCCTGGTCTGTACTAAAGCTGAAAGAAGGATGCTCATGTTCAGACACCTCTCTAAAAAGGCATAAAATAGAGCAACATATTTGCTTTCTGAAACGTGGTCCAGCTCCCTGACTGTGCTGTGTTCAAGCAAGGGCTAATCCTCCCAGCTGTTTCTTTGAGCTTATTTTTAACAAGCTCAAAGTTTCCAAAGTGCCAAAGTGTACCAGCAAAATGTGACAGTGTTCTGTTTTGTTCCCCAGGCTTTGAGCCCTAATGCTGAGACAATCCCAGCACTGATTTGGTTCCCTAACCTCTTTCAGTGCCAATGTCTTGTCCTTGGTAACACTGTCCTGGAAAATGTCACTACTTGTTGGCTTTTTCCCACACCTCACTTTAAAAGCTCACTTATAACCATCTGCATGTTCATAGCCTGAAGCAGATATCTCTTTTGATCCAGATGAAGTCCATCCCTTCTGTGAAAGTGCTCTGTAGTACAGAAGTGTTCCCAGCTTCTGCTGAAACCTTATTCTAAGCCAGGTTATGAAATTACCATCTGTGTCCCTCCCTGGTCCTAAGCCGCAAACTGGGAACTTTTTGACAGCAGGAGAGCATAAACACTCTGGTTTCACCTTCTTCCCCTGGAGCTTGCAATTCTAACCAAAGCTTTTCTCCTTCCTTTCTTTGCCACAGGTACTGAGGTAGTTCTCTCTGGCTTATCCTAGAAGCCACTCATGTACCCTGTGAAGTTTGTCATCTTCACGTCCTTCCCCAGAGTATTGGAAAACTCCTCTGGCCCCTGTTCTTCCCCACCTGTGTTTCAAAACAAGTAGTAAGGCTGGAAAGCTGGATGCTGGATCTAGTATGTGTGCACAAAGTGGGGACAGGTGGGTGCTAAAAGAGCCCTGTTTAGGATACTATAAGGACCATACATTGTAGAAGAGGGTTCTGTTATATGGTGTGGAGCTTCTATGCACAACGCACCATGACCCTGTATGTACATAGAAATGGTGTACTTCAAACTGGTAGCCTACTCCAGGGTTGTTCTCTGGAGCAGTTCCTCCCAAATAACGTGGATGTGTCCTCTAACCAGAAATGGGATGGGGAAAGTGAATGGGAGAGCTCATACGGTGAGGTGATGGGCCACAAAATAATCTATGAAAAGCTGTCTTAAAAACTAAATTAAACATGTAGCCATGTGTAGCCTGTGAGGAAATAAAGAGGAAACTACCTTCCACGCAAGCATCTGTTATACACAGTACTTGTGTGGACTGTGATGCTGATGTGAGCAGGAGTCATAAGAGTGGTCCTTGGTAATCTGATTCTGTCCTGGTGGAGTTTAGGGTTTCCCTTTCCCCAGAGCCCCCAATGTCAAGGAGCTCAAAGGAAATGCTCGTTTTAAGATGTTGGTTTGAGTTTATTTTAACAGAATCTTTCTTCAAAGTAGGGGGCTTTGGGAGGTATTTCAGGGGAGAATCTCCTCATCTTATCCTACCAATTTCCAGCTGCCACCAGAAGAGCATGTTCTGTCAGTGAGAAGCAAACTGTAAGGTAGAACCTGTTGTGGGCTGTCCCCAGTGACAACAGGGTTTATCTTGGCTCCATCCAACCTGAGGAGATACAAACAGCTTTGCTGTTCTTTATAGGGCTTGTCCTAGGCCAAGCTCATCTTGTCTCAAAAACCATGTTTCTCTTTACTGTTTGCGTCTGAGGTGGGTTAGAAAAAAATCAAGGAATAGCTAAAGAAATATCATTATTATTATTATTATTATTATTATTATTATTATTATTATTATTGTTTGCTTACTTTGTTTGATTTTGGAGTGGTAAAAAAGAGGTACTACCTGATCTTTCAGATACTACCAGCGAGGTTCACTACCCCTCCAAGCCTTCTGTACCTCCCAGAATTATGCCATTTTTAGATAGCATCTTAAAAACTGCACGTTTGCAAACCAAAGGGTCACTCAGCCATGTCGTACCCTTATGGCTTCTATGTTATGCTGGTTATGCAGGGCGTATCTGCAGATGCAGGGAAACGTGTTCTCTCCCAGTTTTCCTTTCCTCCTTCCCATGTCCTGGTCATTTGTTCACAGGGTTCAGGAAGTGGGATGAATCCAGCTGGGCCAAAAGCATCTGCTGACCAGCCCTATAGTCTTGTGAAATTGCTTCAGGGACACCAGGCACCAGAGCACTCAGGCACAGCACACAGCTGAACTAAGAGCATGGGAGAAATGCCAAGCTCACATCCTGGCTCTGAGCTGGCCAGCTTCTCTTCTTCTGGAAGCGCAAGCTCTCAGTCCTCACAGGCGTGGTGACTTGCTCTTGCCAGATCTCCCAACAGGTTTGGTACTATACTTGAAAGATGCCCTCAGCTCCTTCTCCAGTACTACCACCCCCTTTTAATAGTTTTCCCTTTGAAGAGGTTTGTATTACTGGTAGATATTCTTTCCAATCAGATCTGGGTAATAAGTGATTTCTGAGGTCCTCACACCACGTTATGCCTTCATGTAAATGCTAAAAAAAAGTACAAAAAAGATTTATTTGTCCTTTAGGCCATTTTCCTTTCTCCTTCTCTCTAAGCACACTGGCAATAGTACAGAATGTTTCTGATTATTTTTCCTAGCCTTGGTAGGTTACCGAGAGGAATCACCTTGCAGTTATCATATTTTGCGAATGGAAGACCTGAATTGAAAGTAAAGTCCTGGCTTGACAAAAATAATGATTTGAATTATTGCATTTGTGGTTGGCTTGTTTGGGGTGGGTTAATTTGTGAGTTGGTTTTTTTTGGGGGGGGAGGGAGGGGGTTGGTTTGTTTGGTTGGTTGGTTTTGTTGTTGGATTTGGTTTTTTTTAGCTCAGATTCAGCTATTTAAAACTGAATCTTAGTCTGGCTGGACCTAGAAGAAACCATTAGGACTGTGATGCAGTGATGTTATTCAACACGTGCCTTCTTTGCCTTCTGAAGTGTAGCTCCACAAAACCCTGTGTTCTTCTGTACGTATCCTCTGCTAATCCTGAAATATGACTGACAACTTGTCACAAGCATGAGGGAGGACTACATGCCAGGTACTGTACAGTGCAAGATCACCAAACCTATTGGTTTCTTTTTCCCCTGATGCCACAGGGTCACTCTATGAAAGAAGTGGCTGAAAACAGACAAAAGAATATACTTTTTTATACCACGAGTAATTGGGTAATTCTGGACTTTACTGTCCCAGGAGGTAATGGAGGCAGCTGGCGTCAGCAGGATCAAAATGTATCAGATAAATCCACGGAGAAGAGGGGCCTGTTTTCGGAGGGGGCAAGCAGGGAGGTACCATTGTGACCTGCTCTCTTCCACAATAGAATCTCCTGCTAGCACTGCAGGACACCAAGTGCTGGGTTACAGAGACCATCTCTGGCCCAGAGCAGTCTCGATAAGACAGGAAATTTGGAATTGAAGCATAAACCTAACAACCCTGGGCGACATTGAATGTGGCAGGAGGAAGATAAGGAATCGCTATCTATAATAAGTCACACATAATAGAGCAGGCGCCTGAAAGGGATGGACTGAGCCAGCCTTTGGGGAAGCCTTTGGGCTGTTTCTTCTCGGGCCTCTAGAGGGAGCTTCAGAAAGCGGAGAAACTGGCCGCATGTGAACTCTGCCGTTGGAGGGCTGAAATGAGAAGATGCGTCCTTGTCTGAAGTTCAAAGCAACAGTTTTTAACTTCTCCTGGACTTCTTCAGCCATTCGTGTGTCTGACACGTTTCTACATGAAACATGCCAGATGGAAGGGTTACCCAAATGTAATTAGTTTCATTATTTTGTTTTTATCACAGTGCATTTCTTACATGGAGTGTTTTCTGCTGAGCATTAAACCTGCTAGTAAAAGCTTAACAATATGAAATGAATCACAATTTAAAACCCCAAACAAACCAAAACCCTCAAAAAATAGGGCTTGCAAGTGTTTTAAAAAACTGAGAGGTCACATAAAAAATTTAGAGGAGTCCAGGATTTGGTCTTTCATCACAGTTCAAACCTCCCAACTTTTGATTCATCTTCTTCAAATGTAGTACCAGTTTCTATAAGGACTGAGGGTAAACTCTCTTCTTTGATGACGAAGGAATGCAACAGTGACACATGACTGTGATTATCCCAGGACAAGTCAAATCCCCCTTTATGAAATATGAGGGGTTTGAGCTGAATACTCCCAACATGAAGTCAGCATCATTGGTAAAACTGGCATGGAATCAACATGCAGACCTGCAATAAAGACTCAATCTATCCAAATATCTCCAATACCTAAACTTGATTACAAGTTCATTTGACTAAGTTAATTTTTAATTAAATGACTGTGTATTGTTATGAATACTAAATATCTCTCTTGGCTGGCTGCAAATTATGTTCAATAGAACAGTTGGTTAATCTGAAGAAGCAAAAGAAGAATTAAGATTAAATAAAATCACAAATTCTAAAACCATACTCTTTTTCTTTCATATATAAAAATAAATACTAGAGCTCATAAAAAATAGTAAAAAAAAGTTCAGTTTTCTTTACAGAATTTAAGTCAAACAGTATCAATGCACTGAGACCTCATACCATCACATGAGATTTCTGGGTTTATTCTTTTAAATTTTTGATTCAATGTGATGCTTTTTTAGCATATTTGAAATTGCATTGCCCAGTCACTGCCCTGGTAGCTAGTAAAGAAGCACACAAGTATGTGGGGTGAGCCCAGTCACCACAGTTTTCTGGTCTTGGCCAGTGGCAAGTACAGAGACAGGATCAGGAACTCTTCATTATGTAAATACAGGATGATACTAAATCCCATTTTCGTGACAAAAGTACATTTTCCTAGCCCTTCTGTCCAATGCGACTGATTAGTGAATTGTTGCTTGGTGCTCTCAAGCCTCCAAGTTTAGCATTTTTCTAGATGCCCTCAAAGCCAAGACTTTTACCTCACCAACAGCCGTATCAGAGCAATTGAAAACAAGAATTGAGGAGCAAGAAATGTCGAGAGTGTCCCTCTTAGAGATCATTAACCCAGAAATCAACCTGTCCCCCTGGCAGGGGACAAATAGGGGGACCAGGTAAAAGCTCTGTCCTGTGCTGCCTGGTGGAAACCCAGACATTCTAATTTCCTAGCTAATGAATATTACATCTACCCAGTAAGCTGTTATTGCAAGGTTTCCAAGACCGGTTTTGGGGATTTACACCTGAGTCTTTCCCATCAGTTGTTTTTTGTTTGGGCTTTTTTTTGTGTAAAGACATATTGTTGGTGCCATGCTTCCCAGCTAAGCTGCTTTTCCTTCCCATTCAGACTGCAGTTCAAGGGGCGCTGCCCAGACTCACCAGCATGCATAACAGAAAGGCCACCGAAAGATCCTACGCCAGCAGCTCCTCCTCCTGCACTGGATGACATGGACATCATCCTGGCAGACCGTAAAGCAGTATATGAAACTAAAGGCTGGCTAAACACTGCAAGACTCACACTAGCAAAGGGCAATAAGAAACCATGGACAGCTGTGCCTTGTGTTTTGGTTGCAAGACACAAGGACTGTTCTAGCCTAGCTCCCTACAGAAATGAGGGTTATGGAGCAGGACTGTTGGCAGGTTTGTCAACCAGTAGCTTTCTTAGCTTCCCAGACAATCTCAGCCAGAATTTGATAAAGTAGTCTAGGTTTCAAAGACACTGACTTCTTGCAAATTTCATGAAAATAAGCAGTTTTGTAGATAAGAAGAATCCAGACTCTTGTTTTCCTTGAGAGAAATGTTGCAAGGTGAGCTCAGACATCAAGAAGTCCACAGAAAAAAGCCACAAGAAACCAGGCTATCAAATTTCTACTTTTCACCAAGCTATTAGGTTTCTTTGCTGTTCTGGAAATAGGGCAATTATTCTCTGTTCTCTACAGTGCTTGAGGGTATAGGGAGCAGACTTGCTTGTTGTGGCACTGCTGCTGCCACTGTTGAGATACTGAACACAGAAAAATCCTCCAGCAGCATTGGTATCAGCAGAACCTGCATATGGCCACACTCAGTCACATCAGCTGTTCCACAGGCAAGGCTGGAGGTATTTGTGCTAAGTGAGGATTTGGGATTTTGTGTGTCAGATAGAGTGCCTCATAGCATACAGCCTGCACTGAAACACATAAATTAAAGGTGACAAATGACAGTATAAGCTGGTCTGTTTAAGTGCATTGCAGAAATTCAATCTCCATGTCCAAATAAATATTTAATCTCTGTAGACCTGCTGGCAGGGTTTTGACAAGGCAATTTAGGATGGTAGTTTTGTTATATGAATCATAGAATCATAGAATAGTTAGGGTTGGAAAGGACCTTAAGAGCATCCAGTTCCAACCCCCCTGCCATAGGCAGGGACCCCTTCCACTAAACCATGTCACCCAAGGCTCTGTCCAACCTGGCCTTGAATACTGCCAGCGATGGAGCATTCACAATTTCCCTGGGCTCACTTACAAAGCAGGAACAGGCACAGTCAATGTGTGTCATGGGTTCAGCAGTAGCAGTCGTTTTTATTCCTTCTTGGTAGCTGGTGCAGCACTGTGTTTTTGATTTTGGGCCTGGGAGCAGCGCTGATAACACCAGTGTTTATAGTTACTGCTTGACAATGTTTTGGTTTGACCAAGGACTTTTCTGAGCCTCATGCTATGCCCACTAAAGTTCCCACTGAATCTGAATTAATATCTGGCTGTGAAGAGTTAAAATTTGTCATTGATTCAAGTGACCCCAGAATCCAGCAGTTAAGGTTGAAAGTACTAACAGTGATGGAAATTCCATTAAAAAAGATGATATTTGAATGAAAATTTACTCAAATGTGCTAATTTATTTGGTCAAAGTGTATCTTTGACACTCAGCTCTAAATGTTACTCATTTACATTCAAATGTTACATTGCACTAGCTCCAAACAGCTTCAAAAAAACCGTTTCTGCTATATACTCTTTCTGCTGGAGAGAATAACAACACAAAGACCAGTCCTTTCTGCCAAAATTCCCTGGAAGGAAGAGAGCTGAGGCAATAAAACATCCTTCCTTCCCCTTGCTGGTCATCTGCTCCCATAAAATGCATTCACGGCAGATTTTGCATGGGTCTGGCTTCTGCCCGTTTCAAGAAGGTGCAACTAGAAGGGAAAGGGTGGAGCAGAGGGACCATTTTTGGTCAAGGTAGTTGTGAAACACCTGCTGTGCCCCTTCCACCCCCAAGCACAAGCGCTGGACAGGCCAATAATGAAGAGGCTGCAGCAGCAGAGGGGCTGGGCGAAAACCCACAGCAGGCAGGATGGTTAGGCCTCCACTTGGTTGCAGGATTACCCAGTGAAGGTCAGAACTACCCCACAGGTCTTGAGATCCCCAGTAGCTAAGATTCACTCCAAGCAGGCAGCTAGGTCCTGCTTGGTGACTTGGCAGATGTGCTCACATCTGGGCAGGTGCAGTAATGGCACTGAAAGCCTTTCAGTCCCTGGCAGGCATTCAGAAAAAAGGCTCCTCTCCTATCCTGCTCTCAATCCTACTTGTTCACTTTTGCTGGAGAGGGTCTCTGTAATTATTGGTGGGAGAGAAGACCAGCACTCTCACCAAAGGGGTGCTTATGAGAGTGTTAGCAGGGACAAAACAGATAACACCATACTGCTGTAAGGAAACTCCCTATGAAATACTGATTCTTATTCTAATCACATATAATTTTTAAAGTCAAGTTGACATCTGTAGCTCCTTAGGGGGAGTCCTTACTTTCTGGGTGTGCACCCCATTACTGGGGTGGATTATGGAGAAGCATTCTCTTTAGATGGTGAAGGAGCCCAGGGACAATTCCCATGAAAAACCATCCTAGGCTGAGACGAGGATCTGGTTTTATGTGAAGTGCAGGTCTTTCAGTGTGAAGGAAATTCTGTGAGGGAATACTATTTTAAAAAGTGGATTGTCTCTTCTGTACTCAAATCATGTCCTCACCCATGCACTGAGCATCCCAGGGGTTTCAGACAACATTTTGCAGCTGAGTGTGCTGAAAGAAGAGCACTGGGAAAGGAATAAGAGCAATAAAAACTGTGTCATGTTCTCAGGCTCATTCTAGACCTTTTTTTTTTTTTTTTTTTCCCCTTCTTCAATTTTTTTCCATTTTTACCAAAACTTATTGTCCTAACAAGGGCATCTCGGCTGGCACAAGTCCTAATGCAGATGCACTTCATAAAGAAGAAGCCTATTATATTTGGGAACATGCAAAAGAATTCTTGTGTCTGTCAACTGTAAACCTCTGCCAAGACACACAGGCTCCAATTCAAGCACGTTTGCTAAAACAAAGGGAAGGGCTAAAGCACAGTTTCCTTCAATGTCAAAACTCACCTTCCTGTTAACGTGCAGTGTGTACGAAGTGTGACAGACCAGACAGCTTATTTAAGCATCTTCAAAACAATGTTTTCTTTTTTTTCAGGTCTGTGACAGGTTGAAGTAGCTCTTCAACATTATTTATATATTCATTCATGTCCCAGCTCATGCAGGCCCACCCTGACAAAACACTTGACATATTGTTACACAGTCATTTTAAAATCACAGCCTTCTCTCTCTGACTGCTGCCTCTTGATCTTTGAGCCTTCCTAAGGTCAGCCCCAGCAATTGTGTGGCTACATATCACACACATTCAACAGTGAAATTTTACCACTCATTGATAGCTAGGTAGCTTGAGCAGGCAGCTTTAGCTGGGGGACATGAAGGCACAATCAGAGATTCCATGTCACCAAACAGCCCTGAAGAGTAAAAGCCCACCAAACAAGAAAGTAGATGCCACATCTTCAACACAACTGCTGAAAACAGATGTCCTGGCCACCACAGGCCCTGTGTCAATAAGGACACATGCCACTTTAGCCTAAGTTGGGCTGTACCACTTAGTGCCACCAAAAAAAATCCTTTTTTCCTGAACTCATCCAAAGAACCTGTCTTTGATTAAAGCTGGTCCTGTCTCAGTGTGAAAGGCAGTGCCAAGAATGTCACTTAGGCTGTTCCTCCCTAGCACCTTCATCACTTCCTCCCTCTGGCCACATGTGTATGTGGGCACAACTTCTAGGCAAAAGCAGGCAACAAAACAGAGGATCCCAATGACCTTTTCATTGTGATCATTGCTGGGCAGGCACCTCAGGAAAACAACCTATGTTTTTTCCAAATGCCTTTTTTTCTCAACCATTATGGTGTCCATGGTTAAGAAACAGAGCAAAAAAACCATAGGGAAATCCCTCCTTTTGCAGGATACTGCATGGTTTTAACTGCTCAGGAGAAGGGATAGGAATTCAGAGCAGTTGTCTTGCTGTGGAGCAGCTGCCCTTTTATGGAGTGGAGCACAGCTCCAGCTTTCACACAGCACCGCTGTACTCCAGCCAGTCACACACACGATTGTCCTACAGAGCTGGGATTTTAAAAGTACACTGGCTTTGAATGAAGTAAGCTGACTGGCTGATGGTCCACTGGGTCTAGACGTGTGGAGGGGGAACTTCAGTCATGAAGCAATTGGCAGCTCCAGCACAGTGGAAAGTCAGTTGCTATTTCAGGGAAAGGAAAGGCAACTGTTCCCTGGGGGGAATGACTGCACTAGCTCAGCACCAGGAATAGGCTGAGATTTTTGCCTTTTTTTTCCCTCTATACTTCAGGAAAACCGAACACACAATGTTCATTCGCAGGGATCGTTTCCTGAACGTGATGTGTGCTCGCTGTCCCACAGGTCACTTTCCAGTGTGTCACATCCTTCTGCACAAGGGAGAGCAGGAAATGGCAAACTCCCAGTATGAGGCAAAGCATTCCCATTGCTGCAATTGGTCCACAGGAGCTATAAATTGGTCTCCTCCAGAAACAGATCAAAATTTGTCTTTGGGGAGGTCAGCTGGAAACTAAAGGTAAGTTTGAACCAGTATTTTTTGGAGACTCTGACCACTGTACTAGAAAAGTGTTTTCAGGTTTTGGACTAATTAATACCTTTACTGTTGGGGAGATTTTTCTCTAGGAGTAGGATTTGGCTTTATTTTCCTTTATGCTGGTTTATAATCAGTGTATTCAAAATACATGCATCACTGTGTGGTTTATCTTATATATTGAATAACTCTCCAATTAACTGCAGTGAGATGGCTGCTGTTATTACCTAAGACTGTTCTCAGTGAGAAAATATAATGAACAAATTGTTAAGAGGCCACAGGAGTAAATGTATTTAATGATCATCACATTGATCTGGTTTTAAGTTATTGATAATATGCTCATTTTTCATTTCAATGCCAATATTTAACTTCAGTGTTAATCTTTGTTCTTTTAGCTTCATCTCTGACTATAGTGTAAAAAATAGGAGGACACTGCCTCCAGCTAAGAAAAGCACAATGTACCAAGTGGCTCAAATGGTCCAATGATACCAAGAAAGCCTGGGGTGATTGTTCTGAAGGACATAGGGGGAGGTCCTAAAGGATTGTGTGAGATGGATTAGGACATCCATCCAAGTAGAAGGTTAAAAAAAAACTGCAGTGAGAATTACTTACACACTTCAGGATGGAAAGACTCTTTATATTAGGAAGTTTCCTCCTGAAACAGGGATTCAGCAGAATGACAGCCCCAAGGATGTTAACTATATAGTGTGCCCTTGTGAGGGGCCAGGCATCTCCAGTTCACATCCTACAGAAGCCTTAGAGGTGAAAAAGTGACTGCAGCACTGAATAGTTTTGCTTAGTTGGCTCTGGGACAGGATCTTTCTGCTACAGAGACATCTTTTGGCGATGAGGGCATTACGAGCTGCAAACAGCTTCTTAGCTAGACCTTACTAGGTGCAGAGGCAGCACAACCTTGTGCACAGTGTAATGCTGTGAAGCGCAAAAGGTCTGCTCCCACCAGGCAACTGGTGATGCTACCTATACTCCTGTTGCCTCCCTTGCCTCAGTTGCTCTATGTATAAGTAGCGTTAGGGATGCTGGCTTCCCTTGTAAAGCACATTTGCAACTTGCAAATGCTTATTGGAACATTTTTTTCTACCCTTGTGACAAAAAACAGAGATTGCCTAGTACTGAAACCATGAAGATTCATCCTCTAGAAGGGAAGACACTCTCCTGCTATCTTGCCAGGGGAGGCTGCAATAGTTTTCAAGTCTTTTCTATTTGCAGGCCCCTGAATTTACCCTTTCACCCATTCCCAAGGGAGTGCACATGGAAAGTGGGCGCATTTTTCTGATGTGACCTTCATGAATCTTTTAAACAAGGTCCATTGGTCTCCCTGCCACCGTCACTAGGGATCCACCACCACTGGTTGTACTAAGCACCACAGAACAATGGTTCTCATCTTTGTCCAGACCCTGATGCCAAGTTACAATAAGAAAAAAAATGCTGCAAGACCCAGAGTTGCTTTGACTTAAAAAGAAAGGAAGGATGTTCACAATACCCATGTGAGACATCAATGAGCTTCTCACCTCCTAGATGGAAAAGCCAGACCTTGACTCCCCTTAGCAGCTTCCCTCTATCCTCCTTTAATGGAAAATGACCTCTAAATAGCAACCTGGGATGGGTGGCTTTCCTCCTTTGAGCTCGGCCTTTCTTGTGAAATTTGTCCTTGAACACTGTAGATCCTGTGAATACCATCATGGGAACAACACATTAGTTCTGCAGCATTACTACTCTGGGCACTGACTCAACCTCAAAAAAATTTATGTCCCCAGGGTTGGAAGTGCCTTCATAGATGTAATAACAACAGCATCCCTGACCACAGCCTTTAAGATATTTTAGTATTCCCAGGGAACAAGAAAAACAGTGGAATATGGTAATTAAATGAACGTGTGTGTGTGTGTGTGCGCACGCACATGTATGTGAGTGTGTACGTGTGTGTAGACCGCAAACCTTTCGTGTAGCTGGTTGAAGCAAAGTTAAAACTGACTGAATGCCATTCCTGAAATGGTGGTCCACACTGAGCATGTCTCAGACTCAATCCAGCCTTTTCTATTTCTGGACAGGCGCCATGGAGAGAAACGGTGCTGCCTTCCCCCAAACGCTAGACCCCACACATGACTTCCACATCGCACTGCTGGATCAGAGAAGGAGGCTGCGTGGCCAAATCGCTCACCTTCACAAGGTGGCTCATAAACTCAGCAAGCTCCGCAAAAGGTCCCTGATTGCCAATGTCAGTGGGAGCACCCTGACCGCTGCGGGAGCTGTCACAGCCATCGTGGGGCTGTCCCTTACCCCAGCAACGCTGGGAGCCTCTCTCTTGGCGTCAGCTGTGGGTCTGGGTCTGGCCACAGCTGGGGGTGCTGTCAGCATCACCTCTGATCTCTCCTTAGTGCTTTGCAATTCCCGGGAGGTGAGGAAGGTTCAGGAAATTGCTATGACTTGTCGGAAACAGATGAGGGAAATCCTTGGCTGCCTGGAGTTCCTCCGCCGAGGGCAGGGCCCAGGGGACCCCACACTGCGCCAGTCAGAGAAGAGAGCCTCCATCTCGCTGTACAACTCCGTCTGCTTCATGGTCTTCTGCGGCTCCCACAGCTTCCTTGTGCCAGAATACACAAAGGAGGTCACAAAAGTGAGCCAAGCGGTGCTTAAGGCCAAAATCCAGAAGCTGGCTGCCAACCTCGAGACCTGCACCAGAGCAATGGATGAAGTCTGTGAACTTCTTGAGTCCAGGACAGAGGTTTCCCCATGCACGAGGAGACCCAACTTGGATGCTAAAAAAACTGCTGAGATTCCAAGACTATTCAGCTGAAACTGTGTTTGCCCTAAAATTAAAACCAGGCTTGAAGACAATTATTGTCACCATTAGCACTGCTACCTGTTGCTGTTGTAATATTGGTGGTGTTAATCCATACAGGTGCACACATCTGTCATGTGCTTCATCTATATCTAAACACAAACTCCTTCCTGATAGGAAGCTAAAGCTTCCACACACGCACCACCAACTGACAGTAGCCACCTGATTCAGGTTATGATGGACTCTTCTGTACACAGCAGCAGATCCCAGAGCCTGAAGGCAGGGGTAGATGGCCATTCCTCAGACCCATGTTTTCCCAGCAATCTGCCCAGCTCTGCTTGCCCAAGGCAGCAAAAAGTAGCGTGTCAGGAGGCTGATGAAATCCCTGCAGTCATGGTGCTGATTGAACCTGGTTTGTAAATAACTTATGAATCTATGAATGGTAAAAGGGCCGGGGTACCCTCAAAAAGCCAGCAGCTGCCAATTCCTCATAGAGTACTATCCAGTTACCAAGGTACATTTGGAAACGCTGCTGAAGGAAGCATCTCCAGATATGACAGACTGTATGGCTAGCTCATCACCCCCAGGTGAAATAGCAGGGCCAGAAATTATTATCGCTTTTGAAGAAACCTTTGCAGGCTGAGAACTGTGATGTTTGTGTTCTATTTATTGACATAGGATTATTTTAAGGGTCTGATATTGTATTTAAGATGTATATTTTCTTTTCTTTTAAAAAGGAGGCCTCTGCTCCAAAAGACGCTCTTCTTAGAGGCAAAGTAAGTCTGTGGCATGTGAGAGCAAGTTACCTGTTCTTTGGCTGTGAGGGAAGGCAAGTCCCTATAGAAAAGAAAAGCATGGCTGGAATGCTGGTAACTATAAAATAGGTGAAACACGGTCAAACAGTGAGGACTTATAAATCAAAGATCTTATAAATCAAAACAGGAAGACAGGTCAGTGATCCTGGGACCAGAGCCTGCCTCAGGGCACTGGTGGAAGAAAGCAGTTGTATCACTTGCAGCAGGGAGGGAAATGTAGGTTGGTGCTACTGGTCTGAGCTGGAGCCCAGCTGTGACGGAAGCACATCTGAGAGGTGGAGGTGCCGCTCTCCGTGCAGTCAAGCAGCCTGTGAATCCCACAGTGGTTTGTCTGAGGGAGGAGGCAGCACTCATGGAGAGCTATATATACTCATAGCAGGGAAAGACTTCCCTTATCCCAGGGAAGGCTTCATGTTCGCAAAATATATACTGGTACTAATACTCAAGAGGGGTGCAGAGGAATAGGGTGATTCAGTGGCAGAACACTTATGAAGCAGGAGGAAGGGATGGGTCCCTCCTTCAAGTGACTGTTCTGTTATATATGTCCCTCCTAATTTTTGACCCCTTCAGTGCCTCAGTTCTCTGTCTAAAAATTGGAATAGTAGTACTTCCCTACCTCACAAGGATGTTTCTGGGACAAATATTGAAAAGTGCTCAAGTACTGTGATGATGGAGATCACATCAGTACCTGGAAGAGGTACAAGGAAGAGACCCCATAAACTAGCTTGAGACAACTAGAGGAGTTAATGCAGGGATAATGCCACCTCTACAAGTAGCCTCAGTGGATAAGTGAAACTTCACTGCAGATGCATGCATCAAAATTATTAGAAAAACACACTGTAATTCTGTAACACTGAGCAAACTCTGGGGAAGGGCAACACTCCATCTCACAAAGCTTGAATCCTTGTCCTTTTTGTCTCTTCCTTTCATGACATCAACATTTGTTTTTTCACATAAGAAGAACAAAAAACCTTGGTTCCTCAGAGTGTGACTCAGATGCTTGTAATGCCCTTGTATGCCAAAAATTAACAACTACACTGTTGGTTTGATTAAATTAACATGAAACACTTTTGTGTCAGTGTCTCTCTGCCCACCTGCTCATGACCATATTCCTGCCCTCTGGCTCACCCTGCTCAATTTCATGCTCCAGCACTGGAGCCAGGAATTGGTATGAGCAGCTGGAAGTGTTCAGAAGGCGAGAATGAAAAGTGAGGTCCCCAGCTCTATGCCACACAGCTGGCATGGGTGTATGAGTGTACATGGTTTTGACTGAGTGAGTGCATGTTGCGGAGAATCAACGGACAACACGCACAGATTAATGTAATCTAAGTGTTGACAATTTATTGTAGCACAAGCATCACCTTTTATAGAGAGCTTCAAGATATTTGTACATTCAGCAATATGTGATTGGTTAATGTCTCTCAGCCCAGCGTTAGTAACAGCTTAGTGATTGGCTAACTATGACAGCATATGTTTTCAAGGTTGCAGTTATCAGTTTCTTCTTGCACATCTTACTCGGCTGTTTTCCGCGCCAACTTTCTCGAGCTTCTGCACGTACGCGTCCTCTAGTAGCCTTCAGGCAAGGCCTCAAAGCCTTTGGTTCACTACTTCACAATTGTCAAGTAGCTGTCTGGATTGCTCACATGACCGTGTTCATTTAGGTATATTCCCAAAAGTGCATTTCATGGTGTGCACATTAACCCATGTACACTGTGGATGTTGGTGTCTGACATGCAAACACTGTGGTGCATATGTGTGAGCACAGAAGTGTGAACTGCACCCTATGCAAAGGCAGACATGATGTAACATTTTTCTTAGTGCTCCAGTGTATCACCAGCTAACTCCACCAGATCAGTTGACTTTAGAATGTACAAAGTATAACAACTTTACAATGCTTATGAGAAGGCTGGTTTCATCATCGCAGAGAAAATTATGTAATATATTCTTTTCCTACCTCCTCCCCAATTTTCTGGAAACGCATCTTTGTCCACACATCCACACACAGGGAATGACATAGGAACAGCAACATCTCTGAAAAGAAAAATCTGGCTGGCAGAAGGGTCTAAATTTGACAGCTTTGAGCTTTATTAGGGCTGGTTTGTCCTGCTCAGCACAGTCCTGCACTGCAATCACAACCACTGTTTCAGCAGGTGGGGACATATCAGATACTTCGCTTTGAGTCTCATCCACACAGAAGCAAAAAATCCTGCTTCTGTTCTGTTTTTCCCTAGGCTAACCCTTCGCTTGAAGTCTGGACTTGGGTTGTAGTGCAGTGCTGTAGTGTGAGTGTAATTGAGCTTAAGGTGCAACACTCCCCTGGCCAGGTCTCAGCCACTCCACTCTCTGGATTTGATTGCTAGGAATGCAAAGGAGGCTCAGGCAGAGAGTAGGATCCCCAGGCTGGAAGATCTACACAGAACAGGTGAGATGTGTGACTTCACACCGAAACTCATCCAGTGCTCTTGGAGACCTTCTAAGTCAGGCAGTCCTGTGAATCTATGTCTATGCCCTCACACCCCAGTTATAGTTGACCTAGCAGCCAGCAGGCAGAGCAGGAGGTGTTTGGATCCTCCTCACTCAGCTCCAGGTATGCCATCCTGCCTTCTCCCATGCAGTCAGCACTGGGTCTCATGTGATACCCTGGGGAGGTAGCTCTGGGAGCTGTGCTGCCAGAAATCTATCATTTTGGGGGGTAAGATTAATTCCTTAATACTTTGCTCCCTGAAACAGCACAGTGCTTGGTCAGATGAGTGCCACAGCTGGTACTGAGAAAGCATCAGAAGCAACTGATGTGGGCTGGGACAGGGTGCACCTACCCCAGTATTAGTATCGGATTAGTTCCAATATTGTCACTCCTTTAGAGTCACAAACAACATTTGGGAGAAGTGTCTTTGATAAGCAGCTTTTTTACTAGTAGTTATGTCATTTACCCTTTAGAGCAGTAGGTGTGCTGGTGGAACATTTAGTTTGGTACTTAGGCAGCAGAGGGAGAAGGGTACATGTGTGATTTGATGTTTAGGCAAGGCTGCGGTTATGAAGCCTAGTCTCCTGATGCTGTTTTTACTCTTTTTTTTTGAAGCTGCTGCAGGGAGGAATGATTCAATGGTGAAGCAGAAGTGCAAACATGAATTTAACACAGTCATATAGTATGTTTTGAAAGCACAGTAAAAGATGTCTGTGACAAATGAGCTCAAGTACAGTCAGGGAGTCAGGATACAACAATAGCCTCTCTCTGAGCATCCCAGTGAGTAGACAGAAACATTTATTGTTTACTGTGACCTACTATACACACTGTCCATCTTGTCTTATTATGCAGCCCTTATGAAATAGTTGCATTATACCCGCACTAAAATTCACTTGCTGTGGATGCTCCCACCCTGTTCCCTCCCCAGGGAAAACTGAGCTTGTAATATGCGGTAGGACTAGGAACATATTTGATCAAAAGCCAAGCAGTTCAGCGCAGGAGGGACCTTTTATTCAAATACAGCCACTGACAAAAGCAACCCAAACTGGAATTTCACCAGAATAGAATTTTTCCACCCTGCTCCCCACCAAAACAGCACCTACCATTTTATATGTGCAATGAGTTCAATCAAGAATCACAAGCAGTGACTTCCTGTCACATCCCTGACTCCATTTCCTGAGACATCCCAGTGACCCTTACAAGAGTTCATGTCTCAGTGCTGGCCAGGCTTAACTTTTAGCATTAATGATAGATAGCAAGCTCATAACTCAGATGGCTGTAATTTTTTGAAACATATGGCCATCTACACTGGGTGTTTCTTTCTTTTTTATTTCTTATTTTAAAATAATTACTCCAGACCACAGTGGAATTCAGCAGTTTCATTTCCACTGCTGCCCAGTGAATTGTTTCAGGCTTCCTCTCCTTTCCCTGTCACACAGAGCATTTGTTTAGACTTCCTCTCACTTTCCCCATTGTTCTGGGAGCAAAGGAAATGGCACATTTGAAGTCCAGTGACAGATGCTCAGGTATGTCAGCATTTCCACTGACAGCACACCCGGCTGGGCTCCCCAACCAGCAGGAAAGAGGGAGGTCTGCTTAGAAATCCGGTCACAAGCTCCATTCTGCAGTTGATTCTGCTGTCCTTTTGAAGCCCAAGCGCTTGGGTGTGTTAGCATCCTTTTCCCTAAATCAAAGGAGGCTCACCTACCTGCGAGGCTGCACTGCTGCTACCAACACTGAGACTACAGATCAAAAAAGGCCACATTCAGATCAGATGGAAACCAAAGAGCTCAGGAACTAGCATCATGACATGGTAAGTTGCACTTACCGTGCATACCAAAGGGCACTAAATACATCACCATTTTCACCGTTTCACTGGGCACTTGCAGGGTCTCTGAATTACAACAGCAGCAATGAAGAGAGCTAGGGGCGTGTCATTTCATGCTGTGAGTCACCACAGTTCAGTTTATTTTATGTATTTCTGGAAAAGTTGCACATTGGCTATTACTGTAAGCAGGAAAAAAGGTGGAACAATGACAATTCTTTTTCAGTTTTTTTTTTCTTTTATTCACTAGTACTTTAAAATGTTTCATACCAGCACTTCTGAAGCTTACTTTTTATATGTATTATATATGCAGGTTTATACATTGTATTTTTGTGCCTGGGAGCTCATTTGGGTTTGTATTTTCACAACTGTAGCATTTATGACTACAGACCACCCATCACACACACTGCCTAAGCAATGCTAAAGCTGAGCTGCAGGCACAAGGCTCACCCATTTGCAGTTAATGCTAAGCAGGCAGGTTTCAGACAGCCAACTCAGTGTGCTTGAATCCCAGTACGGGTGGCTATAGCTCCGTAACTCCCACTTCTCTGGAGTTCAGGGAAAATTCCCTCCCCAGTTTGCAACTTAGCACAGCATAGCATTCATCACACAACTCAACCCCCCTGCAGAAGTGTAAAGCTAATTAAGCTTAAAGAAAGCAAGCCTTGGACACTTTTAGAAGAAAGGCCTCTTCAAGTATGCTGCTTAATAGCCTTGTGCAAACACGGGATGTTCCCACAGACACGGCAATAGGGCCCACACCGACTCCTTTGCATCAGGAACGGAGAAAATGACAGCCCTCGGTACCACTTCCCAGAGAGCTGCGCTCTGAACAACGCCATATGCAGAAAACACCTTCTGACCTCAGTGAAATGAGGCCACCTGTGCCTCACAGCGACACTACCACCGTAGTAGCACTTTCATGTTATGGTGAGGCCCTTCTCATCCTCCAGGAGCGCCGGCTCCGCTCCAGCCACCGGCAGCAGCAAGAAAAGCACCCACCGTAACGAGCAGTGACCGCCGAGTCGAGCCCTGCTCTTCTCCTCTTTGCCCCCCCCCCCCCGCCCGAGCCGATCGGCTCTTTCCCCGGCACTACAAATCCCATAACACCCCCGAAGGGACTGTAACTCCCAGAGTGCTTTGCTCTGCTTCCGGGCGCCGCGGCGCAAAATGGAGGCAGGAGACGGTGAAGGAGCCGTGGTAGAGCCGGAGCCGGAGGCAGCAGTGGAGCCGGAGGTTGCAGTGGAAGAGCCGCGGAGCTTCAAGGACCTGGTGAGGCCGGCACGGATCCGAGCTGCAGACGGTGCCAGGCCCGGCGGAGCTGCCGGTGCGCAGGGAACAGACACGTGCGGCGCTGTCGCTGCGTTGTTCCGCGGGCGTGGTGCTGCTGCCGGGGATGGGGAGGTGTGGGGAGGTCAGGTCTCTGCTCCCGGGAGGTTGGCGTGGATGCTGCTGTCTGTGCTCCTCAGCTGATTGCCTGGGTTTCTTTCAGTTGTGGTAACTTGCCTGGGCATTTTCCATTTTCCCTACTCGTGGGATACCCTTGGAGGGAAGGAGGGACAGCAGGGGCGTGTGTAGGAAGTTCCTTTTGTAGACTAAGCAAAACTGGCAAGTTTCTTACTGCTTGCAGTCGCCTCAAACAGTTTTGAACCGATGTATGACATTACTGATGGAGGGGGGGATCATTGTGAGCAGCCTGCCCTTCCATGTAGTTACATTGAGGGCCTGATGGGGTTTGTCTCTGCTATAGACAAGCTTGGCTCTGTTGTAGCATGTATATAGCTTAACTCTGTGGTTTAGCTTAGGTCTCCTTGATGATGTCTTCTTGCCTTTTCTCACTAATGTTCAGGGGGTGACAGATGTCCTGTGTGAAGCTTGTGACCAGTTAGGATGGAAGATGCCAACAAAGATTCAAATTGAGGCTATTCCAGTGGCACTTGAAGGTGAGTAGTATGCTTCTCTGATCCCAAATCTGGGAATGCCTCAGGAGCAATATGTGAATGAATTTTGTTGAGTGAGAAGTTATTGGCAGGGGTGAGAGTGTTCTCACTTCTTCATCACTCAAGATCTCTTCCTTGAAGTAGTGCTTGTGTTCATTCTTGTGTCCTCCCAGATGCAGTTTGGAATAGCAGTTTCTTCTGTAACACTGACTGCAATTGCAAACTTTCAGACAGGTACAGACATGGGTTCTTGAGTGTTCACTGCTGTTGCATAGCTCTGATGCTTCATGTTAAATAGAATTATTGTAAATCATTTGAGCTGCTAATCTCTGTTGACCATCTTCTTTACAAAATATTTGAGGATATAGAGGAAACTTCTCATAGATTGAGGACTGTGCCTCTTCTAGTAGGGAACTACAGTGTGTGTGTGAAATTAAAGGTACCTTAACTGATTACACAGCTTGTATAACCTGCTTTCCTCTGAGCAGTCAGTGCTTTGAAATTACATTTCTGGAGTAAATAGTAACCAAACCATAGTGATTTTCTATAACCATTGTGGAATTACAGGAAGATAAATTACTGAATTCAGCAAACTTTTCTGCTTCTAGTAGGTTTGGTTTTGTGTGTTGTTTTTGTTTATTTCTTTGCTTGCTTTGTGTTTTGTTTGTCTGTTTTGTTAGGTTTTGTGTTTGTTGGATTTTTTTCTTTGTTTTTTTTGGTTAAAAAGCAAAAATAAAACACAGCAAATCAGGAACAGAGCAGTGTAATAACTAAGTGGGAATAAGCCTTTCAATGTCAACTCTGTCCTAGTACTGAACTGTTGTAAGACTCTTTTACACCATGTGTAATATTCTCTTGAAAATAACAAAGGTGAGATTGCATTCCTGAGAGGTTGTTTCCAGTTTAAGGCCTATTGGCAACATGTTCTTCTCAGCTGTAAGAGTGTAGGAGGTTAGAATGGATTCTACTGATTAATTCAATGCCTTTGTCTGTACTGTTTTTGGGAAAAGGACTTGCTGCTGTAATCCTTCCTGCTGCAGACTATGAAACAATGGGACAGAATCAATATGGCTTGTGAAATATGAGTTTGGTAGTGCTTTTTTCTTGTAGTTGGTGTAACCCAAGACTCAAACACTAGAGTCTGTTCCCTTGTAAGCCTGTAAACAGTCAACATTTGGTATAGAATACTTAGCAAGATAGAAGCAATAGGGTGTAAATTGACAGGCAGATTTGAAAAATAACAAAGGGTGGTTTGAACCTAAATTTTGTATGAAAACCTCTATATTTGCAGCAGTTTAACTAGAGGATGGAAAGAATCAAAACTGTAATTGTCATACAAATGAAGTCACTCTAAAAATGCTGCAGAGATATTCTGAAATACTTTGGTTTGGCCCTTTGCTCTTCTTTACCCTTTATGTGTCTTTTACACCCTTTTCACCTTATCCTTAGGGAATTCTCATGCTTTAAAGACTTTCTCTGGTCTAGTTTTGTAACAGTTTTCGCCCTCCTTGCTGATCCTTGTAGGCAGAGATGTCATTGGACTGGCAGAAACTGGCTCTGGAAAAACAGGAGCCTTTGCTTTGCCAATTCTTCAAGCACTGCTGGAAACACCTCAGCGGTTATTTGCTCTTGTGCTTACACCAACAAGGGAGCTGGCCTTCCAAATCTCTGAGCAGTTTGAAGCTCTTGGATCGTCCATTGGTGTCCACAGTGGTAAGTAGCATTGTGATGTTGAAGCAGTCTTCCTGAAGACTAAAGTTTGTCAGCTCTAGATTGCAAATGAAAAAGTAGAAAGGATTCGTATGGAGGGTTGAACAAAAGGTGGAAAAGTTTGGGATGCTGGAAGACAAATATCTGGTATTAGTTTTGGGTAAGAAAGACTGCATGGTCTTTCCTCATGGAGTAGTCTGCAGCTCTTCTGCATGTTATGCCTGAACAGTTAAAGGTGTGAGTAGAAGAGAATCTTCTCAATAGTAAGTTTGTGTCCAGTGAAATTGCATAGAGCTCTGCATGTAGCTTAGTATGTAGCTCTGTGATGTAGCTTAGTATTTCTTTCAGACTGTGTGTATTGGTGGCTTACATACTCTCAACAAACATAAAACTTTTGTGGGTGTTTTTAGAATTCCTCTATTTTTGCAGCTGAGTAAAGCTGCAAGGTAAAGATACTGTGTATAGTTCTTCAGTTGTGAAAATAAAATACTTGGGGCCAGTAAGGACTTTGGAGGCCTGGGGTGGTCAGGTGTGATAAAATAAAGTCCGTTCTCATAAAGATAAGTAGCCTTCCATTTGTGCAGAGTTATTGTGGGTGGCAGGGAGGAGGAGGAAACTGGTGCCAGGTGCTACACTGAATGTCTCACTGTATTCTG
Organism: Myiopsitta monachus; assembly: GCA_017639245.1. Classification (NCBI taxonomy): domain Eukaryota; kingdom Metazoa; phylum Chordata; class Aves; order Psittaciformes; family Psittacidae; genus Myiopsitta; species Myiopsitta monachus. The sequence goes on from CM029920.1 coordinate 63,745,710, forward strand.
TTTGTCCTGCAGCTGTTATTGTGGGTGGAATTGACACCATGTCTCAATCTCTGGCTTTAGCCAAGAAACCACATGTTATAATTGGTAAGTTTATGTGCTGGGGCTACTAAGTATGAATATTATCAAACTGTAGTTGTCCAAATAAAGAGTGCCAAAGGTTTTGTTCATTTGAGGAAGTGAGAGTGCATCCTTCATTTAGTTTTGCCCTGAGCTCTGGGTATTGCCTTGTTCATGTTTCTGAAGTATACATCAGTAACCATGCTACTACAAGTTCATTCCAAAGCATTCCTGCTAAACTGCCTTTGGCTTGTTTCTTCATTCTCGTGAAGTACTCAAAATGCTGGTCTCATCGTTCTCCATATAGCTTGTCTACAGTCTCTTCTGTTTTGCATTTTCTTGAGGGGGAGAGTGGGAAGGAAGACATACTTCAGAGAGTCTGACTTCTTTAGTCTTATTTCAAAACATTCTGAAGATTTCCTATGAAGGAGTCCTTCCCACAAAGCAGTCTGCCTTTACTTCTCTTAGGTGAAGAATCCATTTCTGTCAGTAATGACTCTTTGGATCTTTTCATCTGAACTTGCTGTCATTATTTTGTTGGTAGCAACCCCTGGCCGTCTGGTTGATCATCTGGAGAACACAAAGGGCTTCAACTTACGAGCTCTGAAGTTCCTAGTGATGGATGAGGCTGACCGGATCCTTAACATGGATTTTGAGACAGAGGTGGGAATCTGCTAAAAGAAGAGCTTGGAACACTAGATGAGTCCCTTTGAAATCACTTCAGACAGTCACATAGTGAATACTGAGCTGTTCAGTAGAAATTAATAGCAAATTGTAACTAAGATCTAATAATTGCACTGAAGTCTGGGGTGGGAGGAGAACTTAGCAGAGTTCTGCAGAGCACTAGCAAGACAATAGGAGACTTTTGTTTCTGAAATCTGCTGGTTTTTCTGGAACAGCTGACATTGATGCAGTTACTGTTGAACATGCCGCCTGCATGTTCCTGCAGGAGTAGTGCATGAGATTTCCACTGCTAATGGACTTCTGAAGTTCACACTGTCAACAAGCAATCAGTCTATACCTTTTCTTTAGCAGGGGGGAAATTTGTTCCTGCTGTGAGTGAGTTGCATGCAGGCATTACTCTTTATTTGGATGATCATTATATTTGAGGAGGCTTATGTCTTGATTGCTGTTTTATTCAGCGTTTCTATTTCCTTTCTATTTTTACAGGTGGATAAGATATTAAAAGTGATTCCTCGAGACAGGAAGACGCTACTGTTTTCTGCTACCATGACAAAGAAGGTGAGTGCAGAGTTTTAATTCTTCCATCAGGCTATATATGACTAGAGCATATGATACCAGTTTCTGGCAATATCTCTCATTGATCTTCCCAGGTTCAAAAACTCCAGCGTGCTGCTCTGAAGAATCCTGTTAAATGTGCTGTTTCTTCCAAATATCAGACGGTTGAAAAACTACAGCAGTACTACATTTTCATCCCTTCCAAATTCAAGGTAACGCCACTTCTGGTCTGGTCTTGCTGTTCCCACATCTGCCCAATATATTCTCTGATCCTCTCTGGCTTGTACTTATTCTTTAATGTGGCATCTGTAATTATCTCTTTTCTTCCTTTCTTCCCCCACCCTACCCCATAACATTCTTTTCTCTGTTTCTTTACAGGACAGCTACCTGGTTTATATCTTGAATGAGCTAGCTGGAAACTCTTTCATGGTATTCTGTAGTACATGTAACAATACTCAGAGGACTGCTCTACTGCTCCGCAACCTGGGATTCACTGCCATTCCTCTCCATGGGCAGATGAGTCAGGTATGGGCATACCCCCATAATGGAGTAAACAGGAGATCCATTACTTGGGAAATGGGCTGCACCAAACTGCATCACAACTACCTTGCAGAAGGAGTGTTTCACACCTAATGGACTGGGCTGATCCCTAAAAGTGTAACTAATGTGAATGGTGCCACTGATTCTGTAACAGTTCAAAAAGAAATCAGAGAAGTGATTTTTTTTTTTTTGAGTAGTTTCTGCCCCTGGTGTTCTGTACCAGTGTTTCAACAAGAGCCTATTAACCAGAATAAGCATTATTCTCTCATTCCCTTTTTGTCCTCGTCTCTTCCAGAATAAACGCTTGGGCTCTCTAAACAAATTCAAGGCAAAGGCACGTTCAATTCTACTGGCTACTGATGTTGCAAGCAGGGGTCTGGACATCCCACATGTAGATGTAGTGATAAACTTTGATATTCCTACGCACTCTAAGGTAAGCCAGCTGAGATCTCCTGGTCACCAGGAGGCATCTTGAAGCTAGATAAAGGAACAAAGACACCTTTTCACTGTTCTGCTGACTGGAAGTGTAGTTCACAATTCTGTAGATTAAAAGATGGAGTTCCACCCCTGCAATTGAGTTGGTATCTCACTTTGATTGAATGGCCTCATCTGGATTGTAGAACTGATTCCATAAGTGAAGAGGGGAAGTGAGGGATGCTCTGTGTCTTCGTATTTCTGCTTGGAGTATGTGCTTCATTGTATTACATTAAAGGACTTCCAGACTTTGAAAACAGTTTTAACATACTACTGGTTTCAGTTAGTCACCTCCGTTCCTGTGATCTAGGTCTGCCTTCACATTTTTTAAACCATGTTTAAAAAACCAAAAAGGTAAAAATTCTCCTATCATGTTCAGTGAGGCTTTGATCAAGAAAAATATCTTTCATATGTTTTACCTTCATATCACAAAAGCACAGCAAACTGGAAAAAAATGAGTCCCTAACTCTCTATGGAAAATATAGTGTTATCTTACAGGTGTGACTTTGTTTCCTAGCCTGGTTTCCTACAAAAGCATATCCTATTAACATGCAGTTCAGGAATTGCTATTGTTCCTTATAATGATCAAAGATACAACACATTGTGAACAGGAGAAAGTACGGGAATTCTTTTGAAGATGCTGCTTTTAACATTGTAAAAGGACAGAAGTTAAAATAATGGTGGGGGTTTTACCATTGTAATTGTAAAAAACTGTTGTAGCTGTAAAGTTTTTTTACAGTTTCAACTGGTTGTTACAGTTTTTGTGTTCCCCACCCCATCTTGTTTCCTCTAACCATGTTGCAGAACACATCCTTTCTCATGATGCTGCTTTTCTCCACAGATCCTGCGTGGAGAAGGGATTATTTTAACTTCCATGATTCAGTATAAAACCTGGAAAACAGCCTGGAAACATATAAACAGAAGATGCATAATGAATTGGATGCTTCCAGATTACTCATTCATCATCCATTCCTCTGTGCTTGCCAAATTTAAATCAACTTGACAGAGTTTGTCTGGAAGACAGACTATGGGGAGCACTAGATCCCCAAAGTGAAAATGCAGGCATTGGCTTACTTGAAATATTATGTTTCCAAGGAAGTGATAGTTCACTAGCAAAGTCATACATATCCCAGCTTTTGTCCTGCATCCTTGAATAATTGAAGGTGGTTGTCCTCTTTAGGAAGAGCATTCTTCAAATGTTAAAACTAATGATAGGCTAGCATCTTCTCGTATACTAATGCTGCTCGTGGTCCCGAGTATTTAATCCAGACTATATTTTCTCCCTATTTTCCTGTTCTTCCCTAATAATTACATGGGGTAATTTCCCATAGCTTCTGTTCTGTGTTATTTGCATGTATCTTGTTGCTGATCAGGAAAATTGTTTTCAGGATTACATTCATCGTGTTGGGAGAACAGCTCGAGCTGGGAGATCTGGCAAATCTATCACCTTTGTTACACAGTAAGTGTTAAAATATGGCAGACTTATTCTTCCCAACTGTGTTTAAGAGCAGAAAACATCTGACCTCATCCGGGGTGAGGAGAAGATACTGCTGCTCATTTTGAGATGCCAGTTGCATTTATTTAGCTAAAGCGGTGAGAATTCAAAGCTCAGGGTAGGGAGGGAAAAAGTCCTGGTTAAGTTTTAGAAGCAGGTATATAATGAGCAGAACTAACTGTTTATAATTTGGTTGTATACTATACATACATTTATATACTGTATAATGCAGCTTAAGTGGATTTTATTTCATAAATGGGGAACTGTTTGTCTAAAAAAGGTATTTGTCAAATATTTCTGAGCAGAGATGAGACGAATAAGTCCTGAACTATAGCATCATTCAGATGCAGTTAAGAGTTGCTTGTGAGACCATAAGCTCAAGTGAACAATTCCTGTTCATAAGGAGTGGTGCCTGCGAGTGGTGAAAGCTGAAGTCCTCTTGGGAGGGCTAATTCAAGGTGGTGTTTTGTCTCAGGTATGATGTAGAGCTATTCCAGCGCATTGAACATCTGATTGGCAAGAAGCTGCCAGCATTCCCTATGCAAGAAGAAGAAGTTATGATGCTGACAGAGCGTGTGGCTGAGGCTCAGAGAATTGCTCGTATGGTGGGTGCTGGCTCTTTGTCACTTTACTTACTGTTGTAGCCTGAATTTCTTCAGGTGCCAGAACTCTTGGTCAATCTCTTGATTACATTGCAGGAGCTGCGGGAGCAGGGAGAGAAGAAGCGATCTCGGAATGATAATGACGATGACACAGAAGAAGCTATTGGTGTCAGGAATAAGGTGGCAGGTGGAAAAAAGAAGAAAAGGAAAGCATTCTAGTTCAGTATTTCGGCAGACTTCTTGTATTTTTCTCTTTATAGCTGCATGAGGTTGGGAAAAGCAGTCTTCCAAGCCCTCTCCAGGAGGTCTGTTTTCAGAACTACTTACAAAACTAGGCAGTCCACCTGGAAAACAACTCTTCTGCTTTAGCAGTTACAGGCTGAGCTTGGCCCATCATGGTACCATGGAACCAGTCTTCCTTTCCAGAAACACCAGACAATCACTTCTGGACCTGAAAGTAGGACCAGCTGTAGTCTGGCCCTGCTTGTCCACAAAAAGGTGCAGTGTGAGTGCAGCTTTCCCACTGCAGCAGCCCGTCTTCCTACCCAAACTCATTGAGTGTATCTGGGCTCAGGAGAGGAAGAAGTTAAAAGAAGCAGCTGAGTTTCCACAGCAACAGCTGTGATGATTTTGCCTTAGTGAGAGGATATGTGACTTGTAGAACTCCCAAATATATTTTGCTGAATTTTAAAGCTACCTGGCTTTCCTTGTCCTGTCACTGACCTGTTCTGATCACTTTGAGTATTAGCTCTTGCCAGGAGTTTTCTTCTTGGGGCAATCTTAGTGATTCAGATGTGACATCGATACCTTCGATGTGTCAGCTGAAGAGTGGCCCAGCGCAGTGAGAGCCTGTTTCAGTAGGATTAGGCTATTGGAATTGGATGAACCTGTAATGATTGGCAAAATCAACGGCTTGGGATTTCATTGTGGCTGGTTCGTGTAGTACTTACAAACCAACACAAGGGGGTGCTATTCACGTAGACAAGCAGCTCAGGACCTGCTCGGTGAAATAAAATGCTATCTTAAGCAGAATCGAGTGCTGTATAATTAGATTCATGCAAGAATGGGATAAATTTGCCTATCTTCATATCAAATCTTAAGGTTCCTGCTGGTTTCCATTAGCACTAAGTTTACACACTGGATATTTCTGCTGATGGACAGAGAAGGGGGAGAAACTCCTTCATGATCACTCAACATAAAAATTGAATGTGTTAGAACCACTTGTAAACTAGATTTTCTGCTACCTGAAGAGCAATATTGAAAAATCTCTGGTTAATATACAAATGGAAATTGGAAACTACTGCAGTAGTCACTATGAGCACAACAGGTTTTTATGTAGCATCAACATAAATCTAATGTACACGTGCCAGTCAGAATGCTCTTATTTTGTTTGGAGCAGCATGTTTTGCAAAACTACAGAAAAACGCAGTGTGGTTAAAACTAAGGAGAATCTGGTTGGGCTTTGGGTGGGGTTTTTTTTGTTTGTTTTTAATTTAAAACAGCTCTTGTCTTCATGAGAAACAATCTGGTATGAGAAGAGTGAGAGTGGTTTTACTTTATTTTTTTTGGTAGCAATTTACTCAGAAACCCACAAGTTTTGATAGCTCTAAAGTAGTCTGAGATCAGTGGCAGATAAGTAAGGGTACAGATCCTGGGTATGTTGACTGCTAAGAACAATCTTGTAAGGCAGGAGGAGAGTGTGCATCTTCAGTGGGTCCTAGTGCAGAGTTTTAGGGGTGGAAGCCCAGTAATGAGAATATGTTAATTCTACAGGGCTCTTCAGTAAGGATCACCACAGGTGAAAGGAAACTGCCCTAAAATGCATCAGATGAATAGAATGAGTAAGCACATGGGTGTATATGCAAATGATCATTCCCTACGGAGCGAAGGAACACTCCTGACCTTCCGTCCTTCATTACCTTTCACAATCAGGGCAAGGTTGGTCCTGCTGTCTGCAAATGAAGATAAATATCCATTTGAGGTTCCTAGGTCTCTGGAAATCCTCTTGGTCTTATTCCCAGCTGCGTAATAGACTGGTGGGATCTTTAGCATCTCTCTGTACTCTTTCCTGTGTGGAAGGGTGTAACAGCAGAGGGCATCTGTCCTGGATGGGTATCAGAGATTCTGTAACACTCTTCTGCAGTTGCAAGAATCGCAGAGGAGAGAAGTGGAGTTGTGAAAAGGTCTACAGCCTCCTTGAGAGGAGTGACTCCTGGATAGCTGGCCACGTCCCTTGGTTTGGAATGACAAGCTGTAGAAACACTTGGCACTAGAAAAGCAGAGGTCTCACCCCACCCACGGTCTCACTGGTGCCTCACCTGCCACAGGTATGTGCATTCAGTTACAACTAAAAATATCTCAACCGGTTGGAGTGGCAGGAAATAGTTTCTTACTGTGACTACACCATGAGTGCTACGTTAGAGGGTGTTTGTATAACTGAAGTGGAATAGGGCGTGTCTAAAGATGTATTTGGTCAAAACAGAATTTGCAGCCAGGTTACAGCAGAATCTGTAATGAAACCTGAGGGGAAAGGAATGGAGTGAGACCTGTTTCTCTCTGAATAAAAGACAGTTCAGAAAATACCAGCACTGGTATGTGCGTGGCTGCATACTTTTGCACAACGAATGTCAGTGTGTTTGTTCAGTCAGAAGGACTCCTGAGGGGCAGTTCTGAAGTATACCTCTGCACAGCTCTGGGTCTTCACACAGCAGGGAGCTGAAGTGGAGGATTAACCTTAGTGTGATGTAGGGTAGGATTGGGCTAATGCAATCTGTTGTTTTTTTGTGGCTGAAACTGAAGTGAAGTTTAGATGAAAGCTGTGTTCTCAAAAGGTATGCAGTAGGGGTGTTTGCAGTTTGAAACAATTCTGCATTTCCCAAGTCCATAATGAAAAGGTGATTGTTTTATACTCACAATGCATGTATTAAGTAGAGTTTTATAGGTTTTAGTACTACTTAGGTGACTACCTCAGATAATAAAGAACGGGGATTTAGTGTCTTACATTTAAATGCTCTACAGCTAGCAGGAGGAGGACAGCCCTTTGGAAGGGAGGATTAAAATTAAAGATTGATATTGGTGTGGATAACTGACTTCAAGGTAAGCAACAATAGCTGCAAAAGGTAGTGATCCCTGCAGCCACTCAGTGGGCCAGAGCGGAAGCCGCACTGAATTGACCTGTCTGAAATGGATTTGCCTGTTTCAGTTCCCCAGTGCCATGTACCTTCTGCCCAAGGACTGCAAGGAGAGACATGGGCAGGAAAGCAGAGCTGGGAACCAAGGTGGGAAATTCAAGACTTTTTTCTGTGGTGACAGCCTGCTGAAGTCTGCTTAAAATAATCCTGAGGAACACAGCCTGTTCAAGGACCTGGCAGCCCCCCAAAAGTAGAGATGACCAAGAGGGAGAACTAAGTGTGATGACTTTAGCAACACCGTTAATTTGTGATGAGAACAGTCTCAGTTTAGGAGGGAGCTCTGAGTAAGAAGTGATTTGGGAATCTTCAGGTTCTTAGTTTACAAAGCAGGACTGAAACTAATAAATGTTCCCAGTTTAGCCAAATGCTGAAGAAGGAAAATATCCAAAATACCTAAAAACCTTTGGAAGCACTTAAGAAGGAATGGAATGAATTGCATGACCTGTGAAAGGCATAGACATGTACCAAGCATTCTGACATTGCATCAATGTGAAATTGTGGTTTGCCTGCAGTGGCATGTGAAAAGCATCTGTAAACATTCAAGTGAGTAATTGGTTCTTGTAAATGCTGCAGAACAAATACTGTAAAAATCCAACTCCTATACTAGAGGTTGTCCATATTGTCATTCTGAATTCTTACTGTTCTGTTTGCAGTTATCAGGAGACTTTCGGGGGCGGGGGGGGAAGCTATGACTGTGTAAACACAGAGAATCATGAGGGCAAGTTTTTGGCAGAATCCCAAGTTTTGGGTTAACTCCTGAGATTAAAAAAAAAATAAAGGCACAGCTTTTTCTCCTCATCACACTATGAAAGGCACTTCTGAATAGCAATATTTAAGTGGGAGGGCTAAGGATAACATCTGTTCCCCTGGCACCTAAGAAATGGGAATCATCACTTGCTCTCTGGCTCAGGGATGAATACAGCCAAGTACTGTATCTTTTCCTGAGGACCCTTTAAATACAGAAACTTATGATGAATACAGTAGCACTTTCTCTCTGCTTCCAAAGCCCCCAGGGACACCCTAAAGCCCCCTAAAGCGATAGGTAGGTATGTGTCTTCCTAAACATGATAATCAAGTATATGTCGTGTTTCATGGTAGATTGTGTGTTCGACTGTGTCAAGGTTATACCTAATAGTGCAGTAGGAGACAGTAGCTCTGTGCAGTCTTCCAGTGTTGATACTGTAGGTGCCTGGTGGGGCAGGGGGTGGGTGACCCCCTTGTTGAGTGCTTTTTCGGGGGGGGGGGCAGGCTAGAAGCCTGAAGCTGTTCACTAGAGGTTAACACGGTAATTTTTCATGGCCAAAGGGAGGAGGACAATTTTTATCTTTGCCTTCTCTGCTGGAGGATCCTCATGGTTGCAGAGATGTGCATGTTGATCTGTTGCCTCCTCCTAAGATAAATTCTTGGGATAGGATTCTGTCAAAAGCTTCTTGCATTGCCTTGGGCTTGGTGCTTGCTAAAGGCTACTGAGGAAGGAAGGGGAAATGCATCGTGGGCTTTCTGTGCAAAAAAGGGGTAAATGTCTTCCATTCAAATCCTAGCAAAGGGAGAAAAGGAGCCCTGTTGATAGGCTTCTCAGGAGACTACTACTTCTTCCCATTCCTCCTCCCCATTTCATATTGTCCAGGAAGGCAGTTTTTCTGGCATTTGGACTGATTTAAGTCCCCTTTAATCTTAAGATTTTCAGCCACAAATATGTCTCTCTGTACAGAAAGACAAATAGCAATGCTTGCTCTGCAAGTCACCTGTGTGTGGTGGAGGGAAGGTTGCATGATAAGGTTGAATTGCTTTTGTTATGCTGACTTTCCAGAAGAAAGTAATTCCTTTGTGTGCTTTTGTTGCCCATCTGCGCCATCCCATGAAGAGGGCTAAACCATGAAATTCATTTGCTGTGAGGTGGAAAAATAAGTCTTTTGCATAATGAGAGTTGGAGTCACAAAAGTATCTACTTTCCTGCAGCAGTAACATCCCAGGGCACGAGATCCGTGAAGCAAGCCTGGGAGGGAATGTGTGGAGGCTCATTCAATTTTATTTAAAGCAATGGAAATTAAGGTACCCCAGTCAGGCATGTAATTGGGTATACTTCATCTTCTACTGTCTTTATTATATAGCTCTCTTGAAGGGAATTTATAACAGAAGATACCCAGCCTGATCTGTTCTTGCCAGCTTCTGTGCTTGATGTATCGTAAGCAGAGAAGTAATACTTTTTCTCCGTCAATCCATTTTCAGAATGCGAAACTTGCTACTAGTGAGTGATTTCCTACTACTGCTGCTCATGTGCATGCTTACAGGTGTGTTAAATCTTTATCCTTGGTGCATGCCAGAGGCTCTGGTTGTTAAAGATTGGTCTTCTCCAAACACTACCAACAGTATGATGCAGACAGTCTAACAGGCTCCTTTGACAGATCCTAAGAAGAATTAGCTTTCCATTCCTTAACAGTTGCAGATCTCGAGATGACTCTTGGAAATTCTGCAGAGTTATTTACTATTTTCCATTGGGTACACGTACATGACTTGAGTGTATCTTAGTTTAGGCTCTTTCCAACCAATTGGTGAGAACTGCTTTATTGTTAACTAGAAATCTTGGAATTGTCTTTCTGATTTTCAAAAACAGTTTAGATAAAAATGTAAATGATGTATTGGCTATGCTTTCTAAAATGGATAGCAGAGTTGAGGACTGATTATCAAAGATCTATGGAACAAATGTCAGAAATAAATTTGCTAGTCTGTTCCCAAACTTAGAGATAGCTTCACTTCTGCCTATGTTTAGCTGGCTGGCTGTATGCAGGCTTGCTCATCTCATCTGAGTTTGTTAAAGAACCCTTCCTTGCAAAGCATGCTAGTGTTTTGTGATCCTTTGTTTCTTTCAAGGCTCCCACTGACTGAGATACATCTTCTTTACTCCAGCCTATACTGCCTCTGTGTAGTTCAGAAGATTATCTTTTGCAGATCCATCCTCTGAGTGCCAGACTATGTCCCCTCTTTGAAAATGCCAGTGCTGCTTTCCCAGGTCAGATGCTGCCACCTGGTCTGGGAGATGAAGGGCTCTTTGTGATTAGTGAGGAATCTCCCTTTCTGCCAGGGTTTTGTTAAGCTGATGAAAGGGGAATTCCTGGAATTGCTATCACTAGTCACCTTTGTGTTACATTTTCGTGGACTGTTTGTGAGTACTGTGTTCCCTTGAAAATCCCATAGCAGACAGCTGTGGCTCTCGATTTCAGTAGAAGCAGCAAATGTACAAAAAGATGTGGCTAGTGCAGGGCCCTGCTAGCCTTCTGTGGTTGATAAACCTGTTGTGCAATGGAAGGGCAGCTTGCTGGAGGGCATAGTATCAATGAAATCTCTGGTAAGTGTCTTTGTATCTTACACATGCAATAAACAAGGCTTTAAAACAAAATTAAATTAAAGAAAATGAAAAAAACAACCATACAAAAAGCCCTTTGGAAGGCTAATATGCTCGGTCCTTCCCTGGAAAGGAAGGCAGAGCCCCTGAAGCGGCAGTGTTTGCTTGTCCTGTGCCAAGCACACATGGATAAAAACTTTTGAGGGCTGTACTCCTTTACCATGTTCGTTAGCCTCTTCGACTTAGTCCAGGGCAGCCTTCTGGTGGAAATGTTCAGCTTTGTTAGCCATGCTAGCCCTTTGCTTCTCTGATCATCTCAGATATACAGGGCTATGTGTTACCAGTTTACATGGGTAACACAGAAAAGGTAGATATTTTTCTGCCTCAAGGAGCTCATGGGTTAATACCCCCAAATATGCTGAAGTCTGTCAAAAGGACTGTGCAATAGTTATTGGCATGTGAATATAAAGTTATAAAGAGGAGGACTGGTGGGGGGGAAATCCCTCTTTATGTTTGGATGGTGAGTTGCATGGAGCTGTTATCTCTTGATGGGAAAGACCTTTGACAAGTAGAGAGCTAAAGCCACCAGTGGCTGGGTGACCTTACTTTGAAATGGCTTCAGTGATCTGGACACTTATCTTCTTGGCCTTTGCAATGGCAGGACAAATTCCTGCCTGCTTTGCTAAAGCAGTCTAACTGTACCAGGAGCCTTAAAATGAATCCTGGATAGAAGGGAACAGTTTTGAGCTTGTGCACTGCCCCAGGTCCTGCTTCAGCTGGAAGGATTTTCTGTGACTGAAGGAGCAACAGGCTGAGCCCCACAGCTGAAGCCAGGACTGCCTGACATAGAAGGCTGTACTGGTACATCAGAACAGGTTAGCCTGCTTGCTGAGCAGAATCTCACTGTCCAGATAGGCAGCTTGCATCTTCCTGTTCCCCTGCACTGTCTGTGGGATTGCATCATTATCCAGTCCACTCTCATCATTTGATCAGATAAAGCTGACCAAGGGATTCCACTAACCTTTGGAAACATTCAGTGATGGAGATCTTGGGGTGGTAGAGCCCACAGGGGCATACAGCTGGGAAGCCACCTCTCGTATGGTTGAGGGAGAAGGAATCTCCCCACATCACCTGGGGTAGGGGAGCCCCTCCACCCACAGGTTGCTGGTTGTAACCCCACTCCCTGCCTTCAGGCCTTTCCTCTTGGACTGACTTATTCCTTTGAAAGCATCAGCCAAGGCCTCCCTTCACATATTAACTAGCAGCCTGGGCTTTGCTTCTGCAAGTAGCACAGGCCTGCCAAGTTCTGATAAACTACCTGAGGGAGATTTCCTTGTGCTCAACATGCAATAGAATGTGTTGCGTTGTTAATATTCTATTATTTGGTGCTTTTTGGAGGGACCTCCCATCTTTTTCCCCCCACTTTTAGCCATTTCTACATGTCTGAATCCCAGCCTTCACCAAGGTCTCATTCATGCATCCTGCTTTCTAAGCACCCTCTGCACTCTCCCTGCTCTTTTCTCCCCAACCTTTCCCAACCAAACAGCCTGCCACCAGGTCCCTAAACTGCCCCATGGCAGCTGCTTTGCTTTGCTGTTCATGCTGCACTGCAATATGGTCCTGCAGGCTCTTCTCCCAGCTGGTGCCTGCCCAAGCCATTTGCTTCCAGTTCTGCCTTCCTTGTGTTCTGCAGGGTTCAGGGGAGATGTCAGCTCCCTCAGCAGTTCCTGTGTGGCTGTCCCCAGCCTGATGGTGTTCTAGGAGACACCTCTGTGCTTTGAAGTCTCTTGCTGGAAGAAGCTACTACAGTCCCTCTGCAGGTGGAGGTCTTTCCATTACACACCTCAGCCATTCAGGCACTGATGGGGATCTGTGTTCACAGATGCTGTAGAAGATACAAAGCAATGAGGTAAATGATAGAAAGCAATGGAGATCCTGATGGGCTCTCTGGACAAATCTCTTGTTGCTTAATAATGTAGGACTGCTTGTTTGGAAAATATTGTTCACTTATATTCAGCAACTTCTTTCAACTCACTAATTGTAGTAGTCTTGAACAATTTTAATGAGTAAAGAGAAGGATGGTTAGATTTAAAGCAAGTCTATCCAAATTTTGTGCTGTCCCGGAAGGTTAGGATACACTCTAACTAATAACAGCCTCAACAGTGTCATTTTTCTGCTTGATGATGATAAATGAGCAGTTAGGAAATTCAGATTTCAATTAGTCAGCAGAGGTTTTTAAACATGTTGGACATCTAGATTAACCACTCCGGAGACAGGGGATTCTCAACTGTTATGTAAACTCAGACATGTCTTTTAATTGGAACAGCACTGTGACAGATGCTGTGTTTGCTAAAGAAACCAGACTGTCATGTAATACATCCAGAATGTGTTTTGTTTGGCAGAATCATGCATGTGGATTGCTACTTTCCTTTGCCTTTACCACTAGTAAAACCATGCTGCTGATCAGACATGTGGATCATTAAAGTCTGGACTTAATTCTTATTTGGGTTGTCAGGTAAGAACTGAAGTTGGTTTAGTTCTATTTGTTCCTGTTCAACACAGCTTCAGATTTGCTGTGTGAGTTCAGTGTAACGTAAGATCTCCTGGTAATTTCACCCCTATGTACATCATGACATTGTAACCTGATAAAGCCCTTGCAGTCAGCAATAATGTTGTTCAAATCCATAACATACATGGGATCCCTTCATTCATGTACAGCATAGGGCTTGGGGTATTTTTAAGAACATATTTTAGACTATCCCACCCATGACAGCATGTGTAGGGTGCCAAGCAGGAAGCCATAGACAAGATTTCATAGAATCACAAATGGTTTGGGTTGGAAGGGACCTTAAAGCTCATCCAGTTCCAACCCCCTGCCATGGGCAGGGGCACCTTCCAGTAGACCAGGTTGCTCAAAGCCCTGCCCAGCCTGGCCTTGAGTACTTCCTTTTGCCTTTCAAAATGTAAGCACAAAGGCAGTGAATTTTCTGTGTGATTAAATGAACATCCCTGCAGGTCCCAGAGATGGAATACAGCATGCTAGCTGAAATGTAGCAGCACTGTCTGGTGCCCAACAGCTGCTGCTAGGTTTTACCCTGGGATGAAGTCCTGTCCGCAGCCAGTGATTTCTGGAAAAAATCCCTTTACAGCCTTTTCAGGATTGCTGCTCATGTGCCAGTTAGTATTTTGTTACTTCAAATGCGTGTCTGTTATGGGAGTTTGTTAATAATGAACAAAAAAGGAATTATCAGGCAATACAACAGCCGAAGAAGAGAACCTGTTTCACAGAGGCAGAAGCTTCCCTTTGTCATATCATGCACATACCAGGAGCTATCCCTAATCTCTTGACACTTTCCTGGATTGCTCATACCATTAGCTGAAGCTGTGTTTGCATTTCTGAAGAGGTTAGCTGGCAACTAAGCCCTCACTAAACCCTTCCCTTGAGTATGGCTGTCACAAAGGGGTGTCACTTTTGTTTACTAAGCAAAACAGCCAGGGTTGCTGTGTCTGGAGAGCAGCAGGGAGCCTGGGGAGTCCCATGGGAAAACTTGCTCATCCTTCCCATCCAGCGGCCAGCTAAGTGGGAAGGAAAGGAGAACAGCAGGGCCAGAAGGGGGTTTCTTGGGTTCAGGTTACTGGTACAAATTGAAGCACATGCTCCTTCTCTCCATACTGTGAGCCAGAAGCTTTGTAAACTTTCTCCCTACCAGCCAAGTCCTTGCCATTTGACTATTAATAATGGCAGCACACTGACATTCTTTCCTCTAGTTTAGGGAAGCTCCTGGGTTGCAAGATCATAGGAAGAAAAATAATCAAACCCAGAGACGTGGCAATCAGCTGTATTTTTCTGGGCACAGCATCTAGGCTGGAAGTTCCAGGACTATGGTGGCTCCTACTTCATACTCAACAGTGTAATGTTTTTCTAACACAGCATTGCTGCTTGTTTAGATCTGTGCAAATGTGTCAAGTTTACGATATCTTTAGTGATCATCTAGTGAGGTGGCAGATGTTCCCACAAGTTTATCTGAAAGCAGGAGAGGAGTTAAATGCAACTGTGAGGTGAGGCAGAGAAACAGTCCCAGCAGCAGACCAAGATTCAGCTGGTCTGAATCATCAGTCAAAATTTCTGTTTGAACTCTTAATGGATTGATGGAGTTTTGGTTAAAGGAGTGAGGAGGAATGTGTGTATGTGTTCATCTGTATATGTGCAACTGTGTGTTTAAGGCTGCATATTTGGAGAGTTAAAGTAAGTCAGAGGACTTAAAACAGTAAAAGTAGGAATTTTATGCACAGACTGCATTTTCCAGTCAACTCTTCCTTTGAAATCTCCACTTTTTATTGTGATTGAAATAAACAGAGAATAGTGAAATGGATTACATTAGGGCCTCAGCTTCAGTTCTCAAGTACTTAATCTCTGGCTAGGATTCAAATCTATGGCCTCAAGTGCTCCATTTTAACATGCTGCAGTGCTGAACTAAACAGCATTTAAAGAGTACAGATCTTTCAGACCTGGCTTTGTGAAGCAAACACAGGGGTCCTATTGCAGTGCAGCACGTGCTAAGCATCCTGCAGTGAATTTTCTATAGAACACAATTTTCAGCAGTGCTCTGGGCTTGTGAATGCCTCTCTTTCTCAGCCTGCTTGGCTGCCATTTCCAACAGCACCCTTGCACCCTCCAACTCTTGCCTTTCACATAGTTCTAATAGACACTAAAACAACAGAGGCAGAAGCATGGCAGGCAGTGGGGGGCTGGGTGCGGCTGGGCTGGGTGCGAGCATGCTTGCGCACAGGTATGCGTGTCTCTCTGTGGTTATGTGCCCACCAAGATTAGGTAGGAACTGCAAAGGGAGGCATCATTTCACAGAAGCAAGCAGCTAGAACAGGAATGTTGTCAGCCCTTCTAAATACACCTGTTTAAATTTTTGCCTTAGTTAAGCAGATAGAATAGAACGCTGCTTCCCCCTCATTTTACCAAAGTACAGCTACTTGAATGTGTATCATTATGTCATAGATTTTTATGCTGCTGAACTACCAGATGCAGCAGGCGTGCACAGAATGAGCATTGCTATGTTCCTTGGGGAGCTTTACAACAATAGCAATACTAGGAAGTTGGAGAGATCATAAAGCATCAGGTGCAATTAGCAGGTAGAATAGGAGGAAACTCAGAAGACCTTCGTGTTGATGCAACAACTTAAACACTCCTGGCAAATACTGCATTAGGTGAATAATTCAAGAAAGGCTTTTGGTGTGAGGAGTGAAGAGCTGAACTGCAGTCCTGGGCCTCTAGTGAGGCAGTGTCTGGGGATACTTATGTGCCTGTGTTGTCCTCGAAATTAGAAGAACCTCTTCACCATAATGTACAACCTTAATGATGGAAGAAACAGTGGAAGGGGGCCTACATGCATTGTCGTGTGCCAAGTGAAAGGAAGGTGCCCAGCAATGTGCTGGCTTTTTAAATGGAGGATACCAAGCTCTGTTGTCCAGCCAGCTCCATAACCTTCAGCCAGCATGAGAGTCCTAGGCTGCCACCTGCACTCCTTTTGCAATGGTGGAACCCCCTGCTCTCTGCATGCCTGAGGAGTGCCAGGCCTTCAGGCTCCCAGCGCGTGCCGTCTCCCTGTGCCAGAAACCGAGCGCTTCCAGGCTGCTGCTGTCTGTAGAGCAATTCCTCTGGTTCCTGGGTTTCCAAAAGGAGGGGAGTCTTCAGGATTTGAGTGAAAAGGTATTTTGTGCATGCTGAAAGCATGGTGCTAGCCCTACTATGATAAAACACAGCATTCCATTTTTTTCCTATCCCATCTCTCTGAGTGTTTGCAAGGCTACATTGGCCTTTTTGACACATGCACACTGAGCTGAGGAAGGAATGCAGCATGGGCTGAGCTAGGGCTCCATTCATGGTTACTCCAGGTGGGGTCTCCAGGTTGAGACCCCTCTTGGAGCGCTGTGTGCGGCTCTAGAGTCCTCAGTACAGGAAAGAAATGGACCTGTTGGAGAAGGTCCAGAGAAGGACTGCAAAAATTATCAGGGGGCTGGAGCACCTCTGCTATGAGGAAAGGTTGAGAGAATTGGGGCTGTTCCACCTGGAGAAGAGAAGACTCAAGGGAGACCTTATTGTGGCCTTTCAGTTCTTATAAGGAGCCTATAAGAAAGATGGGGAGAGACTTTTCAGTAGGGCCTGTTGCAATAGAAAAAGGGGTGATGGTTTTAAACTAAAAGAAGGGAAATTCAGGCTGAATGTGAGGAAAAAATTATTTCCAGTGAGGGTGGTAAAACCCTCACAAAAACCTCTGGGCACAGGTTGCCCAGAGAGGTGGTAGATGCCCCATCCCTGGAGACATACAAGGGCCGGCTGGATATGGTTCTGGGCAACCTCATCTAGTTGAAGATGTCCCTGCTCATTACAAGGAGGCTGGACTGAATAACCTTTAAAGGTTTCTTCCAACCCATAATATTCTATGAATCTATGAGTGCTCGAGCAGCCCTGAAAGGCATGTTTATGGTCATATACAGTCATGGTCAAGCAACAAACTTTATCTAGGGTGAGCTAGGAAGGAGAATTGAAGTGTTGGCTTTATGAGCCATTTATATGTATAATCTGGCAACTATTACTCACTGGTGTTTCTGCCAGATCAGCACTGGTATGGCTCTTACAGCAGTCTCCACCTCAAGCCCAGAGGAACACAGATCATTTTCCTTCAAATCACAGGGACCCACACACTGTAACATCCCCATGGCTGCTGGGAAATGGCTATGTCTGTGGAGCAGACTGCTGCTAGAAGCCCACACTTCGATTTTTTGGTGAGCTTTGCCACCAAGAACTTGACAGCCCAGAAGATGTAACTGTACAGAAGAGAAACTTCTCCTAGGGCTGCAGTAAGATATTCTTATCAGGGCTAGTACTAAAGCTTTGTGTGTTATCGTATTCCTTGGTTTCATTTACCTGAAGCCCGACTGGGATTCCCAGGAACCTATGTGGCTCCTCAGCAGTTCTCCAGCTCCAAGAGGTGATACTGGGATTTGTAGCAACCAGAGATCAAGAACTGTCTGCCCTGGGGACGTGCTTTAAGCGGCAAGAAAATATTCAGGAGCAATAGGCTATGAATTCGATTACCTGACCTTACCTTACAATTGTTCCTTATGTTTTTCTCCCCTACCACCATTTCCTTCAAGAAAAATCACAGCATTGATTAATGATTAGTCTTGGTTGGATAACAAACACCGACCAAAACTGCTGCTGATTCCAGACCATGGTTCTTGAGTCAATAGCAGATTTGTGCATAGCCATATTGCTCAATAGGATGTGTCTGATTAAGATTAAACATGTAAATACAATTGTATTTTTTATAATTTAGCTGGGATGGACAATATTGAGTTTTTGCCAGCTCCTATGCTGGCTGTGTGGGGACACAGATCTGTACCAGTATGAAGCTTGTTGATAACAAAATCTATGAATGTTTTTTTTTTTCCTGTTGAAGTATGAAAGGGAGGACTGATTTATGCTGGAGCTCAGGTTTGCTTTCTGTTGCTGTGGGGGTGTTTGATCCAGGAGCAGTAAAGCACAACTTTCCCTATCACTGAGCAGGGCGTTTTTGTGTGCAAGTTGATTCTCAGGAATGCTTCTTGCATGGAAGCAGTCCTCTGCAAAGTCTCTTACCCAAGGCAATGCTGTCAGGAGAAATTATCCTCAGGCTCCAGGTAAGGGTGGCTGTCTGAGAGTATCTATTGACAACAGCCACCGGTGTGAGTGAGGGCCTAAGCCTCTCTCAGTGAGCATCTCAGCCAGTCATCTTAACCCCGCAGTGCGGGGTGGGAAAGGGAGAAGTACTCCAGGCACAGAGGGTAAGGAATACCAAAGGGAGCAGCATTAGGGGCCAGGCAAGGGTACCAAAATGAGGACTGGCACACGAGGAAAGTAAAGGCTGACTCCTTCTGGAGTGTTGTGCTGAGTCTCTGTCAGGCTCCATCAGCTCAAGATGCAGACAGACATCATCCTCTCTCCTAAACCATTTCCTTAGCCTTGGGATTAGCCTTTTTTGGGAGAGAGAAAGCAGGTTCTCCTGGATATCCTTTGGCATGTCTTCCTTTCTGGGGGTATCAGGAAGCATCCACACCATTGGTATGTTTTCACATCCCTTGTTTCCTGAGAGTTACACACTTCTCCCCAGATATCTTGTCTACACACAATACCCACTCATTCATATCAGTGTAACTTGCTGATTTGGGAAGACATCAGCACAAAAGTGGGTACATTTAATGCCATAAAGGAGGGCTGGAACCTTCTTAGCTGCCAGTTGTCATGAGTGAAATATTCATCAGCATACTGATGAAAGTCCTAAAGGAGGTGATAAATCTAATTATTTCTTTTTTAACTTGCTCACAGCCCTCAAGAGCACCAGTTTTGTTGTATGAAAAGGCTCTTCCTAGCCAAAGTGATCACAGCTACAGATGCTTGGAGCTACTCTCCACTTATTTCTGCCCATTCTTGGTCCGGCTTCCACACTTGTGGATTATGAAAGACAGTGTGACATCTGCCCCAGAGGGATAGGAGTGAGTCTAAGGCACGAACTTGGACTGTTTCAGCAGGTACTCCAGGAGCCACTCCTTACCCTTGGGTTTCCAAGTACTAGATCTGGCCATACCTGGGGTTGCATATGGAAGTGATCCTGTTTGCAGCACCATAGAGCATTATCTTCCTGGTGGAGGATCAGGCAGTCCATTTCCATTGCATTTCCTGAAGCAGGGTCTTCTCACCAATTTGGGATGCTGTGGCAGATAATTTATAAGTTTGAAAGTGTCTGTTTGTAAGACATACTCAGTAGCACCTATTTCAATATTATAAGAAGTCTCCTTGCCATTTCCTTGCCCAAATCTCTCCCCGTCACAGCAAAAGAACATCCTGTACCAGGTATCTTGGCATTTAGGGTCCAGGAATAGAAAGGGTCTGGCCAAAACCCACTCATTTAAAGAAGAGAACTTCTTAGAGAGGAAGCAGCAATCAGCACTCAAAGCAAAGCATATCACTGCTACATGCTAGAAATGTTTATTTTGTTCCTGAGACTGAAAATGGCAGGGAGAACAGCATGTAGCTGACAGCTGCAGAGACAAGTAACAGCTCTGAAGGACACCAGTATGAGTTTCTGTTGCAGTACTTTTAGATAACATTATGTTTTGGGGCCACACTTTACGTTTCCTAAAGGGAAAGGATTCAACTCTAAGACAGGAATTTTTGGTAATCCTTGGATTACTCTTTCAGAGCAAGAGCACAGTGAATTCAGAGACAGGATCCCCAGGAGAAAGCCCAGTGTTATGTGGAGGTGCCACGTGTCCCTTTGCAGAAATGATATCCCCTGCATTTGTCTTAGCTCCTGTCTAAGGCAGAGGTGCTCCAAACTGGCTGCCTGGGCCAAAGACCCATCACCACTGTGCCAGTCTGTTCCAAGGGTGTCATAATGTTTATACCTGAACTGTTTTATTAAAGGAGGAGATGTATGGGGCAGAACAGGGTGGAGGCTGCTGTAATGTTAGCTCAGTATGACTATGATAAGCGCTGGCAGAAGGGGATTTTTTTAAGAAAGAAAGGCTGGTTTTGTGTTCCCAATGTACTGCACAGGTAGCTAAGCAGAAGGAATGGCACAAGCATATTCACAACACAGCCAATATCAGTGACCAAAAATAAACACATTATTTAGACACATTCCAGGGCGCCAAGCACCATCTCTCCCTAGCTATCTACTTGCTTTATTACTCGGCTTAATAAGACACTAACTAGGTCTCTGAACCTCCCAGATGTGCTCTCTCCCTGAGACCTGGCTGAGCTGAGAGGGGCTGCGGCAATCTGCCCTTTGCTGGCACTTCAGCTGCAAGCAGGGCTGGCCCAGGGCACTGTGGGCATTGGCACCCCAGGAGGGAGCAGGGCCAGGCAATACGAGCAGTGAGAAGGGGTAAGAAGCATAGCTGACACAGGGGCAGAGTCTGGCCCTCCTTCTCTGTCTTATCCTGCTGCCAAGGATGGAAGAGGAAGTGTCAGTCCCTGCTGCCATCTTTGCTTCTCCATGTCAGGTATAGCTGTTAATCCTTCCCATCCACCAGCAGCCAGCTTCCTTGTCCAGGGCTGCAGTATGGCCAAAGCAAGCTATTTTGATACCAACAGCCTCCCGCCTAAAGGAACTTGCCATCATTTTGCTACTGGATTTTGTTGAAATTATTTCAGAGTCTTGCTATGCAATCCAGCAGACAAACGTAAAGATCTGTATCTGAATTCATTATCTTGTCTCCCCCCACCTCTGCTGGAGAGAAACAGATACTTCTCAGGTGCCATTTGGTTTGTTGTTCAACGGAAACTCCCCTGGAAGTGTGTCTTTATGCCAACTATCGTGGGAATCTGGATGACTGCCTGAGATGAAGTCTGCTCTGTAGACACCTAAGAGTCAATTTAATTGCCCCCCCCACCTTACCACTATTTGAGATCCCCTGGGTTATTGAGAGTAAGCTGATGTTCCAGAAGGGTAGTTTCCCACAACTCTTGTATCCTATGTGCCATCCCTGTGATGGTGACTTGTGTTACAGATGACTAAGCTACAGTACCTTCAACGAACTATTTGTCTACGCTGATGCACCAGAATAAAGTCCAAATCACAGATGTCTGCATCTAGGTACCTACATATAATCTGGGCATCTCAGTTCTAAATAAACAGTGGAGATTTAGCACTCACATTTGCTCTTACAAAGGTGATTTGAGACGCCTAAAGGTATAAAAACCATCTGTACAGGACTGCCAGATCTGGTATGGGAGACCCATGCGCCCTTGGAGTGGTCCCTAGAAGCTGAGCAGGATACCCTGTGGCATCTCAAATGACATTTATATGCTGATGTGTGCACATTAAGCAATTAAGGTGAGGCCCCAGGTAATCCAGGTAACCACACCCGGGAGCATTTCAATGCACACAGCAGTAGGCACCTGGAACCCATGCTGCGCCAGCCCTTCTGACCTTTTGGCTGTCTGGGAGCTGAGATACCTTACATTTAGGTAATAACCATCAGAAATCTAAATTTAGGCACCCCTATCTGCAAGTTGCATCCCATCTTTAAACTGAGGTGACAGTGATCTCACCTATTGTGCTGTTTGTACTTGTCCATGTAGACCAGTGATTCCTCTCACTCCTTGGCATAGCATGAGGGCCATGTGCACCACTTTTCAGGCTACCTACCAGGAGTCAGCAGCGCTTGGCTTCCTAAGTCACTTGGGATGGTTTATTGTTTGTTTGGGGTTTTTTATCCCCATTTATTAACCTTTTTAAGGTACAGGTTGTGTTTGATGACTGACTCTCAAGAATTTCTCAGGTATTCTGGAAAATGTCAGTGTTACTTTTCTTCTCCCCCCCCCCCGATATAATTTTACACGCTGCCTTCCATGGGGTTTTGTGTGTCTGTGTAAATGTAGGGAAGTAGTTGGCAGGTCACAATGTGCCCTGACAAGATGCAAATAGGCCGGCAGTGACTAGCGACCTTTGAAAGCCTCTTGGGATGTTTTCCTAGACAGGTTGGGTCCCACTGAGCTGGTGCTAAACTCTTCACCATCACTCCTTTCCTCCTCTCATTTTTCACAACTGCCTCCTTCTTGACTGGCTCACTGAGCCTGGGAGACCTACTTTAAAGTTAAGATTAATTTAATGTAAAGAAACCTGACATGTCTTTTCCTAAGGAGCCTCAGGATTTTACACTGAAATGAAAGCAGGAAGCACATGAGGAACCATCCTAGGGCTCAGCACAGCCCACCCAGCAGTGACTGCAGCGAGTGTTGCCTTTCACTCAGTAAGCCCTCATCCCTGCAGGCACTGGTGTACTTTTATGGGGTGTGCAAGAGAAGACTCTCTTGTATGGGTTTTGTTGCAACCGCCACATGTGGCATTCAAAAGGGAGCAGCACCCAGAAATAAACCAGGGGCCCTAAAACAAATGAACAAACAAACAAAATTAACGTGCAGATGAGACAACCATGGGCAAAACAACATGGGCAAAACTCCCCTGGTTTTGGGAAGGAGCACAACCTCCAGGGAGTAGGAGGGATTTCTAGGTTTGGGGGCTGTGTCTATGGACCGAGTGCTTGGTGTGGATTGATCCTGATGTCAATTCCTTAAGCAGGATAATAAAATACTCCCAGTGAGTAATATTTAAAATCACAGATGGAGTCATGAACATGCTGCAAATACTCAGGACATTAATGGGACTGCGCTGATGGGTGTGTCATGCCAGAGGCACAGTGTAAATTAAGGGGGAATTTGTCATCACCTTCATTCGTTAACTTTTGGGGCCAGCAGTTTGGACAAAGTGACTCAGTGCTTGTGAGCAGACAGAACTGCGCCAGCCAAGGCAAACTGCCCTTTTCAGGAAAGGTGCACGTGGCACTGGCAGAGGTGGAAGGGATGAGTGGAGCAGATGCATCCCTGTGCCAAAATGTAGCACCCAGCAAGAACCCTAAGTAAACTGTCTCTGGAGCTAGGCTTGAAGCCACTCTGCTTCTAGGTGCTGTGGGTCCATTTGCATCCTACAATCTCTTCATCTTCCACCTTGCAAGCAGTTATCGGGCAAGAAAGCACGTAAAGAGACAAAAGGCTTGGAGCAGGGAGGGGACGCACTGCTATTCATAGCTACAGTCCCCGCCCATGGGCGCCTGGAGTCGGGCAGGGGAGCACCTTATCAGGTGCTCGGCTGAGCTGCATTCAAACCTGTCTCAGGACGGGGACAGGCAGCGGCAACATCTCCACCCCAATGCAGGGGTGAGTGCCCCGCTGACGTCAGGAGGCCTGACTTAATTTCCTGGCACTGGGACCATATTTTCATAGCCCTTGCTGCTGGAGAGGAGAGGCGGTGGAACTGGAATAGGCGTGCTCAGCCACACCTCCCCAGCCTCCAGCTGTTAAAGCTCCCAAGGCAGGCGAGCGCAGGGCTGCTGCTCGGCTGAGTTTACAGAAGAGAGAGTGACCGTGTCACTGGTTTGGAGGATCTCGCCTATTCCAGCCAAAGCCTCCCTGTTGCCTTCTCCAGCAGGACCCAGAAAGGTAATTCAAGGCAATGCCCTACAGGATCCAGGACAGACCTGCCTCCTGTGGCTGGGGAGGGATGGCATGCAGGGGGTGGGAGGGCAGGGGCACGGTGTGCCACGGCCGACAGAGAAAGCCTTCCACCCTTGACTAATGTAGATTGCCATCTGGAGCTGGGCGAGTTATAGCAGACTTTCCTGGGAAATGGTTTGAAATTTGTGACTGGGTGGATGCATTTGGTACACAAGTATCAATGAGAGAGGAGTCTCAGGCTGGAGGGAGAAGACCTCAGCACTAAAGCAAGAACAGTGATTTGGGATGAACTGTGAAGTAACCGCAGCACAGGCTCCCTTGCACTGACTACAGAGCCCCTTGGGAATCCCAGACACTTCTGTAGGTGGTGGATGAGAAGACTCAGCTTCTGGGGGTCAACACTCACCCAGGAGACCAGGCAGAGACTCTTCATGCCTCATAGAGCATCTACACTGGAAAAAAAGAAAAGGGAGCAAAAATAAGCACAAGTGTGCCAGTTCTCCAAGGCGGTGAGGTCCTTTCCATCCTATTTGTTCCGAGGGCCGTGGCAGTTGGCTGTGGCAAGTACCACCTGCAGTAAGCACCAGTCAGGATTCAGGGCTATGGGTGTGCTCTGTGCTACCCTAGGGTCTCACCCTGGCTCTCTGCACTCTCTGCCTGCCCCGACAGTGGGCACCAGTCTATGGAGCTGTGAAAGGATAAAGCTAATCTGATCAACAGTAAATGTCTGTGGATAAAATGGTAGTACTTGCTCTCTGGATTTCAGAATGGTTCATTACTTATTACTCACAAATATCCAGATATCTTTCAGCTATCCCCCAAATTTTGTGAACAATGATTTTTTAAAACACCTGCATGTGTTGTTCACTAATTCTGTTTTCTCCAAATGAGTCCAGAGATCCCATATATTTAAATACTTCGCAGTTTATCATAGCCAGCTTTTCTAAGAGCTGCACATCTCCTTTTACACAGCAAGGTTAAAAGCTCGGAAAACATTCCAGCATTTATAAGCAGGTCACATTGAGGCATATGTGGAGCTGAGAGTGAAAAAGTGATATTTTTCCCCTTCGTTCATCCCATGATTAGACCAACTGCCATTTATTGAAGATTCAACCTATACTCCCTAAAATCTGTTGGAAGGGTTTTAGAATCAGCCTCATAACTGCAGTACATTGTTCTGGAGGGGGAAAATCAAGGCAAACAGCATGGTGAGCACTGAAGAATAAGTTTTGCAAGGTTTATTCTTCTTTACAGATATCAGAAAAGAAAGCCCTTGATTTTCCAGTGTGGGTCATCATTACGGCCATATTCCCCCAAGTTTTATGCCAATATTGTATCTAAATTTTGGTTTTGATAGATTTTAGATACCTGATCTTAACTGAAGAATTTGGTTCCTAGAAAGTGCCTAACGTCCTTGTGCAGTGTTTTCTGCACATGCTTCGGGCTCCCAAGGAAGTAGGCAACTTTATTCCTCTCGGCAATGGGCAGGGCTCATCTAAACAGCACTCTTATCTCCTGCAAGACAGACTTAAGCCAGGCTTGTGCAGAAAGCACTGAACTCCTCATGACAAGACAGCAGGAATGTGCTGGGTGCATTCAAGACCTTGTCCATCCTTAATTCATGGACCCCTCAAGAAGTAATATGATGGTTACTTCTTGTGCAATGAGCAGCATGACCTCTGACATATCAGGCTTCCAGTCATTGTAAAGTAATATTCTGTGGAGGGGACTGAGGTCTTTGGGATGGTTCTTACTGCTTTGCTAGGAGGAGTATGAGTTTGGGGAGTCATGGTTGGTGGCCTATATTTGCTATTTAATTTGGAGTGAGAAGAGCTATGCTGGAGGAATCTAGGTTAGCTACCTGCAGGGTAAAAGGCAGTTAAGGTTCCCCTTCCTTAATACCCATAAATCAAAGATAAGCAAAGAAAGCAAAAGAGTGAAAAGAAACAGAGTAATGAGTTTCCTGTTCTACACTGCTCATCTGTGAACCTCACTGGTACAAGGTGCATATGTTGTCTGAACTTGTTAAGAGAGTGTAAAATGTATTATGACTAATGGCTGCCCTTGTATCACAAAAGTGACAAGGCAGTTCAGGCTTTGTGCTGTGTGGCAACAAGACCTGTGAAAGCTCACCTTCTCCCTGCTCCCCACGCTCCTATGACATTGCACAACCCCCAGCATAGTGCAGAGGACAAGAAAGGTGAATTGCTACCCTCTAAGGGGCTTGCCTTGACTTTGATAGAGAGCTGGTGCCAAACAAAGGGATGGCTTTGCTCCCACAGCCCCATGTCCTTAGCACTGTGGTGTCCTTTCATAGTGGGGTGGGGATGGGAGTCTGTCCTGCCTCTCCTTCCCCATTGCTGGCAGCACCCAGGTTGTGGATGCCCCATCCCTGGCAGTGTTCAAGGCCAGGTTGGCTGGAGCTTTGAGCAACCTAGTCTAGTGGAAAGCATCCTTGCAGTGGGGTTGGAACTAGGTAATCTTTAAGGTCCCTTCCCACCCAGCCCCTTCTAGGATCTAGGATATTACAGCCTATATCTTTTCTGCTTCTACAGCTTAGGGGAAACATTTTGCGAGGAGTTTGTCCAAGAAGGCAAGAGGATGACATCACCTCCCTGGGGCTGCGGCAGCATCAACGAAAGCTATTATCTGCTTTGTGACATGGAGGAGGCATGGGGGATTGTCGTGGAGTCACTGGCTGCGGCTGGCATCCTACTCACCATTTTCCTTATCTGCTCACTCTTCTGTCTCATCTGCAAAGTCCAAGACAACAGCAAGCGGCACATGCTCTCTGTCTATTTCTTCTTTCTCTTAGGCACACTCGGTGTTTTTGGTCTCACTTTTGCCTTCATCATTAAACTCAATGATAGGACTCGCCCTACTCGCTTCTTCCTATTTGGAGTCATCTTTGCTCTTTGCTTCTCATGCCTCCTCGCCCATGCGTGCAACCTCAACAAACTCGTGAGAGGAAGAAAGCCATTCTCCTGGCTGGTGTTGCTGCTTCTCATTGTTTCCTTTGCCCTGGTACAAATTGTGATCAATACTGAGTATTTAGTCACCATGCTAGTAAACCAGAGAGAGTACTTTCTGAACCTGTCTGCGGAGAAGACTAAAAAAGACTTTGTCATGCTTTTGATCTACGTGCTCTTCTTGATGGCTCTGACCTTCTTGGTTTCCATGTTCACATTCTGTGGGTCATACAGAAGCTGGAAGAGGCATGGGGCACACATCTTTGTCACTGTCTTGTTCTCCATTGCCATTTGGGTAGTGTGGATCACTATGCTCACAAAAGGCAACACAGCCTTAAACAAAAAAACCTGGGATGATCCTGTTGTGGCCATTGCTCTGGTGTCCAATGGATGGATCTTCCTCATAATGTATATCGTGCCTGAAATTTGTTTCCTCACTGCCCCTCTGAAGCTGGAGGACTACCCTCCAGAAAATGACTTCTGCCAACCCAAGTTTATAAAGCAGACAACTGGAGTGGACAACCGTGCCTACACCCAAGATGAACTAGTGCAAGGTATGGTGAAGTGAATGACTCCACTGTTCCCCAGTCCTAGGCGCACATGCACCAGTAATGAGCTGAAAGTTGTAGGAGGGCTACAAGAAAGGTTTTGAAGATGATGGATAATTTAGAGGTAGGAAAAGGTTTCAGACTGGTGAAACTTCAGAAATGCAAGTGAAAATTAATCTCCAGACAAGAGGGAAAAGAGTAAGGACCAATACAAAAGCCAAAGATGTGTAGGAGTGACTGAGTTGGAGACTTACTGCGTATCAGGGCTGAGACGTAAGTCCTTATGACTGTGTTACATATGGAAAGTTTGTGTAAAAATTGAGGTTTTGATTCTCTTTTAGCAATGCTCCAGCTCTTCAGACCTCTCCAGGTTATTCCTTGGAGATTATTTATTCCCAATTCTGGTACGGTTCCCATTTTCCATTTAGAAATGAACCCTTCATCCAAAAAGGAGGCAAGAAGGTCTTACTTTTCTGTATGAAAACCAGAAATTTCTCTGTAGGCATTTCTCATGCCTGCTTAGACAAAACAACATGTTTTATCAATTGAGGCTTCCCATATCTATGTGTAGGAGATGTGACTGCACTCCCTGTGGATCTACTATTGAGATCACATTTATCCCTGGAGTCAGACCTCTAGGTTTGTAAAAGAACAGCTGAAAAAGACTGTGCTCTCCCAGGAAAAACTACAGAGGGGTTCTTGCACATGCACATGGGAGGGATTTGACTGGTGATGATGACAGCAATTGTGGGGCAACAATAGGTGTCTAAACTCCAAGGCTGCCTATGTCCTGTTGTTTACAATACCATTAATTCCTGCTTTCATAAGGAAATATTTAGTAAGTCACCCACCTGTGGATTTTAACCCATTCCTGCCTGCATATTGCATAGTTCGATCAGTCTAAAACCAGCTGCTAACATAGCCACAGGCCCTGTGAGTCTCCCTTGATGTGGTATTTTCAGGCTACCATATAACACTAGCTCACTAACTTTTCCCCGCTTTTGTCTTGTGATTCAGGAAACACAGGAGACAACAGCTACTCCCCATACTCTTCTCAGTTTCAGATGAAGGTGAGTTCACACCCCACTTTAGCTGTTTCACATGTAGGCTACTGTTCACGTCCTGAAGGAGAAGGAGTGAAGACAGATGGACCTAGAGCAGGCTTTATGGAGGCAGACAGGAACTTTACATGGAGCCAGGCAATACCATAACATGTGTTCATGGAAGTAGTTGTGGCTGGGCAGAGGGAGCTCTGATATATCCAGGGACATGGGAAGGCAAGAGGGGCCTGAGGCAAAGTCTGAGGTTGTTTTCAATACTTCTGGATTTGACATCACACAGAAAGTCCTTTCTTTGAGCACTGTTCCTGCAGTAGACTGTGTCCTTTCCTCATTAGGTTGTGCTCCTTTCCCCAGCCCATGCCCTGAATGTCCTGAATGCCCACCAGCAATCACTGGAAGTTGCAGTGCAGATTGAGAGTGGGCAGCCTGTGTGTCCCCATGTCCATTCAACAGTCCTTCTTCAGACCACAGCATAGTTCACATCATGTCCCCACATGTCCTCCAGTGACACGTCTCCACTACTGATTTGTTCTACCATGATTCTCTTCCACAGCCCCAGTTATCACATGCTCAGAAAACCTTTAGCTCTGTTTCTCCCTCTCCTGTTTTTTGGGGTGGGTTTTTTTTTTTTTCCCTTTTTCCCCCCCCAATTTATTTTAAGCTTTATTCTATTAATTCTCTCCAATTTTGAAAAGTAAAGACTTTTGTGCTTCCTTTTCAGACCATCGATCCCCAAAATGATTTCTCCATTCCTCGGGCCAAGGCCCAGACAAGCCCATACCATGACTACACTGGTGGGAAAGGCCCCATGTAGCAGCTCCACAGTGAGCAAAAAGGCTAAGTGCCCATCAGCGGAGGCATGGGGAATGGGCCACATGGTGACAACGGAGTCATCCTGCAGAAGCGACAGAGTCAACACACACTGGCAAAAGAGGGGTCCTCTTTTCCCCACACACCTTGTAAGCCCCTCTCATTCCTCACACACAGCTTTCAGACACATCCTGGTCCTGCTCTCTCTTTTTCTCTGTGGTACTGAGCTCATTTATTCTGACAGAGGAACGTGCTGGGAAGAGCCTGTCCTGGAGTATTTTCAGCAGGAGTGCTGTAGGGTTAGAGCAGCAGGAAGATGATCAGCTGGGTCTGTGACCATCTCTACCCCAGCTAGGACTTGCTTTGATAGCTCGTGGGTGTGCCTGCGCCCTGTGTGTGATGGGAGAAGAGGAAGGAACAGAAGCATCAGCCCCATTCCTGCCCACCCATGAACACATCTCCAGTACTACGGAGAACACCCTTATAAATACACCACTTCTCTTGTGCCTACTCCCATCCTTGCCTGGACTTCCTTCAGACAGAAGGGAAGAGACAGGGAAGGCTGGGAAGAGTAGTCTTTTTTTTCCTCTTCATGTTCACTTCCAGGTTCGTCCTCATCACCTGGGGACCACCTAGGGTGGAGAGGGGAGAGAAAAGCTAAAGACATGAAAATGTATGACCCTATTTACTTTGACATGTTTTCTGATTTGCACTGTAGCATCAGCCCCCCTCCTAGCTCAGGCTCCTGACCAAGTACCCCAAGGTGCCTGCCCAACCTTCAAATTCTCCCTCCCCACCCCTACAATCCCTGACTGTGGATCCCTGCAGGCAAAACCTCTTCCATGCAGCTGTTTCCAATACCATGGTGGCATTTAATCCCATGCAGCTTGAAGCTCTGCCTGCTCCAGAGTGTGTCTGTGGCATTAACACAAACATTTCCCAAGCAGCCAGGTTGAGGAAGGTGGATGCCCTTCTTCCAGGAGTGAGTGAACATGAGCATGTATGTGTGTGCGCGCGCTTGCTGTGTGGACTGCACCCTGGGGATGAGCAATGAGTCTGCAGAGTTGAATCATTCTGTAGCCTGCTTTGCATTTGGTAAATAGCTTTCCACAATATTTCATATAGAAATACATAGAGCTCTCCAAGTGGGTGTGTATGATACACTGCTGTCTGATACAGCTGTATATTTATTTAGTACTTTGTACATGGAATATTTAATTAATAAAAAGCCAGAGAGCCTGACTATGAGAGGCTGGTGCTCTTCTCAGGAATGTGGTTCCTCTAATGGTTGGTGGAGTGACAGCAACAGCCCTCCGTGGGTTGGAGTGGGTCACCTGGGAGATTGCAGCTCAGGGGAGAATGGCAGAGATGCTGGCTTCTTCAAAGCTGTGTCATTCTGGGCAAGAGATCAGCTGTTTGAGGGTGCAGAAGATGGTTATAGCTTCTCTGTACTACTTTTCTTGAATGAAGCAAGCTGATTCTATGTTAGAAGTGTTTAAGAAATATGAAGCCAAGCAGCAAATGTATGAGGAAAGATTCATCCTTTTCATCCTGTGTGTATCTGTGTCTGCTGCATCTATATTCCAGTATTTATTTACTTGTATCATGCTGGGTTCTTGCATAATCAAGAATAGGAAAGGAGTTTGTAGGTATTTAATTCAGCTGGCAAAAATCTTTCCTTCCAATGTTTTGAAGATGTGCAGTATTTTTATTTGAAAATAGAAACAATATCAAAGCAAAATAATAATGATTACAATTATGTTAATGGTAATAAATTTTCAAAAAACTCCTGGTGGTATGAGGCTGTAATCTCCCATTTTAGAGGCTTCCTCTCCCATGGTTTTTCCATGGTATAATGTGCTACCACATATCCATATGCTCCTGCCAAGCAAATCCCCTTCCTCAGGCATAGTGCTGTTTAGAAGAGGCCAGGCTGGTCCCTACCCACTCTACCTACCAGCAATGAAGGGCAACGTAGAGACATTTGGGTATTCTGAATCTCTTGGCAATATAAAGAGCCCTCCTAGGCATTGGTTTGAAACGCATCACAAGGCATCTTGCCTTTATCTAGTAAATTTGAGGTGGAAATGATGCTTACCCTCTCCTTCTTTCCCCTCCACACCTACAGAGTTCCTCACATATAACACAGAAGATGGGAGAGAAAACTTAAGGATGCTAATGTAACATTGGGAAACAGGTTGGCAAGGTGGTATGTGAAGCCATGTGCAAGTTGTTGGCTTGCAAACAGAAGGTTGGAAGGATGTGCTTGAGCCCATACCAGACTTTCAAGAAATAAGGTTTTCAAGCTGTTGTGGTGCCACTGATGGCTTAAAGGTAGCTAGAGTGTGTCCCAGGGAGTGCTGAAAATGTGTTAGAACAGAGCCAGCTTTCCTTCTTTTGTGGAGTCCAGTGGAGCAAAGGGAGCACAGGAGAAGTGAGAGCGTAGTATCCTTTTACTGTGTGCGTTTTCCACGTCCCAGCCACTTACCAACTCCTTCATTGATGGCCACAGACGAGAAAGTGCCTCTCAAATGCACTCTCTTGGCCCTAGAGGCAGCAAAAGTAGGAGGGATGAGGGACACCATATGCACTCCCATCAATCCAGGGCATAGCGATTTTCTGGATTACTTGTTACTGTGCATGCTGTTCAGCAGAGAGCAAAAATCTCCTTCCACAGATTTACAGTGCTTTTTAGAGCATTCTTTTTAAACCTCTTTAATTGTACAAATACCAATCTGTCTGGAGTTATTTTGCACTTGTTCAATATTAAGGCAGCTTTGGGTGAGCGCTGATTTAAAATTTCTGTGGAAGCTGGTGCTGGCAGGAAAGGGGTGATGCTGCTCTGCAGGTTTCTCACACCTCAGGAGAGTCTTTTGAGAAAGCAGGAGTGTCATGGGTTCAGCAGCAGCAGTCATTTTTCTCCTTCTTGGTAGCTGGTGCAGCACTGTGTTTTTAATTTCGTGCCCGAGAGCAGCGCTGATAACAGCAGTGTTTTCAGTTACTGCTTGACAATGTTTTGGCCTGGCCAAGGACTTTGAGTCTCATGCTATGCCAGGGAGGAGGGGGAGCCGGGAGGAAGCAGAGACAGGACACCTGACCCAAACTGACCAAAGAGCTATTCCATGCCACAGCACGTCATGCCCAGGATGTAAAATACTGGGGGCCGGAACCCGGAAGGGGCTCTCGCTCTCTCTCAGCTCAGTCGGGCGGCGAGCAGTTGTATCCTTTTCCCTTGTATTTGCCTTGTCATTATTATTATTATTGGCGGTAGCAGTAGTGATTTGTATTATATCTCAGTTACTGGACTGTTCTTATCTCAACCCATGGGAGTTACATTCTTTCGGTTCTTCTCCCCATTTCCCCCCCATCGGAGGGGGGGGGGGGGGGGAGGAAAGGGAGGGAGAAGTGAAATTTACAGCTTAAACCACGACAAGGAGTTTCACTTTTCTTAAGACTGAGTTTAAACCAAACAGTCAGCCACTCAGCCGCACGCACACATGTCCCAGGTAAACCCTAAACTGGTGGAGCCAGACAGACTAGACTCAAAAAGAGCAAGTGAGTGGAGGAGGCAGGAAGATTGCCTCATCCTTATGCTGTTTTTTGTCAAAATCTGCCGCCTGGAAGGCTGGTAGACCCAGTAAGGGCCCGTCCCTACCCTCTCACCTGCAAAGGGCTCCCTTGGTGATGGGGGCTACAGATCTGCTGCCTTCAGGGCCCTCTGGTTGCTAGTTCCTCCTCTCTCTGTTTGAGGAGACCAGAGCACCGGAAATGTACACACTGGAAAAGGGCTGGCACAGAGCACACCTGGGTTATGAAAGCAGCCAGGATTATTGAGAGGTGGGATAAACACAGCTGAACTTCAGGTCAGGGATGTCATGGAAAAGGGCAAGGAAGAGAAGAGGCACCACTCGGACCTAGGGCTTTCAGGGTCACCATCCCATGGGCTTTCCAGTGCTGCAGGGCTTCACTTGCCTGGCCAAGGGTGAACGCACAGAATGCAGCAAATCCTTTGGGCACAGACACAGTCCAGTGGTACTACAGGCCGGGCCAGGGAAGGACTTTGCTGGGTTCACCTCCCAGATGCTCCCTGGCTTGCCAAAAAAGCTCTCTTTTTGGCAACTGGTGCTGATGCCACCCTCCCTAAACGAGGTGTTTCTCTTGGAGGGATTCATCCTCTCCCCACAAGCCATGTAGCCCTTGCTGGGTGTGGCACAGGACTGGTAAATGAGTCCCCCTCCTTCAGCTGGGGCAGCAGATGCCAGGGACTAGCTGTCAGCAGGGGGAAGCACACTGTCAGATGCTGGGGCTGCTGCTGGGTTGTGTCATCCTTCAGGCTCTCAAAGCAGAGGTGTTGGGGAGCATGCCCAATTCTCATGCCTTTTGGTCATGCTCCCTGCCAGGCTGACCATGGACAAAGAAAGCAAGCACTGCTGTCCTGGGGTGGCAGGAGGCAGCTGCATGGGGTCAGAACCGGTGACACTTTGTAAACCCCTTGTAAGCATGGGGCATCCTTTGCACCCCCCAGCCTTTTCTGAAGCAGGTGCTGGAAAAGCTGCATTCCCACTGGCCTGCTCTGTATGAGTGATGGGTCACTGGCACACGCCCCTGTATCTCTCACTCGTATGTCCCCTTTGCTGCATCTGTCCCCTCTCTATTTCAATATCCAACAAAGAGCAGTGTCAAGTGGTGACTCAGGCTTTGCCTGAGTAACTGGGACTGGTGGGGAGGCTGGCACAGCCTTGTGCACCCTCTCTCTGCAGGCTCCTGGCACCAGGGCATCACTTTAATCAGATCTGCTCCCCAGGGAACAGAATCACAAGTCTAAATCTCAGACACGGCAACTATTGGCCCAAGCGTTCATGGTTCTTCTACGGAAAAGGTACAGATGGTGTATCCAGCCCCAGTGACAGCAGTCACCTCCCGTAAAAACCTGCACTGTAAGTTTCAGTGTATCTCATCACACTGAACCAGAAACAGAGATACCTGAGGAGCAGAAATACCCCCATTTTCCTAGCCCTAGTACAGGTAAGGGAGCAGAGTATCCTTCAGCCACCTCAAGTAACTGCACTACAGCCTGTGAGCAGTACTTAGGGGGGACTAATACCCAGAGAGCAAGTGACAGCATCAGAGCACCATCCACACACACACACATCCACCTGGCCAGGTGGGTTGCTTAGCTTACACTGCTCTCCTCAACACACATACTCCACAGGGAGGGACTGGCTTTGCAGTGTCTTAAAGACAAACAAGATCTAAAAGCTGACAGCATGTAGAAGCACTGGGGAGGAAGTTCAAAGGCCCCTGCTGGCATTTGCCTGCTTTCTGGGGAACTCTATATGCAAAATGATGTGTGCCTCAGCAGTGGCAAGCCCAGCCCTTGAGTATCAGCTGCTCTGCATCATCTCACCCAGGCTATGGCTGGTGAGCTGCTGGTGAGCAGCTGCTCTCAATGAGTCTGTGCCCTTACTAAGCCACCCAACCACGGGGGCTTGAGCCCCTCTGTCCCAAGGTAGTCTTTGCTGTTGCAACTGAGCAATGCCGAACAGTGGCTGTGGGAGTCTCCCAGGGGCTCCCTGTCCCATTCCAACCACCCCAGTCCCTGTGTTCCTGGCACTTGCTCTGTCCTCTCTCCTTACCTGCAGCACATACCATTCTGCATCCAGGCCTGTCCCATGTGGGATCCCCTCCCTCCTCTCAAGTCCATGTGCCCTGACACCCACAGTTTCTAGGGAAACTGGTATTTGCTTGGCCTTTGCTATGGTGATGAGTGAAACACTGTGCTAAATAAGAGTGTAATTTTCTGCAAAAGGCTTTCTGAAGTGCCAGGCATGGAGCAGGAGCTCCCCTCACATCTGGCCAGTTTGATCTCATCTGGATCTCTTTCTGCAGTCAGCCAGGGCTCTGCCTTTGCGTAGTTGATTCTCCCATCCAACCAGCAACAGGTGTATTTGAGCAGAAATGCTGTGCCTTGCAAAATGGGTATCTTGTTCTCTAATGAATTACTCAAGAGGTGAAATGGAATGCTGTGTCTCCAACATGTCTAAAAATGGTCAGAAGTGAGGCTCAAATGCCGGAGCAGGAGTGTGAAGAAGTCAAGAGGAGAAAGGGACCTGGGCAGGTACTTTTTTGTAGGTACCTACAATGAGCAGCAACATCCTTGACTTTGGTGCTGCTCTTTGTTAAGCGCTGTGAGAAAGCACATTTCCCTACAA
Source organism: Myiopsitta monachus (assembly GCA_017639245.1). Lineage (NCBI taxonomy): Eukaryota > Metazoa > Chordata > Aves > Psittaciformes > Psittacidae > Myiopsitta > Myiopsitta monachus. The sequence goes on from CM029920.1 coordinate 63,781,323, forward strand.
ATCAGCTCTTTACTTGTTTTGCCAGACTGAACAAACATGTTTGATTCTCAGAAATTAGGCATCTTGGTGTTGCTCAATGTCTCTTTGTCATCCCAGAGCCACTCTATAATCTGAGTAGAGGCTGTTCCTGCAGGCTGGTTTTAGCAACGTCCAACCATCCTCTCTCACTGCTTATTTTCTTGGAAGGAGCCAGCCATGATGCTCAGCCACCTGAGACTGGTACCAAGGGAGCAATGAGGCACCCAGGGCCTGGGTTGCTTTCAGCATCTGCCTGGTACCCACAGTCTCCAGAACACTGGGCTACATCCCATTGGGCTAATTCTGGACGGAGTGAAAGCAACCCCATCAAAACCAGGGAGGAGGCTGGATTTAGGTTTCTGGTTCCTTAAGGGAGGCGGAGGCAATGCCAAGAAAGTCGGTGCGAGAGAAAAGAGCCGACGCCTCAGGATTGAAACCCACCGGGCGGCTCCTCATGCAGTTCCGACAGTGGGCGCCAGGTGGCGCACTTGCTCCGCAGAGCCCAGCGCCGCTCCACAGGGCCCGACGAAGGGAGGATGATTTAGGGGGAGCTGCTCCAGCCGCGGGCTCGGTGGGACTCCCTCATCCCGGAGCCTGGGTCGCCTTGTTGTAATAATAATTGAAAGTAAAACAGAAAACCCAACATCTCATTAAGGCTTTTATATTAAAACCATTAAAATAAAAGTTATTTTGTGGCTTTTCGTTGAACTTCGGCAAAATTTGCAATTTTGCTCCCATGAAGTGATTTGACTCAGAATGTTCAAATAAAAAGAAAACAAAAAAACCCAACATAAAGCTTTCCAGCCTAAAAAGAGAGCTCTTCCACTGTGAAGTTCAGCTTGTTTTCTACAGCAATACAAAGAGCTTGTCTCTGAACTCGTTTTATTTTAGTCACAGTTTGGTTTGATTTCAATCAATGTCTTCCTGACTGGCTGCACTTCAGCTGGAGAGAAACGGCTGCCTGGAGAGCCTCCTGCCCAGCTCTGTGAATGGGCAAGGAGGGTCAGTCAGACCTCAGAGCCTGGGCCACAGGCTGCTGATGCGTCACAATTCTGAAGGAGATGGACAGTCACTGGGATAGGACAGCAAATGGACAAGCCGGCATGGTTCTGTCAGCCTGGCACTGCAGGCAGATTATGGCTCACCAGCTCCACTCCCCTCCTGTCCAGCATCTCACATAGAGGCCACCAAGCTCCTGGGCCTGAGTGAGTGTGACTGTTGCAGCCAGCCGGACAGCAGAGCCCTAGTGGCAGAGCCGGTGATGTCTGGCTGTGATGTGGTAGGGCAGTTTCATTACACAGACAAGCATCAGGTAGCTAACATTGCAAGGAGCTGCAGGAAGATAACATGACTTATCTGTGTACCTTCTCCTCCTTACTCGACACTATCATCATGACTGTATGTCAAGGCTGTGTTGTGTTTTCCCTTAGTACATCAGACTATTGGGTTTTAAAAGGCAAATGATTTCTGTGAGATGAGATCTCTTCAGGGCCAGGATTATATGCAAGTTCAAGTCAGCTCACAAGCAGATGTAGTCACTGATGTGTGTGACTGGGAGGAGAAAGGATAGAAAATGTATGGGTTTATCTACCAAGGTCTACTGGGTGATCTATGGACAAGTTGAAAGCATTAGGCTTTTCCAGCATGCCAGACCTATCCATGGGTTTCTGGCAATGTGGCAAGCTATTGGGTTGTGAGATGGGAGTCTGATGAACCAACGTAAGCTCAGTTCTCCAGAGCATAGGCTGCTGGAAAGACTGTGAAGCAGTTATAATGCTGCTTTAAATCACCTGGGAGCTGCCTCCACAGCTGTGTGAAGTGTCACCCTCATGCCTGCCCTGTTCCTGCCCCAGGAGGAGACAGTCTCTGCCTCTCGCTGTGCTTGGGTGTGTTCTCTGAAAGAGGAACTAAGACCTGTCCCACTTGAGGATCCAAAATCTGGAATCTCCTCTGTTCTACTGTGACATCAGGATCTTCAGGAACCAGGCAAGGGCACTACAAGATCTGCATCCAGCTGTGGGCACACAGTCTTGTTTCTGCCTAGTTGTCTGGAATGCATGAAGATGAATCATTTTTAACTTAGCCAAAGTGTTTGAGTGAGTTCATCCCAATCAGTGCTTCATGTCTTAGTGGCTATCACAATTTCCATCTTATGGGAGGAGTCCTGGAGCCCAATTTAACATGGCATCCAGCCCTGGCTTTAGCTATGGATGATTCTTTCCAAATCCTGCAGACAAGTGGGGTGGAAGGAGGGAAAGGTCCTGTCTATTCAGGTTTCATTATGCATCTTGCTGCCTTTTTTTTTTTTTTTTTTTTTCTAATATCATTTGTCTTTATTGTCTGGTGATAATCTCTAAAAGTGGAATCAACTTTGTCTATATTGAATGAATGAGGAAAAGCTGAAAGAAGCTGTATTCTCCTTTACAAGATCCCAAAGAGATGAAACCCTTGATACTGTCTCGCCTGATTTCTCTTTCACAGCACACTCTTGAAATGTAATCAGCTTTTGGGGTATGCTCTGCCTCCAACTGTGCATACAATGCTCACATTGAAATTAATAGGAGCATGCTGGTACATTTGAAGTGAGAATCTGGGACAAAAAAGTTAAAATTTTGCTGTTAAAATTAATGTAAAAGTTTCTTTGGCTTTAGTTCTCATTTTAGAGGCATCTGGATGTCTAAGGCTGGAAAGAATCATTTTTATGGGTCTATGCGTCTTCGCAACATCCTAAGAAATAAAAACCCGGGAACTTTGGAAACATTTTATACAAAGCATTTAGAAATGTGTCTTTGTGTCTTCCCTCTTAGCAGAGATTTACTGTTGTGTTTAACCCCACTCCCTCAACCCCAGTTTATGATCAATGGGATCATCGTGGTTCATGTGGACAAGATGCTGGACCTGAATTTGCATTGATAGCCTCAGATCAGGTATTTAGTAATTCTCTGGTTTGATTTTGATGTCTATTGAATTGCTAGGAGGCCTACAGGAGATCTTTCATGAGGTTGTCTTGTTCCCTACATTCAGGGCACAAGGTTGCGAACATATTCCCACCATGCCTGGGTGATTGCTCACCTTCACACCCAGGCTCATCATTACCTGACAGTGATGGACATCAGTCCCAACTGGCAAGTATATTGTCTAACCTGGAAGAAAGGGCTAATCACAGTACCGAATTTCCAGCTCTTTTTCCATTCTCCTTAGGTTTAACTCTTGTCGTTGGGTGTTGATGAGGTGAAGATGAGCAGCACAAGATCTCAGACCTGAAACTGTTCTTATCTCTTTGCAAGGGTGGAAGGAAGAGGGGCCAGGCAGATTGGCAGGGAGCTGGGCAGAGAGATTGTCTCTCCCCTTTTGGCTCACTCCTCCAAGGTAGTGGGCAACACAAATCGCAAGTGATTTCAGCCATTGGACATGGTCCCTGAGGGAGCAGTGCCATCTTCCCCAGAGCTCCATGCACTTGCTGCGACCACTCTCACAGCAGAGGAGCATTGATCCTTGACATAGTCCCATCCTTGCAAATCTCTCTGCATGTAAAGAACTGAATAATTTCTTGCATAATTAGCCTCCCCACCAGTTAAAATAGCCTAAGCCTCTCACAAACAGCTGGATTACAGGACAGAGAGGACTAAGCAGAGTAGGACAGCTCTTCTGAGCAACAGCCTTACTCAGAAGGTCCACTACTATCAAGTGTAAGTCAGTGGAGTTTAAAGTCCCTTCCTAAAGGAGGATGTCCTTTCAGCTGGCATTGATCACTTGCTTAAATAGAAATCTCTGTAGGAAAAAATGAGGAAAGCAAAAACAAGTGGGTGCTCTCAGGGCATGAATTAAGGGGATGCTTGGGATAGGCCTTCACATTCAGACTGTCCTGTCTTTCCCAGCACTGACTGAATTGCAGCCCAAGGGCAGAAGATGTGTGCAGCCAACACTGGCGGCTGGACTGCAGGCTTTCTGTGAACTCTCCACCCTGGTCCTGACAATTTGCTCTGTCCTTGTCTTGTTAGCTAGATGAAGTCAGCACAGGTTTCCCAGAACAAGGGGCATCCCTGCTGCTTCTGCTATGTAAAAACAGCCCACAGAAGCTTGCTGCAGAGATTTCGTAAGAGGGAGGAAGTCATGGGTTAGGGAAATTTTGTCAAGGATTTCTCTGGCTGCAGAGAGAAATTTGCGATCCTTGTGTTGTGAGCTGGACCAGAACTGCAATCATGAGCAGACAGCAGTGGGGAAGGGAGAATCTCCCAGTCAGCAGAATGACCTCCTGTTTCTGTAAGTAGGACAGCTGAGATGCAACTCCCTATACCCTAACCATCCATCCTCCCATTACACTGTGGCCTTCTACTTAGCCTCCAGAGGATACCGTGGCTAAGGGAAAGAGAAGAGCAGGAATGGGATCTAATCCTGTCACCTTGTGCCAACAGTGAGCATTCATCTTTTGCAGCTTCCTCTGAGAATCTGTAGCACTGACTTTCCTGTCTCAGCTCTGTCCAGCTCTGCAGGTGAATTCCTGAAAGCACTGTGAACTAACTGCACTTCCTGAAGGTCTGAAGAATGAGGACACTATTTACTTTAGTTGTTGATGGGCATCAAATGGTGTGAAAGAAATGTATGCCTCAGCTCCATCACTGTCTGGGTCCAAAATAACAGATAAAAGAAGAAAATCAGTGGGAGTTATCATTATATAGAGTTGCCATGGAAATAGCATGAGAGAACTTGGAGAAGAGCTAGTACACGATGTCTCCAGGAGGGCATAAATCTCCTGCTAGCCTCACTCCTTTTTATCACGTTAACAGGCAATATTTCTTGCTTAAGCAAGAGGTGGGAAAACATCAAAGCATATTTCTGACAGTTTTTTATGTCCCTTGATTTCTCTGACCAAGACCTTCCTGACCCCTCAAGAAGCAGAAATGTGAACCCTAGTGCTATTGGAATAGGAATCGTTTAATAATTTCAGTAAAATGGTAAGAGGGATGTACTTTTCCCTAGAAAATATTTATGGCTTTTCTGAAATCATATGAATTTTTTTTTAAATGTGCCTGTCTTGGTTTAAGCCGTAAATTTCACTTCTCCCTCCTTTCTCCCCCCCCTCCCCCACTCCGATGGGGGGGAAATGGGGAGAAGAACCGAAAGAATGTAACTCCCACGGGTTGAGATAAGAACAGTCCAGTGACTGAGATATAATACAAATCACTACTGCTACCACCAATAATAATAATAATGACAAGGCAAATACAAGGGAAAAGGATACAACTGCTCGCCGCCTGACCGAGCCGAGAGAGAGAGCGAGCAACTTCCGGGTTCCTGCCCCCAGTATTTTACATCTTGGGCATGACGTGCTGTGGCATGGAATAGCTCTTTGGTCAGTTTGTGTCAGGCGCCCCGTCCCTGCTTCCTCCCGGCTCCCCCTCCTCCCCGGCAGAGCATGAGACTCAGAAAGTCCTTGGTCAGACCAAACATTGCCAAGCAGTAACTGAAAACACTGCTGTTATCAGCGCTGCTCCAGCTACCAAGGAGAAAAATGACTGCTGCTGCTGAACCCAGGACAGTGCCATTCTAAGACTTCTCGAAGAAAAATGTCATAGTTCATGAAAAGGATTTTCTTTAATGCTGATTTCTAAGGAAAAGTATTACAATTTGAATCATCTCAGAATTTCAGTGAAGTTGTTGTCTTGTGCTGTTGCACCGTTCTAGAAAGCCTACTTTATCCTCCACTCTCACTCACTAAATCCTGCACTTAAAATGTCATATCGCCTCTGGTCAGGACAGCACAACCGTGTCTGCTCAGGCATTATTATCTTGAGACTCCACGAATGCAAACACAGCTCTGAGGCATGATGTTGTGTGGTGCTGGCATCCACCAGCATACCCATCCAGTTCTCCATTCTGTGCTTCCTGAGGGGCTGCAGGTCTCTCCTCTGGAGAGTAGCTCCCAACTGGGACTATCAGTGATGGCTGTGGCAATCTGACACAGAGTAAACTACCACTTGGATGCTGGCACCCAACTGCTTATGAGTACAAATATTGAGTGTGAGTGAATGAAACCAGCTCTGTTCTCAAACAAAATTACTCTTATCTCCTAAAAGGTGAGTTTGAGTTCTACCGCATTATCGTAGAATCATAGAACCACAGACTGGTTTGGATTGAAAGGGACCTCAAAGCTTATCCAATTCCAACCCCCAGCACGGACAAGGACACCTTCCATTAGACCAGGGTTCCTACCCCTAGCTCCTATCCTTCCCTAGGTTTTTGGACAGTATGTGATGTGACTGAGCACATTTAGAAGGATCTTCAGCCTGCAGCCAGGCTCCACATGGGAGAAGGTAAACAGGAAAGCCTGGAGCAGGGCAGCAGAAAAACCTTTGCATTTGTATATGCTCCCTCCCAGAAGTACAAATGCTTTGTCCCTGTGTCAGGGCTGCAAGGGCAAGTGAGATGAAAGGAAGCAGAATAACAAGAGGAGGCCAAAGAGCACAGTTCCCAAATGCTCCTTTAAGAGCCAATTCAAGTTATGTCCCTGCTACTGACCCCAGGTCTGGCTCAGAGCACCATTTCAGCAAGTGAATTTCCATCACATTTGTGACTCCACTTGCAAAAGCGGGGACCCCAAGTGATATAAGGCCTCTATTTGGAAACCTCTCTCCTACAGAATAGCTAAAGCTGTGGAATTAATTTGTGTGAGGTGTCAACTTTGGCCTTGGCTGCTTCTTTTGCTTACAGGCATCACACTTCCCGTAATAGCAGTAATTTCAACTTTTTTCCCTAAAGCTGTCTTAAAGAAAGAAAGGGAAGAGGAAAAGTGGGCAGGAATGTCTCTTTTGACATCTGCATTTCTAAGGCAAAAGTCTTAGAGTCATCCAGCAACCAAGATTTCTCCTCAGAACAAAACTTATGTGCTAAGTTCTTGTTGATTGTTTTGTCTGTTTGCTCAGCATCAATTTAAGATAAAATTATACACATAATTTTATAAATGCTATTTATAAAGCTGTGAATACATATTATGCATATTTTGTGCTAAAATGGATCCATTTTTACCCCTGTGAAATGACAAGTCCCAAACACTGAATAATTCCAAAAGGGTTATTTTTATGGCACTTGGTGGTACATTTGTTGCTGAGTAGCAGCTCTCTGTCTATAGCCATGGGAATAGACACCATTTTTAGCTTGTCATCATTCTGGAGCTGGCTTCATTCCAAAAGAGTTTGTCATAACAGTGGGCTGTTGAATGGCTATTTATGATAAATGGATTCATAGATTATGTGATCAAGTGTTTTGGGAAGCAATTATGTTTCTCTTCACATCAGGACTGTTTGGGGAGCTCCCATTCATCCCCTTGCTGCGTCTCCCAGGACAGGGAGCTATTGTCAACAGGAAAGTCTCTGGCTGGACAGTTTCCTCATGGCTCTGATGTGTCTGGTTGCATCTTGTTTCTCTCAGTAGAGTTATCTGGAAGCAGCTGCCTCCAGTGTTTTTTCAGTGTTGTTATTTTCACATCTTTCTTTCCAAGGAAAGGGAAAACATCCAGAGCCTTTTCAAATGCTTTCAAATGCTACTGCCTTAGCATTAGGAGCAGGAGAAGCTTGAAAGGTGAAAACAAAAATCCCTGTGCATATCTATGAAATTTTTGCTACATTCTGTACATTCTGGGCTTCTATTCAAGACAAACATTTATTTTTTAAAAGCCAAAAACTAAATCATATGCTACAGAAAAAAAAAAAAAAACAAAAAAAAAACCTTTATTTTTTCTCTCTTGTTCAGATATTGTACCATTGCAATGTAAAATAAATGAACTCCTGCTGCCTGTTAACAAACAGCTCCATGGAGAGTTGTCTCCAGTCAAACAGCTCTCCTGATTCAAGGTCTGGACTTCATTCTGGGATCCAGAGAGATTTCCTGTGCAATCATTAAAAAGCTGATGCCAACAATGCCTGGAGCATGCATCTCAGGAGTGAAGTGTGGAACAGGGCACTACCACCACACCCAGGGAGAGGGGAGAGGTGAGGCATGAAGATACACAGGGGTCAACACATGGTCAGAGCAACAAAACCACCTCTGGCCATCCTGTGCGCGTGAAGCTGTACCTGTGTTTTCCAGCTGTATTTGCTCCAGACCCATTCAGCTCAAGCAAGCACTCCAAAACCTGCGTCACTGCCTCCATCGGCAGGCTCCCAGCTGGAGGGAGTTTTAGGGCAGTTTCCCAAGATGCAATATCTTATACAATTGACGTTTCTGTTTTTCACCCCCTGGAGCAGGGAAAGGTGCTCAGAGCAGTCTCAGCTGCTCCTGTGGCTGAGGATTTCGGCCCTCCTGCGAAGCAGCACTGAGGATATCTTTAGAGGAAAAGCACTGCTCTCTATGAAGGCATATACCAAAGTCTTGTGCAAAGCAGATGACAACACAGTGGAAGAAGAGTCATGCTGGAGATTTCCAGGGAGATCTTTGTTCCTTGGCTCCTGCTGTAGGGAGAAGACACCATCTGGCTCAAGGCAGAACTGGAGAAGCTGATAGACATCTCTGGGTCCTCTTCTGTGTTTAACTGTGCTGCACTGATCACAGCATAAGCCCTACTGGAAGGACTTTGGTGGTCTCCCCTTCCAATACCTGCCAAGGCAAAGGGCTAGTGAGTGAGTTACGGGGCACCAATGACGCCGTGTCACACTGCCCAGCCCTCACACCACCCTCCCCTGAGACAGCACCAGGGCTTCAAACTCCTTCCTCCTGCACCTTCACAGGATTTTTCCTCTCCCTCCAAACTGGGTTTCCCATGCATGGGTATCAGTGTGCAGGTGTGTCATGGTTTAACCCCAGCTGGCAACTAAGCACCACACAGCTGCTTGCTCAGTGCTCCCAGCCCCAGTGTGATGGGGGGGAGGATCAGAAAAGCAAAAGTGAGAAAACTCATGGGTTGAGATGACAGTTTAACAGGTAAAGTAAAAGCCACACACACAGGCAAAGCAAAACAAGGAATTCATTCACCACTTCCCATCACTGGCAGGTGTTCAGCCATCTACAGGACAGCAGGGCTCCTTCATGTGTTACAGTTACCTGGGAAGACAAACACCATCACTCTGAACATTCTCCCCTTCCTTCTTCTTCCCCAGCTTTAGATGCCGAGCATGACACCACATGGCATGGGATATCCCTTGGTCAGTTGGGGTCAGCTGTCCTGGGTGTGTATCCCCACCAGCTCCTTGTGCATCCTCAGCCTGCTTGCTTGTGGGGTGGTGTGAGAGGCAGAAAAAGCCTTGACGCTGTGAGCACTGCTCAGCAGTAACACAGTAGTGTTATCAACACTATTTCCAGCACAAATCCAAAACGTAGACCCATACTAGATCCTGTGAAGAAAATTAACTCTGCCCTAGCCAAAACCAGCACAAGGTGGAAGCAAAGCATTGGAGAATGAGAGGCATGAGTTTACATTACCCCAAATAAACATCACTGCAGTAACTATCCTCTTCAAAGAACCGTGGCTAAATAAAACTACAGCTCATGAAAGAGATTTCAACGAGCCAGCACATGTTGATTTGGAAAGCTGTTCCCTTGCAAAGCTGAGTCATAAAGAGGATTGAGAATCTCTGCAATCAGTGATTAAACAGCTAGAAAGATCTGCCAGCAGGAAAGTGTGCCCAAAATTGTCACGCAGTACACTACCTTTTATTTCAATGCTTTGCTTTGGGTAAAAGGTTTAATTTGTTTCATTTATCTGAGTATAATGCGTTTCAAATTTCAGATCCTCTCCTTTCTTGCTCACAGCAACATTCAATTCTGTTGATCTTGTACTTCATCAGTCATGTGGGAAGGTGACTGAACTTACTGTCTAATGGTAGAAGATGCTTCAATTGCTTCTTTGAACTCCTATTAGCAATGACCTTAAAATAAACAGTAGGGATATAAAGATTGAACGAGACTGGAAAACTCTGGAAAACTACTAAAGGGAGAACAGTTGCCATGGCAGTGCTTCTCTGTTTTCTCTTGGGATAACCAAAATACGTGCAGAAGAAGACACTTTCCCAACACACACCTCACTTTGACTCAAACCCATCTAAATTTCAAGTCCAGGTGTACGCAGGGTGGGTGGTGGAGCTGCCAATTTATCACAGGCATGGGTTCTGCTGTCCCACCACAAGGATTCCCTGTGTCAATATGACACTGCACACCCAAAACCACAGTGTCACCCGAGTCACGGAGCCGGTCAGGGTGCTGCACCTCATGGCTGAGGGACTGCTTTTTCACACCAGCTGCCTCTCAATAGCCTCATAGCTCCAGAGCATCTCTGCTGCTTCTTGGTCCCACACAGCAAGCAGGATTAGCAAGAGGCTCACAGCTTACAATATTCATGCTGCATCAGTTCATGGTCTCCCAGAGGGGAAACAGGGCCATGGCACTTTTAAGTCCACAATGCAGGCCAGGCTGCAGGGGATGCAAAACAAGAGGCACTGGCTTGATCCTGTGCTTGGTATATGGCAGTGAGTTGACCTGTACACATGAGAATCTATATCCTCAAAGACACCAAAACACCTAAATCCCAGTGGTATCTTTCAGGATGTGGTCTCTATGAGAACTTTTCATTACCACTTGTACTTTTTAAAAGTCTACACCTGAAGTTCAGGCTCCTCAAGCCAGTTTTCCCACCAGGACTGCACCGAAGATACTTCTGAGGCTGCCCCAGGACCTTGGGATGCTGATCAGCCAGTTCTCACTCTCAGTCTAAGAACAGAGCAGCTCCTTCCATCCCATTCACCCAAGTTTCTCCTCGTGGGAAACGGGCAGCAGTTAGAGGTAGGGGAGCAGCATGCCCCCAACTCTCACCTAGGCATAGGATCTGGATGTGGAATTAGACAGACAGCACCTTAGGAATCAAGAAGCTTTTGCACTGATATATCTTCTGCAGCAACTCCCACAGAGGACTAGGGGAAAAAAGCTTCCTCCATGGCTGAAACGTGTCTTGTGCAACAGATTCTGCTGAGAGCAAAGCAGAGATTATGAATGAGCTGACAAAACCAGCCTGCTGTTGGCAGAGGCACCAAGCAGAGACAGAGTAGCTACACTGAAGTGTTTCATCCATTACTGTCAGAGAAGTCACTTTTACCACTGATCCTGCTCCAATAAATCATGTTGCCAAGCAGTTTTATAGAAACATTATACATCCAAAGCTACTTATGGTCCCATTAAAAGAGATACATTTCTTTTTTAGCTCAGTGTGGCTGAAATGCTGTCACAGAAGAGAGTTGCTGCTCAGACTGCTATTGTAAAAGAGGTATTATTATAATTGCATCAGGAGGAACAATGTGAGCTAGGAGCCACCATCTTCTTCCTCTGTCCCATTGCTTTTGGGAAGCCTTACAAAGATGAATATTTGCTACCACAAGCACAATAGATGCTCATGCTCCCTTTGCCATAGTGATTGATGAAAATAGGGAAATAATGATGTTATTTCCCCATTCACCATAAATCACCTATCCCCTCAAAGTGACTGGAGTATTTTAAGTTTAGTCAGATTTATATGAACAGCTTAACCAATTAGCTCTTTCATAAAGCCTGTCATCTTCTTAATGCAATGTTAGATATATTTAGGCATGTGTCTACAAAAGAAAGTATTTCTTTCCAAAGCTAACAGAGCTCTCATTCCAGCAGACTTAAAACCTCAGTTTGCAAATGTTTGCCCTGTGGCTGTGTTTGCATTAGCAAGTTATTCAGTGACAGTAGAAGCCAACCAATAGAGCAAAGAAGAGGGCCTGGAGGCACCTACATATAGGCTACATATATACACATACACGTATACATATTTATACACATACACACTTACTTATATATAATTATATGTGGTTTGCTACCCCTGAGGCCAGCAGGAAACCTCTCACAGATTATGTTACTAACCAGTGGAGTAGCCTAGGAAGGTGGTATATTCAGCACAGCTAAATCTGCATGGCATGTATATAATTCCCATCAAGATTATGCTTTTGAATTTGGCTTTGTTTAAATGTGTCCCTTCTTGTGGCCATCACACCTCTGTCACATTGCTGCTTTGCATAGCACTGGGAAGGACCTGCCCAGATGCTAAATAACAGCAAGGCAACTCCAGTCTCTGGAAGGCAGAGATAATTCCAAGGCCATTATCCTTCTGAGCCCATCCAGCCCAGCAAGCAGCCATGGAGATGCTCCACTTCACTGCTGAGCATGACGATGGGAGAGGGCCCATGAGCAGTGATGCAGCCTTTGCTACACAACCCGTAACATCCCCATAACCCAGCTGCTGACAGCACCAAGGTGTCTAAGCAAAAATAAACCTCTGCCCTTCAGTTTTCCCTGCACTGTCTTCTTAAATCCACATGCAACAGTTAATGACATGATGCCCTGCTAACATCAGAAAAGCACCAAAATGAACCTATTTCAGCATTTGCTCAAGACAGAAAATAGCACTGCACAGGCATAGAAGAGAAGCAAGGAGGTCTCTTGGTGATCAGTGGCACTATTATCGGATAACAAACTGGAGGGTGCAGCGAATGACATGGTGTTGCTTTTACTATCAGTTTAGGATATTAAAACAATAAAACATTAAAAAATATTAAAACACACCAACTGCATGTAGCAGAGTGGCTGTGACCATGCTGGCTTCAGGGCAAAATCCAGTGTGTACCTCTGACTCCTGGCCCCAAGCACAAAGAGGTTGCTGGAAACCCTCTTATGTCAACAAAGATTCTGGCTGTCCGAACAAACACACACCTGCAGTGACGGAGGTGGATCAGAAAGCTGGATCAAAAAGCTGGCTGACCCAGCTGCCCATGGAGCAGAGACAACCTGCTGGAAACCCTCAGCCAAAGAGCATTTCTGCCCTTCCATGTGCATGGAACTCTTTGCCATAGAATGAACAGACGCCACAGATAGTAAGTTTACTTTAAGTCTAAAATGAAACTGGACAAATGCATGGGCGGAAGTCTATCTGGGTCCACAAAGCACAATAACAAAACCCCCTGAGGCACATTGCACTAGAGACAGAGAAATATTCAGAGGTGGTCTCAGCCCACAGTTGCACTGATTCTGTAATCTGTCTCAGGTGGCCATTACTGGCCATCACTGGCAGCAGGGTGCTGAGCTGGATGGACTCTTCATTAGGGACTGTAGTGATAGGACAAGGGGAAACAGGTTCAAACTTCAACAGGGGAAGTTTACATTGGATATGAGGAAGAAATTCTTTACTGTAAGGGTGGTGAGGCCCTGGAATGGGTTGCCCAGGGAAGTTGGGAATGCTCCATCACTGGCAGTGTTCAAGGCTGGGTTGGACAGAGCCTTGGATGGCATGGTTTAGTGGGAGGTGTCCCTGCCCATGGCAGGGGGATTGGAACGAGATGATCTTAAGATCCTTTCCAACCCTAACTATTCTATGATTCTATGACCTCAATGTGACAATACGTCTAACATTTATAGATAGTAGGTCATGTTGAAAATCAGTCATGAGTATTTGCCTGAAAACAGCCAGTGAACTGCAGCCACAGGAACACACAAGTGAACACACAATTTTCCTCAGGTAAGCAGGCCCCCTAGTTTCTACATTAACACAAAAACATCAGTCAAAGCCTCTCAGTGGCTGAGACCAACAAAGAAGGAGTACTTCATTAGCTCCCATCTCACACAGTCATATAATGCAGGGCCACACCAGGATACCTAAAATAGCAATTTATTGGGAAAAGCATCATGACTATTTATAGATGCTGCAACATGATTAGTACTCCAAAAAAAAAGATAAACTGGCAACCTAAAGTATTTTCAAATCAACAACTCCCACTGAGTTGTCATGAAGTCAATGATTAGCACAGAAACTGTAAATCACAATCTTATTATTTTTTTATTTATTTAAAAGCTCTGGAAAATGCAGACAGAATGCAGTCATCTTTGCATGTACAGATGTGTAAAGAAAAGGCAATTCGGTTTGCATAAGCTTTTGGTACCAGTTAAAACTGTTTATGAGACTGTACTCCGCCCACTGAATGCAAGCAGCCAGCAGCAGGGCTGCACAGGAGAGCCCACAGATGTGACTGCTCTCATTATAGGGTCAGAGTGCACGCATGTTATGAAACAAAAAAACCCATGCTGCTGAGATGTGCAGCACTGCTCATACCAGGTTTGTTGATGGTCCTCCTAACATTTGAGATGTCACAGGAGAAGTTTTGAGAGATTCCAGGATTTTCATCACTGTAGAACATTCACCACCAGTAGCCAGAAAGGACTGCATCCACAGTCTATACACAGAATGAACCTGGAAATGCATAAGCTGGGCAGCACTGTGTCCCTCCATTCCTCACACCACACAGGTGCAAATAAACTGGGACACCAATAGGTCCTTTTGGATTCAGGGATGGCCTTAGAAGGGCCTTTGCTCCTTAAAAAACTCCTTCAAAAGATTAACTCTTTGTCTGCCTTGATTTCCCTTTTGATTCCTCCTCACCTGCACTGCAGTCACTAACCACAGTCAATGGGTTTTACAACGGCTTCTTTGTGTGTGTTGGTTTTTTGTTGCTGTTGTTTGTTTGGTTTGGCCTGGTGTTGGTTTTGTTTTAATTAAATAATACCACTCTTTTTACTCATCCTGATTACTGCTCTTGCACACAGGTGACTGAAACTCTTGTGAGGTCCACAGCAGAGCTCTGGGTCAGCAAGAGAGAAAAGCAAAAAACATCAGAACTTCAGGTTTTCTCCTTTTACTGCTGGGATTTGTTCTCAGAAAGCAGGCATGTCAAACAGCTCAACCAGCCAGAACCTGGCATGCCATCTGGCAAATCTCTTTCCAGGGGGAAATTGCTTTGGAGCTGAACTTTGGGGCACTTAAGCACCAGAGGAGCACATCTCTTCTAATGGAGGTAACAAATTACACAGGCACCCACAGCAGCATGGTGTCTGAGCATGTTCCCACTGTGGGCGTTCTGCTGCCTCCCTGGCAGAGCCAACAGCTAAAATGCTGGTTTGATGCCTAACAGTTAAACAGTGTCATCTTCCTAAAACAAGGCCCACCCTTACTATTGTATCTGAAGTTTCCAAAAGGCTACTCATTGATTGATGTAAATCCTTGTTCTGAAGAACAGACAGGCTTTCCTCCTCCTCTATAGAAGACAGCTGCTCTGAGTAGCCCTTCAGAAACTAACGCTATTTAATAAGATGTGCACTTCACAGTAGTTCCACTACACGCTCACCATTCTTCAAATGCACCCTCAAATCACAAGTAATAGGCACATGCTTTTTTCGCAGCCTGCATTTTTCTAATTCAGTTAGATTAAGACACACATTTCAGTTTCGGCCCTTGTGTATGCTTGTTTTACAGAAATGTTACACACAAGTAACAGGAAGGTGAGGAAATGGTCTTGGGGTCTCTGTGTCACATTGTCCAGCTACCTGAAATCAGGACATAACTCATCTCAAAATATCCCACCTTATGCAGAAGGATAGCTGCAAACAGAAACCTGGATCTTCCACTAAATGACATTTCTTAGTCAGATGACAGAAGCATTACTCTCCTGAGTGCTATGAGTCAATATAAAGGCTGCTTGTTTTCACTGTGCTACGTTGGTAGCAATGCCCATGTCCCTTTAGACTGCTTTTGGAATGGCACAGATAAAAGCAGCGTTTTACAGCTGCAGCAAGTTCAACAAGATAAAAAAAGTCCCTGTGTGCACATTTGTCATGTTCTCCTGCCTGCCTCAGGTGAGACTCATAGCACTTGGACAGAACTCCTGTGAGGTACCAGTCCTGCTAATTAAATACTTTTGTCTGTCTCAGCATTAAACTCTGGAAGCAGGAGGTACAGAAAAGCAAGCCACAGAGAGATCATGAGAGTCTGTGTGGGTGAGGACCTGATCTGGAATAAAGGAGCAGGACCATCTGGGGGTCTGCAGTGTTCTAAAATGGTTGGTCCATGAAAGACTAAGGCATAGGTGTGGAGGAAGGGAATGATGGTTTTCTGCCTTTGCCAAATTAGTAGTTTATTTTGAAGAGGACAGGAGCATAGGATGGGAGATTAGGGATGCAAGCCAGCACCGTGGGGAGCCAGATGCTCACTCTTTCACAAACCAGACCTCATTGCGTCGCCCATAAGGCTTCATAGGGGGGTCGTAGCCATTGCAGAAGTAGAAATCCTTGTGGTATGCAGCTTCACTCCCCAGAGCAGACTTCAGCTTGGCAGCATAGTTCACGTAATCCATCTCTTTGGCATAGCCACCAAACTGCCTGCAAAGAAACCAAACAGCAGTCTTGGCAAAGCACAGAAAGGAAAAGAGAGAGAACAGTATATAGCCACAATATATTTAGCCACACTTTTTGGTCCAGGTCCTGCAGACATGCACTCCCACAGGCGCTTTTCTTTGTGAGCCAACACACTCTAATAGATTATGTCTCAAGGGTTACACAGCCAGAGTGCAGTCACCCACTGGCAGACCCCAAACATGCCCACGTGTATCAGTCAGCAGAATGGCCCTGCCCTTTGAACCAATGCCATATCAGAGGAACAGCTTCCTAGAACACAAGGTTATCTGCAAGTCTGCTCAACCCACAGTCAATACACCAATGCTGTCAACAACTGCATTCACTGTGCTATGAAAACTGTCTGCTGGAAGCCAGATCACAAAAGGAAGACAAATTCTAACTAGTCCAAGGAAAAGAGGAGGTAGGAAGAGATATGTCAGAAATTACAGCCCACAATGCTATTTAGAAGGGACAGGCTGGAACTGATCGGGTTTATGTTGACCTCCCGTCAACCAGAACTGTTTCCACATCAGTCTGCACCTAACTGCCCTGCCTCAGAGCCAAGGCTTGAGACAAAATAGCTTATTCTTGCAGAAGTGGCCAACACCGGCAGGAAAGGCCAGGCAGCAGTCACAGGCAAGGAAGGAATCAGGCAGTTGAGACTCAGGCAAAACAGCTCAAGACAGGAGGCAGGGGAACATCCAAGGGCTTCAGTACAAGGTGATAAGCTTATTGCTATTGTGATGCTAGTTTGAGTGCAGGTTGTCAGTCAACAGCTGAAGAAGACATTCAAAGGTGATTTGAAGCAATGCAATGGCTGCTTGTTTCCATGATGGACCCTGGCATCAGTCCATCCAAATGAGGCTTCAGCTGACACCCTTAGTTTGATGTGAACCACGCCAAAGGATATTCTTGATGACTAAGAAACATCTGGATCCCAGAAAGTGGGGAAAACAATAGTTTTTGGAGATCAGAAATAACTCAGTACCTCATATTCACCCTCCCCTGCTCTTCATCTCCCCAGGTAAAACAAAAAGCCTTTCAGGGCTAACCGCCACACTTGTTCTCCCCATGAAAAAAAAAAACAAAACACGTATTGCAAATCAGAGCAACATGACCAATGATAAGAAATAAACCACCTGTCTTCAGTCTAGAAAGACACCTCCACCTCTTTCTACCACATGCACTACTTGTACAGTAAGTCACCTGGTGAAACCAACACTGATCTTCAGAGCAAGCCAGAGACCTCAGCACTTGGGGCTAGAAATCCCAAGATGCACTCCTTACGTGGAATAAATGGTCATCCCCTGTCTCTCTTCAATCTTAATGCTTTCATCGCTAGGACAAGGTGGGTTGGCTTGAAACTGGCTTGGGATCCGCAGAGAGACTTTCACTTTCTGCTGTAAGGAGCCATCTTCATCAGGAAAAGCAGTGATAGGAGACAGGAGCAGTCATGCCCATTCCAATCCCTGAAAGAGACACAGACATTACTGAAGAAGTCTAGATTCTCAGGAACTCACAGAATTAGTAGGTGATTCGCAAAAGCTAATTTTAGTTCAGGAAAACTCCTCCCACAGAACTCCTGGTATAGTCAATCAAGAGTGGAGTCCTGTGAGCATGCGGAACAGGCACATTAGGCTTCTGCTTGGGACAATCTTCTTTCTACACTGACTACACAAGGATACTGGGAGATAAGGGCTCCAGGTGACCTCTGGAAGGCTTTTATTAATGATCCTGGTTTTGTGGCTCTCAAACACATAGCTCATGGCACTGAGACATACTGTTCTTCTGACAGATCACTTCTAACACAACAGGGTCTACAGTTCCAGGGTAGGTCAGTGATACATGTAAATCTACATCAGTATTTAAATTGCTATCATCTGCACATACAGGGGAGCCCATAGCCAATACTGTGTAACATGAGCTTCCTCCTAAACCTTTCCAAATGCTTCCAGACATCCTATAAGTTCCAGTGCCCCACAACACAGAGCTGTTATGGCTTTCAGCAGAATTGTCCCTGCTATCCACCCTTCCAGGAACAGCATGCTGCCTTTCTGCTCATTACTGACTAGGCCCACCACATGGCACTGAAGAACATTTTTCTTCCCTCTTCTTTTAGCAGTAGGGAATCCCCAAACCTCAAGATCAGGCAGTTACAGTACCTGTTGAGATCAAGCCATCTTTCTTGTTTATTTCACATTGATACCACACCTGTCTCTGCAAGCACATGTTATAGATACCACACCTTTCTCCTACAGCAACAATGATCACCATCTTTCCAAAACATGCAGAGGGAACTGGCATTTACAGAAGCATCCAGCTCCTACTCCCATACAGACTATACAAGTCCCTCTACCAGATGCCCAAAAAAGGTGTGCAAGCAAATGTATATGCTTCAGAATTACTCTGTGGTCTTCTCCTCCTGCTACAGTTGGTTACTGATGCACGTACTTTAGTAAATTGAGAATTACAAGCAATCACCTGGAAGCACCATCATAAACCACTATGAAGTACCATTAAAAAGCAAGCCCATTGTTCATTACCTTTTCACGAATAAAAATAGGCAGAGTATATAATAAAATATCAAGGTCAGTAAAGTTATTTCACTGCCTACAAAGGTACATCATAGAATCAAAGTGCCCCAGATACTTTGGATTTCACTGCTACTGCTCACCCAGGGAGTTGTGACAGGTAACACGTGTGCCTGCCCTCACATTATCCCAGCTGCAAGGTAACTTATTCCTGCTTAAACAAGCAATTTTTGAGATTTTACCCTGAAACAGAGATGGGTTAATAGTGGAATCACTGCATGAGTTAGCTAGGCACACTTTAACCTGTGGCAAGTTTATTTCTCTCACCAAGGGGCCATTCCCATCACAGACTGGGAGCCACAAGCCAGGCAGGCCTGCGGTGCTGTCACCTCTGTCCATCCATCTGGCTTTGACCAAACCTCTGTGACTGGCGGTCAACCACAAACATCAGCCAGGGCCCAGGGCGGTGAGCAGCTCTCACCCTTCTCATTGGTTCCTCCGACGTACTTGAGGAGCTTGAGCACTCCTTCCTTCGAGGCTTCATCGAACGGCTTCCCCACCACCTCCACCATCGCAAACCGCCCGCCCTCGCATTCCCTCTCCTCGTAGCTGAGCTGCTCCTGAGGACAGAGTTAGAGATGGAGAAGCTGCCAGGATGGGCTGGAAGGAAAGTGTTGCCGGGAGGACATCCGCTCCCCCTCGCAGCTTCTTATCCGGCCCGGCTGGTGGAGAAACCTCTCGGGGGAGCAGACCCCGGCCGCCGCCCTGCCACCTACCTTCTCCCCCTTCCTCAACACTTGGTAGGGCCATGCCTCCACCGTGCTCAGCAGGGAGTTCTTGATCATGCCCAGCATGGTGCCGCTCGGTCAGCAGGGCGGCGTTCACCCCCGCTCGGCTCGGCTCGGCTCGGCTAGTCCCGGGTGAGGTGGGAGGGCCCCAGGGCTATCCGCGGCGCACTGCCCGCAGGGGGAGCCCAAGGACCGCCTGCGTCGCGGCGGCGGGGGGACGCGGAGAGCGGATCGCGTCCCCGAGGGTAAAGTAATGGGGTTCGGCTGGATATGTGAATAATAATAACGTGCGGGAGCAGGCGGCATTCACCTGGGGAGAGAGGAGGTCTGGAGGAAATACAGCACAAGGGGGCAGAAGTATAGACAGACCTGTGTCGTGTCACGTGGAAGGGCACAGCTCTCCTGAAACTGCAACATCATCATGTTTGTTTAATAAACAGAACTGAGGGGATCACAGTCGTTGTCTTTCAAGACGGTGAATTTAAGGCAGTGTTCTGCGTGTCTGTGGGTGTTGAATGCCTTAGTAAGGGGTGGATTTTGGAAGCCTCTGTTGATACTTGTTCTCCCTCTGTTGATCTCTGCATGTGTTCACAGCCCAGCTGGTCAGGTCTGTTGATAACTCTAGCTGGGTACCTTCCCAGAAACATATGGAAAGGAAAACAACAGGGGGCTTAGGTGGCTAACAGAGCTGACAATATTTATGTGCGTGGAAAACTTAGATCCTTAATGATCACAAGCAAGTTTTAGTTGTATAAGCCATGTCAAAGGACAAGTGCCAGCTAGAGAAAATGCCTTGCCAAGGATCATTTAAGAAGAGGGTAGTAAAGGCAGTATATCAGTCCTTTAGGCAGCCACTGGTCATAGAATCATAGAATCACAGGATAGTTTGGGTTGGAAAGGACCTTAAAGCTCATCCATGGGCAGGGTCACCTTCCACTAGACCAGGTTGCTCCAAGCTCCATCCAACCTGGCCTTGAACACTGCCAGGGATGGAGCAGCCACAGCTTCCTCGGGCAACCTGTTCTAGTGCTGAACCACTGTCATTGACCTGCTTCATCAGATGTGGGGAGAGGTGGCAGAGGTACACAGGTGCTTTTTCAGCTGGACTCCTGCCTCCTCAAACAGAAGGCAAGTGCCACAAAAGCAGGCTGATGCACTACCTTCCTATACTCTTAAAGAACGGGGGGGGGGGGGGGGGGGGGAGAAAATTATAAAAGGAATGTGACATTAAAGCATTTTAATCTAGAGAGAGAGTCACGCAAAAGCAAAGAAATTAAAGCATGCTCATCTGATCAAACAGGCCATGTTGAGGTAGGGGAGCAGGGCTGGAGCCTGAAATGGACTTTCACAGGGTGAATGATGGGCTGCTATCAGCGGTGACAAGGCCACAGATCTAGTAATTTATTAACCATTTATATTATTTGGTTTATTCACTATCATGCAAGAAATTGCAAAATTTTGATATACCTGGCATGCTGCAGCTTATTTGTTTCTTTTTAAAATGAATGGTAAGTTTCTCCATTTTGCTGAGGAGTGTTGCCAAAGATACCAACTTGTACATATCAGCGTAGGAATACATGGACTGAGTCAGACTTGAAGCCTATCTTGCCCAGTTCTCTATCTCTGGCAGAAGCTGGTAGTGGACATCTAGAAGTACAAGCATCCAGTGATCTGGTCTGGCCTCCCACTTCCAGCCATCTGTGACTGAGGGAAAGCTTGTCTTTCTGTTTGAAGTAGTCCTCAATTGATTTTATACAACTGCAGGTTTCCTGATAAAATGGTCATGTCTAACATACGAGCATGAAAGCTGACATTTATGGGGTATTCTTCCTCCAGATAGTCCAAAGTGACCAGCGGATCCTACAGCCACAAGTATGTAAAGCAACCTGTGAAGAGACCAGCAGTCTGTGCAAGCATGCAGCTGATGCTACAGCACAGCGTAGTAGCTCTGAATGCAGAATAACAAGGAGAAAGGGGCTTCTTTCTCCTGTTATTCCTGCAATTTAGGTAATTATATTCTGGGATAAAAATACTCTATATTTCCTGAGAATTTATAATGACAACCTCAGCAAAGACACAACTGTATCTTCTTATCAGCCTTTTCACAAGCTTGAATATTCCCTTGTCTAGCTAAGCAGTGTTTCAAATTCCCAAGCAAAAGCCAAGGAGAGTCCTTCCAAGCTCAAGTTTTGTTATTTCATGCAAACCTGAACTCAGAGAATTTACTCTGGGAAATATTTATTGTATTTTCTCACACGCTCTTTATATCTCCCTCACTCAACTCCCAGGTTGCAGCCAAAATGCTGATTGTATTACTTCTGGTTAAATCTGAAAGATTTCATGTGAAACTAGTTTTTCTCCTTTCCGTTTGGAGGTTGTTGTTAATGTCAGTGGACTTCTTTCCAGAAACTCAAGCTTTGGAAATCCTTAAATGGCTGCAGCCTCACTATTTAAGACTGGAGAGTGTTTGCAAAACAACTATCACGCTAGCCTCCCCCACACTATTTACACATAATCATTCTTTATTTCTGTTCTCATAAATTGCTTCATCCAGACTTTTAAAAAATTAGTTTATTTTCCTCTCTGTCCGTGTGTTTCAACAGCTTTCAGGTATGCAATTGGCTGCAACACTATATAGGAATCTCCATTGGATTTGACTTCAGAGACCTGATGGGCAAACCCACTCTATCCTCCGTTTAGTGCATAATTTGATTTCTGCACGGTTTTTATTACCAGTTTTATTGTCAGGAACCCACAGGCAAAAATAATCTGGGTATTCTGGGTACTCCCTGAGGCACCAAAGCCCTTGGGGTGCACAGTTGCTCTTCTTGTACAGACCTTAATTGAGCTAAAAGATGTTGGTAAATGTCTGGAGGCCAGTGCTTGCACGTAGTGAAGATATTCTGCAAATCAGACACCAACTGAATTATTTTCTGTGATTTTGTGGACTGAACTGTGTTTTAAGCTATTATGGAAAATCTTTCTAGACACCTAGCTATGCCATAGGGCATGTAAATAGTTTTGAAAATATATCCCCTGTTTTACAGGGGTCTAGGCAGAAGTTAGTGTGATGTCTTTCAGAGTGCTGGAAATTCTGAACATATCTGCTAAATAGCAAGGTCCTGAGTTCCCAGTTCCAAGTAGCTAAAAAAAAAAGCTCTTTGCAGAAGGTAGATGTTCAAATTTGGTCCCTAGGTCGGACATATCTTCAGTCTTGAAACATGGTGCATAGATCAAGGTTATCCAATCACACCAACCCTCTGAACATGTGAACAGGGCGTTCTTTGCATTGATGGAGAAAAGGTTAAGGCTGTATTTTAGAACATAGGTTCCTCTCCTCCTCACTGCCCAGCTGAAGTGCCAAGCACTAATCTATCTTTCTGCATTCATCAGGCATTCATCACTTTTGGAGATCAAATTCCCTAGCTGTTTCAGATGTAGTACTGTAAAAATAGGACAGAGGGAGAAAATTCACCTGATCTTTATACAAAGAGCTTTCTCTGGTAAGCAGAAAGAATGACTGTATAGCCTTAGGGTATTCACGCTCAAGTAAACTGAGCTTGTCAACTCAGTTTGCTTGGGACACAAAACAGCCATCATTGAAGAACAGGGTCAGATTTCACCCACTGACACGTTTGAAAGGCAGCAACAAAACTCAGAAGTTCTGGTCTCCTTAGTAAAGCTGGCTGGTATGTCCTGTATTCTCTCTAGCAGCATCCCACTGAGAAAGGCTTAAGCAGATGTTAGAAAATAAAGGTTTCACTTTTTTTCTGGTAGAGAATTAACTCCTCTGAGGTCTCCTGCGAGCATACAACCTTCTTCTGTGCATTGGAAGTCTCCGCAGCTGAGTATTTCCACGCTTCTGGCTTTGCAGAGCATTCAGTCGGATAGGAAGGACAGTTTCGCTGATGACATTGAGGCGTTCATTCAGTTCTTCCAGCCTTTTCCTCATTGACTGGACTTCCCTCACAAGATTGTCCACAGCCGCAGAGACAGGGCGGAGACTACAAAGAGAGTAATACAGAAGAATAGCACAGTGTGGGGAGTGTTCCTGAGCGTGAAAAAGAAATTTCTATGCCCTTGTGTTTCTTGGTAGGTGAGGGCCCTTCATGATGAAAGAGTTGCAAGCAACCATTAAAAGATACTTCCAAAGCATCTTCACTTTGGAATCCAAGGGGATATCCCCTTGGGCACTAAGAATTCATCCAAGATGTGCCTGTCTGAAATCAGGAAACCATGAGCTTAAGGACCACTGTGGACATTATGGTCTTTACATCACCACCAAAGAACAGCTGGTTCAGCACTGAATGACAGCTGGTTTCTGAGCTCCCAGAAGCACTTCACAGCACTCCTGCTTTAAGGTGAGGGGAGATAAAAAAAACACCTAATAATAAGCAGATAATCTGCTTGGCGGGAACCAGCAGGAGTAGAGAAGAAGAGGACAGCAATGTGTAGGATCACCTGTGAGGGCTTCCTAATGAAAGCATGTTGCTGCATGCCATGGTGCAACTGTGGTTGCATGGCTCCAGGGTCACTCCAGGCTGTGCCTCTGACAGAGCTGAGGGAGGGAGAGAACCAGATTTTACATCAGGTGTGAGCTGTACTGATGCACCAGGATGCTTGGGAGTAACCTTGTCTCTTCCCTTAGAGGGCTTTCTCTCAGTCTCCCTTTGGTATTACGAAGCTCTGATGCTCATTCTAATATCACCTGATATTAATTAGTATCAATTAGCCTTCCTGTTAACCAGTAGCAGACATTGAGGCTAAACCAGTGATTCCCATGCATTGCTGTCAGTCCTCAACATTTCTAATGGAACAGCCTGTGCTCTTGCCAGCAAACTCTTAATTCAAAGCCCTATGCAGGAAATCTGGCTGAATTGTCTCATTACATCTCCCTTGACTAAAGTTAGAGCTCTTCAAACTCACATCGTAATAGTGGCCCTGAAAATCTTATGCATCAATGAATTTCAGCACTCGCAGTGTGAAAGTTGTGATGGATTCTGTACTAATAACAGCCACCATGCAGTCAGGGAGAAATCCACTTGATGGCAAAGGCCAACACATAATCTGTCAACCATATTCTCCTGAAAATTTAATTTGTACAAATATTGTGTGATCTTCTGACTAGTGGCATTTTATCCTTCTAGCCTTTCCTCTTCAACTGGTTCAGTGAGTAGCAGTTGTGGACAGACTTCATTTTTTCTTTTTCGTAAAGAGAAAGCTGATTTATGGAAGAGGACCACTTGTTTTACAAAGAATTCTGATTTAAATTATTAGGTTTCTAGTAATCCCAGTATTCCCTTCTCTCTCTCTTTCATTACATTTCCCACTGTTTCTGAAATAGGAGACTGAAGTAAATTTTGTGAATGTGCTCAATTATTGTTTCCTGCAATGCAAAAGGGAAAATATGATAATGTGGACTAGTGAATAGCTTTCTCAGATATGGGTGTTAGAGACTACAGTGAAAACATCACAGGCCATATCTGCCCTGTGGCCAAGTCCATGTGTGGATTTGTAGCACAATTCATCTTTCCAGCCTGTTGTCACAGGAATGAGGTGCTAAGGACAGGCTGCGGGGTGTGTGTGTGTGTGTGTGTGTGTGTGTATGATAACTGTTATAATACAGTCATGTTTCACAATAGTCATCAGACTATTCGATTTACTAGAGTGATCAGAGCTGTTAGCAAAACAGATACCAAGACAGTGGGATTCATCTCTTCCCAACTAAGCAATCTGAAAGCTCATCTTAAAGAAAATGAATACTGCTTAAGGAAGGGCACCCAAGGGAAGATAGAACCCACCTCCAGATAAGGGGAATTACCTGGAGAATTCAGGCAGTAAAGCATTTGGGTTGTTCAGCAGGGTGTGCTTCATTTGCCAGAAGATGCCATTTCCCCATTTCTCAAGGGTCTGAGTAATGCTGTTGATGCCTTCTATGTTGACCTTGTCAGCTGGGTTAGCAGGAAGAGAGGAAAATAAATGTGACCAAATAAAGAAAACACGAGCCAGTGGTCTGAGTTCAGTTCTACTTCCCATCACTCAAACTGAGTTGCAATGAAATGCCAAATATGAAACATACAGAGGATCTAAATTAAAAAGCAGATAACTCGCTCTCACAGCATGATTCTCTGCCTCCAGGTGCCTGCATTTTCTGCTGTCACTGGATACCCCAGCTGATTATTTCTAAACCCATTTTTCTCTCCAGAAATCTCAGCACCTACCCAGGAATCAAAAAAGAGCACTTGTGAATGAACACTGTGTGTCTCACTCCAAAGAATCTTTAGCTCTGAATTACTGAACAGCTCCCAGGCTGACCCACCACCACCTCTTACCTCCTTCTCTGTAGTTCCATTTCTGGTGCTGGTCCAGAAGGTCCTCCTGGGATTTACTGAAGGGCAAGAGGATGAAGAAGAGGAAAAGAGGAAGAGTCACCATCATGGCTGTTCGTAGGATTTTGGCTTCCCCCTGCTCTGTGGAGACAAAAAAACCCTTGCTAACTGCTTTGTTTCTCTCTTTCCTCTCTTTCTACTCCTCTCATCTGTCACCCCAGTACCAGATTTCTCTCTGATAATGTGTTTCTCTAAGATTTTGTTCAAGTTGCTCAGCCTAGCTTTTACAGAAGCAGAGGGACTTTTCTTCTTCACTACTGCAAACCTCCTTACTTCTTTTTTTCCAAGCCATTGAGTGGTACAGATATGCTTCACCAACTGGCAGCAGCTAGGAAAGAGGCTTTGCTTCATATATAGCATGTTGGGATAGCATCTTATAGCTATACATATTCTATCAACAAGGTATAGACATGCTATGAGGTACACCTGCATCCCCATTTTGCAATTAGGGCAAGCAAGGTACAAAATGGTGAAGCCATTTTTCAAGGATTTAATAGATGCCAGAATAAAAAAATAGTTCTTTTTGATCTGATCCATTAACCAGTGTCAATAACTGAGATGCTGCCCAGTGATGAGCCTCCGAGGTAACCCCACCTGCCATGTACCTTGTGCTGGTGTTAGGGGGTCAGTTCATCCTGAGCAAACCTGCAGCGCAGGCGAGACAAGTACATGAACTCATGAGTATTTGCCTAAGTTCCTTGCCTTCTTTCAAGTTTACCACCATTTCCAAGCCAATGGAGTCAACCCTAACCTATAGGCCCTCCTGGACAAGTACTGTCTCTACATGTAAGAGGATAGATCAGTCTCTCCACAGCCTACTCATGCTAATTTGTTATTCTGTCTTAATTAAGTAGTCCCTCAGTGTTGAATCTGGTATTTTTGGGTTTTGGGTTGTTTTCTTTTTAATGACATGAACAGCTGTTCTGGTAGAAACTGGCTGGAAATACCAATTACGAACATACTGCAAATAGCAAACAGAAAAAAAATGCATTGCCAAGTTCATGGGGTTTAGTGGCAGTTTCAGTCATCTGTAGTCACAGTGATGGAGTGGCTCATGTGAGAAGTAGGCACATTCAGAAAAGCCAAATTATTCCCTTGTTCAGGTTCATGCATCAAAAGTCTAAGACCTCACTGCAAAATATGAGGATATTAAATTGCTTTTTGAATGTCATATAACCCTCATTGCTTAACCATTTGGGAAGAATTGAGCCACCTCAAAACCTAGCTGTAGCAGATAAAGCAGTACATAAATAAATCCTTTTACTTTGTGCATTTCGTACATTCAATCACTAGTGTATTTTAATTCCAACTGCATTTATTTTTCCATCTATTTAAAATAGCAGTATGAATATAGCCATACTGGTGGAAAATGTCACACTACTTTAAAAATATTACTTTCCACCTGTCAGGATGTATTTTGTGCTCAGTATTCTTTTCCTAATTGCAGAATTCATTTAATATAAAAAAAATAAATTGCCCTCTTCCTATCTCACACATACATACACTTTTTCTTCCCCCCAACTAAGAGCAGCCAAAAAGAAAATCTCTGAGAAGGTTTGATGATATCACCAAAGCACATCATGAAAAGGTTTTCATGTACCTTCTTGAAACTATTTGCATTGACACCACACTTATTCTGTCTCTCTGCTTTTCCAGATAAATACTCCAGCCTTTAGGCCTTTATTTTTTTTTAAATTCCTTCTTTTGATGGCTATGCACTGCACATGCCTTTTTTAATCTTCTTTGATGGGAAAGGACTTATCAGATGCCAACGTCTCTAATTGTAAATGATATGAAAAAGCTGCCAACATCAAGGAGGCAGTGTGGCCTTCCAGCTCATTTTAAAACTTCCTGAAGAGATTGTCCATTTCTACACCCTTTCCACCTCCCACCTGTTTCAGTACCCAGGGCTGGGATCTTTCTGTGTTTGTTAAAAGAAGGGTGGTGATAAATTCCACCTACATCTGATACTGAAAACTCACCCTACTTGACCTCAAACTTTTTAAAACATCAGATGTCCAAATGAAGCACAAGACCCACATGTTCCTCACAGACCAGTTTTTTGTAGCTTTGCTCTCTGCATTCCTGGAGGCCTGCTGTAATTTATTACCATAGTAAACATCAGGTTATAATCAACTTTGAAATAGATTCCTGTATCTCAGACACACAGAAATTGAGCAATCTTCCCTCTTTTTGGTGGAATTGTACAAGGCAAGTGACTGTTCACTAATAAGGTTTTCTTGTAGAAAAAGTCTGCAGGGTCATCTGTAATAGGAACCAGTTCCCAAGCCCATTGCAAATACATCTTTGGATCTATTGCAGTGTTTCACTGGAAAATACTGTCAGGGTAGAACACAGATTGACAAGCAGAGAAAACTCTCTCACATCTTTGGATAGAAGCTCCTTCCAAAACCCAGAGAATAACAATAACAGCATAGTAGCTTAGCTATTGTTACTATTCATTACAATAATATGGCATACTCTCTGAAGGAAAGTTACATCATGTTCTGCCCTTGGAGCAGGGTAGGCTCAGTGATGCACTGGACAGTCCCTTCATCTGCAAGCAGTGAAGATAGACATATTCATCTGATTATTACACAATTATTATTATTCTTTTAACCTCTCAATTCCTCGTTCTCACATGGTAAAAGAGCTGTGCTAACTCCGTAGCCCAAGCACAGCCTTGCCAGGGTCTGCAGTTGTGCTATCCAAACCTGAATCTCTTCCCCAAAGCAAAGGAGCACTGTCTGGATTTGAATGCCCATGTCTGTACCTCTCCAATTCATCCTTTCTGTTTCTTGCTGCTCCAGTATACTCCATTTCCAGTGCTCATCTCTCCTTACATGCAGTGGGGAATGACAACAGAGCACTGATGTTTCACCAGTACCTGCCCCAGCCTTTGACACACTGAAGTCAAGTGTGACAGCTGAAGTTTGCTACTGCTCCTGGGTTGTGCTGCCTGCTTGGATATAGGGGAAATGTTTAAATTATCCTCTCCTGGAGCCAAACATAGCTTCATTTCAGAAAGCTCTCTCTCCCCTACAGCCTGAGAACACACTGTTCCTGCTGCAGACAGACAAGTCATTGCATTACGATTCAGAGCTTGCCTGCCCCTTGTATATCAAGAGGGCTTGAAACCTTTCCCTGCACTTCTGGCTGCTCTAAACACATACACTCCCCAAATGCCATGCATGAGCATCCCCGTGTGTTAGCTCAAGCCCATGCTTGCTTTGAGAGGAGGATTTTATTGATTAGAGCTAGCAGTCACTGTAGCCATACCTACAATGAATGATATTTTTTGCTGCAGTATTGGGCTGCAAGTGAATTAGCTTTGTGGTTTTCATTTGAGACCTTTTCCTCTCTCATAATTTTCCCAAGTTCCTTTTGAGCTACTTTCAAACTAAAGCTGAAGAGTGATACTGGGGTTTGGGTTATTTGCAGAGAAATAAAATACACTCTTAAATGAATCAGGGAGTTTGATCTCAGGTAAATCATAAATACATAAAATGTAGCTCTCACTCCAATAGATATTTAAACATCAAGTTAAGAGTCTCTATTTTGTAAACTATCTTAATAGATAATAAAGGTATTTTTGCAGACTGTTGGATTTTCCCTATTTTTATTTCCCTATGCAATATTTTAAGAGTATTTTAAGGTTACATTACTTACACTCAACTAAAATGTTCTGGGTTTTGTATAAAATCAAAGAAGTGTTAAGTGTTATATAGCAAACAACTTCATATTAAGAAAACATAGAGTAGCTGCACAGAATTTCTCAGTTAGTGCCAGTTCTGCCAGAGCTCCCAGTCTGGGATCCTGTAAAGACTCTGAGATATTAGAGGAGAAAGCTGCCAAGACTGTGAATCCAGAAGAATCAAAGAATTTGCAAGTTCTAGTTGCAAAGCGGATGGCATTTGTTAGCTCCCCAAGCAGGAAAAAAAAAAAATCAGGGTAATATAAACATTAGCATATGCTTGTAGTATTATGTAATGGTGGAAAGATCAAGAAAAATGCCACAAGCAATTTAAAAAGTTAGATCCCACAATATTAACCCAGCTACAGTGGTACAGCTAGAATATCCATTGTAATATATTATTTCATGTTGATACATGTGCGGATATAATGTTGTATGTTGGTACGTGCCACACCCAGCCTTGGGTTGTGTAGGAATAGCAGTATCTTGACCTTTTCAAGTTTGGAATGTATTTGAGTTCAATAGTGCTTTTGTGTATAATTAAGAGTTACACTGCTTGTTTTCTGCCTGGATGTTATGTGAAAGCAAACAGCATCTGAATCCTTCAAATAGCCTGACCACCCTGCTAAACAAAGGGATCTGATTGACAGCCCCAGTAATGGACAGTTTGGGTGATGCTGTTGCCAGCAGGCAGGCATACTGATGCTGAAGAAGAAAACAAAATTAAGCAATCCAGGTGCAAAAAACCACATCTACTGCAAATCATAACATTAGTTAAGTATTGTTGGTTTGCAGGAGGTAATATACACCTTTTGCCACTTCTCCAGGTGTACCTGCTTTTTCAGGATATGTCTTATCCCATTTAGAGCTTGGTGCTCCCTCTTAAGAAGTTTCCCCTCTCTTCCTGGATAGGCACTCACAGACTTTGCATTCTCCTTGTCTGCCTGTCTCTAAGTATTTGCTCACTCTTCCTTTCTTCCTCCTCCTTTCACTCTGCACACCCCTGTTCTTTGGACATGTAGGTAGCAATCCTCGAACTTCCAAGTCCATGACAGTCTGCACAGGTTCCCTATTCTCCTGGCTCTTCCCATAGGTGTCTTTAGAGTCCCTTAATCCAACAAGCTCTTTCTGAGGTGTATGGATTTGTCTCCCCCAGTGGAAGAAACAAAATATTCCTGGGAAAGAAGGAAGAGAATTGCATACAAGTGTTACCTGTGTTCTTGAGGTCAGTCCTTCTGTGATGAGGCTTTGAAATCTCTGCTGCCCTGCTCCTCTTCTCCTCACCACCCCCTCTGCACTTCAGCTTGCAATGAGTGACGTGTCCCTCTTCATTCCCCTGTTTTCCGTGTTTCCACAGTCTTTCCTTGGAGCCTCCTCCAGCTGTACCTCTCCTATCCTTCCCTCCCACTTCTGCAAGTTAGCCATCTTCCCCCACACATGGAAACCTTATGGGAAGGAAAGCCTAGGCAATGGAGGCTCTCTCAAAAGCAGCTCCGTCTGCAAGGACACCCATATATATTTGCCCCTGGTTCTTTTGGGCAGCTCTCAACTGCTGGCTCTCCAGCACAGCTGTATGACTTCTCTTACGCATCACAGTTTCCACTATGCAGCACTCCTCTCTGGCTGCTTGAACCCTCTGGCCATCCAGCCATGAATTTGTTCACCGTATTATTCCTGTCTTTTCAAATACATGCCAATTAATTCCCTGCTGATTAGTTCATTTCTGATGCACTCTGCCAAATCTATTTCTGGTGGAATAAACAAGGAGGGATGCATCGGCTGCAATGTTGTTATCTTTTTTCCCCTGCCCCCCTCTTCAAGGTCCATGCCAAATCAAACAAGCTCCGGTCTGGTTAGTACTCAATAAAGAGATATCCAAATAACTGCAAGGTGTTAAAGTGATGATTTTCATGAAGTAAGGAGTGGACCCCTGACTCTGGTCCAATGTTCTTGTCAGACTGACACTTTGCTGTGGTTTGAGAGGATGTGAGGCCACCACAACCTGAAGCTGCACTATCACTGCACACCAGGGCTCATGACTAGATCAATGGCGCTGCTTGCGAGTGCCTTGGCCAAATCTGCATTCTTCCTGATATTACTTCTCCAGTATCAGCTGGCAACAACACCCTCTCTGTTTCCTGACTAGCCTATTCTGATTAAACTATATTTTCCACAGCCAAAATGTCTGCATTCAGCAGTGAAAAAAAACCAGACTGTCCAGCCACCCAGAATAACAACAAACATACAGAAGTAAAGAGCCAGAGGATAGTGCAACTGTTACAGACAGAGCAGTTACAAACACAGTATTATGATTGCAACAGTGATGCTCGTTTACCCCAGGTGAGGAGCGAACTGGGGAGGAAAGTTGAGTGGCATCCTACTAAGCACAGTCCATAAACATCAGCCAGCACTATTATTTAGTCAGCCACCTAAACCCACTCAAGAGAGAAGCTAAACTGGGACCACACTCAGGGGTATCTGCTTCTCTGACATCAGAAGCATGTGGTTTTGGCTGCTCCTTCTCTTCCAGTCCCACTAGCCCTTTGGCAGGGAAATTTCTGAGAAGACTGTCTTGTTTATGGAGCCTTGCCACTAAACAGCAGGATACCCATTTGCAAAGTTATAAAACACTGGTTTTCAAAAGCAGCCCACAATACGGAGGCTTAACACAGACCAGCCTCTGGAGGAACTGGTAACCTATTTTTTCAGGGCTCAAACAAGCAAACAAAATGTCCAGGCAACAGACAAGTAATCCAAACAATCATCTGTCTCCAGCTGGTCCCCATTCAGCATGTGGAACACACAGTCCTGTTATGCTGCAGTTGCAACTTCCTGCCATGAGGAAATGAACTGCTGACAGTTAGTGTGGGACGAGGGTGCAGGGTGGAGGAACACTGAGGAAGAACCTCTCCACAGCACTACACAGGGACACCAGCTGAGCCAAAATGATGGGTAAACCCACACAGGCATGGCAACACACTCCCAAAGCCCTGGTCAAAATCCAAAATGTGCTGGTGAAGGGTCGCAGTGTGTGCCAAACATCTTGGTCGTGTGCTGGCAGCGTGTTACTTAAGCACAGCTTGCAGCAGGCAGGAGTGCGTGTCACAGAAATTCCCCATTCCCTGTGCCTCCTCATGGATTAGTGGGGGAAGCAGAATAGGAGGGAGCTGTGGCACTTCCCTGTCCTGTCCCCTGCCTGCTACCATCCACTTTCCCAGTGATGTGAAAGAAGCACTGCCCTGCCCACCATCACCACCATGCTGCATTCAGACAGGGTTACCCAGCACCCACGTGCCATCACTGTGCCACACCAAGCAGAGGCCAAGTACTTTAGTACAATCAACTTACAAGAAACTCCCGCTTTTCGTTATTGCTATGTTTCTGTGTTGTAAGCAACTGCAGGGTGTTCAATTTGCTCTCTTGCATGAGAATTGCTGCCTGCAGTCAGTTGTGTAAACTTGAACTGACAGCAAGAAGCTACTGAAAGAGGTGAACACTGGAAAGGTTTCCTTATGGCATGTCCCACCAAAGAAGACTTTGCAAAGTCTTCTGCACTAGCCCTATTAGGGAGACCCCAGATATCATTACAACTTGTGTAGCTCAGGTGAATATTGCATACCCATAAAGCAACTCCCACACACCAGCATTTCAAAGGGTCAGGTCAGAAATTTAGGCACAGCAAATTTACCTTAGGCAGGGTCTTCACCCTACACAGGACAGCAGGCGTCAGTGTGAACAGAAAGGGCTTGCACAGGCTTATTGCTGATGAGGGGCTGGTGCCTGCACATATTCACGCTTTTTAGCTTGTAACATTTTTCTAATGGACCACATTGACAACCCAAAGCTCTCAGACTTCCAAGCTTAACTCCAAGTATCTCATTTTTCAGCATCTGGCTTTTTCAAATTGCTTTGGAAAAAAATAAATAGAGTGAACAGCAACATTCATATAAACGAATGATTTATTTGCAACTTCAGTTTTATTTTCACAGCTTTTTGATTGATATTGGTACACTTGGCAGGTCCAATTTCTATGCAAATTATCTTACATTCACAATGTAAAGAAAGAAAACTTCAATTCTCATGCTTTGCAAATCATTACACCCTCTGAATACTTTGCTTAGCCATACGTTCCTCAAAATCGCCAGGTTTCGCAACAGATCACTTGTTCTGGCTATCCATTAGCCTCACAGAGGTCTCAGGGCTTGGGGAACAAGCCATTTTTGTGGGGATGCATGAAATTAAGAGTAGGCTGTGCTGTACCACAAACATATGAGTGTTGTAAAGTATGGGCTCTTGCAGTGTATGTGTTCCAGACGTTAGAAGAACACAAATGAGGACACCAGATTTTCCAGTGCTCGCTTCTGGCACTTTCTACCATACCTTCGCTCCCAGCTCTAATTGGTGCCAGAGGCATTTTCTTAGAAAGAGCTACTGGATAGCTCTTGTCTCTGTGTATCTCAGGCATTGCTAACCGAGACCTGAAATCATCCAGGATCCCTCCTGTAAATATTTACACAGTTTCAGGACTATCACTGCTCCTAAATCAAAAAGCAGATGAGGGGAAATGGCATATGGATTCTGTGTTCAGAAAGACCTGGAAGGGAAAGAAACATGATGACTCTGATGCCTTCTCCAGAATTTGCTACCTGGGACTGTCCCCACAGGTGCTGTGCTCTCAGGAAGGTTCTGAGCTGAAGCCTGACAACATCAGTGGAAAAAAAGTCCCCTGGTAACAAGAAGTTCTGGATCAGACCCTGTTTACCATTCCTATCTGAAAAAAAATATCTGTCCGCCAGCTAAACCACTGGGTATCTCTCTTCTGCTCCCTTTTTATTGCAGTTATGTATTGAGGACAGACCTGGACAGGAAACAGTAAGCACATTATTTGCAGGAACAGTGCCTGAACCAGGGGAAAACAGCAGCAGCAGCTGCTGAGGAAACTTGATGTGTTCTTTAGCCAGTCAGACTCTCTTTTGATGTATTTAGCCAATAAGCCTTCCTCTTCTTAAAGGAGTCGGCCTTGAGAGCTCTCACACAAATAATGACTTGAAAGTGGGGGTGTTGGATGACCTGTGTATGGGCCTGGGAAGCTGGAGCCTTGTGGCTTTGGGGAAAAAACCAAAACCCCTCTTTGTTCAACATCCCCATTGTGGAAGAATTCACTTTTTCATTTACTTCGGAAGGCTGTGGTGAAGATTGAGGACAGCTTTGGAAAATACCCTGGCAGTCTTCTGTAATTAAGCAAAAAAAAACCAAACCAAACCAAAAAACCAAACAAACCCCAAACCCATTGCAAAATAAAACAAAGTGAACAAATCAGATTCAATCCAACCAAAAACTTCCCAAGAATGAGGGCATATATTTGTAACAAGAACAACTCAAAGGACTGGCACTTTCTGGGTAAACCACTTAGGACAACAAGCCTATTTTTGCATGTTTGTGCCCAGCAGTCATGCCAGCTGTAGAAAGCTGGGTTATCCTTTGTTACAGCTTGTTGCCACCGACCCCACCACCCTGCGGGTCTCCGCCCCTGTAAAACAACAGGGAGGAAATGAAGAGCCGTGGAACCAGTGAAGTGCTTCGGTTTCGGTGGGAATCCTAAACTTATGCCAAGCGGGCAGCCACTGTTTGCTGGAGAGTGACACTCACAGCTGAATACCGCAGTGCCATCCCACCCTGAGGCCTTCTGGTGCAGCCCCACGGGGAGATGCCCTCAGGGCCCGCTGGCCTGCACCCTCCCACCTAGCTTCCCGTGACAAGGCCTCCCAGGCTGCCCCCCCGCCACCCTTATCCCTCTGTCCCAATGGAGAGGGGCCGCTGGGGTGAAGAGCGATGCAGCTAAGGGGCCAGGCCAGGTTTGGGGTGCGCGAGTGTAGGGAGCGTCTGACACCGCACAACTACAACTCCCAGCAGGCCGCGGGAAGGCGCGGGGAAAGTGAGGGGTGGAGCGCATGGGCACTGCGCCTCGCCAGCATGGCTACGGTGCTGTCACGGGCGCTGAAGCTGCCGGGTAAGGGGTCCGCATCCGCGGGAGGGAGGGCGCACTGGGCCACGCTGAGTCGGGGCGGATCGGGCCAGGCCGTGGCAGCCACGTTCGGGTATGCGCCCGGCGGCGGCGACGAAGCGCCGTTGTGGCTGCCGGGGGGGCGGTGGGGAGCGTTGCCATGGTGAGATGGCGATGTGGGGAGAGGCTCAGTCTGGGGCGAGGGGCAGGCCCGGCCGCACTGGGGGCTCTGGCGGTGAGAAGGTGTGGGGGCTCTGGCGGCCTCTGCCCGTGTCCTGTGGCAGAGGGAGGGCTGCATCTTGGGGCTCTGGAGGCATCGTGTGCAGCTGCGGGGGCTTGGGCCTGGCCGCGGACCTGTGAGGAGCCGTGTGGGGCTGAGAGGGAGGAGGCGCCTTGGCCCGCAAGCCGCGCTGAAGTGGGCACAGGGCTCACACAGCCACCCCGAGAAAGCCTTAGTCCCTCTCTGGTCCGGTCCTGGCGGGTTTTACCCCCAAAACGCTAGGCTGGGAGTCCAGTAAGTGCCGCTGGCAATACCCAGGTAAATGTTTAAAGTC
Organism: Myiopsitta monachus; assembly: GCA_017639245.1. NCBI lineage: Eukaryota > Metazoa > Chordata > Aves > Psittaciformes > Psittacidae > Myiopsitta > Myiopsitta monachus. Next base: position 63,817,522 of record CM029920.1, read on the forward strand.
TGACTACCACCTCTGCATACCTTCCAGCCAGAGAACTTCACCGAGATGAAAGCATATGCAAGCATAAAGGACTATTGTGTTGGGGAGCCAGATCTTTCATAGATAAGGCTGCAGTGTGCAGCAGCCCAACAACCATTCTATTCAGTGAGCAGATTAAAAGAGAATGAAAATACATTGCAAAACCGTATCTTGAGATTATGATAGTTGCTGTTAGATGGTCTGGAGACAGTGCCAGTGCACCTGGCTGCATTATCCCAGTGGCAAAGTGCATTCATTGTTGCTTCTCTTGACCATGTCTTGCCTTTGGGACAGCTATGGGACAGAGACGGGGCCCCACTGTGCACTGCTGGAGGAGGGGTCCTCCCTGGTACCACTCACCACCACTGTCCTGCAGTGCCTCAGTCCATTAAGCTGCACTCAGTGGGCAGCTCATACTTTGCACTTCCATCTGTCCATGAAGATCACAGTAATGTCTTCAGAGCCCTTCCCACCAGCTTTTAGTAACTCATATTGGAAATCATTATTTTTAGTTTATGTAGTGCCAATTATATATAATTCAAAGAAGTTTTGTTTGCTAATCAGTTTCTTCTTGACTATATGTGTGTGTCTTATTGGAAAGGAGTATATTTTACATGAAGTTTGTTTAGCAGAAGTGCAGACTTGTGGTTATAAGTGTGTGTATTGCGGTGTGACCACTGGGGAACTGTACAATAACAAGTACAGGTCTCTTCTGGGAACTCTGGAACCAGCATGGTCTATTTGATATCTGCGGTTGGGAGGCACTGACTTGGAAAAGAGAACAGGCCTTACAACTGCTGTTAAGAAAACTGTCCTTGCATTGGTCCTTAGGTTAAATTGCATATATCATACCTTGTTTGTGTGGTGAAAAATGCAGCTTTCAACAGCAATGAGAAAGCAGAAATCCAGTTGCTAGTGCTGTTTTTTTCCTGCTGAATGTCATTAATTACATCAATATGTGGCAACTTATCTCCCCACAGACTTAGAGATATGTCTGTAGGGCCCAGTGACTAGCGCCTGGCAACTGCCAGCTGAGGGGAAAAAAAGCAAAATCAACGGAATATGAAGAGAGTACAAAGGAGACTGGCACCAGTATGTCGTCATTGGAATATTGCACTGAAAATTGTACGTGTCTAAAGTCCATGATCAGCTCTTTTCACTCCAGAATGAGTGTGAAAGAAAAGCCTTTCCAGTAAATCAAAACCAGAAAAAAAGATTGCAATTAATATCTTTCAGGCTGTCAGCACTAGAAATGAGTATTTCATTATGAGAGGGACCTGATTCCAACACATCACCTCACAGATGCCTCCTTTCCAAATCATGGTTACGAGTCATCTTTTCTTCTTTGAGAGATTGCATTCTTCTATTGCAATATTTGGAAGAGCTGCCTGTGCAAAAAATACTGTTAGGCGAATGCATAGAGGATTTTCAGTTGATAGTCTAACTGCCCTTGAAAATGGATGTATTTGGGGCATTTTCTCTCTCTTCTGCCTTTGAAAACCTCCCTGTTCAGTGTTTGTTTTTTCTTTCAGTGGCTGCAGAAAAAAAATAAAACCCAGGGTGACATGGCCAGTAACTTACCCAAAGACCACGAGCCACAGTTCCTCGGGTTGATTGTGACCAAAGGCCACTGGCTGGGAACCTCTGTTTTATCACTGATACCATGGGGAAAAATGGAATACGATTTAGAGCAGGTCAGAACAGAAGCCATTTATTTATTTTACCTGTAAGAGACAGCACAGAGCACCCTGGAAACTGACTTTGCTGCTATGATCTGCTTCCCTGTAAAGTAAGTGCGAGGTTTATATACACTTAGAGACGCTATGCAAAAGACAGGTAGCAAGATGGGAATTATATAGATCTGGTACATACACAAGGCCACGGAACTGCTCAAGGTAGGTCTGGAGTCTCTTTAGCACAGTGACTTATTTGTCATGAAGGTTACACAGTGTTTATTGGTTCAGGAGATAGGGTGAGAGTTTGACCAAGAGGCTGGCTCATATTTCTTAGCATTTATACTTTTGTGATGGAAATCTGGAAACTGCATAGGAGCATTTTATTTTCTGATAGCTGATCACTTGCAACAGAGGCGCTTTAAGCTTTCTCTTGATAGACAAACTGTCTTTCCCCAGCCTGAGCCTTGTCGTTGACCAGAAAGGAAAGAATTTGACTTCTGGAGCACTTCTCAATAAATCATGATTCTCTAAGTGGTGTGAGACTGCCTTTGTTTTCACACATTCTTCACTGATGTTTATGCCTCTTTATACTTTTCTGTTGAAAAATCATTTGGGAGAGATTAGTGGAAGTGCTGTCCCTTCTTTCCACATTATGGATACCAGGTGTGGTATCCTTCTTCTCACAGCAAGTGACCTGAAACTCAGAGGAAAAGATGTATTCCTTCTGCTCTCCCTCCAGCCAGGTGAATCATGAGTTACGTATTCTCTGTAACGTAGGAGCAGCCTTGGGATGCCTGGCTGAGCACGTCCTCACCAGCCTTCCAGGCACATTCCCAAAACACCTACAGTTTGATAGGGCTCTCTCCGAACAGTGGCAGGAGAGCATTTGAATCCTCTGAGATTAGATATGCAATTGGGTTTCCAATGAATGCTCCAATAGTCATTGTTAAAGGACTGGGTTTTCCATTTTTTTGTCTTAAAAAAAAAATTAATCAGCCAGGCATTTTATAAGTTTATGCCTGACTTTACCGAGTGGCTGTGCCTTGTGAGAGTGACAACTGATCTTCTGAGAAAAGATAGAATGCATGCCAGTTTCTGGTTCCTAGTCAGGCTTAGCCATGAAATATGACTGAACACCTCTCTGCTTTAGAGCTCTTCTGTAACTCTATCGACTCTTTCCTGTGTACATCACCTAAAGCCCTAAGTCACTGCTGTGTCGTAGCTGTTTTCTAGCCTTTCATCAGTGGTTCTCAGCAGGAAAGATGTTCCTGTTACAGATCTTCTGTAGTTGACACCACTGTCGATGTTGCCAACATCTCAGTCTCTGCCAGTTCAAGAAGTGAGTGAGACATAGTTTCAAGGTCCTTTCTGCCTCCTAGATATTCAGAACAAAACTATTCCAGGTAAAGCTTGTTCCCCTATGTGCTTTTAGTTGCCCCTAGCATGAACAGCAGGCTTCGGTCTTCTGGGCTGACTGTCTGGAATTAAAATAGTTTAAAAAAATGACAGTATATCTGAAGTTGAAGTATGCTGTTGAGTTTTGCTCAAAGCACACCAATTTTCAAAACTGGGAGTAGTCAAGTTAACATAATTGCCCGAGTTTGACTTCCCGGCTATGTAGCATTTACTCTTGGGCCAGCAGCATTTGCTTTAAATACCACTCTGACCTGGCTTGAACTGGCACATCTGGATCTGTGGTGAGAAGTTGCAAATACCCTGCCAGCAAGTCCTCTCTGGAATTTCTTGTTTTCACTGAGTACTCTTTTAGCAACTTGTCAGCACAACCTGCTGTATAGACATCTGGGAAATTCACACTGTGCTGTCACTGTGCTCCCTGAGCAGAGAGCTGTGTGCCATCAAGGTCTGTGGCCTTCTCTGCTGTTTGCAGGATAGGAGCCATTGCTATCAAGACTTCCTGAAGAACCCACATTTTGAATGCATATTTAGGGCAGATCTGTGTGAAATAATGCAATGTCCCACAGGGGTACACTGGACTGTCCCATAGGAATGTAATATCTTTTAGTTGGGTGCTCTCCAGGAACAGCTTTTTGAAGTGTGTACATGCACCAGATTGTTTTGGTGTGAGTCTTTTGTAGAAGCCTCTAATTCAAAACTGTCTAATTTAGGTATGTGATCTCTTTGGATATCTTTATTTCCCTCTGTTCAATGTGGGTGTGTTGTTGTAGCTGCTCCAGTTAGTGTGGGGCATTTGGCCTTTAGTGATATTGACACTGAACGCCATTTGAAAGTGGTACAGGAAGTTGGAGTGGAGGTCCCTTTGCAGTGTTAGAAATGAGAGAAAAAATGAGATGCACGTGCTGCAAAATAGATTCTAGATGATGCAAAATAGGGGTGTTACACTAGATACTACAGTACAGCTGTAACTGTGAGTCTGCCTTTAGCTGGAAAACCAGAAGTAAGGCTGGTTTATGTTATGAACTTATGCAGAAATAATAATCATGAAAGCCCTTAAATTTCCACTCTGCAAAACCTTCCCATCATCTTAGTGTCTGAGAGTGGTTACAGCTTGCATTTTTATTCTTGTTATTTATGCCTTGCATGTATGCTTTGAGCATCTTTGGGCACAAGTTAGCTCCTGTCTTGGGTCATCTTTAGGCAACGGGAAATGAGGCACATATCTAGGATAGTAAAATCCCACCTTGGGATAGGAGAGAGAGAGAGAGAGAGAAATAGGCTGAGACCCTGCAATGATCAGAGCAGTGACCATGCCTGGTGGTGCAGGGCAGCTCCTTGAGATGTAATCCTGTGCTCAGCTCGGGGCGGTGAGTCTGCCCGATAAACAGATGGCCCTGCCCTTAGGTGAGTATGCGCAGCCAGGCTCTGCACATGCCTTCCTCACAGTCATACTCTGCATCTATCTAAGGCCTGGGAGAGAAGCCCTAGATGTGCCAGGCATCTGTGGGGGAGACACCTAAAGCTAAGCTTCTTTCTTGTGCCACCACCTGAAGGCATCAGTACTAAGGTCTTTATCTTGGCAAGGCCAAGCACAAGCTGTTGGCTCTGGTAGGAGCAGAAACAGCTCAGGAGCACTGTGGTTTTGTACTGCAGGGGCTGAAACAGTTGCTGTTACAGTGCTGAGCCATGCAGAGAAGGTGGTCTCTTAGAAGGGCAGCCTTGATCCCTTCAGACACCAGGATGGTACTGGCCTAAAAGGGCAAAATCACTTTGCCCTCATCTTCAGGGAGTCTATACCCATTTTTATCAACACTGCAAGAAACCATGCACAGTATTCTATCCCTTCTATTCCTCATGAAGCAGGACAGCAGACGTGGCATACTAGAAGGCAGTAGTGCTGCTTGGACTAGGCAGGATGAGGAGGGGGAAAATGAGTTGCAGAGGGAGGCCCCCTCAGAGAACACAGGCTACAAGTGAAGAGGGGCTGTGTCAGGATTAGGGGCTGGCAAATGCTGAGGATGTTCAGTGTCTAAAATCAAGAGAATGCTGCAGTTTAGGTACTCAGAGCATTAGCATGACTTTGTGTCAGTGTGTCTCATTACCAAACAGTACCAGAATGCTATGAATTTCATATATATGTGTACGTACACACACACATACATAACGTGTGTGCATAGATGTATATAGATAATATGTATTTACATCTTTATCTCAAGGAGATAAACTGTTGGCATATTTTCTCCTGCAGCTGCTACTCTGAAACATAGAGAGACTCTGTCTTCTCTTTCACACCTCTCACTTGGACCCATTCAAAATGCAGGCTACTCTGTTATCCCCTTTGTACCACTCTCCGCTACAGCCTTTTTTTCCACTGACAGACCACAAAAGTGAGGAATTCATGCTTTATCATCTCTCTCCATCTCTTTCCTCAGGAAAGAAGAGCCCGGACCTTGGGGAATACGATCCCCTCACTCAGGCTGACAGTGATGAAAGTGAAGATGACCTGGTACTCAACATCCAGAAGAATGGGGGGGTCAAGAATGGGAAGAGCCCCCCTGAGGAGGTGCAGGACCCTGACTCTGATGTGGAGGTTGGGATGACAAAGCAGCACACGTCAGAGAACGCACCTGAGGGTTTTTCTGCAGAGGCAGCTGGGAGTTTGGAGCAGAAATCTGCTCCCTCCCTCATGCCATACCTGCGCACAGCAATCTTTTTGCTCACTGTGGTGGTCTCGATGATTCTGGTGCTGGTGTGTGCGTTTCTAATTCCCTGTCCCCCTAGAGACTTGCATAACACGTGGAACCGCAACCTAGGGCAGGGAACAGGTGAGAAAGCCCCAGGAACAGCATCTGGCGTGGGGGAGGTGGCAGCTCCCAGGATGGGCATCGGCGGGAGAGACCTATCTGGGAGAGACAGGTCAGAGCAGAGGCACTTCCTCACCACTGCAGATGCTCCGAGGTAATAGACAGGCGACTGTGTCCTGCTCACTCTTCAAGCTGAGGCCTGTGAAATCTGACATCAGGAGATAACAGTACCGCAAAATCATGTTTCTGTCAACACTAAAAAACGTTTTGACTATTCTCATATCCCACCTTATTGTACAGATGGTGCACTTTGTTCCAGATGGAGGTGGCCAAGCTCATTTTAAAACATATCATCTCCCTTTCTGCATCCTGGGTTTCACCAGCACCTCCACGCTTAAGTGTGTGGGTGTGTTCAGGAGGAGAGGGATAGAAAGAAGTCTTTGTGTCTTCTAACTGGCTTAACTAACCTTATTTCTTTCATTGTCTTGTCCTGCTTGAAACCATAAAACAACATTCAAGTTCTTTTGTCATCCTGTATGGGCCACTGGTAATATTTCTAAAATATCTCCTATTCTTACTTCTGCCTGCAGTCAAGTAACAGTGGTTTGTGAAATGAATTCTGCTAGGTCTAGATATGTCTCTCCCTCCTTGCTGTCTGCCTCTGGCTTCCAAATCCAAGCCTTTCATAAGGCATGTGGCTTCCACATCACTTTGGAAAGTGAGATGGGAAGCAGAAATCTTTTTCCATTAGCTCCTTCATTTTTACCTTTCCTTTCTCTGACTCAGATGCTGTATTTTGGCCTTTCCATGCAATGAAAGACCTCAGTGTTGTTTGAGCTGCCTGGCATTGGTGCCTAGCAGACTCTGTGAGGCTTGGCTGTCCATGAGTCTCTTTAGGTCAGCCTGCCTCTCACAGTGGGCTGGGTAGCCTTTTTGACAGCAGTGTGGTGGTTCTCTGTGGCTGTTGCAGGTGGTGTGTTATCCCCACTGGAGCTGTGTGATGTGAATGGCGATGGGCTCTCTGACATCTTGATTGTCTTCACTGCCTTGATGAATGCTAGTGTCATGGGTAAGTGCCGCAGCTCCTTTCCATTCCTCTTTCTGTACATGTCAGTACAGACCTTTGTATGTTTGTCGTACATGTGGGAAGAGTTCCTGCCACTGCAAATCCACTGCGTTGTCAGAGTTCCTCAAGATGGCTGGTGGACTGTGCCTGTCCTTGTGTAATGCTGCTTATAATTTTCACTGCAAGCCTGCACTCCCATACCTGCTAGGTCAGGGATATCTGTTTCCCCTTATCTCATCTTGCAGAAGTCCATCTCTTTCTCTTGTATTTGTGCACACTTGATTTGGGGACAGAGCTGAAGTGATCAGAAAGCACTGCTCTTCAAATAGCAATTAGAAATAAAGTGGGAAGGTGGGAGTTTTCCCCCTTTGTTACATCTCAGGGCCCATCACAAATTTATCTTTCATCACAAACATACACAGTTGTCAGCATGCTCTGAATGTAACTAGTCATACCTAGCTGCATCCTGGACTACAGCTGTGTTGGAAGACAAAAACTAGACATTAAAGCTGGTGTAAACACATCGCAGTCTTAAACACAGACAACTGAACATCAGCCCTCCTCTAGTTAGTGCAAAAGCATTCACACATTGTCAAGTAAGGATGAGCTTGGAATAGATACCTGATGGAGTAAGTTATGACATTGTTAGCTGTTTCTCCAGCTTGTACACACAACAGCTGTGAACTGCATTCAGGAGTTGGCTGTGCTTGGTCCCTGCCAACCCAATGAAGAGAACTTGGGCTGGGGCAACCCCCTAGTATTAACCAGCTGCTCCTCAGTTTGAGAAGAGTGTGAGTTTGATTTAGAGAGTGGGCTTAGACTTGCTTTTAGTCAGTGGCGCAGATAATGCCTTTTGTGCAGTCAGGTCACATGTTGTTTTGTTAGCAAGACAGGAGTCAGCTGGGACTGTTGTTATTTTGGAATGTATGGGAGTTCATCTTCAATTGTGATAGGACCATTCTGTGTGGAGGTTACAGTAACCACAATTATGTCTGTGGGCAGGCTGAGGTACAAGTTGCTCACATTTGGAATCAGAGCCAACAGTCCATTGAAGCAACATAGGAGTGTTTTTTTTTTTACGGTTACTTTGTGCTAACTGGTGAATTAGGAAAGAACCCTTGAGGGACACCAATTATTTGCATTCAGTCTGTTTTGCACAATAATAAAACTCATTTGGAAAAAAAAAAGTGAAAAAACTCTCATTGCAAATCACCACCTTCTGCTCCAGATATAAAAAGAATGCAGGACTTTCACATGAGGTGGTGTCTGTCTTGGCAGTCACTCAAGGTTACCCCTTGGTGCTAGCTATTGTCTTGAGGGAGAGGAGATTAGAAGGATCAGTTGATCAGTCTTGTTTGACAGCAGTACATTTCACACCAGGAAGTCAGCACAGCTGAGCAGGTGATCCTCCAGGATCTTGATTCCTGTATGCCCAGCTGATCACATTTCTTGCTCTGAGCTCAGGTCCTGTATGATTGTCTGTGCTGTTGGTTGACAGCCCAACTTGTCTGGACATCACTGCTATGGGGTGGGATTTGACCTTTGCTTTCAGGCAGTGTGGATATAGCTCGCTTGAGCTACTGTCATGGGTTCAGCAGTAGCAGTCGTTTTTTCTCCTTCTTGGTAGCTGGTGCAGTGCTGTGTTTTTGATTTTGGGCCTGGGAGCAGCGCTGATAACACCAGTGTTTATAGTTTCTGCTTGACAATGTTTTGGCCTGGCCAAGGACTTTGAGTTTCATGCTATGCCAGGGAGGAGGGGAAGCCCCAGGAGGGAGCAGAGACAGGACACCTGACCCAAACTGACCAAAGAGGTTATTCCATACCACTGCACATCATGTCCAGGATGTGAACATGGAGGGGGGAGACCTGGAAGGGTGTGGTGGTGATGGTGGACTGGGGGTGCACGGCATGGTCAAGTTTTTGGTATTGGGGGGTGCACTGGCTGGATCGGGCTTGGTGAGCAGTTGTATTCTCTTTCTTTGCATTTCTCTTGTATTATTATTGATGGTAGCAGTAGTGATTTGTGTTATACCTTAGTTACTAAACTGTTCTTATCTCAACCTGTGGGAGTTGCATTCTTTCGATTCTCCTCCCCATCCCCCCGGGACTGGGGGAAGAAAGAGGGGGAGTGAGTGAGTGAGTAAAACTGCGTGGGTGGGGGGCTTAAACCACGACAGCTACTCAGCTCTAGGAGCTAGAGCTGGAACTCAAGTGCAAAGACCAAAGGCGGCATGGACATAGCCTCTCACTCTCTTTCCTGCTTCTTCCAGGTGTCTCTAGGCCCTCTGTAACTGTCATGGCCCTTTCTGGTATGAATGGCAGCACCCTGTGGTCCATCCAGCTTCCAGAGGAGACACGGAGTGTGCAGTGCAAAGGTCTGTCACTGGGGGCACCTGCAGAGCCCGTCTGCCTTGTTACAGGAACATCAAAATTCCTCAGCCTTCTCAGTGCCTCCACAGGTAGGGTGAACTACCACCATATTAGAAATATGCTACTGGTCTTTTTGTTTTGTTTAAAGGACTAATAAACATGAATGATTCAGTGCTGGCACTTCAGAGTGGCTGCTATCTAGTGATACACAGGAAGGAGTAGAAACAGTAATGAGTTTCTAGTTACACAGGATAAGAAAACCCAAACGATTGCAGCTCTGTGGCAGGATCTTCATCATGCCATCTCAGAACATTTCAAAGTGTTAATCTGACTCTGTAGCATCCCCATGGCATAGGGGATATGTAAGGTCTGCTCTCATCAACATTGACTTTTTAGTACAACTCAGCATTTACCTAACAGCACTGAAAAGCTGAAAACCATTCTTGGAGAAGTTATATAAGGGCATGTGCTACAGCCAGGAAGCCTTCCAAAGAAATTAGGCCCATAAAGGATTGATTAGATGTGAATGAATACTGCATTTTTAATCAGTTGATCATATGCACCTCCATTCTCTGATTGCTGTTTGGTTTACCACATTAATTCACTGGCAGAAATATTCATAGGTAGGTATAGGGAAGTTTTCAGAATGAGAATGGAGAGTGGAGACATACGAGAAACCTTGTTTTTTAGTGACAGATCTAGTCAATGAGTAGCAAAGCTTTCAAATGCTTTTAAGGACCAGATTACTTGCACGGTGTTTCCATAGCAAGGACCATAGGCTGTCTCCTTTGTCAGCAGTAGTAGTATTATTAATATGCACAAGTGTTTGCAGGTCTGGTCTTTGGTTTCCTTTTGTCATGTAGGGGCAAACCCTACCCTATGGAGCAGCAGCAGCAGCAAAGCGTTTTTAAACTCTGACTGAAAAAGCAGAAGTATTGGCAAAAGAATCATGGAAAAGTAAAATCACTGAATTTTGTTTTGCCTTTTTTGGGTATTTATTTGCCAATTTGATAAGATCAGGTTTTACTGAGTTTCCAGCTGGGGCCATGCTGGGCTGCTGAACCATTTGACGTCATGTCTGCTAACATGCTTTTATCCTGAGGTGGAGTGAGCATGCCATGTTGGAGGGGCTATTTGCTGATGGGAATTTAACAGACACACAAATTTGAACTTTCAATATCAGAACTGCCCATCTGTTCCCTTTCCTGGCACCTACCTACATGCTTTACTGTTGGCTGAGGGAAACAACTGCTGTGCTGCAGAGCAGCACTTGCATTTAGGTTCTCTTTCCAAGAGCAAACCTCAAATATTCTGTGCTATTTCAGGAATAGTTTTGCTCTCAGGACTTTCTAGAGAGATGCTAAGAAGGAAGCACAGCAGGACTTGAGGCATGACTCAAAGACAATCTGAAGAAGTGCTAGGGGAAGGACTTTGCTTCCCACTGCAGCTTGTCCCAGTCTGTGGCCTTGTCTTTCCTCTTCTCAGAGAAGGAGAGAAATAATCTTTCTTGCTCTCTTCCTCAAGAAGGTTTTGTGGAACCCTCTGGGGATGACTGCTGGTTCCCCAAGTGCTGCAGGCATCTTTCATCCTGTTTTTCCACAGGCAAGACCATCTGGACACTGAACTCCATCCACCTTTCAAGTGGGATCTTGGCTGCACCAGCTGCAACTCTTCCAGATGTAGATGGAGATGGTTTTAGGGATATTGTTGTTCTGGCTCTCAAAGAGACACAGGTACAGCGTATACCTGCTCAAGGTTTGAAAGGACTGTGACTATGTAGAGGAAGAACAGGGAGCCTGATCTGGAAAGGCTGTAACAGGAGCTGCAAGAGCCCCTCATTTTCATTCCCTTACATATCCCTGAAAAGCATGTTTTTTCTTTCAAGAGGTCAGAGCAGTGAGATCAAGGCAATGATAATACCACCTGCATTTCTGGTCAGCTGGGAATGAACAGAAGGGTTATTATTTACCCCTTGAGAATTACCTGTTTCTGTTCAGTGAAGTCTTGGTTTGAGTTGCTGTTTAGTAGCAGCATAGGGAGCCATGTTGAGATAAATCTCTGGAGAAAGGAGCATTCAGCTTATATAAAAGAAATACTTGTGTGATTAATTCTGATGTGGATTTCCTCTGTGCTCATTCCTCAAAAATTCTAGCATCAATATTGTTACAGGAATGCAGGTTTTTGAAGTCCTTTCCATCTCTGATGCATTTGCAGTCAAGAGAAAAGGACAAATGTAAGATGTCCAGGAAGCAGAGAAAGAGACCACTAGCTAGACTTCACTGTGGGGAGAAAGAACAGCAGAGCTTCATGCTACGGGGACAGGGGAAGATTCTGAGAGCACAAGTGCACAAAAGCACTGCTAAAATTTTCTACATATGTCTCTTTGCAGCCTGATGTGGTTTTCATCTTGGTGTCAGGAAAGACTGGGACTGCTTTGGGTGGGCCTGTGAGGTACAGCACCAATGGAGAAGGGAAAGTGATTGGTCCCCAAGTCCACATCACCAGTCGGGGAGCCATCTACATCCTGTTTGGTTTTGGTAAGATGCACCTTGCCTCTGCAGCACTTCACCTTACTGAGAAAACATTCATTTTACCTGAAATGGCCCAAAGAATCCCTGGGATATTTCGAGCATGCCTTTTGCTGTAAAAGCTAGGAGTAGAGGGCACGGGAACAAGTCTCACTGCCGTGGTGGGGAAAAGTGCATGAGCACCAATACTTAGTAGTCTGGAATACCTTGGAATTTCCCAAAGGCACATCAGTGCAGGGGATGTTCCAGCTCTGGGCATTTATTTGTTCCGTACTACAGCTGCAGTTGTCCCAAGCACCCTCTGTACTACTAGGGAGTTACCTTTTGCAGGCAGGACTCTTCATCTTTACTCTCCCTGGCAGGTAATATTCAAGCAGTTGCCCTGAGGGATCTGTTTACTCAAGCCAGAAACCGGGACAGCTTTTCTGCAATGCTGCAGCAGGAGGAACCTGAGTGGGAAAAGCGCAGATCTGTCAACCTGTCAGAGCTCATTGACATTTACAGGTAGGGAGTGGACATGTCATCTGGCTTCTGCTGGGAGAGGAAAGGGAGGATAGGCACCTCCTAGTGCTCCTAGAGATGGTCACTTCTACTTCAGTACTGTGTTTCTTTTCATGGTCCATTTGATAACTACTCTGGGCAACCCATTATTTCCCCCCTGCCCTGTATGAATTTCAGAGTATGGTGAAAGGGAGTCCCTTGCTTCTTCTGCTTCTTATCATTTCTCCCAATGCCTGTACATATCTGGAGGGGAAAAAAAAGGTATTCCCTGCTAACAGAGTCCCTTTGGGAAGCTCAGTCCTGTATACAGCATTATGGGCCTGGATTTCTCAAATCCTTCTTCACTGCTAAAGTGTGGTCAGGGTCAGCCTGGATAGGAATAAAAGGAGGGAACAAATGCGAACCCACAAACTCCCTGCTCTGTGTAGTAACTCAAGATGTTCAGAAGATCCCACATTAATTTAGTTCACTTAACTGAGGAACCCCCAAAGGAAGCTATGCTCCATCACTGGGAAAAAGATGGGCATCACCAAGAATAGTTCTCAAATGTTAGGTAGAATGAATTACCATGACGACAGGTAACTGGTGCTGAGATGTGCAGATACAAGCCTTGGAATCTCCTCTCTGCTTTCCATTTGTCCCAGTGGGGGTGTTGACTTCCTGCAGACAATGAAGACACCTGATGCAAACTGCAGCAACCTGCTCATCACAACCAAAGAGGGCTTGATCCTACTTCGGGGGCAGGACCTGGAGCCCCGCTGGACCTTGGAACTGCAGAACATCAGCAGGTCACATACTGGGAGTATTTTTCTGCCGTTTCTTCCTATACCATTTACTGCCTTTCACTTGTAAGCACATGTGCTCCTTAAAAAGCAATTGAGGTGAATTCTCCAAATCTGCAGAGAGATCTAAGAACTGTAGGTGTGCAGATGCATTCTGATCAAGTGAGGAAGGCAGGGAGAGTAAGGCGCAGAAGGCTGGAAACTTGAGCTGTGTGCTTGTCGGTGATCATAAATAAGGGGCTTGATTCAGGCACTCAACACTGATGTCATGGGAATGTCATGGCATTGGAATTTAGGGGTTTACTGTTGTGTGATTCAGCCCACCTGCTGTCCTGGGCTGCCACTTTGCAGCTCAGTGGAGAGGAGCTGTTGCGTTAGTGATGTTAAATATTTAGAGAAGTTGTATTGAGTACGGCTCACAGATCTTGATGTTCCTTGAAAGTTGAAAATGAGCATTCTGGTTCTGGAGCTCATTTAGTCAGCACACCATCTATACTAAATGTAAGCCCTAAATTAATACTACTCATCCTCTCATTTCACACATGGAAATTAAATAATTTGCAAGATCTTGTGGGTTGATAATAGCCATCAATTTCAGCTTGCATAGTATTAAATATTTGAAAAGGGCAGTTGGGCACAATTGAGGGAAATTGCGTGAAAAACAAATTGCTTGCTCTGCTATCTAGACAAAAGAAAGCAGCTCAGTGTTACCTGTCAAAAGCATCTATAGGAGAAGGCATTGGAACGTCATTAAGCATAAAAATTGTTGTTCATCTAGGTTTGGTATTCAGATAATGGCCACATTTGTGAGGTCTGATGGATGACATAAGCAATGGCTTTTAGGAATGGCTTATGTCTAGTGCGTCATACTATGGGGAGAAGAGATGGGCTAAGGGTGTTTTGGGTCCAGAGTTCTGGACTTCTGGGTGTGTCTGAGGTCTAGTTTAAAGGGTAAGTGTGTACTAAGCAAAGCCATTTATAGATGCTGTAAAATCAGTTATACGCAAGAAATTTCTAAATGGACCCACTAATGAATTGAAAAAATTCTATGGGTTCAAATCAAGAAGGGTTGAAAGCTGCTTTGCCTGTTCTATTCACAGAATCACAGTTGGTTTGAGGTTGAAAGGCACCTCTGGAGACTGCCTGGTCCAGTGTACCTCTCAAGCAGGATCAGCTAGTGCAAGTTGCTCAGGGCTGTGTGCTGTCAAGTTTTAAACATCCCAAAGGATGGAAACTCCACAACCAATCTGAGCAACTAGTATCCCAGGTTGCTGCACTCCAGCTCTGCTTTTTATGGTTCTGTGACCTCCCAAAGGACAGAGTACAACGCATATACAGGAGCTGCCAGATATGCATTGAAATATAATAAAAGCAATTCTTGGTCACGGCCACTGTGATAAAGCCCTGGACTACCTGTTTTCGTAGAATTAAGAGAGACACAATCTGGTAGACTGAATATATTGTGCACAAGCACTTATGTAAGACGGTTTTAGGTTTTGTTTTTTGGGAGAGTAGGACTTAGAGAAGTTCTGTTTTAGCAATGCAGGCTGGGGGACAAATTCTGCTCAAGGGGTAACCGCAGTCAAACAGACCAAAATGCAGTTTCTTGTTAGACAAAGCTTACAGAACCAGCTGAGAACTCCCCTTTTCCTTGGTAAACCTGCCCAGGCACACCATTCCAGTCAGGCAGACTGAGTCCAGCACTTTGGTAACAGTCTCTGAGAAAAAACAACCTGGCTGCTGCAGATGTGCTGCATTTCCAGATTGGTTTGGACAAGATCAGTGGAAAACCATGAAGATGAATCAGTAGTCATAAAACAAGGGGGAAGTTCAGACACCGTGAAATTGAGTAAGCAGTTGAAAATTGTGTTGTAAATGGATGTTTCAGATTGCAGAGGTTTAATAGCAGGTTGCTGTGGGGATTACTGTTGGGCACTAATAATTACTAGCCTTCTGGTTCATTTGAGAAAGCGCCCAGGGGATTTTTCAGTTGATTGGTAGTATCTAAAATACATATGTCTGTCTACGTTCAGTTTGTGGGATTTGCTGCTGACTGTAACCATACGAGACATGAGAAGAGGCATTTGAAGAGAGGTTTTAAGTTTGTGCTCATAGGATATAAGTACCTACTACTTCCTTTTGCTGCTTGAGGGCTTTCGTGCTATAGGAGTGTCCCATGATACTGCCTTGAAAGCATTGGTTCTGATTGTCAAAGGTGTCTGTAGGGTGAATGGTGCTGATGGAGTATGTATAAATAGCCAAGCCACTTCTGCACTGTGGTATTGATGTTCAGGAGCCATACTCATATGCACATTTTAAAGAGGAAGCTGTTAAGAAATGGAGAAAAGGGCTAGAAAAAAGCTATAGCATGGAAGATTTAAGTCCATGTGTTTCCGTGATGAAAGAGAACTCTGACAGATGAGTTCATAAGCATGTGTAAGTCATAGGAGCTAACAGGGATTTTCATCTTGCTATAGCAAGAACAAGTGCCTTGCAGCAAAAGCCATTCATGCTCAAGATGAAAATGGAGGCATGTTTCTTTGGGTGAGATTAGTCATTAGAACTGACTGTCGCAAGAAGAGATGAATTTATCTCATCTTTGTATTTCCATAGCAAGCCTCATGGATAGGCTAGTCAGTGTAAGCCTATTAATACTTGGTTATTTGGCAAGCAATTGACAGCGATCTGTCATAAATAATAAGAGGGAGGACATATTATGATGAGCCTTCCTTGCCATAAAATCTCTGATTCTGTGAATTTTGAGGAATTGTTTGTGCTTCTTTAGATCCATGCGTCTAGCTGTGGTGAATTTAAAAAAGAGCTAAGACTCAGGAAGCCAAATGCAAGCAAGATGGTTAGAAGACAGTTATGAGACATATTCAAGTAAGTCTTATGTCTCCCAGAAGGGAGAGAGTGAGAGAGGACTTCATTTAAACTGCTGAAGGTTACAAAAAAGCTTGTAAGACAGCTGGCAGTAAGAAAACAAAGAATCATGGGCTGACATTAATGGAAAGTATATTAAGAGCCATTTCATACAGTTAAGTCAGGTTGGGCAATATACTTGCAGCAGGAGGTCAAATCTACCAATGAATTTTGAAAGGGCTGGGTAGTTTTTTATGACCATAGCAAAACTGTACAGGTTCTCATGCTAAGGAGAGAGTAATAGAGAGTCATGTCACAGGGTGATAAACACGTGTCTACACAGCCCAGCAAGGGATTTCTCCCCCACCCAGACAACTCTGAAGGATGGCTAACAAGCACTATGGGCTGCTTGATAATTTTTCACTTTTGTGATCCATCAACAAATAGTTTCTGACTGTCAGAACAGTTCTGAGTGGATGAAAGCTCTTATTTAGCATGGCAAATTCTACCTTTTCAAGAAGCAAAGTGAAGGATGAAAGCAGCAGTGCTGCCTCCATCTGAAATCCCTGTTTTTCAGCCATGGGGCTGAGTGATTCTTTTTCCAAATTTGCAGCGAGCCCGTACCAGGTTACTTCAGTGCTGACCAAACTCTGGACTTCCTGCTGCAAGCACAGATGGGAGATGGGAACAAAAAGGTAAAACAAGTGAAGGCAAGGAGGACAGTGGCAGCATGGGAGTGAGGGAGGTTGGGTACAAAAGGACAGGCATTCCCTGCTCCTTGCTCTTCCCATTTCTGTGCTGACACTTACCACTGTGTGGTCACAGGCATGAAATGGAACAGCACAGACCATACCACTGCAAGGGGACACTGCATGCCCATACCTGGATGCCTGTTAATGCTAGATCTCTTCCCTGTCTTGAGGTGATGGTGGTAGATGGCAAATCCGGCCTCCCTCTTTGGAACCAGGAGCTCCCATGGCAGAAGCAACAACTCGATGCACTGTCAGTCATGACTTTGGACAAGAAGTCTGTTTTTCTCTTCTGGGCTGATGAAACACAGCCTGTGTTACAAAGTTTGGTGAGCAGGCATCCTTTTTTCACTTTGAAGTTTGTCTGTGAGGCATATACAGTCTCTGCCTTTTATTCCTAATGTAATTGAATTTTAAACCTGCCATATAAGCAGGCTGTCAGGGACATGTTTTCCTCTTGTTTTGACACTTTTGACTTCTCTGAGCCTGAAGACAGGAGTTTTTGTGTGCTAAATCTTCACCAGAAAGCTTTATTGACAGAAAGTTTGCATCCACAAAACCAAAACTTTCTGTGTGAATTTAGTGGGTTTTTTTCTGCAACTTTGAGATATTTTTACTGCAGATTTGTTTCCAGCCCCAGAGCTCTTCTCTGCATGCAGGCACACAGGTCAGCATGGATACTCAAAACTTCTAGACTGTGGCCTATCAAGCTGGTTTTGACAGAGCCAGATATCAGCCTTGCCAAAGAGAAGTTGTGGAACAGATTCTGTTTTAGAAATAAAAACTTTACAGGATTTAATCTGTGTAGGACCATAGAGTTTTTGATTCTCTGATCCATATAAAGACAGCACAGTGTCAGAAAACATCTTTATTTCTTTGGCAAAGCTAGATTCCTCTTTGCTAGACAGTTGTAATGTTTTTATCTGTCCTTGGTTCCAACAGCATTCTGGTCCCAGACCTGAGCACCCAGGGCTCCACCACCTCTATCTCCTCCATCCTGTTTTTCCTACAGTCCTTTTGGACCTCACCAATGCAACAGACAAAGTCATTGCTTCAGCAGGTGAGTACAGATGGAGGAGAAACTATGTTGGCTAAATGGCATATGGAGGGAGAGGTAGCTGTGAGAAACAGTGGGATGTAGTTGAGCCTTTAAAGGTAGCACCTGAGGTCCACCACACATAGGCCAGCAATGGGAAGTAAGATTCATCTTATTTGGTCCTGTCCAAACCCTACTTTGCAGATAAAAAACCCACCAAGTTTCTTGCACGTGTTTAAGCAAGGGAAGCTCCGAGTTTGATCTCATGAATGTTTTACACCAGAGAAGTTTCCTTGCTTTCCATGGAGCTATTTGTGATTTAAGATAGTGCTTGAAGAATCACTATAAAACTTTTCTCTGTCACCTCAAGGTACACTTCTGCCTTTGTTGGCCATTTTCTGCTCCCAGGGGAGGCAGCTGTGCTCTTTCTTCCTTTTTCTTTTTGGAAGGGGAAATACAAAATATTTAAATGTGTGTTTTCAGGGGAAAGTGGATCTGGATTTAACATCTGTACAGGACTGTACAGTCCTTATTGGATTTCCTTGCTCTTTTTAAAGCAGTTCAGCCAACAGCCAGCTTATTGAGCATAGCAGCATATGGGATAAAAGATCAGTTCATCCAGCACTGAGTCCAGTGGGCCAGGAAGCACAGAAAAGCTGCTACATAGTGATACAGCAAATTGGGTTTGTATCAAAACCACAGCTGAGTCAAGAGCAAATAGAATATATTTTAAGAGGGGTTTATTAGAAACTGCAGTTCCTGAGGTCTGTACAGATCATTTTGCAGTGACTGGAGTGAACTGACTTGCTCATGCTCTATAGTGATTAAACAGTAGCTGCTAATAGGTGTGGGAAGGAAAGCTCTCTGAAAGTGAGCTGCATTACTGAAATTTGTGCATCTCTATGTTGAGCTCCAAAATGTCTCCTGGAACCAAATATTTTTATTTCTGACCTAAATTTCAATTTATTTCTATGGAAAAATGTTAACTTAAAATTATTTTCTCTGATTAACTGAGGTACATGCGTTTGTAAAGTCAGACTTAATATACTCTCAGTCCAGTGCATGTTTTGACTGAGTAAAGACTGTAAAATTTATTTTGGAATAAACATAATCATTTACTCCTCGCCAATATTTTCTTGGCCTTTTCTGATGGACTAGTTGGAATTAACGACCTCCAGAAGGATGCATTTCATATCACTGTGACAACAACTGCAACCTCTGAAAAACAGCCAGGATTTCTCTCAGTCAGCAAGCTGGGCCTGAAGTGGGCCATGATGAGCCAAGGTCGAATGGTGTGGCTGAAGGACACCACTACTCCCCAAATCAGCCGTGGAGAAGTGAGAAGATTTCTTGCCCGGCTGAAATTTGTTGACTTTCCTCAACGGGTGAGATTGCACAGGAATCCATAATGAAATCCAGACCTTTGAAAACAACTGAAATACTCCCTAGAAACACAGTTAGGTGCTCTTTGTAATGCAAAGAGGATGTTTGCAGAGGCTTTACTGAATGCAGAGAGACTTGCCCAAGACTGGCTGTCCCTTTTGAATTTAAACTGCACAGATTGTGAGGTCTAGCTGTACTTTGACAGTTGGACAAGGAGGTGTAGCTTAGATAGAACCAAGGATCAGCAACTGAGAGATTCACAGAGGGAACAGAGAGGTGGGACAGAGGTCACTTGTTTTGACATGGGCAAACAGGTGCCCAGGTGCAGTTGCTGACCTGTGAATTATCACTGTTCTCTACCAGACTTTATGATAATAATTTTTGACTTTATGTTGTTTGTCTTTCCTTCTCCAGCTCTAGCCTGGTGGTTCCTCAGATTTTGGTTGGACCTGTGGCCTGTATGGGGAACACAAGAAGCTGTGGATCTTCAGGAAAACTGTTGTGTAGAGATAATAGGGGCTAAAAGCACTCCCCCTTTCTACAGCTCTGTGGGGAATGCTGCTTTAGGCAGGTTTGTCCGAGGCAGACCTGCCCTGTATCAGAGGAACTTTGTTCAGCATCTCCCCCTCCATATGCTGTTCTTGCATGCTTCCTTCCGGGTGACACAGAAATGTGAATTTAGATTTTATATACATATATATATAAAAAACCAGGGTTTATATATATATATGTATCAATTTATAAAATATATGTATATTTTTTTGTATGTTTAATTTATAAATGAGATTTAGGACACTCATTTTTGTGTCCAGACAGTATTCCCAGACAGTCAAACAAGCTCTAGGCCTAGAGTGGGCCATGATGACTCAAGGCAAATGGTGTAGCTAAGGGCACTATCTGCTTTAGTCTTATATTTTTGGACAGAAGCCTCTGCCTGGCCCCTGCAGGGCTAATCTTGTCTACAACCTTTCCTGTGCTCTCAGTCCTCTTCTCCATTCTGACCCCAGACTCACAAACATGTTAGGTCTCTGGCTGAATTACCCAATCTAGAGAAAGATGGTCCCCAAAGCATTTGCCGGCCCTTACACTTGTGTATTTCTTTCCCCAGTTCCAAGTTCACGACAGGTTCATGTGAGTGATGTAGAAGTGAAAGATTCACATCTTATTTATATCCATCGCCAAGCTTTTTATAAACCCAAAATGTCACTGTAACGTCCCACTGCAGTCCAATGGATAGAGTCCTTTGCAAAAGCATCACAGCTCTTTTGGGTTAGGTTCCCAGCAGATCCCCACTGGCACTGTAAAGATCGCACTAGATACAGTCATAGCAAAGCTGATTCTTGCACCACTGCTTCAGGGTTTAGAGTTGAGGCAGAGGCAGAACTGGAAAGCTTTTCTGTGCAGTTAACCCATATTCTGGGCTTAGCATTACCATTCCCTTGCTAGCCCAGCCCTGTGTGCAGTTCCAGGAGGAACAGGCTACCCCCAGGGCACATTTGCTCATAATATGTTTAGTGCTTTGAAGTGTGCCACTGAGTGTGCCATCAGTCTCCTGTATTCTAGTTGCAGAGCATCTACATGTATTTTCTTGGACTAGAAATGACCATATAAAAGCAACCACTCTGTTGCCTTAGCAGCTCCCCACAGTACAGGACAACATAGGAACCCTTTTCCTAGTATGCCTTTCTAGGTCTGACCTTTGACATTAGGCAGAACCAGGCTGAGATGAGAATTGCAGAGGACTCCTCTGTTCTCCTGCTGACAGATGCCCTTCCAGTCTCCCCATGCTTCCCTTTGAGTGGTGATGTGATGGCACAACCTCATCCCTCCCTCCAGATAAACACATCTACCATGGGTTTGCTCTCCTGGGCTCTTGACACCTCTCCTTGCTATATCACCCTCTCTCTTTGCCATCCCTGCTTCTCCATATAAAGCTGCTAGGATTTCCCTTCAGAATTAGCTGTAAGCCCCAAGGCTGGTCCTTGGGCCCTCCACTCCTTATGTCAGAGCCTGTGAACAGTTTGTATATGTTTAATGGTATTTTTGTGTAAATAGCTTTGTATATATTAGCCCAACTGTAGCAATGGCTCCAGGCCTGGCTTTTTCTTCTATACAGGGGTTAGTATTTATAATATATAGTCATACAGCTGCATAAACAGGGACTGAAAGTGTGAGGACCAGTAACATAAGGATTAAATAGGAGTCCCCCTTCCCTCCTCTTTAGCCCTCACCTTGCTGGGAAAGGTGAAGTGGCTGTTAGCTGAAGTAGTTATTCTCCTGAGGTTCTTCCTGAGAGAACTGGTATTTGAGTGCAGTGATGTTTACTGTGAGGGTGGTGAGGCACTGGCACAGGTTGCCCAGAGAAGCTGTGGCTGCCCTGTCCCTGGCAGTGTTTAAGGCCAGGTTGAACGGTGCTTGGAGCAACCTGGTCTAGCAGAAGGTGTCCCTGCCCATGGCAGGGGGTTGGAACTAGATGTGCTGTAAGATCCCTTCCAACCCAAACCACTCCATGATTCTATGATGCTATGTTAACTCCTCCATAATGTGAATTCACCCTGCCCACGCACACATCCCCACTGTGAATAAAGAGTCTCTCTGTATATTGTTGGGAAAATGTATTTGAACTGTGAACTGCAGTGGAGCAAATAAATACCATGTACAGCATCATGTGTCATGTGAATCAGCGTTTCACTTCTGGGAGATTATGGGTTTGCTTGCTTTGGGGATTGTTTGGTATTTTTACAATAGAGAGAAGTGGACAGATGAAGGGAAATGAAGGAAAAAGCAAAAGCCCAGCCAAGGATCCTTAAAGGTTGTGGAGAAGCACAGTAGAAAGAGATGGGCAGGAAGGTACCGCAGAATGGGAGACTTTGGGGCAAAAAAGCAAGAAGGTGGCATGTGGGAGTCAGAGATAGGAAGGAGGAGGAGAAAGATGTCTGAAAGCAATTCTGCATTCCTGTTGCAGCAGCACTTTAAATCTGGGGGCAGGGAGCAGAGGAGGTTGGGCCTGAGTATGAAGAACAAACAAGGTGTTCAGACAGGATTACAGCCAGTCAGTAAGAGCACTAGTGCCCTTCACTGTTAACACTGAGCCTGGGGTTGCTGGAAGGTCAGTGTGACATCACCCAAATAGGCCCATCACTGCAGTTTGCCAACTGGATGGTGCTGTGTATTCCCAGGTACAATACTGCTGGGGATTAGGACAACTGCCTCAACTGCCTGCAGGTCTGTGGAGACAGCTGGTGCCAACATGTCCCCATGTCCCTCTAGTTTCATCCTTCCCAGCTGAGAACACCAGTCAAACTGTGATCAGGGAGAACCTGCCTTGCTATTGTTGACAATGGTGTGGCCCTGTTACAGTGCCCACCTTCTCTTCTTGCCCCCTGAACTGCAGAGGAAGAGTTCCTCAAGAACTTGATAACACTGGTGGTAGTGTTTGGCTCAGAGCTCTTGTGCCTCCCAGACCCCACTGCTCTGCCTCTGTGCACTCATCACTAACAACGGTCCTCCCCGATTGTCTGTCCCAAGACCTCATCCAGATCCAGCTCTGGTTCCCGCTGTAGCACTCTCTGCTGCAGATCAGAGTAGAAGTCGACTCCCTCAGAGACTGAGTGGAGCGACTTGTCCTGGGGCCCATAGTAGCTGCTTATTTCCCGCTGTATGAAGCACTGGTGGTGCTGAGGCTGATCCTTGAAGCTCCCGTCATAGCACTTGATGTGGTTCCTTTTGAACTCCAGCACCGTCTTGGTGTAGGTGTTGAGAGTGGTGACAGCAGAAGCCATGCAGCAGGTGAAGGAAGCCCAGGCCATGCTACAGGAGAGACACAAGAATAGCACGTGCTGTGAGAAGCCAAGTATTGTAAGGAACTGAACTGCATGCACTCTGGTGTACCCTGACCTGCCAGACAGGAGCTGCTGGGCATGGACATAAACTAGAAAGACGAAGGCTCATAACATCACAGTTCTTAGGGGTTATTCCACCTCAAGATCCTTCTTAAATCAGTGGGGTAAATACTGGTGGTCTTCGTAACACCCTATCACAGGGAAGGGAGGGATACAGGGAAAATAAGAAGGGCAGTAGGAAAGTGTGTAACTGGTCAGAGCAGGACAGCACAGCTTGAAAGAAAGTTCTGTATTGCAGGGCTGCTCAGTGTCTTCCTGGATATCAGACATTTGAGGATAATCAGATGGCCACGCTGACATTTGAGGTCCGTGGCTGGCACATTGCACTGGAGTATTTAAATCTGAAGAATCAATGCAGTCATCATCAGTACAGCATTGCAGACTGAGCCTGCACTTTCCAGGGGCACTTGCAAGGCTCATCCAACTGTTTTTCAAGCCAGCTATGGGACATAAGCTGCAGTTACCTTCTTTAGCCTTTAGAAAAAGGAACACTGAGCCACCTGCTTTTTGCAGCTGCTTTTCCTGCCTACAGTGCCCCCATCTTTAACTATGTGTCTAGGCTCAGTGCTGCAAGAATAGGCCCTTTGGACGTTGGTTAATGGAGATGTCAAATCAGCTTGCAACTTGTTGAAATGCAGAAAAACAATGCACATTTGAGAGCATCATCATAAGTGTGACACTGGCCTCTGCACAAAGGGAAGAGGTGAGACCAAACAGAGCAAACCACCATGGAGGTAAACCTGACCAGTAGCCCAGTTGAAGGCACTTTTTCAGGTGTGATCCAGTTGTTTTGCCAGACTTTGGTAACTAATCATTTAAGTAACTCAGCAGCTCTTTATTAAAGCAGTGGATGAGGCAAAGAAAGATTAGTAGTAGGAGAACCACAGGACACCTGTCTTTGGAAATAGAAGGTCAAGAAAGGAGGAGGTGGGTTTTGGCAGGGGGTAGCATGGCTGAACCCCAAAAGGCTGGGGAGGTGAAAATGGCTTCAGAGCTCACATACTAGAATGCCCAGCCATAGTCCCAGGAGTGCGGTCTCCAGTCCTCTGGTCCCAGATTAACTGTTGCCTGAAAGACTTGAGTGTACATCATGTGTGCCACCATCCCAAGGAGACCTGGAGGCAAAAGACAAGAAAACAAAGAAGTTACAGCCAGAGCAGCATACTTCAGCCCTGTGGGGAAGAAGAGATTGGGATTCAAAGCCTGCAGTAATGTACTTACCTGACAGCACAGAGGAGACAGCAGCAAAGGCGTTGAGCTTCAACCCACAGACAGGATTGCCAGTATGCAGCATTTCCACCATCAGGAGGATGAAGCTGATGAGCAGCAAGCTGATATACAGCATCTCTGATCCCAGCGACAGCCACAGGATTCCTACCAGAAACCAGAGACTTCTCATGTCAATACAGGATAGCTTTTTCAAGGGAGAGTACTCCCCCTTCCCTGCCCAATCCTGAAAAGATGTCCTCTGGAAAGAAGGGAAAGAGGGAAAAATGACATGCAAAAGCCTATGAGCAAGGGCTCAAGGGATGCTAAAGGTTATAAAGAGTCTGCCATAGAAGATAGCTTGGCTAGCCTGGTATGGCAAAAGCTGAGAGGAGCTAAAATGCTGTCTGGAGACAAGGGAATAAGAGAGGGGGAAAGCCATTTAGCATTAGTGCAAAACCCTGCAGTTGTAGGTTGGCCATGAACATATCTGAGCTGGACATTAGAATGTGCTTACCTATTAGCATAGTGACCTTCCAAGTATGTTTCTAATCGCAACAATGGAAGCAAAAATCTTTTAACTTGGGACTCAGCTGGTTAATTAAAGAACTGTATGACACACCCATGGCTGCATCTGGGACCTGGCCTCTGGAATTCAGAAAGCCCCTTGCAGGCCTGTATTTCTCTACTGAAACCCCATTTAAAATGGAACTGCATTCCTTGGGGTGGATATCCAGCTAGGGCAATTACATTCACCACTCACCCTGCTGCTTGAACAGAGTGCAGGTACTCTCATGCTAGGGTTATAGGTGTGACTCAAGTGATAACCACAGACCACAGCTGAGCTCCCTGGGCAGTAGGACTTGGATGATAATGAGAAAAGGCACTCAGTAATGGTGAGCTGTGGAAAGGCACAGTATTCACTGAGGAAGAAATATTAACCTGACAAAAGAAGCAGCACTGTGGACACCACTGTTAGCAGCTATAGCAGCCTGTAGAGGAGACATTCAACTGGCAAAATGGGTGTGAAGAAAATCCTCATTAATGTGGCACACACTTGACTCCTCAGTGTTACTAGTGCCATAGAGTCACACAGCTCTTCAGCAGGAACTGATGAGCTGCATTCCCTGCTTACAGGAGCTGACTTGCATGCTGCAGTACCATGAAGGAGACTATTTCATTAGGGCTCAGACTGCTGAAAGTATCCTGGAGGCTGCAGCACCACATGGGCACAGAGGTCTCTGCATTACTTTCTCTGGGAGTCCAGGCTGGTGACCACACATGCTCTGTAATCTGGTCTTGTAATGCTGCGTATGTAATATGGAGCTGCTCTACACACACCCAGCTCAGCCTAGAATCAGCAGTCACACCACATACCACCTTCTCCAGTGCTGGCCCAATTGTACAATGGCAGCAGTGCTGGATGCCAAGGTCATCTTAAGATGATGTTATGTGCAGGAAGGGGTGAGGGCAGGTGACTGAGTTAAGATCACAGTGTCACTACAAGTTAAGCTCACAGTGACCTTCCAATTAACTTGTAGGAGCTCAGTGTCTTATGTGAGCCTTTCTATCAGTGTTGGGATGTAATTAGACAAGGAGCAGTAGGGGAGGAGTGTGAGGGAGACGGACAGAAAGATTTACAAAGACTCGTAATCTGGTTGCATAAACCTCCTTTCTTAGGAAAACAGTCTGTAAGGAAGACATTGGAAGCAACAGAGACAGAGGCCTGGGCAGGGAATGAAGCACAAGAAGGTGAGAAAGAAGAAGAATGCATTGCTACTCCCTGTGAGTTGAGCATTCTGTAGTAAATGCAAGAGTCATTCAGTAAATGCAGGTAAGTCATTCATTTTAAGAAAAAGTGGAGATCTGCATGACTTCAGAATGCTCTTGTACACCAGCAGTATCTGAATTGTGTCCATACTGTTTCCTGAAAGAATAAGTAGGTGAGGTTTCTCTACCCTGCTGTTGTGCCAAGAGTGACCCAGGTTAATCTGTCTCTTGCACAAGGCCCCTCACATGGGAATGTGCATCACTTTATAAAAGCAGGTCATAGAAGCATAGAAACACAGAATAGTTAGGGTTGGAAAGGACCTTAAGATCATCTAGTTCCAACCCCCCTGACATGGGCAGGGACATCTCACACTACACCATGTCACCCAAGGCTATGTCCAACCTAGCCTTGAATACCGCCAGTGACGGAGCATTCACAACCTCCCTGGGCAACCCATTCCAGTGCCTCACCACCCTTACAGTAAAGAATTTCTTCCTTATATCCAATGTAAACTTCCCCTGTTGAAGTTTGAACCCATTACCCCTTGTCCTATCACTACAGTCCCTAATGAAGAGTCCATCCCCAGCATCCCTATAGCCCTCCTTTTAGATACTAGAAGGCTGCTATAATCAGTCTTTGCCTGTGTAAAATAGAGGAAACGAGGCAGAAAAAGAAGGTGAGCTCCCTGACAGTACTCATCTTCCTGCTAGCTGTTGCAGTTTCCCACTTCATATGGGAGGAGGTTTGAGGTTTCCAGCACTGCGCTCACAGATGGTAGTGGTTTAGGCAAACAACTTTCCTCTTTCAGGATTTCATGCCTGGCTCTCTGGGGACTCACCCTCCTGTCCTCACACAAGAGATATGTTGCAGGTCCCCCATCTCAAGAAGGTGCAATGGGCAGCTGCAGTGAGGTGTGGGGATTTGCTCTTACCTCTCTCCGCTGGTGGTGAAAGCTCAATAAAACTACGGCATTTCTCTTCTGAAACACAAAGCCAAAGAAAGGTATTAGTTCACAAAACAATGCAGGTACATAAGGGGAAAGAAATTCTCTTCCTCTCGCTCTTTTCAGTGCATAGCTGCAGTCATCCTTGACTACCCATCAGATCTTTTCACCTCTGATCTCTTTCTTGCCATCTTCCTAGACCTTCACAGTCAATGGGGAAGGCAATATCTGCCTGGAAAACTAGAAGTAGCCTTTCCAGAAAAAAACCTGAGCAATTTGTAAATTTTATGAGGCTCTGGTGAACATAAAATTCTGTTGCTGCTCATTCACTACAGTACTGAGGGTCAGGCCTATTAAGTTTGTGGCTTATGACAGGCTACAGACCCATCACTTCTGCTGAGAGCTTGAATTCCCACTCACCCCAGGCTCAGCAGAGCAGTTCCAGCACTGCTTCCCAAAGAAGAAAACAGAAGTAGATTCTTCCTAAGTGAAACTCTGCCTGACAGGGATGCAAATCCCTCTTCTGTGGCAGAGAATCACAGAGAGATATGCATGGTCTTCTGTCGTCGCATTTTAGGCATGCTATTCAAACAAATGGTGTTCATGTTTACTTTGGCTTTTTTACGTTGGCCAGATGCAAATGATTGTCCCAGCTGAGAGACCAATATTATTATCTGTAAGTGTGTCTTACTGCCTACATTTTGCAGTAATGTAACAAAATGCCTTATTGCATTTGAGGGTCCTCTTCTCTACTTGGCACAGTATTTTCTCCCAGAAGTATCAGGCTGCTGCTTTTCATTGTAAGAATCTCATTTCCTTAATTTCTATCCCCAGTTCTAATCTCTCCCAATCTCCTGTATTACTTCTGTCATCCACAGCTCTCAGGTCACTACCCAGTTTAGTGCCATCTGCAGTCCTCATTAACTTGCAGTTTGCTACTTCACCTACAACTTTAATGAGGTTATTCAGTAATGGATCATCTAGACTGATCCTGAGATTAGCCGAAATAATGAAATCCTTTCTCCAGCTCAACTCGAACTCCTTCTGCTCATAGCAGCCCCTTTTTTGTTGTTGTTGTTGTTTTCTGTGCTCTTGCTTCAAGGGCCCAGAGCAGTGGGTGGGTTGTACTTGATTACTTGATTTACAGGAAACAGGGGATATAGACTGACTATGTGCTCTACCCCATGCTCCGCTGCAATCCAGATGTAACACTCTCTGCATTCCTTCAGGCATAGGGGTTATTCCAGGACAGCCTGGTGGCCAGACAATTCTTTCAGAGAAAGCTGTCAAAGGTTGTAGTCCCATTCCCACAAGCACCATGGAAACACACCCCAACTCAAACCAGTCCCAAATATACACATCTCCCCCCGCATCGTGTCTGGAAATGTTCATAAAGAAGCAGCCTTCTCATTACAACATGAGTTTCAAGCACATTCTCTCCTGCTCCCACCCCCCTTCTGTCCGCTTTTATCCACCAGTTCTTTATTTTCAAACTCTTGACAGCAACAGATAAGAACATAAGAAATGCTGTAATAGAATGGTGGCTTAAAGAAGCTGAGATGTCTGCTTGGGGAGAGCTGGACGAAGGGCTGTGGGCTCAGGTGAATGGGCCTGATGAAAGTGCATTTCATCACTGCACCTTTAGATACAAATCTCCTTGTTGGCCACCTTCTGGGTCAGTTCTGATCCTAGATGTCTGTGCCAGGCCATAAGGAGCATCTGTGCACTGCAGAGCATCCACCTGTGCTGGCATGGCACAGGTTTCAGCAGAAGGATGTCAGCAGAGCTGGGCAGGAGCAAACCAAGGGTGAAGCGAGGCACCAAAGGGATCTAGTACAGGTTGCATGACCAGCCCCTGGCACTCCAGGCTTTACAGTGCCAGTCCCACATGGTCAAAAATCATAAATGAAACCAGTCACAATATCACAAAAGCTGCTAATAAAAATACAATACTGCAGCTCTAATCCTCAGGTCAATTTGCCTCCTAACTTTAGTTTCTCTGCATTCAGATCCTCCAGGTTTTCCAGGTTTTCCCTGTATCTATAAGGCAGTACTTCTCTCTCAGCTTAGTCCCTGTTTAATTCACAAAATCCCTCAGTTTGGTGATTTAAGAACACCATCTACTGCAGCCCTCACAGTGATAACCACAAATTGTCAACACTAACCACCCCACTTAGATCTCTGAAGGGGCATGTGCCCCGAGAA
Organism: Myiopsitta monachus; assembly: GCA_017639245.1. Lineage (NCBI taxonomy): Eukaryota > Metazoa > Chordata > Aves > Psittaciformes > Psittacidae > Myiopsitta > Myiopsitta monachus. Next base: position 63,846,740 of record CM029920.1, read on the forward strand.
CATGTAGTAAGCTGTGTGTAGGAATGGAGATACAGGGAAAGGGAAAGGAGGCTCATTGCAGTTCACATCAGGATGAATGATGCTACCACAAGGTCACTGCCACCACCACTGCTTGGAATTCATTGCCTTATTTCAGACTGAAGGGAACACCAGAGACAACCATTCTCCCTTGCTCCCTCTCTAAATAGCCTAATGAAGGACAGAACTGTAATGACCACAGCAGTGCACAGGGCTGATGCCAACTAGGAAAATGAAGAAGGCTTTTCTCCTAAATATTATCAACCTCCCACCTTTCATTTCCAAACTCTTGCGGAGTAAATACAAGGGAAGAAGTTGTGGCTATCTAGCCAAGATGCTACCTGGCCCTTCCATGCTCTCTTCACAGGAAAGCCACATCCCCGTGTGGAAGTATCGGAAGTCAAAGCGATCATCCCCAGTCTCCCAGCTGTAGTGCACCACGTCCTGGGATGAAACATTGCCAGCACCTGCATCAGGTGGCATGGGGACACCAATGCACTTGGTGGCCTTGCTCTTCCCACACAAAGGCTTGGGTACTTTTTGGGTCCCAGTGCACCAGTAGCTGCCAAGCAAGGCAGTGGTGGAGAGGCTGAGGGCAAGCAGGTTGAGGATGAGAGCCAGGAAAGCACGGCGCCATGGTAATCCCTTCAGCAGCTCCATCTACAACACACAAACAGGAGGAACTGTCACACCAGCCATGTGTCCCATATTGCCATACAAATCCCAGCTCTTCGCAGTGCACACCTGCAGGGAGGGGATATGAGAACTCTGCTCTCCTCACAACATCCCAACAGCTCACTCAGCATGGAAAAAACATTTCTTGAAGGCCAGGACAGTGGAGCAATAGGTCAGCTTCAGTCATATAATCATTTCAAAGTACACTGAATATCTGTACAGGGGAAGAGAGGGTGACTCAGTAGACAGGCTGAGAACATCGGGGTGTGTAGGCACATCAGCAAAATAAAAGGGAAGTCATGTTTGCTCCATCTCACAGATGGTAGGGAAGAACTTCCCAAAATACTGTATGTTGCCTTTAGATGGGGCATGATGAATGCTCTGTCCAACTAAATGAGAATTATTGCTGCTGAGTCTCCCAAAACACGTTTTCAAGCTGTTCACTACTATACCTATGGAGGTAGGGAGTCTGTCAATTTCAGAGTGGGAAAAGGCAGGAAAATGTTCCCAGATCACTGAAGATCACGTATCAAAGCAGTGGCCTGCTCAGAAGGGGGACACAGTTACCCAGATCTGGCAGCTGAAGTTCAAGCCCTAGAGCAGCACCTCCCACCTAAGCAAGCACTGCTCTGCGCATCAGAAATTGGGTATGGTGGTGGGATGGCAATGTCTCTGCTCTCACAAAGCGCCGAAGGGCTTTTTTCGGAGAGAGAACATTGCCATGAACACTCTTCCCAGTTCAATCTCATCAGAAAAAATAATCCAGAAAGCAGTTTCTGTACCAGGGTCCTGTGGTCTTTCTAACTCAGAAGCTTCAGGTTCCTGCAAAACCTTGCATTGACTTCTGAGAACCCCAACTTATCACTCCATGGATTGATTAGATTTCTCCTACCCACACATCAACTTTCATGTAATCAACGCATGTCTCTTCCCACGTGGCACTCCCTATGTTTGGCACAACTTCATCCAGATACTCCCACCCTTTCCTATTTATGACTCTCAAAATCTATTTGCCCATGAATAGATTCAAGTTTGTACAGACACTGCCTGCTGCTGGTCCTCTTCAGACAACTTTGGTTGACTCACCCAGCACTGAAAGGCCCAGCATGCTGTGGACAGTACTGTAAATAAACAACGTGAAACTGAGGTTTGCTTTGTTTGTGGGTGCACCACAGCTAAAAGTGGTGCAGTTAAAACCATTTGTTCTGCAAACCAGCAAGCTTGGAAATGTGGTCACTAACGATGCTGCTGAAGCTCTTCTTGGAAAGCAGGACTGTCATTAGCATCTCATTGAACTGAGAAAACAGTGCATGATGAAGAACACCTTCACTGAAGAATGAGGCAAGAAAATACCCAGCTCCTGAAAAATTCCTATGTGGTTTTATGCTCTGGCTTCTTTTTTCTTTTCACTAGAGCATTTCTTTCTTTCTTTCAGCAATGGAGACACTGCACCCTGGAGATGGCAACATCTTAGTAATAGCATAACTAACAACTTCCATGATCTGAAGGCATGTTGGATATCACTGTTTTCACAAAGCAGATATCTCCTAGGAACAGTTAATTATGTGGAGGTTTCTGGTGGCAAATTTCTCACTGGAAGTTTTTCAGTGCAAAATTTGGTTTATGACTGAAAAGGAAATAATAGATACAATTGTTCTCGAAAACATGATTTTTCATCTGAAAATAGTATCCTTCAGCACACAGTTTTTTATTAATGGTTGATTACAAGATTTTCTGTCATCAGGTTTCAGTTTGCTTCTGCTTTCACCTTTCAAAAATATCTTTGCTTTCATAATATTGACAAAACTAATTTTTCTAATTTAAATCTTCAATAGTGAGAAAAATATTATCTCCTGTTGCTTTGTGATAGTAGTTGAAATGCCATGTAATTTCAGAACAACTGATAAGGAAAAAGGCAAAAAACGATATTAAACAAATGAGTCAGAAGAAGGAACTGGATCAAGGATGAGAGTGAACACAGAGAATGAGAAGCAGATCTGAACTACTCCTCCATGAGAACACTGTCAGAAAAGTTCCCCTCCACAAAACCAAGCACTTACTGACAACAACTGACCACAGTATCTAGATAGATGAAATAGAGTTGAATTTACCTTGGCAACAAGTCCTCAAAGTCCTGTTAATTCGTAGGAGCAATACAGAAATGGGACTCACGCTTCGTCTGCTGGTTTTCTCATCTCTAGATACTCCAGGAAACCCAATTGCTGCAAGACCCCTCTCTCCTTCATCTCCTCCCCTCCTCCCCCACATTCCCAGTGATTATTAAGTGCTTTCCTTCCATCCAGCAGCTGTTTTGTGGAAAATGGTCATTTTGTAATCCACAATGCAATCACAGCACAGCTGTTCTGGGAGATTATACAGGAAGTGATTGATGCTGTGCCCTGGGACTAAGTGCAGAAGGGTGACCTGTATTGCCTGAGCAGAAAGTTTTCATAAAACACAGAAAGATCCCAATCATCTCCATGTGGTGGCTGTTTGGGAACTTGTATGGAGCGAGCTGGAGGCTTTCTGAGGGATCTTAGCTCAGAAGCTACCAGTGTCAGGTCTGACCTTAGCATCATGTCACCCCTTGCCTTGTGCACTGTCTCAGTAGTGGCAAGAGGCCACAAGCCCCCCAGACCTGGGATATCTGCCTGGCCAGACCTGCCAGTTGCAGAAAGGGGAGAAGAAAAGGAAGTGGGGAGAGGAAAGTTTGCATCTTCTCTGAGGACTGAGGATTTCAGACCCTGAAAAGATGTTAAGCCAGCTCTGCCTATGGGCACTGGAGATTTTAATGACAAAAGGATCCCCTCAGCAGAGGCATTGTTGAGTGGCAGACCAGCATCACCACCATAACAGTGATGAGTCAAACAAGTCCAATATTCAAAGGATGCGAGCATGGGGAAGGCTGTCAGTGTCCCTTGTAGTGGCTGCTTTTACCAAGGTGTGAAGTTCACCAGCAATCCCAGCTCCCAGCAGTTTCACATAGGATGAATTTGGGAAGCTAGTAAGGAGAGACAGAAGGATTCACACACACCCTGAACCCCCTCTAAGCTCTTGCCCTGAAAGTTGAAAGGCTCCTACAGTACCTGAGGGTATTGATACACCTTGTTTGGAATCAGAACAGTGAGAAGTAAGAATGGCATCACTTCTCATGAGAATGAACTGTTACTAAAAGGGCATGAAGCAGTGCCACACTGGATCAAACTGCAAGGAAAAGGAGCACCCTGAAAGCACGCACCCCATCTTCCCTACAAAGGCTTTCCCCAGTGTCAAGCAGGTGAGATCCCTACCACCAGTGGAAGGGATCAAGGCAGATTTCCTGTATGTTTGCCCTGCTGCTCTGATGGGACAGAGGAAATCAGTGCTCTGTCTGCTCTCATACCCAGTTCCAACACCAGAGCCCAGAGGCTGGGAGGCAGGTATAGGAACCTCCCTGGGTGACAGCCACTGCACAGCAGAGGCAGCAGACAGAGCTGACAGGTTCACAGTCCTATATGTGGGCTGTACTACCATGGGCTCCTGACCCTTCCTGCCCTGAGCAGAACAGTCGGTAGTGCTGCAGCTACTTTAATCCTAGTCACTGCATAAACTCCTCTAATATAGATAATCATTTCTAAGACGGGCTGACTGAAAGCAATGCTAAATGTTTCCATGGGCCATGGACTGCCTGCAGGTTATCTGGTTAAGACAAAGGTTCTGTTTGACATGGATGTGCTTAATTTACTGAAGAAAGTAGAATAAAGTTGACACTGTTTAAAAGGGGAGTGGTGACTTTGTTTCTCATTATTCAGTTTATTTCATTATTAAGTCTGGACACCTTAAACTTGGCTTCTAAATGCTTGGTAAAAAAAAGCCTGTTTTTCAGGCTCAAGGCTAGATAAAGTCTATTATTATTAATTATATTATATTATATTAATAATCAAGTCTATCTCTCTATTGATAATCCTTAATGTTAGTAGGTTCCTAATTTTAAACTTGATAAGATTCTCATTAAAATCCAGGATGCTATGTCAGTTTCTAAAGCTGGGATCACAGCATAAATATTGATGATGAGAATTAATTAGATTTATATGGACAAGAATTCAGGTTGAAAAATAAATCTATCAGAAGTATGCTACAGTTTCCAAAATAGGAAGGCATCAGGTTTGGCATTCTGAATAATGGCAGATATTTATCCTTCCAGAAGATGGCAATCTTTCTCTAGTCTTCTTTCTGGGAGTCTGCTGCTCAAGCCTATTCTGGGGAGAAGCAACGCCCAACTTTAGACTCCTACTCCTTCCCCCCCCCCTTTTTTTTTTCCTTCTATCTTCCTCTTTTTTTCCATTTTTATAAACACAGTTTCTTTACCTTGCCTGCAATATGAGGGGCTGGGTCCTTCTCTTTGAGTTATCTGAGCCTGGGGAGAATTCACTGGTGAAAATCATTGGAGAAAAAAGAGGAATGAATGCAGGAGCTTAGCAGAGTATTTGTTCCACCGTCTGCCCTGCACAGAACTATTCTTTCTAATACATTTTCCAATATTTTGTCAAGTACCATATTAACTTTCTCAGTGTGTTTCCATTCCCAGGTTATTGCATGCAGCTTAGAGAGCACCAACTCCAGAGCACATTTCCTGATGCTCAAAGAAATTTTATGGTGGCATGGGTTTGCTTTGGGTTTTGGTGGTGGTGTTGTTTTTAATCTCCATTCCAACCTTGCCTTAATCTGACCATTTATGGACAGGAAAACCAAGCTGTATCTGTCTGTCACCCTACTGTGCCTTCCAGTTTTCTCCTCTTTGTATCTGATATTTCCCACCATAACTTGGCTTGGCTAGAGGCTTTGGATGTCTCTTTCTCTTTGAACTCAGCAGCAGCTAGTCCCTGATGATTCATTTAAAGTTTGCTCATTGAAGTGAATGCCCATAGCAGTTGATTTCCGGTACAATCAGTCAAGTGCTTTGCTTATAGAAACAAAACAAGGAAACGAAATGTAAAACACAATCTTAGAACAACACTTCTGTGGAGATTGCCAACTCCAAAAAAGCCCAGGTGTTTGCAAGTGATGCATTTTTATCCTGGCTGTGCCACATATACACTTTGGGTGTATTCTGCCCCAAAGCGACACTCCCGACTCCAGAGGTTGTTGGTGGAAAAGAAGGACAAGGTGCCCTTATCACATAAGGCCCAAAATTGCCATACTTAACTGGCAGGTCTCAAGAGGCACATGGCTCTTCATAGCCCTTCATGAAGGGGGGCTATAGGGGTGCTGGGGATGGACTATTCATTGGGGACTGTAGTCATAGGACAAGGGGAAACAGGTTCAAACTTCAAGAGGGGAAGTTTACATTGGATATGAGGAAGAAATTCTTTACTGTAAGGGTGGTGAGGCACTGGAATGGGTTGCCCAGGGAAGTTGGGAATGCTCCATCACTGGCGGTGTTCAAGGCCGGGTTGGACAGTGCCTTGGGTGGCATGGTTTAGTGGGAGGTGTCCCTGCCCATGGCAGGGAGGTTGGAACTAGATGATCTTAAGGTCCTTTCCAACCCTAACTATTCTATGATTCTATGCAACAGTCTTCCCCAGGGGTATACGGGATCATACATGCAGTCCTGAGTTTTTCTCTTCAGCTGTCCGGAAGAGGAAAGGAGAGGAGAAAGAGTGGCTATTTACACTGCTAAGTCAGCTATGTGAAACCTGGACAAAGATGGGCTCATACTCATCCCTCATTCCCCACATTCTTCACACATGACACTTCCCACCACTCCTGGTTTTGCTGCTTTTTACAGGAAGACTGTCCAGCACTGCAGTTTGCTCCTGTGCCACCACACAGAAAGCAGGATGTCTCTGGGTGGCAGTGACACTGAGAGAGCCAGGCTTCTCAAACCCAGTGACAGACTGCAAATACCAGATTTCTTCCTGAGCTCTGAATAATTCCACTCAGATTGTAACCTTTATTTAGCTGTTTGCATGATGCATTAACTCTTGCTCTGCAAATGACCTCACCAGGCATATTTTTTCAAGTCTAAGCACATTTAAAGGTGAATTCTGTTTTTAAACATGAACTGCTTACATTGCTAGACATCAAGTCTATGGCAGAACAGAAATAAAGATTGAATTGGAATAAGTAAATGCATCTTAAAGATGAACAAATAAGCTTGCCATCAGTTTGGACCTAAATGCATTTTCCCCTTGCTTTTTTCCTTTCATCTTCTTTTTTTTTTTTTTTTCTCAAAACAAGTCTTTCTTTGCTGAATTTTTTTATAATCCTTATGGTTATCAATGATTCATAAACCACACAGAAAATAAATGTGAAAATAAAAGAACTCAAATGCAGCAACACACACTTTGAGGACCCACTGGGGATTCTAGATGCTTCAATTTCTAGATAGGCAATATAAGACTATTTAAAGGGGGCTGCTTTTCACAGAGTACTTACACTCTAGCAACTCTAGGAGGTGTTCACCTGAGCACACAGAAAAAAATGTTAGTTAAGAAATTTAGCTAACAATTAAATTTAGCTAATGGTAAGCAGACAACTTTTTTGTATAGATCTATAAGGATATTAAAGAGGAACCAGTCCAGGAAAGGGTGCATACAAACCCCCAAGTAGATAAACACCTTATCCACTGCTCACTATCCTCATCTGCTCTTCTGAGGCTTTCAGTGAAATACTACAAGGTGATCATGGACTATCCCCACTATTCCTTTCTGACTGAACATGTAGCAGCTGAGAAACTCCATGAGATCTGAACAGATGCTTTGAAATGTACCGTCTGTCGTTTTATTGATGGGTTAATTCTCTCTGAGCTTGCTAATTCATCACTGTACTTTACATCAGCTGCAGTTCTGGCAGGGCATCCTCTTCTGCAGAATGCATCTTTGTAATTTGGTAGTCCCTTTTATGAAAATAGTTGCCAGTTTTAAATCTGTCACTTATGGGATCTCAGTCTGTTAGTCCACAGAAACACAAACACCCAAACTCAATGAGTGTCACAGGCTCATGGGATTTTTTATCAACAAGATGGACCATTGCAACCACATAGTCTCATCTCAGATGTAACAGAATCCAAAGAACTTGAAACAATCATTTCCAGCGATACACAGAGCTTCTGCTGGAGCTATAGCACATATTTTATACAACTAACTAGTATCAACTGTGCAACAGAATATGATGGAAAACCATCACATCCTTAGAAAGGTTATTCCAGTGGTTAATTAGCCTCATTCTTACATTTTTTCTTTTGATTTGTAAGCAGGGTCTGCTTTAGTTTCCCAACCTCACCAGGCTGTTCCAACACACAAATATATAGCCAATGAAATGATTTTCTAAATATGTTATTGTAAGAGTCACAGATCAATGTATTGTGTTAGAGGCACACAGTGTGAGCTAACAAGCTGGCTGACAGCCCAAATTCCTGGTTCTGTACTTGGATCTGACACGTAATTTTCCCCTCCCATTAGCCAAGTCATTAGTGGTGCATTTACACTGCAGTCAAAGCAGTGGCAGTGATGGGGAGTAAACATTCAGTGCTTGTTTTAATTGGGTGTTGCTAGCAACTTCCCTCCAGCAATATGGAGCACAATGCAGGGTACAAACCTCAGTCCAGAAACGAGCAGAGTAAGCTGTGTTGAACTGCACATTGCCATGGCTGGACTGATAGCTCAAAAATACTTCTTGTTTCCCTGCACTATAACATTGGGTCTTCATAGTCATTCCCACAGATGCAAATCTACAGCACAGATTATCCTTTTTGCTATTGTAATCAGCACAATGCTGGTGGGAAAGAAACATTCTGTTTTGATAATGACCAAACTCGAGGATCTAAAATTAGTCTGTGCAAAGAGTACATCCCATATGCAGGTGACCTTGGAGTCAAAGAAACATTTAGTATCAGTTTTAAAGCAAAAATAATTGAAACAGTACAGTTGAACCATACTGCATTTCAGTTTCATGCATGGAAATGAGTAAGACAAAGCAATTGTTATTTGCTTCAATTTATCTTTTCCTCCATTTCACTGTGGTGAATCAGAATAAGCTGATCTAGAGGAAGCCTCCAAAGTTTATCTAGTCAATCCACCTACATCAATATGACCTCTGCACCCTGAAGACCCTCAAGCATTGTTAAAATTTTCTGCAAGTCAGATACTACTCCATCCTGAAGTCTGTATATTCCCTTGTCATATCTTGATTCTGACCAAATCACAATATCCAACAGAAAACTTTCCATCTCTGCTAAATGCCATGGTCTCCATCCCACATCTGAATTATTTACTCACATGGATCATCCTGTTGGAGGCCATTGGAACTACATGATTTACTAAAGTTATACTCACGTGCTAGTATTTGAGGAACCAGTGCTCCAAAGGAAGACTCTAAGCTAGCAGGAGAAGTTTGGAAATCAAAAAGAATGAGTAAGACAGAGAGTTAGCTTTTCTGAGGTGAGGCGTGGGAGGTGTTTTCGTTCTTTCGCTATTAAAAACTCCTTGCTTTGGCAAGAAAAAGAAAAGGGGGAAAGAAAAGTGGGAGGGGAAGGATTCATGAATAAAGAGGGAGCATGGTAAGAGGTACAGCAACCAGGGTGGCCAGAAGGCACAAGTGAGATTCTCAGGCTGGCTTCCCTGATGGAGCAGAGATGGTTGCAAGCACAGGTTGGATAAGCCACAGCCTAGTATGCTGGTCTAAAGGGAATAATAAAACCAGCTTTCTTTACAGTGCTGAGCAGAGACAGCTATGTTACAGTGGGCACTTTGAAAACAGTGGTGCTAGATGTTATAATTGCACCTTTTATCTTCCTGGACATCCTGCTAATTATCCAGGATTGAGAGCATCTCCATTTTTTCCCAGATTTAATGAGGATTTAGGATCTCTTTCACTCCTTCCTGGCATTCTGGAGCTGTGGCTTCACGGACAGTCATGCTGTGGATTGCCAATCCTGGTTCTCAAGCCCCTCATGCCCTTGCACACTGTGTCAGGCAGCACATCAGAGCTTCCTGTGCACTGGGGAGGGGACAAGTCGGGACAGGTTAGCAGTGACACAAGTTTGTGCCCCCAGCCCCGTGCCTTGGAGGCCAGAAGGATGCAGGCAGTGTTGGGAGCAGGCAGTGTGAGAGCCAGGGGTACAGGGTAGATGCAGCATGGCTGGGGAGCTGCAGGGTGCCCAGGCTTCCCTACATGTTCCGGGGGGAAGGAGGGCCCTGGCAGTGGAAATGGAAACGAGCAGTACTTTGAAGACTGCCAGCAGGGAGTTTGGGTGTCTCCGGCTCTTCTGCTGTTTTTTTTTGGTTGGGCTTTGTTTTGGTTTGATTTTGTATTTGCATTTCTCTCTCCTCCTCCTCCCTCTGTCCCTCCCTGTTTCCCCAGAGCCAGGTTTCTGCTTGCCTGGGCAACCGTGGTGCCACACACAGAGTGGGGACACCACTTCCCACAGGCAGGAGGTGTCCAGGAGTGGTGACGCCATCCTAGGCTAGGAGAGGCCAGAGAGAGGTGACCCTGTGGCCACAACCAGGGCACTCTGTGCAAGTGCATTGTAACCTGGACCTTAAACCATATGCTATTCTATCAGGCCCACAGTTTAAAAAAATAATAATGAACTGTCCTTCCTGACTTCTGCTTGTTGTTTTTTTCTGAGCAGTATCAAGCTATAATTACTCAAAGCTCATTATTTAGCCAAATTTGGGGGGGGTGGGGGGGTGGGTGTGGAATTTTGCCATAGAAGGCAAAAGGTGTGTTCCTGACAGAAAAATTGCAATTTATTTTAAAGCAAGCCATTGCTTGGAAGGTGTTTCTTTAAAAGAAGAATTCATCAGGATTTTTTAAAATGTGGATAAACCAGAATATTCCTCTGCCAGCCTTGTTCTCAGAAACAGCTAAGTGGTTTTGACTGAAATTAAAAACAAACCTGAAAAGAACCTAATAAAACAGCTGCAGCAGACGTGAGCTGCAAGATCCTGGCTTCAAGTCTGGCAAAGACAAAACCAACCAAAGCCAAACCTCGTGATGGGATGTGTGAAGTTACTATTGTCATAAAAGGCAATGCTACTAGCAATGTCTTATATGTTCTGTACACCCGTTAGCATGCTAGTCTCAACATTAGTCTTTCCCAGGTAGCCAAGGATTATAATTGCTGAGTTTTAAAACTAACTGTGGCTAAACAGCTTGACTGAACACGAATTATTTGCTGCCACCTGAAGAGAGTAAGCATGAAGGAAGGAGAACATTTGGCTCGTGTGCTACCATGGGCAGAGCTTAGAGAAATTAGGTCAGGCAGAATGGAAAAAGAACCTTCAGAAACCTCTTCCAAACAGTGAGAAATACTCATCTCATGGGAAGCAAAGGATGCCCATCGCTTAAATCATACACAACCAGACTGGCTAATATACTGGAAAATGTACGGTAGGCAAGAATTTTGCAGGAACTGGGCTGGGCTAGAATGTGAGAAGAGGGGCCGAATATGCTAGCAAGATTTTCCCATCTCTAATTTCTATAACTTATTTTTGTTGTTTAAACTGGCTGTAGTTTGCATTGCTTCAAATTCTTTCACACAAGTTACAGAATCTCTGAGCCAGGCGAAAGATGGGGCTGGGGAGAGGGAGGTGGGTGTGTTTCCTGAATGACACACAAAAAACCGAAGCCTACAGCTTCACAGAGGCTGTGAAACTAGAAAGACTGGCTGGAGAAAACAGGAGGAAACACAGCTCAAAGGAGCTGCTCCTGCCAGGCTGAGCTATGCTGAGGACACCGTGGGTGAGGAGTAAGGGTTGGGTCAGTAATAAAGAAGGTGGCTTTGAGAGAGCCGTGATCCTAAGATTGCTGCGGTCATTCCTGGTCAGTCTTCAGCACTGGAAAGAAGTGGAAAGGCTCAGCTCTTGCTGACTGCATGACTCTCCCCTGCTGGTTTTCACTGAAGGATTTTTGAGCTAGAAAAGCATTTGGTTAAGGGCTTTTTTCCCACTCTTCTTCCTTTTAAAGCAAGAATTTTCTGGTCTGCTTTGGTTTGCAATCAGCTTTCAAAGCTCCGGATTAAAACATAGATTGCAGAGCTGGTCCTTCACTCCTTTGTTAATCCAGTGCTGGACACAACAAACATCCTTAATTACTCCCCTTACTGAAGCCTCACACGCAGTTTTACCAATGCACCACAGACCTGACTTTCAAAATCCCTAGCATTTCACTTCATGACTGGATGCAGTCACAGGTCAGCTGCTACCCTTTCATGAGACTCAAAGCAGGTCACTGGCCTGTGCGATGGCCCTTTACCACTCATCTTAAATTTGTCTGTGTTGCAATCCTAAGGATGTCCTAGAGGTCCACTAATGGGCACCTGAATGAGCAATCCTCAATCAGCCCTAGGAAAGTCTGTCTGTCCTACCATACCACATGTTTTACTATCCCAGCCTTGGAACGCCTCCTGGTTTGGGCTAATACAACAGTCCACCGTAACAGCTCCCTCTGCAATAGTCATACTCCAGGTATGGGATGATGGTGATGTTTGAAGTGCAGTATTGCTAAGACTCTCCACAGAACCATTCTGGAATGTATTGGTGTTCCTTTCCACCTACAATCTGTTACAGACCTTAATATGTGCTTCATAGCTTTGCTGGAGCTGATCTGCCGTTTCCTTTAAAATGTATTTAATAGTTGCTCAAATTAAGATCTGTAGTGATTGAACTGCCCCACTTCCTTCATAGCCATTTTTACAGCTGGCCTAACCTCTGCACTAGAGATCTGGAGACTTCTTTTAAAAACTCTAATGAGGCCCTCAAGAGGCTTTGAGATTCCCTAGGATGGAAAAGCTACTGAAGTCTTTTTGCTGTTGCTAAAGAAACCTGTGGGTTTCAGATCAAATCTGGTGAGGCACAAGGTGTCGCAGACAGCACCAATTGCTGTCTTGGGGATGTATCCTGGCAAGTCGAGGTATGGATGTCAGAGGAGCCATACCTCCAATCTGTCCTCCTTGACTGTGTTTCGTAATGGGAATATTCCTGTAAGATTTCTTCTCCACTTCTTCACTCCCAGGCTTTCGTTCAGGCACAGGCTCAGACTCCTGGCTCACTAGAACATACACAAAATGTACATCCAGGGAAAGCCACTCAACGCTTGCAGGATCTCAGCCAGTTTATTACATCACTGCAGGGAAAACAACCATGGCTTGGAATGCTTATGTCCACGTGCAGAAAGCTTCTCTGTTTTTTTTCTGAGCCCCTCCAGCCCCTCCTGGCTACTGGGTTATGTGTAGGTGCTGAGACTTCCCACAGAAGAGAGGAGCAGGGAGTATAGGGATTGCCACTTCAATCTCCTATCCCAGAGGTGAAGAGATTTAATCAGGTGCTTTCCATAGATCTTAGGGTTCCTAGCAGTGATGATGGAGAATGAGACTCTTTCTGATCATTAAGAGGCTATCACAGAGGCTTTTCCTGTAGTGATCTTTAGGGATACAGGTACATGTGCTGGACACTGCAGAACCCTGCTCTGACCCCATTGTGCACAGCATTCACTTTTGGGCTCTCTCCTGCCCACACTAAGGCCACGTTTCTCTGACATCTCTGTATTTTTAGGATGACATCCAAGCTGGACTGAAAGACTTCAAATGACAAGGAACTGACTGTCCTGAAACTGTCCCTCTGGCTAACCAGACTCACACTTTGGAGTGTACACCCTATTTCTAGATGGCCTTCAACTGCCAGCCACTGAGGTGACTTCTGTAAGCTAAGCAGTTGAGGTTATGCACAAGCCCTGTCATGCTATTTTCTGCATTCTTAAACTGTTAGCATGCTTCATGGCAGGCTTTGGCTTGTGGCAGCAGGTGCTCTCCTACTGACAGCAGGGCTGAGCCTGACACCACAGGTCAGGACATCATTGTTCCCAAGAAGTTATTTGGGCAAAGCTACCTTCTTTGGGGAAGAAGAAATTTTATTCAGAGGGAAGTTGTGCCATCTGCCCTCAGGTTCAGAAAACCATCCCCGGATCGCTTTATTTACTAGTGTAGGTGTAACAAGATTTCAGCAAGACCTTTTCTGCCAACATTGTTTACTATTAGAAATCTCTCTCCCAAGTGAAGTATTTGCAGACTGTGACTAAGTCAATTCTTAACTTTCTCTTATATAAACCACATTTTGAGTCCCTTCAGTTTTCAGCATCCTTTGAAAAATATAAACAGGAAAACAGAAGACTGTACTCTGGTATGATCTCACCAGCCATGCCTATACTCTGGGTCCTTTGCAGCTTCTCTTCCCCTTACGAGCATAGTACAGGGCAAAAGTCCTCCTGTGTACTTCATTTTCAGGGCCAGGAATTCTAAATGTATGGGCAACTGGACAATATATTAATCTGGTCCCTAACATGAGCTGTGAGGGGACCAGGATTTTAAAGGGACCAGGACACCTCTTTGACACAGACATTAGTGGGACTGAAAACATGAAAATGTCCCATTTGCTATTCCCTTCATACATTTAGGAGTGATGTCTTTCCTAAACTGTTGAGGTTTTTAGCTTAAAGATTATTTACCATGATGCCCACATCCTCTGTAGTGGCACTGTGTTTGAGGATACTGACTCCAATCTCCTTGGCATATCCCACATACATACAACACTCTGCTATGAGAAGGTAGCCATGGCATTTCATTGTTGGAATGAACTCAAGAATCCATCTCTGCCTGTGCAATTTGAGGTGACCTTGTTGTTGTTGACTTCCCCACTATTATTAGTGGGACATGCAACTATACCAGCAATTGAATTTTTCTGATAAATGAGTTCAGTCCCATTAGGCTAAAAGTTTACCTCCATAAGAACTCCACTAGAAGGGCTCCTATGACAAGTGGATTCCTCCCTGGTACATACTTTCTGAAGTCTAACCATTGATAAGCTTTCATGCAACACAGGTTGTGTTGGGTGTCTTTGCCTCTAACCATGCCATCCACAAGGTTTCTGCATCACAGCTCACACACTCTTACATGCCACGGTCTTGATCATCACATCATAACGCCCGCTTGCATGACTTGTGGTTACAGACAAGCACTGCAGTGTTGCAGAACAACTATTGCAGAGTTTCAGCCTCACCAGCCCTCTGTGGTGACGTGGCTGTCACTGCCACCAGTGACACCACCTTGCCAGGCAACCATCACAACATGGTAACGGACTGTCAATATATGCAAGAAGGTCAGAAAGCCAAATATTAAGCAGCAATCTCCAGGAATTCTTTTGTAGAGCTCCTTGTGGCTAAGTATCTAAGGAAATGGAGATTTTCTCCAGCAAGCAGTACTTGCATAGGTAATTAAAATAGCAAAACGAAAAATAAAAGCCTCATCCTGCTTTGCAAGCACAAGGGCAGATTGCAACCATGAAGCTGAATTTCCCAGCCATCAGAATGAGCTTTTCTCCGTATCTGTCCCTTTTTTCTTCTCCCAGGACAAAACCTGCACTCTCTGAATCAATGGCAAAGTTTTAGGGGTTAAATCCAGCCCCCATGTAAAACACCATACCTGTCACACTAGGAGCTTAATGTCAGCCCTTGAAAATGACTGATAGCATCTACTGGGGTGCTGCTGCTTGGAGGGGCAAGACTTCGCCTTCAGCAGAGAGCAAGCTAAGTGCCACTAGATAAAGCTGAGCAAGCAGGAGACTTATTGTGCTAACCCTTATCTCCAGAAACACCTTTGACATGCAGAATGTTTGTTCACTGTGATTACCTGGGTGGAGAGGTTACTGTTGCTCAAATTATTTACTTTTAAAACCACAGTTATTTGCCTCCACCCTGCTCATGCTGCCCTGTGCGTCCCAGCACTAACGCTCTTGAGCGTAACTGGGGAACACCAGGAAGGACTGTACAGAGCGCTAGGAGGATGAGTTCTCAGTGATACATCTTGCAAGACACAGAGATGTCCACAGGGACCAGCCATGAACACAAGAGACCAAAAGTGTTGCCTGCTTCTGCTCCTGGGCGGAAGAGTCCCAAGGGAGCAGAGGGCACAAGTGAAGAATGACCAAGCCCAGTAGAAAGGCATCTATTCCTTCCTCTTTTCCTGCCTATGGCAGATCAGAGGCCAGGGCGAGTTTCAATTAGGCCAATAAACACAGCTCTACAGGCCTTATGCACAGCATGGATATGCTCCCTCCCATCCTAGCTGGTGAGAAGTACATATGGGTCTCTCCTCCTAGTGCTCTGCGCATCTCAGAGACACTCGCACTCTTGTTCCTTGACAGCTGTCTGAAGGGAGCAAGTGGCAAAACTGAATGGAAAGGCATGGTTTTGAAAATCCTGGTGACTGTGCCACCACCACTGCACTGACAAGAAACACTTCCAAGTGTAGAAGGGAGCTGGAAAATCAGCACTGGATTACTGTTTAGAAGGAGCCTGAGCTCCCTGAGGTCACTGGAAATGCTTGCATTGATTTTTTATGGAGTAGGGTCACACCCATAGTCTTCTTCCCAGCCAAAGCAAGTTCAATTCCTGGCCTGCAGTGTGTTTGCCTGTGTGCAGCTCAGTTTGGGACCAGACCAGAACTGACAGGCTTCCATTACTGGGTTTCCTTTGGGAAGCTATTCCACACACCAACAAAAGTCAGTTGCTAGCAAAGATTTCCTGATACTCAAATGAAAATTTCCTTCCACTCAAACTCTTTCCATTACTGCAACTATTTTCTTTTGGATCTTCTCCCTTAAGCAGCATATTCCAGTTGCCTCCTTCCTTCCAAGACGAAGTTTCATCACAGTGTGTTCAAGCCCAGCTTTTTAGAACTGCCTGTCCCTGCCCTGCCCCTCCCTGGGTCACCCCGCTGTGGAAGGAAACATGCCACTGGCAGTGCTGGCAGTAAGAGCCAGTAACAAGAAACCACAACTCCAGAGCTATAGGAGTAGCATCTGTGACCATCTCCTGCTGCCCACAGCAGGTGAAGAGCCTACAATCCTGCTGTGACAGGACTGCTTGCCTCCAGAGGCAGGTCTCACTCCTCCTGATGACATCCATGTGGTCACCAGCAACAGAATAACGGAGGTGGGAAAGTCAGCATCACATGTACAGAAATCTTCTTCAAGGTATCCAAACTGCAAAGAAAACAGCTTTCCTTCAGGCCAGCCTTTGCACTCTGAAACAGGGACTCAGATCTCTGTGATGGCCACACTAAGGGTCACGATTGCATTTTAGCATCACACTTACCTCTAAGGACAGTGGTGGCTTATTATATTTCTGACCAGCACCTAACACACTGGGGCCATAGCTTCTCAGCATTGCCATAGAGCAGGTAACAGTAATAATCATGAGAAGTAATATGGTTTGTTTTGTTTCCTCAAACAGTTAGAATAAGGTGTCAGTAAGAGTAATGAGCATTATGCTTGCCTTTTATACCAGTGCAAATTTAATCCCAGCACTAAAAAGGTATTTCTTTGTGTATACAAAGCCTTAGGGACTCTTTAGTTCCAGGCACAAGCAGCCATGTTCCCCAAAAATACATGTCTATTCCAGATCTTCTAGTGGTTGTAACACACAAAGAACAATTCTAGCTTGATACAAGAAAAAAAGGAGGTAACTTATTTGCCAGAGCTATTAAACCCTTGTCCCTCAGCAGTCTTCTCAGGGAAATAGTTATAATGTGAGTCAAACTGAAGTAGCATATAGGCTGAAAATGGCCCAGATAGGTGCAGACCATTATACTACATTATGTGGAACAGCCTAGAAAGCTAAACTGACTCAGACAAAGTCCCTATAAAATGCGCCATGGTTTAAGTCACTTTTGGTCAGCGGTTTATTACTGTCCTCTCAGCTAAGACACATCAGCTGAACTGTGCCTATAGTATTATGAAGTGAAACAGGACAGCATGAATAATACCCTGCAACAGGTAACTTTTGAAAAGGTGAATGGGTGCCTTCAATCAAAGAGGGGTTGAGAACTAGAAAATTGGTACAGCTCTTTTATAATATATTCCTCCATCTCTTGAGTGCATGTACATTAACATCTATTCTCAGAATAAAGCTCACTTAAACAATAAAAAATTAACAACCAACCATTAATAGTTCCCAAATTACACTAATGTAGAAAAATATAGCCTCTGTAGTCTGCTCAGATTTGCAGTACAAGAAGGAGCATCAGGGTGGACGTTTCTAGGCAAGCAGGTGTATAACATGAGTGCAACAATACCTTGGTGTGTTGCTAGAAGTTAAGGTAGTCGGACCCATTCAGGTCCCAGAGACTCAATACAGTATGAAACACCCCACACCAGTGAGCTCTCCAGGAAAAGGGATGTGTTACAGGGCACAGAGTCACTGGCCTTCATCAGAACATAAAAGGAGACAGAATCCCTTTGAAAAAGAAACAGGATAAGCCCTTTACTTTTTTGTTTGGGGTTTGTTTTGGTCCTTTTTTTTTTTTTCTGAAAGAAAAGACACACCTGCTTCCTCTGTGCCAGGCTTTAAATACCAAATCAATTATCTTTGTCCTACTAGTCACGACAGGGGCATTTACAACAATGATGAGTGTGGTTGCTAGCATTGTAAAGCACTCAGCAATGCAGTCATAGATGAAAGCATATACAGGCTAAGCAAACACAGAAATAACAAGTAAGTCCCTGTTCCAAGGTATTTAAAATGAAATTACAAATTATCCACCTTCCTGGCAAGAAGGGGTCAGAGTACAGCAATTTATGTGGGCAAGGGAGATGCAAGAAATCTAAAGTTTGGACAGTTTGGACAAAATCAGTTGTGGAAGTTGGAACCTACACAATGCTTCAGACAGCTTAATTTAGCTGTTGCTGGGTATGTTTCACACCCCAGAAAAATAAAGCTCCCTTTTTGAATTGCTTTCAAAGTGGATATTTGGTGACCTCAAAACTAGGAAGCCCTAAGCCCAAATAATAGTTGCCTTGTGAGGAAGAAGGTTCGTAGTCACGAAGCCTGGCACTTGCAAAAGGATGTAGGGATCACAGGCTTCTTCGGGGACTCCCTTCACAAAGCTCCTTTCTGCAGAGTATTTAGACAGAAGGTTATCGTGATTGGACTTTCAAAGCAAGGAATGTCAGAAGAGATCTTGCAGCTGTGAATGGCCTCCAGATGTGGGCTTTTCTTCTCCAGGCCTGGGGGAGGGGATGAGAATGCCTTTCATTTGTCTCATAAAATTAAATGGAAAAACATTGTCTACTGAGGATGGTGGCAGGCGGAGAAGGTGGAGTCAAACTGGACAGAACAGAACAGGAAAGAAAAAAGCAGAACCACAGCTGAAATGGTTCGGGACACGTGTCATTCTAAATGCTGAAGTCTCTGAGTAGATGTTGGTCACTAAACAACCTCAGCAATCAAAGCATTTGAAATGGAAAGGGCCAGATAAACCAAAACGCAGTTTTGTTTGCAGAAAGCATATTGTGTCCCTCCCAGAGCTGTGACATGATCTTCCTTTGTGAAACAACTCCAGAGAGGCTGTGGTCAGGACTGCTTGATGTTTGAAACTGTGCTAAGCCACAGCCAACATGTTTCTCTTACCATTACCCCACAGTCCTGGACTTGTAGCTTGTTATCTTTCCCTCTGCAAAGATTGTCTGTGGGCAGTTGATACCTCCTTCCAGCTTATTAATGTAAAATTATTCTCCTCAATTGAAATTCAGCCCCAAGCAATGAATCTGTGCAAGCTGGAAAGACCAGAGACCCTGGGGACAAATTTTACTCAGTTATTTCTGCAAAACTCACTATTGCAAATGCATAGAATCCAAATTTAATTGCTGATATGGAATTTGGCTTTTCTTGCTTGGACGGGTGTAACTGGATCAGAGAGCCAGACCATATTTACTGCTCATCCAGCAAGAGAAGACTATGTATCTCTTCTGTCGCCTAAATGCATAAGGATATCAACTGTCATGGCAAAGCTAACAGGGGAAACAATGCTTCTCTCATTTTAAAAACATGATTACAATCTTTACCTACTTTCACTCAAAAGTCCCTATTTCTGGCTTAAGGCACGGCAAATCACACCAGTGCAAAGAACGTTAGGAATGTCTGTGAGATCTCCATCTGGAAGCTTGTGGTCTTCTGCAGCTCCTTGGTTCACTTTTCACTTCTGTAATATTGCACCAGATGTGAGATATTAATCTGGGAAATGACCATAAGAAAAAAAAAGAAAAAGGTTCTGCTAAAAACATAAGATTACCTTTACAAGCCCAGGCTGAAGAACCAGTACCTCTTGTCTGGCAGTCACAAGGTATTAAGGAAAGAAGTGTATGAAACAGAGGAATCATAAAGCACATCCCAGTACACTTGCTCACCCACCATTAGTACTGCTGTTTAAGACACTTATGGTGCACAGGTAGCATCTGTGCTGCTTCATTCAGCAGAAATTAATTCATTCAGGAGAAATTCAGAAGGAAATACGCTGCATAGATGCACCCAGCCCATTCATGCATCGTCTTCCACATTCAGTCTGTGGCAACGAGTTCCATTATTCCTTGATGCCTACGTGGAAAAGTCCATAGCTTGTTTGTTTTAAACCTGTTGCCTAACCATTTTATCAGGTGCCATTAGTTTCTGTGATATGGGGCTGCATGAATGTTAGTTCTCTGTTGACATTCTCCATACCATTTTTTTATTCCCTTTGAGTTATCTCTTTTCCAAGATAAGCAATCTGTGCTTGCCCAGAAACTATCTCCTACTTCAGATCACTGCTAATATCCTCTCTATTCTTAGTAGTGTTTCTTTATGCTCTTCAAAGGAGTAACCAGAAGCACTTATAACTTTCAAACTTTCAGCAGACCATGAAGTACACAGAAGTGTAATCATGTTCTTTGTTTCTTCTGTACTCATTCCTAACATTTCAGTTTGGCTTTTTAACCTCTACAGAGCCTTGAGAGACTCTTTTCAGCAGGCTGTCTGCAATGAATCTAAGATCTCTTTTGCTGCTGGCAGCAGCTGACTTAGAGCCATTCAGTGTATCTGTAGAGCCAGGCTGTTTTCTTCCTTGTGGAATTCCCTTGCATTAGCCTCCACTGAATTTCATCTTCCATAGAGTGCCCAGCCACTCAGTACCAGGAGATTTTCTGCAATCCTTTGCAGCCAGCTCTATATTGCCCCTCTGGAATAATTGTGGGCCATGAGTAAACTGTTAACTTGCTGTTCATGTTCCTCTCCAGATCATAACAAGTGTGTTGAATAGCACTAGTGTTAGCACAGAGCCCTGTGAGGTCCTTCTGATGAGCTCTTTGTCGAGACTGACCATTTGAAGTGCACAGGCTGACGCTTGTTTTCTTACTTATGATCCCATTTGGCAGAGATCTCCATAGCCAGGGCTCTCCTTTGAGAGTGGTCCAGCACACAGAACTGCCTGGAACCAGCCTTTTACAGATGCAGTGTGCTCAGACAGCAGGTATGTGAGGACCCTGTCTGTGATAACTAGACATAATTGCTTTAATGGCCTGGACCTTAATTAAATATAGCAAATCTGTGATGGAAGAAACTGGACACAAATGCTTGCTGGTTTCTGTGCTATTAAATTCCAGGAGATGTGAGGGCTACATTGGAAAATCAAATACTGCATGGGAAAGGATGGGGCTCTTCACGTGAGTGGAGGATAGTGTGTAGATCTGTACTGTCCCACTGCAACTCCTCCCCTCCCTTGATTTGGATCATTCCTGATATATCCCTTTCCTTTCTCAATGCGGCTATGATAGCAAAGATGCCTTGGGCAAGTTTCCACCAGCTGTGAACAAGTCTGCACACAGAAGGATCCTGCTTGAGCCATCCATCAAGAGTGGGATGGATCAGAAAACAAATCAGTGGGCCAAGTGTGGGCACAGCACATCCTCCACTCTCCTCTGTAAAAATACAGGCTCTCTGAGCCAGAATGTCACCCTGTTTTCTTCTGGGGCACCCCAGCTCCTCTATATTCAGCCCCTCCCAACTGGCATTCAAACCTGCAAAATTCGTCTTCTGCTCCTGACTTTGCAGCTGTAAATAGGCTCGTGATCATGTGGACCATGGTTTCAGGTGCCACATTGTCTCCAAGATGAGAGGGGCCACCTTGGGGGAAAGCAAATAGGAAAGCATCCCAGGCATGAAAATGCTTCTGTGGTTCTCAAGACAGGAATTTCTCTCACACCCATCCCCTCCCCTCTATTCCTCCCCACTGGTCAGTGCAGCTAAAACCCAGCAGCAGCAACAGTGGACAAGTTTAGTCATTTCACCACCTGGGTATCGATTACACATGCAGGTGGGAGCCAAGGAATCAAAACCAAGATGCCAGCTTTGCCAGAGGATTCTCCTTAACTCCCAGTTTGGGCCTAGTGCCAGTCCTCACCCTGTTGCATTTCATCATCCCAGCTCTTCCCATGACAGCCTGGCAGGTATTTATTCAGGCAGAGGCATTTCACTTCACATGTCTTCAACCTTCATGGAAAGGCAGAGAAATTCCAGAGCTGTTTTCCTGAGTAGCATTGAGCAATCCAAGCCACTGACAGTCAGGACAGGCAGAGAACAACAGCTTCTTTGTGTCTGGGTCAAACGCTTCCATTACTTGTTCCTGCCTGCTGACATTTCCCTAGATGGCAAAAAAATGTTTAAATCACAGCGACAAGCTGCCCTTGTATTAAGACCTCAGCTTTAGAAACAGCACCTGGTACCCAGCAAGGCACTGACTGAACAGCAGCCTGCCTTCAGAGACTGTTCTCTTGGGAGGAGAAGCCTCTCAGCTCCACAACTCTCTCCAGGCATTTTGGGAAGAACACAGTGCACACCCAGTGAGCCACACTGGTGAGCAGCATTAGCTGCTGCTGGGACAGACTCAGCTGCCAGCCAGCACAGGGAGAAAGGACAACGAGTAGCTCCTTGAGTATTGGGCAGGATCAGTTTTCAGCAAAGAGGAAGGCTGGAGATATACATCAGCTACCAAAGACTTTGAAACTTCCATTTTTCATCCTGCTTTCACTCTGCAATCGCTTACTTTGGAAGCTGTGACATAAAGAAGTCTCTGTTAACTTTCAGAGCTCCGTCATGCCCATTCTTTGGCCAATGGCATGGATATCACCTCAGCATTGAACCATGAAGGTGACAGCACTGGACTGGAATAACCACATAGGAGGCAGCAGAAGGAACCTCAGTATGCAACAGTGCAGCCCACAAGTATTCACTGCCTGATAAGAGCTCATCTGTCCAGCTGCACCACTGCTGCTGAGTCACATGAAGCCCATTCTTGGGATGCACTCTTTACCACTCTGCCATGTCCTTTGCTTCAGTTCATTCATTCTCATTTTTCTCTGGTTGATTATGTATCTCAAAGGGCTGGCAGTGCCCAGGCACGCCTGTAAAATTCAAGCAATTATTTTGTGCCATTGAGACATCTTGCTGATTTTTGTTCCACACTTCACGAAGCATCACCCTTTATAAGCACCCTTGAAGTCAAAAAGCTCAGGCTTTTTCTTCTTTGTGCTATCTTATCTCCACAGACAGGCAATGTGGTAAATGCTCCCTTTCTCCTTCCCCTTGTCTAGCCCATGTCTTACTACACACTTCCAGCATGGACAGGGACATGATGTCTCTGACTAGTATGAAGGCACCACAGACCAGCCAGGCAATTCCTCAGTTCGGCAGCACTGCTTGAACTACACTAGAGTGATTCCTTGCCATAGAATTTGAGGCAAATCCTCTCAACAGTGAGAACCTTCAGCTTTTGCTGTCATTGTCACTGATAAGACCACTCAGGGGTGAAATATGGCTCTGAGATTTGTGGATGCAAGAAGGATATCAGAAGCTGAAGAGCTCAAAATGACATTGTCTGTCTTCTCTCTAAGTGCATGCTTTATTAAGTTGCAAGCTGTTTTCCAGCTCTCTGTCCGCTGTCCTTGTTGTTTCCAGCTTTATTTCTTTCACAAGTTCCAAAGGTTCCCGCCCTCTGAACATCTAACTTTGGGTTTATTTTCCCCCAGATAATAGGTTTTCATTTTTCTAGTTTGAATCTTGTGTTACTATTTCCTGCCCATATCCTGCCTCAAACACAAGGGAGCCATGAAAGTGGTGACTGTAGATTACAAAAGGAGAAGGAATGGAGTCATGAAAATGCTTGTGTTTCTGAATGAGTAAGGCACAGAAAGGGAACATGTGTGTATGAGGGGAAGCAAAGCATAATTTATGTTTCTTCTCAGAAGACCACTGGACAGCTGACAAGAAGCAGGCAAGCAGGTAGCAAGGAAGAAGAGAGAGATTACTTCAGTGGTCAGTCCCTGTGCTTCTAGGTTTTCCCCCTCACAAATTCTCTCTTTACCACCAGTTTCCTGACGTGGTAGTACTGCTTCAGCCCGATTCAAAATTAGAAAGACTGCTATGAAGTTGATGCAAGTTTTTCCAGTTGTGCGCTGCTGCAAATAAACTCAGAGGCTGGCCCATAGTGTGACACGTGTAGATACTTCCTCATTCAGAAGGGAACCTTGCCTCTGTAGCCAAAGGAATCATTTCCCTCTTTGTCAGGGAATGAAAAAGAAAACCTGGAGACTGACTTTTCTGCCATAAAACAGCAACAGGAGGGAAAGGACTTCCCAGCCTCCTGAGAGCGCTCTCCACTTTGGTCAGGGACTTGAAGCAAAGAGGTACTTTTCCTATTGTCTGCAACACCGGCGGTGTCCGCCCTCTCTGCCCTGCCCTGCCCCTTCCAATGCCCAGCCGATCTTTCCATCTCAGCTACACTCCCCTGATTTCCTCCTCCCCCCTTCTCACTATGGTGTTTTCCTCCTCCCCCTTCTCACTATGGTGCTTTTCCTCTCCCACCAACCCTCCTCCTTACGAGGGCACCAGTACAGGTACCACTGCCCTTCCTAGCAAGCCTTCCCTGGCTGTTCTTCCAGCTTAGTTGAGTAAGAGATCTGCCTGCATGGTTTGTTCATACACCAGGTCCCTTGCAGTCACCACCATTTATTTTCCTAGGCTAGCACTCTCCTTTCCAGTATACATGTAAAACCTGTGGCACTATAATGTTATTTAAATAAATGCATCCTAGGATTAAAAAAAAGCAAGATATAGCAGAAAGTGAGAAGCGAGTACAGTTGGCCTTCACGCATCCTCCAAACCTTACCTCTGGCTGCACAGGGAGGTCTTGCAACTTTCTGAGTACACCAACATCTGCTCTAAGTCCAGAAAATCTTGAGTAGAGCTAACACATGGAAACAGCCTATGCGTGCACCAGGTAAATAGAAAAATGTCCCATTATTAAAACTCAAACACAGCACAAATGGCCTCTCAGCCATGGTCCATTTCCACAGCCAATGACCCAGTTGCAGTTCAGGCTGCAGGGATGGTCATGTTGCTAATTCCCTTTGTCAGCACTGGCTGAAAGGACAATAATAAGGCACTGTCAACTCGTGCCATTTCTTGGTGCTTGCAGGGTTTTCTTTCTTCACTAAAGTGGTAAAACCTGTCCGTGAAGCAATTGGTAGCATATACTGCACAATACAGCAGTCGCAGAAGGCAGAGATAGAAATGAGCCAGCAGCAGGAGCAACCAATAAAGAAAACCTCCTTGGCTGCCAGAATGGATGACATGGGCTTTTGTGTGCAGGTGGAGAATACCACCAGCCACTGCCTCTTTGATGTGGAATGGGAGAGGTGCTTGGGGAAAGTGACAGCTCAGATGGGTCTGCCAGGGCAGAGGTAACACTGGCTTGTTACAAGCAAATGTCTTCAGCTGGGCTGTTTCCAATTATTAAAAAAAAAAAATAAAATAAAAGGAAGAGTTAGAGGTAGAGGCTAAAGTGATGGGAAAATGAGATGCAGAGTGGTTTCCCCTCTCATAAAAATAGGGAAAGACCAGTGATGTCATAGAAATTGTCGAAATAATAAAATGGTTTGGGTTGGAAAGGACCTTAAGATCATTCTGTTAGACCCCACTGCCATGGGCAGGGACACCTCACACTAGACCATGTCACCCAAGGCTCTGTGCAACCTGGCCTTGAACACTGCCAGGAATGGAGCATTTACCACTTCCCTGTGCAACCTGCTCCAGTGCCTCACCATCCTCACAGTAAAGACCCTCTTCCTCATATCTAACCTGAACTTCCCCTGTTTCAGTTTGACCACCTCATTTCAGATGGCTCTCATCTCACCATACCTCCTTTTGCTCCACAGCATGGAAGAAAGTTATGTTTTCATAGGTTTCATGTTTCCCAGGTTCAGGCATCTATTCCCAGCACCGTCAGTTCATGCTGCCTCTTCCAGGTATTCAGAACCTCAGCCTGAGGATCGCATTCAGCTCATGAAACAGTGCCTTGGATGGCAAGGCACTTCTAGCCTAACTGGCCCCCTGAGGACTAGTCCAAACCTCTTGGCCAGTTGCAAATGGGTTGCCATTTACCCAGTCTGGCAGAATCTCCAAAACTGCTGCAGAGACCACAGTGTGAATGTCTGTACTCTACAGCAGCATGAGATGTCAGAGGAATCATAATCCATCTTCATCTCCCTTTCCAACATAAAATTGAAGTATATGGTCCTTTTCACACAGTAGGACAAAACTAAATTCTAATCACTTCGCAAATTACGGTAGGAATGGTTTCCTTTTCTCATGCCCATATTATTTTTTTATTCCTATTAAGAAACAAAGTTAGTTTTGGGGCTTCCCAGATGTGGTAAGTGGGACGTGGGGAATGCATTCTAGCATAGACCCCACTCATAATGTTGAAGTCCTGGAGGAAACGATTGCAGTTCTTGCCTGTTAAAGCTTTTGACAAACCATTCCTACACAAATACTATAAACCCAGGGCATTTTCAGCTCTGTACCTGTCACCCAGCTTCGAAAGATCAGTCAGTCTGGCAGGTTTTTGGAAAAATCAGAAGTAGATGTTTCTGTTGGTTTTGCTCTTCGAGCACTTTACCAAAGTACTTGGGCCAGCCAAAACCAAACCAAAAAACCCCCTCCACCAACAAAAAAGAAGACTGTGAATGGGAAGAGTTACATCTGTTCAGTGTTGACTGCACAATCCTCTCCTTTCTTGTACCACTGAGATTGTAACATCAGCTTCCCTAAGTACTGGAACTCTAGAAGTCCTTGGAAGGACAGGAACATGACAAGACACATTAAAGAAATGACCAAAACCATAGGTGTGACTTCCAATATCTGCTTCCTCAGAACTGAATGAAGCTATACGGAAACCACCACCCTTTCCTCTCGGATGGATGAATGCTCCCATTTGAACCCCTTCAGGTTCATGAGTGACAAATGCAGTTTATCATATGGTTCTGAGACTTGTCATATGGCTCTGCAAATTACTGTATCACACCAATAGGTGTGATATGAACACACAAACATATCAGTTACACCACTACAGAGAAGTATGAAACTTGTTGGTTTCTATTTTTTAAACCACACATTAGCTCAGGCTCAACCCCGCCTTCTCCATGTCACGACAAGCAAAGAAGTAGCAAACACCATGGAGCGTAACATTTCCACTTTTCCCACAACCAGCCAGCAGGATGTTGCACAGAGTAAGTAGCGCATATAAGAGAGAGGAAAGGGTTTAAGTATTGTTAGGTGGAAAGATATGCTGTTTAGACTGGGGGGTTAATGCGCAACGTGTGTTTGCAGATAGTTATCCAGAAAAGCAAGTCCAAACAGCGTTATGTTGATTTCATGCTGAATTTGTACTTGAAAGTATCCCAGAGAGCACGGGAACTCAGCTGCAGACCTCTCCCAAGCGCAGATTCTGGCATCTAAAGAAAGTGGAGAGAGACCATGGCCTATTTCCCCTAACCCCGTACACCCCCCCGAAACAGTATGTTCTGGATGCTTCAAGCCAAGCTTGACCATACCTCCTCCACCCCTAAGTCCACACCCCATCTCCCATTCTCTGTGGTCCAGTCTTCCTCTGATCAGGGGTTGCAAAAGCTTGATGATTGTCTTATCTAATGTCACTGTGGATGCTCATCTTGTTACACCAAGGGCTACTGTGCACATGCAGTAGTGATGCCTGCAAATGAGTGGGGCATGACAAAACAAGCAGACACACAGCGGACGCAAGCTGCTTGTCTGGGAAGAGCTTCAGGAAAGGCAAGGCACACACAGGAAAGATTCACCCCTATTATTGCACATGGAAATGCAAGTCCAGATTTCCACATCTTAAATTCTCATGGCTTTGACCTGCCCACCTTGTATTAGTTGCCTGCTGGCATTCAGGAAAGCCTGTGAAATGCATGATGCCTAGGTGAGGGGACACTGTGGACTATGGTGTGAGGACCTTAAGTACACTTATGGTGTGAGTACCTTAGTATGTCAAACTGGCAGCATGCTTTATTCTTCTTATCCCATAAGGCTTTTCATGTTTTCATGAGGTTCCTATTGCAACCTGCCTTGTGAAAACCACACACCCTAAAGGAAGAAGTTGCTGGAGGCACGCAGAAAAACCAGATGGGTGGATAGAGCTGCTTCTCTGCGACACACACAAAGGCTTAGTAAGCTAACTTCATCCACAAACAGCTACAGAAAACATGATGAATCTTATCAGCATGAAATGTTCTTCTACCTTTACCTATTGGTAGGATGTTCTCTCACTTCTACTCTGTCTTCTTGTCCAGATGCAAGGTGGAAATATCCCAAAGAGCTAGTAATCTGCTCAGTGGAAGCTGAGCTCTCCTGTGGCCTCACCGTACCCTGACATTAGGGGTTTACCCTGACGTTAGAGATTACCTTCACTTGCTTAAACAAGCATCTCTCCCACATGCAGCATTGCTCCTGAACAGGAGCAGATATATGCACCTTGTTCCCTTGACACCCACTGTTACCCCCTCCCATACCTGGCTTGACAGGCATGACAGCAGGGACAAAGCCAGTTGCTGGCAGGGTACCATTGCTCCTCCAGGGCCACAGTCACAGCCTATGTGGCCTGCCTGGTTCCTTTTCTTACTCTGCTGTCTGGGCACCAACATTTCCATATGAAGAGTTAAGAAATAATGCTCCTGTGGGCAAGCTGATGCTGCAGAATCCCACTGCCTCCATGCAATGCATCTGATGTTGGCCATTGCCTGACAGTCTCCTAGGCTAGAGAGCAATTTATATAGAAAGTGTTTGCTTTCTCTGGACAAATAATGCTTTGCCATTCACGGGTCAACTTCTTAGAGTGCTCCCCTGTAGCTGCCCCATGTGAGTGTGTTTTAAATGCAGGTGTTTTTGGCTGCTGGATCTCAGATAAGGAATTCTCTGAGTGTTCAGGCAGCCGCCCTCTGGCAGGTGGGCAGTCACCTCTGAACAGGTCTGGGGCAGAGGATGCTTCACCACAGCTGAACTCTGGTCCACAGACTCTGCTTTGGGACCACATACTCCAGTATTTTGTGTGCACCTGAGCATCCCTCACTCCAATAAACTCTGCTGGGAGACCAGGGAAGGGCAAATGTACAGAGCAGCTCAATGTAAATGCCAGTCCTCCTGCAAGGTAAGCAAGTATATTTTAATTTCCCTGGATATTATATTTATGCAAATCATCAAGAAGCACTTGTTTAGAATAATACCTATTCTAACCCACACGTATTAAATATACGTAGGCTTATTCTGTCCTTGGGGAAGAAAAATCTGTATTTTCCATCAGTGGCAAAATTCCCATAGGATTGTCTGGGCACAATGTCTTTGCCCACCAGTGTCATCTTTGCAGCTATTTCTTCCATACCTGTTTTTAAGCAAGATGCTATAGTCTAGAAATTAGACCAGGCACATACCAGTAACACCAGAGGGAAAGAATAATCTGAAAAATAGCAAGGACTTTTAATCTGTGTAGTCTTCAAAGAGCATCAGCTTTGTCTTTCAAATAAAGGCAACCCGGTGTCCTCCTCATTTAAGTGGGAAAGGCCTTTACCAGGTTTTTTATCAGTATCTGCTTATCTCTTTCTGGGCCTCTGCAAAGGCAGGCTTGATTCCTTGAAGGAGCAGATCACCAACTCTATCACAATATGCATTGCATTTTAACCCAAATGCTTTCTGACACACTTCTTCCCCCTTCCCCCATGTCTCAAGCACATCCCCACTCAATATTGCCCATAGCATCCACGAGACAACTACACCAGCCAATTCTCTGCAAATTTCAAGGATCTATTTTTAGAGCTCTTTAAGATGACAAGAAATGCTGACCTCAGAAAACTGTGACACACAAATTCCTTATTTCATCTTCCTTGCCTGCTCTTTCTCCTTGGAAGCAAACCACCACCATCTGGCCAACTTGCTCCAGAGTCATCACCAAATCAGTGCTAAATCTTCAGCATCTCTGCTCCTTGGTATATTCCCAAAAGTCTTGTCCATGCCAACCCCACGTCTGATTTCCATTCCCCAGTGCCGCCAACTTCGGTGACTTCTCTCTGCAGCACGGGGAGAGGATGCTGTGACTCACCCAGCCTCATGATGGATGCCCCCTGCCAACCGGCTGTTTGTTTGTTTGAGTGACTGCATTGTTGAAGTCCTGTTGCCACATTTGTAACTATTTTCTTTTTTTTTTTTTTTATGATAACCAGCAGTTCAGTTTTATAAACAGATGCTGTTGTGGGCCTCTATTACTCAGCTGGATCAGCGTCAGTCGTTTTTCCAGGCTGCGGTCTCTGTACTGCACACTGAGTCAGATGCAGCCCTGCACAAACTCCTTTGACTCGCTGGTTTCCTCCCAGAGACTCTTGACTCGCTGCCAACAAAGCAGGGCGTAGCTCATTAATTTTTCTTCCCCTCCTCACCCCCCCTTCCTTCTCCCTCTCTTTAAAGGCAGACTGATTCATAGTAACTCCTTTAAAACAGAGGGGAACGACAGCACCCTCCCACACCCCTGGAGGAAAGTTAAACCACCACCGGGTCACTTCTCTTCACTACAGCTCCGTGCTCCGGGACATCAGCACCACAGCCCAGCACGCTCCTGCTTCTACAGGTGCCAGCCCACACGGTAAGAGCTGCTCTCGAAAATCCTCAGCAAGTTTTCCCCGTTCTCGGCGGCTGCGCTCCTCGCTTAACAGCTCCTGCCTGCTTTTCTCCTCTACTCTGCAACATCTCTTCGACTTGACACACGAGCTGGCAATGAGATGCACCTTAACCTTACAGCCTCTGCTTTGAAATCCAGCTGCGTTAGGGGGTAAAGTGACGCTGTAAGGCACCTGATTGCAACCCCTGAGCGCTGGCAGCAGTGATGTTGTTTTCACCTCCAGGGCATGTGCAGCAACGGGGCAGGCAAAGGGTGCCCAGCCTGGGCCAGCCCTGGTGTAGGAGCTGCCGTGCTTTTGGAGTAGCATTGTTTACAAACGTGGGAAAACGCCTGCTTGAAATGAGGATTGCTGTTTCAGCATCTCTGGCTCTTACTCACATTTTTCTGTGTGTCTCTCTCCTCTGCATTTGTAGTTTACCAAGCTTTACTTTAAAACAAAAATCATTCCAATCCCTGTGAAGTCTGAGAGGCCCCAAAGCTGCAGATTTTGGGGTACAATGGGGAGGAGCTCTCATTTTCTATTGGGGTCCCAGCTCTTGAGGGTGAGGCTAAGCCCCAGCTCTTCAGCAAAGCCACACAATAGGCAGAAATGCATGCTATGCCTTCCTTGGCAGCACGGACCCCAGAGTGGGGAGCACTGATAGGTGAAGTGAGAAAGCAAGGGGAATTGTGAAGAGCACCATGGGCTGCATGGTGGGATTTGGGGAGGGAGGCACTGACGGGAAGTGTAGGATTGCAGGGACTGGCAATTTTCCCTATTCACCTGCCTTTTTCTGAGCAACCACCCCCTCCCTCCTCTTCGTCAGTTCTCTCACTTCATCTGTCTGCTACGGTTTGCATCCTGTGGTCAAATCTGAACTATTTTTGAGGTCTGAGAAAGGGAGTGAAGAAAGCCAGTTTGTTGGCACCAGGCTTTCGTTCCTGTTGCAGGAACCCAGCCTGCCCCTGCACAGTTTCATGGGTCTGGAAGAGGTTGAAGCAGTATTTAGCCCAGTCTAGCCAGGAATGGCTGGGGCTCAGGCAGGTGCTGGGGACAGTTACTGTATGAATGGCCAAGAACATGAGCTGACCTTAAGCTTATGGCAGAAGGATGGATTTTGTGTATTTCAAGTCCCCTCTGACTTGTGGCGTGGTCATGCAGGGATGCCTCTTGCCTGAGAAATAGATGTTTCTGAGTGGTAGGGAAGCTGATTGAGGCTACAGGTGTTTCCAGGGCAGTCAGCAATTAGTCCGGGTAGAAAGTGTTATCTCAAGTTGTCATTTAACATAGTTAACAATGAAATCAGTTTGGAAAAATGAATAATAAAGAAAAAATGCTGTGGCGACAGAGCAACTTTCACTCAGAGGCTCTGAATTCCTCAAGGCACCTCTGAGAGCAGCTTTGCCCTGGAACTGCCCACTTGACATTTCTGGACAGAGTGGGATTCTTTCCTGAGCAAACAGACATGAGTGAGCTGGGTATGAAAACTGGAAAACTTGGAGCCCATTAGCTATTGTTCCTATGTTAACAGGGGTTTAAGTCAGTCAAATGCCTCCACCCAGCCCATCTCACACAGCTGCCAAACCTGGAGACTCTATGCACTGAAAGAGTGCAGCCTCAGTGGCAGCTTATTTGTGTTTGCTTCTTTGGGGATCAGCCTAGGGAAATGATAAAAACGGAGGCATCTTACTACCACTAAGTGCCCTGCCTGGAGGCACACCCTGAAATGCAGCTCCTTCATGCAAGGCACTACACACCCACCTAAGGAGTTCCTCCCAGTAGGCTCCCATGGAAGCTCCCTCCAGCTATGACTAACCATTCAAACACGAGGCACACAGCCTGAGCCATTCATCCAGGCTCACCCTCGTGTGAGAGCAGGGCATCCACAACGGGCACGTGCCACTCTGAGGTAGACATCAGAGAGACTGGAATCATGCCACACCCCAGGGACACATTATTGGAGGAGGGACTTGGGATCTCGTGGAGAAACACCCCATTTTGCAGTGTGTGCCTCAGTGCTGCAGGGCTCCTAGTGCTCCACAGTACCCTGCTGAGGACACAGAGCCCTGGCTTGGAAAACCAGCCCTGCTGGCCCAGCCAGTGGTCTCTGAATTGTGCAGTGAGCGAGCAATGCAAGTGCATGAAGGAATTACTGTTTTGTGGCCTGGGGTGGAACAGAGGATGTATTTTGAAACAGTCCTGGGAGATCTGCTGATAACAGCTACTGTGTTTGCAGTAAAAGACCCACCTCAGGGCCTTCTTTACGATGAGATGGGGGAAATTTACTGCAAGCACTAATCCTTCTCTCATTATCCTCCCAGCTGTAAGGCATGTCTGCCGGCCAAAAGTGGGAGGGGTGGTGGGTAAAGCCTGCTTCTGTAGCCCTGCCTACTCCCATGGGGCTTCACAGGCTCCATCAATCCCATGTAGCAGCCATACCCCCCTTCCACAGCTCATTCCTCTTGCTTACCCTCCCAGTTGCCTTCGGCTGCTGCATGGGTGCTCTATTCTTAATGGGGTCCTACACTTAATGGGGATACACTTAATGGGGATAGGGCAGGCAGCTGATACGGGCCTGGGATTTGCCCTTGGACACTCAAGTGTCCCATAAGGCAAGAAATAGTGCTACGAGCCCGCTTTGATCTCATGGGCTTTTGTGCCTGTGCTCTTCAGCAGGGAAGAAGAAGTTGGGTGACAGCACTGTCACCCAACACAGGGTGCAGGGTGTGGCACTCCCAATTCTTCTCCTTCCTCCTGTTCTCCTGCAAAAACAATGAAAAAGGACCAAAAGATGAGATTTCTTTACCCTTCCTTCAAGGCAGGGAGGAGTAAGAGACTCAGAGGTGCTCTTTTACACCTCCAAAAGGGAGGGCAAGTGATTTCCTATCTCCCCATCTGAAGATGGATTCCTCAATATTTCGTGGGCCTTTTCTGCTGAGGCAAAGCTCCCCTCCATGGCCCTGCTCTTTTGACAGCACCTGCCAGTACTGATCACTAACTGGTAGCCACAGTGCTGTAATAGTGAAGCTGACTAAATATGCTGAAGCACCAGCTCAAATGTGACTATGCAGATCCTCAGCCAGAGCCAGTCTGCACCCAGTCAACCCAGAGCATGACACAGGGCCCAGTAGCAGTCCTCCATATAAACTGCCCAGAGGGACATCTAAGTGGCTCCTTTCTTAAATCTGCATTCTTCTGTCAGATTGCAGGCAGGGCAGCAAAGGAGCACATCTTGGGGCTGCAATCTGGAGCATGGTTTCTTCAAACCCCACTGGGAGGATTTTTCACAGTACCTCCTTAGTTAGAACAGCTGGACATTGAAAAAAGGAAACACCAGCCAGATTTGCAACCTCACATACCCTCCTCCCAAACTGTTTGCAGTACGGCAGTCACTATGTGGAAGCTGCCGTCTAAGACCAAAAGCAGCCATGCTTTGTCATGGTAGGGAGAGACAGGTTAGAACAATTTAGCTCCAGAACCCGTGTTACCCAAGGGAGTGACAGATTTGCTAAGATCACAGTTAAGATCTGTCTTCTTTCCCCTGTGAAAACCAGTCTGTACTGCAGGCATAGAGAGACACCCATGATGGGAGCCCAGGGACAGATCCTGGGCTAGATCAGCCCCAGCCACGCACAGAAGTGCAATAAACTTAATAAGCACTGGAGCGGCTGATAGCAGGTGAGGTTGTCTGAAGGCTCGGCTCTTGCTATATGGGGTCACCTGGCAACACATTTGGATTAGAGGAAATTCTGGGCAATCGTGGCTGCCCTCTTGCCCTAGAAGGTCTCAGGGAGGGGAGTTGCAAAAGCAGCTGCCATGAATGGGCCCAGAGTCCACATTCTTCTCATTCCAGAGAGACATCTCCCCTATGGGCTCCAGCAGTCCCCCAGAAAGGACAGTGAGAGCAATGGGAGCAAGACAGGGGAGCTGCAAAATGCTCAGGGCTAGGAGCAGGCTGGTCGGGGCATTACTGAAGGTCAGGTCCAAGAATGTGGACCACTGCTGAAGGAAAGCTGGGTTCTGAGGCTGGCACAGCAGCTGTTGTGCAGGCTCAGGCAGCTGAGACAATTGTCTGCTAGCTGGCCTCCAGCAGCTGCAGCCCAGCCAGTGTCTTTTGCCCGGACAGGAGCAGCTCTTGATTGCCTCACGGAAAGCTATTTCTGCATGCAACATGAGCTAGAATGACCCTTATACTGTTCTGCAAGACCCTACTAATCACAGGTGTAAAGAAGCCCTCTTGAAACCAGACGAGTCATTTTACCTCATGACCACCTTTATCCCACCCCTCACAGAGCACCGACCGACTCCCGGCTGCACAGCATCCTCTTCTGCTTTATGCTCATGCCCCTGCTCCACCCAGTTCATTACTTGTGCACTGTGGTTTGAAAGAAGGAACTATCACACAATTTTGCAATTTAAACCTGCACAGTCTTTTGTAAACTGCATTGCAGGAACAGGAACACTCTGGAGGCAGACTGACCTAAAAGCTCAGACTCTTTAGATGCCTTAGTTGCATTGACTTCAGTGTCTCGTAGTCTGTATTGACGTGTTCAGAGGTTTTGCAGTCTTGAGAGAGAGGGATGCTACCTGATAAGGAGCCATTTCAGAGTTAGTCCTTTGAAACAAAAAGGGAAGATCTTTCTGAAGCTATGTTAATCAGAGAATTGCAGTTTTAATTTCAAAATGCAGCCAAAAGGACAGCTGACGTGAGGTTCTCAGGCCTTCTACCTCTATCTGAAGGCTGTTGCAGGGAGGAAAAGCAGGAAGTCCCACCAGAAGTGACCTGTGCACTTTTAGCTCGCACCACACTGTAACCTGAACTTTCCTCTTAGAGCTGTCAGATGGTTTCTCCCACGTGGGCATTGTCGGTGTTAAAGTTCACAGATAGATAGTGCGCCCATGAGAAAGCTGCGCATGAGCATGCACGCAGGCTGACACGTGCTCACAAACATGGTGTAGCTCTGCTCACAGGCAAACCACAGATGCACACTCCCATTCACAGTATGCACCACACAGAGCTGCAGATGCACATCCCTACACACATACCACGTCATCACCCAGACTGCCAGTTCTCCCACAAGCGTTCCTCCTGTATCTCGGCATCTTGCCTGAACCCCTGCAAGTCTCAGCAGCTCCCATGTCTAATTAGCCCACCCTCGTACTGAGGGGTGAGGGTGCTTCCCATCACACCTCCAAAGGTGTGCTTCCATTAGGTCTGAGGTCTTCTTACCCACCCCTCTCTGTCACTTGCTGCCCATCAGTCCCTGCCCTTTCTTGGTGTGTCTAGTGTGAGGAGTGACAGTGTTTTCCTCCAGCAGCAGCTGATGGCTGCCTGCCAGGCCCCAGACAGTTGTCTCTTCCGACTATGAAGAGAGCTTTGGAGTTTCAGTTGATGTTGTCACATGGCTGAGAGCTCGAGGGTGGTTTCTTCTGGAGAAAATGCCAGTTTCTCTACTGTCTGCCCTAGGAGCTGATATTTCCCCACTCTCATATGAATCATGAGCATGAGTGCTGGAAAACCCTTGTGTGTCATCTTTTGTGGCCCCTCCCTTGCATCTCTCAGTGAGTGTAAGTTTGTTACCAAGGGTGGATTCTTGAGGAATTTGTATGGTCCATCACAAAATGTGAATCAAGAAATGATTCACATGCTGGGGCTTTACCACTCCCCTGGGAAGGCAATTCCCCTGATCCCTTGGAGACCATACCACCAGGAAATGCTTCCCAAGGACCAAACAAAATCTTCCATTTACTTAAGCTTATTTTCATTTATAGCCCCTCAGGCAGCTCTGCACTTTCCTTTTGGTTGACATTGTTCTGCTACATTTACAGCCTAACTGTCCCCCATGTGGTCACCACAGCCACCACCCATGCATGCAGAAAATCTCATTGCTGTAAATCAGAAGCTCCAAAGGTCTCCGTATGCCACCCCACACCTCCTTCCTAACCCTTTTCCCACACATACAAAATCTCTTTCTAGAGGCACCAGCCTACTCATTCATATGCCTATAAAAAGCATCAGACTTGTAGATTGAGTCAGTCCAGTCTTTCAAAACCAGGCTGCCAACAGCAGTGCTTGCATACAGTGGTTTATAGAAGTCTGGAGTCAGCAAGGATTTTGGATTCAGCTGCACCCAAAGCAAGAAACAGAGCAAAGGATGAAAGCAAAAAGATGCTTCCTTGTGGTTGTTTACAGTTATCATGAACTTTCTAGTAATGATGATGATGGGTCCAAAGTCACCATGCCACCAGAATATCACAGAGATCTTCACATCTTTGCATCCTGCAAAATGACCCTGGGCACAAGGAGGACTCATGCTCATTTGTTTTTTTTCCCTGAAATTCCCTTGTTGAGGAATTGAATGTATCAACCCAAGGGACTTCAGCTGAAAACCTGAGTTTTAGTGGAGTCAGAAGTTACAATGGTGCTCATAGTGCAATTCAGATGTCCTCTGCTTCCCGGACACTGAATGCTGCTATAGGCTATTGGCTGACTTCTCCCCTCAGCCAGCATCTCTCACAATATGCCTCACCAACTCACTCTGGGAGAGGCAGTCCCAAGCGGGAATCTTAGTTTAGGGAAGAGAATGAGAATGGAAGTCAGATGAGCTACATCCCTTAAGAACACTTCAGATCCGAAATGTTTCAGATTTAGTTGAGAGTGCTCTGATTTTTCACCCCAATCAACCTGATCATTCCTGAAGAAATATGCTGTACAAATCCCCGCTACTCCTTTCACTGCAGTGCACTTTCTTCCAGAAGCAAAGGACCACTACCTAATCTGGTTTACCCTCTTGAGTAATCCACTCCCTATATTAGAGGAACTATACTGCTGGCCTTTATCATATCTCCAAGTGGCACTCTGCATTCCATCCTGATGCTTTGCTAAGTAGCAAACCAAGGACAAGGACTCACTTCTCCAGTTTGCTTTCCATACAGAAGGATCCAAACCAATTAAGTAGACAGAGGGGGAAGATGGGTGGCTACACTTCGCCTGCATGAGAAGACTTTATCTTTGTTCTTAATGGATAGCACTTGCCTGCTTGAACTTGAACAAGTGTGCAGCAGAGATCTACAGTATGTGTACTCTTGCATGGTCAGAGAACACAGATAAGAGTCTGTCATGCTTATCTGTCAGTCTTTTTGTGCTGACAGCTGCTATGGTGATTGTTATTTATGGTTACTGTTGGTGTGGCTTGTTATTTCTCCTCATCCATCATCCCAGGAAAAGGAAATTCAGTCTGCTGTCATCAGTGCAAGATCTTCTCTTGAGTCATGCAGGCTGCTCAGCAGGTGCACAACATTGACTTCTTCCCCACTAGCCTGTCTGACCTCAGTAGTCATTCTACTTCAGGTATCAGCTCTGGTTTTCTTGGCTTAGCTGGGGTCTCTCCTCTAGAAGATGTGCCAGGAGGTTCAGTGCAGGGTCCATAACCTGGTTGCTTGACTGGGTCTTGAGAAGCAGTCCTAAAACTAAGTGTCCTGAACACTTTCAGGGTTAAATAATTATGGTCTGGGGAGCCTCAGGCTGAGTCACTGGAAAAACTGGCAGCTCTAGGAAGTCTAAGACTGACTCATAGGCCAAAAAGAGCCTAAAGAGGTCCAAATCCAGCTGCAGTTTAGGTAGGGAAATGGAAGAAAAGGCAGTTGCATGCAATTGTGTCTTATTGTTCCAGCAATGTGACCCCACCCTGTAGCAGAGAAAGATATCTCACACTTAGAAAATGGGCAGCTGTCCTGTCAGTCACCAGTGCTCTGCCTGCTTCTCTGT
The DNA here is from genome assembly GCA_017639245.1 of Myiopsitta monachus. Taxonomy (NCBI): domain Eukaryota; kingdom Metazoa; phylum Chordata; class Aves; order Psittaciformes; family Psittacidae; genus Myiopsitta; species Myiopsitta monachus. The sequence continues at coordinate 63,885,047 of CM029920.1, forward strand.
CTAAGGGGGAAAGGTCCATGCTGTACCATCGTAAACAGAGATGACTGTACCTCAATGTCGTTTGTTCATCCACTGCTCCTTTGGGATTGTTCTTCAGTGTTTTATTTAAAAGCCAGGAAGAGATGAAGGAAAGGGAAAAATAATGAATAGAGAGGAAGGTTTGTGCTTTAAGTCACAAACAATCAAAACTAACGTGTGAGCATATATCCCAGGGGGAGTTTGCATTTGATAGAGTGTGTAGTCAGGGAAAGTTACGGACGTTCTCAGGAAGGAGGTGCACTGAAAGCACCTGAACTAACAGTGTTCTCAAGAAGTGTGAAAATGGGGCAGAGAAAGCAAAGAGAATAAATATTTTAGGGTTTTTTCTTAGCACACTGGTCAAAGTTCTGACTGTGGGTTTTTTTTTTTTTGGGGGGGGGGGTTACATTGAAAAGTAACATCCCTCATTTTCATTTCTGAAAGCAAAGAGAAGATGCATTTTAAATGACCGTTGTAATCCTTTAGAGTGTCATGAAAGTTCATTTTCAGTCTGTCAAGAACAGGGCTTTTTGAAGGTCCTCAAAAATAATCAGCGCGTATCTTGCTAAATGAGTTTTTAAAGAGACCATGGAAAAATACATTCATCTAAGAAAGAAGAAAGCTTAGCCACTCTTCAGCAAAGGCAAATTTCAGGCAAATTTGTCAAGATTTGGTGTATGCATGCCCAATGCACTGGTGGCAAGAGTACTTGCTACAGTTTGTGTAAGAACCAAGGTAATCAGAAAAAAGGATGAAAAGTAGTCAAAGGTATGGGAAGATCTGAGTCAGAAGCTCTATTCAAAGCACCTGCTGCAGATATATTACTTAGTCATGGCAACAGCAATAGTTTCTCACCTCAAGGTCAAGGTACAGTGGTGATATCCATATCAGTTGCCATCCAGCATTTTGAAACCCTCATTCCTTTTGCAGTCAATGGAAAGAGGAGTTTTAACTCTCAGGTCAGGTGTGTTCATTCAGTAGCCTGCATATAGTATTGAGTACCTGGATTTCAGCAATGCTCAACTCATAAATGACTGTCACTCTTAAGAAGGCTGTACTTTCACTAAGTTCATTACTGGGGGTGGTACCTGTGACAAGAGAGGACACAGGGACGAGGCCATCCAGGCAAATCAAGCCCTAGAATTTGAGGAGTTTGCTAGGACACACCCCAAAGTAGACAAGTAAGCCAGGACCAAACAACTCCAGAGAGTTCTCCGAGGTAAAGGAAACTTCACAGCAGACAAGTTCTTGCTGGGTAGATAGGACCAGACAGTCACCAAACCTAATCTGTCCTAAGGAATGGCCTCATTTGTGCAGGAGAACTGACCTAACAAAGTTGGCTCCTTGAGATCCTGAACTCAAGGAATTATTCGTGGTCATGAGCTAATACTGAACTTAACAAAGAGCCACTGATGGAGAAGCCTGCCTGCCTGCCTGCTCTGGTTTGGGAAACTATATCCAACGCAGTGCACAGAATAGTTGCAGCACTTTACAGGAATACACTCCCACACATGTCCACAGTGAGAGGAAAGACAGGAGTGGAGAAGGTGAAGTCATTGAGTAAAAAACCCCACATTTATGAGACTTCACAAAGCCTTTCATTACAGTTTGTATGGAAGACATCAGAAAGTATAATTGTGTTATTCAGTGACCATGTTACCACACCCTGTACAAATGGTGACAGCATCAAACCTTACCTGAGTCACCTGGACCAAAATAACTTGACAGCCAACATTAATCACATCCTTGATGCTGCTCTTCAGTACCAGCAATACCAAGAGAAAGCAACACAGCCCTTTGAAACTTTCTAGGAAGCAGTTGTCTTCACTGGCGACAGAGTGGACCCAGTAAACTTTTCTGCCTGATTTCTAAGGCTATACTGCATGATCCCTCATAAATGCCTGGGTAGAGGGGAATTATACTTACTTTCAGTAAACTCAGTCTCACAACTTAGATTCATTCTTTGTACTTTGTGTTTTCAGGGATAAGTCAGCAGTCTTGATGAACAGTGTCATGAAAGCTATTCAAAGCACATCCTCTCCCTTTCTAATTACGTGTTCATCAATGACAGGGAATCTCATAAAAAGTAAAAGCTTGCAGAGTAGACAGGGGAAAAAAACCCCAAACCAAACCCAAACCAAACCCAAACCAAACCACAGAGGAACTTGTCTTACAAGAGAATCTTGTTGCAGTAATAAAGCGATCTGCATACCTCAAGTTTTAAAAGGGAAACAGGCAGTTTTCATAGCAAACCTAAGCATTTTCCTCTGCCCCAGAACACCTCAGTGACATTTATGTTCTGGTTATTCACCTCTTCACATTGAGTAAGGGCAACCCCAGTCCACTCTACCGCTGCTCAACATGTGATGCACCCAGCATCATACAGTCCTGCACTGCACACCATTCGGCAGTGTCCCAGACCAACTGGAGGAGGCTGCACCATGAGAGGGAAAGGGAGAAGAGGAGGAGAAAACCTTTCCTGACCTCTATGAATCCTGTGGGCAAAAGCTTCTCTTCCTGGTGTGTTAGGCCTGCAGTATATAATTTTTACTTTACATAACCACACACCAATTTAAGCAACCTGTGTATATACTCAGGTTATTTTTAAAATGTCCCTAAGCTAACTACCCCTGCTCTACATCTCCTCCCAAACTGGTTTCTTTACCTCCAGGCTTTCTTTAACCTCTTGAGCAACTCCCTTGCAGATTTTGACAAAGGTGTTTGCTTCCAGGATGGATTTAAGATCAACCTGTTTTCTAGTGTGTAAATAAAGGTTATAGTAACGTTATTCTTTGATTCATCCCTTCCCTTCACATCTTCCCTGTGTTCTTGCTCTCTCCAGAGCTCTCTGTATTGCTGACACCACCTAGAAGGGATCAAGATGTTGGTGCTACTGGCTGGTATCTTTGTGGTTCACATCGCCACTGTCATCATGCTCTTTGTCTCCACCATCGCCAACGTAAGTAGACACCCCGAGTGAGACAAGCCTGTAGCAGCGGTAGCCAGCCCTTGGGTGCTCGGGTCTGTAGGTGGGGACACCTGCTCATGTCCATGACTGAGCATGAAGCTGCTCCCAGCGCTGCTCCTAAGGGAACCCCGACCAAACAGGAGCAAGCCCCGCGCCGCCGTGGCCGCGGGGAAACCCGGGGCGAGGGCGACCCCTGGCGGCTCAGTGGGGCTGCGCGGCCGTGGTGCCTCTGCACTGTGCTGAGGCGGCTTTCGGGGCCCCCTCGCACCCGCTCGGCGCTGGGTCGCGCCGCTTCGCCCTCTGCCGCTCGTACTGCGAGAAGGAGAGGCTCGTCTGGGCGGATTCCCACCCCCCGGCCGCGGGCGCAGGCTGCCGGGTGTTCTGCCTGAACCATGTCTCCTGGTTCTGAAGACTGCGTCATGTCCCACCCACTCAGCTCATGGCACTTGGGCTACTCTTGCTCCCCTTATGGTTTAGTCTGACAACTGGCCAGAAGGGCAAGGAAGCTCCCCTCCCCCTTGATGCAACTCTTCCATCCTGTTTCAGGTTTGGATGGTGGGTACTTACGACAAAACAGTCTCATCTGGACTCTGGCTACTCTGCAACCAGACCTGTGGTGAGCTACAAGTCAGCAGTGACAATGCGGGTAAGCTACATCTCCATCGTGGTAGTGGATTGCAGGACCTTGCTGCACAATGCCAAGGCTGAGTCCTGACTCTCTCAAATCTATTCCCTGTGTGTTTGTTTACAGCTTCCCTCAAAACCGTGCAAGCCTTTATGATTCTCTCAATCATCTTCTCTGTCATTGCGCTTGTTATGTTCATTGCTCAACTGTTCACCCTGGAGAAAGGCAAACGTTTCTACATCACTGGAACCATCATGCTGTTTTGCTGTAAGTATGCACGCCTTGCAATGGCTTCACTGCATGTGAAGCATCTGCAAGCGCAAGTAGCTGCATGAGTCTCCCACGCATGGCCATCAGGGGAGGTTGTCAGCCAGCTAAATGTTTACAGTGGCCCAATTTTTGTGATGAAACAAAGCACTGAAGAATTGGAAAGTGTTGGGTTTGGTTTGTGTTTTTTTTTTTTGTTTGTTTGTTTGTTTTTAACGGTATATAATGAAAATATGTCCCAATTTTCATTAGAAAAGCCCAGTGGGTTTTGCAAAATACCTTTGAAAGACAATAAAAAGTGTTCAACTATTTTTTTATGGGGCAGAGGAATAAAGAGTTAGGAAACTACTGCTCATGGGATTCAACACGTAGGACCAGACTGTCTGCAGATCTTGTTACTGATTTCCTCCTAATAAAGATTTATTCCCCATGGGACTTACTAACCAAGCCCCGAGTGTCTTTGTGTCATCACATCTACAAGAGAAATCCTCTGTAAATAAGCCTAATGAGCAGCAGCCTCTCTCTCCTATGGCACAAGACATGCATTACAAACTCAGGGGAGAATAGTACTTCAGAAGTCCCAGAGGAATACTGTTTTCTATGCATTTTCCAACTCTTTTCCTTCTTCTTTCCCACAGGGCTGTGCATTCTGATTGCAGTCTCCATTTACACAGCTCGGTTCACAGGCAATATACCTCCATCCACTGCTTCTCACCATGGCTACTGCTTCATATTGGCCTGGATCTGCTTTTGCTTCAGTTTCATCATCGGCATCCTCTACCTTGTTCTTAGGAAAAAATAAGCCTGATGAGAGTCTAGGGGAGAGGGTTGGCTACTGGGAATGGGAAAGAATTGCTCTGCTGAGAGAACCGTTGGGCCAATAGGACAGAAACAGCCACCATTATCACCACTGCCACCACCACAGAAAAATCACTAACAAAGCTAGAATCCTCAGAAACTCCTTCACCAAAGAGAGGGAGATACAGCTCCAACTGATCTAGCACTCCTGGGGCTGTTGCATCAGAAACCTTCAAAGTGAGCCAGACAGCTCTTCTCTTCTGCAAAGTCATGTCATACCTTTACAAAGCTTCAAGGTCAGCAGTGATGATTGAAGGGCACCGCAAAAACAAGGGCTACAATCTTTTTTCCTTCCTAGAGCCCTTCTCATTTACCTTTCCGTGTGCCTTGTGGGTTGGACAGTGAGGCTTATGACCCCTTCTTTAGTCCATTGAAATAAATGGGATGGGCCTTTTGTTACATTTTTATATATATATATGCACATATGTGAAAGTTAAAGACATTTAATTGAGAAGCAACCGAATCAAAATCAAGTTAAATTCATGTTAAAATATCTGCAGAAATGAGGCGGCAATATTTTTTGCTGTTCTGTTTACTGTTTGACGTTCCCATGGTTGAATCAGATACAAGTAGGAAGGGCAAATATACAGGCATAGATGATGGAGAGAGGGAGAAAAAGAGTGCGGGGTGAAGATACATAGGGGTTCCTAATTACAGAGGATGCAGTTGCTCAATGACGCACATGCAAGGGAGGGCGTCATCTGGTTGTGTGTGTGTGTGTGTGTGTGTGTGTGTGTGTGTGTTCACTAAAATCTTCTGGTCAGCTCCAGAACATGGTAGAACTGCAACACTGCAGATCTTTACTGAGACAAGTCCTTATCTGTAGGCAAGGATATTTTTTTTCCACATCATCACCCAGTACATGGTACTAATTGAGAACCCCACCTTGCGATGCAGCAGCTCACCTCAAAGGCAGATGATACTGGTTAGCAGGTGAAATATGTCCCCTAGTGAGAGGGCCTGTGAGTTCTGTTCCTTGCTGCACAACCTTAGGCCAGTTACTTAACCGGGTTCTTTTCCATGTGCCAAATTCTTGCTTAAAACTATACCTACCTCCCGGGGTTGCTGAGAGATTTTGAGTCCACTCTGTATAAAGGTCCCCATGTGAAAGGCTGGCATGGGAAAGTAAGGCATTGGTACTGCTGTAACCCACAGATTTCTGTCAGTTTGGAGAATCTCATTCAGAAGTGGCATTTGTAAGAGACAAGAGGTCAAAACCTCATGTGACTCCATCCACAACTAAAAGGCAGAAAGTACGAAAAAAACATGCAGGTGCAGATTGTGCATGGATGCAGTTTACCTCTCTCTTTTTTTTTCTCTCTGTTACGTTTTCTTCTTATGTAGACTATCATTTGGTGGATATATTCTAGTACTGTATGTTGCTGTTTCATTAACAAAGGTTATTTCATATGTAGTCATTGTAAATATTTTGAAATGCATATTTTTAACTTTGAGGGTATAAAAAGAAAATCTGATTCCCTTTATTATAAATAAAGGGAATTTGCTTTGCTCTGGGTTTTTTTCATTAGTGTTTCAGATATTTGTTAACAGAAGCATTTGCTGTTTTGACTGAATCGAAGCTCAGCCCTTTAAGATGATGCAGAACTCACAACTTCTTTTGCTTGTCAGCATATGAGACTTCCTGTTCTGAAGGGGAGGAGGAAGTAGAACAATTCTCAGAGCTCCTGTTCCAGGTTTTCTGCAAGCTCAAACAGATTGTGTGAGCAGTGGCAACACTCATTCCCAGAGCTAGGCTTTGCTTCAGTCCCAGGAGAGCTGCAAATGTACTTTCTCACTCTGGCAGGATCTCATTTCTGTGGAAGCTGATGCCTAAGATGCTGCAGAATGTATTACGACTTGGGCCAACCCTCAGCAAAACTGAGTCCCAAAGCAGTATCACCGAGGTGTTTGCCTGGACCACATGGGTTGGTCTGCGTTCAGACAGACGACGCTAAGACAAACAACTAAATCAGGGCATTTGACTACAGTAAGTCAGCTGCAGGAAGCACTAAAAATGAGGGGCAGCCAAGGGGCAAAAGCAAGAGACAGTCTTGCTCTGACCGGAGAGCCAAGCTATGCAGGCTGGGAAGAGGCAGTCCCTGCTCGCATTAACAGGTTTGGAATTATTTGTACACGTTGATGGGAGTGTTGCAAAAGCTGCTGCAGACAGCTCAGGGGGGAGTCCTGCTCTGTGAATGGCAGAAGCCAAAACCAGCCAAGCAAAGTAACTGACTCCTGGGCTGATCAACGAGTGATGACAGCACTTCAAACACAAAGGCAGCAGCACCTGCTGCATTTATAAAATGCAGCTGCCTGCCATCACACTCAGAGCAGGAGAATGGCTTGATTCCCTTGCAGCAAAGAGGACAGAATAAAAACAAACCACCATCACCACCATCAAACCCTGCCCCCCCCACCCCATTTTGTGCAAGAGATGGAGAGACCACAGGAGGCATAAAGGATAATGCTAGGAGTTGTGTAAAAGATTATGGGTCACTTCCAGCATTGGAGTAACTCTCCACTGCTGGCATCCAGGGCGCTATTAGCCCAAGAACCATTTAATAGAGGAAAGTAAGATGAAATCAGCATGAAATATTATACCACTTAAAATATACCCTGCCCAGGGGGCAGCCCAGAAATGTATGCCGCAGTTACACTAGTTGTCTTTAGAAGACTGCCTAATCTAGTGGTTGTTTACATGTGCAGCTCTGCCTGCTCAGATAATAAGAGCAGTCAGGGTACCAGTTGATTGCTGGAGGAACTGGGGAGGAGTTTTAATCCCAGACCCTCTGTTTCCTCATTGCACTGTTGGTGATGTGCATCACCGCAGGCAGCTCAGCTCTTCCAGCATTGCCAGGGCTATGATACTGGATTAGATACACAGTGATGTGATGCATGATGACAAATCCCATGTTGCACAATTCACCCAAAATATGTGGGTATCTGGTATAAATATACACCTTGTCATCTGTTACAGTGCTTTAAGAAACTTGATTGCCTTTCTACTCAGCCTAGCATGGAAGGCTGTAGCTGGCAGTCTTCTTCCATTCCACCCCCTCTCAGGCTTTTTATGTGGACCAGATTAGCCAGGTCAATCAGTAGGAAGGGGAGCCTCCAGCCAGCATATGCTTTGGGGCAAGTACAGGAGGCATGCTCCTCATCAGAGATTTATGAGAAGCCAAGATGTTTCATCTGATCTATTAGGCTATCCCAGTGACAAGATTCAGGCAATAGAGCCAGGTCTATCTGCAGTAAGGTCTAGGGGAGGAGGCAGTGCTGTGGAGCTCTGCCCAGCGAGTATGATCACTCTCATACAGATGACCTGGAGAACACAGTGCAGTCAGCGATGCTAAAAGAAGGGGCATTGAGAGTGCTCCTGCCTCTCTCCACCTTCCAGATAAATATGCAGGTGGACAGAAGCCTGGCTTTTGGTATTCACATGTGGATGTGGCTATTTTTTCCTGAACTTTGTGGGGCATCATAGATTATTTCTTCATCTGGAAGCAACTCCCAGAGTAAAAAATTCATTTTGTTGACATGCTAACTGTAGAACTTTTTGGGCCTTGCTCTGATAATAACACAGAGCTAAGGGGGCTGAGCTGAAATTTAGTGAGTCAGAGCACTTCCTCAGGCTTTGGGAGGGTAGGGGGATGTGTGGATCTGAGAGACAGGGCAATATTAACTGACTGAGGCACTATCTTGTTACCGGAGCCCAGAAACCACATATGCACATACCAGGGCAGCTTAGCCAAGCAAGGAAAAGGTGGTGCTGTAGGCATAGCCTGTGAGAGGGGGGTCAAGCATGCAGGGATGGGGGAAAGGCTGGGAAAGAGGTTTCCAAATGCTCCTCACACTGCAGCCATGGCAGATCTCCTGCCATGCTCCTGGGCAATGCAGGGCTCCCTAGAAGCTGCTGACAGCCCATGAGTCCTATTGATGTCCTGAAAAACTGAGGCTGCTCAGTGTTTTGGGAACACGTCTCGCAGTTCCCAGAATTGGATCCAAACCTTTCACCGTTTTTGTTACAGACTCAGGGAGGTGAAAGATAGAAGAAAGCCTCAACACAGCTTGAATATATTTTTTTAGGCAGTTCTGTTTCCACACGGCATTATGGAACAGGAAATGCTTGATGTTCATCATGTAGAAGATGATCAACCACAGAGCACAGTAGGCAGCTTTGTGGCAAAGAAGCCAGAACCCCTGCACTTTGCATCCCAGCTCTGGAAAGGGCTTGTAGACTCTGCAAGAGAGCCAGGGTGTGGGGAAGGGGTGGCAGAGGTGAGGCACAAGAGTGAAGTACTCAGGACCATCCTGCAAGCAAGGACCATGGGCACTACCTAGCCAGGAGAGCAGACTGGCAGTGCTGGAATCCATCAGATGGAAGCTGGAACAGGGCAGCAAAAAGAACTGGGGGATCAGGTTTATGGACAGGAAGGGGAATGGGATGGACAAGAAGAATAAGACTGCAGAAGACCTGAAGACCATCACAGTGCTGATGGTTTGGGACGAGGAAGAGTAGTTCAGTGGGGAGGTGTGTAGTGTTTGGGACACCTGAGACCCACTGCAGTTGTCAACCAAGCAGACAGACCCTGATCAGGCAGCAGGCTTGCTTTTCCAAGGCAGTACCAGAGGCTCATGTGTACAATCCTGTCAGAAAATGGGGTGGACCCTTGTAAACCATGCAGTGCTCGAGTATCCACGCGTACACTCCAAGCCCCTTGATGGCTGAAGACCCCGGTCCTCTGCATTATCACTAGAGGTCAGTGCAAGCCCAGCAAACGCCTCTGCTGAGCGTACTGTAACGATCCTATGGTTCGAGGCGTGGGCACCCCCAGCCAGGGACAGTGCTGCTTTAACGTAGTATAATTCAGAAATAGGAGTGTGCCCCAGCCTCGCACGGCAGCCCTCAGGTGGGCTTCCTGCTGGCCTGTGGCATATCACATGGAAGAAGAAAAAGGCATGTCACGGGCATCTTGTCCCACATAAGAGGTAAGGGCTGTGTTTGTCATCCACAAGCAATCTATGGGGCAAATGGCAATGGAAGAAGAAACTCTACACGGGAATGGGTAGCAACTTTCAAACCATCAGTCCTGAACAGAAGAATGTGCTCATTTCCCTTCGGCCACTGAAAGCTGCTTTGGACTCAAGGAGATAAAGGGATTTGACCCTCACTCCTGCAGTTAATGATATTATCTCTTCTGTGTACTGTCAGAGAAACTGAGGCAGAGAAATTGCATTAAGCTGGGTCAAGAAGGCTGGAAGCAGGGAATGGAGGAGATGCTGGGGTGGTCTGAAGATGGAAAAACTACAGTCCTTTAGGACCTCCACGGTTCCTGCTTCAGCAGGGACCCTTTCCCGCTAATTCCCCTTCATTTCCAGTAGATCTTAACAAAACGGGGTCTTTCTCAGGTTCCCAAAGAGCAGTCCCTAGGTCCCTAAAAGCCGATTGCAGCTGGCCAGCAGCTAAATATGTATTAATTTAACCAGCTTTCAGGGGTGTGGTTTTAACACTGATAAGTTGCCAGTGAAATCTGTAGAAGCTGCAGAGGCTTAGCAAGGTCTGTCAGTTTAAGCATCTCATTTCAAACACCCAGGCCGGACAAACTGAACACAGGCACCCCGTAGCGACCTTGAAACCCCAGCAGGGAGACAAAGAGATCAGAGAAGTCATGGGGTTTTTTTTTGCCATGTGTATACCAGAAGATTTGCAATGACTTTGCTGTAATAAAGGCAAAGTTTGTACCTGCAGTGCAGTAAATCTAGTGGTCCCTGACATATAACTGCATGCCCATAGAGGCACAACTGCCTTCTTGCTGGGGAAAAGGTAATCACAAGGTGGAAGTGTGGTACAGCCCAAAGAACAGAAGATAAATGAAGCTGAGCATAGGAGGCAAGTTTTCCCACTCAAATTCAGGGTATTCTGTAAATCATACCGCATTTGTTCAATCCAGTCGTCAAAGCTCTGGCAGAGGTGAGAGAGGTCCAGAAAAAGGCCATAGCTTTGGGGAGTTCTGGAAGTTTCTGTTGTGCTTTGGACCAGTGCCGCCTCCTTTCCCCTCAGCCAAACCTTTCAGGTGTGGGAGAGGAGACCTCCCTTCCCCTCCAGCCATTTGCTCCCTTGGCACGCAGGGTGTCACCTCCCAGGCTGCTGCTTCAGAAGTGGGAAATCAGAGGGGACCTGCCAGGCTCTTTCTGTGATGTGCTGCACATGGGACAAGGGAAGGGGAAAGGCTGTGGACATAACAGACAGTTGAGAGGAGATCTGGGGGGCAGGACTGATCCAGCTACCCCAAAGCCTTCAACTGCACCTCCCCCAGCAACAGAGAGCTCTGAGGGCAAGGAGGGGATATCCTATCCCCAGACAGGATGGGGAATCAGCTATTTGGGCCATGCTTGCTTCACGCAGCACAGGTAAAGCAGTCAGCTCACTGCTCACCACCTCCCCAGCTGCTCTTCTGGGCAGCCTCCTGCTCCATCCGTGCCTACCGCTAATGAGCAGCAATGAGTGGTGGAAGGAGAGAGGCCTCCAAGGAAAACCTTTGCATGTTACTTTCACAATGTAAGTAGCAACCAAGAACATTAAGGTCAGGATTCACAAACCCTCAAGCAGATATTGTGAAGAATCACGTATGGTCACATCCAGTTCCTGTGCGATTTGAAGCAGAACCAGTGCACCACAAAGAGCAAGTTTGGGCCTACATGTAGTACCAGCAGAGCTGTTACTGCATGCTGGCCCTTATGACCATTCAGTTCAGATGGCTATGGCTTTGACACGTACTTAAGCACCTATGCTGAACTTCTCCCATGCTGGGTCTCTCTGTCCCATTTTATTTTCCACTCACAGGGAAAAAGCAGACTATGTGCTTCTCAGACAATGCTTAATGAAAAACAGATGCTTTCTACCATGACTGTTTCCTTTCATCTTTCCCTAGATGACTTCTACCCTCTCCCTACTGTGGAGATGGAAGCAAAATTTGGCAGAGCATCAAGCTGGGAGTCATGTAGGAGTCCTTTCTTACCCAGAGAAAAATCAATTCCACTTAGGCCAACACATATGCTATAGATAAAAGCACTACTTGCTCAGAGAAGCCACGATCAAGAGTTAGCCCATTCCTGACTTTCTCACCATTCTAGCTGTTTTTCACATGTCTCCAAGTATCAACAAAGCTTTTATGCCATAGTGGCATCAGATCTAGATGCAATCTAGGTGGAAAGCGCACAGCCACTCATATATCATGCTGGGTGGAGCTAAGAGAACAAATCCACATCCTTGTGCTGTAATCTTACTCTTTTCTGCAAATCACTGATCTTCATGCGATAAAAGCAAAATGGGACTCTTCTTTCATCACAGTGCTCTCTTTAAGAGAAAGTGCAATGGATGGGAAGCCACAGACCTTGAGCTCTTGCTTCTCATCTCTTTCACTGTCTGGGATTGCTCTATTTGTAAACAGCATCCTTCATATGCATGGATTCATCTCAACTTCCATAGTTTCGCATAACCTCTTTTACAAAGGTTGAGAGCATGGTTGCAAAGTCACCTCAAGCAGACCTGGGAGGACAAATTTCTAGTGTAAGAGGGAGAAATTATACTTCCTCTGCATTCTGGCTCTACCAAAACCTTGCATATGACTGTTCACATTGTGCAAAACAATGCTACCATCTGCACTGCCTCTTCAGGACAGCAGATTAACAGGCACAGTGCAGGCACCACTTGTCATTTTTTAACCAAAAGCACCTTTTTCTCTATGTGATCTTCAGCCCCTTCAGGGCTGGGCTGGGTGATACATGCGGTGTCACCCCTCATCACTGCTTCCTAGGGGACTGCTTTCCTCTTGCTTCCCAGTACTGTCATCTTCCAGAGCTCTTACAGGTACTCAAAAAGGGCAACCCTCTCAGCTTTAATCTTCAAAGCCATTAGCAATTATCTTGCATCACATTTGCCACTCATCACATGCGTACTCTTAGTCCCCACTAGTGTTGAAAGCTTCCAACAGCCCTTGCCTTTTCAAAGGCCACTGCAGACAGCCATTTACACTTTAAATAGATATTAAAATGAAGCCACCTGCATGCCTTCCAGTTCCCAAACTGTAGAGCAGAGTGATGGATAATGGAAGTGTACCAACACATCAACAGTTTCCACTAGCAACTGCTGGAGAATAGCATGTTAAGAACTTCAAATATGGACAGGAAATGGCTTTTGATATAAAATATAAGTTTCAACCCCACAAGAGTCTCTAAAAATAAACATTTTATTCCCACCAGCCCTTGATCTGATACCGAATGGATTGTGGAGAAGGACCAAACTCTAGAAATAGAAATAATAGAGGTACAGCTTTAATTAACTGATCCTATATTCTTTCCCTTTTTACTGGACCCGCTGCCTCATTCAGCACAATGAAGTGTTCCACAGATGAGGCTATCTTCCTTATTCATTCTGCCTGTATTTATCTGCATGCCAGCAGCACACTGCACTCACAGAGAATTCTGCTTTCCTCCTGGGCTTTTCGATTTGCCTTGTTATTATCACCACTAAGCAGCTCCCAAACTCAAAAGGACTTTTGTCTTCCAGTCACCTCTACAAAACCAAACCATTATCACAGGCATTTTGGAGATGGGAATTGATTCATAGGACAATCACAGCTAAAAATCTGCAAAGCTGACCATTAATTTTGGGAACCACAGTGGCTGGCTGCCTCTACATACAAAAGGAAACGGCTTGTAGCCATCACTGAAAAGTTGGGTGCATGTGATTTGCTCAGCACCATGTTTAGAGTCCATGGTAAAGGCAGAAAGAGAAGAGTGGGTTTCTACAACCCACTGCAATGTTTTTAATACAGCTAGCTGTATTAATCTTCTTACTTGCACACAGAGGTTGAATGAAAGTTCTCCTTAAGCAACCAGTCAGGATTCCTGATCTGGGAAACACCAAAAATCTTCCCATCAGTGTGAACCCTCTGGATGGGAAACATAAGAACACAAAGATAAATGTCAACAAGAATCAATCAATCAAAAGTGCCACTATCAAGACACTGACAGCCCATGTATAGCAATCTCCATGAACTCAAAGCACAGCTCCCTTGGTTTTCAGCTGCAGTGGTGATTTCTGCAAAGCAGACCGCCAAGGGCTCCCATCAGCCCCTTTCCTCCCCTGCAATAAGTCATGTCTGCCTAAATCTGTTTTTAAACAATTGAGCACAAGCTCTGTCTTGGCTGAGAACCAAATGCTGCACATTTGCATCCCAACTTTACGCCTTCTTGTGCATTGAGCCCATCCAGATGGCAAGCTGTATTCGAGACTTAATGATCTGCTTCCCTGCCCCCCCAGTAAGAGCGCAGTAAATCATTGGCAAATCTTGTCGATGGTCTTTTAGAGGGAAGACAGATCAAATACATATAACGTGTTATAAAATGCCCAGTCCTTGGGAAAATTGTGATCTGCAACATTGGTGCAGAGCATGGATTCAACTGAATGACTTAAAATGCTTGCAAGTAAGCTTTCCCTGCCAGCCTACCCTTCTGGTGTCCCCATGCCTGGGACTCTCTCCTTTGCCAAGCAAAGATTTTGCTAGACTTGGCTTGCTCATTCCACTCTTGGTCACTGCAGTTCCCTGCCCTCTCCAAAGAGAGAAAGGCTCTTTTTGCAGAGACAGGCAGACCAAAACTATTGGAAAAAATCTCTAGAAGAAAAGTTGGAGTTTGGTCTGTTTGAAGATTGGGTGCTGCTCACCACAGAGGCTGCTGGAGCCCTGGCTGCCAGGACAGAATCTTGCATCCCCAAATCATGAGCAGAAGATATACGTGTTCATGACATGAGACCAAGCTGCATCTTCTGCCCACAGAGCACTGGACAGGGACCTGCTCATAGGACCAGACCTCAAACACTGGAGAGAGAGATCTGAAGATATCATTATGTGCAGCCACATAAGATACTTTTCTCATATGACGAGAGGGTAAAGTGGCACGCACAAACTTAGTCTCAGTAAATGGTCACAACAACCTGACTGCACCCCGTATCATCACACAGAAAGCTGTGGCAGAGGCAGGCACTACCTCTGAATTGTCCTGACAGCGCTTAACAGCATCAACATAAAGATGCTTCTGTGTCCACACTGGGGAACTCCATCTCATTCTCTTCAAACTTTCCAAAATCTGCAGTGACTAAGGCAAAGGCTTCATCCTCTGCAGTCTTTATGGCTACTGAGCTCTGACCTCCCCCAAAAGCTGCTCCCACTGTGCCTGCTCAGTGAAGCATGTTCCTCTGTTGAAACACCATGTGTCCTTGTATTTAAAGATTGGCAAATGATTTGGGATGCCAAAGCAATTCATTCAGGTTCCCACCAAACATAATTGTGCATTTCTTGGAAACTCTATCTTGTCCCTCAAATTAAACCTCTTTGTCATCAGAAGACGGTTCTCCAGTGTATGCAGTACACTTATAAGAAATTTCCTCCTGTTGAATTCACTGTGTTTCTGTCCATTTAAGCAGGATCTGACAACTTAAGTTATTTGTATGCCTTGAGCTAACCATCTGCAAAGGAGTAAGCATCAGCTATAGCTTACATGCAATATACTGCACAAAACATAAACATACACACATGTGCATTCAAACAAAATGTCAACGCTCTTTCTCAAAGAATACGGAAGCAAGGGCCAGAGGCCAGTGAAATAAATTTTCAGCATTTAAGTGACAGACAGTGGAAGTGATCCAGTCCTGCATCTTATAAGTACTGGCAGATTGGCTAGGATTTGGGTGCTAACAAAGAGATTCAGTACATGGGCCTGGTTTTGATTAATGAGCATGCATCCATATGGTTCTCTGTGTGTATGTGTTTATACTGAGTGTTCTTTCCTGTTACTGGGTGTTGCATAAGTACAAGCGTGCATGTGTGTGCCTGTGAAGACAGGTTTAGACCTGGTTCAAAAAGTGCCCAGCAGCACAGGCAGTATTTAGTGTTGACACCCAGGACAAAAGGTCTAGATTATTAGCTGTGACAAGACCCAGGAGGTGCTGTATTTTAAACAGAAAACTTCTCTTCCCCTGGCAGGAAGTGAGACTCCCTGAGTGACAGGAGTGAAAACACCAGACCTGAGCCACTGACTGTGTGTAATCTGCCATTGTGTTAGGGCAGCGTAGCAATAGCTGGTGCAGAGACACAAGGACCAAATACCATCAGACCTGCTCCTGGCAGACATACCAACCAGGCTACCCTATTCTGTCTGCAGAGCAAGGAGGCAGGGAGTGCCAGTGCTTATGGCCCAAGTGGCTAATACCACTGTCCTCTTGCAGTGGTAGCTCTTGCCGTTCTGCCACTCTGGGTAGCCTAATTCCCTATGGAACATCCCACTGTAGCCAACCCACCTGTGTGCATGCCAAACCACGGGCCTGCCTGGGATCTGCCAACAAACAGCATGCTGTGTATCTTGTCCACAGCACTTGCTGCTTCTTTAGCTTTCTTTAATGAACAATCTAGTTGTCAGCTCAGTAGTTGTCAGAGGGGTAGAAAGACAAATAGGCCAAATGAGATAAAATAACCTGTACATGATAGGAAATTCAGACCCAGCAATTTTTAAACAATTTGTGCATCCTTGAGCTTAATTTAATTCTTTATCCCATCCCCACCTCAGTTTCTGAAGTTATAATTGTTTCTGCAGATGATAGGCTTATTCAAAATAAAGAAGTATTAATGAGGTTGATGATAACCATACAGAACCAGAATCTGATAAGGTGTTTACCTGTTATTTTAGGGTTATCTTGCCTTTTCAGCTCTACATTTCTTTCCCCAAGGTGCACTAATGTTGCATTTTTCTAACTAATGTTTAATTTAAGCTGGTGCACGTTCACCTCTGTTGATATCAGTGCCTGAATGTTTACTTAAAGTACTCCATCAAGCTATTCTCTCATTTTATTCCCAACATCCACATACAGAGGGCTTAGGATCTGACAGTCCTGGCATATCTGTGGATCCTAAAGAGCAAAATGGATGTCTGATATCACCAGTGCAAGACTGAAAGCTTTTTGGAAAGGAGGGGCCTAGGACAAGATATGCCATGGAGTCCATCTGAGTTCCGGGATAGCTCAACTGCTTGGAAATAAGTCTGGGCCCAGAGACCCTAACAGTTTTGGGACTGTGTGTGAGACATTCACCCTTGCACTACCAGACCCCTTGTAGTAGTGCAGCCATTGTCTAGCCCAGTTTTAGTCCTAACTCTATCTGCATTAGAGTTAACCACTTTCTGCATTATGCTATGCATATGATATTTACTCCAGCCCTTCTCTATCCTGGGGAGAATTCTGGTTGCAAAAATAATATGGGCACTTCAGTGTCTACTGCTCCAAGCCATGGCCTTAGTTGCCACTCATCCCTCACCTGCTGCATGCTCAATCTTTTTGGGCCTTTTACAAGTGGAGACATTCTCCATCTTCTATATTGAACAGCTGTATTTTTCAATGCAGAGATAATGCCCCATACCAATTAACATTGAAAGCCACAAAGTAATCCACAACAAAATCAAACCATTACTCCAGATTTTCTTTACAGAAGCATCTCCAGTATCTGAGCGCCTCAGAAATACTCTCTGCACCTAATTCTGCTGCCCCATTACATGCCCTCTTCATTTCCCCACAGGATCAAATATACCCTGAATTATTATTTTCCTCTCACAATAATCCTGTAGGGTAGGAAAGTCTAATTCAGTGTGCTCAAACACAGCTTTAAGGGCTTTCATAAATCAAGGTCTAAAGTATCCTGCAGTGAAATGACAGAGCTAAGTACAAGCATAAGCCCTTCAGGGAACTGTGCCTGAGAACAGGTCTACCCTGCCACAACACAGCCCCCAGCAGCACTTCTGAGACCAAATTCCACCACCGCAAAGCTTGACTGGACCAAAGAGCCCATGCTGATGACTCCCAGCTGGAAGCAATGAGAAATAAGGGATCTCAAGAGTCTCAGATCCTACCAAGATCGCTGGAAGATAAGTAATACCAAATAACTCCAGCACCAGGGTACTGCTTGGAACCTCTCAACCCACCACCATTTCACAGAGCCAGTATCTCCATCCTCTCATGCCTCTCTCCAAGACTTAAGAGCCTCTGTGCATAATGCGACTCTTCAAGCCCTCACAGTACAAACAAGTTACCCAGTCCTCTCCTCTGTGAAAGCATGGTGCCTTGAGGAAAAGCAGTTACCAAAGTCCCCAAGACAGCTTGGCAGAGGGGCAACTGGCCACTCCTCTCTGTGTACTCCTCTTTCTCAACACTGTGAAAGCCATCCCAGAGAGTCCATTGAGGAAGTTGCTCACAGGACAGCTGAACTCCAGCAAGCCTATATGGATAAAGGTGACCAACTTTCATCTCCTTCCCCCCAGGAAACCTGTAAGTGACCAAGGACATTGTCTTCAAGAGGGCCACCAGTCTCAGAAGGCAACTGAGACTAGTGGCACTTTTCCAGTAGGGAGACTATTGCAGAGGTTGTGGGATGTCATGGTACTGAATGAAGAGAAACCTACCAACAGAGAGAAGGGCAGGAAAACAGTAGATGCCCAGTCACTGACTATGTGATTATGCAAAAGGAAACCGTTGTCTGCCATCTTCCCTTCAGCAGGAGCACATTGACAGCTCGAGGTGACCTCCTTGAAGAAAAACTTCATCACAGACCCTTGAGCTCCCAGGTCTGCTCAGGAGTCCTCAAGGTATTGCACAGCCAGAGACATGAGACATGCAGGCTAGGAGGACAGGATCACGGTGGTAGGAGCATGGACAAGTGAAGTGAGAGATGCAGGGAGGTGTACCTGTCTGGCAGAGCAGCAAAGCCAGAAGTGGATCTGAGGACCATAGCTAAGGATAGTAAGAAGACTGTAGTGTTTTATGGATGGGGTTAAATTCCAGCACTCATTTGTTTTAAAAGCCTTTTTATTTCTCTTTGATGATGGAATGCAATTACAAGCCTGAATTACTACACTAAGACAAGAGACGACAGATGGATACCAACCAGGATGGGAGTGAGACAGTGAAGCAATTCAGGTCAGTCTGACAGATCATGAGCTCAGCACCTACCCACCCAAATCCTTTCATAGGCATATCAGTCTTTGTCCTTCAGACTCTGGTTTCACTATTACCAGGATTATTTTATTATTGTCTTTGACCTCATCAGCATTTTAATGTTTACCATTAGGGACCAAGTGTCTGAGGTCTCACAATGATGGAATTCCCAGCCAGGACAGAGGCCTGAAGATTTATAGACGAACCAAGGAAGAGGGCACAAAGCCAGCTCAGAATTCATCTCCTGTAGTAACAGCAGCCCTCATATAGCACACCAGGCCTGTTTTCTGACCTGCAAAGGAATGGAGAATGCACATGGCATCTATATACCTAGAACTTGTTTGAATCTATAAATTTGCAGGTTCCAGCCTGACACCATGCTGGGGCTATTGAGGGGAAAACCAGCAAGCAATTCTTCCACCCTGGTGATTTATTATTCTGTGTTTGGGACATCACAGAGATGAAGCCAATTGTACTTTTTTCAAGCATCTTTTTCCTCAAACAAATACAGACTTAGATACCCGCAGCAAAGACTACTATCCTTTATGAAAAAGCTAACAACACTAAATACCAGTTTTCATCCTTGTAAAATCTCTGAGGCCAACACCAAGCATGTTATGGGCTTAACTCTTTGAAAAGCATGAGGAACTTCAGTGCTAAAACATAGAAATCACTTGGCTGAGTTGAAATTATTAACTTTATGGAACTGATAATTTTAATAAGGATGACAAATTTACTTCTTCCAGCATAATCTATCCTAGAGAACCTGAATGCACTTTCTGGATGGCAAACAGCAGCTACTATTAAATTTTTACAAATGTCTTAAAAAGTAGTTGAAATTATCACAGCACTTAGGCATTTCTTCCTCTAGGAGTACTGAAGAACCCAAATACCTGGTAGCATTAGTAACTTGCAAAGGTTTTAAATGTACATAGTAGGATGGAAAATGCAGAAGGCAAAACTGCGATGCACTTTCACTTGAAACAGCACCTCCCTTTGAGTTTTTGAAGTGAGACCCAGGCATTAACAAAGCCATCCACTCATTTTGCCTCTACATTCAGTGGGACCAGATTATCAAGAAAGACATCACAGAAAGTGAACCAGAAATCAGAGGGGCAAAAACCCAGAGGAGTAAAGAGACTGTGGCATAGAGAGAGATGAGAATGATTGGCTTTGCTTGGTTTCAAGAGGCAATAGATAAGTGAGGACTCGAAATAGATAAAAAAAATCAAAGAAAGGAAAAGGCAAAATGACTGCCTCATGCAGGAAATAGAAAGGCTTTTGATTACAACAAGGGCAGGTGCAGTGAAATGTTTTTCACATGGCATCTAAATAACATGTGGAACTTATTGTTGGAAGATGTCACTCAGGTTAAGAATTTAGCGAAATGTAGAGCAGGATTCAGCATCTTGCAATGGATGGGAATTTTTAGGAGCTTTGTGTTTATCACATTGCATAAAAAAACATTTCTAAGAGCAGGGATTAAGCATAGAGTATCCCTCTGGGAAGGTCATCCCTAAGCAGTGTCCTGTGGGATGATTCCTTGTCCTCTGAAGTGCTACAGACAAGCCAGAGGTAGCCTACTTCATCCTGATCTCATCTACAGGATAATTCCAGGGAGGTGTTTTCACAGCTGAATGGAGGAATTGTATACTATTTAATCTGAGCCTATTGGAATGCTTAGCAGCACCTCAAGTTGCACTGTCAGGAGATCAATTATTGCACCAATAAAAGGAATTAAGAGCTTTGTCAAAAAAAATCATGAAAGCAACTACCCTAAAAGATACATAGACCAAATTTTCATGCTGTCATTGCTAAGATGGAAGAGAGCCCTCCCTCCTGTCCCTGCCCCAAATTCATGCCACAGCAGCAGGAGGGAAGCAGATTATAAGGAACAATTCTTCCCAGTCCCCCAGGTGAAAACACTACTTCCCCCCAGTTCCCCATAATGTTAGTGAGAAAGCTCCTCCTGGGCCGGTTTGCATTGGCCTACAGAGCCATATATGTGAATACAGTAAGTGTTAACCTCAATGTCACAAAATAGGAGTAGCAGCCACAGTGTGATGGCTTGAGGCTATTGCATAGTTTGTTGAACACAGAGAAGCTCTGCCTGCCTGGTGGGAGCTGTGCTGGCAGCACTACAGTGGTTCCAGCAGCCCTCAGCCTCAGAGCTAAGGGGGAGAGAGACCACTTAGGAGGTAGGTACCATTTCTTCTTATCAGCAGGTGTGTGAGAAAGTGTTATCATGACTAGCTACGGGGGAAGAGAGGGGAAGAATGGAGCTTTTCTCTTGAGCTGGACCCTGAAGTTTTGGTTTGCTGTAAAGGAACATACATTCTGGGGATGAAGCTACAATCTGGATATAAGGCCATTTCCTGTAGGATGTAAATCACAGAATTTCTGCATACTTTAGTGGAAAAACTCAAACTAGCCTCTAATTCCAGACAACAGAGAAACCCAAGACTGTTTTTATTTTAGAAGAGGTTCTGAACAATTATTTTTATTTTTTTACTTTTCACGATATTCAAAAAGCAACAGTACAATCCTATTATTTCCCTGAAGCAAAATAATCTCTCTTCCCTCTGTGTTCTTTACTACGCCAGAAATATTCCCCAAAGGATGGGGAAGAAGAACTGGCTGCTCTCTAAGAGAATATAACAGAGAATGGACAGCTGGATAAGCTAGGTACCTGCTAGAGGACTTGGACAGACCTCCTCTGCATCTCATAAGCCAGGACTGATCATCTCAGCTACTACAAATGGTTTAACCCAGCACACTCAGCTCCTGACAGGAGTTTGTGGTGCTACACCAGCCTTGTGCCTTCCACTCCTTGCCTTCCTGTCGTACACATGCATACATGCACTGAGGAGGACAAGTTTCCACCTCTGAGTGAAAGGTAACATCTCTTCTCTTCAGGATGGTCATTCAGTAAGTTGGTAGTTTGATCCAGGCTTTCAAAGCTCTCATGCTGTCCAACGGCTTGGCTTCCTACTGCTCTGTAAAGCTTAGAGGTTCTTTGTTCTGTAGGGATTTGATTTTTATTCTCTCTGAGAATGAAAAAGAAAGATTCTTTTTTTAGCGTGTATCAGGGCTGGCTTAGCAAATTAAAGAAAGGCAAGGTCATCGGTTCAAACCAAGCCATATCATTACAAAAATGCTAAGAAGCATGATAAGAAGGAAACTAAGATCTTGTTTGATACAAATCATTGGACCACAGAAGGGCCATCAAGTCCATCACTGTGTCACAGACAGAATCCTAATGTCATCTACCATATCACCCAGACCTCTCCGCCAAGATAGCACAGGCCCCACATCTGCTTGGTTTGTAATATCATACCATCTTCAAATTGATAAACTATTCAACTTTCTTAGCATCCTTGAAAGGCAGGTTACAGCTATTATTGCTATTCAATGCAAGAGAGAGCTGTGTCTGACAATTACTTAGACTACAATCAAGATAGTGATCTGAGAACAGCCTGGCTCTCAGACCTCCTCCTGACCTCTACAGCTTTCACCCAGCTCAATAAGAAGATGAAGACTTAACACATGTCATAAAAAAATCTATACAAACTCTCTGCCCTTGCTGATTCTTCATATGCCTGATGCTGCCAGCGTGATATTTCATAAGTGACCTCAATAATTCTTTTACCCACTTATGTGTAAATCAGAGCATTTTAGTAACAAGACTGGGATGGTGCCTACCCAGAAAGCAAGCAATCCAAATCTGCTACAGTTCTCAGCATGATGACAGGAGCAGCAGCATCAGATTGGCCCCAGCCCTGCACCAAGTCCTCCCCTCCAGCTGCTTCTTGGCTGGCCTTAGGCACGTCACATCATTCATAATCCATACTGCAACCACCGAGCAACAAGCTCACTGCCAGCACACCAAAGGGACTGGCTGCCTTTCCTCCAGAGGTTAAAAAGCAGGGTTTATCTGAGCCTTTTGGGAATAGGGTTTTAAGTTCCCCTGGGTATACATGCACATAAACACAAGCACAAAAGCTCACTGCATGTTGAATACCAGAAAGATCGCATGTGCCCTCTCAAGCAGTATTTGCTCTTTTCCTGCTGCCTCTTTTCTGTCTTTCCAAGATGACCCTTGCTTCTTCCTTCCAAGAGGCAGCTGCCTCCTTCCTCAGCTAACAAAAAAGGAAATATTCCATTGTTCCCTGTTGGATTTCACTACTACTAGTGGCCTTTCACTGGCCAGCTGAGCACATAAATCACAGCCCAGCCCCACTCATTCAGAAGAAGGCTGCTTCTTCCAGAAGTCCTGTATTGGTCTGTACTGGGATGTCCCAGGAACACCAGATAAAGAGCCCTGCATCTCAAGGGGAGTGTTTACCTTGCTAGTTGACTGTATCCTGCAATTTCCTAAAGGAGAGCAGCTCCTCTTCTCCCAAAAGATCTGCAGAGATAACCTTCATCATGTCCTGTAGACTGTGGGAGGGTCAAAGTCTCACAATAGCATGAAGAGGAAGGTTTGGTTTTCAGATCCAGACAGAGAGCTGCTCCATAGCTTGATAATAGAGGAATCAACCACCTGGAGTGCAAGATGTGAGTCTAACTTGGGAGAACCACCTTCTGATCATGATGTGCCTTGAAGGCATGGCACCAAAAGATATATCCTTCTGGTCTAACAAAGTGTGACCAATCTTATGTTTTTAAGGAGTCTGGGGTAACCAGCCAGGCAGTGGTGCTGTTTCAGCTAAAGTGCTGAAGAAGAGAAGGCTGAAGGAAGGGCGGTATCCAGAAAACACAGCAGCACCTTGTGTTGACTCTTTATGTGTCCTTCCTCTCCCCTTCTTCTAACACTTTCCCTGTTCTCCTCAACAGAGTCAGCCTCCTTTGGAGAGCAGTTAAAAATCTTCTGAGCTGGAGGTTTAAAAGGAAATGTTATGGCAGAGTCAAAGTTTCAGTACATGCTAATTTGAAATTAATTCCAGCTCCAAAACACTCCCTGAATTTTCTTGAACTGCACAGCAACAGCTTCACTGCCTGCAGAGTAAATATGCCACTTCTCAGGCCAAGCCAATTTTCCAAGTAAACATTACTGGGCAAGAAAATAGTACAATTTTTAACAGACAGAACTGATGAAAATGTGTGGGGAAATTAAGTAAAAAATGTTACGCCAACATTTGCAAACTTCCCCCTTAAACAGCACACACACACACAAAATAAGTCTTACAAATGGCCATATACGTTTGGATGAAGATCAAAAATTGAAAATAGGAAACCTTCAGTGACCACCAGAGGGCTCTGGGTGCGTGTGAGAAACGATCAGCTGAAGTCGGTTTCTTAATTCATATCAAAACGCCTGTGTAATGCTAAATACCAGGCAAGGCTCCCCATTCATTGCATCTCCTCCTATGCAATTAAAAAAAAATATCCCAAGAGGAAACATTTTTCTCAATCCTTTTTTTTTTGAGAAAATGCCCATGAACACTGCTCCAGTAATACGACTGCTGCCTCCATGCCTTCACCTGCAGGAGAAGCCGCCTTTCATCTTCTGACTGAATATCAGAAAACAACAGACACTGCAGAACACAAGAAGAGAGGGAGGAAGGGGTGGGGGAGCAAAGAAAGGGAAAAGAAAATGTTTTCTTGGGAAAGCATCATTCATGCAATATGTAGGGCATCTGTCAACAATTCTCAAGGGTGCTGCACATAGATACACACATTCCCCACCTGTCTAGGGGGAAAATGTGATCCTAGACCCTCTGAATCTGGGCGAAGACATAAAGAAAGATCTTTCTCTACCACAGCATCTTTTATACCCCATGCTGGATGCCAGCAGCAATAACCAAGCTGTATAATATGCAATGTTCTACTGGAAAGAGTGGAATTGGGCTAGTTTCAGCAGGACCAACAGAAATAGCTGCTTTCCTGCCCCAAGAGATACCTGCACTTTACTGCAGAGAGTAATGCTCTTTGGTGTGGTTTGGAGTAGCTTTTATTTGACTTCTGCTTCTTTCCAAGGATACAAATTTCCCCCCTGAGAAGCCCAAGGGATGTGCAAGTAAATCAACTAATCTGGAGAAATGGACGGTCGTGTATTCAGGACTCACGCTGCTTGGGAACCGTAAGACAATCACTGAGATGCTCCCAAGGGATTATGTCTCTTATCTCTCAGTGATTTTTGTGGTGATTTTGACACTTGCTTGGAGAGGTGGCATTTAATCTTTAAACTGCTAACAGAACTGAGGTCTCAAGGTGAAACTCAGCCATATGCTGAGCAGCAAATATTCTTACTGGTGCACATCCTACCACCTGCTGTGACTGCAGATGATGAAGACAGAGCATGACCACTGTGGGAATGATCAGTAACCACTATTCTTTACAATATCGGGCTAGTTAACGCTTACTGCTGTGCTTCCTCCCAACTTTTCCAGGCAGAGCCATGTCCCTGTATCAGCTCCTAAGTGTCAAAATGCAGAGAAGACACAGAGAAAGGGGAGGCAGTTTGCATTATCTGATGTTCACCAAGTCAGCCTGCAGTGCATAAACTGAGACAACAGCAAAGACAGTAATTCCTATCTCTGGACTGAGCTGTCGTGGTTGAGATGGCCAAAAAACACACACACACATTTCTTTGGTGACTCAGTAGAAAGTTCTCTCTTTACTATCATAAACCCTTACTTATATACAGTTTCTAACATACATGTGTCTTTTAGCCATTGGTTACATCAGTTAGCAGCAGCACATTATTGGATGACCCTTTGCCACATTGCTAAAGTCTGTTACCTTGCCAAGCTCTTGTTTTGCAGTTAGTTACTCCCTTTGACTTGCTCACTCCTCCGGATGCCTTCTGCTTTCTCATCTAGATGCCTTCTGCTTTTGCATCCGGATACCTTCGGTGCCTCATTCCTCATGGATAAGCTTTGATACCTTCCAGGCTAAGTTCTAACTTCATGCCCTCAGTCACGTAGTCCCCCACACTGAGCTGCCTCTTACCTCTCCATATTAGAAGGAACCCCCACCCAGAACAATAAGGAACAAAAATGTTGTTTGCTTATGCTAAGTTGGGCTTTTCAAACTAAAGCTGGAATGATAGACATGAGAGTAGATCATATCTACAAAAATATCCAGAAAGCTAAAACTGCAGATAAGCCATTTATTTAAAAAAGAAAATAAGTTTCCAAGAGAGGTAGACATCTCCTCACCAGCCTTCTTTAACTAAGTCTTTCCTGGAGGTATCTATAGATCACATGAGAAGCCAACGTTAAGCACACGTATCTTTTCTAAATCTGATTTGATTTAGTTACAGATGCTGAAACTCAGGTGTCCTGCAGTCCAGGGAAAGTGAGATTATTTCCATTCCATAGCCGCCATTCACATGGATTATCATCATTATCATCACTCTGTAGCTATTACTAGAAACGGTAGTTGGATATCTTGCAGAAACCCAGCACTGTGCTAGTTGAGGGTACATACACTGCTACACGTCTATAACCTGTGGGACTACTTGAAATAGTTATCACAGAGGAGTCTTCCAGTTTGATCTGCTTCAAGGAAAGTGTCTACCTACACTTCTGAGAAAGGATCCAAAAGCCCACAGGCAAAAAACCCAGGAGGCACCTTGCATAGATATCCATCAGGTTTCTATTCTTAGAATGACTCTAGCATAAAATGTTCCCCAGTTTGTCTTGCTGATGAAGATAGTTCTTAAAACTGGACGTGGTGAAAGATGCCATCTCAGAAAAAGTGTTATCTAGGGTGCCCAAGGGGGCACAATCAGTGTGTGTGAAAACAGCCCATGTCACAGTGTATAAGCAAGCAACAGCATTATGCTCATGAGTAATATCTCTCCGAGAATCCAAGCAATATCTCCTGAAGTAGCCCAGCTTCAGTTATTCAAGGGGTATGGAAAGTACTGATGATTGCGTTTACCAGTGAGGACATTTTCCAAAATGTCCAAATGACATAAATATCTAATTCCCATTTTCAAATTTGAACTAGACACGTGATGAATGTGAACAAGGTGTAACATTCATCAAACTAACTTTAGCTATCTAACAACTAGGTATTTCAGCAAAACTAATCATTTGGGTTCCCTCTGTAGCAAAAGCAGAGAAACAGAAACATCCAGAGGGCAATTCAGTGGGTCTGATCACAAGCGGGTAATACTACTCACTCATTACTCTGTAAGATGGATGCATATCTCTTCTTGCTCAGGTTACAGCATGACCTCACTGGAGCATGCTGTTGATTCATGTTTCTCTTCCTGACTGTGAAAGGACCCCAAACAATAACCTGTGCTTAAATGCTTATCTTTTCTATGAATAAAGTTAAATGAGATAGGCCCACCCTCCCTTTCTATCACTGTGTTAAAATATTTAGCTACAGAAGAAACAGAGGCAGCTATTCTAGAAAAGGGGTTTCAGGAGATACTAAGAAAAATCTTCCCTTTAGCGGTTTTGAAACTGAAATAAAAAGAATAGATGTTTCAACCATTCTGGCACAAAAAAGTTGATAACAGCATGGCACTTTTAAAGAACTTGGAGGTGACAAGACCGATATTCTTAAAGTGATTCTTCAGTTTCATTTTGAAAATTCCCTGAAGAGGAAAAATCAGAAATACTGCTTTTCATTCCCACTCACCAGGAAAAATGTCAAGAAGCATCGACTTTGGCAAAACCAGAGCTTCCAAGCCCCAGCAAAGTCGAAACCTACAGCCAGCGCTATCACAGTGCAGAGGCAGCTCCTTCAAAGGAATTATTCTGCAAGTTCACTATTGAACTGTGCAGTTCATTTACATACGCAACATGGCAGAAACCTTGCAACAAGCAAGAAGACTTGATACTAGCTTGTCTATCCCAAGATGGTGAGAGTTGTGGTCAGTGGTCTGAATTCAAATATATGGGTATTGGAGCTATCACAAGCAACACGAGCTGAACAAAAGCAGACATGGGATGACCATATATGCCCAAGCAGAACTAGTCTGCAGCTCTTGAGTACTCCTGGGTATACCCATCCATCTCCCATAACATTCTCAAAAAAATCTTGCTTTGCCTTCATTTTATAGAAAGAAAAAAAAAAAAAAAAGAAAAAACAGAATAAGGCTTTTTGCTGGAAACAGCAAATCTATAAATTTGATAACTAGAGACAGGAGCAGCTTAAAGAATGGCTGTTTGAAAAACTTACTGTAAAATGCCTCTCAGCGACAAGCAGGATTTATCCTAGAAGAAATGGAAGAAACTACTCCCTCTGGCTCTCTCCCTGCAGCCAAGGTTGTATAGAAAGGAGTGAAAGAAACCAGTGCTCTGCATGTCAGGTTTTGTCTCGGGGGCATGGCTGAGCATTGGAAGGACAGGTGAGGTTAGGAGCTGCACAATGATCCTCTATTGCTACTTGTAGTGACTGCCAACAGCCTGATCTGAGACCTGGATTAGTCTGGCCTCTTGCCTCCTGTCTATGCCTCCAGACAGCAAGGTAGCTAAAGAGGCACATAAATGCAGTGCTTCAGTTGGCATTGGAGTCTACCCCACGCTGTCACCACCTCCTGTGTGGTATGGCTTGACTCAGTCCCCAGAGAGATGTACCAAGATATGCAAGAGTGACAAAATGCCAGCGATAAAGCCTTCCAACATCTCATATTATTGTAATTGGAAAAAAGAGTGGTTATACATTCCCTCAGTCCTGGATTTTCTTGTGGATGACATCAGGTTTTAAGGAGAAATGGATGCTCACATGACAACTCACACTCTTACCTTTCCACAACACAACCACGTGGATCCACATGTCCAGTCAAACCCCACATTCCTTCCTGTATTCCCTCCTGTCCCTGTACAGACACCAAGGCAAATAATAAATAAATCAGAAAAATCACAGGCAAAGGCCTCTCCCTTACCCCGTTTCCAAGGAGCATCTTCCCAGAAGAGTCAAAGGCTGAGGTTTCCCTTCAATATCTCTCTTCCTAGTGGTGCCTGTACCAAAGAGCCAACATTCCTCACTTCTCCTCTGTCTTCCACCCCCTTCTTAGAGAAAAACTCCATACATTACTGTAAAATGAGGACTAATGTTGCATAGAAGAAAAAATCAGAGGGCTAGCACACATGGACGCACATAATGAGTGACTTGTAAAGCCACTACAGAGTAGTCACAGGGACAGCCACAGTATAAAGATGTGTGTCTCACTTCACAGACCTCATGTGCTGATCTCACTGCAGCACACTGCTGGCCAGGACGTTGTCTCCAGCCCCTGCCAGCAGAGGTGAGGAACGGCAGGAAATCATGACAAACTGCCATGTCCCTGCTCTGTCCCTGTCCCTTCCTCCCTCACATCCAACCTGGAGCATCCTGGGGGAAGCCCCATCTGCTTCTCATTCCAGACCATGTCATGTCATAATTATTCCTAATTATGCCTCATTTAGCTTTGATGTGTACCAGATTGGGAAAGAAGCCCTGGTGAGAGCAAGCATCTTGGACGGCTGCAGCATCAAGGCGAGGTGAGAGGAAGTGTGAAGCAGAAATTAATGAGGGCGGATGCAGGGCCCCGCAGGTACAACCCTGCAGGGGAGGCGCAGTGCGGGGCTGGCAGCTCGGAGGGGCTGCAGCGCCCCGAGGGCCGGCCCTGCCCCGCTCCGCTCCTCCCGTACGGGCTGGCACCCGTCGCACCGTCTGCCGCCCGCAAGGTGGCGCCCGCCGCACCCGGTGGGAGCGCGGCTCGGCCCCTTCGCAGCACCGGGGCGGGCGTGAGTGCAGCGTCTTCCCCCGCCTTGGGGCAGAGGGGCTGCTGGTGTGTTCTGATGGAGGGATGGGCAGTACCGGCCCCTCCTGCCCCTCGACCGCTCACTGACCGGCTGCTCTCCCAGAAGGGAGGCTCGGAGTGTCCTTCTCCCCTGCGCCCACCCCAGGGTCCCACTAAGTCCCAAGTAGCCAGCAGGTCTGACGGCATAAGGTCATCCTGGTCCACTCCTCCACTGCAGGGGACCCACACAACAGGTCGCTACAAAATTCAAGCTGCGAAAGTAGCATTATCAAGACGCTGGTTAGGGGCACAACACTTTTCAGCTTCCTGATGTCAGCCTACATGACCGTTTTTTAATGGGTGCACTTGTACTGCAGGAAAGCTCCACTCCCTATTTTTCCACACAGCAGCATCGCCTGCAGATGCCCAGGTATGCACAGCACCCTCAGCTGACGCACCAGAAGACACGCTGAGTTCAAGGCAGCTGATCCTCAAACACAGGTGCTGGGAACCTCGTGGATCCACCTTGGACCCTGGCTGGCACTTCCTCATCCTTGTGCATTAGCCATAGGTGGAGACTGAAATGCTGCCTGCTAACATGCAGGGACCAGCAGCAAGTAAAACACAAGCAGGTCTAAAACCAGCAGGGATGCTGCTCAACATAGGTTCATTTGGAAGAGGCATTTGCTGCTCTTCACTTCTCCGGTGCCTGCTCTGTGTAAGAACAGTGAGGAATCCTGCTTTAAAGGCAACTGTATAACAACAGCATCACTGTGACCTAGTCAAAAAGACATTTTTGGGCAGAGGGAAATTAACCAGCTTGGGGACAAAACATGAAGAAGTGGCATCTTTACATGAACTGCTTACTTTCTGGAAAAAAAAAACAAGAACAAAAACTCAACTTCTTTTTTGCTTGGGTCTGAGCTCCTGCAAATAAAATGGCTGTTGGGAGAGCCAGTGCTCCACCGCATTCAGCAGCAAGCTGCATCTCTGAGCTGATGCAGGCATTGCATCTGCAGACATTGCGTCCGCAAAGCCATTAGCCCTCCCCTCTGCCTCTTTTTCCTCCTCAGAATCCACCTCAAGAAAACCCCACCAGGAAGGCAGGCTTGCCTGCAGCCTGTCCTTCTTCCAGCTCACGGCTCTTCAGTGCAGTGGGAGAGGGTCACATTCCAGAGGGAGGGAAGCAAAGCCACCTGCAATGCAAACAAACAGCTGCTGTGGGAAGAAGCCGGGCAATGAAGGAAGGATGATTTACTGACACAGGCTGAGCCAACATAAACACTTATGATACAGGTGTCTGTGCTCTAAGAGATTGCCTGACTTCATTCAACTGTTTTGTAAACCAATTTAGTTAAATCTGTGTAAAACCGGTGTTTAAAACAACCCCAAACAGTGTTTAAAAAGTCATTAGCAAAACATATCACCCTAAACCTAATACATATTATGAATACTTTCTTTTTCTGACAGGATATATCCTTTCTCTCTGTATTTCTTTTCCCCTCTGTTCTTTCCTTTAGAGGTTGTACATTCTTCTGTGCCATGTCTGTCCCTTTCTTCCTGTGCCGTACAAAAGTAGGGTTGTCTCCATTCAAAAGGGTGCAAGTCCACTTCTAGCATTTCTCACTACTGTGTAAAGTAGAGCTGGAGAGATGTTGGTTCATTTTTATAAAACCTTCAGTAAGATTCAACCTGAAACAATATTTTTAAGCAGATTTTAAGCAAAGTAGTTTGTGGTGGATCAAGCCAGACCCCTTTCATTCTTTCCAAACTGACCTCCCTTATAGTTTGTAGTTATTTAATCACTCTGAAAAGATGTTCTTATTTTTCATGCTCTCAGCAAGGTCACTTCTTTAAAAGCAATATTTGTATTTTTCAGTATTTGTAAGTCCTATTCCAAAATCACCTAAATCGAGTCTTTAGCTTTGTCAGAAATTAATCGTTTCAAAATCCCAAGATCTTTTTGCAAGCTTGCCCCAAATGCCCAATTATTTCCATCTCCTTCACCCAAGCCCCTTCATTTTTTAAACAAATGCATGATTGAGTTATAAAACAATAAAAATAATAAGACAATATTACTGTACTCCTAGCAGAAGTCACCAGCATGAGGATTAGCATAGGTCAAGTCTTCCCCAGACACATCCTCTTTCGTGATCTTTGTTTGATCCAGAGGAGGAGCTTTGGCAAGTGAAAACAATGCATTGAGGGTGTTGAGGAAGACTTCATGCATCAGGTGGGCAGCTCTGAAGAGTTAGGAAGGGCCTGGGAGGTGGGTACAGAAGCAAGGTTGGCTGATGCTGGTCTGCAGAGGTCATAGGAAGCACTTAATCTCTGAGCCAGCAGCATGACAGCTACAGGCTCTGGTTGAAAGGGCCCAGCAGTGCTGAGTTGGGATGCAGTAAGCTGGAGAATGCGCCTCTAACTGGGACTCTGGCTTGATGGGCAGAGGGACATCCACTGCCTGCTCCTACTGCAGTCAAACTGCCCACACAGGCAGTTTCTTGCCTAGAAAGCATGCTGGCCTCCTTCCCCATGCCACACAGCTCTGCTAGTTTATACTCTGGAAGATGGGCAGCCCCAGAACACACCCACATGGTAAGTCACTATTACAGAAGGGCACGCGGAACCCTCACGTTGCTGCCCTCTGAAGAGCACAGACCTCCACATGAGGAAACCAGTGTGCACACAACATGTCCTGGGAAAGGCTGTCACCCACATGCTCCCTGCTGTCCCAGATTCCTGCTCTTTATCAGTCCCAGAGCCCCTTTCCACTGCAAGATGAGGCTGCAGATTGGCTCTGGTGCCAGTGCAGGGGTTGGCTTGTAAAAGCTGTGCCAGTAAGGCTGCTCTGCTCCAAAGGACACATTCAGAGGAAGCCTTATGTACATTTGGCAGGGACCATAGTCCAGAACCATCCAGCCTGGTGACATCGCTGGAGGCCTCATAGGTAGACAGTCCAAGCCAGGATTTGTGATTGCTTACCTTGTCATCCATTTGGATACACTCCAAGTGTAGACAGGGATTTAGATGTACAGATTATTTGCCCTCATGGCACCAACACACAAACACAAGTACTAGGAAGATTAGAGACATTCCATCTGCTTAAACTGCTCCCCTTTTCCTGCCAGCGCTGATCACGGATAACCCTGATGATGAGGATTTAAGGCCCAGTGCCACTAACTGTGACTGGCACCAGGGTGATGACTGCATTTCCCATGGGACCAACCTCCTGGCTCCGTGCAGTCCATTTCTGCTCATCTCATTGCAGGATTAGTCTTATCTCTGCTGGTGGAGCAATATACCTCAGCCCCCAGCAGCGGTCCCCAGCAGCTCTTGTGCAAGGCACTGGACAAAACTGTAGCAAAAAGATGCTTCTTGCCTTTTTATTTGGCTGTTTAACCAAACTGAGATGATCTAGATCATGAGAAAAAAAAAAGCAGACAGCAGAAGGAACTACAGGAAATGTAGATCTTAGTTGTCCTCACATGATTGCATGATTGCAAGTTGTTATGCTAGTTTTATTCATACTTTGAAATGTCACCTCTTTGGGATGTGGCCAAAAATAGTTTTAGTTCATGCTGGAAAAATAGAGGCTTTGACCGAATGTATCTTTACTATGCTTTAACTAAACCATTTGTTATCAGTAATTACTACAAAACGAGAGACTCTCTGTTCAGCCCTGCATCTTTGGGAAGAAACAGAATAAGGAATTATGAGTTTGCAGTGCACTTACATAATGGTTTAGTCTCAAGCACGTTCCTTGGTGGTAGACAATTCTGTCACTAAGCTGTGAACTCAGAATGTGGTTTAGCACTTTTGGTTCCACGTGTCATTTGGACCCTGGGAGCAAAGCCTTCCATGACTTCAAGTGCACACTTTTGTCATGCAAGCATGTTCCATGGGCTCTGTGGGAATTTCAACAATGCTGAATCCATCAAAACCTTTTTCCTAGCCCGTTACAGTCTCCTAACCAAATAATGACTTAGCTCAGCCTGACTCTGTTTGAGAGCACAGATAAGAACACAGCAGAAACTAATCTCCCTGGGAGACAGCCACACATATATGCTGTGCTATTGCACTCTTAAGCCTTTCAGCAGTGCACGCATTGGGGTCTGGTACTGTTCCCCTCTCACCCTTCTCCTGGAGTGGGCCAATTGCTGTAGATGGTGGGGAATTAGTGATGATGGTTGATGAGTGGTTTAGGGCATATGTTCCCACGCTACCAAAGACTAGCAACTTGAATCATAGGAACCCCTTCTTTTTATTCTTCTCTCTTTCTGCAGTAAGCCCAACACCCATTATGACTGATCATTATTTATCTGCTCTATTGTGATACCATCTCAGTATCTCAGCTAGGAGATCCAGCTCCCATTCTTATTCTTGGCGAGTAAATGTAGTAACCCTGTGCATTCTCTACTGCTTTTTGTCCTAGCTTATTCTTTTGATGGGTCAGAGGATGCTTTCAGTGCTGTCCAAACCCCTGCTGTATTCAAATAAATTGCCTTTTTCTTTTTTTAATCTTCTAGAAAAAACTGTTTGCACTCTAGGGCTGACAGCTATTCCCACACACTCAAAAGCCACAAAACACAAACAAACTAAATCCTCTGCAGTCAGCTTAGCAGGTAAAAGCAAAGGTACCCAGAGCTGTGCTTGTAGAGGGGCATAGGAAGAGTGGAGGGAAGCAGTGAGTAGGGGATGTGCTCATAATGATGCTTATCTGAAGTGCAGCCCCTGAATGCAGAGGGGATGTACCATGATGACCACCAACATAAGACCCTTTTCTAGGCTTTTCACAAAAGTTTTCATGAGACAATCACCTGTGAGTTACCTGTGGACCATAAGGGAAGAGCTATAGTGGGACACGCATTGTTTAGATGGAACTGCGGGGCTTGTTAGTGGAATGGATTACATGAGGAAACAGGCAGCTGCACTGCATGGTGAGGACCATCTCTAAAGCTCAGTGCTTAACTGCTCCTAAATCTCTTCTTTCATTTGTTGTGTTATTCAACAACTGAGACTCTAATAAATAGGTACACTCAGCTCTATGCAATGAAGCAAAGAGGCTGGGCCTTTAGGTTTCACAGCAGAGGCTGTAAGGCACTGAAACTGCAGAGATGGAAATCGTTGCTGTGAAAGCACATTTCATCACTTTCTTTCCATGAGTGGAAATCCTTACACCTCCTGCCTCCTCACCCCCAATACCCTAAACGACATTCAACTGCATTGTGTAACAGGGAAAAACTTCATCTGCAAGACAGGTCCACAGTGGCAGGGCATCTTCCTCACACTTAGGGAGAGCTTTTGGGCACAGGCAAAGGAACTTTACATCACACAAAGCAAATTGCTGTTTCTGAGTTAGATTGTCATAGAAATCTGACGCCTCAAATAACAGAGATAAGGAATAAGAGGGATGGATGGCAGAGAGACGGTCAGTTGAGATGAGAGAACAACTGTGTGCGTTGTTTTTTGTTTGGGTTTTGAAGAATAAGAACATTGCGCTTCCGGCATACGATGCACAGTAAATCCTGAAAGGCCAAACAGAGGAAAAAGGGGAAAAGTCCCTGAAAACCTTCAATACATTATTGAAATATGAAAAGGTTTTGTTTCCATGGCAACAGGTCCTATGGTGCTTCTGTTGGAGCAATCTACCAGAGAAAGAGGACTTTCCCTGTTAGGAATGCTGGTGAAGTGAAAGATAACTACAGCAAACCCTTCTCTCAACTGGGTGCATTTGCAAATATTCTACTCGATGTATGTAAGTGCTCAGATGTTACATAGCTCCCAGAAATTGGTGTCTCATAGATGACAGAGAGTGAGCTCCTGGGCATGTGTAGGTGACTGTCACAGGCCAAATGCCTGTGGAGGTTTGAGTGTCTTGTGGGTTATTGCCCTTTCATCATGCTTCTTCAGTGTATGAATATGACCTGCAGTGTCAAGAGAGAAACTTAAGAGTTAAAATCCTTCCTGACTGCAGATTTTAGACTATGAAGTTGCAATTCTCTTCCCAGATAAGAGGACTTTATTCTCATCTGTCTCCTTCCATTGCCTGCATACATATATGTCAAAGCTGAGGTGCTCCATGGCAGATGTTTTGCCACAGCATCAGGGCATGAAATAATTCAAGAGAAAAAAGGAATATGAAACAGGAGAGGACCTTATGAGATACAGAAGATATTGACACAAGAAGAACTGGAACAGGACTCCAAGCATGGCTTTCATCCTCTTGCAAACAGCATCATTAGATCATCACTTACTAAAAATAATCATCTTTAATACTGAAACTATCTGTCTAGGGTATGGTCATGCTCAGAAGCCCAAAGAGAGCTTGTCACACATTTTATAAAGAAACTTCTTTTTTCCAAAGGACTTAAAATCCAAGCAGGTAAGAGGAAGATTTAGATATCTGTATTTTGCAGATGGGAAGGAGGGATGAAGTGTAAGAGGTTAAAACACCTTGTCTAAAGTTACACTGAAAGTTTGACAGAAGTGATTGAACCTACAGCTCCTGGCCTCCATCCAAACATTTAATAATACATATATCTGCAGAGCCACATTTCCAGTTGAAGAACTCAGCAGACGCAGCTCAGCTGCTGGGACACAGCATAATCATACAAGTGCAATAAATAAAGGTAGTACAACAGCTCCATGGCCATGGGGATGTGACAGACACTCCTCTGCCTACCATGGTTTCAACAAAGGTATTTTCTTCCCAAACTAGAAAGAGCACCAATTAAACAAAATAAAAAATAACCCAGCATGCTTCAGCCGTAATAGCATATTACATAGAGGAAGCAGGAGAGTATTTATCAGCTGGAAGATATCTCCACACTGATCAGCTGCAGTATGGTCACTTACAGCAGCAAAAACCCACCCTCTCCTGTATTTTAAGGGCCAGACTCCGAGAGGACATGCTAGGCAAATTTTCTGTTGGACAGGTCTATCTGCTGTGCTTCCTCTCCTTCTTGCTTCCACCTGGCTAACTTTTGGGAGAGGAAACATGGGGAGGAGGCAAGTGGAGACTGAAGTGTGCCAATAGCTAGAGAAAATAAGTACATGCGCTCTCAGGTACCAGTGCCAGGATCATCAGCAGCAGGCAAATGTTTCAAAACTGTGCTCCACATGAGCAATCTTAGCACCCCTGCATCCTGAAGGGAAAAACATGCATAGGTGTTAGGGCCTGCACAGCAGTTTCCTTTCTTTTCTCTGGGGAGGGAGCTGGCAGCAAATGTCAATCACAGCCTGAAGCTGGCAAAGCCCTTCTAGAAAGCAGACCAGGCAAAGACCAATGGCCATAGACAACATCCTCCCATTGCTCTCTCCAGCTTTACATTGTAACGCTTCCCCTCAGTGCTACAGGCTGGCATCTAGCCCTTCTTTCATCTCACATAGTCAAGAGCCATTCACTCAACCCTGACAAACCATAAGAGCAAAACCCATGTAGCATCTTCTCCATTCTGGTTTCATGTTCTGCTCCAGTCGCCTACCATGGATTTCTCTTGTATACTCTCAGAACGCACAAAATCTAGACATCCACATCTGTGTGTGCACAAGACTCTGGCCTCCTTCAGCCTCATATCACTATAGTCATTAAGGATAGCATAATATTACCTACCACATTACCAAAGAGGTAGATTTCTTTCTCTGATCAGGCACCAGAACAGCACGGTGGCCATTTGAAAAGGTGCAGATTTTGAGCCAACCATGTCTTTTTAATTTCTTTTCCTTGCAATATCCTCCATGCAGAGTCAGAGAAAACCTGCAGGGTTTTTCTGCAAGGCTCCTCTGCAGCTCTCTGCAAAGCTGCAGGAAGGTGATCCTGGACAAGCATTTTCAGTAGCCCTTAGAGGTATGGCAGTGACACAGGGACAGTCACAGCAAGACATAGTGCAGGACTCAAAGAGAACACAGAGACTCAACAAATGCAAAAGGACTGAATATTCCACAAATAACACAAATATGATGTAAGTGATCTGCCTCACAGCTCACCTCAGATCTCCACATTAAGGTATAGGAATTGCATCCTCCTGGGCCCAACTCAGGAAGTTCACTTTAGAGTTCAAGGTGCAGGACCCTAGAGCACAGGAGAAACAGCAGCTGGAATGCTCCCTGAGGAGCAGGGGAGCATGACTTCCCTGTGAACACACCCAAGGCATGCAGTCTTTCCTAACCCGACACCGAAGGCATCCCAACTGGCTGGCTTCAAGTTAACATAGCACTGTGATTCTCATCTGCCCAGTACTAAATTATTCCTTCCTATTACCCCTTTTCCCTGCAAAAGTTAGAGAAGCATACGGGCCATCTGAATATTTGGTGGCTTTACATAGCCCACAGGCTGCTCTAAGTGCAGAACTGGTACTTTATGTCCAGCTCACACTAGTGATGCGCCCTACACTGGAGAACATATGAGGAATGGGAGTCAATGTACAGCCTTGCACACAGCCTGCGCTAAGGGAAAAAGGGTTTTCATTAGCTCCTTTCTGCTAGAGGAGCTGCACCCCTCCCATAATCATCTGTCCTAGTACAAGCTAATAAGTGGGTAGAGATCTTAGTGCCTTCTGTGAGGACACCCCACCCACAGATGTGTACCTAGATAAAGCACCAATAGATTATGGACCTGAGGCAGAAAATCATTCCTAAAGCTCAATTTGCAAGATAATTTATAGCACCTGCTTCTGAATTCAGACAAGAGCAATGCTGCAGCCTTTCTAAGCTGCTGCTCTTTTTGCATGGTTGTCACCATCTTCTGGCTGTTCTGGAAGCTTCTATGAAAGGGAAATGCATTAAGGGACCTCAGGTTGGCTATTAGCAGACACTTGTCCAGATTGCAATAGAGATCATAGCTTGTTTGGTTGCCCGCAGTCCCAGAAGACGAGTGAAAAACTGAAACAGTGTGACAGAAATGGTATTCCTGTTGCTACCTGACAGTGCTGAAATGATCAGTAGACAGGTGTAGGAGGCAAAACAGGGCACCATAGTCTCTCCGGTCTCACACTAGTAATCATAGTAGAAATGGCATTAATGTGTCAAGGAAAAGTGGCTCAAATGTGTTTTTCCTGTGTCATAATCTCAAGACAGGAAATTTTCTTTGTGAACCTGCCATACATTGCCAGTGTGCACCAGGACACCCTATTCGTTAAGTCACAAAATCTTTCAAGCCTTAGTGGTGTGGTGTGGGGTTATACTCCCCCCTTGCCTAAACCTGGCTGACTGAGGCACAGGTTAGCATCTCTCCTTTGCAGCATATGCCTGTCTCTCTTGCTCTTTCTCCTGTACACTTCTTCCTCAACCATAACACAGCTGCCAACTCCCTGTGAAAACTCAGTTTCTCACCTGCAGTTGGACCCCAGTTCCTACTGACAAAAGGTAGGGAGCAAGGTGCTATTCCCCTTCAAATATGATAAACCCCAGGTTATCTGTCTGGTCATACCTGGTACCCATTCAGAAGAGAGACAAACAGAGAAGTAATACAGCATGCCATGTTAAACACACTTTCAGAACCTGACACCTTTAACTTGGATATCATTAAGTGTAGGGTGAATTGTCCTTTTGAGTTCTGCGTATCCATGGCTTGGACACTGGATTTACAGAAGATGTGTCCCCCTTTCTTCAGTAAAGGACTGGCTTAACCTCTCTGATGCACAAGGATAACACAGGCCCTGCCATGTGGGCTGAGGCATGCTGAGGTAAGCTGTGGTTCACACCAGGATTCAAGCTGTGCCTGAGCCACTCAGGCAGAGCTGCCCAGTGCTGGCTCTCCTGTGGTCAGCGCCTCCTGCCAGGGAAGGAGCTGAGAGAGACAGCAGCAACTGCTGCCATGCTGCAGGACACTCCTCATGGTGCTCCTGCTGCCATTGGCCTTCCCTCCAAGAGCCCATCTGCTCCTCTTCCTCCCCCCCCATCTTATGCAAAGCAGCTCATTAGTCCTATTAGCAGCCAAGCACCATCTCTGATTGTTCATCAGTGATTACTTTGTCGCCCTCCCTCACTCCTGTTGAGCCTCATTAGTGCTGGTAGGAAGCAAGGGAGCTGTTGGGATATTTATAGGAAGGATGGGGTGTCCTTTACACTTTATTGCTGTCTAATATCCTGTCTTCACTCACCACATGTCTCCTTACCCCAGATCTCCCCAGAAGCCTCCTCTAAATATGGTTGTTATCTAGGGGGTACACTGAGACTGTGAAGGACTAGACTGGTGGTTTGGAGAAAAGGAAATGAGAAATGCAAGCTGAGATATCTGTAGCAGCCCA
Source organism: Myiopsitta monachus (assembly GCA_017639245.1). NCBI lineage: Eukaryota > Metazoa > Chordata > Aves > Psittaciformes > Psittacidae > Myiopsitta > Myiopsitta monachus. The sequence goes on from CM029920.1 coordinate 63,924,758, forward strand.
CAGATGAATGCAAAGAGATCATCATGTGCACACATCCATCTTGGGGATGTATGTGCCCCAGCTTCAAGCATGGCAACCTGCACATGCGGTACTGTGTCAGAGACTGGATGTGAATGTGCCTTTGTGCAGGACATCCACCTCCCTGTCTGTAAGCTGATGGAGAGCTCTACCATGCTCCCAAGAGTCCCATATGGAGTGACACCCTCGGTTACTTACAAGAATATTCTTCTATCTGCACTTCATCATGAAAGCAACTAGACAAAGACTAATCATTCATTCTAATACAGGGGAGAATAATCGTTCTGACAGCAGGAAATACTCAGCTTCTCTGGGAGGAGAAGAGAAAGTGTGGGGAGGAAGAGAAGGCTGAAGAAAAAACACAGAACAAGTAGAGGAGGAGGAAGGAGGAACAAAATCCTAAATCAGTTACTTCGTACAGACACCTTTATGACTTCATAAATGGAATATGCTTAGTGTCAGCAATCTGTGCCTTACAGCATCATGAGGATACTTCTCCCTAGTCAAAGCCACAGGCCCCATTTGTGCCAGCAGTCAAACAGGGTGACATTTTAATACCGCTTTTCATCTCAAGATTGCATCTTCCTTCCAAAGGGTCCCAAGGAGTTTTTAGAACCTTTCCAGACACATAATTCATGTCTTGCAGCACCGAAATGGAGCCTGTTCCTGAGAAGGATGAGCCAGCTCCACCACTGTGCAGGAGTTTTGCACAGAAACTAATGACAGCTCCTGTGTCCCTCTGAAACCATGCAGTACGCATGTGCATGAGGAGGGGGATTTCAAGGTAGCAGAATGCAACTGCTAAGTGTGGAAGCTGGCCAGGAGCTGCAGCCAATTCCTCAGCTAATATGCAGGTTAACACTGGGGAGCTGTAAGAAACAGCACTGGTGATTCAGAGCGTGACAATCCTCCCTCCATTTCCCTGGTGGATCACACCCCCACAGGTGGTCAGTCCTCTTTGTGTCTGGGGATAGCTCTTGAAAGAGGCTGCAAGCCAATGTTCTGACATGAGTAGTTGTTCCGGATCAATCACCAAAATGTAGGGTATTGTTCCAAGTGTATTGGACAAAATCCAATCTCATGAAATGGTATCACACACTTCCAAATCCCTCTTTTGAGTTTCAACCAATTCCTACTATTTTCCTTTCCCCTTCATAATGGTGCCTTGCTGGGAACAGAGCTGTCTCTGTTCCCACTCTGCTTCTCCCCTGCTCTCCGCATGCCCACTCCTTGCCCCAGACTTGCATGGGTGAAATGGTTTTCCTCCTGGAGGCAGTGTACATACCAGTCTGTGTTACCCTCAGAGCTGTCCTCCCCCATGTCCTACCCCCAATGAAGAGTCATCCTTGCTCCCCATGGAGGTTGGTGCTGGCTGACAGACATGAGGCAGGGTTGGCCTTCACTCTCTGGGAAGTGCTGCTCACCTTTGTCTTGTAGATCTCACAGAGAATCACAATCATCAACAGAATATGAGCAAGGGCCATGTGAGACTTGAGCAGAGCCCTGTATCCCATAAATCCATCAGGAACAGAACCTTCCCTTCCTCAGCCACTGGAGTGCTGCAACAGCAACCTAACGTTGTTGGGGAATGTCTGCCCTCCTACACATGCAGAGACTCCTCCCTCTGGCTCTCCAAGTAGCAGGAGCAGAGCTTTTCCTGCCCTCTGCAGCTGCAGGCCATCATGCATACAGTATTATGTTTGTATATCTCCTCCACCTTCTTTATTGCTGCATCCCTTCACTTTCACCTAACTTAATTGACTGCTCTGGTTATGAAGAATCATGGTTTCCAGGCATCATGAGTAATACTTAGCATGATATTGCCATTTTCACATCCCAGAGCTGTGCAAACATTAACTAACGCTAACTCTAATTAGCTACAACTCACTGGAAAGTAGGTAAGCTTAATATTAGCCCCATATTTTAGCTGATGACGCTAAGACACAGAAGGCCCAAGTTACTTGTCTCCAGTGTGGAGCTGAGTTCAGCAAAAGGACCTGGATGAAAATGAGCAAATATGTTTTCTAGGCTGTTTCACCATCCTGAGAGATACCCTGGCCTCCCACAAAACATACATTTGCCCCAGCCATAACTTACGAGCTGAGGACAGGTTGTCTCAGTCTGCTATGCCACAGCCCCCTTGTAAGTGCCTGTGCGATGCTCAAGCAGTTTAGAACCCCTTCCCTTCCCCTGGGAGGCTAATGGTGCCTTCACCTGCTGCTGTCTCCCCCAGAGCATCCAACTGGCACACACAATGCCACCGGGCCCCAAGAAGCTTTCCGACAACCACAGCCAAGCAATACTAGGACCCAGGCTTCCCCCTTTCTCCCATTTTCCTATCTGAAAGATGTTGGATGAAATACCATAAGTCTGTACTGACCATGCTAGAAGGCATATTATGGGTGGAAAGTGATGCTCTGAAGTCCTACCATGGTCCAGTTAGCAGTTGCTGGAGAATATGCAGTTTCTAAATGCTTTGTTTAAACAAAGCATGGCTTTTGTGAGGGGACATTTCAGTTTTAGATACTACAAGTCACTGCTGTGTTATTCTGTCCCCAGAAACTGCCTGTGCTTTCTTTTCTTTCTTTCTTGATTGTTCTTCTCCACTAAAATCCAAAGCTGTCTTTTGCAGTTGAGAATCAGGAAAAATCTTCCCTTCTTCCTTCATTCTTGCTCTTCTGATTCATAGTAGATTTTTTCAGCAAGGTCATCAGAAATACTGACTGGAATGTTGGCTCACAAGACAACTGCTAACTCAGGCAGTTAGTCTGCCTCAGAATCCCCCCAAGCCACTTCTATTAGCAGTAGCCCTCACCTTCACTCCTCCCTGTGTCATCACACTCTTCTACCTGCTCTGCTGCACTACCTTGCTACCCAGAGGTGGCTGCATTTCCCTTGAGGATGCAACTATTGGGGTTTCCTTCACGGCATTGCTTGCAAGGGAGCCTGAGCTTCTAGCTGAGCGGTCACCACATTTGCAGAACAAGAAGTCAGGATCTCTCTCTTGCAAAAACACCATGGAAGTTTCTCTGCTTAGTGTTGTATTTACAAGGACAGAAAAGGTTGGAGAAGTATCACAGCTATTGATGAAAATAGTTTTGTCCAGTAGTAGGATTGGACAAGAAGTGTCAAAGGTAGCACTGACCAAATTTGATGATTCTTGAGTGGAACAAGATGCCACTCTGCAGGCTTCTTTCTTTGTATCATTTTGATACCATATAAATCTGGGGTGCACTCGGGTCTGGCGAGCAGTAGGCAGCTCAGGTCCCTGCTCCGCAGGAGGGCAGAGTGGAGTGAGATTGGGCATGGAGAAGGTCAGTTATAATGGCCAGAGGAATGGAGCAGCCAGCCTGGGAGGATAGACCAAAATGGCTGGTGTCCTTGCTTTGGAGGATGTTGGCAAGCTTTACAGTCACCAAGGCCATAGGACATTGATAGCTGGGCTGCTGGGACCATTGCTCTGACTTGGTGGGTCATTACATTTTAGGTCCCACTGGTATCATGCATAGCGGGTGTTCTTTCACACAAGCCCAGCCAGTACAGACACATATCACACAAATGAAAACCTGTGACTGTCCCAGGGTTTTTGGGTTTGCTTATTTTCATCCTGGTCCTTTTGATGAACTCAGCACCAGCGACCCTTCACCTCCAACCCAGTCACATGTCAGTGTATGCAGTAGGCAGACAGTGGGACAGGCAGGACTCAGGCACCCTCTAAACACTGGCTCTTTACACAGCCACAAAACTGTTGCAGTGCTATCTATGGCTGTAGCCTTGCACAGCAGGAGTTCCGCTTGAAGTCATCAGGGCTGTAGAGGAGCAGAAGGAATAAAGAAACCATTTTGCATTCAAGTGATGAGCATGCATCCCCACTATCTGACAGAAAAAGTGAGTAGGGACTTCCCTCATGTTATCTGAGCAACCTGAGGTGCTTAGAGACAGAGGGGAGGATAAAATTGCAGTCACTTCCAGTCTCCCTGGGAAGATGAGCATTGCACCTAGCCAGTAGCTGTCTGCCAACTGGGATGAAGGCTTTTCTTCTCCTTATTGCTATAGCCCAACCCTCTTTTCCTCAGTAGATATATTTAATAAGCAGTGTTCAGTCTGACAGCTGTCTTGCAGCTCACACATGAGTTCGAGCCAGAGTTTACAGAGAAATGAAGGAAGAACATATATAATCTCTAGAATTTCTCCTTCCTCATTCACAGCCTGCCTTCTCAATATTTCCAACTCACCTTTGCCTCAGGACTATAGCCATGCATCAGCACTTGTTCATTCAACATATAGTTTCGGGTGACAGCAGACATCATATGTGGGAACAGGTGGTGGAGAAAGAAAGAAGCAGGGGAGAAAAAATAATCCCTCCTTCAGTTACATTCTGTATGGAGAGGGAAGCAATGTCAAATTGAGGAGCTTGAAGAATTAATTCAACCACAGGCTTTGGAGAACACACCTACCTTCATGGGACTGCATCTGAATATTCCATATTATTCATGCAGAACATCTTTTAGGGTTTATCGTACTTCAACTCCCTTGCTAGGAGCTGGGCTGCTCTGCTGTTGCACAAATCTCAACTTATGCAGGAGAGTTCAATGAGAGACCTAATTGGCAGATGATTTTATTCTAAACCACTGATTTCATTCACAGTCATTCTTTCATGCCCACGTGTTCTCAGGCACCAACAGGTGACTATGTGCTCGAGCTAGGACTCCTTGCAAAGACAGGGAGACAAGGGACATGAGCTAATGACCCATCACAACTCCAGAGTTTCTCTTAGGCAGGTGGCCACAGGTTGGTTTTGGAGCTGCCTTTTGCTCACTTTAAGGGTTCACAGTGGTTGTGATTTTTTTGTCTCCCCACCCTGGTCTACCTCTCAGAAGTATTAGGAAACATTGTTGATTTACTCATTCTCTTTAGTCTCCTTACCATCTTTAGTGGCTTCAGGCTTGTCCTTTATCTTACCTCTTAATGGCTTCAGTCTGTCTTTTGCTTTATTCCCAATCTGGGTATATTTTGAGCAGCTGCAAGATGTGCTGTGATCTTGATAATCTTCTAGCTTAGGTGTCACCAACGGCTGTCATTCCTGTCCTTCTGCCACGTCCTCTGGTGCTGTTCATGCCCATCCATTCCGCTCTCAACGTTTCTGTTAGATCTCTACGATATCTTTGGCTAAGGCATAGTCCCAGCCCACACACCTTCCATCACTATGCATGAAAGATCCTATCACAGAGGACAGACAATTTAAATGCATGGCATATTTAGCAAAAAAAGCTGTTTCACTCATTGGTGATTTTTGTGTCTGTAAGAAGCATGTTTTTACTGCACAGTAACTTGGTACAGAGAGTTTGTCAACAGGGCTTCAGTCACCACCAAGAGACATGTGGGTGTATAGAAAACTTGTCCCTTGGTTGACCACTGTCCATCTGGACTATAGACCGGTGTAACTAAGCAGTGGAAAGGGGAGAAATTTACATTTGAGCAAGTAAAAAAAAACTAAATCTGAGAGGTAGATTTTTGCTTCTCTCTTTTGTAATGCTATCTGTTTGAAGATGATTACCTGGTGGAAAAGCTGGGCTGAGCTCTGGCAGAGGGAATAGCTCCCTAGTCAGTCTGGGAAAGGTTTCTGGTGAGCTCAATTTCCCAGCTCTGCACCATGGTAGCCATTTGCCATTCAGCTCCCCTGGGCTCAGGCAGAGCCCTGTTCCCCAGAGTGGTGGTCCACTGGACATCCAGTAGCTTCTCCTTACAGATAAATTCAGGATCCTGCTGGGAGGGACTGTGTGAGGTGCAGATTTACTGACGTACTTGGGTGCCCAGGAGTTTCTGAAGATCCCACTGTCAGGCATCTACATACTGTTGTAAGCCTTCTCCCTAGGACTAAGGGATTTACCCTGCACACATAAGAAGCTGAGACCAGGACTGAGGTCACCACAGCTTCTTTCCGGTCCTAGACTCCATCCAATAGCTGAAACTGCTCTGTGGGGTCTTCCTTGGCGTAGCCATGGCAGCGCAGAGATAAGACCACTCACTTCAGGAAAGATGGTTTTATTCCTCCGTCCCTTAGGGTAGGCGCCTAAAATACCAGGACATTTGGGCCATATTTACTTGTGTCAGATTTGGGTCCTAAAGCCTTTAGTACAGTCTCACATTGATGTTGGCAACACCTCACCAGAGCTGCCATGTGCAGCATGCAGTTCTCCTCCCCAAACATAGAGGTAAGTGGGCTCAGCCCCCAGCAGCTCCTAACAGCTCAAAATACAGTAGCAGAGCTGGACTGAAACCAGTGGCAGTTTCATGCAACAGATTTTCAGGGATGATATCAGATGCGGAAGTTGTGGTTTACCATTAGCAGAAGAGATTGCTTATATTGTAGGAGAGAAAAAATGTGGGGTCTGTGGTCTTGTTTTTTCTTCAGTGCCTGACAGCTAGTGTTAAAGTTACGGTGTGTGTAACCAGTGAGGTGGGGTAAGTCAGATCACTGACCCTGTCTGAGTAAGGTCTAAATGACCTCCTGAGTTCTTCCAACCTAAATCTATGCTTTTGGCCCTGAATACAGAGTCCATTTTCAGTTCTGGAAGAACTGCACTGTGAATACCAGGTTCTGAATTTATCTCGTGTATGGGAAAGTGATTTCTTTCTTTCATTGCAGCAGTAATCCCTAAAAAAACCTGTAAAATATCTTAAAATACCTGTTAACCTGGAAGACACATAATGGAACACACATGAATAAAAGAGCTTAGATTTACAAACAAAAATAAATGAAAACCAGCAGTACCCAGCAACATAAAGTGGGTTTGAAGGTTTTAATAGAGTTGAGAATGAGTTAGCTCCCTTGTGATCAGTAGAGTAACAGGCAGTGGCTGAAATGGCTCAAATAAAATGCAGCTGTTTTGGAGGCAGCGAGCCTTTACTTCTCCAACAGCCACTCTCTCCATTTACCATCTCTGAGAGAAAATGTCTGGATTTTCTGTAGGTAAGAAGAAGGAGGAACATTAGCAAACAGAAGACGCACCTGAAAAGGCTGAAATAATTACAATTAAGGCTAAGATCTCATGGGAAACACAGCAATGAAGAACTGGCTTTACCTTGACTGTCCTAACCTCTGTCAGTGTATGAGGAGTTTTGGTGGGTATCCTGCTCTGTAGAGGACTAAATCAGACCTGTGATGGCATTGAGATTGCTGCCTGGTCATCACAGGCAGTCACACAAGAGATACTTAGGATGCTTCTAACAAACTGTCACAAAATTAAGACCAATAACATGCCACCACTGTAATGTGGCATTGGAAGAGGCTAGACGGAGCAGTGCTGTCATTGTTGTGGACCTCTCCATTAAAAGGGAATTTGTTAAGCTAAATTCCCAGGTCATCCTAGAAGGCAGCATCCCTGCTCATGCAAGGAAGAGGTAAAAACAGTTCAGACATCTAGCAGGAAAATTAATAAGTGTGGAGGAATGGCTCAATGAGCAAAAGCATGTTAGCATGACTGAGCTACTCACGTCAGATGAGTTAGCAAGAGTAAGGATTCAAGTTGTATAGGCCTCTGACTAGGCCGCTTAAAGCTGCTGACACAGCTGCTGATGAAGTAAGGCTAGAGCAACCTTGGGCATATATACAATGTTACACTATAATACAATGTGGTAGTCAGTAAGACAGGATCTTGAGTAGGGCAGACACCGCAGGAAATGTTGAAACTATCTACTCTTGTAACTATAGTGGTTGAATCGCTTATTGTTGTAATAACCAATGACTAAACCATTGCTGACACTTGGCTAAAAGATGTATCCAATTAGGTATTTGCTGAATGCTTTAGTGTTTCTGAGACCGCTAGCTAATCTACAACCAACAATGAGCTCGCTTTTGTACTATGTATGAGGCTAATTAAAATGAGTATAATAGTTGGTGTTGTACTAATAAAATTTGAGGTTTGTCGATCACTCGTATCGAGTGCTTCATTTCTCCTGCCGATTCGCAACAAATAAGTTCAGCAAATGTGTTGAACATGTGAGAAGGACACATCAAAGGTACCTGAAGCTCTACCACCACTCTGTGATCTGCATCCTGTCCTGAGCTATGACTGCCTCCAGTGATGTAGAGAAAGGTAGAAAAGAAACAAAAGGCAGAGGACTGGACAGAGTAAAGTTGAAGTCCTGACAATTTCAGAAACATTGAACTATAAGCCTGACACAAGATAAATATAATGGAAGCAAACAGAGATTGAGTTTCCTTCCAAATCCATTTGACAAGCCAATGCAATGGATAGTTAAGTACTCATATTTCGGAGTTATTTACTCTCTTTAGAAAACCACCTATTTAGTTACATATATATTTACCAAGCTTCTAATGTAATATACTGCTGAGTGGGGTTCAAATATTTCTGTTGTGAAAGCAGCGTTAGAAACAGAGATAAACAGAACTGGAACAAGTCTGGATACCTTGCCAAAGACCCAGACAGCAAGACATGTTTTCAGCACATTAAGATCAGAGTATTGCTTGCAGATGCAGCTGCTTTCAGTGATCCATCCCCACCTTGGTTACAGAGCACATGTCATCCAGTTGTGGAGAAATGTTATGGCACCCACAGCTCCAGAGTCCACACAGATTCATCCCAAAAGCATGTTGCAAATGGTGTCTCCAGCTCTGAAGCAGTGACCGGTAGGATGGCAGCAGTGCCACACAGGCTGGCAGGGTGTTGTGCATTGTAGGACAAAAAGCTCTTGGACAATGGAAAGGGAACAAACTCTTCCTTGAACAACAGACAATGAGCTTCTCAATACCTATGCAGAACAGGGCAGCTCTGCTTTTACACTTCACTTGGAGACTATGATACAACACCTGGAAATGAAAGCCAGGCACACTTGACATTCCAGGAAGAATTCTCTCTTTCAAAAGTGTACATAGCCTGCTATGCTAACTGCACTTTCACTTGGTCTGATGTTGCAATTTAAATATCTCAAAATGGGTTAAGAATTGGGGCAGGGGAAGAGAATGACAGACCTGTCTCCAGCTGGTTTCTCCCACCTTTGGCAGCGCCCAAAACTGCAGGACTCTAATCTGAATTGCTAGACTTTGCTCCCCAGGCCTTCCCAAACTGCATAGGAACAGCCAAATATCATTGCAGATAAGCAGCATGTAGCCATCTCATCTGGAATTTGTCAGAGGAACTAGAATTAACCTTTGTTGCACTGAAAAACCACAAGGGTCACTTTTTACATCTTTTCTGGAACTGCTGTAGCCCAAGCATAAGTGATCCACTACATGTCCAACATCGGGTGTCTACCCACTTTGTTTTCCTTGAAAGCTCCATGTCCATGATCCACACTGATCAGGGCAGATCTGCCTCAATTACATACACAAAAATAACTCACAAAGGTGCAGTTCAGGGACAGGGGCACTGGAGGTTTCAAAACATCTGAGGCCACAGATGTGTACAGAGAAAAATGCTGAGAAGAACTTGAACAAAATATTCGCAGAGTCTAAATGGGGTTTTAGTCTCTGTTTTAGGGGCTGGAATGGGAAGAATGAGAAAGAGAAAGTACACCCATTTTGGTTTTGATATCATCTCAAGGTGTGTAGTGTATGTCAAGGCTGGGATAGATTGAGGTTTATTGCAGCTCTCATGTACTTAATGACCAGGTGCAGAGAAAAAATAATGTTACAAGGGGATTCTCTGCTGCCTGTGGATTTTGTCCTTTGGATTATCAGACCTCTCTGAAAAATGAAAAGAAAAAGAAATCTAAAAGGGATTGGACACCAAAGCTGAGCAGGGAGAGATTCTTGAATCAAATGAAGTACTCCCTTCATATTTGCACCACAGACTGTTGCTCTGTTTGGAAGTTCATCTGGGCAAGGAGAGGAAGCTCCATTCCAGAGAGGATTCCAGTATTTTTAGTTATGTTGGGGGGGGGGGGGGGGGTGGGGAGGGTTTGCCCCAGTGTGGAACAAACCTCCAGTTTTCACAGGAGGATATGTCTTCCTAGCTTTGGGCAGGCCAACCAATGGACTGCCAATAGACCAAGGAAGCCTGTATCTGTGCAAGTTAAAGGGGATTTGCCACTCAGATAGGCTAAGGAGGAGACAGGGATGTTTCCCAGAGTAGCCAGGAAACATACAGGCTGTGAGCCTCACCTGTCAGGAATCCTCCATCAGGATGCCCATTGAGATCAAACTTCCTCCAAATTGGAAGATCCTGAAAGCAGAAAGAACAGTCTGGATTCTTCCAGCCATCCCCAGATGGGAGGCTCTCACCAACTGTTAGCAATATCCCGCCAGGCCCTATCTCTGAACACACAGCAGGACTTTTTGAGTTGTGCAAGGAGCTACTGAGTGGAGAAGCCTCATAACCCAGCCCACTGAAATTCACGGAGGACCTTCCAGGCTGTTGGGGGTCCAGTTCATGCCCAGCTGAATGTTCTCTCTGACACGGGAAGCTGGTTTAATCCTGTTTCAAATGGCTCGAGCATCTGAGTGTCTCTGCTTGTCCATTTATATGACCCATATTCTAACAGTGGTCAAGGGATTCAGACAGCGTTACGAACTGCAGTAAAATTTAAAGGCCTCCCTACCCTCAGCCTCTCCATGGCCATGAGTGCTCTATAAAATCCTAGATAGATTAAATTAAACAGTGTGAGGAACAAGTTAATTGGTGGTGTCACCCAGACTGCTACATCTCATCGTTTAATTAACCAGTAAATCACCACAAGCGGCAGTGTTGTCCCTTGTAATATTAGTAATAGATAAGGAAAAGTTGCCTTGAGGGGCTACCATGGAGCACATGTAAGTACTAATACAGCCCCTCTCCCTCTTGATGTTGCACTTGCCTCCTACTGCCCTGGGTATTGGACAAGATAATGAGCTAAACACCTCTTCTCCTGCACAGGTCTGATCACTATCCAGGCAAGAAGGAGGCCTAGAGACAAAACTGAGTGAGGTTGGAAGCATTACTCCATCACAGCAAAGGAGAGCCTCTCTGCTGCCTGTCAGCAGCTAATCTCCCACAACACCAGCTGGCTGGAGCCTGGTGCTTCAGTTAGGCCAATGAAAATTTTCACCTCTCCCTCCTTGTATCAGCACCAGCGTGGCAGCAGGGCCAGGGCAGTGATCATCCAGGGCGATGATCATCCCCCTGTGCTGGGCACTTGTGAGGCAGCACCTTTAATTCTGTGTTCAGTTCTGGGCCCCTCACTACAGGAAGACATTGAGGTGCTGCACTGGGTCCAGAGAAGAGCAGTGAAGCTGGTGAGGGGTCTAGAGCATAAGTCCTTGTCATAGGTTCAGCAGCAGCAGTCATTTTTTCTCCTTGGTAGCTGGTGCAGCGCTGTGTTTTTGATTTTGGGCCTGGGAACAGCGCTGATAACACCAGTGTTTTCAGTTACTGCCTAGTAATGTTTTGGTCTGGCCAAAGACTTTCTGAGCCTCATGCTATGCCAGGGAGGAGGGGGAGCCGGGAGGAAGCAGAGACAGGACACCTGACCCAAACTGACCAAAGAGGTTATTCCATACCACAGCACATCATGTCCAGGATGTTAAGACGGGGAGCAGAGACCCGGAAGGGTGTGGTGGTGGACTGGGGGTGCACGGCATGGCCAGGTTTTTGGTACTGGGGGGTTCACTGCTGGGGGGTGCGCTGGCTGGGTCGGGCTTGGTGAGCAGTTGTATTCTCTTTCTTTGTATTTCTCTTGTATTATTACTGGTGGTAGCAGTATTTGGTGGTAGCAGCAGGGAATGGCTGAGGGAACTGAGATTGTTCAGCCTGAAGAAGTGGAGGCTCAAGGGAAAACTGAAATGAGGTCATAGTGAGATGGATGTCAGTCTCTTCTCCCACATAATAAGCAATAGAACAAGAGGAAATATCCTCAAGCTGTGCCAGGGTAGGATTAGATATTGAGTATTAGGAAAAATTTCTTCACCAAAAGGGCTGTCAATCACTGGAACAGGCTGCCCAGGGAACCATCCCTAGAGATATTTAAAAGACGTGCAAATGTGGTGCACAGGGACATGGTTTAGTGGTGGACTTGGCAGTACTAGGCTAACAGGTGGACTTGATCTTAAAGGTCTCTTTCAACCTAAATGATTCTATGACTCTATAATTTCTAATAGCTTCCCCCCAGTTGGCAAGACAAGCTCCCCCCTTCTGCTTTTTTGGGGGCTTTTAGCACCTAATTAATTAGTCCTGATGGCAGAGGTTTATGCAAATTTTATTTAAATTCCAATCAATGCTCTCATTTCCGTGCAGTTATTTTTACCATAGCATCAGCACTCAGGTGGGCAAGGAACAAAACTACCCGGGGAGCAGAATCTTATGTGCCCAGCCTGAAAAAGAGACTGGAAGCAACAGGACCATAGGAGGGGCTGCCAGGTGGCACAGACACATCCTCACCATGCAAGCCAGTGCTGAGGGGAAGAAGTAGAAGTAGTCATGGTTGCAAGGCACTGACAAACTCTAGTAGGAGCAAGCAAGTCTTGATTGTGGAGACCATAAAGTGCTGTCTTCTGAGGGCTAAATGCCCCTCCACTAGGGAATGACCTAACATACAGGGATTTCATGCTACAACCACCAAAAGGATGGTGACAGCAAGCCCTAGAACCAGTTTGGATCCAGGAGCAGTGTTTTTAGCCTATTCACAAAAGCGTGGAGTGTCACAGCAGGAACCTCCTCAGGGGAATCTTCCCAGTCAAGATCAGCTTCCTACTCACGAGAGCTGTCTTGACAAGGCACCCTGGGGATCTTCAGCTCTTCCCACTCGGATTCAAGGCCTGTGACCTTCCCACCTACCCCATTTTTGTCTTTCGAAATCCTGTCAGGCATGGGAGGGCATGTGGAAGCTTCTACCAGCAGCACCCACATCCTATGAGAGGGAGAGAGAAAAGCACATCTTTCATGGAACTGGATGTCCAGACAGGTCAAATTAAATCCTCAGGTACCTCATTGTGGTAACCAACGTATCACTGTAATCCTATGGATTAGCACACCAGGCTTTTTGTGCGTCATTGCTAGAGCAGCCAGGTATGGGACCGAGCCTGCTGGGGTCAGTTTCTCTGCTACCAGGCCTGGTGGAGAGCCAAAGCCAGGGATGGAAGTGTTGCCATCTCTCTCCAGTCTACGGAGAAAACAAAGACTCTTCAGCATCTCCCCCTGAGACAAGATGCTTGGAAACACAAATAGGAATCACCCACTAATCTGTGACACAGTCACCTAGAACAGGTAGGAGGACCTAGTAAGGAAGCCTCAAATTGCTGCAGATTGGGAAAGTGAGCTCAACCAGGTCATCCAGAAACAGCAGTTGAATTAGAGCAGTAGGATCCCCTGTTCAGCAGCACAGGAGAGCTTCTTCTTCCTGACTGCTGTTTCACAATTTCCCTGGGAGTGCTTCCTCCTCATGCTGCTTACATTTCCCTTGCCCCTGAGGCAGCCACGGTTCACTGAGGTCAGAAAGCAATAAAAACCTAGTCGACAGTGCAGTCTGTGGAGTGCAGATTTTCAGCCACCATATCTGACTCTCCACAGGGAACACAGCTTTGGAATGGCTTTTAACTCCTCCTGTTCAGATTTTCTAGCAGCAGCTGAGTCAGTGCAAGTGGCTTTGCCTCATGCTGGATGGATTCATGCTGTTTAACCCCTCCACCAGCCCTTCAACGTCTCTCGCTGTGCTACTCAACTCTTCAGAAATCCATTGATTTACTAAAAGCACCTCCATCTTTGGTTTCTACCTCATGTATCTTCCTCTTACCTTCAGCTTGGATAATTATAGTTTATTTCTTAGGGGAGGAGGGAGGAAAGGATTTCCACTGGAGACACAGTTTGCATCTGCTACGCAGAGAAACAACAAGGGGTTTGCCACTGATTACGAAAGTCTCATAGACAGTATATGCTCTTCTACTGAGAGAAACAAAAAGCATGCCAGCTACAAATTTAAAAACATCCATAGGCTGTGAAAAGTCACTCATTGCCATCACTGGTGGAGTCATTAGAGAGAAGAGGGTGCAATAACTTCATACTAATGCCACCAATCATTAATGCCCGAAATTTGGCAAATCCAAAGCAAGTCTTTGCTAAGCTCCCTTACAGTCATTGTCCATCCACAGAGAGAGACCATGCAACAGCTTTGGGGACACTGGAAGAATCCCAAGGTGGAATTATTCAACACCTAATCCTGCTTCATAACCAATTAGGTTTATTAACTTCCCCTGCCACTCAGTCTTTTGTGTGATGGCAGACAGATGTTCCCCAGCTGTTTGCACACTGGCTTAGCTAATACTTTGACAGCCTGAACCTGCACAACAGATGCATTAACAGATTTTGACATGATGCCATTAGTTTTGCAGCTGATGGCAGGGAGGGATGAGGAAGAAGAACAAATAAATAAATGTTAAAATAGAGAGGAAAAGAAAAAGAGAGACTAATTTTAGGCTTCTTTCTCAGCCCAGGTGCTGGCAGACAGCACTCCCCATCTGAACCATTCTTAGGGCAGTGGGGCAGATTCCACAACCAGCTTCATTCTGCCAATATCCCCTCTTTCCCCCTCCACCTTTACCCCTTCCTTTGAAGTGCAATTGCGTAGACTTCCATCTGGCAAGGAAGCCTGTGCTTCATGAATGCACGCATGCTTTGAGACCACAGTGAGGAGGGCGTTTAAGGTACAAGACAGAGAAAGTGCATCACAAAAGGCAGATAGTGGGTAATACAGAAACACTCTCTTTTCTGTTTGTTCCGATGAGTCAACATGATGAGTCTGCTGTGTAAAACATATGCTGCTTATACATCTGCATAAAATGAGGCAGCGAGATCTAGGAGCATTCATTAAGGGGCTGAATTCAAACCTTATTTTTAATCTCAAGCTTACTCCCTATCCATAATTAGGCCTCCAGTCAGTCATTGAAGCTCTATCTGGTTGCCTTTCCTCACCCTTAAGAGAGGATTAAACTTTCTACCCAAGGAGTTGTAAAGAACTCATTCTACATCTCATAAAGCCTTGTGTTTTACATCTTTGAAGAAATAAACAGTTTACATCTGAGCAAGGTCTGAAACAGACACAATGAGCCTTCCAAAATAAGACAGAGAAAACCCAGATCAAAAGTTCTTTTCACCTTTCCACTGAAAGTTAAGACCATAGGCAGGGAAGGTGGGAGATACAGTAGAGGCACCATCTTTACCAACAGTCACTATTTTCATGCTGGAGACAAGTTCAGGAAGCTGGTGACAGCTGCCCTTTTCCCAAAGAAGCTCAACAAATGCAGAAGCATGACTTCAATTTGCAGCCTTTTTATAAACTCTAGTAACACATTTTATAAATGAAACTCATGAGGTCTATGGATTCATTACCGGCTCTTGAACACAACTCCCTTCGGATAAAGTATGACCACTTCTGCATGGATACTGTGTAGCGAATGGTAGTATCCCTGCCTATGTGTCATTTGGCCAGATGTTCATCACACCAGTTAATGTTTCCCTAAACCCATACACCAACAGCTTTCAAATCCATCCTTTAAGAGTAATGAGCATTTTGATGGAAACCAGCAGATATTCACTGAAGGGGCCAGAGAGATTGTCCTCATGCCATGGCTCAGCAAGTAAGCTGCTTCCCACTCTCTAGTCACACATATTCTCCTCTCCTCCAAGTCAGCAGAGCAGAAATCGTCTCCACCAAAGTATCCACTTCCTCTACCTGAAGACTGCACCATAACTAAAGCTAGCATCAGGGTTACTGGTTAAGACTTTGCAAAGGCTTTATCTGTGCCTTTCATGTGAATGTCTCCTGCACCATCTCCCTGCTCGTTTATCAGGGGATCATTATTCCCAGCTTGCACAGCTTTGCTCAGGTTTTCAGGAAAAGAGGACGGCAGTTTAAGTTACATCTGATTTATACACTATCAAAGAGAAAGTCACTTAGGAAAATTATGTAAGCCTACGTGTGTCTAAACACTCCATCTCTGTTATACAGGAGTGGCAGGTAGCGTCCTTCCTGGTGAGATTTCCAGCCGCCCTGGGATCAGTGCACAGTTTGCCTGTGTAAGGCATTATCAGAGCAGTGAGGCAAAAGCAAAGAACTCGTGGCTCCAGCCCCCTCTGCCATGCATCAGGCAACTTGGTTTGCCTGTTTTAACTTATTCCAGCAGTTATCCTAAAATCAGGGCAACAATTACTTAAGGCAGAGCTCGTTCAGATGCAGGGGAAACTTCCATAGCAAGAGCCTGCGTTCCTATAGGCTGTGAATCCCAAGCCTTCACTTCTCTAGCATTAATTATATGAAATCACCAATATTAGACGGAAGGGAATGTAGGGGAACAGAAGATTATTCAGATGGGCATGGCTGATTGCTGATTTATTACCATCTAGCTCCATGGTTTCAGTCAAGCAAGAATGTCGGGGAGGGGGAGCAGAAGGGCCATGACCTTGTTCTCTACCCTGCAATCAGCCAGCTTTGAGGTTTTATGTTCACAACAAGAAGCTCCCCAAAAATGTGCACAGGAAATATTGAAAGCCTTGTGAGTTTTGCTTTTATCATAGAAGAGGGCTGATCCAAAGATGGGGAGGCTTTGTATAAACCTTTAGAGACACGATGCATCACAGCCACTGTGAATTAGAGCTCTTGGCTCTAGCCCTCCCCTAATATATTGCACTGGGCTGGTTTGTCTGGCACAGCACAGACACTCTGTTGCCTCTTGGCTGCATATACCCTGTTATTTCCCTTTTATGCTGTCCCTGGCAGAAAAATCAGTACAAAGGGGAGAACAAATTATTTGTTCCTGTTCTGGAGAGAAAAGTGGTGGCAAACAATTGCTTCTCCCCAGATGACAAGTCAAAATTCTCTTCCTTGACCAAGAGAACAAACCCTGTTCTCACCCCCAGGATGGCATTGGGTATCCCCTACTACCATGTGCTGCACACACAGATGTCCCACTCTAAGATAACCAAGGCACTCCTACAGGACTGGCAGATTGGCCACAGGGCAGTCAAGTCCTCCTTGAGTGGTAGCTTCAAAATAACTCAACTGAGGCACTGCAGGTGAGGTAGTTTTGTGATGGTCCCAGGAAACACCCTTACAAATTCAACTACCTATGCAACAGATTGTCAGAAAGCTAGAACAAAAGCTCTAGAGAGCAATGGAGTGCCAGCAGCCTTCTATTGTCCATACCACATCAGAAAGGCAAGTTGTCACCATCAAGCCTGATTTTATCCTGTCATTAAAGCACAAACAGCAGAGTGCCAAGATGAGTGTTCTGCATACAGCTTTGAATAAATAACACTTCCTTTTTTCATGACACAAGTACATTTAGGTCTTAACTCATTTAGGTGACTTGGTAGGTCTGGTGTCAGACAGGATCAGAGCCCCTTGAATTAACCCTGTTTGCAATTCACCTGAAATATGGCTCTCAGTTCACATGAAACATGGACAGTGGTGGCCAGTGGCAGTAGGCCTTCTGGGTGGTTCTGTAATAGTCTGCATCAGTGCTGCTTCTATACACAGAATATGTGTCAGAGAAGATAGCAAGCCAGAGGTACAGAAGCATTCATGTGCTGGCAGTGTTCCCCAGGCATAGTGCTTGGAGGGAGACAGGAGAGTCTCTGCTATCCTGCTCC
This sequence comes from Myiopsitta monachus, assembly GCA_017639245.1. Lineage (NCBI taxonomy): Eukaryota > Metazoa > Chordata > Aves > Psittaciformes > Psittacidae > Myiopsitta > Myiopsitta monachus. Next base: position 63,942,355 of record CM029920.1, read on the forward strand.
TCCCCCAGGTTCAATGTCTTACAATAAACATTGTCAGCAATTCACCCACACAGAAAGCTGTAACTGTGTTCGAACGACCATTCATCTTACCCTCCCACTGCACAGGAGAAGCAGCACATATCTGCCTCCAACACTTTGCTGATTACAGACACAACTGCACTGCAACATACAGGTGCAACTGCCATCCATGCAGAAACATCCTTACTGATTTAAAACTAGGCTACATCACTGACACCAACAGCAAGTCCTTTTCCATCAGCAGCTGAGGGTCACCAGCCCACCACAGCTGGAATAGGTGCCAAGTATGATACTTGGAAGAGTGACACAGATTGCTATCACAATCCAGCGGGTGTGCTCTCCCCAGCCAAACTGAAAACCATTTGCGTAGGGATGTTGCATTTCATTGCATGCCTTACCTGGACTTGTTACTTTCTGTTGCAGTACTATTGGCATTGACACATCACTCTATGTTTAGCATCTTTCTGGTCGGCCCTGATGCTGGTAATTTAAAACTGTGCTAATTTATGAGGTCTCTGTGAGGCCTGGACCAGGAAAACCTGATTTCCTCATGACAGGCTGCTGTAGATAGACCTCATTCAGCTATATCTGGTTCAGCATTAGCCACAGCAGCAGCTGCCCTGAGTCAGGAAGCAGATGACCAGAAGTTTAAGAGACTCAACTATAACCACAATCAGGAGTTGCACAAATAGACATAATCCTGTCAATTATCTGGACTCAAGTGGCCTTTGGACTCTACAGCACCCAATTTAGGGCTTAGTCTCACTACCATTAACTCCAAGAGCCTACTAATTACAGAGGTTTGTTTTGCCAGTTAGTCCTTCTCTGATAGGCTTTTTCAACAGCTAAAATATCCTTTTCCCAGGAACATCCTTATCCATTCCAGGAAGGTAGACACTTTTCAAGTTCACAGCTGGTAACATCAGGAGTTAAATGGGAAAACAAGAAATGTGCGACAGGAAGATTCCATAAACCTTAAAATAGCCAATATTTATAATTATGAAAATTGTAGGTTTCACAGTGATTACACACATGACTTTCAAAAGTGATCAGGAGTCACTCAAAGAAAATGAAATATATCCATCAGGATGCAGTCAAACCATACTTATGTTAAAGCTTTTACAGACAAGGGATGTTCATCTTGGAAGCTGCAGGAATAGCATACAGGGTGTTAAGTGTGACCTCATCAAAACCAAACTGTTCTTTCAGGCTCCAGTGTTTTGGAAGGCTTACTGCATTCTTCAAATTAATGTATCTCAAGTCAGCGGGTGAAGAATCAGCAAAGCAACCCCCATCCCCGGCATCCAGCAGTCTCTGGCTATCTGCTATGGTTCTCATATTTAATTTGGTAAGGGGAAGGAGTCACATGTCTGCTCACAGCTCTTAGAGGTCCAGGTTTTCAAAAGGATCCAGCAGGTTTTCATAATAAGTATTAGCCGGAGTCTTAGCGCAACTGTGCTAAGTACAAACCTGACAAGCCTCCGGTTGCAGAGCTCACAAAAAAATGGTCCTGAAGACTACCAGCGTTTTATTTCATTTTATTTTATTTTCAGTTGAGCTATTTGGGCTGCAGCAGGAACTTATTAACTGATCTTTTAATAGGTGACATTTCTGGAAGCATTTGCTCCAATTTGAAAGGTAATTTGTATCAGCTGTTCTGGTTCCTGCTCTGTGACTCTTTCCCCCTCCCCTGCAGCGGGCACCTGAGCTGGCAATTTATATGTGCTCTGAGGAAGCAGGAGGTTGAAAAGGGTCATCTTTCATGCAGAATGAGAAAAACGTTTAGCACAACAGGATCCTAAAAATGTCTTTACTTAGACCTTTGCCTTTCCCCACATAAAGAGCCAGACCTTAAACACACCTTCTACAGAAAAGGCTACTGAAGCACATCTCCCTTTTTATTCTGAGAGAACATTTTAAACTTGCAAGAGTTTAATTGTCATTGCCCTAAAACAACACTCGGGTGGCCTCCTACATTCTTCATACCATTTACCTAATGGTGTGCATTTAACAATTTGGATGGTTTAAGTCCTGCTGCTCCCAGTTCTTGCAGGAAACACATAACCTGCAATTTGAAATCCCAGGTTAACTCTAGGTATTCAGCAACTCGAGGAGTAGATCTTGCAGGTTTGGTTATGCCAGCTGAGCATGTATTCCAGAAGATTAAAGGAGTACATATAGATGCAGAATACAATTAAAGCAGTTGCTCCCCACATCCTTTCTCTTGTGCCAAGTCACCACCCAGGACTCAGCCAAAACTGCCTTCCCTGTAGGTTCTGACTGGAATCTGCACAGCCTCAATGGCCAGAATGACCACTTCATCTTCAGCTGAGCATTTGCTGGAAAGCCAGGCCTGAAGAGACTTCTCACAGCAAGAATCAGGCTGGAGCCTGTGGATAAATTGTACCCATGGGCATCACAGCCAGACTTATATATGAGACAGTTGCAGGACACTTAAATCAGGGAGCAAAGGACATGAGAGTCAGCCTGGTGCGATTCCTTACTGAGCAAGTCTCACAGGTTTGATCGCAATCCCCTCTGCTCAGAAGAGCAGTATTTACAGCAACCAAGAGCTTCCTGTAGATGTCAGAGTGACCTCAGAACAGTGAGGCATCACCTGGATGCGGGACTGGCTCCCTGTATAGTTTGGTTCCACGTTCATCTTGCCCCTGCCTCAGCTGTGATGGAAACAGCATTGCCTTGATGGGCTCGATTCAGAAAGAAAAAGGCAGTGGTAGCCTATGGCAGTAGAGATTCAGGCAAGACAAGAGTTAGGCTCCTGCTTGCTCTGTCAAGCACCCAGCCTTCCCTAGGACTATTTTAATCCCAAATATTTATTTAAATAAGTTTAAAGTCAATCTAGAAGTCAGTACTTGGAAGGCATTGTGCTATTAAAATGCCCTTTTTTGAGGATTTGCACTCTGATTTGTAGTAAAGGCACAGCAGGTTTTTGGCGTTCAAGGAATGTCTGGATTTCCTGTGTATGGGATCTGCTGGATGAATTGCTGCGGTTGGCAGAGATGAGCCACACATCAGCTGCACATCTCAGCAGTATTTGCATTTAAGAAAAGCTTAATGTTTTCCCTCTTTAGGTCTTTAAACTGGGTAAGCTCAGCTTTTGTTACCAGCACAGTCAGGACATGGTATGTCCACCTGCTAACTACCCACATACTCCTCTAGTTTCTCATGTGCAAGTTTTATAGCAGTATCAGCCTCACTCAGACAAATCTGTGTGCCCCTGAATGAAGTGAAACCACAGGTACCTCCATAAGCATCAAAAGGCTGCACTTGAGCACAATTTTCTGGATACAGTTCAGGGAGAATAAGAAATCACCACACTTCAGACTTGCCAGAAGAGCAGCATCATCGGCATTCTCTAGCACAGATCTGTAAAAATAAACCAGCACAGCCAGATAATTCCTGTAACTCCAGACTTGTTACCCCAGCCAAGGAACAGGTTAGGTAGTGAGCATTCACACAGCTACAGCCACAGATCAGAAGTCTTGGGAGGAACAACAGGTAGCTACCATCAGCAGTTTCTCCAGCCACAACATGCCCAGTGACAGCCTTCCTCTCTTCCCAAGCTCTGAGCAGCAGTTATCACAGCCCAGTCCCAGAGCAGCCTCCCATTGTCAAGCACAGCTCCAGGGGCAGCAGTTATCACAGCCCAGACCACCAGGCTGTAGGAGATTGCAATAACGAACAAACTCCAGAGCAAGATGGCTTCAGTAGGGCATTAGCTGAAGGGTCACCTACTGCTTCCCTTCACACCTACCACCTCTCTGAGGTGTTTAATAACCCAAACCCACCCTATTTCTATAAGGAAACTCTCAAGAAGAATCACATAAAGGGAGAAACAATGAGGATTTGTCCTCACCTGTGAATCAGTTTTATCTTTCATGGCCAAAAAAAAGGATGGAACGACTTAACATGATCACGTGGTTTAAATACCTTTCACCAGGAGAACAAATATCTTCTGTAGTTGTTGCTATGATGATAAAGAATCCCAGAGGGGGTTTTTGTATACTCTGTGGGTTGTACAGTTGCTATTGAAAAGTTAACAACATTAACTGTGATGGATTATTTGAGTATGAAACATTCTTAGTCATAGCCAGAAGAAGAGCTGAGAAAATATTTGCCATGAAAAATATGAAGGTGGGTTTTGGGTTTTTTTCCCCTTTCCCCATCTCTATGAAATTTGGCTGTTTGGCATCCAGGAGTAGGTTTTATCAGAGTTTAGACATGAAGTGAGAGGCCGGGTGTCTGCCTGCACATGGAGAAAGGAAGCTGGAGGAAGAGCTGCATGCAGAGCTGGAATGCAGCAACTCCTAAGCTCTGCTTCTAGCTCTCGCCTTGGTCTGCTTAAGTGATTGATGCACCACCGATCTAAAGCCCTGAATTCGGGTCCATTCCCAGATTCCTGGGTCCAGCTCCTAGGTCTGCCACAGACTTCCTGTGAGACTGTACGAGACAAGGGCATCCACTAATCATGCTGAGCATGTGTTTGACAGATTGTTCAAACAAAGTGTTGCTGAGAGAGGCTGCATCATATGGACTCAGAAAAGCTTGCTCCTTAATTATACCAGTTGTGGATTTACTAGGCAGCAGGGGAGATTTGCCCACTCAGGCCTGGATGCTGGGCATGCACGTGCACCTAGGGGTGTCTGCAGGTTGTGTTGCTGCTCCATGGAGGTCAGAACTGCACCTACCTGCATCTGTTGCTGTCAGCTGGGAACTGCTAAAGCAAAGCTATATCCTAGAGGGGTGTATGTACAACACCCCATAGCAAGATTTGCCAGATCAGATGCCTATTGCTGATCATAGGCTATGCAGGCAATATGCCAGAGATGATACTTTCAAGCTTGCATCTTGTATGGACATACACATTTCAATGTGCATAAATAGACCTATGGAAGAAACTGGAGATAGGAACATCTTTGCTAGATGATGTTTAAGTGCTCCACAAATTACTGTGTGTGCATTATGGCTACACCAAGAACTGGACAGAATTAGCTAATGGGAGATACTGCTGCATGTTTTGTTAGGTTACCTATCAATTAAATGAAACATAGCACAATATACTTCATTAGTGCATTTTCCTGAGAAAAATCCATATTTTCTTAAAAGGTCTGTTTTCATTTTTCTCTGTTGTTTCTATAACAGCTGTGATCCAGACTAGGTAATTTTGTCCTGTCAGTGGCTGTTCAGCTCTCCCACCTCCAGATATTTTGGTTTTTTTTTCCCACAGTTCACTGTGTATAAGGGTCTCTTTGCTCTTGTTTAAGGTAATCTCCTCATTCTTATGCAAATGGAAAAGCTTGAGACAGAAGAGTATCATTCTTCAATTAATTTAGAAATTACATTTGTCACCACAGATCAATATCTTTCTACTTGTGGACAGCTTCAAGACATATGGACTAAAGGCCTTTCATCTGCTTAGCATCTCTGGTGATGCAGAGCCAGTAAGTATGGTACCCGGAGCTGCGCTCCCTGTGTCTGGGAGAGAGCTGCTATGCAGAACATCTTTATCTAGTATCACCCTCACCCAGCTTCCAGCTTCATGTAACACGTTTGTATCTTCACCAGAGTCCACTGTGGCACAAAACACATGCACCCACTTGCTGCAGCCACCAGCCTCTCCTCTGTTGGCCGGAGGCACTATCTACCCAGCGTAAGAGCAAGAGCAGGCTGGAATGCCTTTAAGTAGCTTAAACTTGGGATATTTCCCCCAGAACAAAGGGAATAACTAAGAGGCCTGGTTCAGACCAGCAATTTCTTCTGGGCTGGCAGGATCTGGACATAAAGATACAGGGAGAGATGCTGAGCTGGACAAATCTTTTCTAACTGAACATGCTTTTTCTCTGTCATCTGGAAATTAGAAAAGAGATTCCTCTTTGGACCTGGCACAGAAGAGGAAACACTCATTTTCTCTGTCTATATAAGGAGGGTTCAACCGTGGCCATCTTGTGCAAGAAATAATATCTTATCCTGGTTCTGTTTCACTAAATCATGTTTAATGTTCTGACCTGGTTAGTTTATTCAGTGAGGCTCTAAATAGATAGATAAACAAACAAACCAACAAATAAATGAATTAATAGATAGGTGAAACAAAGCCAAGACTAGTCTAGGACTCCTGAAGCCACAAGACAGAAAATGTAATGAAAGTCTAAATGCATTAAAAAACAAAGAAGACTCTGGTCTAAAGCCAAGAGCAAATAAAACCGTATCTGGATGGAAATTAATTTCAGCAGGAAGTCACACAGATGAACTATGGACTGAGGCCTACCCTTCCACACACCACCTGGCTGGGCAACAGGAACCTTCACTCCCTGTGACCCACCCAGCCCCTTTCCTGTTCTTCTGTACTTTGCAGAGGTATTTGGCTTGTCTGTGAGGATTCCAGCATGGAGCAGCAGCGCCTCTTAGGTTAGGTGCTGGGCTCTAACAGAAACAAGTAAATTCATCCTCTGCAGGGAGAAGAGGGCTGTTAGCAATGGAAATCAATCTTTTGGCAGAAGTCAAAGCTATGGGGAGCTATTTGACAGCCCTATCTTTGTTGTGGGGGTTGTGATCCCACCATGGCCTTTTTTCTTGCTTAAATATGAGGACATGCAAACTGCAGCAATTGAAGGAGTGCATCCTGGCCTGGGCAATTCCATCTAATCCAGTCTCAGACAGCGTGTCTCTTCTTTGGAGACAGGTCCAGAGCAAGCCAGGATTACTTAGTGTGCTCTTTCACCCCAGGGATGTTACTGCTAGGAGCCGTGCAATTTCTATTCAAAGATCTTAAAGCTTTTTTTTTTTTTCTGAGTACATCTCATTAAGCTTCCATCCCTCCATGTGAAGACGAAAACCGTTATTACCCCCATTTCAGAGACAGAGAATCTCAGGCATGAAGGGCTAAGCTGAAAGCAGCCTTTCTGAATGGATACAGGGAAGCTTTTGCAGTCTTGGAAAGAACCTCCTTTTCCCAGGTTACAGGGCTTATGATTTTATCCTAAGGCCATTTTTATCTCTCCTGTACCAAGCCCTGACAGTCCTGTGAGGAATATTATGTAAATATAGGTTGTAACTGTTGATACAAATCATTGCAAATCAGTAGCTGACATCAAAAGCATAAAGCTGCTGCTTTTTTCCTAATGGATGGGCATTTCATACACCTGACAGGGCTGAGAATTACACCTCCCTGCAAGCCTGTTCCTATTCCTCACACTCAGGGTAACTGAAGGCAGTGCTGCCCTATCTCTGCATCCAGCTACATGACCTGTGTTCAGGCCTGCTGCCGGAAAATATCCTTTCAAAAGCTGCTCCTTCCCATTCACCCATCTCAGATGCACTGCAGACCAAAGGGCTTTTCTCCTTTGTATCCACACAGCCACTCCTCCATAAGCTGATCTCAGCCCCACTGTAGGATGAAGTCTTCTGCTCCTGTCCCTCCACCCTTTCCACTGCCCTTCTTGCCATCCCCCTTGCATCAGTCCAATATCCTGCAGCAAAGGCTTCCTCACCTGCCAAGCCAGGAGCTCTTCTGAGCCTATCCCAGGCTCACCACAGGACGGTGGCTCCTTGGGCCCTCTCTGCATGGGCAGGGAAACTTGGGTTAGTCACCTTGTCAGCCAAAGCACAAATCGTCCAGGGGCCAGTGTTGCTGTCTTTCCAGCAGTATGCCTCTGAGCCAGAACCAACTAAACACAATAGGAAAGTCTCCCTTAGCTTGAGGGCACTCTGGGACAGGACTCATCATCAGATAGGTTAGTGATGCTGCAGGAGAGGGCCAACATGACAGGGGGAGGTAGGCTCAACCATGCAGTGGTGGCTGCCTATGTTATGGCCCGGAGTGAAGAATAAAATGTGACTTGCTGTGGCAATGTTTAACGAGTTCTGCACTAACACATGGTCTGGCTGTGTGGTTATGCTGCTAGACACCTCACAAGATATCATACAAAATAAACTTGGCAGTCCTGGAATAATGGTTGAGCTCAATGATCTTAAAGGTCTTTTCCAGCCTAGCTGATTCTATATGAGGTTGGACTCAGTATCAGAGTATGTGAAGGATCTGCCGCCAACCTGCGGTGGCAATGGGCTATCCAAATCCCACTCCAGTCCTCTGCATCTTCATCATCCTCCTCTGGTCCTGGACAGTTCTGAGCCCAGGGGCCATCCGGCATCTCCCATTGTGGCACCCTGGGTCTACCCAGGGCTTGCAGGTGCTGCTGCAGTTCTCACCCCTGTAGTGCTTGCTGGGGAAGTCACAGCATCTTCATGGAGCAATACAACATCCGTGTTGAACAGCCGTCCCTTGCACTCAGGAAGGTGTCTTCAATCAGCTGCTCTGATATTTTGGCCTGGAAACTTTGGCAGTGCGGACTGAAAAGCAGAGCAGCTGATATGAAACCTCCCTGAACCTGTGTCAAATTCAGAGCCTACTCCTCAACACAGGGAGAGGGGGTACAGAGTAGAGGGGAGATGTTATACGCAGTCTGGGAGAAAATACAGAGCAGGTCCCAGGCAGCTGGGTTGCCATGGTTGAATAAGCTAAATCTGGACTACGGAGAGTGCTGAGAATAAATGCATCAGTACCCAATGGAATAGGAAAGCTATCCAGGTAGATGTCCACTCCTTTTTCAGGCTTGACCACATGGCTTTGCTCCATTGACTTGTAGGACGGAAATCTTTGATTTTTGGAGCTGATTATCTGGCTAAGAGGTGATTGGGAAGAGAGAAGCAGTAGCTTTCAGCCCCCGGTAGCCTATCTAGGGAGTGAATGAAAGTGACAAAAACCTGCCAGCACACTGCCTACACATGAAAAAATTCTGTTTCCAGTCCCCTGGGGAAGGCTTCTCCTGAAAATCCCTTTCCTGTGAGAAAATAAATAAATAAATACAATTACCCCTCCATATGTGACTTTTCCACTTAACTTAGACCTATACAAACAACAGCACTATGACAGTCATCAAATTTGTGTCAAGGAAATGGGACTGCCTTGCAGCTCTCGACTGTGACAGACTGGGGTGACTCTGGTGCAGGGCGATATCTGCAGTACCCATCTGCAGTGCACTGTGGGCACTATGAGAGATGACAGCTTTAATTGCTAATGCAGAAACAGGGACCACAGAGGCAGAGGTGCAGGGAGCTGCAGGAAGAGGCCACGCATGGGATCTCCCCATCCCACTCACGTGCTTTCCCTGCCTTCTTTCCAAGAGCGGGAGGGGGAGTCACCAGAGAGTGGCAAATGGAAGGGGAGGAGGATGGCATGCATGTCTCTTTCAGACACACTCCCCCTTGCAGTGCTCAGTGCAATTTACATATGAATGCTGCGGTGTTCTTCATAAGCAAGAATTAAGAGAACAAAAGGGTGCAGGAAGTGAGGGGAAGGGAAAAGGAAAAAAGACAAGACAGAAACTGGAGGTGGTGACAGGCACTCAAAGGCAAGGTTACCACTCAGTTATTCACTGTTGTCCCTGCTTATGCGCACTCCAAGGGTATAATTTAAGGAGCTGCCTCCCCATGTTTTGTCCCTATGCCCCTCAATCCATTCTGCCCTGGTTTCTGATACATTTGTGCAGCATCCAGACCATCTTTCTGGGGTTGACATAGCAGGCTAAGCTTTTCCAACCCAAGGAGAGCTTCTTTTAGTGCTGCAACCCCCAGTCCCCTGTGTTACATTCAGAGCTTTTGCACGCAAATAACAGCCACACACACACTCAGAATGAAAAAAAAAAAGAAACGGATTTGGAGAAATTAGTTCAAATGGTGCTTGCACATTTGGGATTTCCAAGGTCAAGAGTAGCAAGCACACAGGCTAAGATCCAAATTCCTAGTGAGGCACACACAAACTCCAATATTCCTAAATCCAGAATCTTATTTGACAGAAAGTAAAATAAAAGTATATGGATGATCTTAAAGGTCATTTCCAGCCTAGTTGATTCTATGTGCAAGCAGACATACTTGGTTACAGAGTTCCTTAAAAATAGTTATGGGTAAAACAGAATTTCTCCTATGAACAGAGAATCATACCTTTAGTCAGTCTTTTGTTAATTTAATCAATATCAACAAATTGCTCAACTCTCAATTTCATCAAATAGGGACTACATCCCCAGGAATTCCTCTGACAAAGGGGTCCCTCAGAATTTGGAAGACTACCCAATTATAGTTTTAAGAAACTTGCATCCAGAATGACTGAGTAAAGATTAGAGCGTTAGGAAAAGAGAAAGAAAGAGTGTGAGAGCATGTGTGAGAGAGACAGAGCTTCACTTTCCTATGAGTGAAGTGAGGAGAATTACACCTGTCCTTCAGTTTTGTGGCAAGTGGAGCCAAGGTTCCTGCTGCTGGATTTGGACCAGCTTGCTTTCTTTCCAAAGAGAAGAAATTCTTCTTCTCTCTTTCACATTTGCTATATGCAGACCCTGTATTCTTATGGAAATATTACATCGCTTCTTATGTAGTCTTCTGAGTTCTAAATGCATTAACAAGAAGGTTAAAACCTTTGTTCAGAGCAGGCAAGGAATAAAATGCTGCTGTTACTCCTGGGCTGATTCAGGTGGAGTGGTAAGTAGCTTCTTCACATGGGGACACAAACGAGGTGCCACAGAGTCATTACCTTGAAATTCCACAGAGAGCTAACAAGCATCTCTTCCTACCTCTATATGTACTCAAACCATCCCCAGAAGATGTCTGTATTATCATACCTGAGAGGACAACTTCATGATGATGCATTCCCATCCCATGCCCATTGCAGGCATTGCAATCCATGGCCTGACATGGGAGAATGTCCAGTTGATTCAGAAGCATTTAAGAGTGATAGCAGATCAACCCTGCCTTGTCTTCTTTACTGCTAACAGCTCCTGCCTGACTCAACCTTGGGCACGGCTGGGCAAAGCTTGCTGTTAAACACTTGTATCTTCAGATGTGACCTTCTGCTTTAGCCAGCTGTCGGGGTTTAAACCGTAAATCACACAGTTTGCTCACTCACTCCCACCCCTTTATTCCCCCCCACTCCGGGGTGGGGGGAATGGGGAGAAGAATAGAAAGAATATAACTCCCACGGGTTGAGATAAGAACAGTCCAGTAACTCAGGTACAACACAAATCACTACTGCTACCACCAATAATAATACTGACCAGGGAAATACAAGGGAAGAGGATACAACTGCTCACCACCCGATGACCGAGCCGTGAACTGAACTCTTCTGGGTTCCTGGCCCCAGTTTTTGCATCCTGGGCAAGATGTGCTATGGTATGGAATACCTCTTTGGTCAGTTTGGGTCAGGTGTGCTGTCTCTGCTTCCTCCTGGCTTCCCCTCCTCCCTGGCAGAGCATGAGACTCAGAAAGTCCTTGGTCAGACCAAACATTCTAAGCCGTAAATATAAACATCAGTGTTATCAGAGCTGTTCCCAGGCCAAAAGTCGAAAACACAGCTCTGTGCCAGCTACTAAGAAGGAGAAAAATGACTGCTACTGCTGAACCCAGGACACCAGCATAGCTGTGAGCCAGTGGACTGCCTGGGCACAAGGTGGGACATCTGTGATGTGTGTAGCCCTTTGATCCCTCTGTGTTTGGCTGAGCTCTGGCTCTTGCTTCATTAAAGGTGTATTTGCAAAGTATTACAAAGTCTGGAGGCTGTAGAACGAGAAGGTTGTAGAACAAAAGGAAACACGAAAGAAACAAAACCCAAACACCTAAGGGCAAGAAATAATCAGCTGGAAACATCTGTTAAATTATAAAATCATTTTGCATGTTAGTACCCCATCTATGGTCATTTTCACCATGTTTCTAGGAAATGAGTTCACTTGTGAGCATGCTTACAGAAGCAGCAACATTTAAATGAGTCCTACAGGAGACGTGAGAAGAGAGATTTCGAACTCTTTATTGTAAGGATTTGCATGAGAAACTTGATTCCAGGAATTACACACATGCAACAAGAGAACAAAGACCTATTATGTGACTTACCTGTCCAGTCTAATCAGTTCAAACACTGAATGAAATTAATTACAACAATTAGAAACTGAAATGAATATGCCAGTGCTTCTCAACAAATGGAACTTGTTAATGTTCCAGTTATTTAAACATTCCAAAATTGTTTTCAGTTCTCATATTTCATTTTGATTTAATTTTTCAGTTTTATGTTGCCTTTTATAGCTTTTAAATTTGCTCTAATAATGTTAGCACATGTGATCTTCACATCATAAAATGTGAAAAAAGTAAAGAAGAATCTCTAATGAAAAACAGTGTTTTCAAATGCATTTCCAGCGTTTTCTGAAATTAAATCTTCATATTGAAGTTTTCTTTTCCCACATCCTCTCAAAAGGAATTTAATGAAATTCATTCAGCTTTTGTCTAGGGAATGGAAAAACAACAAAGAAACAAAACTCACAACTGCTGAGATGAGGGAGTTCTCAATGAAACACTTCTGCCTAGCCTTGCTCACTGCAAAGTCTTTCTGGATGAGTGACAGGTCACAAATTCTCTGTAGACATTACCTGCCAAAGTGTGCAAGGAAACCATGATGTGCTCTTGAATAATTCACAGAGTCACCTCTGCTATCCACTATCTGTGACTGCCCAACTGTAACAAGGCTGCTGCTAGCCAGTGCTGAGACTTGCTGCGCTGGCAAAGCAGGGTGAAGCTTTGAGAAGGGACTCACAGAGGTCACCATGGATGTGCTGTGAGGATACTGAGATGGGAAAATAAAAGCACTGCATTTGGACTAATCCATTTCAACCTATAGCTGAAAGTCCAGGGCGCTGGGTATATTAGAGCCCAAATCTGTGTTGTTCCTTCACTGGGAGGTAGGATGGGAGCATGCGGAGCTTGTGTAAGAATCACAGCCTTGCCGGCATCCTTCCTCGGGTGGCCTACCCAGGCTTCTTACCAGCTAGCCAGTGCAAAGGGTTTCCAGGAAAGTCATTCAGTCCATTACAGTCAATTAATCAGAGCAAGTCATACACTCTGCTGTCACAAACCATTGCAAAGAGTTTCTGTAATCCTGCCTTTGAACTCCGTGGTTATTGCCATTTACAATGGGTTTATTAGAGGCTTAATTGAATTGGTGCTGCTTGCAGTGCTCATTGCTAACACGGTGGCCGTTAGCAACTGTTAATGAGGGAATCCAGAGGATTACTGCGTCAATTATCAGGTTTGGTTTGGACCAGAGGGGCAGCCCACAGCAGGCTCCTGTGAATTCAGCTGCAAAGTGCAGCACAGCAAGCACGCGACAAGCCGATATGTTCCACTGGCTGGTGATGTCTCAGAGAGATGCAGTGTCACATCCCTAGGGGCTGGAGCTCAGCCACCCAGGTGGTTATCCCCATCCTGCAGTGGGCATGCTGGACAGGAAAGGACCAACACTCCCACACTGCCACTGAAGGAGGAACCAACTGGTTTGGGGGAAAACACCAAAAGAAAGTATGCAAAGCTGTGGACAAGGGAGTGAAATGACCATGCTCTCAAAAAGTAGACAAACCATTTGTTTGCTAGAAATGGCTGATGGAGATTTGTGCTCAACAGCCCAGTTACACCAGAGAGTCAGAAAAGTTGGTGTGTATTCTGAGTAGGAAGGCATCTTGCATGTGAAACAAGACTGTGTGTACTGCGGTGTGCAGATCCTTACATGTACTTCAGGCAGGTGTATGCACCCATTTCAGGAGAATGGAAGAGATCCTCTCCTAGGAGGGAAGGCACTGTCCTAGGAGGAGAGAGGAAAGGAAGAATGATCTACCATAAAAGCAGAATGCTACGTGCAGCCAGGGCTTCCCAGCAGGAAGGAGGCACCAGTCGCAACCTGCTTCCCTGAGCAACAGCATGCTCTTCAAGCCCCTTCAAGTTCTCCAGGAGGCCCGACCCTGCCTGGATGTGAGGGAGTGCTGGGGATGCAGCATGCCAGGCCCACAGAATGCTGACTGTCCATCTGCTCCTTTGCTATGCTGCCAAACAAAAAAACAGGGAGTAGGATTTTTTCCTTTTTTTATGTTTTTTTTTTCTTTCTCCCATCTCCCTTCCCTGCAGCTCATTTTTCTTCCCTGTTTTAGATAAAGAGAGTGTTCACGAGCAGAGTTAATGATGTTCTGTAGAGGTGAATACAGGGCTGCTGGGTTGCAGCAGCCACGGTCTCTGCTCTCCTGCCTGAAGGCAGCACTTTCGCTGCTCCCCCATTCTGATTTGGAGTCAGAGAATACCCTGCACAGGGACGTGCTCCAGAGATGGGGGCAGGCTGTGGGTGCCTTTGCTGCAGCTGCCGGTCTCCCATGCCATGGAAGCCATGGATACTGCAGAGAGCAGGTGCAGCAGCCTAATGAGTGAAGGCTGTGAAGAGAAAGGAAGGAAAGAAGAGGCTAATGAGGGAAAAAGCAAGGAGGTGGATGGGGCAAAGAGAAGGTGGCACTAGGAGGATAAAGAAATGGAGAGTCCTGCAGAAACTGAGAAAATGATGGTCCTTTTTGCATTAGACATTTTCTAATGCTGTGAACAAAATGTTAATGGGACAAATCAAGCTCTCTATTCCCTCTTCCCCACATCCATTCTCTGCTCTTTCCCCTGCTTGCAGTTGTAGGAGGAGGCCTCTTTTGAAAGGTTGTCTGAGGGGGAGAGATTAACACAAAAGCATATCTCCACTCCTGAGCTAGAGGAGTACAATAATTGGGACTGCTGGGTGCCAATTTCTGGTTGGTAGACAAAAAGGCAGTCAAGAGGATGACCAACCACAACCAAAAGGGACCACCTTCAACCAGTTGTGCCAGTGAAAGGAAGACCTGAGTAAAAACAAGGGGGAAGTGAACTTCCAAAGTGATTTCTTATTTTTTCACTCAGCCCTGAGAGGAGTCACATCCTAAAGGAAGGAAATTGTGTTTCTGGTCTGAGGGCTGCCAAAGCTAAGCAAGTCCTGAGGGCAAAAGAGGAGGTCACTGACAAGAGGAGCTTGCTGGCAATGGGAAGAACAAGAAATTATCAAATTTTAATCAAAATTACACTGGGAGAAAGGGGAAAAAATCCTCTAGCTGAGGTGGAGGAAGCTGGTCATTAGCTCTTGTGAGAAGCAGAGGGGGAGGGAGGATGCTGGAGGAACTGGTGGGATTACTTGGGGACCTGAGGAGATGACAAGAACAGCTATTTCCATTTCAAATGGGAAGGCAGAGGAGATCAAACACATTTCACAGTAATGATCCGAAGCCTTTCCCTGTACACTGAGCCACACAAACAGTGTAATTGAAGCCACATGCAGCTAAGATGGAGAAGCTAAAATCTGCTCAAAGGGCTTGGGGGGAACAACACCCTCAAAGCAAACATAAAATCCCAACCTACAACAAACAAACATCTCTGCGGTATTCACAGAGCATCTGAGAAGAAGCCATTCCCTACGACTGGGGTTCCTTCCCTCTAGTTTGCCTACCACAGACTGTCCACATTCATCATGAAATGCTCTGCAGAATGACACCACCCCACTCTTCCTGTAGGTCCCCAGAGTCCATGGACACTTATTCCCAATCCCATGGGTGTATGAGCCAGTGAAAAAAAGGAGAATAGGTAGTAAATAAACATCACCTTGTTTTCAGATGGATATGGACTAAGAAAAGAATGCCAGTACCGCACAAGATGGGCTTGAGATGTTTTTGCTTATTCATCCGTTTTCTAAAAAGACTAAGGTGACTCCTGTTTAAAACTAGTGATGAATATTGATCAAGTGCTCACTGCTTTTCATTTCGTGACTTCCTGCTGAGTCTACATTTAGATATTAAGTGGTAGTTTGATGTGGTCCCACTCTTCTCACCTGGAATTCAGCCTGAGATCTACCAGCCTGCTTCAGAGGGAGAGACCTGTTGCCATTGTCACCACAAACCCAGGGTTTAAGAAACTGGTGTTCCAAGGTAGTAAGGACTGAATACCTTACGCAGCCCCAGGTGTCCAAATGCCCTTTAAAGAGCAAATCTGAGTCCTTCCCAGTACCACTTTTGAGCCTAGGAGCCTCCAGGCAGGGGCGGAAAGTGTTTCCATATTGCAGAAAGTATGAGAGTCAGGTTTATTTAATGTAAAGTGTAGTGTGTGTATTTATTCAGCTAATCCACACTTATTTAAAAAATGCCTGCCCCAGGCTAGAAATATTTGCCTTAAAAACAAGAGCATCCGCAACAGTATCAATCCCCCCAAAGAGTCTTAGCCCATCCTCCCTCTCCACATTGTCACCTTGGCCAAGCTATGGCAGAAAACCAGGGCTCTTCACATGGTCAGCAGAGCCAGAATCCCAGACACAAGGAGCAATAAGATGCCTCTGCAGAGCTCTGGGTCTCTTCCGTCAGAGGCAGAAGCCTGTATACCTCCTGCTACTCATTACTTAACCTGTGTACAGCAGCAAGAAGAGGAGAAAAAACAGTTCTAAGGTAATGTTATGCGCTGTGCAAGAGACAGCTGCTGGGAACATCTGGGAGGCAGAGGATAACGCACAGGTGAGTGATGCACCCCACAAGAAGCCCCATGCAGCACTGCAGAGGAACAATGCTGCACTGAGCTGACAGAAGGAAAGGCTCTGTGTGGGCCATGCTCCAGCCACCCTATGCTGCAGGATGTGGTCAGTGATACAGCTGGCCTTCCTGCACTTGTGATGCCCTGCGATCATCTCCCCACATGCAGGTGCAAAAAAACCCTCTTGGAGCACACCAGTGTGGAGGATCACTGCAAATCCCACATTGTTTTCACCCTCCTCCACCCAGGTTTGAAAGGCTGCTCATTGCCCCAGCTGCCTGTCTCCTTCCCCATAGTCCTGCACTGCAGATCTAGCTTTTAACCCTCGTAGCATGTCCTTCTCCAGGGCTCAGCTACTGTGATGGCAAGAGACAAGGAGTCTGCACAGACAAAGCAGTTCTATCCCAGGGCTGCAGTGAAGTAGAACCCAGTGATACCACAGCTGAGACATCTCCAGGTCAAACCAAGGGCTGTCCTGACCTACTAGATAATGTGGCCCCAGTTAGTTGTAAGATGTGTTTCAAACCCTTCAGGGTTGAAACAAGAACAGAGGTACCTAGAGATGGGGATCCACTGGTCTCAGCTGAGAGTGGCATGAACCAAGGCACAGGTCTGTGTAGGGTGCTTTGGGGGCCAAGCCATTCTTCATCCATGTTTTATGTGCATTAGGAACTAGAGGTAAGCACCAGCAGCCCAAAGGAAGCCTGTTTCCCAGCTATGACCCAGCACAAGGCAGATGCAGTTTGGTCCCATCTCCAAGGGAGGTCACCCAAACCACAGCCTGCCCACGCTTTAAGGGGTTTTGGACCCGCTCTAGGGCTGAAGCTTTTGGCTCTTGGTGTCCTGCGAGTTTGGTCTGAGCCCAGCTGAGGAAAAGCTCAGTGCTGGGACACAAAGCAGTGCTGAGGCAAGCACAGAGTTGGGGTTGCAAGGTATGGAATGAGCAGAGGAGGAGCCTGTGCTCAGGGCCCAAACCAGGGAGGGAGAGGGAGACACATGTGTGCTGTGGGGCTGCATGTGGGGGATATGCCAGTGTGTGGATGACTGAGTGTGCCTTGGGCAGAGGAGGGAGTGCAACAACCCTGATGGCTCTCAAACTAAAGCAGCTGCAGTAAGTAATCCTCATCATGCACAGGCAACACTGGACCTCATGGAAACCCCTTTTGCAATGCAGAGCCTTGGGCATCAGCGCTTCTAGCTTGAAGAGTCTCCTTTTAGTATCTGTAGCATACAGATCTGTGTGCATTTGTGTGTGAGCTAGACCCTGGTATGAGCCTCTGCGTGTGTGTATTCAGGGTAGGTGCAGGCACACAACACACAGAGATGTTCTGTGGCAGTGAATGAAAGCCCAGACACTTATTTCTGAGCCCATTTCGTTAAACATGGTCTGCAGAGCCTCTGCCCATGCAGTACATGGGAGCACCTCAGCCAGCTGGCAGCCCCACCTTGTGCTGCAGCCAGCACCAACACCGCCCTCCCTGATATTGAAACCATTACTCTCCATCAGTCTCTTGCCCAGTGCTGCCTCTTCATCCTCAAGAAGCTTGGAGCTAAAATTATACACCCAAATAATTATTCTGTGGCTTGAAAACAATCTCCCTTCCTCCCCACCCTTGTCTTTGACGTGTGTGTTTAATATCAAATTATTTATAACCCAGCCTCACGGTCAAGCTTTTAATGAAAGAGCTGCCAGAGACTTTTAAAAGCATTGTATTCACTCGACTGGCCACATTATGCTGAGTAAGGGCTGCAGGGGCTTTAGCAGAAGGAGTTTTGCTGCTGAAAATCCCCCCAGTCCATGAGCGCACGTGTTTAACTTGCTCACACTGCCTCTTGCTTCCTCCATGTCATTTGTTCTGTCTCTCCTGCTCCCTTCCCTGATCTAGATCTGCAGTCTCTGCCTTGGTATCATGAAATTACTGCCAGCACTGATGTCTACAAATAAAAGAATGATTAAAGAGGAATTCTTCAACACCACATGGATTTTTCCTTCCCTAGGATTATGCGTAATCAAGGAGAGGTCAAATAAATGAAGGAACAGTTTCTCTAGCCCTCCCTCCTTCCTTGGCTTTATCTGCTTCTTTTCACTGCACTAACCTTTTCCTTTTCTAAGTATATATGCACATATACATATTCTTCTTCCCCTTCAGCATGAAATATTGATGAATTCTGCTCCCCTAAATGAAGGCTTGTTGGAGAAGAAGCCTGCAGTTAATCTTCAGAGCAGGAGGAATGCAAATGTGTTGAAATCCTAGGAGGGATGGGACAGTGAAATACAAGGGCTGCAGCAGCAGCTGCCAGATCATGTTTGATTCTGCGCACAGGAACACACAGTAGCAGGGCAGAAAAGCTTCCCTGAGCAGCGCTGACCTTCCTAGTTCCCCAAGTAAGAGGCAGAAACATGCTGCCCAAGTAGGAAGCATATTTGCCCAGAAGATACGCTTTGAATTATAGGGGAGGACCAAGCAAATCTTAGCACAGATGTAAATCTGTAGCTACTGAAGCTAAAAGGGAATTATTCCAGACTTACGCTCCCATCAGGGGGGTTTATACATGTAGATTTCCACTGCGCCTTCTGCCATCCCAGGCACCACTGCACATGTCCAGATTTCATGGGCTCTGGCAGGAATGAAACATGCATAATAACTTGGTAATCAATCCCCGTAAGGTCTGATGTAAAAGACGTGTCCCCAGGGAATCTGAGCACTTGGAAGAAGAAAGCCAACAACAACCCATAACATTTAGGGAGCTGCACTTTCCTTTGCTTTCTGTGAGGACCAAAGTGATGATGCCCGTTTGTTTCAGCAGGTAATTGGGCTCCAAGGGCACAGTGAGGAACATCAAAGAGGTGAGGACTGTGCACAGACCTCCAAATGAAGTGCTGTGGCTGTTCCTGAACATTTAGCATTCAGGTAGAAAAGATGGATCAAGAAGTCCCCCTAGAATTCATGCATACAGAGGTCCTAAACAACAGCCTTTGCCCAAAAGAACCACTGATCCCCTTATACACATTCTCTCAACCCCTTCTGAGGAGGCAACCTGTGCTCTCCATCAGAGGCAGAGTGGTCAGGCTCAGGCAAGATGACAATGAGGAAAGTCACAAGTGAGAAAGGATCAGTTGATTAAAGACTTTTCACAGTCTTCAAGTCACTAAAGCACCTTGGTTTTCCCCAGATATGAAGGCCTCTGCTGATCCAGAGAGGAGCGTAACAAGAATTTCCCAAGCTCTAATGCTATAAACCTTTTGAAATTATTGCTGCACTGACAGCTCTAAACCTAACTGTCCTCTGAGCTGTTTCCATTTTTAAGTCACTAAAGACCTTGGAAATTCCCTTCACAAATCCCACAAGCAGAAGCCAAACCCAGTGAAGCTGAACGTGAGCAACAGCAGCTAACCCGGTGCTTGCCAGTGTGCAGCTGCATGCCACAAGTGACCAAATCCACCACCACGCTGACTGTCCCAAGAGCCACTGCATCTCTTCTGGCCTCACAGCCACTTACCAGATCCAGCTGTACTGGGTGATTTACGAGGGTTCTCATGAGCTCTGCTCAGCATCACAAGCTCTCTGGCCACAACCAGATGAGGGAAAGAACCATAAATCCCATTTCACAGATGGAGGGAGTGAAGCATAAAGAGCTGGATGATTTCACAGTCAAACCCCCCATACAATAGGCAGATGCCTACTACCTTGGCTCCCCAAGCCTTTCCCAAAACCCTTTGAGTGGCCCTTGCAACATGCTGTTCCCTCACTGAGGCTTGTGGTAAAGGAGAGTACCCATTGGTCCCCATCCTTCTCCTCTGTGTATTGCCAGCTGAATGCTTTATTTTTTTCCCCAGTTCAGAAGGCAGCATCACACATCCCACTGTGTGGCTTATCTTCTGCAATTAGCACTTCCCACCATATCTGATAGGAGAGAAGGGCTCAGGTGCCCCTGATTAATTGCTGAGTATTTGCTTTCTTTTTCACTTCTGTGGCCTGGAATTAATTAGTTTATCCCTCTTATTCCTTTCATGGGCCAGAGTGTTCTTTTTTTTCTTTTTTTTTTTTTTTTTTGTGCAATTATATATAATAGAAATGCTGGAAATTCCCCAGAGAACAGTTGAGAGAGGTTCTCAGCGAGGAAGAAAGGAGCCTAAAAGCAGGGAGATTACTAAAGGTCATACACCCTACAGCTTCCCTGCAATCTTAAAATATATATTATCCTCTGAGTTTGGCACAAATCCTTTCCCCTCACCACATGCCTTGCTGCCTTCTCTAGGCTTTTCAGTGAGCTAATGTCTGAACAGCAGGAAAAACTTGCAGACCTAAATCCCAAGTGTGAGTAAGAGATTCAAAACAGGGCCCCCCTTTGGCTGGACACCTTCAGGTGTTGCAGAAAACACAGATCTCACAGTCCAGCAGGGACAATCTAGCAATACTTAACCTGGCACCTATAAGTTATGTGGCAATTTGCTCTAATTTGAAGAAGATACTATAGCTTAGATGAAGCAGCTGGACTCTCAGACTCTGACAGGAGGACAGCTTCTATTGTCTCCTCAAAAGTCAATCAACAGCCCCCGGCTGACTTAGGTGAAAGGAGCAGAGGTTTCTGAGAGCAGAGCAAGCAGACCATGCTTAGCTTCTCCCTTGCAAATACTGGCACTGGAACCAGCACTCACATCCCAGTTCTGCTTTCCTGAACAGTAGTGTAAATCATCAGTAAATGAGTATGAAAGCACTGTTACTGAAAGCAATCCTTGCTCCTTGAGCTAAAAGAAGGTGGCTTTTTCTGCTATTCTTTAAGTCTCTCCAAGCCAGACCTCATCTAGAAACTACAGCTCTCAGGGAATGACATGTGGGGCAGCCCTCTACCTTTCATGGGGGAAATTAATGCATCTGGGAAGGGGTGAGACAGGATTTCATCCAATTCCTGAGCTGTTGGCAGCAGATCCATTTAAGCCCTTTTTTACTGAAGTTTATAGACTCATAACTGAACCCATCCTTCTTATCTCATTCACACCCCTCATTAGGCAATTTCATCTTTACAGTCTAAAACACTTTAGCCACCTCATTACGTTTCTCTTTAATCTGGGATATGATGTGTCAGATGGCTCTGCTTGACCCAGAGCAGCCTGAGTTTCAGGTGGCAGGGTTCTTGTGCATGAAAATCTCATTGGTGTCTGATGTGTAGGTGTGACAATAAGATGCAGCCAGGATGCTGCCCAGAGCTCTCAGGAGTCAGTATGACAATGGTCTCACCTGGTGTGGGGATGGAGGGTTTCTTACCACAATACCTGCAGAGCTATAACTGTTCAGCTTTGAGAAGAGCAGGCTCTTCATGGATGTTTGCAGGGAGATGGGGCAAGAAAGTGTGCCTAAGGGACCTTGGCATCCTGCTCTTTGCATTGACATTTCTCTGCCCTGCTACCCTGCCTCTTATTCCTACTCAGTTCTATCTTCATTTGACTGTTTTAATTACTAGCAGTGCCCAGTTGTCTTGCCTGTAATCATTTTGAGTAGACTAATAAATAAACACGATAAACATGTGGAAGGTGAAGCCTGTGAGTTGCCTGGGCTGCAAATCAAGAAGCTGCTGAGGACTGCAGCCGGGGTGGCAGAGCCTTTCCTGCACCTCTCCTCCCCTTCTTTTCTCCTTTTTCTGCTTCTGCTAGGTATATTACACACACACACCCCTATTATTTGAATCACCATCTGCACCCCTCAGTGTACTGCATGCTCCAGAGAGCATCTGCTGAGCAGAAGGCATTAACATACAAGGAGGGAGGTTGCTTTAAAGGGACTGTATGTATCCAGCCAGGGTGTGCGCCGCAGTTCATGAGACATTTCAGGGAAAATGGCTGCTTCTCTCTCCTTGGGAAGACATGTAGCTTAGCCCTGGTGGGGTCTCCTTTGGCTCAGCGTGGTGCTGAGGAAACAGCCATTTCTTTGCTCTCAGAATCAAAAGGACATAAAATACCAATTTTTCTGGGACAGAACAAGTGGGGTAGTTTCTTGCCTGACTATACAGGATATATTTCCTGGTCCTGTTGCTGTGGGGCACAGCTGGAGAAGATGGGGAGAACGGGTTGTGTCAGTGGTCTGCTGAGGGGTCAAACACAGCCTCTGTTACAGACTGACATGCGTGTTGCAGTCCCCAGCAGCAGGCACAGAGGAGACGAGGAGGCCCTTTTACCTCCCTGCACTAATTCCCATGTATCCCTGAAGTTCTTGAATTAGTTTCCTTGTCCTACTCCTTTACACCAGTCACGCTCTGCTGGTGTAAAATGGCCAATCTGCCTTTACTTGGACAGTGCTGCAGTTATTTACACCTCCTGAACCTCTCTCTCCTTCATACTTAGGGGCATAGCTGACCTCATATGAAGAGCTCTGCATGGCCTTAAAGGGCACAGGACTGCAAAACTGAGAAGGCATTACACCCCAGAACTTACAATGCGATTCATGCACATGCACCAAGCATTATCCTTTGTATAACCTTGCGATAATCTACAGCTTAGTGAAGGTGGTGCTCACAGAGGTGACTTGACAGCAAACCAACAAACATCTCAAATTACTTGGTAAAGCTTTTAGCTTTCTATCGCTTTGCTTCACAGCTCTGAGTAACAGCAGGCAGAAGATAAACTGCATACTGCCTTTGAATGACATGGAAAGCCAAGTGCTTGCTCATGAGAGCTCATTCAGGTTTGCAGAAACAGCCGAGAGATATGTGCATTTCTGCATCCGAGTTCTGCACTGGCACTTGCAGCTGCTGAGCTGCCTGTACAGCCCAAACATATTACATGGACAAACATTTTTATTCAGCCTCATTTGAATTCAATGCTGCTATCATTACCACCATGAAGTAAGCATGCACCTTCTCACAGGCAGACACACCACTTTCAGTGGTGTCCGAGTGCACTTTTCAGATTGTAGACAGTGAAGTCCTGGAATTTCAGTGTCAGGCACTGCTTAAAAAGAAGCTTAGCATCTCATCAGACTCCAGTTTGTTGTTATACACTGGCTCCCTCAAATTCTCCCCACTGGCTCCCATGCAAAGTTTTGTTTTTGCTTCCTTCTTTGTACGTGTGTTTGCTGAGTTTCCAGCTATTATTAAGCATCTGTCACATTCTACCCCAGAGGTAGCTACATTTCAGCTGTGGCTGAATGATCACTGTGTACGTAGTCTGCAAAGCAGTTAGCAATTCTTCAAAATGGCAGGCACTGTGGATGTCAGTCATTTTCATTAACATAAATAAGATATGTTTCATTTTAGTGACTCTAAAATCATTGAGTCATTTATTGATGTCTCAGTAATTTATGAGCTCTATATCTTGGCTGGAAACCTACCAGTGACTGTGTGCAGTAAGAAATGGGCAGAGTACAGACACAGATCTCTGTTCAGCTGGAGTTCAGCTATTTCTTCCCTGGGTCAAAGTGTTAAACAGACTGGGTGACAAGGCCTGGAAGCCTTTCACCTGCAGTTCATACAGTTAATGACAAAAGGCTTCTACTACAGTGCCCAGTGAGAAACGGGCTGGTCATTTCTCATGTTATTGTTGATTCTCTGGCTTATCATGGGCATCCAAAAATTGGATCTAATCCCCCTTTTTGCTGGCAACCTGTCATGGGTTCAGCAGCAGCAGTCATTTTTGTTCTTGGTAGCTGGTGCAGTGCTGTGTTTTTGAATTTGGGCCCGGGAGCAGCGCTGATAACACCAGTGTTTTCAGTTACTGTTTGCTAATGTTTCGGTCTGGCCAAGGACTTTCCGAGTCTCATGCTCTGCCAGGGAGGAGGGGAGCTGGGAGGAAGCAGAGACAGGACACCTGACCCAAACTGACCAAAGAGGTTATTCCATACCACAGCACCTCATGTCCAGGATGTTAAGACGGGGAGCAGAGACCCGGAAGGGTGTGGTGGTGGAGTGGGGGGTTCGCTACTGGGGAGTGCACTGGCTGGGTCACGCTTGGTGAGCAGTTGTATTCTCTTTCTTTGTATTTCTTTTGTATTATTACTGGTGGTAGCAGTAGTGATTTGTGTTATACCTTAGTTACTAAACTGTTCTTATCTCAACCTGTGTGAGTTGAATTCTTTTGATTCTCCTCCCCATCCCCCTGGGACTGGGGAAGAAAGAGGGGGAGTGAGTGAGTGAGCGACTTCGTGAGTTTTAGAGACTTAAACCACGACACAACCCTAACCAAGAAGGCAAAGGACGCGTTAGGACAGAGAACAAACTTTTCTTCCTGCTCCTAGAAATGGCTGGGCAGTAGGAGAGATGTACATGTAATATGTGCTCTGCTGCAGAGGAGCTTTCGTCTGGACTGGTGATGAAAGGAAAGTGTGAGTCTCCCAGGGTGCCAGTCAAGCACTCTCATCAGACTAATTTCCGACAAAAATTTATCAAGCAAGAGAACTGAGTGGGTTCAGATGAGCTCTGGAGAAGTATGTAGATTTTCTGCTGAGGAGACAAACTAAAATGAGATGCCAGCTCATCACAGCCAGAGAGAAGAGGAGCCCTGCATCCTCAACACCACCTCAGCAGCCCCAGCCCTGTGGCGGAAGGAAAATTTTGTCCAAAACACATAAGCAGGCTCTGCAGCTCTTGCAAGGTATCTGCATTGGCATCCCTCTACCAAATCTGCAGATCCCCTCTGATCTCAGAAATAGTGAGCAAGATTGACCATGAAGCCAACAGGGATAAGAAGTGTGGGAGAGTCATGACCTGTATGAGGGTCAGCCAACCAAACTGTGATGCTGGCGGTAAAGAGGCACATACAACCACTCCAGTTCTGCCCATGATTTTTTCTCATGCAGTGAGAAAAGGAGAGAAGGACTGGTGGAGGGTACCCAAACCTCATGCTGACATTTCTCTCTTCCTCAGAATCTCATCTTTCTGGTACCTCACTGCTGGAAGGGAGGCATCTTCAAAAAGAGACTTTATCAAGCCCAGCAAGGGCAGAGGGAAGCAACAAGAAGCCCAAACAGACTTTTGTTTGTCTCCTTCTCTCACCCTTATTCCTTCCCTTTCTCCTTCCCTTCTGTTCTTTTCTCTCTTACTTTCCCTATCCTTTCCTTCCTGCCTCTTCTAATTCTCTTCCTAAGTTTTCTCCTAGCCATCCCCACAGGGATCCTGCTTTGTTCACAGGGCCAATAAAAAAAAATCTGGCTGCCTTAATCTCTGCTTTTAATCTGGTGGCAGCAGTGTTTCAGTGGTCAGTTGGAGGGACTTTGGCATCACTGCTTTGTCACCAGGCTGCTCTGTGCCACATCACCTCTTCCAAACAGCCCACAGGAGCTGGGGGCACCCCTAGCCCCACACTCACACGGGGACCTTTGGCCTTGGAGCTGAGAGAGGAGATGGTCATTTCCTTACTGCAGAATTGTATCACACCAGGGCATGATGCTTTTTAGAAAGCATTGTCAAGAGCTGACACTTAAGGCTTCTGTCAGAGTGGTCCTTGGTTCCCTCCAGTTCCAGAACTGAGCCTATGTGGATGATCCATATGCAGGCTAGAGGTACTCCACCTTACAACTGGGAGGCATCAGAAGCCCTGACTTTCCACAGAGGAGTCATACCCCAAAGCTTGAAGACCCTACTTCTCCTTGCTCCCACCTGAATGACACATCTTGGGATGCAAAACCAAGGCTTGAGGCTGCAATATGTCAATTCTGTATTTGTCCAATTGTCACCCAGGAATGCTAATGATCTTCCTGCATGGCCCACAACCTTCAGAGGTGAAATAGCTCATCAGGGACATTAGGGCTTCCATTGATTTACTGCTTCCAAGCAGTAGAATTGTCTTGTTTTGATGAGGCAATCTTATTTTCCAGAGGGATTTTATCTACCCAACTGTCACATGCCAGTGGGATGGTGGTGGTGTAGCTGGATGGGTTGGCACTCAGGTGGGAAGACTGGCAGACTGGCATCATCTAGACAGGCTGTGGTGGGAGCCATTTGATTTCAACAAATGGCACAACTTTTAGTGCAGGTAAGGCACGAAGCATGGCAAGTACAGGTGACTGCAGCAGATCAACACTCAGTAAAGCAATCCCTTGCTTTTGTTTGCACAACCGATCTTTTGCAAGCTACCACATCTGCTAACCCCAGCAGAAATGCAGTTACATCTGGTGGCACTGGAGTACAGTAAGTCTGTTTGTATGAAGCATCTCTGGCCAGCGGAGAAGCTGTGCAGATGAATCTTCATAGTGGTGATAACTGAGATGCTTTATCTCCTATCTGCAATGAGCTATTAACATCCACATAATTAGTTATTATAGCCTAGCAATCAGCAGTAACAGAAGATGCTGTGGTATCTCTACTGCACATTAATATCTGCCCTTCATCAAATAAAGCAGCCCTTCTGAGTGACAGTGATGTATGATATATAGCACTGTCAGGTGAGTCTTCCCTGGCATCTGAAAGGCAGAAATGCAAGGAGCGCACACATACAGCCCAGCACAGGAACACTTATCACTAAAATATTAAAGGCATGCCCAAACTCGTCACAGATGGGACACGTCTCTGAACCTGAGCGTTACAGCTTTCTAAATATCCTACCCCCTCACAAGATCTACTGAAACTCTTTTTCACTGAGCACAATACAGGAGCCAGAGCTGACATTTGTGAGCTGAGACAGTTGTCTAAATGCTAAAGACAATAAATCCATACCAAGTCAAAAGGCCAGAATGATCTTAGGATAGCTGAAAAGGGTATCTCTAGGCCAATCTCCAGATGGGAATCCAGACCAACCCCTATTGAGATGTCACTGTAGCTGCTTGGCATTTCAGAACTTTTGCTTTATTTTTTGAGTTTGCTCTTAGTGTGAGTTTTCACAGCCCCTTTGAACAGGTTCCAGTGAAACTCCCCACATCTCTTGATGCATTTTGGAGTCCAGCCTCAGCCTGCAGGGTGAAAAATGTGCACATCAGAACTTCAACACCCTGGGCTTCAGAAGGAGGTAGGAGTCTGCCTCTAGGTCTCCTGCTATGCTCAGCACCCAGCAGCAGGATCACTCTCCCTCCATGGCCACTCGCAAAGATGAAGGGCCTGGTCTCAGGACTGTGGCTTCTTCCCTTCTTCTGGAACATGTGCCAATATGTTTGGGGGTGGAGAGGAGCCAAGTCCCACCATCCACATTAACAGTGACTCAATGTGTTTTTTCTGGCAGCTATTCCACAAGATTTTTTTTCTGCATTAAAATTCAAGAGCCCAGGAAGGTAGCTCAGGGCTAGACTCCAGGATGTTAAATCCTGTAACTCAGAGCAATACACAACGGTATAACAAAATATACACATATTTCTATATATACATATATAAAGTGTATACATATATAAAGACCACCCCTCCTTAAGGTCCTTACCATGAAAAACTTGAAAGCCTACAGGAAATTATGAAAAAACATAAAAACCAATAACCCAAGTCTCCAAGGACTATGCTGTCTCATGCTGTGCTGGTGCATCTGCCTTCGTCTGGCCTTTCAAATTGCCTTCTTACAGCTACCACCCATGGCAGCTCTGCCCCAGTGCAGCCCATAGAGATCCACACTGAGCATGTGTCCTGACACAGAGAGGATGGGGTTCCATGCCCCTGCCACCCAGGAACTCAGCTGCCTGCACTCCTTGAGAGAGGAGCGCATGCTGATGACTGCGAGCATCTCTCTGAGCCACAGCCCTGCCCTAGGGGCTGCAGGTGGCTCAGTGGAGCATAGGCAACCGTTCATTTTTGTTTGTTATTTTTTCAGCCATCTGTCAGCCCCCAGATACCTGCAGTAGGTGCGAAGTTCAAACCAGTCATGCAAAGCCTGGGGTCAAGCTGAAGCCTGTGAGGCCAGCATTGCACTTGGTTCAAGATACCCTTTGAGGATATCTTAAACCAAGCCCCCGACAACCCTCTTGATGAGCCCCTGACGGCAAAGAACAGTATTGTAGAGTACATCCCATGGGATCCCTAGGCATGCAAGGCACAAGGGAAATGAAAGGCACTGCTGGTCCTATTCCTCCATGCCCCAGCCACTCCATCCCTGCTTTAGATCTTGCAAAGAGGAACACAGAATCATAGAATCATGGAATGATTTGGGTTGGAAGGGATCTTTAAAGGTCATCTAGTCCAACCCCCCAGCAATGAGCAGGGACATCTTCAACTAGAGCAGGTTACCCAGCATCCACCTCTACTGCCATTACCAACCCCTCTATGCTGGCAGGTGCCTTGCAGAGATTATGCCCTCCTCTACCAGTTCATCGCATTAAGCATTCTTCTGCCAGCTGCCCTTACTACATGCCAGCATGTCCCTGGAGGCTACCAGAGGCTACCAAAGCCCATGGCATGGAGCCATTCTCTTCTTCCCCATGACCCCAACTTCCACCTGCGCACACTTGGTTCCACAGCCCAACCTCCACAGGGCTTCCGCCATGGCTTGGGGAGAGGCAGCTGGTTTTGGGGGAAGCACGGACATTGGTGACTGCAGAGGATAAGGGATGAGAGAAAGAGACACACAGTGAAAAAAAGCTCCTGGAAGAGCTATGGGACAAGAAGGAAACCTGTCCCACAGGTCAAAGACAGCTTATTGGTGCTGGCAAAGGGGAGAACACCTTGAAGCAGAAGTGGTAATGTTCTGCCATAGTTGTCCAGCCATCTTACACAGCCAAGCCATTTCCATGACACAGGAGGCCATGTGCAGGAGAGTGTTGCTGTAAGGAAAGCAAAGTATGCAAACTAAAGCGTTAGACCTCAGCAACTCCCAATGTGGGGCTCAGTCTCCAAGCTTTGGCACTTTGTAGTGTGCCTCATGGCTGCAATTCCTTCTGCCTGCTCGCTTTTGTGTCCAAGGTTTGCTCTTTCCTCCTGTCTCACTTTCGTGCTTCTCTGGTCAAGTAGGAGCTTCATTCTGGGTTGGCCGGGGCTGGAGCATTGGAGGAAGGCGCAGAGAACACAGCGGTGAAGACAGGTGGTGGCTCCAGATGGTGGGGAGGGACTTCATGATGGGGGTCAAGTGTGGGGGAGATGAAAATCTGGAGGGAAGCATGGGATGAAGAGATGGGGTGGAACGAGTTGAATAAGAAATCACAGGAGAAGGAGACCTGGCCTTTGAGCTGGGCACCACATGTCACAATGTGTGTGGCTCCACTGCATCTGAAGCATTTTGGTTAATGCTTAGAAAGAGAATAAAATGTGTGGATGCCTCCTTTTATTTCTTTTTTTTTTTTTTTTTTTTTTTTTTTGTTAATAACGGTTGTCTATTTATAGATTGTAAATTATACACCATGAATATTGCTCAGAGACAAGACATTATTTTGCTGCCAAGAGGGAAAAAAGAAGGAAAGAAGAGAGGAAGAGAGATTGAGAGAAAGGGAAAGCAAAGAAACTGTGAGCTTCTGGGTCCCCCCCCACACCTCATACATGTACAGCAAAGGGCATATTGTGTGCAAGATGTATGACACTGAAGGGAAGAGGCATACAGGGGACAGTTCTAGAAGCATGATCCTTCTTCTTCCTTCCTGCCATGGAAGAAACGTGTGGGACCATTTTTGAGTCAGTTGGAGCATTTTCTAGGGCCTTATCTACATGCCAGAGCAAAGCAGTGTGAACAATGCTGCACAGGAGTTGATGGCCTGTGATGCCTGGCACCTTTCTGACTGCTGCTGACACAAGTGCGTGGGCTACCTCACCAGGCTTTCCTGGCCCCACAGCAAACAATCTCTGAGTGCTTCAGAAGAAAACCTTACTATGGTTCCTCTCTTTTCAGCCTCTTTTCTGGTGACTATCCCCCATTCTCCATCCTTTTGCAATCACGCATGCACAGAGAAGACATTTGAATGCAAATTCATCTTCTAGAATTAGAAGCTCCATCACACTGCCTCCCTTTACATTCAGTTGAAAAAGGGAAAAAAGGCAACACAAAATTATCTTCCTATCAATTATAAGATGGCCCTACAGCATTTGAGTGTAATATTGAAGTACTAACATTAGATGAGACAAGTCTAAGCTTTATAAGGAAACAAAAAATTGTTTCCATCAAGCTCGCTGTGTACAGAATAAAACCATTCAGGAATGGTCATGGAGGAATAAGAAAAATTTAATTTTAATGCAACTACTGATAAACCTTTCCATGAATCATGGCGCTTCAGAAAGGATCACAACAAATCTAACAAGGCTTTCTCCTTTTCTGAATCTTACTGACCTCTTCCTTTGGAACCCTGAAGTTTATCACCTAACCATTCTACTATTCTATGATTCTATGAATTGTTCCTTTTTTTCCACAACAGCCCACTTCCTTTTTCTCATCTATATTTCATGCTATTTTTAATACTCCATTCCTTTTGTTTCTATACACTAGAAAAAGAGTCAGAGTTTTTGACCCAGCTTGCTTATAGAATTAAAAAAAATTTGTCATCTCTGGGGTTTCCTTTTCTCTATCCTGTAAGATCAAAATGGAAAACCTGGAATGTGAAAGCTACTAATTTTACAGCCCCACCATTAAAAGCCCCATATATCATCTCTACTGTACTGAAAGTATACCTCAGAGTGACAACCCACTGCAAAACATCTATGACATCCTCTGAGAGATGTCACAATCCAGATATGGAGCAAAATCAGATACTACTGCCTTGAGTGCAAGGAGCATGCAACACTGAGATCCAAATTCAATCCACCTCTTTTTTCTCTGGTACTTAGTAATTGGCTCGGATTTGGAGTGCCCAGGATCAACCACATCCTGCAGGCAGGACTTCCCTGCATTTCAGTGGGGACAACAAAGGATGCCAATATGGAGAACTGGAAAAAGATAAGAAAGATTTGTTTGACAGTCTACTAAATTATGAACAGTTGAATAACGCGTGGCTGAGTAACTGGCGGGGGTACTGCTTGGCATTGATTCAAGCCATGTGCTGCTCAGGAGGAAGGAGCAATTTAAGCCAGTCATCCTCAGGGTGAAGCGAAAGTGAGATCATGAATTTGAATTTGAATTTGCAGGGTAAAACCCCCAAAATGGTTCTCTGAGCTGTTAGTTAGGAGGGATGTCACACACATGCAAGATGGTGCCATGTTCAATGCTGTGTAATGAACTATGAGCTCCTGGGAAGCTCCAGCAAATAGGAGCAACAGCATTACAGTGGATGTCATTGAGACCTTGACCTCTGCAGCTACAAGCCAGCCTAGGACGCTGTCTTACAGGGCAATCGTTTTGATGATGAAGGACTGTTTGGTGACCTGTGTGCAAAGGGACTTTCCAGTTCCTCTTAAAGGGGCACAGAAACACCACCCCAGATGAAACCAAGGCTAACTCTCATGCTGTGCAGAGATACCTGTGCAGAAGTTCAGCAAAATTTCACATCATACAGAATTCCAGAAGCATGCTCAGAGGTACTGACTTCTGCCCTAGAGGTAGTATTTGATACAGAGCCTTTGGCAGAGATACCATGTAACCAAGCTGCCTTTGCAATAGTTTGCATGTAGAAAGACCTTAGCTGTGGGTCTTTCTACAGCTAAGGACAGACATTCATTCTGGCAGTGATGTGTGGGCAGGGATCTTGGAAAGCAAACGCTGCTGCCAAATAACCAGAAACTCAGTTCTCCAGAATTCTCAATTTGGCCAGAGAACAAGTCAACCTGCAGAATAAATCAGCATAGCTACTCCTCATCTGAGCCCCAGGGAACAGCTCTACCTAAGCACAGTGCACCCTTCCCCCTCAAGCTCTGATCTTGTCAGAGCTCAAATAGAAGCAACATGAAAGAATATCCCACAGTTGCTGATGAATTAGTACATGCTGCCTTCTCTCTGAGTTGGTGCTAAAGCTAAATCTGTCTGCATCAGATCAGAGCGCTACATTCCCTCCCCAGACTCTGACACCTACAAGCCCACCTCATTCCTATCCCCTGAAGCTCAGAACTGATTCCTGGACCAGTGCTCCCAGCAAGCAAACTGGCATCCTGTATTCTTGGCAGGGTCTTGCAGCCAACCTGTATTTTCACTGGTGCAGCATCAGAGCTGAGCAGTCCTCTGATCTGAGCCTTGCAGGGCATAGCAGCCTCTAGAGCCTCCACTCTCATGCCCTCCTGATGACAGAAATGCCTCGTGTCTTTGTGCTGCACAGCCGGGCTGTAGCTGCTGCTCCAAGGGTAGATGCCTGCCAGAGATACCCAGCAGGGCTGAAATTCTGCAGGATCACATCTGCTTCTTTGTCCTGGTTTCCCCCAGCTCATCTATGAGTTCATTCAACTGAAATCATGACAGCTTTTCCAGTCCTACGTAGGCAGTGCAGATCCTTTCACAGTTAGGGTGTTGGTTTTTTTTTTTTCCATGAGTATGAGTATTATTTTGGGGTGGGGGTAGAGGAAATGGTGCTTAAATGCAAAAGTCTGAATCTGCAGCATAAAATCTCCACTCAGCCTAAAGGAAGAAGCTAGCAGATGGATGGAGAGCATCATCATAATGTGAAAGAACAAATAGGGTGAAGATGCTGCTAGATAAAAAACTGAATCCTCCCTGGCTCAATGAGCATAGATATCTTAGTGGTGTACATATCACTAGCACATTCTGGAAACAAACCTTAATCATAGTTTTAGCTACCACTAAATTCTGCCCTGCTTGATAAGCAGCAGCAAAATATTGTACCTGAGTGATATGGGGGCTTGGAAAATCCTTTCCTTGTCCCACTCAGATCCCAGATCTGATCCCAGATCAGATCCCAGATTCACACCACTGTCCTTACACCAGTGACCATGGTAGCCATGGGTAAAGGAGACTGGAAGGATATTTCCCAAATGCACACCCTTTTCACCTCCGATACCTGGAACCTCCTTGAAGTGAGACACCTCGGAGTCATGGCTCTTTGCAGAAGGCAAGATGGTTTCTATGTGGGTGAGGCTGTTGTGTGAGGGCTCTAGAGAAGGAGGAAAAACTCCTCTGTTACTAAGCAAGGATCTGAAGGCCATTGTCAGGGGAGAAGCAGAAGAATTTCCATAGAAGGAAGAATTACTGTCTGTAGACAAAACCCCTGGACTCTGATCTCATCAGATCTCACAGCAGCACCAGGGTTGGTCAGTGAGAGGAGGCGAGTCCACTCTGAGGAGGAAGGAGGGTGTTGTGGTGGCTCAAGGAAGGAGCTACTTCATCCTGTGTAGACAGTAAACACATTATCCCATGGAGTATTTAAGGGTTTTTTTCATGACTGAGAGAAGAAGAGCCCTTTATAATCCATTATAATCCAGAGGGCACCAAGTGAGCATCACATGGAGCATCTAATCTGGCTTTCCCGTCTAATTCCAACATGAGTAATTAGTGCTGGAGTGCCACCCCTCTCTGCACTTTCTTTCCTCCTTCACCTGAGCTGCTTCAACTGGCTGCCAGACTCAGCACTGTTTGAACAACTGTGTATTAAAAATATCCTTCTATTATAAGCAATATAAGGCCCTTGGAAATGAAGTAAGCCATTGCAAAGCCACCTACTGGGACCAAAGTGAACCTTTGCCTGATCAGCAGCAGGACTCCTGGGACAGCAAAGCAGGAATGGATGTGGTGAAGGAGAGGCAACTTAGAGCACAGAGCCTCCATCCATTGATCCAGCATCAGAGTCAACATGAGTAACTCTGGACTGCAAGGAAAAACAGGCACCCCCACATCCCACCCCCTTTTACTGCGGCACTCAGGGATTACCTCAAGCAGCTTGTCTCCTTGCTTTGCTTCTGAACCATGCCCTGCACAGACAGCAGAGCTACAGAGACTGACACAGTGGCAGCACTCTGCAACATCCTTGAAGTCCCTGGGACAGAGCTAGCAGCAGGGTTAAGTGCACCCACAGCAGCTTTCCTTTGGCTCGTCCAAGTGGGTGTTGATTTCTCTCCACATGCTGGTTGTTTAAATTCACCATAAGACAAATAGCAAGTAAAGAACAGATCAGGGGAAGAAAATAACTGACTCTTGTCCTGCCTCTCTTTGGCCAGTAAAGTGATAAGGCAGAAAAGAGAGAAAGGAGTCTTCCCCCCCCCCCCCCCCCCCCCACATTAAGAAGCTGAAAATTGAAGAGCAAATGAGGAGTATATTTGAAGATAGATAGCACAAATTATCAAAAAAGCCTCTCTGAAACTTGATGAAAATTTCAAAGTGCGTCAGGAAACCTGGGATTCTCTAAAGGATAAATCCATCAGACAGGACAAATTGAGAAGAGGCGATGGACACACATGATTAGTCTGCTCTCTTCAGAGCATGGTAGGGGTACAGAGTGAGCTTAAACCTCTGTGGAGCCTGTTGGTTCAAGGTCAGAGATGGAGCACTATCATGGATGTGAAGCATCCAGGGTCTTCAGTCTCTGCTAAGCCTCTCCCATCATTTCAGGAGACAGCTCCAGCAGTCTGGTTCCACAGATGCAGAGGCTGCTGGGGCAGCCATCAGCATAGCATGGTCCCCATCTTGCCTTATTCTTTGTCCACTTCACTGCCTCAGGGACAGTCCATGAGCAGCACAGGCAAACAGCACACCTGATGACTCCCTGCCTCACCAGGAAAGCAGGGGAGCATACTCTTCTCTGGGCGGGGAAAAGGCCAGGGTGTTTGCAGATGTGGTGTTGAGGTCTTTGGGAGGAGACACAGATGAAGTCACTAATCTCAAGTCTTGGTTTTCTCCAGCGTCTCCTGAAGAAGCAAGCAGAAGTGCACTGCATAGTTTTCCAGATCTGCAGGAAACCTAATTCCCTCAATATGAAAAGATTTGGCCTAAATTTCCCTCGCTCTTCAAGGTTTTCTTTTACCCCTTTCCCATTTCCAGCAGATTCATTCTCTTGGAACAGGCCTGTAATTAAAAAACTGTACAGGGGACTTTGGTATTGGGTAAATACAGAACGTGGTGTCTGGGGAGAGAAATATTTCAATGAAGATTAATTAGGTAGAGTTCCTGTCCCAGTCTGTCTGGAAGTGGGGAGAAGAGTGTTTGAACATGGGAGAGAAGTGCCAACGCTTCCTCCACTGCGCATGCAGCACCATCCACCCAAAAAGCATTGCTTGGGGAGGCTCTTCAGGGGATACAGACAGTTTCTCTATTTGCAGGCTTTTTATTTAGGAAAAGCTAAGACTCCCTCATGCAGCAGCAGGGAACAAGGCCAAAGAAAATGCACTCGTTCTTGATCAGAAAGAGCCACATTTATTTGCTTCATGTGCCTCTGCTTCCCAGAGGGAATGCAGACAGGAGCTGATGCTTGTGATGAACCTGGTGCTTGGTGGGAAGGCAGGTCCAAGAAAGGCAGTAGGATGTAGCTATGCCTCTTCCTGGCAGATCATCCTGGCAACAGATGTTTTGCCTTAGGAGTCCATGCTCTTCAGTACCCACCAGGCAGCAGCAACCTGACTGCAAAGGCTTGAGTCAGTGAAGGGAGCAGGAAACATACAGGGATAAAGAGAAAGCACAACTTTACTTCATATGTTGACTGGGAAAAGAATATATCCCACATGAGGACAAAAGACTCACAAAGGCCACAGCACACAAAACAAAGGAATAGATGGAGAGATGGTGCAGAACTAGCTTAGAAACTGTGTTAAAGCAGCGAGGAGAAAAAGGCCTGTGGAAATATATACCAAGCAGCCACCACTAGAATGATTTAATGCAACCAAAGACAAAAAAATCAAGAGAAGATTTGGTAGACAAGATCACATTCTGGTAGAGAGTGAGAAAAATCAGTGTGGGAGAGATTGCTCATCCTTTCTTATGTATTCTTATTTCTTACGCAGACTTACATGCATCACTCCTGTTAAAAGACAGGTGTGTATTACCCCATATAAGGAGGCTTCTCCGCCTCCATCTTGCACAGCCACATATAAGCCATTCCTCTGTCCCTATGTTTCATGTACCAAGCCAGCCAGTAGCATTGGCAAAGATCAGAGTTAGAAGATGTGTGTTAGTTAGTGGTCCCTTTCCCATCACCACCTTCTGGTAAGTAGCATGGGTTTTTCAGCTATCAGCAGCAGATTTTAACCTGAGATGGGAAGGGCTAGTCACACTGGCCACCTCTGATCATCCAGCCCTGCCCACAGGCAGCCAATAACAGGAGCACACAACTCTAGATACTATCTTGGAAAAGCTCCTGTTTATGCATAAGAGCTTATACTTTTAATAAGAGTAACAATACCTGCACTCTTGTTCAGCCCTTAGGTAATTTAATGTCAGAGTCCCAGAAAGAGGGATTAGCTGTCTGGAAAAGCATGGGTACTTCAGGGAATGGCAGGTTTCATCTGGGAGGTATATGGCTTCGAATAAGCCCTTGGTCCAAAGTAGTGACTGAAACACTGTCGACATTCCCAGGAAGGAAGGAAGAAAACAAGATATTACAAGAAAGTGAAGAAAGCCTTTGATGCTCAGTTTATTGGGAGGCTATACGAGAGATTAATCCAGCATTATCAAGAACGGGAGGAAACTGCCAAGTCCTTCAGAAGAGTGGTGTAGAGCTGTTCAGAACACTTCAAGACAAATTATAATAGGCAACATCACTGCAGGCTATGAGATAGGGAGTTTTGGGCTACTCTTTCCAGCCCTTCCAACCCTCACTGACAAACAGATGTCAAGAGTAGAAAAGAAACAGGAAGACCCTGGGGGGCATGCAGAGGAGGATGCCCAAAACTGACAGACAGGGGTAGAGCAGTTGATGTCGTCTACCTGGACTTGTGCAAAGCGTTCAACACTGTCCCACACGACATCCTTGTCTCTAAGTTGGAGAGACATCAATTTGATAGGCGGACCACTCAGTGGATAAAGAACTGGCTGGATGGCCGCATGCAAAGAGTTGTGGTCAATGGCTCAATGTTCAGCTGGAGACCAGTAACAAGTGGTGACCCTCAGGGATCGGTCCTGGGACCAGTCTTGTTCAACATCTTTGTCGGTGACATGGACAGTGGGATTGAGTGTGCCCTCAGCAAGCTTGCAGATGACATCAAGCTGTGTGGTTTGGTTGATACACTGGAGGGAAGGAATGTCATCCAGAGGGACCTTGGCACACTTGTGAGGTGGGCTGATGCCAACCTGGTGAAGTTTAACCATGCCAAGTGCAAGGTCCTACACCTGGGTCGCAGCAATCCCAGGCACAGCTACAGGTTGGGCAGGGAAGAGATTCAGAGCAGCCCTGCAGAGAAGGACTTAGGGGTGTAGGCCGATGAGAAACTTAACATGAGCTGGCAGTGCGCGCTTGCAGCCCAGAAAGCCAACCATATACTGGGCTGCATCAAAAGGATCATGACCAGCACTTCAAAGGAGGTGATCCTGCCCTTCTACTCTGCTCTTGTACAAGAGGCCTCACTTGGAGTCTTGTGTGCAGTTCTGGTGTCCTCAACATAAAAAGGACAAGGAACTGTTGGAACAAGTGCAGAGGAGGGCCACGAGGATGATCAGGGGACTGGAGCACCTCCTGTGTGAAGATAGGCTGAGAAAGTTTGGGCTGCTCAGCCTGGAGAAGAGAAGGTTGTGTGGAGACGTCATAGCAGCCCTCCAGTATCTGAAGGGAGCCTATAGGGATGCAGGGGAGGGACTCTTCATGAGGGACTGTAGTGATAGGACAAGGATTAAAGGTTCAAACTTAAACGGGAAGTTTAGATTGGATATGAGGAAGAAATTCTTTTGTGTGAGGGTGTTGAGGCACTGGAAGGGGTTTCCCAGGGAAGTTGTGAATGCTCCATCGCTAGCAGTGTTCAAGGCCGGGTTGGACAGAGCCTTGGGTGACATGGTTTAGTGTGAGGTGTCCCTGCCCCTGGGAGGGGGGTTGGAGCTAGATGATCTTAAGGTCCTTTCCAACCCTAACTATTCTATGATTTTATGATTCTAAGTATGTCAACCTGGCCATGGCAGCTCGCAGGTAGGTAAAAAGGGATTAGACACACCAAAAAAATTCCTCCAGGGACAAAATAAAACCAGAAAACATTCTGAATAGGCCTATCAATTCAGGCCCTATATTTTCATACCCAAAACAAAGTTGCCAGAGGCCAAAAAAAAGAGGGAGTTCAAGAGAGATCTGTCCAACAAACAAAGCCATAGTTAAGGCA
Organism: Myiopsitta monachus; assembly: GCA_017639245.1. Taxonomy (NCBI): domain Eukaryota; kingdom Metazoa; phylum Chordata; class Aves; order Psittaciformes; family Psittacidae; genus Myiopsitta; species Myiopsitta monachus. The sequence goes on from CM029920.1 coordinate 63,980,812, forward strand.
AGCTGCATTTGACACAAAAGGACACTGAGGTGTGCAGACGCAGTGTAACCCTTCGCACCTCAGAGACCTTAAGACGCAGGATTTCAGGTGCAATGATGAAACCCTAAAGGCAATTACAACTTGAACTGCCAGGATGTTCCAGCAGAGGTAGGTAAAAAGCCCCTACAAACCACAAACTCCAGGTTGGCCCAGTCTTCAGAAAAAGCTCCCAACTGGGACAAGATTGACTTTTTTTGCACCAGATGTCTCTTTGTTGTCAGCAGCTCCATGCTCTGCACCATTTGCATCAGCTGGCCGGTCATTCACAGTGCATATAGAAGAGCTTGGCCTGGGATATTTTCCTCACAAAGCTTTCCTTAGGAGGCAAAGATCATACTCTCATTTGGAGATGGCAGCAACAGAGGTGGCAGGAGATGCACTTCTGATGTGAGGAAGGAGCTAGATACCCAGGTGTGACTAATGCCCTGTAATTTTTGATACCTAAGCACAGATAAAAACATAGCATAGGAAATGAAGCTAGGTCTGCTTGCAGTAATAGGAGAGAGGTACTTCTACACTGTGATTCTTCAATATCTTTGAAACAGGTACTTAAGGAGGAGATAGATCATGCTTTTCCTGTCCCATGGAGAACCTGTGGTAAGTATCTATCCTTAGAGAGAGAAACCCACCATCAGCACCCAGAGAGCTTTGAAAGGCTCCAGGTATCCAGGTCAAGGCACAACTAACCTGGTGATAATAAACTGCCTTCTCCACAGAGGACACCAATGGCACGGGCCCTGTGCTAAAACCAATCAATGTGTGAAGATGCTGTGGTAGGTCTGCATACTGTGCTTGCTGCAGGAACACTCCCACCCCAGGGGGGAGCCCATGGGGCTGCCTTAGCCTTTGCTCAAGAATCCAAGTGCTCTCCTCCCAAGGTCCCTCATGGCCCCAGTGAATGGGCAGCTGTGAAAAGCACAGGCTCAAACCACTACCTGCTCCCTGCAAACAGAGCCCTGGAAACTCAGAGCCACCACAACCTTCAGTGAAAGAGAGAAGAAACAAGTACTTCTCATTTCCACCATCAAATGAGCTCATCTACCCCATCACTTAAGGCAGTCTGAGTGCCAAGCCGGAGCTACTGCTCCTCTGTGCCCAGCCCCATTTTCACATTTCTCTGTTGTTCTAGGTCTACTAGCCTTGGTTCAGGAAGTCCACAGCAGAGTTTATTGCTGGGGAATATATCCCAACAGCACATCCTGAAGAAAGGGCAGTTGAAGTGATCATTCGCCTTTTCTCTGTTGGATTGGCAGCTAAGTGCAGGGAGGGAGAGCTGTGCCACAAATGGTGCCCAAGAAGGATATCACAGAGAAACTGGGAAGATGCTTTAAAAAACATTTCTCTTGTTCTTGGGGTCCCAAAGAGAGGTCTCTGTTTATCAGGCACCACACACAAGTGAGCAGCGACAACGCAGGAGCCCCCTCCCTCCTCTACATATGAGTGATTCCTGCTGGCTTCCAGCAGGAAGTATTTGTGTCTTGATGGAGAATGACATCGTGTTTTGTGGAAAGGTACAGAGTGGCTTCCTCTCCCTGGTTCTGCAGCACTGCTGTCTGAGGGAAGCAGCGGCCTGCTCCACCTCTGGCATCTCCTCAGAGAACACCAAGAAGAACACAACTAGTTCCAGTTGCAGAAGGCTGTTACTTTTGTATATGCACAAGCACGTATGCTGACATAAAAATGAGCTTACAGAGCTGGAAAGCAATAATTTCCGTCTTGCATACATTTCTTCTCCATCTTCTGTACAGATACAATAGCATGGGCAGTGACCACAAGCAAGTAAGAAAATCTGGTCATGACTTGGAGAGCTCCATGGAGGTCCAATGGGGTTGAAGGGATTTTTTTACTGCTAGGCATGTGGGGGGGGAGATATTGCTTTCCAGGAGGAGAGGTATCAGCCAGGTTTCTTTCCATAAAGGCATCCATGGGGATTCTCCACAAATGACACACACTGGCCAAGCTCTGGTCACATGCCAGCATGATTTATTGCAACTCAGCTCCCCTTCCAGCTCATATATTCTCACTTGTTTAGGGACATACATGTCACAGGAGTAGGTTGTAGATGCTCTGTTTCTGCCCCTAGAGCATCCAGAAAAAAGTCCCATCTTGTTTGTACTGTAATCACAAGTTGTGTAAACACAACACTGAACCAAGTCAGGTTGAGGCTGTTCATTCAGGATGTGCTTTGAGAAGTTTTCCTTCTCATTTTGCAACCACCAGATCTAGATGCTTACTTTCTAAAAGCCTCCCAAGACTTCATGAAATTGGCAGAGTCCAAGCTTGGCAATTAAATAAAATCCTATGCAAAGCTACGAAACAGAATTCAACAACTTTCACTGGTCTCTGGGGTTACTGCTAGCTGTAAGGTCCTAGCTGCAGGCTGTAGCTTCTACCCCAAATAAATAGAATCGGCTCAGTTGGGAAAGACCTTCAAGATCATCAAGTCCAACCATTACCCAGGACTTCCAAGACCACCACTGAACCATCTCAGTAAAGGCCTCATTTACATGGTTTGTGAACGCTTCCAGGGACAGTGACTCCACCCCTGCCCTGGACAGCCTGTTCTAATTCCTGACCATCCTCTCTGCGAAGAAATTGTTCCTAATATCCAGTCTGAACTTCCCGTAGTGCAGCCTGGGGCCATTTCCTCTTGTCCTATCACTTACTTGGGAGAAAAGACTGACCCGCACCTCATGGGTACAAGCTAGATCTCCCTATTCGGCTCACTCATTAGCTTAAGAAGTTACCTTCCACGCCCTCCAAGAAACTTCCTGGTTGTTTCTTTTCTGCTGTGTTGTACTTCCAACAGACATCTGGTAGGTTGAAGTTCCCCACAAGAACAAGGGCAAGAGGTCTTGAAACTTCTCCCAGTTGCTTGAAGAACACTTTATCTGTAGCTTCATCCTGGTTGGGTTGTCTATAACAGACTCCTACCAGGGTATCTGACTGGTTGGCCTTCCCCCTGGTCTTCACACACAGACATTCAGCCTTCTCACTTACAACACTGAGTTTAAGGCAGTTGATGCACACCATGACATACAATGCAACCCCCTTCCCCCCTAGTTTCTCTGTCCTATCATCTTTCAGCTGTCAGCTTTTGTAAGCACAAACTGTCTTTGAAAGCACCTCACCTACAGCACTTGGATTAAGAGCACAAACACAACACAAGCAAACTGGCCCCACAAACCTGCTCCATCCCCAAAAGTGACAGGAGATGATGACAGCAAAGAGATAAATCATGGCTGATGTTAAACCCCAGATGCATCACTACACAAAGCCCCAGAGGCTGGTATTTAATGCAGAGGAATTGGGGAGTTTAGTTTGGAAGTAATAGGCAGAAAACTTAGCACCAGACAGGCTGAAGGATGTTAAGTATATTCAACTGTCCACAGATGACTGAAGTGTTATCAGTAGAGCCAGAGAGGATAAATTGACCTTTCTGTCTGTCTGTCTCTTTCTCTCTGTCTCCCTGCAGCTCAAAGAGAGAAAAAGAAATCCTTCATTAGTCCTATCAATGTTTCGGTTTCCTTTTTGTTACCCAGGGCTTGAGAGCATAGGGCATACCAAAATGCCCCTTGCATACAGGAGAGGCTCAGGATGCAGCAGAGGGAGAGGTGGAGGAGCATAGCTGGCAGAGGGTTTGAGTCTACTGCAACTCACAAGAAAAAAAGGGATTTTGCTGGAAGAAGGCTGTGGGATACCCAGGATAAAGCAATGGGACTGCTGTGATCACTGAAGAGCTTGTGCATGGAAAGGGTGGACACAGGGCTGTATAATGGGCCTAGGAGTCAGGGGTCCTCATAATCAAGCATCTTCTCTCACGCTAAAAGTCTTCCAGCACTGGAGACATACCAGCAACACCCTGCAAAAAGCACAACACTGAGGTCTGCGTCCATCCAGAAGAGCAGGAAAACCAGAGCACCATTGGCTACTTCCTGAGCACTGGGAGTTCTGTCGGGAAAGGTTCTCACATCCATCCCTAGTAGGTCCAGGCACACTATGAAACACAACAAAAGGGGGCGCACACAGTGAAATAAGGAGCCTGTTGTGGGAATGAAGAGCAAGGGACGGTGGTGATGGTCAGGCATAGACTACATTGCACCTTGCAAAGTACCACAGGAGTCTGGCAACCAGAATCTCCCACCCCTTCCCCCTCTTGCAGCAAACCTGACAGGCACAGCTTCTTCCTTCTGTCCCAGCTTCACCTTACATGTCCCCCCACCCTGGGATATCCTGTGCCTGACACGGCTGATTGCTTGCACGATTTGGGACCTCTCATTGGGGCCCACAGAACAGGAGCAAGGCTCCAAAGCCATGCTGAGGCAAAGTAATCCCTGCCTGGGCTCAGCATCTTTATCTATGTCTGCCATATGTCCTTCTTTCTTCAAGTTCCACCCATTGCCTTAGCAAGTCCAGGATGTGCTGGTGATTCTGGCTGCTAGAGGAGAAGCCATTTCTCAGCTGCTTGGTGAAGCACTAGCTGTACAAAGGCCTCAGTAATGAGCCAGCAACAAAGCCCAGCCTGGAGAAGGTGAAGGCAAAGTCTTCACTAGCTGCAAACACTGCTCAGTTGTGACACACTATTAGTCTGGCCTGAGAAACATATGGCAAGAACTCCATTTCTAGGGGTCCTGGTCAGACCACAATGTGTCCCGGTAAAAGTTTTACTCAAAATGTTATTACTTCATTTTCCTTTTTTTTTTTTTTTTAATTTTTTTTCTGGGGGGGTGGGAGGCTGCAAAATGCAGGGAAAAAAATAAAATTGTAAAGTTTCTGTGAAGTCCAAGAGTGGGAAAACATGTACAGCGGGAACATACAGCAAGCACCAAATGTGTGCGTTCCAGAAGCACTAGGGGAGAAGCAAGCAAAACCTGACACATCATCTCTTCCATCAAGATCAAATGCACTGTTCTCCAGTGCTGGTACTGAACGTAAAATCCACTTTTCCTTCAAAGAGCAGCTTAAATGATGCATAGATGTGTGAGCACATTACCAGGAGGGGAATTGCTGTGGGTCTGTGTGTACAGGCAAGAAGGCAGTCTTTCAGGAAACAAGGCAGGAGACATCAGGCAGTGGGCAGGGATCGATGCCCCCCAGAAGGGCACTAGGGGGGAGCAGGGGGCAGTAGGCTTGGCACAAGGGCTACAGAGAGAGGCACCCACAAGGCACCACAAAACAGCCCAGACAGCAGTCAAGGTTCCCAATGCTCAGACAAGTGCACTTGATGGGAGCTGTTATTTAAACAAGCCAGTTGTTAATAAACGGAGCCTTTTAGCCCTAATTGGTGGAGAATCACAAGCCTGCAAAGCTCCCAGAGCTCTTCAATTATAGATACTGCCCCAGAACTGCTGGGAATGGCTGAGCTGTTTCATGAGTTGCTGCAGAGCTGCTCCTGCCCATCACTGCACACAGCTCTGACACTGCTCTGGCATGTCAGAGCTGCCATGATGTGCACCTTTCTTTATATACCACCCAAAGACAGAGTCACCTATAGCCAGCCAGAGGCTCTGGGCTCTGAAGGAGAATGGCTTTTGGTACAGCTTTTTGCACCTATTCTACATCCTGTCCACCACTGGCTTCCTTCCCATGTCCCACCCATCAGCTCACTGGCGCTAATGGAGTTTTGTAGCCAAACAACCATCAAGTGTTTTCAGCAGCAGCCCTTTTGCATGTTTCTTACATCTTGCATGACTTCATAGGTCCTCTCTCATGTGGATTGCTGGACAAGCCCAGAGGTGTTTTGTTTTCACACTCTAGCGGAGTGAGCTTAGCACAATCATAGCCCAGGTACTGTCTTATTCCCAAATTATTGCCATTTCCATGCTTTCAGTCAGGCTAAGGAATCTTTTACTCCTTGGTCTTTCTCCCTCCTTCAAGATAGCATCACTATTAACTACCTTTCCTTGTGTAACCATAAATAAAAAGTATGCAGACAGGGACCACTGACAGAGGTGTGAGCGAACCCTTCCTACCTTCCATCATCACATCTGATGAGGAGCCAGCACGCAACTAGCTATGGAAATTCATCTAGGAGGCAGCAACATCCCCTGAAATCTCTGAAAATCCTCTGATTCCACCATTTGTAGCCTCTCTGGCTTCACTAAATGAAACATTCATAATGTTACCCTCTGAATACCAAAGAAAGACGTTTCCTGACCCGGCTACAGCTCTTGAGCTTCAAGGCAGGAGGCTGGGAGCCAAGGTGAGGGGCAATGCAGCAGCTGCTGTTTTCCTGTGCTACCAAACAAATATTTAAGATGCCCAAGTCCCATCCATGGGTTTATCCAATTGGGTACACTTCTACCAAACAACAAAAGCCTCACAAATCAGTGTTTTCTAAGAGAAACACACAGGGTCAAAAAAACTCTTCATCAAGCTTAAAAGCCCTGTACAACCTGGAACACTCTACAACACAAACAAAGTCTCAGGAGTGGAAATCACCTCATGGTTTTAAATCCTTGACTTGGACCCTCGGACCCTGTCTTGAATTAAGCTTCCTGTCTTCTAGTACAACTGTGTGCTTACATTTTCAGAGTTCTCAGTTGTAACTCATGAAGACAAATGAGGGAGTAGAGGGAAGAGGGAGATCTGAGGTGGTACAACAGGGTCTGGGCTGCCTTTTTACAGCCATCCTATTTGTTGTTTTGCCAGTGTCTTGCAAGGACTTTAACTGGCTGCTCCTGAAGGCACCTAGATGCTAATAAGCAGAGTGGAGAAGGGAATGCTGTTAATGCACGCTTAGTTATGCATCTTTAGACTCGAAAGTAAGCCACACTCTGGGTGGAAGCCAAAATCCCTCTTCCAAAGCCATCTCTATCTGTATGAGCTGCCTGCCTGAGTCAACTGGTAACACCCTGAAGGTAAAGGCATGCTGGCAGGAGGCATCATGTAAGCCACTGCATAGGGATGGCTGAGCTCTGCAGGTCACAGCTGCTGCATGTATGAAGGGCAGAGGGATCCTAAGTGCTGTTGATCACTTCAGCTCCTGCTCCTCAGGGCAGAGGAGATGAGCTCACCTCTGAGACATGTTCAAACGGCATACGGGCACACATGTGAGCTAGGGTCAGTTACCCCTTCCCTGCTAGTCTCAGACCTTTTCTCCACAGCTACAACTGGTTTACCTCCTCCAGCCTCTGTTCATAACTCTTCAGCAAAGCTTTTCTCTCTCCTGCAGTCTCTAGGCTTGTGCCCTCTTCCCTGACTGTCAAGCTTTCCTTTCTTTGAGATCTGTTCAGGATAGCTCTTCTGCCATGGGCAGTGTTGGTGTTAGTGGCTTCAACAGAATTAATCAATCTCTAACAGCATTCAGGACAGATTGCAAAAAGGCTTTACACATGTTCATGCCAGGGCCTTCCTGTTGTTTCCCATACGCAAGCATACACCACAAAATGCTCTTACTGGCACAACAGAAGAGCATGCTAAATGACATCTACACGCACCCTCCCATTAGTGAGGTTTACCTCTTGGTTCCTGCTGCGATGTGCTGTCTCAGTCCCCCTCACATTTGTGGGCCATGGGAATACTGTGCTAGAGAACACAATGGTACATCCCTCCTGTCAAGACAGGTACTCTATTGCCTCCACCATAGTGTCCCTCAAATTTGGCTTCTCCACACCTGCCTCTTCCTAACCAGGATTCAGGCTTTGCAGTTAAGCAGTGTTGAAGACTGAAAAATTAAAACCAAACCAAAATATGGAACTCTTTTGGAACAAATATTTAGTTTTTATTAAAGAAGGCTTTCAGAATGCTTTGATGTAGTTATGCCAGAAGACTGCGTGCTGTAGCTCTTTGCCCTTGGGCTATATCATCTTACCCAACCTCCAGAAAAAGAAGGAAACTTTGGTTTGGAGCTCAGGGAGTACAGAAAACCTTGGGTGCTGCAGAAAGCAGGATATTAGGACCTGAGATATAAGTCTGCCTTACATACCTCCTCCACAGCTGAATCCCTGAAGGGTATGCCCCATGCCTACTGCTGTGGGGTCAGTCTACAGCAGCACCACAGAAAGAGTGTAACAGTATGAAGTAAAGGCCATCTCTCCAGGTGTGTGGGTGAGAGAGGGCTGCAAAAGCCACCGAGTCTTGTCCTGTAAAAGCATGGTTGTCAGAGGTCAAAAGGATGGCCATCCTCAAAAGTCTTGCATTCAGAGCAAGCTGTGAATGGAGACAGATAGCACACGTACTCCTGCAGCAGAGGGCTGATGGCAGCACAGCAGTATGCTTAGGGAAGCCCCAGCATTGTGGTGTCCAGGCAAGGGCTCCAGAAGCCTACCTGCCTGTCCACAGCATCCACTTTGCTGCTCTGCCTCTCCACAGGTGGTTTGTCCTGTCTGGAATTTTCACAGCTCATCCTGTCAGCAATCCCCTTCCTTCCAAGGGATCGTAAATTTCTTCTCCTTTTTAACCTTTATGTCCTTTTTTTTTTTTGTTGGGTTGGGGATGGAGCGTTCTGTCCTTTTTTCTGCCTTCACCACAACAGGAGCTCCTCCCTGCAAGCAGCACTGACCTGCTCACCAGGAGCAGGCCTCCATACAGGGATGGGTCAACCATGAGGATAACCTTGCAGGCTTTATGCTTCTGCAATCAGTCCAGACTGAATAACAGCTTCTGCAGCCCCACATCACTTCCACTGACACCAAACCAGTGCTCCCACTGACAGGGCGTACTGCAATACAAAGAGGCAGCTCATGCAGGGACTTGGTCCTTCAGAGGATGCATTTATTTTCACACCCTTCACCTTGCCTAGGGATCACCTGCCCTAGTGCTCTGAGCCTCTCTCACTGCTCACACCACTCCTGATAACACTGAGTGCTGTAACGTAGCACAACAGCCATGTTCACACCACTGCAGTGTACAAAGGGCTGAGCGTGCAGACAGCAGAATTGCCCTTACTTGATGCCTTGCGGCTTTGCAATCTACCAGCAGAGGAGATCTGTGTCACATCGCAGCTACAGCGGCTTTTTGTGCAAGCAGATAATTAGAGCCTGCCTTCTTCATCTCTGAGTCCTGCAGCCACAGAGGCTACAGCCCACAAACTGCCCTGAGGAGCTTCAGAGAAGGGAGAGACACTTGGTATGAGGAGGATGTAGGTCCACATGGATGCTGCAGGGCTCAGAAACTGGCAAGGTCACATTACAGGTGAGGCCAGGAAATAGTTGGGCTTTTAGATGGTTCAAACACTGTGTGGGTGGTGATTTGGCAACAGAGATAACTGTGCATCAGCTGGGTGCAGAGGCAGGTCAGAGCCTGTGGGGTTATAGAGGCATGCAGCAGTGAAACAAGAGGAGAATTAATCTCTGTGTGCACCTGGAGAATATAAGATGCTTGCAAGATACAAGGAGAGAAGGAAGAAGGTGTAGAGACTGTGTGTGCAGGAATAGGTCTAGTTCTCAATACAGCCAGCCATTGTCACTGTTCTCCAAAAGTCACACATCAGAGCTTTCCTCTGATCTAGGAAGAGAGTAGTGAGTGATTCCCCATGTCCACACAGCATCTGGGAGTGGGAGAGGGCAGGTCACTATCTTCTGTCCCCTTCATCTCCTTGAGGAAAGGTAGACACAGAAACTTGTAATGCTCCTGTGCTTTCAAATTTTGCAGCTCCGTTTCTGGCAACTGGAGCATGCTTGAGATACTCAGCAGGCATGTCATTGACATGAGACCCTGGGCTGTGAGTAACACACAATAAGAAGAAATCAATGTTTATCAAGGGATGTGTAAGGCTGCCAGGAGAAGGAAACTGATCCCTGGTTTTGCAAATAGGGTTTATGCATTTGTGTTCCCAATTCACATGACATGAGGGGGGCCATTTCAAAATGTGCTGACAGTGACACAGAGAAGCTCTCATCATTGCAACCCCACATGAGGGACGGGAAACCTGAATCTCTCTTCCTGGAAGATTAAACAGATGGGGGAGATGGTGTAAACTGCTGGCAGGTTAGGGATCACCAGTCTCTGTGTGCTGCTGTGCAGAAGGCACCATATATTACAGCCTACTGCAACATTCCAGCTCACAAAAGCAGTTCTGGAGGGCTTGTATTTGATCCTCTCACTGCTGGTCATGACAGCAAAGTTGCCTCATTTCCGGTTTCTCTTTGATTCATGCAGCTGATGTGTAACTACATGGACAGAGGTGAGGTCTGGCAGTTTGAGTGGCAGCAGAGACCTGCAGTAGAAATCTTGCCCAAAAATGTTCAGGCGCTGCAAAGCACTGTAAGTTAGAGATCAATGCAAGCATGTGCATGTCAGCAGGATTGCCATCCACCAGCAGCTGCGAAAAGAAAGACAGAAGTTATTCAAGAATTTTCTAGTCCGGACGAGGATGCCATTTGGGCAAGATGCCCTGTTTCTAACAGAAAATAGCTGGCAGTCTACAACACTGATCATCCTGTTAAAGAGTGGAGTAAGGAAGTAAACCAGCACTATACAAATAGGAAGGATTTTGAAAAGTGGATTATTTGTGATATAGCTAATGCTCAAAAATAACAGTTATTTCAAGAAGGGGACCTGACCATTTGACCTTGGAATGACCAGTGGTCATTCTTGTATGTACTTGTACTGGCAGCAAGAGCTGTGCTTTTGATAGGCAGGATCAGACAATTGCCAGGCCTGGGTGGCTTGATTTTTAACCTCTCTCAGCTGAGATGCGTTTGTAGCAGTGGCCACAACAGCACTTGTGAGAAATAAATGTTTCTAGCTGACAACTGCTTGCGTTTGCTTACTGCCCAGACTGAAGAGCAAGCTAACGCCGCAGGAACAAATATACATCTAATTAAAAAAGCTGTGGTGTATAGGGCAGGGAACCAGCAGTGACTAGCCTGACTTGCACTAAAGCAGAAGCAATCTCAGCACAGTAAAATAGTGTCCAGGAACAACGACTCTGCACCATGCATGCTAGAAAACTATTGGAGAAAAATGTTATTCTCAGCAAAAATAAATGTAAAATGAATTAAGAAAATGTCTCTGAAGGGCAGAGCCCTGCTGACGATTTAAATAACTGTTTTGAAACCAGCCCTTACCACAAACGTGTTCATGAATGGCAGAAAGAAATGAACAAAAAGGCAAAGGACAAGGAGAGAGATGGAGCCAAGCACAGCTATATCACAGCAAGCACCTCTTTTGATAAAAATAATTTTCTGAAATAGCCTCCATGGAGGTCTATGTGGCAAAACTGAGCCCAACATCTTTACATGACCAAGACCAATTACAGAAGTAGGGTCTGTAGTAGGAAACCTCACCTGGGTGTAGTTTCTAGAATGACATACGAGTGAAGACATTACTGCTTCACCTCAGATACTATATAAAGAAACAGAGCTCCCATTGGCACATACCAAAGGGATTATTGTTTCATTTTCTCAAAACTTAGTTTTCCTTTTTTCTTCCCAGCCAACAGAATTTTATGCATTTTCCTCTGCTTCATGCCAAGAAAAGACTATTTAATAGAGCATGAACAACAGAATGAGATTAGTTGAATAGAACCTCTGTGAAAAAGGCAGTTGACAAAAATCCAGGGAAGTTTTTACTAATGGGAAGAAAAATCTGCTAAAAATGCAGGGCTTGACTTAAAATAATGGTTACAGTAATATGCAAAGTCTTTCTGCTTTGCTGCAGTTGAGTTGCTGCAACTGAGTTCCTCAGAAGAAAGGCTGAGAGTGGTGGGACTGCTTGGCCTGGAGAATCCTGGGGCTGCTCAGGGGGATCTTATCAATGTGTCCAAATGCCTCAAGGGAGGGTGAGAAGAAAATGGAGAGATGGAGCCAGGGTCTTCTTAGTGGTGCCCAAAGGCAGGAACAGAGGCCATGGCCACAAACTGAAACATGGGAGTTTCCCTCTAACACTAGGAGACATTTTTTTACTGTGAGGGTGACTGAGCACTAGCACAGGTTGCCCATAGAGGTTGCAGAGTATCCATCTTTGGAGGTACTAAAAAACCAACTGGGTATGGTCCTGGGCAACCAGCTTTAGGTGGAATTGCTTGATAAGTGAGGTTGTTCAAAATGACCTTCAGAGGTCCCTTCCTACCTGAGCCATCTTGTGATTCTACGAAGTTAACTGGCAAGAGGAAAAGCCTGGGGGAAGTAAAGTAGGTTGCCAAAGACCGCTTTTTCAAGATGAACAGTCCAAGGTGTCAGCTCATGTGAGATCACAGAGAAGGAATTGTTGGAAAGGTTATCAGACCGTGGCATCGACTAGAAAGCTAAAGGAAAATTGACAAAGGATCCATGGAGTTCCTAGAGACCACTGGTTATCCATGGTACAGATGCTGCTCAGATTGAATGAAATAAGAAAAAATTACTTCAATTTCTACAAACTGAGCTGTTGCACAAGAAGGAGTGTTGGTAATGAAACATAAAAATTGCAGAGGTTTTGTACTAAGAAGTTTTAGGCACATTTCTAGTAAGTAGTGATTCCTCTGTGTGTTTCTCTTTGATGTGTCATTTCAAGCATTCCCGTCAATGCAGAGTCAAATAGGGTAAATGAGAAATCCATGCAAATGACAAACTACTGGAGATAGATGAAGCCCTACCTCATTCAAGTGTTCTGTCTCAACGCAGACCAAAGCATCTGGCAGCATTTTATGAGGTTCACCATTTCAGAGATTCTGGAACAGGAACTCTATGATCCTCAAAAAAGTTTCTGGATCCGAGGTTAATTGATACTGATGTTGCTACAAAATAATATGTGCCAGGAGACACAGTAGACCTCTCTAAATAGAGGGTGAAACTGTTACTTGCTAGAGAAATGAGAGAGAACTAGATGTGTCATAACCCCTAAATGAGACCATGTGGCAAATGTGACCACAACATATTTGTATAAAGACAAATCACATCAACAGAGTTTGAAATAGAAAGCTGAGAATGAGCCTGGTTTAAAACACAGCCTGCCAGTGGTGAAATCACAGTGTGATCAAGGATCCAAGGGCAGCGCAAATAGATTTGAAAGAAACCAGAAAGGCTGATTAGTAAAATACCTATGTCACCCACATCTTGGTCACATGTCTGTAATGCCCCCCAGAGATACCCACCTAAGAGAAACACAAGATTACACCTCCTTTTCCAGGACATACATAATGTTGTTAACGCTGCTCTGTGCCTGCAGAACTCAGTCCCTCATGGCATGAAACCAGAGCCTTCACCTACTGGAAACAGCCCAGTGTCCACAGTAGCTGGAAAGGACAAATCTGGTGAACCAGGAATAATTTGGTGATTAGAATAACCCTCTCTTCTCACTGCTTTGATGTGTGTTTGCTGGTCTGACTTCAGCAGTGTTTTTGTTTACAGGCTCAATATCACAGAATCACAGAATCGTTAGGTTTGGAAGGGACATCTGGAGATCATCCAGTCCAACCCCCTGCCAAGACAGGGACACCCAGAGCAGGTTACACAGGAACGCATCCAGGCGAGTCTGGAATGTCTCCAGAGAGGGAGTCTCCACAGTCCCCCTGGGCAGCCTCTTCCAGTGCTCTGCCACTGTCAGTGCAAAGAAGTTCTTCCTCAGGTTGAAGTGAAACATCTTGTGCTTTAGTTTATGGCCATTGCTCCTTGTCCTGTAGCTGGGCACCATGGAAAAGAGTCTGGCACCATCTTCCTGGCACCCACCTTTGAGATATTTATATACATTAATGAGATCCCCTTTCAGTCTTCTCTAGACTAAACAGGTCCTGCTCCCACTCTTAAGTCTTCTAATAAATTAACACAATGTCACATTAACAAAAAGGAACTGGAATATGTGTTACTGAGGAGTCACTTGTACTTCCACGCTTGAGTGTCAACTTCTCTGGTGAAAACAGATTTTTCAGGCACGTGGGTACTTCTCTGTGCTTCAAAGCAGCAGTGCTGGAAGGTTTGTGTGTCTCTGCAACCCCTCTACAGGATTAAGAAAAGACATGACCTCTATCAGTTTTGCCTCCTGCACACCCATAGATCCCTCACTTTTATTACTGTCTAGATCATTTGTACCTGGCAGATAAAACCGGTCGTCAGGCTGAGTCTGCTTGTAATGGACCTACTGCATCTCTCCTGTAGCAGACACTCAAACTTGCTTCCCCATCCTCGCAGCCAAAAGCACACGGGAGACTGTGGAAATGGCTCATGTTCCCTCTATGCCTGTCACAAGAAAAGAGGGGCCATGGGACACAGTGCCCTGTGGCAGATCCCTGTGGAATATTCTTCACTCCCAATTTTTCTATTCAGGACATCTCATCTCTGTTAAATAACAAAGAATGCAGATGAACTCTAGGGTAAGAACAGTACAGGAGCCCCAGCAAAATGTCTACATCCAGACAAAGAGGAAAATCAGTTTTGGTACTCACCAGCTGATCACACTTGTGTCCTGCCAGAAGAATGGATCCCATGTTGCTCCCAAGAGGAGGGAATTCTCATGCAGAGCTGCCTCTAGTTTCCAACCTACTCCATGAGTTTGCTTTTGATTTGGGATTAATTTTCAAGAGTGCCCATGTAGGTTTGCATGGCTGTTTGTTCCTAAAAGTATTTAGCCTACATTTGAGTTCTGCTTTTCTTCCACTGGAAGATAGAAGCCTCACTGGGGACTGAATCCCCACTCAAGTATTTACAAATGTGAAGTAGGTGGTTGAAACACATTGGTTTTCTGGAGAGGCTCATGCTGCGTTTGTACTATGGAACACCTTTGGAAGTAACCTCACTACAGACTGAAGTCCCAATCCGCTAGATCCTGCACACACGCAGATATGAGATAGTCTCCACCCTATGAAGTCGGCATACCAGACAGCAGACATGGTGAAAAGCTGGTGGCACAGTACGCCTGCCAGAGGAGGCACAGCCCACTAGCTGGAGAAGAGGTAGGAGAGCCAACTTAGACACTCAGAGTAGAGATCCCCTTCCAAAGCCTTGCATCTATACCCTGGCAGCTCCTCTACCTTCCTGACCTCTCAGCAGCAGGACAACAGGTGATCATGACGTACCCACTGTCTAGCCTCTGTCAAATACTTAACCATGACAGTAAAGAGAATCTGAGCGTAGAGAGACACTGAGATGGAGGGGAGAAGGAGCTAACACATTCCCCTGTTCCAGATACCTTTCCTCCCTCTTCATGGCTGACATAACTACGGAGAGTCCTTGATGGATGGTCCAACACCCAGGGGTACCTACAACATCCTCTTGCTAACGTCAGCAGACAGTTGGGAAATCTCATCACAGACACGTATCTCCACTCAGTGACTGTGGTGAAAAAACAATAACAGAGATGCTGTTCTTGTTGTGTGCACCTAGCAGCAGACGGCCTTCTTTAGGTGGCTGCTTTAGGCTCATCCACTTCATCTCAAAGTACCTGAGTGATCCTTCAGAGCAGAGACCCTCTTTCTCCTGCAACTTGCCTTTGCCATGGCCCAAGATGCACCAATAGGAGATGTAATAATTTTTCTCCCTTACCTGAGCCCTACACTGTCCATAACTGTATAATCCTCTAATGTCTTTGTGTCCCTGCCAGAGATTAATTTATACTTTTAATCATGCTCTTGGTAAATTTCAACCAAGTACATACTACTTGTTGGGTCACAGAAGTCCTATATAGATGTCTAATACATAGATTTACTAGCCCTTGTGCTGGTCTGTGGCAGTGGTTTTGGTCTGGACAGGTGGGAACTGATGAATTTGTTCCTCTCTAAGGGGTGTTTTGAGCAATGAGAACTAAAGCCAGCTGGAGTGATGGCAAGAAGATCTGTAGGTCTCTCTAAGGGCATTGCCCATGAGCTTTGTTGTGAATAAATATCTGCCTGACTTTGCACAAAATCTGTTGTGTTATATGTATTTGGTGTATGCAACAAGAGCAAATCTCAGGGACTGATTAATTGCAGGGCAAGAAATGAAAATGCCTTTAATCTATAAAAAGGAATAGCATGTAGCCCTTAAAACTTCCTCTCTTGTACCAGGCTGACTTGAAGTGTCTGTTGGCTTGTTCTTGATCATTCATCATGTACCTGTTTATTACCTTCACTTTGGTCTCCAGCGTCTCAAGTCTTTCCATGCATCAGATCCTTGCTCACCCCCTGACAGCTCCCCCGCCCCTCTTGTTTTGAATCATTTGAATTGCCCTTCACTGGACCTCTCTGATTTCTGCACTCCTTATTAATTATACCATTCCTTTTTTCCCTCCTCATGTTTATCCTTCTGTTTGTACCAGCACACCTCTGCTTGTTTTACAACCACCTGGCAACACATGATGACAGGGTGTTGAAACAGCTTAGCTGGTAGGGGCTGGATAGCCGTCAAAATGCCATGTTAGTTATACAGGTGCTGCTGACTGAGGAATTGGCTCAGACATCCAGTCACCTACAACAGTACACATTCAGATTTCCATATTACTGAGCTGAGGGAGCAGGGAGACCCTTCTGGCCACAAGCATCACTACCTCCCATCTGTGTAGGTGTGAGCAGAGCAGCAGAAACACTGGGGAGGTGAAGAGAAAAGCTACAGCCGTCTTCTCAGTGTGATGCACACAAGAGGAGGAGGCACAGCTTGGAAGAAGTGCTTAAAGCTATTTGATCCAGCATTAGCAATGACATCACCATGAGGCTGTGATCTCAATGCCGTTCACATTCTAAGGAAGCCAGGCACAGAGGCTATTTCTGCACTCTACATCCACAGTGAACAACCTCCCACCCGCAGCTGCCTGGTGGCAGGAGTTGCTGTGCCATTGGAAATGCCCTCTGTCAGCTGAGCAGCAAGCCTAAGCACCTACTGTGCTTGCAAAAGGGTCACTAGAAATGTTGCCAGCTCAAACTCAAATTCTATGTGACAGGACATACATGCAGAGACCACTTTACTCACTACTAAAATGTACTAACTTCCCACAATCAGTGGTACCCAGGTACTTAGGTTATCACAATCTGGTATCAGCAGTGGGAAAAGGATATACAGAAGGACATGTCTAGTTGCACTGGGAAGCAGCCTCACATCTCAAGCAAACACAGCTTTCTGGGCATGTGTCATCTTGCAGTCCAATACGGCTTCCTTTCACTGGAGAATGTTTAACGCTATCACTCACAAAGCAAACATGCTAATGTAAATGCTTTCAGTGTTGGCCAGATTAACTACACAGCACATGCAACATTGAACTGGGCAGAGCACCTTTGTCATGTCTGGGCTGTTAGTTCACCCATGCTTATTGAATGGGCTAGAGCAGACAGTTCCCATGGGCAGGATTAAAGTAAGCAAATCTGCTCAGCAGCCCTTCAGTCAGGAAATGAAGGACTGTGCAGTAACTTTTTGGTAATTTTGGGGCAGATGTTTTCCTCCACGTTGTTAATTAGAGAATATATCTACAAAGAATAGTTATCATCTAACACAATCATATTTTGCTGACTGCATCTCCTGAGCTCAGACACATCCAAATGCATACAAAGTGCTGAGTATGTGGCTGATTACAGAATGAAGAGCAGCATTCAGATAGCTGACGCAAGAAACACTTTGCAGTGATAAACAGTCAGACCTTTGGAGGTTTGGATAGTTCAGGGTGTTTTCAATATGTGGCTATGCAATCTTTCTTTCACATATTCTTAGCTGGATATTACTGCATACAGCCCTATAGAGTGCATCACACAATCATACAATAATTAAAGTGAATTAAAGCTTTTGTTGCTAGAACAATGCAAAAGATAAAAAGAATATAAATATGCATGCATGCAAGTATATAAAAGAGCCACAAGATAATAAATAAGTAACAGGGGAAAAATAAAGAACTTGGTGGTTTGAAGCCATAGTTGGGAAAAGATTAAAAAATCCAGACGTATTCATTCAAAATTACAGGTAGAAGTTTTAGATAAGGAGAAATTAATTATACAAGCTGGAAATGAGCCAGGACACTTTCTTTCTCTATACCACACAACGTTATCATGTTTGAACATGCTTGTAGTTAATTGAGTCAGAGGACACAATGCTAAGCATAACTTTCCTCTGAGAGTAAGAGGAAGCCAACACAGCCCCCTCCAGGTCACTATGGTCCTATTATCATGGGACATCATGCTTTCGACCACAATTTTTCCAGGGCCTCACTAATTCCTGTATCAGTCAAGATCCAGTCTCTGGCTGAACACAGCCACATTCAACCACAACGTGCCACTGCCCTTCATGCTCTTACAGACATTTATGATGATGTTACAGCAGCTGAGAAGATGGTTCACCAGGAACTAAATATGGAAAACACCTCTGGCAGCTGACACTGTTGAACAATGAATGGGGACCTGTAGGCCCTCCACTTGTACAGTGTTTTATTTACATCTTATGTGGCCAAAAAATGGGGTAAAGAAAGGGGAAACACAACACTGCAGCTGCCTGCCAAGCTTCATTCAGCTTTTTCAGTCCTGGCTCAGAGCAGAGTGTACTGCTTACACCAACTGGACTTCCTGAAGAATCCTAGTTTCCCTCTCCCATTAAGGCTTTTTCCTATGCAAGCCACCACAGTGATGACTTTTGCTTCAGAATCCTCTAATAAGCCATTTTAATATGAGAATAATGAAGACTGAAGGGCTCACATCCCAGAGGCCAGTCAAGGAAGGGGGCAGCCCAGTATAGAGGAGTTTGGGGAAAACACTAATATGTTTTAATTGCTTGCTAAACTTTTGCTCAGCTTTCTGGGACAAAAAAGGGCCCTCTTGCTCTATGAATATCATTGACAGCACGTGATGGCTTGGTTTCATCCCCATCACCCCTTACAGGAGAACATGGAATCTGGCACAGGATGTTTACAGGAGCAGCTGGATTTCTACATACCTTTAGATTAACGTTGAAAATATCTGATTTGATAGCACTTACAGAGATGGAAAGCAGTGCACCCAGTTGAACTGAGGGAAGGAAACCTGCCCACTCCGGTGGGTTGAGTCCATTTGCCAGCATTTTCTGAGGGACACCCCCAAGACATGATGAACCCAGCAGAGAAGAGCTATTGCCCAAGGCAGGCACAGGAACAAAGTTCCTTCTCAGTTACAGCTGCACTGACAGTGCTGCAGGGAGTGTAAGGAATTAGGTCCTGAAGAATGGCAGAGCGGTCATGCACTGGGACAGATGTGCAGAGATCTCCTTGCTGTACTGAAGGCAATGTCAACCACTGCACTCGTAAGTACCTCTGACTCCAGCTACATATTTCCTCCTAAGCACACACATTTTTTTCTGACTCCTTTTGCTGCTTATTAATCTGCCAGTGAGTACAGGCTGCCAAGAGGTGCCTCAGACAATAGAGTCAGTTACACTTCATTCTGCTTCCATTTTACGTCACTCAGTCCTCCCCTCTTCTGTGCCTGACATTTTTGGCTACCCTATAGCACAGAACTTGTCCCAGAAGGGAATCCAAATTCAACCTCTGTCCCCAGGGCCTGTCATGCAGTGCAACTCAGTCAGTTCCCCATTTTAACTGAAACACAAGCAGTGTGCTTTAGCTGTCTTCCAGTGAAAGTGTCCATGGGTCCATACTCCCAGCAGAGACCTGCCCTGGCAATGAGTTTGATTTGTCTGAGCCCAAAGGGGTATCTATGTGGAAATGATGTAAATCTTTATCTATGGTGTATTAACTAGGCAGAGTCTAGGTGCCAGTGAAAACCTAAGCATATAGCTGAGAATTCAACTGCTAAAACTTAGGTGAGGCCCTACACACACACATACACGCGCATGCTCACATGCATATACAGGCACACATATACACACAGTTGCAATCATCTGAACAATTATAAAGAGAAATGCTCATTGAAGGGCAGTTGTGCCCCAGACACCGGCTTTAGGCCACCATAGCTTATCTTTGAAAAGTGCCTCCCACTGTACCATGACCAAGGAAAGAGGCTTAGAGATGCAGCCTATTAGACACCCAATGTTAGGGAGATGCGTCTCCACCAACATGGCCAGGGTAGAAGACCCTGGGTGGAGCAGTGAATACCTCTTTTTATCATTGTCTTCCCATGCTGTGTTTAAAAGCTTTAAACAGCTGACAGAAATTAAACATTATTAGTAAGTGCAGATAATTAAAGGGAAGGGAAATTATGAGCCAGGGAAAGAAAATCATTCACTGGTAGATGTAAAGGTGAAGAGGATTATGTATATAGAAACACATAAATATGTGCTTATTGAGAATCCTAAAAATAGATGTTAAGTGTTAACTGTGAAAGGTAAGTCAATAATAGCACAGGAAAGACTGAAATGTTCAATATTCAGATTTTATATGAAGCTGGAGAGACAGTGAGTTATGTCAGCACTTCTATTCATCACTAAAGGAAGTGGGATGTTATCTAAGGTGTTTAAAGTTGTTTTAAAACCTGGCTCTTCAAAGAACCAAAGGATTCAGTGAGCACTGACAACAGCAGAATAAACCTATACTTGTCAAACTTGAGTGTCATACAGCTAGTGTGATTATTCCCTCCCCCCCATATTTTTACACTTTTTTTCATAGCTACTCCTGAGTCACCAGATTCTGGCTGAGGTGAAAGAAAAAAAAAAAATGCAAACGTATATACATCTATATATGTACATAAACACAAACATATATTAGAGGAAAACTAATCAATCTCTTTCCTCTTCCAGGCTGTTGTTGAGCATCTGGGTGATTCAGAGAGAGAACCTGATTTTCTATTTGGTATCTCATTCACTGATAGCTACAAATGGTATTGAAGAGGCAGAGAATCTTCCGGTTTTGAAAAGGTAAAAGCATGAAAATGCTCGAAATGCTCAAATTCTTCACATTTCCTCTGCACCTCCAGCCAAGACTTAGTTTGGGCTAGCAAGAGAAATCCTGTGAAATACCCCCCTTCCTCTGGCAAATGAAGCTGGAGAAAGAGCTAAAGTTTAAATAACCTGTACGATATTTCAGCTATGTGTTAGAAGTTAGCCAGTTTTGATGACAATGTCCTGCACTTGAGTGGGAAATACTGCAACTCTTTCCCAGACCTGGAAAACTGATTTTTGTTTTCTTAATAATATCAGGTGCTGTCAGAATTGGCCCAAAACAATCACATTTCATTTTTGCACTAAGCCACTGCCAAACAAAAAACCAAAAAACCCAAACATACAAAAAAACCACCACCATCAAAAAACCAAAAACCTAATCAAAGTGGCGCTATTTTGAACTCAGAAATGCATGGTGAGCACCTCTGCCTTAGTGACTAAAGTACATGGGTTGAAACTGAAAAGCAAAACCCTGATACTGACTTCTGGGGATTTTTTTTGCCATCTGTTATTACCAAGTGTCATGGGTTCAGCAGTAGCAGCCATTTTTCTTCTTGGTAGCTGGTGCGGTGCTGTGTTTTTGACTTTTGGCCTGGGAGCAGCGCTGATAACACCAGTGCCACTATTGCACCAGTGGATTTTGAGGTTTCTGAGAACCACTGTCACAAGACCATCCACGCTAGCAGCTGAGTCATTTCCCTGCAGCAAGCCCAGTGACTTACAACTGATAAAAGAATGGGGCAGGTACTGCCAGGAAAGAAGAGCTGTGACAGTGGAGGCTGGAGCTGGGTCCCCCGCAGCTGCACCCCTCTGAAAGGTGCTCAGTTGGGTCTTAGGTAACATCCCACTTCCTTTAGTGATGAATAGAAGTGCTGACATAACTCACTGTCTCTCCAGCTTCATATAGAATCTGAATATTGAACATTTCAGTCTTTCCTGTGCTATTATTGACTTACCTTTCACAGTTAACACTTAACATCTATTTTTAGGATTCTCAATAAGCACATATTTATGTGTTTCTGTATACATAATCCTCTTTACCTTTACATCTACCAGTGAATGATTTTCTTTCCCTGGCTCATAATTTCCCTTCCCTTATAAATTATCTGCACTTACTAATAATGTTTAATTTCTGTCAGCTGTTATGAGCTTCCTTAGCTGAACACTGCTTTTCCTGTTCTGAATCTGGCTTGCTGCAAGAGTGTTTCTGCTGTGTTCCACCCTTTTAATTGCACCCCACAGGTAGTCTAACATTCTCTGACTAGCTCAGCTAGTCAATTTTCATTATTTTTAGCTCCCCTAAAAATAGCTGTCCACCATTAAAGGTGACACACTGCTCCACGTTTCCAAAACCTGTCACTTCTTAGCACTTCTTTATAAACAATCTCTTTGGTCTTTTCCATTGGTTGGACAGGGGTAAACTTTGTAAAGATCAGCTTCTTCCCTTAACTTCCCTGTAGTCTTGGCAGTCATGGTTGGTGCCAAGATGAACTGACATCATTGGACACTTCCCTGCCATCTTTGTCACACTGTTCTTCTCTATAGCCCCGACCTGGGCTTTGTTTTGTGAAGATTATGTGCCAATGCCTTGTCACTTGCTGGTCTAATAGATGAGGCTCAAGACAGCTCCAAAACCCCACAGGCTGTTTAGCAGTTTTATCCACAGCTTCATGGTGGCCTTCAGCATACAGCCTCTAGCCAGTTTCCCCAACCCGCAGCTACTAGTGAATACGAGGGCAAGAGCATCTTTCAAGTGACATTGTATTCCTAATTTCATCTCATCCTCATTTCAGGCTTTTAAAACATCACACATGCAGCAGAATTCCCAGGCATTCTCAAAGTTAAGAACAAAATGAACGAAGACAACCAAGAAAATGTTCTGATTATGGATTCTGATTTTTTTAACCCTGATATTCTGTGGTTTCTTTATTTTTGAATATAAAGTGACAGAAATAATTTGTTGTTAGAAAAGAGAAAGTGTCTTTGACTATTTACAAGTTTTGTACATCACAAAGGTTTTCATGGTTTTGTGATTTTTCTTCTTTTTTTTTTTCTTTTTTTCTTTTTTTTCTTTTTTTTTCTCTACATCCTTTAAACAATGCTGAACTGGAAATCTCAACAGTTCACAAAAACATTGTCCCCAAAAAACAAACCCCAACGAGAAACAAGAGAAATCAAAGGGGAAAAAAATCCACTCCTTTCATAGTTATCCAGGAAACCCATTTGCTTAAATATATATATTTATATATTTATATATATTATTTTTTCAAGTTCAAACACCAAAATTCAAGAAAGGAAAAAAATGAAACTAAACAAGTGTCTTCCCCACCCCCCTCCAGAATCTCTTCATCCCTGCTTGTCCAAAATCAGAAAGAGTTATTTACAGAAAGAAGAACCGGAGGGGAGTGAGGTTGTAGGGAAGAGGAGGATGAGGTCATGACTGGTGGTGGAAAGATAGTAGGATTAGGGCCTCGAAGAGACGAGGCAAGCCTGAGTTCAACCACACTTTCCCTTAGGAAGATGCTACACTGGGGAAGTGTCCACATTGCCCCCTTGCCTTCATGTTCAGTGCAAGGGTGCTGCATTTCTGGGTCCCATCTCAGCCCCACACGAGGCAATCAGTGGTCATCGCTGCCCTTCTGCACCCTCCACTGGTCCTCCCCATGCCAACCAGCCAGCCCAGAACATCCCCAGCCAAAGGCACTACAGGGAACAGAGCAGAGTGTCTTGAGGGTCTCTGCTGCACCCAGCTGGGCCTCTTCCTGAGGAATGTAACCAGGCCATGACTGGCAGCAGTGGTTGCTGGCCCTTTCCTTCCCACTGGCTCCTTTTGCTGCTCACCCACTGCACTCCAAGCCTAAAGCCACTGAGCATGCAACCAAACTGCGGATTCACAGGAGCCTGACTCTAGGGCCACAGCATGACATGAAACTTGTTGCTGGCTCTCCTTGGCATCCTCTTCTTCTGTTTTATGACTGCAGGGTATTAGAAAGTAACATGTGATAAGGAAAAACTTCACGGAAAATCAACCTCTGATCCCTGCTCCTCCTTCCCTCCCTGCCATATCCTGACTTCAAGTGCAACCTGCTGTAAAAGTTCTGCCAGACAAGTCAATTATTACGCTGCACAAAATGAAGTTTCTGTTGCAGATGTGAGCCTGCAATTGACACATGATTTGCGTGTATTATAATGTATTAATCAGGAAACACTATGTAAATGTGTGTAAATGCAAACCATGATCTTAAATCAGTTTTGCATAATGCAAGTAAACAAATTAATCTCCCAATGCACTTGTAAATGTTAATAAAAGCTTGGCATTAACCATTAAGTGTAGATAATGTTACTGGATGAGAAGGCAGTGTTGTATGTCACATGTGCCCTTGAAATGTAAATAAGTAAAATTTGTATGTCCAAGACATGCATGTTCTCGAGAACTCAAATTACTGTTTGCTGCAAGTCATGTAAGCCCTACTTCTTTCATCAGCAATTTCTTTTTAAAACATTGCCTCCTCCCTGGAGAGAATAAACCATCCAAAATTAAATGTAAGGAACTATTAAATATTTGAAGAGTGGCAGTGACTCTGTAAGCAGGAGTCTATGCATAATTTAAAGGCGTACTGGCAAGACAGACCTAACATTTTGGAGTAATTATGAGGCTGGAACTTGAACTAAGCAGAACTGCAACCCCAGGAAAACTGGTTTCATCATCCTAGCCTTTTGAAAACAAAAGGAAACTAGGTTAGCTTCTGTCCAGCTGCATGCTTGTTTGCACTTCAAAGCATCCTGCAAGATATGGAAGCAAAGCCCTAGAAGAAGCTGGCCAGGAAGTTCGGTCATTGTTCCAATAGAGGGGGATGTCTTGGATGAATTTCATCAAGAGATGCCAAGCTGGATGAACACTTTGCACGGTACAAAGATGTTCTTGATGAAGCCTCTCTGATGTTACAGCCTGAGGTGTTAGTGCACGCTAATGGAACGGAAGAAGGAAATTATTTTCTATACGTTTTGACAGCCTTCCTGTAAAAGCTGAAAGTTTGTAGCAGTCTGGCAAAAGCAGCAGAGGGATGATCAAGACTGCTTGTGAGGAGTACACCAAGACCTTGATGTGCAAGTTTCCAAGGAAGAGAAAAGAGTTGTATTTTGAATGCTAGTAGAGCCTCAGAGAAGTCAGGTCAGAGTGGCAGCAGAGGCTGAGACCCATGAATTGCATGCATCCTGAGAGAGCCTATACAGTCTAACACCTCACTAGATCAGGCCCATACACGCAATTCCTCACGTTACCTGTAAAAGTAGATCTAATTAAAAATGTACATAAAAAACTACTACAGTTTGTGGTTCAGGTTCTCTTTATCCAAGGCTGGGATGATGTACAGCATCCTCAAGGCTCTGCCCAGTGAATAATTGAAATGAAGCTAGAAAACCAGAGCACTGTCAGAATAGCAAGATTTATCACCAAACTCACCTGAAACA
The DNA here is from genome assembly GCA_017639245.1 of Myiopsitta monachus. NCBI lineage: Eukaryota > Metazoa > Chordata > Aves > Psittaciformes > Psittacidae > Myiopsitta > Myiopsitta monachus. The sequence goes on from CM029920.1 coordinate 64,005,996, forward strand.
GAAGCTGATTCCCCTGGGCATAGCTTTGAAAATACCTATCGTCCAGAGGGGTAAGAATAAGAAGACATCTTGCCAGGTAGTGAAGTGGTGACAAGCAAGTCTGGGGTCTGGTGGCCTGTTCCTATATGGATCACAGACTTGCCACTTCACTCTTTCCCTGCCTGCACAGAAAATCCTCATCCCTTACTGGATGGGGGAAGCTGAGCTGGGGGATATTTGTACAGTGCTGCAAAGAGGGAAGTGTTTCTTTCTGAAGTCTCAGAAATACCCCCAACAGGCTGAGACCATGATTGGTCTTTGGGCTGAGGTTGCAACATGACAAATCATGTCTCCCAACACAAGCTTCCTGCACTACTTCTGACCATGTCGCAGAGAGATTTCTGTACTGCTTTCCCTATAAAGCAACCATGAACACAATATTTTCACATATGAAAATGCCAGATGTCCTTTACCTCTACCCTTTGGCTCTGCCACAGTTCATACCACAAGCCATATCAAGTCACCTAGCTTATCATATGTCTTGATGACTCAATTATTTCTCCTATAAAGTGTACGTCTCATTTAATCATAAGAAACGGAGATGTAAATGCATGCAAGATCTCAGGATATTTGCATAATGTACGTAAACTATGGCATCTGTCAATTTACTTGTTAATGTAAATGCTAATATTAACATATTTCAGTTTAGCATTATAATTGCAAACTCTTTGAAGTAAGGACTACAGCAGTGTGAAGCATTGAACAGACAAATCTATTTTGAAAACAGGACCAGACTGGTTTTGATCAATTTTAAGTCAGGGTTTCATCCTGCTCACAAAGCGTTTAACTTTACTCACTGCTTCCCAGATTAATAACTGATACTGACACTGTCCAACTCCAACACAGTAGTGTTATTAGGAGAGATAGAGGCATTCTGATCAACACGAAATTAACCCTGAAGCCACCAGCAACTGCTTGCATTCAATGTGTATCTCCAAGCATACCTTTCTGACAAAATCCTGCCCAGTGTGCTATCTACTTCCCCCCTCTGTGGCAGGTGCTATAAAGGAGGCAGGTCCTACATCCTCTGAAAGTAGCTTCATATCCTCAGATCAACCCAAGGCATCCTTCAGGAGTAGCTGCTAGTTGAGTTTACCATCACAATAGTTTAGGCTTGGGAGAGATCATCTATTAAATACACCAGCCCTTCACAAAGAAATTTTTTTAAAAGAATAAGAATTCTTAGCTTTTGTAGTGGAAATTTCTAAAAGCACCTGAGCAGCTAAGCATTATCGGCTTTCAAAGAGATGGAGTTTGTTTTAATAAATCTCTCGGGTGCTTCTAAAAGGCTTTCCCTACTTGGTACAAATACGGCATGAGTATTATCTAGTTTTTTCTTCCCAACATCAGTGCTGCTGGCACCCAGGCACCCCCCACTATCCAGGATATCCAAGTGTAGTAGGGTGACTTAAATAGAGCCATGCAAGCACCAAATGCCTGAGACTCTGGACTCATGTCCCACCCAAGGACTCATGTCCCTCTTCTAAGATGGCAGAGAAAGTGGCCCTGCCCCTTGAAGGAGAAAATGCGCTATTGTCTCAGAAACAGACTCAGTGCCTGTGTCTGGGCACCAGCCAAAGATCGGCTTTATTCTACCACTGCAAAACAATACTGTACACAGAGGCAAGAGCCTGAGTTTCAAGTGAGGGAAGAACCTTCCCTTTCCTCTTTTTTAGGACAATTTTCCCTTGGGAGCAGGGGAAATATACAAGGAGAAAACCAATCCCTTCTTTTCTGCTTACATGCGAGTCTACTTGCACACCAGTCTTCAAAAAGCAGCAAGTGTGTGGTTTAAGTCACTTAGTATTCCAGTGCACGTCCCCTGTGCTAACAGTGCAGCAGCAACTCACAGCTGAAGGGCGATCACTTACCCAAAGCTTAACCTTGTGGCTGACAGGCCTCGGTCTCTTGCCTCTCAGCAAGGATTACTAATCAGAGAGCCACAGAGACAGGTCCAAAACGTCATGCTCCTCCAATTTTAATCTAACGCCTCAGATAAGAAAGTGGCCATGAAGCCTGTACTCTCTGCATATAAAGAAGGGGAAGATCAGCAGGGACAGCAAACTAGGCTTCTACTGCAGCACAGAGAAAGCTTGGAGTGGGAGTCTGAATGGTTACTCACAAGCAGTGTGAAGATGCAAAGCTAGGAGAAGTGGCTTTCATTACAACTAGCACTCTTTGGCCCCAAATGGGATGCTTTCACCTGTGTCTTAGCACAACAAGGTTCAGCTCCTAAAGCTGAAAAATGAGAATCTGTGTGAAGAAAAGGGTCACCAGAACCAGTGGAAGTTCATTTATCACTTGGAGAAGTCCCTATGTGTAGGAGAACAAAGAGGAGCCTTGAAATTATTTGCTCCAAGAAATGAAGAACATCAGCTATGAGTTTTGTATCTTTGCAGATGCCTTTTCTGTAACTACAATACTACTTTTTTGTTCAAAAGTTGAAAAACCACATTGACAAGCTTTTCTTCACTGACAGAGTATTGACTTCCTGATGGACCATGCAAACCATCTGTGATGGGAAACAAAATGAGAAGCACACACATTAACAAAGGCACAGAAGTGTTTCAAGGAGATCACCTAGGGATTGTGTGCTCAAAACCTCCAGGCTCCTCCCCTCGCTGTACACCTGTATGGGAAGAACTTCTGTCCTCCCTCTGGCCTGGTTGAACGTCTCCTTTGAAAGACCTAAGATCTGAGCAGTGGGGTGCAGAGACAAGGTGGGCAAAACTCAAGCTGTTCTACTTCACCATTAAGCACTTTGGCTCTGAAGGAAGAAAGCCTCACTCCAGGGAAGGGAAGGGAAGCGTGGAGGTTGGAGTAGAAGAATGGCACCTGGCTGAACTTCCAGTTAGCATAACACATGACCAAAGCCCCAGTTGGAGCGAGACATTATACTTGGAAATCTAAATTTTCAGGGAATTTGCCAAGTTTCTGCTTTAGCTGTATCCCTCCACTTCCAGGGAGTTGCTTTCACAACGTGTTCCACCCAGATCCATATTTCTAGTCAACGTTTAACTCATGCTAACACTGTGTGGCTAAGTTATCTATTCTTCTCCACTACACTCATTCCTCTTAGACATTTCCTGAAGAAAGGCAAAGCCCCTGGAGCCAAGGTTTTCATTGTGACTTCTCCTTTTATCACTTTGAGCACTAGCGCCACACCTGCAGGTGCTCAGACCCTTGCCCTGTCCCCTGCCCATGTCCTCCATGGGTCATCCTGCTGCTCAGGGAAGAAAAAAGAAAGAACACCTCTCAGAGGGAGGAGCAAGAAGACCTGGAATATAAAGTTACAGTGATGCTTTCACTGCATGCCACATTCTCTAGCTGATGAGCACACATCATACACGAACACAACATTACATGGTCACCCACACATCACTCTCTCCCTGATTCCACTTTAGCTACCCTTTCCTGTTGTTACTACCTTGATCCCTGACTCTGCTAAAGGGATACATATAAATAGGAGTCTGCTGGTAGAGCACCACTCACAGGGTGTTTATCCAGGCTAAAGATAGAAGGTTCCTTGTGATTCTCCTTCTTGTCTTCAACAGATCAAATGCCAGCTCCCTGAAATGCAGAGCTAGTCCACAATGGTCACAGATGCAACACACTATGTTCTTTCTAAGGAAGGCAACTGGAATATCCTAGTCACTAGACAAAAGTAAGGTAAGGAATAACCATAAGCTGTGTGTAATGACTTCTCAGCCCTCATGGTTCATTGAAGGACATAGAACAGTGCCGGCTTCTTTCCCTAAGGGAGCAAGGCCCCCTTTTCTTAACATCCAAGGACAGAAGCCCACAGAGGCATACTGTCCCTTGCAGTAAGACAATCTTCCTGGTGAGATTTGATGATGAGAAAATGGGACTAGCAAAGAGAACAAGTAGGAAGAGAACAAGTAGGAAAAAGGGTAAATAGCCAGACACTCACTGGAGGAAAACCCTGGATTTATAACTAATGACAAAAGCTTCACAAGGCAGAGGAAAGTCACTTCTTTCTTTTTATTTTGTAGGAATCAAAAAGCAAAACCATATACTTCATGGAGTAGGGATTGGCAATAGGCATACACAGGCTAACTCGGACCTAAATATGCCAAGATGTTACTTCAGCATTTGGTTTCTTTTATGCTAAAAGGACTCTTTCTCTCTTTCCTCCGCCAAGAGGTAATATTCCCATGGATCCTTTTTCACACCCGTGGCTGGTGCTCAGAGTTCAAGAACCCACAAGTGAAGTTGGTTTATACCACTGCTGCCTCCAGGTTCTCCTTGTCCACTCCACCCAAGTCTGTCTTGACATGAGCAGAAGACAAGACTCTGACTCAGGGTTCTTTTTCGGCACACTGCCAGGGAAGTAGTCGAGGCTGATATTGAGTCTTTACTGATTTCTTCTCTTTTTGGCCAGGGCTGAACCCATATTTTAAGCTACATTGTGTGCCTCCCCACTTTCAGCCTACGATGTTGAAGACACTTAGACAGCAAGGACAGCAGCATCAGAGAAGGTTCCCTGCTGGCGGATGGCACAGTGTTTTAATGATTCCATAGAAGATGAGAGCATGAGGAAGGGAAGATGAAATTCATATGCAGGAGGTCTGATTCATTCAGACACAGGTTGTATTTTCAAAACAGAATAGACAGAGCAACCTACCAGCTGACAGTATGGAAACCAGCATCTCCCGTCCTCTGACAATTCAAAGGTGAAACACCTTGATCCACAGCAAGATGAGATAGGTATAACCACTGCCTCAAAGATGATATAATTCTCCAGTATCTAGCATCAGAGTCCCCAAAGAAGACAAAGAGCACTGACATCCTGCTTCCTTCGGGGGTGACAAGAATCACCAATGTAGTTTCTAAGAGGGACCAGAGTGCTGAGATGACAAACTCTTTTGCTTGGAATTGGAACTTCCTTAAAGAAACCTGTGATATTTCAAGGGTTCGTGATTTTTTCAAGGATTGAAGATTGAGTGCAAATACATCAAGTAAAAGGACACTACCTTGTTCCCTTGCTCAGGAGGAAATGTGAAGAGACCTGTGGCTTGACTCCTGTGCCTCACATAACAAAGCCCAGATCTTTGTTAGTCCTTAAGAAAGGGCTAATATTAAGAAACGTTTTACCTCTTTCACACCTGCCTCCCTGTACCTCAAGTTCAACAACTACCCCAAAATCATAAATGAAATGGAAAATATTCATGATCGCTGTTAACACTCAAAAGCTATCCATGGTCATTTCCAATTTGCCTTTTGTTTTTGAATCTTTTGGATTCATTCAGTTCTTAATTTCAAGGTTTTCTCCACAGCAATCAGAGATAAAAACATCTTTTCACATAAAATGAGTTGGGTTTTTTCTTTTTTTTTTACATAATCACAAGACTCCAGTTACTAAGATTGAAGAAAAACCATCATGTATTGTATAACTCACAGTAAAAGCTATGGCAGTAGCATCCTTCTCTCATACTTGACTGCTTCTCTTCCTTCTTTTCCCTCTAAAACTAAACAAAAACACCCTCTGCACAAAATTTATTCTTGATCATTTTATTTTGGTGGTTTTCATGCTACATAAAAATTATTTTTTATATCAAAAAATTATTCACAATATTTCCAAAATAGTTCAAGGTTTTTTTTTTTAATTTTTCTGTTTTTAAAATATTTTTAATGTATTTTTATTCCTTTTTTTTTTTTGTACTGCAGCTAGGGTTACAAAACATCCCATTTCCTCTCACCACCACCAATTCGCTGTCGGTTCCCTTTTACATTTGCATATGTAAAAAAAAAAAAAAAAGAAAAGGAAAAAGAACAAAATATTTTTATCACTTACTTGAGAAATAAAAAGTCATTTGGCACTCATGTCCTCATATCTCTGTGGCTCTGATTTTCACCAGTGGAGTGGCTGGAGGTGGGCACGGGTGTGTGCGTATGTGTGCGCTTGCGCACATGTATGTGCATACACAAAGGGGATGAGGAGGAGGCAAAATTTAGGCAAAGATGGTCTCAGAAGCTGATCGGATGTATCTGCTGTGTGCAACAGCCTGCTGGGTGGCCAGGTTCACCATAAGATACCAACAGCTCAAGAGAAGAGGAGGTAGCAGTGTTGGGCAGTAAAAGACTTATACTAGAGGTGCGTATTTAGTTTTCTTTTGATTGGTAGACTGCGATCCTCAAACGTGCTCTCCAAAGTAAATGTACATTAGTTAGAAAGCAAATACAGCTGAAGCTGACCTGTGCCAGCTCTAGAGACACTACCTACCCCAATCCTATTAGACATGACAGTCCTCCACTACTGCTCTCAGCCACTTTCAAGTGCCAAAGAATGAAGATGCCAAAGATGCTATGCTTTCCCTTAAGTGTCATGACATCAAAAGCTGGCCAGATACCCATGTACCATCTATAACCCACTACTTTACGGTCTGTGAGACTGCCCAGCCTTGAATGATGTTCCCAAGCCAAGGGTCAGCCCTACCCACTTGAAAATAGCTCAAGACAGGCAAGGCTGAAACCTACTGGTCTGTTTAGGGTCATTCATTTGTCCTTTTTGCGGACCTACACACCCTGCTCCTGCCCCAGCATGAGAAGGGCTTTGCAGGGGTCAGCAAGCTATCTTCCCCTGCCTACCTTCCAGCCTGACCCATGACCCATACAAGCCAGAGGATGACCTCCTGTGGATGCTTGTTCCCTTTGCGTTAAGCCCCACAGCAGCCACAGGGTTCTTATCCCAGGAATGGCTGGGAAACTGCCAAAAACAGCCTTTCTCCTTCCTCATCCGGGCGATCGTGCATGGCTTTAAGAAGGCAGAACGTGGGGATCAGACACCACCCCTGCCTGCTACACGCCTCACAGCAGCCTTTGGGGCAATGGCCAAAGCTTGCTGGAGAAACATTTTTTTAAGGGAAAAAAGAGAAAAAGAAAAAAAAAAAGAGGAAGGAAAAGACAGGGAGTACCAACAGAAAAACCAAACCAACAAACCCCAAAACCCACCTGGTTAAATAGTTTGCCTTCTGTGACTCCACAGGGAAGTCAATGAAAAGCTACTTCCCGAAAGGCTGCTGCCTCCTCTATATACTAGCCCTCACCGCCAATTACAGATGGTGCTTTGGTCACGGCAAAGAGACTTTTCAAGGTAGCCCTGCCATTCAGGAGAAACACACACAAAGGAAAGACTTCAAACACAGCTGAACCATACAAACAATAACTGCACAGAACTGAGGTCTCGGAAAGTTGTATTGCTGAAAACACCTCCCTGCTCCCACCAAAAGGACGGTGTGAACAAACAAACAAACGTACAAAAGAAATTAACAGCTGATCAACAAACTTGTTTTCCCCCATGTTAGAAATTTTGAAAATGCAAAGCTAAAAAGAGCAGTTTGCTGAATTTCTGACCACATGTGAGAGAGAGCCTGCTCCAAAGATAAGAAAAGTAACCAGACAGGCAAAGTAGCCTCAAAAACTAGCAGCTTTCTCTGCTAACCTCCACACTAACAACTTTCTAGTGGAAGGTCATTTCCTACAGCACCTCTTGAAGGCTCCAGCTTGCTAGGAGCTTTTAGGTGTATAGCATGTCGATAATAGTAGTAATACTTAAAATACGCACACATATGTGTAAACACACTCACACACATTTATCTTCTTTTCCATAAAGGACAAGCCTGGCAGAGCACAGGATACAATTCGATGGAGAGGAAAGAGCAGCTGAACATGAAGAAAGCAGAGGAGGTGGATGGATGTGGTCTGATAGAAAGAGTCACTGGAGGCCACAGATTATTCTGTTACATTTTATATATATAAATAAAAAAAAAAAACAACACATCAAAGGGGCCCAGTGACACCAGCGCTAAAGGGCTGATTAAGTAGACTTAATATAGATAATGAGGGCCCTAAGCCCCCAAGTGTTGCCCCTTCCTCAGCTGACTTGTCATGGCATCTCTTCGTCAAGTCCTGATTGTCTTTTCTGGCTGCTGGCAGAGAACATCAGTGTCTTGTTCAGCAGCTTGGCCAGTTAAAGTGCTGTGCTGATTGGCACTGTAGGGCTCTCCCAGCAGGTCACAGCAAAGGAGCCTCTTGTTTCAGTCACAGGCCAGACTGACCAGATCTTTCTCAACAGACCATACCAGTCATTGCATGATTGTCTTCCTGATCCATCTACCAGTTAAGGCCGAAATAGGCAAAGAGCATGGCACAACGGTTTGAGAATGTGGCACAGCAGATTCAGCACAGAATTGAATGAATGCATGGGATGGGTTTCTGGCGCTGTATTCAAACCGTCTCCAGGAGGACACTGTGTTCCAGCCTTGCCACTGATTGGCACCACAGAGCTGGTCCTCCAGAGTCCAAACAAAGCAGCCCTGCCAGTGCCAACCAGGTTAACATCAGCAACAAGAGGGTACCCGTCACCTGGCTTTAGCAGCATACGGCTTCCAACACTTTTCTCTCAGCTCCAACACATGCGTACAAACACCTAAGCACACATACAGACCGTGGCACTACACATACAAATGTGTGCAGGCTGCATAAATATGCATACCAATATGAACCCACCCCTGCCCCCCACAAGTAGACACGTGCAAGAAATACAGACAAGTAGCAACAGGCATGCAACATACACATGGTGATCCCAAGCAGAGGAAACCCCTCTAAGCTATGTTCAAGCACGGTGAGTTCCTGGGAGATGAACCTTGGAAAAATGCATTGCAGGAAAAGGCCCACACAAGCAAGAGAATCCACAAAAGGCATTCTAGGCATCTAAACCCCTAAGTAGCTGTTCGAAAATCTCCTTGAATTTCACAGGAGTTTAGCTGACTGTGTCAATGGATCTGATTCCAATGCCTGAAAGAAAAGCAGAGGGAGAAAGCACAAAACTTATCCCTTTGTCTGATTTTGGTCTGTCAGGGTCAGGTGCAGTCCTTCTCCAGATGACATGGGACTTAGCAGCCAATGCCCAAAGGCCTAGATAGAAGTCTCATGTGATAGATGCATTCTCTCTGGATGCCCTGCAAATGTTGCTAGAATGTCATGCTTATGGCACATTGAATAATCAAAGGAAACACAGCAAGGAGCCTGGTGATGCTTAGAAAGGTAACTCTCTATTTTGTCCAAAATCTAATCTATGGGATGTACTCCCAAGAGGACGTCTGCCCATATCCCTTTGGGTAGCACCAAATGGACCAGCACTTTCCAACTTCACTTATGTATAGAATTCTGCCAGGAGTCTCTCAAATGCACAAACATACACTTCCTCCCAGACTGACAGGTATTTGCAGCCATGTATTCACAAGTTCACAGGCCACTGTGGACCATGCTGGGACAGCCATGCCAAGGTCACAGCAAGGGTACGTGAAAGGGATGTCTACCCTGCTTGCAACACTTTTTAGCTTAACTCCATTCCCATGCGGCTGTAGTGGTTTCTCCCACGCAGAAACCAGGGATGCAGGCCTGCAATGGCAGGTTGAGCGAAAGATAGCTGCAGCTGGGAGAAGACTGCTGCTCTGGATAACCTTTGGTCATGCTGACCCCTTCCATTGCTCCCTGTGCTGCCCATACACTTTTGTATAGTGCCACTCAAACCCTGAGAGAGGCTGTGGCACATGGCAACACACACACCTTGAGAGGCTGACTGGCCTTTTCTCAGACTGTGACCAGCAGACTCAAGAGTCTTCAGGGATGGGCAGCCAGTGCCATGGCTGTGGATTATGGGGGTTGATGGACGTTCATTAAGGAACAATACAAGCTGTCACAAAAGGAAGGACAGAGGTGTCTTGGCATCTGCCTAGAGACCTACCAGTTTTACAGCGGCTCTGACTGCTTATTCACAATGTCACACCCTGTCACTCTCCTTCCTTACTGACATGACACTAGACCACAAATTCCAGGCAGTTAGTGCCAAGCACCAGCTTATACTGACTTGTCAGACAGAAAGGGACCAAATACTACAAGACATCCACTCCCAGGTTTGCAACAACAGAGAATCCAGTAGACATTTACAAGCCAATGACCCTAGGCAATAAAGGAAAGTAGCCCTGCACTTCCAAAAGATAGCATACTTCTCACCAGCAGCCTTGCTTTTTCTGCATAGAGAAAAAACAAACTCTACTGACCCTGATAGGGGTCAACATGAAGCAGATAAAAAACTGTATCTGCCTCTGCTCTAAATTCACTAGTCAGCCATCAAGGATGGAAATTGTGCCATTTGTCTTGCCTTTCTCAGAAAAAAAGCAATTCTGCTGCTTCCTTGCACTGGCTAATTCACCAGACTGATCAATTCTTATTTCTTGAGTGGGCATGAGCAGAATACCACCTCAGTGACAGTGACAGAGAAGTCAAAAGTAGTTATCAAATATCTTCTAAAACATCTGGTGAAGGCTAGAATTTGCCTGGAGGGAAGGAGAGGCCTGCCCTTCACTCATCTTCTGTACACCATTGCACAGTCTAATGAAGACAACAGAGCAAAAAGACAGTAATAAGAGGAGCAGAGTGAGCAAACAGCCAGCATAAGTTGTTCTGAGGGAAGAGGCAGAGAAATGAAATTGAAGAATCAGTGTAAGATGGCAAGTAAGTAGATAAGAGGCCAGGGAGATGAGGCAGTAAACTGCTGGAGAGATCAAAACACCCGCAAATGACATTCTACTTAGAGGAACATATTGGGTCTAAAGGAGAGGAAGGAAAGTGGGCAAGAATGTCACAGAGGGTCTGAGGCCACACTGCTTCCCTCTCACTGGTAGTGGGAAGGCCACAAAAAGAGAGAGATGGAAGAGCTGGTCAGAAGATGAAGGCCCACAGAGAGATCCCTGTAATCCACAGTGAACAAAGGTACTCTGCTGATGTCCCAGGGAGAAGACAGTGGGGACCAGGAAAGAGAAAGTAATCAAAGCGCAAAGTACACAGAGAAGGAAACAGCCCTGTGCCTCACACGAACAGTCCCTAGCAATCAACACGGCTTTTATTACAGGAAATTATTAACACCCTCTGCTACCCACCACCCCTCACCAATCCCAAACCTCCCCTGTCTGGGGACCCTTTCTTGGCACACACAAATAACATCCAGATAAACTTTCCAAACCAGCAAAAGCAACCACTGAAACAACTTCAAACACCACAGACCAATAAAACCACAATTTAGAAGTTAACTTTCCCAACCCACCCCCATGCCATTATTTAATAAGGAAATACTGTACAGATATAAAACCCACCCTTTTCCCAACCTGAATATAGTTGCTTGAGTTAGTTTCTGTACATATATACACACATATTTACACAGTAATGCTGCAATCAAGAAAGCAGATGATGTAAAAGTCACAAAGTGAGTACATGAATTAAATAACTACCAGCAGAATATTAGGAAAGGTCACATCGTTCCTACTTGGCAAAAATGCATTGTGAGACAGAGTCATTAAACGTACTGCAATGTACCGTGTGTGTCTGTGTGTGTGTGTGCATAGAGGCACACAAGCCTCACAGCTTCCTGCTGTGCCAAGTTTGTTCATGTATGTTTGACTTCCCCTGTATGTCTTTTATGTGTGCACGTGCCCAGAGGAACCCCTGTCCACAGCTAGAATTTTTTTCTGACCTGTTGAAGTATGTACCGGTGCTTGCTGCGAACCTTTAGTGGCAGGAGGCCAGCAGGTTAAGAAATCTGTAACTACTAACACATCACAGAGATCTTCCTTTACCTCAGCACCCAGGGAACTGTACCCTTGGCATTGGCAGACATGAGTGCTGTTCTCTTCAGTGAGGTTTCACCGTCTTTTTCTATACACAAGCAGATTCATGTCATGTCAGTTTTGTTGTCAGAAATGACAGAAGGGTGCCAGAATTCACTCAAATGGCAAATTCCTAGGAGAGGAATTTGGGAATGCTCAAGAGATGAAGAAAGAACTCAAAGCCAATTGCAAAATGGTTTTTGTTGTTGCCATTGCTACCATTCTAATGGCAGACACCCAAGTCTGTCTGCAGTCAGCCCCAGGGAGGTCCAGAGAGCCTGTGATGAAGATGAAGCAATATTATTCATATTGCCAGTGAGACAGTCAGCGCCCCAGTTTGCCTTGGAGGGAGGAAAGAGGAAGGGAGCCACAGGGAAGTGTAGGTGGGTGAATGCAGCGAGGGTCTATGGCTTGGAAATCTATTTGGCTGCAAATTGAAAATAAGCCCTTGTGGGGACAACAATTGGGTCCCACTAGTTACTATCTCAATGTGCCCTGCAGCATCCAGCAGCATGGTAGGTGTGTTCCAGGTGGACACGCCAGGTGTGTTCAGCAGCAGGGAAGCACTTATGGGGAAGAGTGGGTGCAAATGGAGATCGTGGCTTGATGTCTGTCCCCATTTGTTGCCATCAACCCAGTTTTTTTGTCACATTTGGCTCCCAGGGGCTCCTGTGGTGAGCCAGGCATATGCCATGGAGAGGCAGCATAATTGGACCCTACCCTTTGCCATCATGGATTGAACAAGAAGGGTGAAGTGCAATTCCTTAAAGTGATGGTGCAGAGAGTCAGCACAAAGTCCTTTTATCAACGCATCTCATTTTTATCCCCTCTCCTTTTTCTTTTCCCTTTGGCAACCATAAATATGTGGGAAAATGCAACCTCCCACCCTACTCCATGGGAAGGGCTCATCAAAGGTTGCCTGACTGAAGTGGAGGATACGTGAAAGGCCTAAGTCTGATCATTGGCTGTGTTCCCAGTCTTGCTTTCATCTGTTGATAAGCACTGGAGGTGGGAGGATATGCCACTTTTGATAGAAAGCTCTAAAATAAGGACTTGCCTATAAAGATCCCTGAGGTATCTCTGATCACTCTAACTTGTCATCACCATCACATTCATTCTCTGTCTCCCCCTCTCTCTTTTGCTGGAAATGTTGCTGTGAGAAACAAGCCTGATTTGAAAGTACAAAAGGGCTTTATTCAAAATGGATGCTAGTGTCTTCTTGGAGTGAGGAGTTCAATGTCAGCATGCGTTGCTAAAGAAGCCAGAAGCAAAGAGGCCCATCCTGACAACTCTTAACTCCTTTACCAGATCCTTTAGGAGTTTACAAAGGAACCTTCCTCCCCCCATGCACTGGAAATTGAAATATCAGTATGGGAAAAGTTCAAACTTGCATATTGCTGAGCATTTTGAACCAACTGGGGTTTCTGCTTGGAGATTTCTGACAATGCATGCTGGATTTCAGAGAGAACGGAATGGGGTTTTGCTGAAGAATTTGGGGCCGATGTGCTTCATTGTCTCAATTGACAAGTCCTGACTGCAGCTTTTTGTTCCTACTTATGATATGACACAGCAAGGTCTGAAATTGTTCTCACTGGGAGGTGTGATAGGAGACAGAGAACTACTGCACCAGCCTGTGTTGTGTTACTCTACTGGAAAAAGCTGGTCTGACTGCTCCAAGACGGTTTATGATGTGGAGATCCATGACTGCAAGTTCTACCTGCCAGCTGCTTTTCACTGCGCATGGCACATTTCTGGTATTTTTTGAATATTTCCTCCGTCTCCTTCTATACACGTCCTCCTTCTTCAGTACGAACACAGAAGCACCACTTCAGAAGAACATGGCTCATGAAAATACCTCTCAGAGAGCCATGCCTGGGACTAGAGTGAGGAGGTAAATGTCAGAAACATTGTCAAAGTTGCCTAATCTTTCCCAGGAGGCTGGCTGCAATTATATGGTAGAAGTCACCAAACTGTAGAGGACACAATGGGTTTTTTTCAGTATTCTTGTATGCAGAAACTTTCAGAGAGGGGAATTGTTCCTAGCCACTGCCCCAGAAAATACTGGTGCTTCTAAAGAAGAGAGAGAGAGATGGTGAGGGAGGGGATGTGGAGTTTTGTCAGGCTCTGGTATGAAATCCCAGGTAATACTGGACAGGTAGTAAACAGGACATGGGTGGTTTTCTAGTATGGACAACACCTGCTGCTAATATTACCTGATTGATTCACTTGAATATTTAGAATGAAAATACACCAAATCTAAAATTCTAAATATATAATCAGAGTTTAATAACATCATCCATTTATTTTCTGGATTATGAATTATACCCTCCCCCCTCCCACCCCTTTCCCTTCATCTTGGCCCCAAAACTTGTTGACCTGTCAGAACTAAAATAAACAAAGCAACCAGAAAAGATCGCTTGTAGGAGAAAGGATTAACCTGATGGACACGTGGCCTAATCTATTATGGGAGAAGGCAAAATACCAGGCTCCTGTTGTTAGACCAGTGGTTCAGTCCAGAATTTCCAGTTCTTCTTTTCTGGTTGCCCTAGAGCATTCGAGTGGTTTGTGGCACAGTTAATATTTGCAGAGCACTCGGAGTGTTAACAGTGCTACAACAGTATCAACACTAGATAATGATTTTGGCAAATTATCATTTGCCAATCAGTGGAACAAGGGACAGACCAGTTCGGAGAAAATACGAACCACCTTTCACCCCGGAACACAAAAATCAGAACCTTTAAGAAGAGATTTGAAAAAAGTTCCATTAACTTCTTTTTGGTTTGTTTTCGGCTTAATTTCCCTGCAGAGCCACCCTCCAGGTTTCCTCGTTCCAGGTGGGGAGGGACGGAAATGTACCGAGATAACTGCCAAAGAGATTAGCTGCCCTTGCCAGCTGTCAAGCTCCCCCCCAAGCCCTTAGGAAATACCAGAAATTATCACAAGCTTTCCCAGGTCCAAGATTTCTAAACCAAAGTAGCATCGGAGAAGTCTCTTAATGTCAAAGTGATGGTCCAACCTGAGCGGCCAGCTTGATGGTTCACCCCACCACTATCAAGACAGCATAGTGTCTTGAGGCCCAAACTCCACAGAGAGATGCTGGTACAGAGAGTCTATATGCAAAAAGGAATTGGGGGTGTTCCCATCAAAACATGAAACCCTGCTGGCAAGGCTTGAAGTGACGTTCCGGCGTCTTCCATTCATGAAGATAAAGGTGACAGAGCAATACAGGGGGCCTCAGGGGAACACAACACACATGGGTTTCTCTCTCTCTCTCTCTCTTTTTCCTCATTCATACGGCCTCGACCCGCGTAAACCGCTTCCAAAAACGCAGCCTGAAAAGTCGTAGAAAACAAACAGAACGGAAACAAACTTCCCCTCCCTCCCACCCCACGACCTGAATATTCACGAGAAGAGAAACACCAATTTATACAAAAACGCAATAAAAAAGAAATATTTACAAATGAAAGGAACGCCTTCTTGGTGGCCGCTGTCAGAGGGCTCTGACAAGCTGCCGTGTGTTCTGGATTGCAGATCGCTCTGTTAATTTGTTTGGTTTCTTTTTTTTTTTTTCTGCTTGTTTGTTTCTTTTATTTTTTTTCCGTTTTTCTTTTCCTTTTTGTCCTTAAATGAGAGAAGAGGGAAAGAGTAAGAAGTTCCCTTACCTTGAAGACTAAGGGGTGACTCTCCCCCTCTTCCCTCCTTAATTTCCTCAGTGAAATATAAGAAAATATTCCCCTCACCAACCCTGCCCACCCTCTCCTCACACTTTGACTTTACAGGCAAGTCCCACCCTCCCCCTCCCCCAGCTCTAAAAAATAAGTAAAATAAATAGGTAAAGAAATAAAAGGCCTTTTGTTGGCTTAAAAAGAGAAAGATAAGATAAAATCAACAAGGGTGCGGTGAGGAAAGTGAGAGAGGTGGCTTTCAGCTCCAAGAAATGTGGCTCATAAAGGCAGGGCTACCATCTCCTTTCAGAGTCAGTCACAGCAGTGTCCCCATGTCCTAAGCACAGGGCTCTCTCAACCCTTCACCTGGGAAGCCACGGTCATCAAAACACTGGGACAGATCCAGGATAAGCAGGAGAGATTCAGCTAATATCTCTCAGGACAGGAGAGGTCGGTCCATACCCCCACCTCAGGAGAAAGAAGACATATGAAAGGGGAGTTCACCTTCTCACTCCTACCATTGCTCCCTTTCCTTTAGTTTAACTTGCATCTAAAATGATACAATGGAAAGAAAAAAACTCTCTTATTGATACTAGGTGCACCAGGAAAGCTGTCACTACAACTGCAGGGATGAGAAACCCTAGGCTATTCCAGCTTTGCACCTGTGCTAGTATCTCTCTCGCACACACAGAGGCACACGCACATGTACGTACACACGCACCTCAGCCTTGCACATCTTGTCTTCATCCCTCAGCACAAGTTTCTGTGCTTTCTGGCATTTATTCAAGCACACCCCTTCACAGGAAGACGAGCCGTGTACTTCCCCTGTACATTCAGTAGTAAATATACACATGTATTTCCCATGGGTGCACACACCCTCCTCCCAATTCCACATGTGCAAGGAGGCATTGAAACAGTCCATCAGCACCACCACCATCACACACACTGTTTCATGGCATTTTTCTTCCTCTCCAGCACCATGCCAGCATTGGCAGAGATCATCCTAGTCTTTTTGTTCAGACCTGCTGGCCAAGGGTAGGGAGGGCAGAAGAATGAAAACCCTTTTTCCCTGCCCTCCTTGCTGACAGGACATGCCAAAACAAGCTTGGTGTCCCCTGAAGTGACAGTGACAAAACTCCCCACCTTTCCCTACTCTTCAGCTCTATTCCACTGTGTTTGTTATCCAGACATCTTATAGGATCGTGAATTTATTTTGCTTTCTCCATAGACATTTCAAGTATAAAGTTATCGTATATACTCGCGTATAGGCTAACCCACACTATACACTGCTCCCACTCTTGAAGTATGTCACAACTAGTGAGCAACTCACAGCTTATGAACCAACCCTGTGCCCCTTTCCTCAAACTCCTCTCATTTCAGTGCAAACCATCATCCTCTGACAGAGATCCCAGTAGCCTCCCTGACTCCAGGGTTACTCTCCCAAACTCAAGATCCCACTTCCTTCCCATCTCTCCCACTGATCTGCCAGAGATTCAATGGCTCTAATTGCCATAATGAAACCACTAGCCAGACCTGCAGACAAGCCTTCTCTCTCTCACCCCACACCTCCCAGCAGACAATTCAAATTTTTAGCATAAAATTTCTCAGCATATACGCAAATATATATATATTTCAGCCCTAAACCCCCATAGTCTTCACAAAATAATGTAAAGAGAACCTCAGTATAGCTAACATATAAGTGCATCATCAAGTTAGTCATGTTATTCCCCCTTCACTTTCTTCATGTCTTCAAACACTACTCTCTTCTAGGCAGTTCAAGGAAGAGTTGCCTGAGCAAGCGTATTTTCCTGCATGTCCATTACACTGCTTCTGCTGTCTCCTCCTGCCACACACACACGCATGTATATACGTGCCTTTCTCTGCCGGGAGCCAGCAAAACTGATATGCTAGAGTCACTGCTGCTCCCCCTCAGCCCACCCCTTCCCTGCCTTTTTCTCCACTTCCTGAAATCATCAGCAAAGACATCCAACTCCAACGTCACTGTAAAGTGCAATGGCCAGGAATGGAGAAGAATGGAAGGAGTGAGAACATGGAAAAAGAGATAAAAGGGAAGGGGTGGGAAAGAGGAGGAGGAAGTGGGGAAACCAAAGAGGTGGCACTTGTCACCAGTGCTGTACTACTCAGAACTCCAGTATCCCACAAACTAAGAACGACCTAGAAGAGTAGCTGATGGGATTGATCCCACCCCACCCTCCCATGCTCCACATACACCCCCAGTCCCTCCCCGTGCTCTTCCCCTCACTCAAACGTCAGACTCAATACTGGAGAGTTTCTCATAAACATGCCCGTTGCTGGAGCCATTGAAAGCCCTGGGGTTTTTGTTGTTAGGCACACAGGGGTTGGACTGGTTCCCTATACAGATGTCCTTCTGGAAACGGGCTGGCACAGCCCCATGAAGGGCTGAGACCACCGGCTTGTTGGTGGTGACAATGGCTCGGAAGTCTGGCCTGGCTTTGGGCCCTCCTGCCACCACAGGCTGCCTGAAGAAATAAGATTTGCTGCCGTGGAGCAAGCATTGGTCATCCCCAAAAGTGGGGATGAAAGGGTTTTGGGTGACCCGGTCGGGGTAGAGCGACTTGCTGAGCATGTAGCCCCCGCTGCTGCCGGGGTTGTTGTGGTGGTGGTAGCTGGTAGCGGGCACTGAGGACTTGTTGTTGGCAAAGGTGGTCTCACTGGCTGGCATCTCAAACATGTGGGCGTAGGGGCTCCCCTCCAAAAAGCGGCCCTTGTCCTTGAGGCTGACGCTACGGGGGGCCAGGGCTGAGTCATCCTTCTGCAGGTCCACAAAGGTGTCATAGGAGTGCTGCCGACGGAGCTTGTTGCGATTCTTCTTCTGCACCTTGGAGGCAGAATTGGAAGGGCTCTGAGGATATTTGGAGGAGGAGGTGGCACTGGTGGCCACGGGCACAGGGGCAGGTGGCTGGTCCAGCTCTTGGAGCGAGTTGTCCTCACTGATGTCATACAAGTTGCCTGCTTTCTTGCAGGCCTCGCAGCGGATGCAAGCCTGACGGGAAGAGTTCTGCCCCACCACCGATGGCGTGTAGTTGTGCACCTTAGAAGGGCAACTGCGGCAGAAATTAGCCCCAGACCGATCCTCCCACTCTAGATTGGTCAGATTCTTCTCCCATGGCGCCGGGACCCCACTCACAACTCCTCCATGTTTGTGCTCGTTGCTTCCTCCAAATTCGCCTGAGCCATGCTTGTGGTGGGCCCTGTTGGTGCAGGACCCACCCCCTCCTCCTCCTGTGTCACGCTTAAACTCATCTCCCCGCTCTTTGTAGATATCTGTTAGGTCCACATGTTCCCAGTGCGGCGAGTTCTCTTTGGCTCGAAACTGGTCCAGGTAGAAGTCTCGTAGCCCTTCCTTGTCCCTGAAGTAGCGCTTGTGGTCGGGAGAGCGGGGTGGGCGCCGCCGGTAGGCCAGCTCTATCTCATCAAACTCCCGGCGGGACTTGGCAGAGGCTGGGCGCTTCTTCAGGCTGTCCTTGTACTGCTGCTTCCTCCGCTTGGCTGCATTGCCCTCGATGTTGCCATAGGTGACCGTGTGAGTTGAAATGTCAGAGACATCCGAGCGGATCAAGTCGTCATGGGTCCCGCTGCCCCCGTAGCGGTCACTCTTGAAAGAGAACTTGCCATAAAGGTCGCCCAGCTGGCTGTGCTTGGCAGGGGGTAACCCCAGGTCCAAGGGCTTCTTCCCAATGGACCGTGACTGGGCATTGAAGGGTGGGTTGTCACAGTCATAGAGCCCGTCGATGGAGCTGGTGCTGCCAATGCTGTGGGGGCGGTGGTGGTGGTGGTAGTGGTCCTGATACACATTGCTGTCCTTCAGCTGGAGGTTCCCAAAGGTCCTTTCCACCTCACTAATATAGTCACTAAAGAGGTTCTCCTCACAGGGGGGGTTGTTGTAGGACTTGCAGTCTGAATGGGTGAAGCTGCGGCGGTGCTCAGAGATATCATAGACCGACGACTCACGGCGGATAAAGTCCAGGGCACTCTGTGGTGAGCCATTGACCCCTGACAGGTTGGCCATATTCTTGGCTGTCCGAAGCAGGCGGAGGATGTTGGAATGGGTGTTGTTCATAGTTGCTGTGGGAGAATTCATTGCTGACTGGCGTTCCTCAATGGCTACGCCATGGATGCAGCTGTAAATACCCTGAAATGTGAGAAAGCAGAAAGATGAGTGGTCCTGCAAAGACTATACAAAAGGGAACTTAGACTGGGAAGCATCCTGTGCAGCAACAGCATACTCCTGTAAGACAGCAAGGCCTGTCAGCCTTCCATCTTGAAGCACAATCGAATCAAATTAAATTAGACCTGCTCTACCAACTTTTGCTGTTCTGCCCCTCTTTCTTGCCCCTCACATTTTTCCTGCCCCTCCATTCCTTTCTCAGCTTTTCTTCATGTCACATCTGTAGGGTGCAGGAATACCTGCTCACATCTGTAAGAGTTACTCAAATCCAGGAGGTGTAACATGGAATTGCAAATGGGGTCAATAATACCTTAAGAACAGAGACATCAAGACAAATTAGTCTGTGTGGATGAGAGAAAGAGTCTAGTTTGGCCCTTGAAATTCATCTGGACATTAGTGAATCAACGAGACAGAAGCTATCTTTAAAAGGGAACAACTTCATTTGTCATTAACTTAGCTACATTAATCACCAGTACAGATTAGCAAAGGAAACAGAGAAAGAGCAGTTCTGTCAAATAGGTATTTAGGTCTTTTGCATCTGGATGAGTGAGGTACAATAGAATTTTAATTGCATTCTGTTAAATTTAACACCGAGAACAGGCTCCAAACTGACATTACTGAAAGCAAAAGTACTCTATTCAACTTCAAATCAGTCAGCAGAAGCACCTGATTCCTCCGCATTCACCACTACCTCATTTCATCCATGACACAGATGGTTTAAAAGGGCTATCCCTAGGAGCAGAAGGAAAGGGGCTCATTTATTCCCTGATCTGCCAAATGGTGGCTTCTGATTAAAGTCAGTTGTGAAATGGACACCATCAGATCATGTTGCCATGGTTTTGAGCAGCTAGCAGGTGATTAACACTTTTCAAGACTTTTCAACCACCTGGTCCAGGTCTAACTGATAACCCCAGAATGAAAGAATCTGTAGTTGGCTAAGGGTCACCAAACACAATCCCCATCTTATCTCCAGACTAAACCAGGCTAGAAACTAACGCTACAGGAAAGATGCTGTACCCCCTGCATTCAAGAGCTTTGCCATTTCTCCTCAACAATATGTTATGTAGCAATTATATACTCCTTGCACAATAAAAGTTAATTCTGTTACACTGGTCACTGATGTCAAAAATGCTGATTTGGCCTCACTTCAGAATGGATCAGGAGAAGGGGCCAGTGGCTTGAAAAAAGAAAAAAACCCAAAACCTCCAAATTACACACTTCTAGCTACCCTGATAGCAGAAAGATGACTCAGAAATCAGTAGAATCTGCTTTAAATGCAAATATTACACCCTAAGGCTGATTTGCATAAAGCGATTGCTAAGTTGATGTGGTCATCCTCTCCACATGGTTTAGGGCATGGCATTTGGTTAGGGACTTCTGACTGTCGAAGGCAGCGCACTTCTCGTTAACATAAGGTCAGCTGAAAAGCTGTAATATAGAGGACAATTTAAAACTCCTGAATTTCTGATCATATTATCTACCATTAATTACTTACTTACTTACTGTCCAAATTCATCCTCTCAAAACTCACATTGGAGGATCAGACAGTTACAGTTAACTTCTCCTTATACTGCATTTTCATTCCCATGTGAAATTTCCATTTCCATGACTATAATCCATCAGAGACCAGAGTTGTCACAGAAAAACATTAGGTGCCTTTGCAACATTAAGGAAGAAAAAATACCTTAAGTTTAGCTAAGGATGGCCTTTATCCTGCAGACCACCGCTCCATGCCACCTGTGTGTTAGACAGTTGCATTGGATTTCCCCATTCTCAGTACCTAAGACTGTCTGAATAAAGCCTCTGTTCCTCCCCACTAGCTACTGACACTCACCCTACTGATGGAGAAGACCACACCGGGCTTGCCAGAGCAGACACCCATGAAGCAGTGGCGGAATTGCCAGTAGAATAGATGTTCACAGATGAAGGTGATGAGACTGAGGGCCATGGCTGCTCCCAGCATGTAGAAGACACCTGCCATGTTATCTATATCCAGCTGACTGCTCATAACCTCGTTCTTCTCATTGTGACAAATGCCAGTGAGCCACAGTGCTTCCAGCTCCTCCATCTCCCCTAGAAAGACAAAGAGAAGGAAAGAAACAGATTAGGTAGCCCTGCAATGCTTAAAGACCTCAAGCTGGAGAAGACTGAAAGCAAGAAGCTGATATAAGGTCATTTCCAGTGGTCACGTTCTTTTGCCACACGTATTACGTCCATGAAATATCTTGACTGCCCTTTTGTTACAGGCAGGTACAATTTGATGCAGTGAGGGCAACAGCATTTTTCCACAGCCAGATATTAACCACAAAAAGCTGTACTGCAGGACACAACTATCACACTTGTCAAATGTCTACAGTAAGATCCTGAAAAAGTTGTCCACCAGACGACTGAAGACATGGCCTCACAAACTTCCACTTTCATGTTAGGTCAATGACAGAAAAAATCAGTGACTGACACAGGTAGACAAAAACAAGTTACTTCTAAAGGAGCTAATGTACGTTTTCAGCTCAAAATTGAAAATGTTCTTTTTTAAAAAAAAAAATCAGAATGTCTGATTTTGAATGTGTTTCCATCCTATCTGTAGCTCATTCAAACTAAGCGCAATGTTCCCAAAATATTTGTGCATTTTTACCTGTTTTCTTTTCCCTTCAATTTTGTTGAAATCCAACAATTTCAAACTCTTTGACCAATCAAAAATGTTACCAATTTGTATCAGCTAGGAAGAAATGTTCTGTAGTCTAATTTCATACCCCACTTACTCCCATTATGGTATTTTCATGAGTGGAGAGAAAGAGAGATAAACTCTCACATACACACATATTGAGACATTTAGAAACAAACTAATTTTGCAGGTTGGCAATTCCTTTCATGCTGTTAGGGAAGTTAGTTTTTCACATTTTCAACCTCTAGTCCAGTGACAGAGGGAAAAAATATGCATATTTATGTGCTGCCATAGCACAGGCTTTAAAGCTTTAAGGAGAACTTAGGTATTTTTCTGAAATAATACATATTAGGCTGTTTAAGAGGCAGAACACCCTATCTGTCATGTGGCCAATTTTCAGAGCTATGTTCTTTCCATATTTATTATACCATATGTTATTTTGAGATTTCAGGAAGAAAAAACAAAGACCAAAAACCCAACTTGCAAATAAAATAACCTGTGAAATCTATTTATTAAAAAAGGGACACAGCAAGACTTAATATGGAATGGAAAGAGAAAGCCAGGAAAATATTTTCTAAGAAGTAATTCCTTATCCCACAAAACTATAATGTTCTGAGTAAAAATTCACTCCAAAATATGCTTCTGAGTCTCCAGTCCTCCCTTGTTTTTTTGGAAAATCAAAGAATCATAGAATAGTTAGAGTTGAAAAGGACCTTAAGACCATCTAGTTCCAACCCCCCTGCCAGGGGCAGAGACACCTCACACTAAACCATGCTACCCAAGGCTCTGTCCAACCTGGACTTGAACACTGCCAGCAATGGAGCATTCACAACTTCCCTGGGCAACCCATTCCAGTGCCTCACCACCCTCAAAGTAAACAATTTCTTCCTCATATCCAATCTAAATTTCCCCTGTTTAAGTCTGAACCCGTTACCCCTTGTTCTATCACCACAGTCCCTAATGAACCTACACCCCCAAGTCTTTCTCTGCAGAGGTTCTCTGAATCTCTTCTCAGCTCAACCTGTAGCTGTGCCTGGGATTGCTCCAACCCAGCTGTAGGACCTTGCACTTGACATGGTTAAACTTCAGCAGGTTGGCATCAGTCCACCTCACAAGCGTGTCAAGGTCCCACTGGATGCCATTCCTTCCCTCCAGTGTAACAACTGAACCACACAGGTTGGTGTCATCAGCAAACTTGCTGAGGGCGCACTCAATCCCACTGTCCATGTCACCAAGAAAGATGTTGAACAAGACCGATCCCAACACCAGACCCTGAAGAACAGCACTTGTTACTGGTTTCCAGCTGGACATTGAGTAATTGACCACAACTCTTTGCATGCGGCCATCCAGCCAGTTATTTATCCACCAAGTGGTCCACCGATCAGATTGGTGTCTCTCCAATTTAGAGACAAGGATGTGGTGTGGGACAGTGTCAAACCCTTTGCACAAGTCCAGGTAGATGACATCAACTGCTCTGCCCCTGTCCATCGGTTCCTCAGCCCCATCATAGAAGGCCACCAAATTGGTCATGCAGGATTTTCCCTTAACAAAGCCATGCTGGCTGTCACCAGCCACCTTGTTGTTTTTCATATGCCTCAGCATGCCTTCCAGGAGAATCTGCTCCAAGATTTTGCCAGGCACAGAGAATGCCAGAGAAAATCTGAGTTAACTCTTTCATCCAGAAATATATTTTAAAATTTTGTAAATGTATGTCTTGATCTTGTCTAGAACTATAAAGCATGGGATAACCACAGAAAGTCCAGTATAATTAGTGGGTTTAGTCATGGCAAAACCTCAAAGCTAGTGAAAAGTTCACAAGAGCAATCTTGTTTTTACAAGATATTCTTCACACAAGATATTTTTCAAACACACATCTGAGCTGGTTCTATAAAACCTTTAGTGCTTTTGACGATACTGCCATCCTGCATCAACAACATAAAACAAGCTATATCTCACATTTTGGTGCTATGCCTCTTAACAAACCCTTGTTAGTGATTTCCCGTTCTCAACTTGAATCTGAAGCAACAGAGCTAGGAACATCTATTTCTTACATGCAAAACTTGATATTTCTTAGGAAAACTCAAACTCCTGTTTTTCTTGTTACTTACCATCTCCAAAAAGCTGTAAAATGGCAAGGTCAACCTGGCGCTTCCAGCCTGAGTCCTTTTGGATGGCAATACCATAGCCAGTGGAGGCAAACACTTTCCCACTCCCAATCGTCACCAGCTTGCAGCCTTCATCTCTGCCAGCCATGTAGTTTAGCACTGCTGCATCATAAATGAAAGCATCCAACTTCCTGCACATGTGTAAGAAACAAGAGAGGTGTGGTACAGAAATGACAGAATCTGTGTGAGCCCAAAGGTGTTCTTAGTTAACTAAGGCAGAAATTAACCTCTTTCAGATAGACTACAATAACTTGTCTCTTTACCTTCATCAGAGTTAAGTAAAATCTGAGCCTAGAACCTGTTTACAGAGGAAGCTAGATTATAAATGAGGCCTGTTTCTTTCTGACTCATTGATAATCACCATTTTTGATTGGAAAGAAAATGTGGAATACAAACATACTGCATGATGAAGATGAATGAAGAGGAAATCAAGGACATCTATAGTCCTAAGAATAGCTTATATTTCTGTGCTGTCTTTCACCTTAAAGGAACCTAAAATGTTTTAGAAATTGTATCAATAACAGAGAAGTAGGGGGTGGAGTAAGGAAAAGGTTATCTCAGATTCAGACTGCTGGCATAACTTAGCTGAGCAAAACGTAATTTTTTCAAATCAAATATAGTCATGACGTCATTCCTTGGTTACTGTGAAGAGCACTAACGGATCTTTACCTATGTCAAGTGGCCACCATAGCAGCTTTATGATTTACCAGGCTAAGTAACTCTTTGGCAAAGAGTGCTTGGCTGAAAACTTAAAGAAAAATTCCGTTTCAAGACAGAAATCCCTATTATGGGCTGGGCTGGGTAGACAGCACAACAGACTGATAAGAGCCTTCCTCTCATTACAATAAATTGGTTAGAGTGTGGGGAGTGGTCTCAGGGGGGCTGCATCTTCCACATAACTGAAGACAGGCGATGAGTAAATCCTCCCACTAGATCTGAAATGAAGCACTTTTCAATAAAAGACCAAAGACCTTCCACCTTGCACATTCTCACACCCATGCTATCTTTCCAATCCACCTCCTGCACATATATTTCCAGTATGGTGATTATCTCTCTGCATATCTGTGGGGAAGTCTGTCCAAGTGTGGATATGAAGCCAGGATGACATCTACTGCAAGTGATAAGCTCTATTTCATCCATATATTTGCAGGACAGAGCATATTTATTTCCTGGATGATGACTCTCCTGGCAAATGTACCTTCCCAGGATAACATCCAACAATGGTACAATCATTTATAATAGGCTTTGAGTCTCTGAGCCTGGCAAACAGGTTTAGGAATAGTCATTCAATCTAGTAATTAAATTGGCTGAACATCTTCATTTGTGCTTTGGAATGAACTTTCTCATAAGAGTGCAACACAAGTGTAAGCATGAACACTGGGGCTCTTTTTTTTCACTGAAGCTAAGCTCTGACAACCAAAACTATCAGCCTGAGGAGGTCTTTGATTATAAAGCACAAAGGCTTGCAAACTGGCATCTAAGCTAGCTCCCTCACAGATTCGCTGTTATTAAAATAGGCTGAGATGTTCAAACATACTGTTTGCAAATTATTTTTTCCCACGTTTCCCAGATCACCCAAAGAAATGCTCCCATTTTATACACTTCCTTGTTATTCAAACAACATTTTGTTCAGCACTTGATGCTAAAATATTCCAGAGAAAAGGGCTACTTCCAAACTATTTGCTTCAAGCACACCTTCTATTTTACTATATTAGCTAGTATAATCCCACTGGGGTGGGATTAGTCTGACAAGGGTTGTTTCAACTTCCTGATTAGCATAATCTTTAATACACAGAAGGAGGGAAAACAAAAGAATTTCCAAATGACAATATAAATGCACTGAAAAAACTTTATCCACAGAGGTCTGTGAGCTTTTCCTGTGTACGGAGAAGGACACATCAACGTGAAACATCTTGATGAAGCAAAGTCTTTGGAACTAATATACACAAGACTAAAATGCACAAGGATACAGAAGACTTTTTTGGGGGTTTTTTTGGTGGTTTGTTTGGTTTATTTTTTTAACAGTCTTATAAACACATTAGAGCCAGAAACTCTTGTACAGATCTCAGTAGAAAAACCTGGCTAAGAGAACCACAGAATTATTCTCCTGTGCTGTGTTTGGTCTTGCTATACTTTTAACCATAGAATCATAGAATAGTTAGGGTTGGAAAGGACCTTAAGATCATCTAGTTCCAAGCCCCCTGTCATGGACATGGATGCCTCACACTAGATCTTGTCGCCCAAGACTGTCCAACCTGGCCTTGAATATTGCAATGGAATGATAACAGATGCTCATTTTCCAAATCCCACAAAAAGATAATTCCAGACAAGCATGCAAAGAACTCCAGTTTCTTTGGTGTGCAAGCATGGAAGAAGGAAGCCTCACCCAGTCTTCAGCGAGAACAGTGCATCATCCACCCCTCTCTGATTGAACTTCACCATGTAGCTGTGCATTTCAGGGTAGTTGTTGCGAATGTTCCTCTCTGTGCTGCCATTTGGAACTGTCCCGAAGCGGAAAGGGGGTGAGAAGTCATTGGGTTTCTGGAACTGGAGAGACAGAAAAAGAACATTTCTCACAATCTTTCAGCACGAATCAGTCATCTGAATGGGAGAACACACTCTCCTCTATATTCTACTGTTTTCAATTGCAGACATCTCCTGTTAGTGCCTAAGAACCAAGAAGTGAACCTGAGCAACCTGGTCTCTTTGTCCACTCTGGATTGAGTGCATAAAATAGCCAGTAATCAAAGATTAAAAGGTTAGATAAAATGAAAAAGGAAAGGGAAAAGGTAACAGTGGCTTTGGAATACAATCAAGGAAAGATTTTAGAAAAAAATCTATGTGCATTTTATCCACAGTGTCATTTAGTTTCTAAAAAGTATATTTTTCAGCTCTGTGGATGTCTTTGCACTTCTTGATTCTGACTGAAGTAGAAAAGCAATTAATGAGGAGAAATGCCTCTCAGAACACCTCGCATCCACTTCACTGAATGAATAATCAGCTTTCAAACTTTTGGGCAAATGTCCCAAATGAAATGCTATTAGTGGCTTCAAGTCACTAGTAACATTCAGTGCTCAGAACTGGCTGGGAGAATACTCCAAACCTTTTGCTGCTCCTGAGAAATACATTCATCATAACATTCCCTTACGTCTGCAAGGCTGTGAGGTTTTATATGCCACTTGCTTAACTCAAGTCATAATCAATGCTCTCTGGGATTTTATGAGCAGTAAAATTTAGACTGTCAATTATCAAGACTGCTTTAAACTCCTAGAACCAGCAGATGGGAAGGAGCACAGAATTGTAAGCTAGGAGCTGAATAAGCAGTACAGATAAACTTGCAAAAGTAGGTTAGATGGAGGGAAGCCCCCTCACTGATCTATCAGCCCCCCCCGATGTATCAAGCAGTAGCTTGCCTGGTGATAATTCTTGACTCTCAACTGTGACTGTATATTTGAATGATGTTGAGAAGCATGCTAAGAACATACTGAAGATCAGGCCATTTAACAGGAACAGTTCACCTGGTACATGAGTATATGCAGTCATGAACTGCTACCTTCTATAGTGGAAATGCGGCTGCTGTCTACAACTATAGCTTTAAAAAAAAACACATGCAGATGAGCCTTATTCTTAAGTTCTGCTCAAAGACAATTGTGAACCTGGTCCACTCAGCTGAGGAGGCCAAAACTGCTAAAGCTCATTCATAACATCTCAGCAATAACACCAAACAGGAGCTGTGTTAGTGATGCAGAAGTTGTAGGTGAAGACACCATTCACATTATTTTCTGTGTACCCGTCACCTCATCTGGCTGTGCAAGGGGTCACTCTCCAGTTTGGAAGGTGAAATGAGCTGGCTTGTACGTACACACAGAAGTGCATGAGAATGAAGACATGTTCTACTGCTTTAAGCCAAAATTAAATACCAGGGAGGTTTTCAAACATAGGTTGGCACCTCACCAGAAAGAAAAAAAAAAAAAAAAAGAAGAGGCTTCACATAGCACAAAACAGGCAGTAAGGTGGCTTTTAGAACCTTGTCACACCCGCTAGGGATGAAGACAAACTCCTAGCTATCAAAATCTGTAAAGAAAGCAAACTTTGATGGGAGAAAAATCACTGCAGCATGCTAAAATAGGAGTTTGCAAAGTGGGCAACTTGCTTTCCCAGGGCCTGCACGCCCCATCCCCACAGAGCCCTCCAACAAAGTGAAGTCAGCAGGACAAGCAGCAGGCAGGCCCAACTAACATTGGTGTGACCTCAGCTTCAGTATGCCCTTTGGAGGGGCAGCAGCTATGAGAGCTTTTCTCTGGGCCCAAACAGTGTTAAGACAACAAAGAGGCCCCATCCAATGTCCTTTCTATACCTCCAGCCTCCATTCCCAGTGACAGGATCTCTAGTTTTGTCTGCTTCCATACCTATGTCAAAGAACTAGAGTAAGGATTATAGACAGGCAGGGCTGTGATGCGGCAAATGAGCCCACCTTTGAACTATCCTTTGTCCTCCCTGTGTTCAAGGGCCCATTTCAGCAGCCAGAGATGAAAGGCACCATATTTAACAGTTAACTTCCAGGTAATCAATAAATAAATTAAAACAGTTTTCTTGAATGAAATGACTGTTTCCAGCAACTAGAAAAACATTTTTCTAGAGAAGGAAGCCAGGCTGGTGGCTTCTACACATCTGAGAAGTAACAGCGGTACATGCATGCAGCTTTCTGGCAGGAGATAGCAGAAGAAAAATCTCCACATTTGTTGCTTGGAAGTAGGTGGGCACAGCTCAGTCCAGGGATGAAGGGATCTCCAAAGAGCTCTCCAGAGCCAAGAACTGCTTCATCTTTCTGAGCTCGCTTCTGCCCCACACAACTTATACTGAAGGAGGAAGAAGATACAAGCCTTCCCAGAAAATGTATAGGGAGGAGTGCGTCCTCCTCTGGCAGCATGGTGGAGGAACATGTGTGCAGGAACTGGAGAAGATCCATGAGGAAGAAAGTTAATTGATCCTGTTGTCAAAAAGTTCAGTACGGAAAATCACTTGTCTGGCTTCTCCCTGGGGCTGGGAGAGTGGGCCTGGATCAGAACTGTCAGCCCCAGGGAAGCAGGGCACTTTGGCGGGCTGGTCTAGAAGGAATCTGTGAGACATGAGACAGGAGCTGAGGCACAGTGCAGGGGCCAGTACATGGAGGCAGCCTGTGCAAAGGTAATCTCAATGCTTTAGTAAATATTGATGAAGGAATTAACCATAGACATCGACAGAAAGGGTCAGAATTTAGATTAATGAGAGAACTGTTCCACTATTTCATATAAATATTTCTTCTGCCAGAGCCTTAAGTCACAACTGCTCTACCTCAAGCATTTGCAAAGAGGAGACCTGTGAAGTTCTGGGAAAGAAACTTTGCGATAATAGGGGAGGGGTAGATAAGTATCTGTACCAGTCACTGAGCAAAACCAGCTACAGAGAGTCACAGGGAGCAGCAAACAATGCTGTACATGGACCATACTTGTAGAAGCCACCCATCACACTTCCCTCCAGCAGGAGCCTGGTCCTGCTGCCCAGCTCTACCTACCTCGAGGGGTGAATTCCTGAGAGGGAATCTGCAGGGCTCAGCTGCAGCCCTGTAGCCAAAGACCCCTGGATGGGGGTGTACCCCACATGCAGCCTGCAACTTGCTCACCATGGGGCATTGGTCATGAGATGCTCCCCTTCTCCCACGGTGATATGACATGCTCTCGCCCATGAAAAAAATCCCTTAGATAGCTGACTTCACATCAAATGTGGGACAGAAGTTGGTGCTAGAAATCAGGGTGGGAAGCAGACACTAAATGTGCGTGAAGTGCTGGGACAGCTCTGGAATATAAGAGGCCTGTGTTCAGCAGCTATCCACCTCTTCAACCCCTTACTTAACAAATTGAAATCAAGAAGCGTTAAGTCCAAATCAGAGCATGGCTTTGGGAAAAGCAACCTCTCAGAGTCAGAGAGCAGAAATCCTCCTGCTCTGAAGAGTGATAAACACACTGGCTGGGGGCTATTAGCACATTCAGAGTGGAGAGCCCCTTTCCTGCTCCTCCTGCAACTCGCCATGAGAGCTGTGGACAGCAGCAGTGAAAGCAGGTTTAAGTGACTTGTCTGGCAGAGCTGTTTCATTAGCAATTTGGAGCCATGCCGAGCAGAAAGCAGCATTGTTCTCAGATGTTCGAATATCAATCTGCATAATGAAACAGGTGATAGGAGCGCTTCCCATTTAGGGAGCCGTGATTGGAGGGGATTCAGGAATGAGGGGAAGGGGTTATGTCTAATTGGCCACAATTAATTTGATGGGAATTTTTTTTCAATATATTGTCTATCACCAAATGGTTCCTACAGAAAAGCGCATCTGCACTTATTTATCTGCCTCATGTAGGCCCTGTTTACACTGTAGAGTATTTGCCAATAACATTGAAAGCAGTTTCCCAAACTCAGCAAGCTCTCACAACAAAAAGGCTCTTTTTAATCAGCTGATCTACTTTTACATTGCTTAAAAAAAAGAATAATCCCCTGCTGGATAACATAATGAGCTGGCAGAACTTGGTGTAAATGTGTGTGCATGTGTGCAGTGCCTTACTCTTACACAGCTTCTCTGGAAGGGCTTCTTTCACTTTTTAAGGCCCAGATGCCCAATTTAAATTTTCTACCACAGGAAGCTCCACAGCTCTGACCTGCCAAAATGAGGCCCACAGGTTCAGCTGCTCTGTTACCTGCAAATCCAAAAGAGCTTGAGCCCATTCTAGATACTCAGGGTTCAGTTCATTTGCCCAAGTGTTAAATGCCAAGTTGAGATGCCAAGGGAATTTTCACCCTGGGAGCAGGTCTTTCATAGCCCCTGCATCAGATTTTCCTGCCACTGGAGGGTATTTTGAATACTCTGGTGCACCCAAACTGCCTCTAGACACCTACATTTGCACAGATGAATGCTGCTACTGGACTATTTGGCCCTCAAGACAACTTCTCCCACCACAAGTGCAGGGAGACCGTTGCTGTGGGCAGCAGACAGCCCAAAGTGCCCACCACTCTCTTGAACTTGCCCATCAGGGCATCAGCCACAACCTTTTCTGCAGACACCTATAAGCAGCACTGCTTGCTTTTTTGGCAGCTGTGCAACCATTAGATATCTATTGCGGCACTAGCCAAATATCTCTGAAAAAGATGGCATTTATTAGTGAGCTGCAACATAAGATTAAGCGGTATCAGGCTAGAAAAGCAAAGTCCATTCCTGAGTGTATAATTTTAGCACAATCTCTCTGCATTACCCATACATCTTTGATTGGTTCCTCTTGCTCTGGTTCAGCTGCATGCCATTTAGTATCTTTCTTCGCTACCTAATAATCTAGTCAGGCTGTTTGCACAGGAGCTTCACCCAGAACTTGTTAAAAATTAAAGAGTGGGCCAGTGGTTTTCAGGTCTAATTCTGAGGTAGCTCCATGCATACACTTCGGTCTTGATAAACTATGTATGTCCACAGCAACATTCCTTGCCCAAGCCATCTTGTTTCTGTATCCTCTCTTTCAGCCAGGAAATTAACTTCGTCACAGCTGATGCATCAATCTCAAAGAGAGGAGACTTGTCCTTTTCATACCTGCAAAATATGTCATTTTTGTTCCCAAGCTGCACCATGAACAATGCCACAGAATCACAAACCTGGATCTGGCTCTGAGAGGCCTGCTCTGGCAGGTCTCGCCTAGACATCATTGCTCTTGACAGCTCTTCATTCAACCTGCAGGGGAAGATGGTTGGTCCTGAAAACTCCCCTACCTATTCCCTGTACAACCTACACCAGGCTTTTACTATTGGAAAGTTATTCCAAGTGTCTGAACTAAAATCTTCCTGCTGCAATCCAAC
The DNA here is from genome assembly GCA_017639245.1 of Myiopsitta monachus. Taxonomy (NCBI): domain Eukaryota; kingdom Metazoa; phylum Chordata; class Aves; order Psittaciformes; family Psittacidae; genus Myiopsitta; species Myiopsitta monachus. Next base: position 64,038,287 of record CM029920.1, read on the forward strand.
TACAATATTTTCCGTTATCTTCAGCACGGATAGGGAAATTAAAAGTGTCTTCTTCTCTAAAGGTGAAGGTGTCTTTTTCTTCTTCAGAAACATTTAGTGTTTCTGAAGACCATCAAGCTGCTTCTTCTGCATGTTCTTGCATTGGAGCCAAAGTGACCCAATTTCCTCGATCTTATTACCTGTATTATCTAGACCTGCAACCATTCCTGCTGCTGTCCTTTGGAGGTATCCAGTAGGTCTTGCCTTGTCTTGCTTCTGTTTGGACATGCTCTCCACCATACTAAGAACATTCTGACTGGGACCCCAAGATGCTGAGAGAACATTACACTAAAAAAGCTCACAGCAAGACAATAAAAGTATTGCTAGCGAGAGTCAATGATCATTATTACTCTCTTCAGTAACTCCCTTATACCGACTTCCACACAACTGTGGCCCATCACCTATCCTGGTAGAGGAAGTGTTCTACAGATTCCCAGCGTGGAATCTGCTCTATTGGTATGTTACTGCAGGGCACTTTCACATTGCGACAATAGCATCCCAGCTATTGTGATTATGAGTGTGCCAGCCCAACAGCACTGGTAGAAAACCATAGCACTGGTACGATAATATGTGAAGAGAGCAGACTAAAGAGAATGTGCTGCTCATTCTCCTATTACTCGTGAATCTGTTGTACAGATACTTCTGAAGCTTCATTTCTAAAGCACCCTTCTCCTCTCAGCAGTCACTTAGTTTTGATACTGCAAACAGTTTTTTACTCCCAAGGTGGAACTCACAGCCATTTCTAAGTAAATACAAGTTTTCAAATCCTCTTATTACCTGAGCTCCAATTTCCTCTGTTATGCATTCCCTCACAGTATCACCCTCTACCTCCTCAACAGCAGCTGGGACTCCTCTCAGCTCAGAATCCAGTCACCATTTCAACTCTTCCTGATTGTTGGGACCAGTGGAAGAAGTCAGCCATAAGACTGCAGTGGCAAACCCCCAGTTTCTTGTCTTCACGAGTCAAACAATACATGACTCAATTTATAAACACAAAAAAAGAGAAAAAAAATAAAAAGGAGAATGAACAGCATCAAATCCAATATAAGTCAGTTTGGGGAGGCCATAAAAATACCTTCTGCTCCCTCGGACTTTGACTTTGTGGTTTATCTTATTATTCAGTATTCAGTGATGTTTCAAATTCTCTGGTCTCACTTTGCACAGTGCTTTCACCCGTGTATTCCTCTAGATAAGTCTGAGAAAGGAGTTATCAGTTAGTGCAGCTGACTGCAGCAAAATTGCAAAGAATTAGATTAAAGTAATTTTTAAAGGAAAATGTAGGGTGGGTCAGACCCACGAACAAGAAATAAAATATCTATGAATGTCTGGTGGTGAAATAGGGACACGTGTGGGTCAGGGAAGGGAACGCAGCAACCTAGTGACAATGCAAAGGTGGAGGGGGGGGAGGTGAAAGCAAAAGAAAGGAGTTCAAATATAGCAACTTCAAAAATAGTTGCCCTTGCAAAATAACTGAGGTGAAAGCAGAGATCCAATTGGTGGAAGAAGCCGCCATCACATGCAGTTATTGCCAGAGCAATGCACACAGTGGGACTGTGCAGCCTCTTCACAAGCTGGATTGCTATGTGCAGACTTGCTCTGTGCTGCTTCTGCAGAAAGCTGAAGATTGAAAACCTTGGCAGCACAACATCCCCCCAAACAGATGGCATTTCAGGGGTCCCATGTCTTCCACAGGCAGAGCTACATGCACGTGCTGGGGCCACACTGCCTTTCTGCTGATCCAGGTATTATGGAAACACCAAGCCTTTGGAGCCTCTCAGAGATCAGACAATCACATGCGGACAGAGTACACTAACCACCACCAAACCAGACGTCTTCTGTGTCTTCCAAGTCTGTGAGCATTATGCAGCCTAAGTGCAGCTTTTCCACCCAGAAGGTAACACTAAGGCTCTAAAATCTGCTCAGGAGACATTTGGCAGGCTATAGGCTTCAAGTCAGTCACAATGTTAGGAATTCCTCAAGCTTGACCAAAGAACATCATCTGTAGTGGGAACACTGAGCTTCACTAGTTGGGGACAAAAGCTTCTTGCACAGCCCTCGTATTAGTAGGTGTGATAGCAGATGAGCAGAGTCCTATCTGTTGCCCTATGGCCTATGGATCTTGTCTACAGTACACTTAACTTTTGCTTGCCTGCATGTAGAGAATGGAGATCGTCTGTTTATCCCAGTATCAAATCATACCATGTATTCCATCCTTGGAAGACAGCTTCCTTGGAAGCTAAACACAATGGGGCAAAAGGCACCTACTGAATAATTCCAGGCAAGCACACAACAGAAACTAGTGAGACAGAGAGATGCCAGTTAGTACATTTATGTTTATAACTTTAGAAGTGTAGATGTTCATTCAGAGGGAGAAAATTAACTGATGAAAAAGACCTTGAGAGGAGAGGTGGCAGCTAAGTACAGAGGGGTTTGAAATCTGTTTTGTTTGCACATGAGACAGCTGGTTAACAAATTATGAAACACACTGAGAAATTCAGAGGATGTAGTTTGATGGGGGAGCAATTCCATTTTTCATTCACTTTCACTAAGAAAGGCAGCTCAGAGCCTTCTGTTTTCCAAGCACTAATAGTAGCCAACCTGCTTCAGCACCTTGTATACAGGTACCAACCATGGGGCAGTAGGGTAAAACCCTGCACAAGTCCAGCAAACCGCCCAAAGACTTCAGGGGCCAGATTTTCATCCAAGTAATTAGAAAAGTCTCATCATCATATCAGAGCAATTTCTTAAGCCCTTCTGTAGGCATGGAGGCAAAGCAAAAAGAAGGGAACTCAAGACAGTATCTGGGGCATCTCAGCACCATCCCAGAGATGGGAGATAACACCTTCCTTTAGCCTTCTGCAGAAAGCTGCCTCCCATCTGCAAATGGACTAAAGCAGAGGAATGAAAGCTATAGCAATTCCTTGTGAGTCCCAGGGCACTAGAGCAGGTACACCTGAAGCAAGCAAGGCTGCTGGGCTACCAGGACCCATGGGAAGCTTGACCTTGAAGAGCCAAAGGCCTGGGAGAAGCAGGGCTCCTGAAGAAAAATGCCTGGGAAGATACACCTTGCCAAATATTTATCAAGTATACATATGTACATATAACATCAAATGTCATGGTAGCTAGGCATAAGCAATGAAAAGGGGAGGAGGGGTACTGTATTTTCTTTTAACCCTGTAGATGCCATCTTCCCATCTCCTCCCCCCCCCCAGTTCAGCCTTGATCATTCAGATGAAGGAGGCCAGCTCATCGCAGGCTGCCAAATCCTGGTGGCCCTGCCATTGTCTTTTATTTGACTGCAGAATGCCAAGTATCTTTATGGCACTGTATAAATAATAAAAAAAAATATTCATTGCTTCCCTCTCCACTTACTTATACTGACGTGAGAAGCAGGACAATCCTTTGCTCTCCCTGACTTCCTTCCCCCTTACGTAACTCTCAAAGATGGCTTTTTCAAGACTGCCAACCATGTGGTGGGGAGAATGCAAAAGCTGCAAGCTACGGACAGTGTTGCAGCCCCTTCGCCAGCATTCCCCATCAAGTGACTCCCATCTGTGCCACCAGCAAAACCCAAGGGGTTGCATCTCTCCTTTTCCAACAGGATGAATTAAGCCTACAGTCTGACTCTGAATATCCCCTCACCATGTATCTTACCTGCTTAAGTTCTTAACTAAGCTGCATTTTAACTGACACTATGTCCTGGGTTCAGCAGTAACAGTAATTTTTTTCTCCTTCTTGGTAGCTGGTGCAGCACTGTGTTTTTGACTTTCAGCCTGGGAACAGTACTGATAACACCAATGTTTTTAGCTACTGCTTAGTAATGTTTAGTCTGACCAAGGACTTTCTGAGTCTCATGCCCTGCCAGGGAGGAGGGGAAGCTGGGAGGAAGCACAGACAGGACACCTGACCCAAACTAGCCAAAGAGCTATTCCATGCCACAGCACGTCATGTCCAGGATGTAAAATACTGGGGGCCAGAACCCAGAAGTCTCTCTCTCTTGGCTCGGTCGAGCGGTGAGCGGTTGTATCCTCTTCCCTTGTATTTCCCTGGTCATTATTATTATTGGTGGTAGAAGTAGTGATTTGTGTTATACCTCAGTTACTGGACTGTTCTTCTCTCAACCCGTGGGAGTTACATTCTTTCGATTCTTCTCCCCATTCCCCCCCCCATCGGAGTGGGGGGAAGAAAGAGGGAGAAGTGAGTGCACGGGCTGTGTGATTTACAGCTTAAACCACGACAGTTCTTTTTGGCACCCAACGTGGGGCACGAAGGGTTGAGATAATGACAGGATTAATAGTCACTCGTCACAATGCTGATTTATTGGCTCTCAAAGTTGTTGCTCTGGTTCTCACGGGTTCAGCGTATGATATTTATATACTTACATACGTACTGTATGATTTACAGCTTAAACCACAACACACTAATCCTGAAGCGTCCCATTACAAGTTTTTACAGCCATTAAATGCCTCCAGATTAACAGAAGAGAATCCTGAGAGACTGAGTCAAAGCTAAAGCATATTGTAGCCTCCTCACCGCTCTGCATTACAAAGCCCTGAACTTAAAAAAAAAAAAGAGGGAAAATGACAAAGAAAGTAGTACTGAAGTGGGGCAGGGGAGAAAAAGTATGCCTGAAAAAACACTGACTTTAAATATTTATAGCCTTAAAATTACAGAATCAGTTTTTAGCCCACAGGCACAGTGATTTGTTCCAAGGATCTCAGAAAGCATAACATCATGCCAATCTGAAGAGTGCTGAATGACTAAATGTACAATAAATGTACCCATCTACAACTGTAAAAAGTTCTCTGAGATCATATTTATGTACACAATAAATGTAAGTCACCAGTTAGACAGTTCTATTACTAACATAATGAGATGCTGCAGCTATTTTAATGGCTATTTATTAGTATGAAGACTTTAGCATAATATGTAATTACACAAACATATTCTGCACTGTGTAGTATTTGTAAATAGTTCATGCTATAGTAACTGATGATTTAAAAGAGGTGCAGAGAAACCATCAGATTTTAAGACATTAAATTTCAGACTATCAGAAAATATCAGACTTAGACTATTTGAATTTTCTGCACTTCACAATGAACCAGTGTTTGTTATATTAAGCACTAATGTTATATACAAAGGTCATATTTAAGCAAAAGACTGCACATAGTTCAACTTATTTACAGGAAGATGTATCCACAATGAAGCACTGTAGAAAGAAATTCAACTCTACCCCATGACATAAGGGTTTGAGACTTAAATACTTTTGATAGGGTTTGGTCAAGCAAGGTACACTGGGCTCCATGCATTTTGAAAAAGATTTTGATCTATCACTAGAGGACAGACTTGAAATTGGCATGGTCTTACTTCTGTGCAGCTAACTCATATCTTTACAAAGGTGTTCTCACAATACAAGTCACACTGCTGTTGAAAGGACTTCTTATTTTCTGCTTTTGGACACCATCACATAAAACTTCCTTTGTATTGTGCAGAAATGTGTGAAAGTACCACAGATGCCTGTTGATAGCAAATGCACAATCCCATGAAAGATTTGTTCTGCCTTCAAACCATCTGGTTAGACAACCTTCCTCTTACAGACCTTACAAGGTACAAGAGTAACCCCTACTTTTGGTCCTTTTAGAAAATTCCTAGCTGATAGATGGACCCTTTCTGTGTTTTTCCTAGAGCTCTACAGAAGAGGTATTTGTTGTACAAAAGCTGCAAGCTCAGAAAAGTATGTACATAACAGCCCATTGACTATCATGGCACCACTCATGAGCGCAAAGTTAAGCACATGCTTAAGTGTCCTGTGTGTCTGGGATCCTTGGATAATTTGCATCTAATGTGCTGCAGAGTACAATGTAGGAAATTTTTCAGTTTCATGGCCAAGCATCTATTACTGGAGAAATACAGCAGATTCTTTTTTGCAGGGTTTTTGGTGTGACTCTTGTTTTGCATCAACTTTAAGTATTTCATTCACCTCAGAATAATATGTTGTTTAGTCTTCCAATTATTTCCTTCTGACCTTTCCTCTTGTAACAGACAAAAAAGATTTATTTTCCTTTTTTTTTTTTTTTTAATGTAGGTCAGTTTTATGAGTAGTGACTTCAGAAAATGACAGGTCAAAAATACATGTCAGAAATATCAAAGTGTTTTGTTTCAAGTATACTAAAATGAGCTACTTTGACAAATATCAGGATTTCTCACTGCCTACTTATCTATCCCCAGTCATGGTTTATCTGAAATCGAGGCACCCCAGAATACTTTTCAATAAAAATATTGGCCAGTTTTAACTCCAAAACTGATTTTTTTTTAATAAAAGCATATTTATTGAAAAGAAAATAGCTAACCTGTGTTGCATAGAAACAGGCCCTTTGTCTCAACATTTCATTAACATCTTAAAAACCAGATAAGTCAAACACATGAAATTTCAGCAATCTGTATTAATTTGCAAGTGTGCAGAAATCCATTTCTCTCCTTTTTATGTCAATTACAAAATTACCATTTTGCTTCTTTGGCATTTCCAACTAATTTATAGGCATGGATACCATTTTTTAATTATTATTAACCTGCTGCATTCTAAACTATTTAAATGCTTTGCTGGCTGTCCACATTTGCTTTTACTCTATTACTACTGTATATGAATGGAAATTGCATCTAGCTATTATATTATTTCACACATTAGTCCATTTTATATAATCTTTCCTATATTTACTGCCTTCGTTAGACTGAAATACTGCAGGCGCTTTTTTCTCTAATGTGTCTCGAGCTCTCCCGTTAATGGAAATTGGGTTATATCTCCAGATTACGGTCAGATGAAATCCAGACCCAGAAGCTGACATTCTGAGACAGGCCACCTTACCAGTAGGGCTTTCACAGAGGGTTGGGGTCATAGCAGCCCCCAGTGTGGACCTCAGACAGATGCAGCCCAGGGCCACATGCAAGGATGCTCTGGCAGGGCTTGCTGGTGCTGGTGCTGCAGCCGGGGGCAGAGATCCAGTCAGGGAACTGACCTGGCCAGCACAGCTCTGTCCCTGCCAGGACCACATCCAGCCACTCCACTACACAAGGTTGACCAGCAAAGGTGGCTGGTGCTGGTTTAGCATCCATATGGAATGAGAGCAGTTCAGCCAGTGCTGCTCTTGGGAAGGAGTGGGTTTCTTCTTTCTCAAACTGACCACAGCTGCACCAGCATTAAGAGCCACAGCTTAATGATTTAGCATCTGCAAAGGTTAACATGGAGGAATTAAAGCCATCATGAGGTGGGTTCTGGGTCACCTCTGGCATGAGTTTTGGGTCAGCTGAGCACTCAGCAGAGTGAGCATCACCTGGGCCAGAGAGAGTGGTGGAGGTCACTAAGCTCTGCGCAGGGAGCTTCAAAACCACCCTCAATCCAGCCTGCTACCCTGGCACAGAGGTATCCACTCTAGCTCAGCTCAGACAGACCTGCTCAAGCATCCACACAGCACAGCAGGGACATGACGTTAGTCATTGTCTTGCATGTCATTAAGAAGTAAATGCTGGGGCACAGCCAAGACATCATCCAAGTCCTTAGACAGCTGGAGTGTTCCAACCTGCTTTTCCGGGGAAGCAGCAGGTCGTCAGCAGTAGGCACCTCTCAGAACAGCTCTTCCCAGACAAGGCCCAAGGATGAGGGTCCAAGGAGACCCTCAGGGTGGCTGTTGCAGGATGTAGCCAGCCTGACCTTGACAAGCATTCCCCAGCCAGGCACAGTAATGGATTTTGTGAGTGCACCTGGCATTTTGGCTGCTGTACAGTGCCAGTGGGACACCTTCCCCAGGTACTGTCATGCTACAAAGACATTCGCAAGCAGATCTGGGTCTACGTAAGTAGAACAATATCCCTTAAAATAACTACCCCTTTGCTTATTGGCTTGGATTATATCTTCTGCTGACTGCTTGTGCTGGACACAGTTGTCCTTGCCAGCTGATGTAGCAGGCTGGGAGGTTGATCTGCTTCACTTCTGCTGCAGAGACCAGATCACACATTGGAGTTAAAAAAGACAGGAAGATATAGTCCTTTCTCTTGGCCACTGGCATTGGTCAGTGACTGGCTAATTTGAGCAGGCAGGAAAAGGTAGATGGAACACAGCACACCTCCATCTGCCCTGCATGTGCCTGCACCCGGCATCCTGGCTAAGCAGTGCATTGCCTGGGGGTGAGTGAGTTGCAAGTATTATGTGGGCTTTGGAAGAGGGAAAAGAGGAGAATCAGAAGAGTGAATTGCTCCTAAACCACAGCACCTTGAAGCATTGCAACACATTCTGCAGGGCCCTCCACAAGCTCAGGGAGCGGAAATCCATGAGCCCCATAGATCAAGCTCATTCACTCACATCTTTTGGATTAAGTTAGTCCCACATGTCTTTATTCTCCAGAGGCAGCAATTGGCCTTCATTTCTACCAGCCAATTTTCATCTGATTCCAGATACTCTGGTAGATTGTAATTTTACCCAGATGCTGCACTTGCACTAGCAGCTGTGTTTGAGGCAAACTGCAACAATCTGAGTATATACTGTGACCTTTCACTTCCCCAGGAAACAAAGCACATGTACTTTAGGATACCAAAAGCAAACATAGGAACTTTGGCAAAGAAAAGCAGAAGAAAATGACCTCGATCCAATACACACAGGCAGTCCTACAGTGAAATCGACTAAAATTGGCCCAGAAACTTGTATCCAAAGGCTTTGTGAAGCTCCAGGAGTTACCGCTTTCAATTGGTATTTCATGCACATATCTCTGCAGGTATGAAGAATATCTTGAAAAACATGAGAATGAAAGCGTGATTCTCTCCATGAGCCTAGGCACAGTCTGAAACAATAGATCACAACTATGAACTATCCCATTTAGCTCAGACAGTTGAAAACCTAATGATGACAAACTAATGTTAACTCTGATAGGGCTGGCTGGTTTTGAACACCGTCTTTCAGCCTGAGGGAGTCCACAGTTTCTAAGGAGTCTCGGCAACAACCTCTACCTGGCAGAAAAGCATTTTCCCCTCCACCTCCCCCTCAACACAGCACAATGCAAATCTGGAGACAGCGTGAAACAAATTGAGGTTGAAATTAAAACAAGTAACAGGAGAACCTCTGCATGGATTGTATTATTATATGTATTGTATGTATTGTATTGTATTATATTGCATGGATTGTATTATTTCCTGTATCATATTTCATTCCAGGAAAAAACAACAAAAAGGGGGGTTAGGGGAGAACCTCTTAAAAATTAATCCACTACAGAATTTCCAGCCTGCTGCACAGGACACTGTATACACAGGGGGCCTGGCCACAATTTATTTCTAGACTGTCATGGGGGACACATGAGACAGTAACTATAACCAGTCCAGCAGCAGCAAACTGACATTTGCAGTTCTCTTGCTGCTATCCGTGACAGGAATATGTGCGACCTATTGCTGTTTGGTTGCCCTACAATGGCATGACCCCTTAAGCAGCCCTAGTGTTTGAGTCACAAATTCAGCAAAGGCAATCGAGCCTCACAACATTCAATTCCTTGTGAATAACCTCACTACATAACAAAAATAAAGCAGTGTGCAAAGCTTCAGACCCTCATGAACCAGCCAGTGCTACGCTGCATGCATGAGCAATCTTTTCAAAATCCTCGGTGTGCAAAGCCCAGCAAAAGCAAATGCTCTGCAAAGACAAAATGCTGTGCATGTAAGCAAGGCAGAGAAACACATTCCAAGGAGAAAACAATTTCTTGTGCTAAGCTTCCAAAGGCCTTGAAAAAAATGACAGTATAACTTCAAATGCAAGTAATAGTAAATCATCAAAGCCATGCTGATTTACCCCCATGGGCAGTCCTTGTCCCCAGAATAAACTAACAGATCATATTTGCTAGGCTAATGGCCAGTGTTCCTACAAAGACAAATTATTTCCTCCAGAAAAAAACAGGTTACAGCCATTATACACATCATCTCCTAAATTCTGTTAATTCATTTTTTGCTGACGATCAAGGTGTGGTTTGGGATCATTCAGCTCTGCTTCTAATTCATTCCTGAAGTGCTTAAAACATGACAAAATGCAACTGAATACCAACAAAGAGCAGTTGTGCTATTTAAACTAGGGACTAAAGCTATGATGTCATTCTGATAAAACTGAACAATTTCCCAGTAAAAGCAAAACAGAGAGGGGAGAGAGGGTATAAGAGAGCCACTTCTGTGGAAAAAGCTGCCTTGGGGGCTTGGGTGGATCCATTACCTTTTTGTCGCTCAAGCCAGACACCTGGTCCACGTATTCTTCTTGGATCATGAAGGCAGCCAGGTTGGCAGTGTAGCTGGCCAGAAAGATGACAGCGAAGAAGGCCCACACTGACACCATGATCTTGCTAGTGGTACCCTTGGGATTCTGCACTGGCACAGAGTTGTTGAACACCAGCCCCCACAGCAGCCAGATAGCTTTGCCAATGGTGAAAGAGGGACCTCCTGGTTCTAGAGTGATTGAGAAACATGAATCCCACAGTGAGCATCTCAAAGTAAGCGGCCTGCATCTTTATTCACATACACATCTTGTCTTCAGATTTAAGAGCAGTATCTATTCCCACATGTGAGATGAATGTCCGTGGCTGTATACCACTATGTTCATGACACCATACCTCAGCAAAGTGTGACCCTGAAAAATGAATTTTTAAAAATGTCCTCAGGTTTCCATATTGCTTCTGTCCCAAAGATTTCCTCTGAAACATTATACAAGGGCTTTTTTTGTATTCAATTGGAGTCTCTAAAAGCCCAAACATTCCATTTCAGTTCAAGTGTTGTCATCAGAAATAGTCTTCTCAGGAAAATTCTATCCTTGTTTCTAGCTATTCAACAGCAATTTTGTCCTTGAACTTCCATCATACAGCTGTGCAAAACATGACCTTCATTGTATTTGTACAAGAGCAAGGCAGAGCATCATTTGAAATAATAGGGCTCTACAAATACCTCAGCAAGATGGTTTCATTACCCAGTCTGTTGAAGACACACAAGCCAGAGAAAAAACACAGCTCCATCTCCACAGGTTGTGTGTCCAAGGTATATAATGGTGACACAAACTCTGGTCTAAATGAGGAAAATCAGCAGCTCTGCCCCAGGCAGTCCAGGAGCAGATCCAGTGCTTTAAAAGTGTCTATTTTCCCGTTATTCATTTTTCAGCATGGAAGCTCACTCATACCACAGAAGCCATGTGCTCAAGAAGCACTAGCTTTGAAAACAGGTGAAATCCTTCCTGCCTGTCTCCCAGCAGTCTCATATCCCTGGAATATTCTGGTTCCACTAGTGGGAACTCAAATAAAAATTTGCTCAACTGGAGCACAAGAAGATCTATCAGCAAGACTGTTGATGCAACTCCTCCAAGGTTCTTGCTTCAGACCCTGAGAAGACCCTCTTAGGACAAGAGCCCTCTGGCACAGTTCTGTCACTTTTCCAATGATGCCAAGCTGGCTCTGCAACCTTCTGGGTTAGCATCCCATGTTTTATCTCCTCTCTTGGGTAAGATGACTGGTGCTGGTAAGTGCTGCTGCTTTTGTTAAGGCTGGTTCCAGTAGAGGAACAAAAGGGAAGAAAGTTTTGACACTCCTCTCCAAACCCTTGAGCGGTGAATAGCATAAATCACCTGAAAGCACTGTTTTACTCTAAATACAACTACAAGGTGCAAGGTGCTCATTTTTCACCCTGGGAACTGCACACCAAGTTCAAACCAGAATCATCACCTGGCAAAGCTGGAACCCCTAAATGCCAGGGAGACAAAGTTGCTATAAGAAACATGGCCTGCCAATCCTTGTCTTTTTACATGCTGGACCAGTAGCTTTAAAAACCTCTCTATCTAATGTGCCCTAAGACACACAGATGCAAGGCCTGAAGATCATTAGTGGGAACTGTAAGTTGTAAGGAACTCTTGAGAAGTTCCCTCTTAAAGTTTTCCTCTCTCCACTCATCACCCCATGTGCTCTTACAGTTGCTTTTCTGGCTATAAACCAAGACAGCAATGGGAGCCTCTGATCAAAATCAGAGACCTAAAATCCTTCTGACCTCTCCAACATTGAGTGCTCCAACAGCAAACCAGCACCATTTAGGGGCTAAATCAGGGTATGCCCACCTGACCCTGGAGATAAAATCTTGGTGTCTGTAAAGAGAAAATACAGGTATGGAAAGCAAGGGTATGCTGTCATAGACATAGTTGCAGCCAAAGTAACATTAGCCAGAGCATTCATTACCAAACAAGCATTCCAGTGTGTGCAGCAGGTTTCTCCATCTTCACGTTACATCTGTCAGGGATAATATCTGCCTGATTATGCAGTACTATTCATAATTACTCAGAAATATTGATAATTGCAGCTGCAGTTCAGCTAACTTAATAACCGCACAGCTGCACACCTGTACTAAGAACTGCTTCCAGTTCCACATCTGTATTAATATTTCCCAAGAGACCCACAGGTTTACACAGCATTTACTTGTGTCCATGGATCCATGTGGTTACAGTCAGTTGCCATAAAGGTCTTGTAGAGCTCCATGTTAAAAGAGAAGTTTTCCATTTCCTCATATATGTGGTTCTGCCTGCATTCTCATTAACACTTATTTTTTTGCCCACTCTCCTCTGATATGATGGCACAAAATCACGCAAAACACTAGACTCAGGAGCATTTTCCAGTAACAGTCTCTCTCCCACTCTTCTGAATGGACCAATAAGCCCTGAAAGGTTTGAAGGGCTGATTCATCAGGGGGTAAAGATACAGAGGTAACAGAAGACTCAACGCTCTAATTGTCTTCATGCCAACAAGGCAAAAAAAGCTGTCTCTTAGTCTCTCTGTCCATCCTCTCTTTAACTCATCAGGCTGTCTTCTGAAGTCCAGAACCACAGAGATGGGTCAGTCATTTCCATCTTTCCTGCTGCCCTTAGCAAAATAATACATTACCTACTCCCAAGAAAATGCATTTCCCACTTTCTCAGTTGGCCTTAGCAAGCCAGGGGGTGAAGTGGGGAGGGACAGGCCCAGGTGACAGATGTGGAGTCTGGAAGACATAGCAGTATGCTGGGAGGCCAGCAGAGTGGCTTACTGTCTGGGAAGGCGTAGCACTGAAGGATGGGTTGACATCGCTGACCCTTCTTATTGCCTTAGAGAGCACGGCACCATAGCCATTGCCAGCACTGACTACCAGGACACATTTTCCTTCAGCGAGAAAAAAGCTGGAGCTGGTGTATGCTTTAGAGATAAAAAGCAACACAGCTCCGTCTCCTGAGCCAAGCAAATTATCCATTATACACATCTGCTTGCTTCAGAGCCTTTTTTCCGCCTCCACCCCTGTCCTCTATAGTTTGAACACAGATTTCAGAGTGGGTTATGTCTGTATCATGTTCAAGGCAAAGGAAACACCCCAGCAAAGGAGCCAGGATTGGAAGCAAGAGAGGACCATGGCAAGGAAGGACTCTCCTTACCTCTGCCATCAGCAAGGCACCGATTATAGCCCACAGGGCTGAAGTACTCAAAGACGAAGACAGCCACCGCAGAGATGATAAGCAGCATCACAAACATCATCACCCATACATCAGCACTGAAAGGCTCTGCAGAGGAAGAGAAAGCCATAGTGAAAGACCCAATACTCTACCTCACCCATTGCTCACATCCCTTGCTCTCCAGAGCACCTCAGTGAGAGTGTGGGGCAAACTGGCCAGGGGAAAAAACAAAAGTTAGAACAAAGACTCAACTCTAGTCCGAAAAACTTGAACTGGGAGAAGTGTAGATTCTGTCTCTGTAATGACTGCATTCCTTCTTGCTGTTACATTTGTGACACATGGTTCCATCTGGAGCTACATGCAGCCACTGTGGCATGAATTGATAAAATAAAATGCATTGATAAAAGATTGTTCCCAGGAAGTCCTCCAGCACCATCTGGAGAGAGTGGGGAAAATCAAGCAGAACTGGCAAAGTTTCAGACAAGCATCCAACTTTCAAGATGTTATTGAGCCAAAGAGTATATCCAAATTTCTGAGGTTCAGCCATAATGATAGTAGTTTTTTTCAGCTATTCCATTCCCTTAGCAATGGGAACACTGGCTTATTCCAGAAAAGTTAGCATTGATCTCTGCCAGGTTTTCTCCTTCTCCAAGCCTGAACACATAAAGATGGGACTTAACCAGATCAAAGAAACATAGAACTCTGCTCCAGACTATAGCCAATATTTCAGCCTCAGTTAAATTACAACTTAAAATACTGGAGTTAACTTTATCATTGCTTTTACATCTCCCAACAATATTGGTGGACCTGTGTAAAGGAAAAAAAAACTCCTGAAGAGTGAGTAGTAATGAAAATCCTATTAAAGAGGTTTGGAAAAAATTCTTTACCCATATAAAGTTGTTTCTATTTGTCAATGTTCTCAGGATGCTGGCAGAGAGGAGAAATTCATTATAGAATTCATACACTTGTGTTTGCTGCATCATAAAGCATTCTATAAAGCCAAATAATGGACATTAAGAAGACACTGCTGTATTGGGGAAATGCAGTGTAGTTTCTCCATTCTCTGATCACCTTCCACCACTGAAGGACATTAAAAACCACTTTATTGGAAGACAGTGTCAGCACAGAACTGATATCTCAACTGTTCTTGAAAAGCTCTATTAGATCTCTAATAGAGAGTCAAGTTGTTCTGTCAAGGAAGTCAAGTTAATACCTTTTTTACAAATAATGTCTCTTAAAGTGCAACAATTTATTGCTAATTGCTATCACTAAGTACAATGGTATACCACCTATAAGGTTTGAATCAATTGTCTTCTGCCTTACACTCCTTGGACAAGCTATTAGTTGAGTCCCTGGGAAACCACATGCTACAGAGTAGGTGACAACTCTGAACAAGCCCATTCTTTCCTAGGATTAGGCATACAATTGCTGAGAAATGCCTTGGAACTCCTAGGCAGTGCCTGTTTGCATTTGCCTGGATTTTCCTTGCTTGGGATTTAGAACTAAAACATCAGAGTTTATTTTTATACACCAGTCCCACAGGTACTCCCAAAAGAAACTTTCAGGCTAAGAATCACAAGCAACCTTCACCTAATTTTTGATGAACACTAGGTGAAGTTTTAATTTTAGATTGAAATCATACCTAAGAAGGCAGAAGGTGAGACAGTTCCATTGCTACGTGACACCATGACGCTGATTCCCGTCTCAATGAAGGGCACAGAGAAATCCACCACTTCTGAACGCTCCTCATTAATGGTGAGGGATCCCACCGCCATATAGGCCCGTTTGGTGACGACCTAGAGAAAGGAAAGGAAGAAATCACACATAGAGCTGAGGCACCCCTCAAGAACCACAGCCAAGCCCCTACTCCTGTTCCTGCCTTTCCACCCAGTCCTTTACTCCTTGTCCTGGGTTCAGCTGTAACAGTTATTTTTCTCCTTCCTAGTAGCTGGCACAGAAAATATCTGTTACAGCTGGACCCAGGACACTCATGTAATCCATTCCCTATATTGTTTCTATCATCTCTTTCTTATCTTTCATCGGGACACCTTTTTCCTTCAGGAAATGTATAGATATTACTTTCCCCCTCAAAGCTGGTATGTGTATAAAAAATAAATCCACAGAGGTTTTAGGATAAACACATCATCCACTGAGAAGACATCTTATCTCATTTTTCTGTCCTTGCTTTCTCCTCCCTCTAACACTGCAAAGTATTCTTTCATTCTTTAGGCACCTTATATACGACCTAAGTGTAATCTAAGTTGCAGCCTCTCTGATGCATGGATATTCAGATCCTTCTTTGACTATGAAGGCCAAATTTGTGACACTATAGAGAATAATAATTAATCATCAAACAGGAAAGGTAGTTATGGTCAGAGTGTCACAGCAGATTAATTTACCCGATGCCCAGAAGGAATCCAGGCCAGTCATTTCTATAAAGTCACCTCTGTCCCTACCCAGAAGGGGACTAAGTGATAATGAGAGGCTAGACCTGACCCATGTCACCCAGCCCAGGAATGAAGCCCATCATGCCCTCCCTTTGCTGCTGACCTCTCCGATCATTCCATTCCATGTTCCATTGATCTTTTTCCCGTGCTTGCCATTAGTCACCAAGTAGAGGTCATAGGTGAACTTGACAGACTTTGAGATTTTCTTGAGGATGTCAATGCAGAACCCCTTGCAACATTTCTTCATGTAATCTGGCTCCTCATCAGTTTTGTTCCTGAACCATCACAACAAGAATGGGTTAAAGGACTGGGGAAATCTCCCTTAATTCCCTTCTGTTGTCTTTATGCACTCCCCATCCCACAATATAATGTGTAGAATTTCAAAAGTGTGCTATCTGTGCTGGAGGGTGAAGGGACACACTCTGATGCTTTGCCCAAAGGGGCCAGTCATGAATGGACACAGGCCAGGCTGGGCAAATGTTCGTGACTTTTCTAAAGGGGATTGTCAGGGTATGATGTTATTGGCCCAACAGACTCCCTACATTCTGCTGAGTTGGGAGAGCCCAATAGGAGGAGAAAAACTGAGGGGTGCCTACTCAGTCACTATGCGTTTTTGGCAAGGGACCGTGTTCCTCATGCAGGTGCCACTTAGAGGGTCCACGTTCTCCACAATGACAAACGGTGCCTCTTCCAAGGTCACAATACTCAGGTGATCGTCCTCGCGTTCCTCAGAGTCAGGATACAACTCAAAGCGGGGCCACACGTAATACTTCATCTGCAACTTTTTTTCCTTCCATTTCCCCACCTGTGGAGACACAAACCACAGAAGACAGACTTCCAGCTGCCCTATCCTTCTGCATCTCCCACAGACCTGGGCAGAAGGACCGCTCTGGAGTACCCAAGCTCATAGCTCATGTTAAGATGAGGACATTCCTGAGGAGAAGGTTCTGAGTAAGTGGGTTCAAGCAGGAGGAAGTGGAGACAAAAGAAAGATGTCTGGTTGTCTTATCTCTGTGATGGTCTCCCTCTGGGGGAGTGAGTGGATGACCAGGAAGATATCATCACAGTGGTCAAACAGATAAAACGTCTTTCAACTTTCTCAGCCAAACAACAGGAACAGAGCTTGTTGCCTCCTGAAATGACTTCAGCCTACTAGGCACAATAAAAATGGGGCTCTTTCTGCTAAAAAAGGAGAAGAAATATATACAAATGCTGAAACAAATAAAATTCTGAAATAAAAAAATTTAAATATTTAACTTCAAATAGTCAAAAAGGAACTTGTTTATTTTTTCAAAATTTTGTGTTCATTTGTTTTCAGTGAAATTCATTAAATAGATTCATTTTAGTTAAACTTGATTTTGTCCAGAAATAATAATTTTGCCCATTCCTAGTCAGGACTGAGCACTTCCAAGAGATAGGCAACAGAAGGAGATATTCTCCATTTGCAGGAGTGTCTTCACAGAAGAACATAGAGGCACTTGCTAACAGAAGTTTTTGCTATCCCCTGCTAAGACCTTATTGAAATATCTGTTCTTATCCTTTCACAATGACTTGGTTACATACTTAAGCTGGAAACAAGGAATTGCTCTGTGTTTCTGACACATAAAAAAATAAAATCAAATTGTGTTTGACTTTTTTAATGCTGCTATTTGTCTATAAGAATATATTGCAATTTTAGATCTTTTCATGTTCCATTTCTTGAATGAACAGAAATCATACCTTCAGCAGTCAGAAAAGGGGGATGGAATTCAGTTGCCTTAGACTTACTGCCACAAATAAGAGTTGTTTTGAAGCCACTCCAGTCCTTCAAGAGATGATACGTGTAACACATTTGCTGCATATGTTAGACCATTCCTTGCAAAAATTCCACGGAAAAAAACCCCAAACAAACCCTGGAACATCAACTAAGCTTTCAACTATCAAAGTCTTGCCTTTGTTCTGAATTTTCCCCATCACAGTTGACACTAATTAGCACCATGGCTGGCAGCTGAAGCTGAGAGGGCAAGAAACTAA
Organism: Myiopsitta monachus; assembly: GCA_017639245.1. Classification (NCBI taxonomy): domain Eukaryota; kingdom Metazoa; phylum Chordata; class Aves; order Psittaciformes; family Psittacidae; genus Myiopsitta; species Myiopsitta monachus. The sequence continues at coordinate 64,056,251 of CM029920.1, forward strand.
CTGGTCTTTAGAAGGAATTCTCCTGCTCCATCCTCAAAGAAAGCCCTTTAGGCCAAGGCTGAGACACATTGAGTTGATGGCAAAGGCAGTGTGGGTGCGTGGAAAGCTTGCACGACTGCGCTGAGAAGAGTACCTGCTTGGTGGGTAAACAGAAAATCTTCATTCCACCTCAATCTAACACCCCTCCCACCACCCCCAAATTTCAGTCATTTATTTATTCAAGTGACAGGATGGGAGGGGGAAGCACTTGTTAGAGGTTCATTAGGTGTCAGCAGTTATTCTGTGAAACTCAAAGCCCAGCTGGGGTCTGGCATTTGAGAGCAGCTAAAATTCACATAAAACACTTGTCGCCTTCAAAACAAACAAACGCTTCATCTGGCCATGAAACAAAAATCCACTCTGGGGGCTTGTGAAGGGAGAAGAAAGGCAGAAAACATTACCCAGAGATGGCAGCCTCCCCATCTATCCCTGCAGTGTGAACACAGCACCCCAGGGATAGCAAGGCAGTGGGTCTGGAAAGAGCAGGGTGAAGTGGCTGGGCAGCTGGTCTTACCTTGCCAAGGTGACAAGCATGCCAAGGAGACCTTGCCCCTAATGTTCCTTCCACCCACAGAGTCATGCTTCTTGGACCAGAAAGCAGGGTGAACAGCTATTTTTCTTCTTTCTCTCTTTCCTTTTGTTTTGTTTTGTTACTTGAGTGGGCAGGGAGGAGCTGTTTCAATTTTTAACTACATTTCGAGCAGCAGGTGAAAGGTGTACTTGGAAACCAGTAGCCCTGAAAAGTGTCCTCGAAAGACAGGTAGTGTTGTCTAGGGCAGCAGATGGTTTGTACTCTAACCAATATCTAAGCCTGGATGTGGAGAGTACATTCTGAGGCAATAAAGAGCTCCTTCAAGGTCTGCCCTAGCCTTCTCACTTGTTGACCAAGCAGCTCAATTCATCATCATCTGAGCCAGAGATTACTGCAGTGCAACTTTAACCCTCAGGTAACTGAGCTCAAATCCCCAAAACCAGTTTGGTGAAGCCAACAGACAAGTAGAACAACTGCACAGATGGGGCTCAGTAGGGACTAGTGATTAAGATGCTGCATGGAACAACTCAGCTTCGTAACATTAACATAGAAAGAAGTGGTTGATGAAAGAGACATCTTGCAGAACCTCAGCAGCACTTAGATATCACAGTAATAGGCATGATATAAACCCCTAAATGATAAATTAGATCAGATAGGTAAACCCAACTCATAATTGCCGAGAAGTTCCCTGGGACAGAAAGGGGAGTTCATAAGGCTGAGTGCCAGGCACGTTTCACTGTGTTGTACTACTTGGACAACATTGTGAAATTAGGATAAGAGTGACACCCTTGCCACAGCCTCCCGCGTGCTGAAGCATCTAACCTGCAAATACAGGAGTACACATCCTTTCCTTATCATCCCAATAAAATCATTCTAAATTGTCCAAAGAGAAGAAAACAGGATGTAAGGGAATGTTCTGACCTAAATTTTCAAATTAACTGTGGAGTGTCTCAAGAATACATGCAAATATTACATTTCATTGCTAACCTGAACAATCAGGCATGCCATATACCTGCAGACATGCACACATTTGTATAAGCAAAGTCAGAAAAGCTTTCTTAATTAAGACAGGGCAGACTTCTTTGTATGATCATACACGCAAGGGTCAAATATGTATGCATGTCGTAAGAGGACCAGGCTTCAACAACATGTGGGCAAGGGCAGTATGGATAGTAAAAAACACCACACATACAGAGGTTGGAGACAATGCAAGAGAAAGAATATACAAATGTGCATCACATGCTAGATAATCTGCCACCAGAGGGAAGGAGCAATTCACTGCGGGGACAGAGGTTAGCTGTGACAGAATTAAATGTCACAGACTTGTCCAGGTAATGATGCCTTCTCTTAAAGAATATAACCTGCCAAGCTGTGAAGAGCAGAGCAAGGCTCTTCTGAAGTCTCAGGGTGTTTGGTATTAACAGCTTGTGAACTGCTGCTACTTAGGTTTTGCTGAGTGCCTGCCTCAGCAAAAAGTAGAAAAATAAACCAGCCCAGGCATCTTACATACTGGTCACCCTGCAGTTTCAAGACCCACTGGGGTTTCTCCGATCAGAGTCTAGTCATTCAAACTCCCACTAGGAGCCCTGGAGGACTGCAGAATCAGCAGAAGCAGGAATACTAGGGATCTCTAAAACCTCCTTTCTAATAATTCTCCAATCCATAGGAATAGAATCATAGAATAGTTAGGGTTGGAAAGGACCTTAAGATCATCTAGTTCCAACACCCCTGCCAGGGGCAGGGACACATCACACTATACCATGCCACCCAAGAATATGTCCAACCCGGCCTTGGACACCACCAGCGATGGAGCATTCACAACTTCCCTGGGCAACTCATTCCAGTGCCTTACCACCTTAACAGTAAACAATTTCTTCCTTATATCCAATCTAAACTTCCCGTTTAAGTTTGAACCTGTTACCCCTTGTTCTATCACTACAGTCCCTAATGAATAGTCCCTCCCAAGCATCCCTATAGCCCCCCTTCAGAATGCTCCTGTATGTCAGGGCAGGGCTCCTAAGAGCCAGAATTTCACCTTAACTTCCCCTTGTTCTGTCTGTAACACGTCTGAAATTATCAGAAAAGATAAGTCACTTTTGTTTGGGCATAAATTTGGAGGTGTTGAGGGAGAGAAGCAGCCAACTCTTACCTTAAATATGAGATCCTACTTTGGATAGGAAGCTATTGGAACCAGAAGTCAAATACATTTGCAAAGTATGAAAGTAAGGGCTACTGTAGCACAAAAAAGTCAATCATATATACCTTTAGTTTGCCTAAGTATATATGCTATCCCATGCAGACAAAAGGCAAAATTGCCTATGCAAGGAGAAAAGAAGTAAGAGCCTTCCAAAAGGCTTCCAGCAGGCTGGCAAATTGCCTTAACAGTGGTATAATGCGGCCAGAACAAAAGCGTTCTGCAGTACGTTAATGCGCATCTTTAATGAAAGGTGTATTGCATTAGTTCCCTGAAACTAATTCTTAACAGAAACTTTTCTCTCTTCCCAAGGGAAGATAAGTTTTGTAACAGGCATTTGTGGCAGATGTTTATCTAGCCTGTCCTTACACTGACAGAGAGCCCACAGTCTCTGTGGGCAGTCTATTCCAGTACTTAACTATCCTTCCCATTAAAAAGGTGGGTTTTTTTCCTGATGTATAACCTAAATCTCCTTGCTGCAGTTTATACCCAGAGAGTATATTTCCTTATTCTTCTACATGTGCTCTTTTCAGTGTTATCAGGTCAGCAAGGTATTTATAACACAGCGAAGTTGGTAGTCTCATTCAGTGGATAACTTGAACACTACACTGGGAAAAACAACAGGCCTGTTGAAACATCCAGCACCACTCTCACCATTTACAAAATCCTTATGCAGATGGGTAGTACAGTCAAGCACAAGCTACTCGTGTGAACTTCCAAAATTGTTTGTTCCTGCTAAAGACTAGCAAAAGTCAATCTCTGAACTTCTCTTAGTATGCTAAGGCAGGACTTCAAAACATAAGAGCATATGGAAAAACCTCTAAATAATGTCAATAGATGGAAAAGCAACACCTTCTAGAAATTTGACTTTCAAGGAGTAGGCAACAGAATACAATTCTGGATAAAACCAAAAACGTTCAGATACATTTCTTTGGCAAGATGCTCAGAGGCAATGCATTCATATTTGGGGTGAAGGTCCAGGGGAAAGCCTGAAACTTCAGATGCCTGTTTTTCCAAAAGGCTGCAAGAGGAGTACACATCTGGGCAAAGTCTTTTGATAGTTTTTATTTCAGTCAGACTCCCATTTGCACTGTGTCTTGCACCACTCTCTTTTCATTTAAAATCTTCTGTCAGCTCCTGCCACTCCTGGTATAGAAGAAATACAAAAGGAAGAAAAGGAATTTGGTTTCATTTACAGACTAAAAGAAAGACCATGCCACACTCACTCAGGACTTAAACTGCTTTCTTAATTTCCCCAGAAGGTCAATGCTTTCTCCCTTACTATGTGTTCAGGGTTTTTTTTTTTCCCCAGAAGCTGAGGGGCTTGTTCATTTCAGTGGGGAAGCACTAAGGCAATAACACAGGTGATGGATTAGAAGGCAGAAATCTACTCCACCAAGGACCAATGGAGTCTAACCTGCACTCCAATCCACTACACACTGTAGCAAATGGAGATAGCACTGTTTTCACCTCTGGGCTGCACTGGGTAGATAAAGCAGAAAAGGTCTTGAGGTTCACAAGTAGTATGGAAATAAAGAGACATGTGTGTCTAGAGCTGGGTGAGGGAACATACACAGCACGTACCTGTGAATGGTGTAAATGTAAAAATTTCCCCTCTTTTATCTTTGCTGTCAGATAGTTAGTTGGAAAAAGCTTATGTAACTTTTGCACCTGATTTCAGTACATGAAAAAGGGAAGATCAAATATAGAAAAGTCAAAGGTAGGATGTTGGGCAGTAGGCAGAAAATAGCAGTGTTATGGGTAATACAGCTGATGGAAAAGCATACCTAACCCCTCTGGGAAGCAGGGAGAGTTCAGGGAGAAATAAGTCTTGTCAGTACTATTCATACGGATCCTGAATGAGGACATAGGAAAACCAGAACAGCTGGACAGGACCTGAAAAGAGCTCTGTAGGAATAACAGAAACACCATAGAAATAATCATTATAACTGAGACACTGCCAATGGAAGTATGCACTGCTCAGGGTATATAAAAATAAAGGTAAACCTGGAGTATGCTGTTGTAACCTTAATGCTGCAGTAGATTGTGAAGAAATAAATAAAGTGAAATCATTTGGGACTGAGATGGGTTTTGGAAGGCTGGTGTAAGATATTTCACCAAGACTGAACCACAGAGATCTATTGTTTCTCCACAGGCTTGGCTTTCAGTCTGGATAGAGATGTCATTACTGTTATTAAAGAGAAATTATATCAGGAACTAAGTAATTATGGGAGACTTTAGTTTTCTAGAGATAAGATGGAGAACAAATGCAAATTCTAACATCAGCACCTTTGTGTCTTTTTTTTCTAGATCTGATAGCTGACACATTTCTTGTCCCCAAAATTTCTCAACAGGTCATGCTATTTTACACTTGGTTTAGGCAAAGCAGCTAGGAATCTTACAGAAAAGCTAGTAATCAGAAATAACCCTGGATCGAGTGATTAGGGGAACAGAGAGCTTGCTTTAAAGGAGAAAATTAAAAAGCTTGTTTAACCTACATAAATGAAGGCCAAGAGGGAATATGACTGCTCTGTATAAATAAAGGGGGGATAGATACACAACAAAGGGAGAAGAGGGGGTTTAAAGCATAAGACCAATGTTGGTACAAGAACAACAGGTTGTGAGGAAATTTGCCTTGAAAGTACAGTGGATTTTAAGCATCAGAGGAGGAAAGTTCTGGAAAAGCTGCCCAAAAGGAGCTGTGAAAACAACTAAAATGGGGTTGAGAAGAAACACAACTGGTTCGTATAGAGCTATATGATGTTGCTGCCTTAGTAGGAGGGATGGGACCAAATGAGCCTTTCCAGTCCAGTGTCTTAAGTAAGCAGAAGCAAGAGGAGGAATTCGTCTGTGGAAAACCTTTTCTCTCTGACTTTTCAGCCTGCAGATGTCAAACTTATATATATCACTATATCTCTGTTCCCCAGCAAACCCATATGATCACATATACTCTTGCTACCGATACCTCCACCTCCTAGGATCGTAATTCCCTCATTCAGCAGCAAAGCCTTCTCCAGTGCCTTGAGAATAGAACATTCCTCTTAGCCTTCTCCCAAGCTGGTTAAGTCACGACCCTCACACTTAAGAGTGCTAACATCACAGCCATTACCAAATGTACAATTCCTGTGATGTTACAGGTCTGTATCCTCACATAGGCTAGTCTACAACAGATGTAGAAGAGATGCCATAGAGAGCAAAAATCTCCTGTTTACAGACACTCAATGTGATTAATTAGCCACATCAGCCAAAGCAGACAAGAAATGGTTGTGAATGCTCCACATGCAAAATTAATTAACAGAGAAACAACACTCCTTCCTGAACCTCAAGTTCACCTTCCATAACCACCTGGGGAAGGCTGCTTTCTTCACTGCACCTGCAGAAGCATGAATTGCTTCTAATAGCCTTTCAATTAAACATGTAGGCTGCAGGAGATGGTGGAATTTTCTTCCCTCTATATTTATACAGCACCCAACATATGCCAAAGAGAGGTTTGACTTAGAATACAGACAGGGCAAAGTACTTGCTCTTGTTTACAACTCATTCTGGGAATAAAAGCTCTTTGCAGAAACACAGTCCCCCAGCTCACTGAGGTCTGGCATTTACACAGCTCTTGCCAGTTTTGCTGAAACATTTCTTTCCTAGTGCATTTAAATGCTTATTGCAGTTGCTGAGATCCTGTCCCCTGCCATGATTAGCCTGAGAAGGTTAATGAGATATACTTTGAGTGCTTTTGACTTCTGCAAAGCCTATGGAGCTCCACTGGTGTCACAGAAAGGTCAGAGCTGTGAGAATGACAAAGTGTTTGCCTTGGTAAATCATTTCTCCAAACCAGAAGGTAACAAGAGTTCACTACAGGCATAAAACCAGCCAGGATCAGCTGAGAGCTTCCTCTGGCAGATAATGTTGTTGGTAGTAGGGGTAACTTGGTAAACCAGGTAGTGGTCCATCCAGGCAAGCCTGGCTTATGCAGGAGCAGCATGGTTTCCAGGGGGCCATATTTGTTTAAGGTCTTCAATGCTACCTAATGTACACATAACCATGATTTGTGCAAGTGCAGACTGCAATCAGCACAGGCATAATTAGGAGACATGAGGGGAGAGGTTAGAGGAAGCTTTTCATGGTAGTGTGGGCTGTGATCTGAGTAGTCTGGAGGATGTAACCCAGCAAAGCTATAGCTATGAAGGGATGCAAATCAGGTGTTAGGATTTTGGAAGAAAAAAACTGTATCTCAACAAATACTGCAGACTGACTGTACCATCCAACACAAGCCACCTCCAGCTAACAGGCAGTAACAGCACCTGCCTCAGGCTCTTACTTCAATAATTTTACATCCTTAGAGCCTTTATGCCCTTCTGAAATGACTCTATGTGAAGAGAGGGGAGCTTAATACAATGTCCCAAACTCTAGCAACATTGGTCTAGTCTGATTCTGGTCTAGGAAATAAAACCTAAAGCAAGGAAGCTTATACTGCCCCATCATTGCTCATCTAAGGAGAAAAAAGATTTTACCCTGAGCATCTTTACTGCTGTCCTCTGCAGAACCATGGGGCAGAGGAAAATAGGGCAAGTATACTGGTAACATTGCATGCTTTCTGTCACAGGAGGTTTGGGAGTCACAAAGTTTCAAAGAAAAACATAATTTTATGTACATGATAGGTATCTAAATGCTTTATGAAAGCATTTTGCAGTCTCTAGGAGTGCATCCACATTGTGCAGGTGTGTGTCTGCATCTAGTACGTGTCCATGCATGTAATGCCCTATCTAATGATTTTTCCCTTTGGCTTTCCCTGTTGAGTGCTGGGCTTGGGTTTGCATTTTGCTGAGCTTTCATTTCTTTCACTCGGACTTTTTTTCCCCTTAAAACATGATACACAGAAGGAGAGATGTGCTTTGACTAGCCCCACCTCTGCTTGGGATATGGTTTATATCTTTTCCCGATAAATGGGTCCTGTGCAGTAGTGTACAAAACCTCTATGGGTACTCCCCTGTGCAGTGACACCTACTCTTTACACAGAGCAAATACCTTTCCCAGAACCTCCTGGGACCTGAGGCTGAAGGAATATTTAAAAATGCACACCCAGAGGAAGGCAAAAAATGTTTCCTTGTGCTGAGAAAAACTAAGTGTTGAAGCAGGTCCCAGCAGGGTTAGGAGAGGAGGCGACATGAAGAGAGAGGGGGTGAGCTGCCTAAACCTCACTGATTTCTGAGCCGTGCAAGCAAGACCGAAGGTGCCGCATTGAAAAGCATCTCTGAGAATATCAGAGAGATAATTTAACATTCACCAGGGGGTGTCGCAGTGGGTGAAACGCCTCCCCATCCTCAATAAACCAGCCAGAGCTGCTGCCCTCTGTACAGCAGCCCCACATTGCCCCCGCGCAGAGATGCACACCTGCCAAGAGAGGCAGGGCCCCATGCACACTCCTCCTCAGAGAGACACAGGGTGCTCAGATGTTCTCCTGCTGGTGAAAAGGGGAGGAACGTGCCTCTGGAGGAGGAATTACTGTACACATTGGGAGTAAGATTTCACAGAAGGCAGTTACAGAGCTGCGTGTCCCTGTTTCTTTCCTCTCCTGACACTGAGAGCTCTGGGCAGGCAATTGCAAATGCTGTCCCCACCGGCAGCACACCCTTTCTCTGGATTCTAGTCCTGTTTTCACGCTGGCATAGCCACAGCCAGCCCCTACACCTCTACACATTCAGTACGTCTGCATGACCCTCGAACCTCGTACATGTTGAGGGGCCACATACACTGCACAGAAGCTGTCCCAAGGGGCAGACAACTGAGCCACTGCTCCGAGCTGTCACTGGATTTCCAAACTAGTAGAAAACCCAGCTCTGCTCTGCACCCTGGTTCTCTGCCAGATCTCTTCTCTAGCTTTGCAAAGGGGCCAGATGGGAAGCAAAGCTGTAGGACAGAGGCAACCGAGGACACCCTTGCTGCTTTCCATCTACCCCATGTGTTGTTAAGGGGGCTGCTTTCTAGCATCCTTGCACCTTTTCAAATCCAAAGTCTTCCTTGCCTGTCTCTATGGAGAAGTCACAGTGACAGATTCATACCCTGACTCAGTTTCTCTCTCCCTCCTTTCTTTTATTCATTCAGATTCTCCCAGCTAAACACCAGGGACAAGAGATGGAGGGAAAGCAGAGGCAGCTCCCGTCTCCCCTGTGTGAGAAGAAAGGGACTGTGGTCCCTCAGGCCCCAGCTCATCTGTACCCCAACTCCTGCTCACCTATGGTCCTCCCCCCCCCCCCCATCACTGGTGTGCAACCATTGACAGTGTCCCCACTACACAGACCTGTCTCCTCACCACTGCCTCCATCATATCTTTAATTTGTTGTTCTGCTGCCGCATACCAGGATGAATTTTAACCATGCCAAGTGCACGGTCCTACACCTGGGTCAGAGCAATCCCAGGCACAGCTACAGGTTGGAAAGAGAAGAGATTCAGAGCCGCCCTGCGGAGAAGGACTTGGAGATGTTGGTCGATGAAAAAAAGAACGTGAGCTGGCAGTGTGCGCTCGCAGCCCAGAAAGCCAATCGTATCCTGGGCTGCATCAAAAGGAGCATGACCAGCACTTCAAAGGAGGTGATCCTGCCCTTCTACTCTGCTATTGTGAGACCTCACTTGGAGTATTGCGTACAATTCTGGTGTCCTCAACATAAAAAGGACAAGGAACTGTTGGAACAAGTGCAGAGGAGGGCCATGGGGATGATCAGGGGACTGGAGCACCTCCCAAATGAAGATAGGCTGAAAAAGTTGGGGCTGTTCAGCCTGGAGAAGGGAAGGCTGCATGGAGACGTCATAGCAGCCTTCCAGTATCTGAAGGGAGCCTATAGGGATGCAGGGGAGGGACTCTTCATTAGGGACTGTGGTGATAGGACGAGGGGTAATGGGTTCAAACTTAAACAGGGGAAGTTTAGATTGGATATGAGGAAGAAATTCTTTACTGTAAGGGTGGTGAGGCACTGGAATGGGTTGCCCAGGGAAGCTGTGAATACTCCATCTCTGGCATGTTCAAGGCCGGGTTGGACAGAGCCTTGTGTGGCATGATTTAGTGTGAGGTGTCCCTGCCCATGGCAGGGGGGTTGGAGCTAGATGATCTTAAGGTCCTTTCCAATCCTAACTATTCTATGATTTTATGATTCTATGACTAGTTGCAGGAATGAGGCTGGTGCAAGCAGTGGAGAAACCTGCAGGGATGGGGAGTAATTCATGGGTTGATTTCCACCCCATCTCAGCTCCCACTGACTTAGAGCTGGGCTGGGTGCTTTGTCCTCATCTCAGCAGTGCCCAGATGATAACCTCACCTCTGTTTTGAAATGAAGTGCTGGTCCAAACCACAGTGGTGTCAGTACTGCGCATCTCTGCCAGCAGTGAGCGCTGCCAGGCTACTTCTGTCTGTGCTGCTTCAGACCAACCCCTCCTATGGGAGAGGCTGCCAGGCTGGACCAGGGCTCTCAGCTGACGTGGGCTGTACTCCCCCACTGGAGACTCCTGCCTTAAGAGCTCATGCGTCAGCCTCTCTGGTGGATGAGGGCTCCAGAATGGGAGCCCACAAGCTGCAGGATCCCCAGCTGACCCACTGCTACAGCTGAGTGCTGGGTTTTGCTTGAGAACCATGGCACTCTGCCGTGTTTGGGCAGAGCATTAGACAGGACTCGCCAGCCCTACCCATAACCTACAGAAAACACCTGACCCTTGGATGGAGCCCACTGTCAGGACAGCTGGTTAACTGCACATGTGCCATGCTGGCTAGAGCCAGCGAGCACTCGGTGAGCAGCAGGGAATGGCTCTTCCAAAGATTTTGCTCCTCTCCCATCCCATACACAGGTGTAGACACACAGAGGTACCCCCAGCAGCAGTTATCCTAAGATGATTGGGCTTAGAGTCCAGGTAGAACTGCCAAGGGCCCAACTGAGGCCATCTGGGCTGCAAGTCATCTCTATGCAAAAGGAGTATAATCAGATCTGATTCTGGATAGAGGGAGAGGTAACCTTGAAATTAACAATTTGGGAAGAAGAAAGGAAGCTGTTTATTTGCCAACCCCAGCTATCAAAGAAGGGTTAAGCCAAGCACTGCTTTCTAGGGAGTATGTCCTTAAGGACATAAAATCCTCCCCTTCTCTCAGCCCAATGGACCTCAGGCGCATCTATTTTTCATAGAATCATAGAATTACAGAACAGTTAGGGTTGGAAAGGACCTTAAGATCATCAAGTTCCAACCCCCCTGCCACGGGCAGGGACACCTCACACTAAACCACGTCACCCAAAACTCCATTTAACCTGGCCTTGAACATGCCAGAGATGGAGCATTCACAACTTTCTGGGGCAACTTGTTCCAGTGCCTCACCACCCTCACAGTAAAGAACTTCTTCCTTATATCTGATCTAAACTTCCCCTGTTTAAGTTTGAACCCATTACCCCTTGCACTACCACTACAGTCCCTAATGAAGAGATTTGTCTGTTATTTTGTTCCTAATCATGTCAACACAAAGCAGACCTTGTACCATTCCCTTTCCGCAACCTGAAAGTAAAAGAGCAGGCATGACAGGCAGTCTTGGAGACATAAGATGAAACAAAGGCTGAGCAGGTTGCAAAAGTTCTTTTGTGACACATGTAAGTCCACAGGTGGAATAACTTCTTGAAGTCTAGAATTAGCTGGATGACTTCATACACGTTATTTAAATGTTGTTACCTCTATTATAAGGGGAGTAAGTAGTAAGACTAATGTAGTTCTCTGACATTTTCCATTTCAGCAGTCTTTAGGCTGGTTCCTTGATTGAGAAAAGCCAACATTTCCATGTCTTGCAACAGACATTTGAAAGTCAGCAGGGTAAAAACGCTGAGGCTAAGGACATGATTTTTACTTTGGCCCATCAAATTTCATTCACTTTTAACTGCATTATAACTTGTTAAATAATCGTAATTTCTTTTCTGTCACTTTCTTGCAGAAATCATGGCAGAGAGCCCAAACCGCATCTGAGCATAAACGTTTTAAGAGCTAAGCCCATCAACCCGGTAAATCAGTGGGGACATCACCACCAGTACCACAGTCAGTACAAGAGACACCTCAGCTTTGGCAGAGCAAGGGAAAGCCAAAAGCCTGATCAGGCTGCCCACAAAAGCAGACAACCTACCCAGGTTCTTCTCTATCTTTTAAACGCACCACACTGTAAAAAGGTCACTTGCACTCCACCATGTGGGATGCAGAAGAAAGGCAAACCAGTTTGATCTGTCATTACTGCCTGTGGAACAAGTACAGGTTAGTCACTGGGCTGAGCAGTCAGACTCAGCGCTGAAGGTTCAGCATGCATGAGAATGAACAGTATATTTATTTCTGCAGAAAAGATCTTGCATGTTCCCCTTAAAAGTAAAATAAAACACACATAGACAAAAAAACCCCCATAAACCAAACTACACAAAAGGGACTTTATTTAGGTTGAAATATTAGGAAATGGCAGGTTTACTGTTTCCTTTTCAGCTTTTCTTCCATCCCACTTGTGTGTGGACATTCTGATTCAAGTTTTAATTAATGAGTACATACAACTCTCTCTACAGGGTCCCTGCCTCAATCCTGTACTGTAAAGAAACTTGAAGGAGCAGTATTAAGGTGCTCTGGGAAACAAGACTGGCATTTCCTAGCTTGACTTCAGAAGCTAAAAATGAAATCACTGTTCTTTTTTTTTCTGTTTGTAATTGCTTATACAATTGTGTGCGAGTTATTACAAAACCAGTAAATGGGCCAAGAAAGTATCAGTGATGATGGAGAAAGAGCTATCCATAAATCACCATGCACTGGCAGAGGACAGAGGAATAAAAAAACGGCTATGGACAGCAAACCAATCAACCAACATAGAGATTATGCAATCCTATTTTACGATGAAAGAGGCAGCACTGACCTTGTCAAGGGGTTGAACAAGGCAAAGAAAGCAGAAGCCAAATCAGAAGGGAGCATTGGAGAGAGGTGGAAGAGGGTGAAGCTGGCAGGTGCTTCATGGTCATGGTGCCCAGAAGGTGAGAGGAAAAGAAGGCACTAATCAGGCAGATCATGCTGCAGGTAGGCTTCTCACATTGCAGCAATATGTTTATAAGAGGCTAAGAGAGAGGGCTAGGTCTGCATGGGAGGTATGGACAACAGCATGCTTGTTGTAACCTGTCTGTGTAACCTTAGAGTAGAGGCTCAAGGGTGGAGGTAGATGGCATGGGGACACCACGCCAGTTGCAGTCCAGATGTCATCTAGCCATGTTAGCCTAGCAGGGCTGAGAGCCAAGGCAGTTTGCCAGGCTCACACAGTTGCATTGCACCACACCGTGCTGCTGCATCACTGTGGTGCTGCTCTGCGTGGTGTGGATTTACCACTGCAAGCCTAAGCCAGTACACGCAATTGTGTTAGCTGGGTTTCACAGAGCACACTTGCCCAAAGCAGCTGCAGCAGCTGTGCAGAGCTCAGATGCTGTCTGTCCAAATGACCAGGAGTGAAGAGACCCAAGCACTGGCTGTAAATTTGTCCTGTGCTTACTCTGTGACCTCAAGCAAGCCACTGAAGCTTTCTAAAGCTCAGTTTTCCTTCTATAAAAGGCTCTTAATAATCCATCCAATGTTGCGAGAGGGATGAACAGGGACCTAACAGCCGGGAACAATGACAAAAATATATTAAGGAGATGCCTGAGATCACCCATCCCAGAAGAAATTGTGCAGCTCAGGGCTGCACCTACAAGGGCTACACCTCATGCCCCACATCAGAGGAAGGATCTTTGATGGAAAATGGTAATGGCTCCTGCAGAGCGGCCATGCATGTCGGCAGTCAGCAATGGAAATCATGCTGATTAATGACAAAGAGGCGCTACAGCAGGTCAGGAATGTAGATCGACAGCTGTGAAAGGAACAGCGGGATTTTATGTGGTACTCACTAAGGACTAGTCTGGGATCAGGACATTAACTAAAGGTTGAGAGCACATTTTTGAGTCCTCTCCAGCTGCTCTGGAAGCTAAAGTGGCACAACTGACCAGGCAGCTGTCTTTCCTGGCTCTCCAAGGATACCTTCCCTGGAAGAGGGAGCACAGTGATGCTTGAGCTGGCACAGCAGCACTCAACCCTGCCCCTTCCAGCCTCCAGGAAGCAGTCCCATCTCACTTCCCATGGTTAACATAAAACTCAGTCAGATGAAGCCCCAGGCCTCAGCTCCTCCTCTTGGCTCTGAAACAGCCTTTCTGCCACCTCAGGACCCCATGCAGTAAGTCTCCACACACATAGGTCAGATATGGGTGGGAGGGAGTCTGCAGCCTCAGAGGGTAGGATGCCTCCAAAGATGCTACACAGTTGCCGCAGAGAGCTGTGGCTCACCAACGCAGTGCTGTCCTGCACAGAGAAATGGAGACAACCTCTGTAGACCTGGGCAGGAGAAACAGTCTTGGAGAAGGACTGGCTGATCAGCAGTCCTTGATGACAAACAGGCACTGTGGGGAGGTGGCCTGCTGTGTGTAAAGCAGCCCTACAAGCATCCCAAGGCACGTACAAGTGCAAATTTACCTTAGTGCCAGCTTCAGCCCTGCTTGCCTTTCTGCTATGCCAAGAATATCCAGTAAGCTAGACCTTACCCCTCTTGCAACAGAAAGGATTATGCTTACGACTGAACATTTATCACTTCCAGTCTACTGATTATTTCACCAGGGACCCTTAACGTTCCATTAATATCAGTCTTTGTGGAGCTAAATATATACACCGAGCACATACACAAATACATATAAATATGTCTCTATCTAGCAGAGAATCCAATTAAGTGAATATGTTACGCCTTAGCAATTAATGAATTCAACAAGCTGAGCTGCCTCTTGCATATGATTAAAGTTCAAGCAATATCAATCATAACAGCAAAAAGGTTCCAGATTTTCCTACATTCTATCTACAAGGAGATTCTGAACACTTAAATCCATGGGCAAATTCAAGTGTGTTTGTAAACCTCAGGAAACTCATCTTCCCAATGACACACAACCTGTCCTTCAACTCATGGTAGCCTGTTCTTACATGCAGCATCTCAGACCACTCCAGCATTCTTATATATCTTTCTGCAGCATTTTCTCAGTGGCAGGTCTGTGAAAATGCTGGTGTCTTATGGGTCAAAAGAAAGCAAATTCGTTGGCTGAATAGAGCTTGCTCTGTAATTCGGTGCAATGCATTCATTGCAGAGGCTGGTGCAAATGCATTCATTCTTTTTGTGTTCAGTTGTCAATTTTTTGTTTGTGTTTATATGTGTGTGTGTTTGTGTGCACATGTCTGCACGTGTTCTTTTATACATTCATCTTTTTCCAGGACAAGCCTTTTTCGTGCAGTTTCTGCCTCTCAGCAATAGACAATACCGAGTCCTCTAGGAACTGCTTGGTAATACTTCTCTCACAGTATCCCTCCTTTGCATTCATTAGACATACCCCAAGGGGTAAGTTCTACATAAAATAATATTTAAAGCCACTAAAGCACAGAGATGCAGAAAAGCACACGAGGGACTTGGCTGCAGTACTCAGGGCACAGAGGGGAAAGAATAGAGGCATGGCTTGGAGGGTTGGGAGAAGACAAATGACCAGAGTTTGAACTTGAAACACAACCATCCCCTTCTCTTCCCTGACCCAGGCAGCACAGTAGGTTAGTTTTCACCCAGAGACAAGAGCTGATATAGAATCCTAGAATAGTTAAGTTTGGAAAGGACCTTAAGATCAGATCTGTGTTAGTACAGCTGCACAAATCCCAAAACCAAGAATGTGCCTTGCTGGGAGGCTACAGGAGGTAACAGCCTTTAAAAGAGACACACCAAAGACAAATATATTCCTAAACAAATATAATTCTAATGCTGAGTCTTTTTCATTTTAGCCACTCCATTATTCTCCCAGTTTGTTGTCACACTCCAGAAAGAGGCCTAGAACACTAAGGTGCAGGTTGGAGGCTCCTTTCTGGGGACTGCTTGGATCTGTTTCAGACAGAGGCCAGGCCTCAGCTCTGGTCCTGGTTGCTCCTTTGCCCCCCAGGCCAGATAGCAGGAGGGGCATCTGACCACCCTCCAAAACCCTGCAGCCATTCCTCCACCCCTCATCCCTGCTACATGGCTTGGAAGAGGCTGTTACCATATTGACAGCTCCTTTCAGGCTCAGCAGCTTGTGGATCCTGTACCCATGCAGAATTATTTGTGTCTACACCCACAAAACTACAGATTTCTCAAGTCTCTATGAGATATCAAAAAATAATGTTTGGAACTTTTCTAGACTACTTGAGAAACACTGGTTTGAACATGGGTATTACAGGGAATAGGGTATAAAATTGGCCACTTATGTCACCCATGTAAGATGGTAGTTTGAGGGGTCATATGAAATACGTCATGCCCCAGGAAAACCACACACCATTTGTATGTTCTCCAACATATCCAGAAGAGCTAAACAGCCCTCAGAATATCCAGTCAAGAGTCAGTTCCTTGCAGAGCTGTGGGAGCACACTCTGCCATACATACAGAGCCCACAGCAGGCATCGGCAGATTTGAAGAACCACTTGTATGGTCAGAGTAGGACATTTTTTGTGCACTGGCATGCAATGATGCTTCACAGAAATTTGGAGATCTTTCCTTCAGAAGCATGTCCCAGATTTTTCACTTCCTCAGAGAGGTCAAAGAAGTCCCCCCTTTCAGTTTCACCAGTTTTATTTTCTCCTCTATGTACAAAGATGCTGGCTGCTATTTGAGTTGTGGTAGGAAGCAAGCCGTCAATGAGAATTTTGGGTCCAAAGTGAATGAAACCAGACAAAACCCCTTCTTCCCTCCATTTCAGCAATTTCTGCAGCTTTTTTTCTGCCTCTTCAGAGTGTTTTTATCACCATTTTAACCTGCTCCACATCAATGTCCTTAGGGGAAGGGAGAAACTTTGGAGAAAATGCTCTTTGCTGGTAGTGAGAAAATAACGTCTATATACAGACATTACAAAACCCAGCCTTTGCATATATGCAAACAAGTGTGCTGAACAGGAATGAGAGAGGGGACGGTTTCTTACCTGAACCCTGTGCAATAAGCATGAAGAAATGTGTTTCCTCCCTAGGCAGCCTTCTTGCATTACAGGGAGAAGCACCCTGTCTCTCAGGAATTTGAAGAGGGAGAAGAGCCAGCAGTATCCAGTAGAGAAATAGATGGAGGTGCCCTGTCAACATGGTGCGTACCACTGAACACGAGAGACCAGCCCATTCCATCCATCCATTCTCACTTCTTTCTAAGCAGAGTGGAAAATACAAACACCCTTCCCACAAATAGTCACCCAGATGTCAAAGCATAACAGCATCTGCGCAGTTAGGATCCCTTGGGATTTTTCACCCCACACAGCCAGCACAGCTGATGATTCCGCAAAGTGGCTGTCGCATTGTCAGGCTCCTTGCAATTTGCTTTCTCTGTGGCATCAAGCCCTTTCCACCCATCACCTTCTCCCTGTCTGTGATTACCACTGCCTGTCAGCACTGCGGTAAATATGCATATATTTCCAGGTCTCTCACTTGTCACTTTACAGAACTCTCTCTCCTAAAAACTGCAGACTTTCCAATCAGAGCAGACACTAATACAGAGAACAAATGGGAATTTTTTGACAGGCTCCCCTGCTCCACTACTCACAAAATTACCTGAATCTAAGAACAATTTTTCTGCTTCCTGCAGAAGGTTATTGCATTTCTGTAACTGTGATATTGTAAAGCTGTTGTCATAGGTGCCCATGATCTCACAGGTTAAGAAAAAGTTAGGTCTCATATGAGAGCTGCACAAAATATCTTCAAAAAACAGAAGTCCAATGACATACAGCAAGCGGCGCAGGAAGACTTGAGTGAAGGAGAGCTCTGTGCTCCAATTCCTGGGTGTAGGAAAGCAAACCCTGCTTCTAGACAGATTGACTTTTTATAAGGGAAACACAGCAAGATCTGGGGTATGGGATTAGGACTGTTGACCTTCCCAGACTATCATGGTATTGCTCTCTTCCTTACTCAAACATCTTTTCATTTTGGCTGTTACAAATGCCTCTCAGCCCCCCACTCTCTGCAGATTTTCTCCCTTTTCAGCTGCATCAAGTGCCTCTTTTCCAAGCCACTTGATGCCTTTATCCCTCCGTCAGTAGCAAGATATGAATGGTGGTGACCTGCTCCACTTTCTTCAGCAGTTTTTCCAAGACCCACGTAGGTTGCTTCAATTTTGGCTGCCTTCTTGAAGGAGGTGCAATGAGTACCAGTGAAGTTATGTCATCACTTTTCTCCATACCTTGCCCTAAGTCTTTCTTTTGCCCAGATAGCTGAAGATAATTTGCAACAATTAGGCTGCTGTCATGCTTACAGTCAACAAAACTTCCAAATGTTCACCTGTTTTCCCCTTGTATTTCTCTAGCAGATCAATGCAAAAGTTTCACTACTATCAGTGGGTAAAATATGCCATCTCTTTACAGACTTTCCCTAAAGTATGCACAGTAAGAAAATCCTGGATATTAGCTACTGTTCTTAACTTGCATTAATTCCCTGTGCATTGAGTCTCTCATCTAACTATAAGATCATGTTTCCTCAGCTGATAATTACACAGTAAGTGTTTAGTGGTTATGTCTATCATCTTGGTCTCTCTGTGCAACTCCGAGGAAGACAGGCAATGGTTAATGACAGGCCTTTTCA
This sequence comes from Myiopsitta monachus, assembly GCA_017639245.1. Lineage (NCBI taxonomy): Eukaryota > Metazoa > Chordata > Aves > Psittaciformes > Psittacidae > Myiopsitta > Myiopsitta monachus. The sequence goes on from CM029920.1 coordinate 64,074,676, forward strand.
GAGATGATAGTCATACAAACAATCAAATCACCATAAACTTGTTCTGCATAGTTCATGAAACAAACTAACCAGGACTGTGTTTTGGTTTTTTTTTTTGCAAGACAGAGAATGATAGCTGTATTGCAACCCAAGTACTATTCATTACAGTCTTTGCCTCTCTGATTACCCCTCCATTTTCACCTATTCCCTAAACTTCCAGTTAGAACAGCTTTGCACTGAGGACCAGCTGTCACATCTCAACCCAAGGAGGTACGGCTGCATCTCCACAGAGGGCAAAGAGATCTCTCTGAACACAGCTCGTTCACAGAGAGCTCAGGGACCCCCTGGGCTAAGGGAAAACAGGTCTTCGGTGTCACAGTTTTGCCTCTGCCTTACCACCACAAGATCACAGAGATGTTGGAAGTCTGTCTTGAATTTATAGAAGTAATTTATATATATTTAATCACGAATGAAAAAATGGCAGAAAGTCAAGAAATGGATTTCTATTTTCTTCCATTTGTATCTCAAAAGCATCCCTCCCTGTCACTCCTTCTCCCTGTCCCAGCACAAAACCCACCCTTTTAGTCTCTAGCTGCTCACTTGACAGACTGAGATTAAACTCCCAGATAATAACCTTGCAAGGCAGAGCCACACTTGCAGTAGTACAGGGTGTTCTCATCATTGGCTCCCAAAAATAGTTCCTTGCCAATAAGAGTCAATCACTTCAGGCTTTGCCAACATGCACTTCTACTGTCCCCCAACTTCCCAGGTGCTGCTGACACAACTGTCCCCTCCAGAAGGGTTGTGAGTCTCTAAATACAGACAGGATTTATGTATTAGTTGATTAAAATATCTCAGGTTTGTAATATTAATGTAAACCAGGCTTCCATGAGTCATCCCTGTCTCTACTCCCTTATATAAAGGAGATACGGGAGTCCTGGACTGCAATAGCTGTGAGACAGGATTTGTGGACTTTGGTCTATGTCTTCCACAACTACCTAAGATCTAGTGGCAATGATCAGCCTGGGATAGCTATTTTAGCTTTGTCTCAGCAATGCCAGCTTCAAGGACTCCACACAACTGGCTGCAAAGTGGGAGCAGAGGGTGGGGAACATGCAGCTTAAGGGAGTGTGCCATTGCAGACAAGCAGATCTGAAGAGATTTGGAAGGAAAGCAACTGGGAGAAGAAAACAGGACCCAGAACAGAAGCAAACAGAAAAGAGGGCTCTTAGCATGCAAGGATGGAGAGCAGCACTGTCAACAAGCCAAATCAAGCCTAAGAATGGGTCATTTTTGGGACAGAAACCAGCTCATTATGCCTTAATACTGTTAATTTTCATATCTACATTGCAAAAATTTACCCCTGACGTCAAGCAGTGATCCTACCCTGAAGTCAATGGAATTGCAGCCACTTATGCCAGAGGTGAATTTGGCTCCCAGAAGACTTTTCTATGCAATACTTAGATAATGACCCTTCAAAGCTTATGCTGTAGCCATAGCATGAGAGAGGGAGAAAAGGGGCCAAAAAAGGCTGCAACAGACTCATCATCTCTCCTACTCATGTCTAGAGCTCAGCAAACCCAGGATGGCATGAAATAAGGGCAAAAAACACTGGAAGTTAATGAGCACCCTTGGAGGAAATCTTACCCCCTTCTAAAAGTGCAAAACCATACAGATGTGTTAATACAGGCGCCTTCATGCAAACTGCATCCCAGAATATTTTGCAAAGTTAAATACAAGACAGCAAATGGCACGCAGCACAAAGAATAGCTGGTGCACTGAGCAATCAAGAGGCAGTGCAAATGGCCATATAATTTTGCCTTTTAAAAGCAACTGCATAAAAGCTCATTCATCCATAAAAATGCTGTGTTTCTGTTTTCTGCCTTCCTAGGAGCTTTCTTGCCTACCCCTTTTATCACCAACTACAGATTTCAGAACTTCTCAGAAGAGTACGAACAAACCACTGTCCTCCCATGCCCAAATATTGCTTCCACATTTCAAGGCTGTTTTGTATAGCTCTTAAGTATTACCAGACAGTGCTAGTAAAAAACTTCACAGGGCCTCAGACCCATAGTGTATTTTTAAAGTACTGCATGTGACAGCAGCATATGAACACACACAACAAAAAAACCCAACCAAACCGAACAAAAGCAAAACAAAAGAATGGATGTCAAGACAGCATGTGCTAAATGCATTTAGAATTTGAAAATTAGGAATGAATAGGATATAGATTCAGGTATGGAAGGATAGATTTGTTTCCCAGTTCCTTTTCGAAGACAGAATCTGGCACTCTGGCATCCAATGAAATCTAGGTATCATTTTGAACACCACGGGATTCAGCCTTCAAACTCTCTTTAGCCATAATGTCTGCAAGAACTGCCAGTCCAGCTTACAACAAGCTAGTCAGACAGCAAGTTACAAGCATCATTCATTGTGGTATAATACAGGTATTTCACTTCCTTATTGCCTCTAAGATCTCTCACTCTCTCCATACGCATGTTTAGTTTATCTTTGCGTAGTGTGCAATGTCTCCTTTGAATACTATGAGAGGCTGACCTCTCGGAAAGTATTTTTGCAGTACATAACACAAGACATCACAACACTAACATGAAAGATGAGAGTTGAGATCTGGAAGTGCCAGGGAATTACAGTAGCCCAGATCGAAGAGCATAGAAGACATGTACAGGAAGTCCAAGAGACTGGAAGCATGACAGCTAAATCACTGTGGATGCATACTGGTGATAGATAGATAGATAGATAGATAGATAGATAGATAGATAGATAGACAGATAGATAGACAGATAGATAGACAGACACATACATACATCCAGAAGATGCAGATGAAAGAAAAAGGGAAGGTCAAGGATAAGGGCAAGTGAGTCAACAAAAGGGAAAGTCTGACTTCAAGAAAGAAATAGAAAATTAACACAAAGCCTTTATCCCTCTTGCAGGGTTACAGATGGTATGCAGAAGATGATCTGCCAACCCCACCTTGAAGACCTCAGCTGGCACACAGCATACATTGTGACTGGTTCTAACAACTCTTGGGCCCAAGTGCCTCTTGGCCTAGATGCACACACTTGTTTCAAGTGGGAGAGATTCCTCGTGAGCCCTGCTCAATTGCCCTCTTCCCCCTTTTTTCCTTTGACAGCCTCTGGTGTCACTGTGCTGGCCACGGTACAAAGGAACTGTTCAAACAAACAGGAACCACCTGAACTTCCAGCCACACAAACCCCTTCCATCAGGGACCAGGAAAGAGCACTGACACAGCCACTGCTGCTGTCAGTTGGTGCTGTCAAAGGAATTTATGAAAATGGGGAAGCTCTGAGATTCAGAGTTCATTGCCTGCTGTTCGGTCTCTCCCTTTTTCTCCTCAGTCCTCTCAATTTTCAACTAAACAATCCCAATTCATTAAATCACTCCTTGTATGTCTTATTTTCTGCACCTCTGGTTATTTTCACTGCTTCCCCTGGACTTGGTACAGTTTGTCCAGATGCCCCTTGAAGTGCTATACACAGAGCTGCGCAGTTTTTCTGTCTTGCTATCACCCAGCAGAGCACCAAGATTACATCATGCACCTTGCAGGCTAAACTCCTATTTATACATCCAAGTACAGCATTTGCCTCTTTCTCAACAACACACAATCATGTTCAGCTTGTGATCCTCTTTTATCCTCCTCTCAATCCTCTTCTACAGAACTGTGATCTAGTTGATCTTTCTCTGCACTGTATTTATGTAGTCCATTATTCCTGCCAAGGTACAATAGTTTGCTCTTGTCTCTGCTGAATTACATCCCACTTTTTCAGAGTGTATCTCTGATTTGCCAAGATCATTATGAATTCTAACCTTGTTCTCTAACAAATTCACAGTCGTCGCCCCCCAGCTTGCTGTCATCTTTAAATTTGATATGCAAATTCTCCATCAATCACCAAGGCTGTTAAAGAAAACATTGAACTGAAGTGAGCACAGGACAGACCCTCACAAAACGCGAGTCCACACTCCCTTCCATTTTGACATTCTTACTCATTTTGTATGCATTTATTATAAGCCTTCCTTGAGACCTGGTTCCTCTAGATTGCTAACAAAGTGTGATGAGAGAGATGGTAAAAACCTTCCTGGAGTCGAAGCAGATGACACCTTCAGTTTCACTTCTGTCCACAATTGCCTGTTACCCTCTCACAGAAAGATATCAGATTGGTCTGACATACCTTGTTCTCAACAGATCTTTGAGGACTTTCACATACTTCCTTGTTATTGGTCAGGTGCTGACAAAGAGATTGATTGATAATTCATTTAATATTTTTTCTGAGAATCAGGGTTAAGCAACAGTGATTCCGTAAATCTACAATTCCCAAGCTCCTTTCCCCTCTGCCCCTATCCTGTCTTTTTTAAAGACAGACATTCATGTTTCTCCAAAATCTGGCAGATACTACCTGGATCAACTTTACAGGTACAGATTCAATGAGTGCATTCACAGAACACCCTTTCTGTAAATTCCTTTTGGAAAAAGGGAAAGGTTGGGTATGTAATGTGCTACTACAACAGGAGAAAGAAGGTTGTTGTCTTGGGAAACAAACACCCCTGTCCTTATGCAAGTCTCACTTGTCACGCTGACAGCAGAATATAGACTGGTATTAACATGCACCAGACCTCCTGTCCAACAGCCCTGGCCTGTGGCACATCTTGCCATTACAGACCTTGAAAGTAGTAAGCAGTTCAGCCAGTGCACCTTAGACCCCATCTGTAGCACTTTGACTATTTTAGCCTTTTCTTCTACTCCACACTTAGTTTTGTCCATATGCCTCTGTCCTGCTCAGCAGAATCCCTGGCTACTAAGTCCTGCTTATCCTATCTCATCCATGTGCTCAGCAGGGACTAATAAGCTGATAGCTTGCACCTTCCCTGGCATGACAGTTCTTACCCAATGTCTTGTTTTCTGCTGGGATAGAGTTAATTTTCTTCCTAGTAGCTGGTACAATGCTGTGTTTTGGATTTAGCATGAGAATAATGTTGATAACATTGAGATTTTAGTTGTTGCTAAGTAGTGCTTACCCTAAGACAAGGACTCTTCCTTTTCCCTTGCCCTGCCAGTGAAGAGGGGCAAAAGAGGCCAGGAGGGAGCAGAGCCAGGATATCTGACGCAAACTACCCAAAGGAATATTCCATACCAGAGAACATCAGTGCTCAGTACAGAAACTGGGGGGAATTAGCAGGAAGGGCTGATCGCTGCTAGTTGGGCATTGGTCAGCATGTGGTGAGTAGTGGTATTGTGTGTGTCTTGCTTTTCTTGAGTTTAATTTCTCTCTCTCTTTTTGTTATCTTCCTTTTCATCATTATTATTTATTTTATTTCAAATATTAAACTGTTTTTATCTCAACCCACAGGTTTACCTTTTTCCTATTATCTTCCTTATCTCACTGGAGGGGGGAAGGAGAGAGGGAGAGTGACTGACTGGGCTGCATGGTACTTAGTTGCTGGCTGGGGTTAAACCACACCACCTCCTCTTCCTCCTCCAGCTTCTCTGAGACATTTCAACCCTGACTTCCCATTCCCTCCTGCACCCGTAGCTGTGTCAATGCATCTTCCACCTCGATAAGAGCAGTTAATCCCATTGTGCAATGTTTCAGGATCACAATCCAGGCCACAGAAACTCAGGAGATTACCTGAGACCTGCTGCACCTGTTTCACTTGTAGCAGAGGACAGGCTGCACAGCAGTGGTCAGGAAGAAACTCACTGGAGGAGGGAGTCTGAACTGTGCTTGCGTGTGCCAAGTGGAAGTCAAGAGCTGTGTGCTAGGAGCCGGCAGAAGCTCTAGGCTGGAAGAAGTCAAGCAGCTGAGATCATCAGAGAAAGAAGGTTCCTCTACAACTACTGACAACAATTAGCTGGTATCCTGGGGAAACGGTGCAGTTCCAGGGATGAGCTCTGATGGGCAAAATAGCTTTTCCATGTACTAAATACTGTGTGCACTCTTAAGTGCAGACAAGGACCCAGGTGTTCATCAATTATTGAGCTTGCTTGAAAAGGCATTTAGGAGAGTGCACAAGAGGCCAGTCTGCAGCTCTACCTCAGTCCCAGCTGTGTTGCTTTCAGAAACCCAGCCAGTGAAAAGGGAAAAGAAGGAAGGAAAAAAAGAAAGCAGGAAGTAAGTAGACAGAGAAGACAGGGAAGAATCTAGTAGAACCTTCCCCTTGCCAAAGGAAATCATGCATAATACAGGAAATGCCTCCTTGCTCCTTTGTAGTGTCATTCCTGTAGTATCACCCTCTCCCTCCTTTTTGGGATGAAAACACAAAACTCTTTTTTCCTGATGGTGCAGCCCCCACACTCTGAGGCCAGCTCCTGTACTGCAGAGAAGACCTTGGATTGAAGTCAGGTCAAGGCAAGAACACACTATTGCCCCAGCAGTCACCACATCCTGACCACTCTACTGCCCCAGACCTCAATGGACTTTACTGCTTTATTAAGAGCTGCCATGTTTACCCAGTTCAATGAACTATGCACCATCCTAGGTTCTTCTATGTCAAATCACATTTAGGGAAAAAGACAACCATTACTCCAGATCATCTGCCAACATTCAAACACACACACTATCAACACACATCTTCACATGGATCTGCAACAGAATACTGTGTCCTGATAAGAACAAGCCCATGCATTTGCTACAATTCACTATGCATGTAGGCCATAGCCAGCATTTAATCTCCATTATTGCTTTGCAAATGAAGCACAAGCTTCTAGAAAATCAGATATCTAGGTGCAGCTATCTCAGGAGAGCCACAGCTGATGTGCATTCAAAATGAGAAAATGAGAAGAAATCTCAAGGAACAGCTGCAACCTCAAGGAACATCCACTCGCAATCACTCAGAACTTTTCTATTTGTGAACTAGATTTTCTCAGATGTAAAAAGTCACTTATGCCATTGAACAAGCATGAAGATAAAATGTGATCAACCACAGAATTATCCTAGCACTAAAAAATGTGTCTTTTTATTAAAAATAAGTAGGTTTTTTACTTCTTAACAATATAACTTGAAAGATCCTCAGTAAGATCATTTTCTAAGAGCTCTTTTTGTTCGAGATTTTTGTTGTAATTTTGAGCTGTTAAAGAAACTTTCTGCTTAGTACATACCAAAATAAAAGTGCTTTCGATCATCATCACCCGCAAGAGGCAGAGCTTTCTAAACTACAGGTTTGTGGAGGACTATATACCAGTGCAGCAGACAATATGAGATGCCTGGAGACTCAAATTGTTTACAATCCAGGAAAGAAAGGAAATCTTTTTTTTTTTTTTTTTTTTTTTTTTTTTTTACTCCAGAGCCTTTAAAAAGTAGCTACAAGTTCTTTTTTTCATTAGTTTGTTTTGGTTTTTTTTCATTTATTATCATATGCACACACTTTTGGGACCTAGGATATACTTTTCCACACACTGGAGCATCAGGGTATGGAATTTGCTGTCATAGCACACCAGTGGGGGACACGGCTTGATGCTAGCTAATGGGGAAAGGACTGAGCACTCCCAGGATCAGGATCCATTCCTAATATTGCAATGGCAATGGTTAGAAAGAAGCAAAGAGACTTGGAGTTACAAGAGTGGCAAAATCTCTTGTGATACAGGTTATAAGTCAAGACTGAAAGAAGTGAAGGTGGCATTAGGCAGTCCACACATGTGCATAGAGAAAGAGGCAGTGTTCCACACACTGCCAGGACCAGTACCTCTAACTCACACATAGAAACACATGCACTTCCATGTGCACCCTGTTGAGCACAAGTTCCTATATGCACATCAACTTTCTGCAGACAGCCAAACACAACTCATCTGTCCGTCACACGGAATAGCACGTGCAAAGTTTTGTCTGCCCTGCAGTTACCTCACTGAAATGTGCATCTCCTGGAAACACTGGGGAAACAGGTCTAGATTCCCAGCCAGTACCAGCCACTGCCTGTTCACAACCATGTTGATGTTTGTTTCTGGGCTTATATTTGTTGTACTGGGTGCAGCAGCAGCCAAAAGGCAGAGGCTAGCCCGGATGGTTAGAAATGTCAAGTTGGACACAAGATTGCTGCATTAAACTTTCCAACCTGATGCCAACCCAACATTTTCATTGCCCAAGATCTTTGGCTATTGAACAGGTAGCAGCCAATCAAGATGGAAAAATACCATCACTCCAGAACTAAAAACTTTAGCTATTTTCCCTAAAGGCATAACATCAATGGGGAGGCTAGCCCCTATAATTATGTTTAAGCCGTTCCTCAAGTCAGTCTGCCTCTTCTGACTGTCCTGGCCTAAGGGGAAACTCTGAAAGAACAAAGCTTTCAACATAGAATTCTGCCAGAAAACTGTCTGTCTCTAGCACAGAGTTTTCTTTATTTTCCCGGGCCCCAAGGGACCACACTCTTAAAAATATCCAAGGGATAAGTCCTTGTCTTCTGAGTCCAAACCACTGGACATGTAAATAACTCCACCAGAATTTTTAACTGTTCTCAGTATCTGTGGAGGAGCCTGGATTGAAGACCTGAAGATGAAATTCACTTTCCTCTCCAGAAAGCATAAGCAAAAGCAGTCATACCTTGTTACTGAGAAAATAGGACGTTATGTCTTCAACCATTCTGAAGTCTCCCCTATTATTTATTGCCAATATTTAACTACAATGAACTCATAACCTTCTTTGGGAATGCTACACTCGTAGCCATGGTCAGAAAAGCCCATAGCATAGAGCAGAGGTTTCTTAGCAGCTGCAGAAAAAAACCAGTTTCTGATCACCAGTGAAAGCTCCCTGATCTGCGCTCACCACAAAGTTAAGTGACAGAGATGCTGGACTGAAGGAGAAATTTGAGATTTAACATGTTCTTTCAAAAAAGTATTTTTTCTCTCCATCACCCATTTCTCTGGCCACAGTTTAATTTCCTCTGTCATTTCTCCAAATACCTCTTTCTCAGCTAGGAAAGCAGGCTTCTGGGCCACATGTGAAGGGGAGGGAATGGAAATTGTCACAAGGACAGATTCACCTCTTCATTCTCAGCTTCTCATGGGGAGTTTGTATACATATTAAATACAAAGTAGGAGTCAATTGGTCTATACCACATGCCGCCACAGGCTGCAGGGGTACTACCAGAAGGACCTAGAGCAATCAAGCATTGCCTTTGCAAAGGCAGTTGCACTTTAAAATGTTTCATTGAAAACTGCTGCTGCAAAATGTGTAATAAGCAAAGAACACTTGCCCAAGGCCACAGGTCGGAAGATCATTGATACATAGCATTTCTTCGGGACAGAGAATTACAAAATGTCAAGACTTCCGTTTTCTCAAGCAAATAAATTTGCTAGGAATGGGGGTATGGAGGAAATTTTCCTTCTTTAACAATAATCCTCAACTGATTTATCCCAGAAATATGTCACTTTGTAAATTATATTGTCACAAGACAAGACAGGAAATCAAAGTAAATGAAGCTTTGTCTCCTTCAGAAGGATTTAGAAGATGGATCAGTAAAGAAAGTTTTAGTGAACTGCATCGAAACAGTTTAGGCATTTCCTCTGGATGTGGCAAACTGGAAGAGGTAAGGGTTATCATTTTGAACTTTGGTCCAAAATCTTCTTTCATAACAATGGCTACGCAACTGCAGGTATCTCCAGATAACCATGATATAAATCAGAAGGAAAGCATCTCCATAACAAAAAGCACCCCTTTCAACAATAAGTGCTGATAAAAGTGGTCTGTGTAAATGAATCTATCCACAAGGCAGAAGTGTAGAAGTGCAGGTGCACTAGCAGAAAGAGGAAACTTGACCTCATGTACTGCTGCTGCAGTGCTGCTCCTCCTTTTCAACCAAGTCCCATCTCCTAGGATTCTCCTAGAATGAGCTGTCCACAGCCCACCAATCATCTTGCTTAAGGATATTAGAGGCATTGTCCTAATAAGATGAAGGCCACTTTTTCTGATTGATACCCCCTCTTTTGACTACTTGATTAACTAGGGAGTTAATAAATACCTCAGCTTTGATCTGTCACTTCTTATATTCCATATTTCACTATTCCCCTACTTCCCTGCATCCCCTCCAGTTGAAGCGTGCCTCCCCTGTTCACTGCTCAGCCTCCCATTCCTTACCATTTCTGGCGTTCTCTGTGTGTAAGAAAGAGATTGTGTGAGAACACTTTCTCCAGAAAAGAAGCCAGAGAAGGAAGGACAAATAGTTTACTAGCCAACAAGGAGGTTCCAGACACCATAGATGTAAGATCTGCCAAACCTCATAAGATCACTGGTTCTATTTATTTCCCATTCTGTATTGTGTATTATTTCAATCTCTCCAAGTGAAATAGTAATAAAATTGAAAAACATCCATGGAAACACTTCTAATTAACACAAGGTCAGAAAATGACATTAGAGATCTCCACAGACCATAAAGAAGAAATACATCCAACACCTCCCTATGCCACCATTCTCCTCAAAATCAGCCTCAGCAAACAAGCAGACTGAAACTTGTCTTAAAGGTCAGCAAACTTTGTCTGCTTTTTCCCAAAGGCATGGAATAAAGTATCACTATTTAGTACCCATTGCCAAGACCACACCAATGGTAAAGCTACATGTACAAATCTACAGATTTTTAGCTCAGCCTAGATAATTTCAGTCCAGGCTTAAACTACGACAAGCATAAAGCCACAAAATGCTCAGGATGCAAAGCTACAGAGGTCTATGGAGAGCAAATTCAGTACCCTTCAGATGCACCAGAAACACTAAAGAAGTTAGGCCCATAACTGAAAAAGCGATGCACTTAGGGTCACTGCATAAGCATTATGCCATTAAATGGCTTAACCTCACTATGACTTCAGCACAGGCTCCTGCACAGTTCTCTGTGGCACCAGTAGTAAGGGAGATAATGACTGCAGCAAGGGCACAAAACACAGCAAGTAAAATCAAAACAAAGATGCTTGTAAACAGCTATTTTACAAACATCTGGCACAAGGGCGCCATTTCTTGTTCAAGTGTCCAACACAAAATAGATACAATACCGTGGTACCTGGAGTTCAGCCATCCAAGCTCCTTTTGAAGGCAAATTGGAACATTGTCTAGTGTTCTTCTGAGCCTTTCTGTCTTCTTCCAGCAAAGTCTCATCAACCAAACCGACCAAAAAGATCCCACTCACACTCACATGGAGGTCTTATCCTCCAGACCAACAGCCCTTGTCTAAGGTAAGCAATTACCTCAACCTACCCTGTAGCTGAAGGGAGCAGAATGGAGGTGTTAATAGGTGTCTGAGACAGCAACTGAATCCTGATTATTACAACTGTCACAGCTTCCTTGTTCCCAAACCTGGGCTGAAACAGATGAAGAAAATTAGAGGTCTTCAGATCTGCTTCTGCACAGGCAACTTAGCAACCACTTTCCCCTGCAAGGAAGCCTTCTGGCAGGCAGACATAAAAGGAAAGCTCATAGAATCATAGAATAGTTAGGGTTGGAAAGGACCTTAAGGTCATCTATCCCTAGTCTGTCTTTTGTTAGAAACATAGAAACCCTTCCTGTTACCTTTGACATCCCTGGCCAGACTCAATTCGAACTGAGCCTTAGCCTTCCTGGACAATGTCCCTGTATTCTTCCCAGGCTGCCTGCCCTAGCTTCCACCTTCTATAAGCTTCTTTTTTTCTTCTGAGTTTGCTCAGCAGTTCCTTGTTCATCGGTGGAAACCTCCTGCCCCTCCTGCTGCACTTCCTTCCAGTCAAGACACAACATTCCTGAGCTTGGAGCAGGTGATCCTTGACTATCAATCAGCAGTCTTGGCTCCCCCTGCTATTTAGGGCTTTATCCCAGGGAACCTTACTAAGCATGTTCCTGAAGAGGCCAAAGTCTGCTCTCTTGAAGTCGAGGGCTGTGAACTTGCTGCATGCCTGTCTCACTGTCCTGAGGGTCTCAAACTCCACTATCTCATGATTGCTACGGCCAAGGCTGCCTTGTAGCATCACATTTCCAGCCACCTCCCCCCTCATGGTGAGCATGAGCTCAAGCATGGCACCTCCTCGTCGGCTCCTCTACTACATGCAAGAGGAAGTTTTCTTCCACACAATTAAGGAACCTCCTGGATTACTTGTGCAGAGCCATACCATCTCTCCCGCAGATATCAGGGTGGTTGAAGCCCCCCAGGAGGACAAGGGCCTGCGAGCGTGAGGCTGCTCCTATCATCTACTTTGAAAGACAGATGTTTGCAGTACGTCTAAGAGCTGCTCACAGAAGGTTGGCAACCTCTTGTGTCCTTCTCTTTCTACAGAGGTCAGGGTGATGCCAGAAAACCCTTGAAGCCAGTTTCAGTTTCCAGTGCTGTCAGTATTATGCTGCAGGTAGACAGTTGACTTGCCACGTTGCAGTATTTGGTTCACTTGTGCTGCAAAGTGCTGCAGAAACGGATGACCAATAAAAACAAAATTCTGAGCAGAAATAATCTTGGCTTAGTCTCCTTACCAAAATAAAAATTTGTGATCAAGGATGCAGTCAATCTGCTTTCAACATAGATCTCATGAGAGCTATTTATTTTAACCCTTCCCCTCCTCCCAGTCCCTTCTCCCTTTTCTTGGCTATCTTCATATTCTGGCTTTGCTGAGCTTTGCACCACTATCCTGTGCAGCACTGTCTGGAGGACAATGTTGGGCATGCAAACCTCACATGAAGAACCAGGCAAGGACTGCTGTCCCAGTCCACCAGAGATCTGAGATGGCGCTTGGGCCCCAGAAAGAGGGTTTGCATCAGGAACTGCAGTACCAATTTCACAGCATCAGTATAACTCAGAATAGTCAGGCTTGCAGCGACAGCACGGCTTCAGCTTCTGGAGTAAGGAAGTGCAAGAGGGTGCAGGGCAGCAAGGAAAAGATACAAGCTTTTCTTGACACTACAGAGGATGGTGTCTGGGTGGCCTGTGAGAGAGGCCTTTCAAGAACAGAACCCCTCTTTTTTGCTTTGATCTTTAGAAACCATCTTGCTAAGTTGTGATGCTGTCTAAATATTTATCACTCTTACACCTCATTAATTTTTATGGTTCTCCTGCCACAAACCTCTGGCCAGGCTCACCATATTCACCGTAACTCATCACAAACCCTCAATAAGAAAAGAGAGCGCAGCTTCACATTTGTCCAGGAGCTCGACCTTAAACTTGTATCCATCCCTGGCTATTTCCTCAGAAATTAAGGTTCGGTTATTCGCTCAGCATCTGCACAACTTTCCATTTATCACTGCAGAATGGTCTGGCATAGAGAGAGATGGTAATTTCCTCTGAACGAGGTACACTGGCTAAGAGTATGTTCTTTTTTTAATACCAGAATCATCTGGTTTGTGTTTCTAGCTTACTGAAAAACACAGAAATATCCATTTGAATATAAACGAGAGGAGGTCCCTGACACTGCTTCTTTTGCTGAAAATTTCAAAATAGTATTCAAAAATTTGAGAACAAAAAAACCTAAAATCAATTTGTACATTATTTGTAGCAATAAAAGACTTTAAAGCATCTCTTTTCAAACTTCTCAGCCTTCCCACAAAAAATTGGAGCGTCTCAAAGAAAACAAGCACCTTATATGAAAAATGCATTTTAACTGAAATACTGATTTTTCACCAAAAAACCTTTCACAGGATTTTCTGCAATTTAACTTAATATGAGCTGGTTTTGCGCAATCAATCACATATGTCTGTATATGTAGGCCTCTTTCCCAATGTATTTCCCTAAGTATCTTCAGATTAGGTATCACTCAGACAAGCCGCTGTAAGCATGATATACAGATGAGTCTTAACCAGTGTTTCTTCCAGGATAACGGTCACACTTTCATAATACAAATACCTTTATCGTATCCCTTTTGGTGTGTTTCTCTAAATGAAATTATACAAAGAGCTTGCCTTCAGGGCACACCTATAGAAGCCAGGCCAATTGACAAGTCCTCAGCTTGAAGTCTCCTGCTGACCTTCCATCATCACTTTAGAAAACCTCCACTGCCTGTCACTTCAGCTCTGCACAGCTGTAATTATCTTGGAGATGGCAACTGTGGTGGAACACAGCACTCAGCACAAGGGCAGAAAGGTAGCATACAACTAGCAAGGAGGCTTGAGACACAGGTTTCATCTTCACCTTGCATTCTTATCTATCTGCACCAATCCTGGCCACATTGCAAGCCAAATCAAACCACAACCCCAGCTCCATAACATCTTTCTCCTGCTGTTGGGCTCTACAGAAAGCTTCAATAGTCCCCACGGATCCTTCTCCTGGGTGCCTTCACCCTGATGCTAGAACTGACATCTAACGTCCACAAACTGTACTTTTGCCCACTGCTCCCCAGTTCTTCCCTCCATGGTTATCACTGTGCGCCTTCACATGTGCCACTTAGGCTCTGGGGGCTTCTCCTAAACAATGTTCTGATCTCCACATAGGTCCTCCTACTTGGACCTTAAGCCTCTTCTTAAGGCACCCATGCAGTTCTCTCTCTGCAGGAGCAGACTCAAGAGAATTTTCTCACTTCTTGGGGTGAAGGTCAGCGCTTCAGCTGGCCACGTGCTGTCTGGAGGAGCAGCCTACACAGGACCTCTGGTCTGCAGTGCCAACACAGCGACAGCACTTCTGAAGCAGAGGGATCTTGCTGGAATCCAGGCTTGTCCCCACTTGAGCTTGTTGAGGTTGGTCTTTGCAGGCTCTCTCTCTTCCAGAGGCAGCAAAGGTAGTTTTGAGCAGGGGTATGACATTTAATCCCTCTGAATTGCTTCCTGGAGCAGTCAGTCACGCCACTGGGCACAGGTCTAACCTCATAAAATTTAGCTCCCTTTTTCCCCCAGTGGTCCCAAGCTCTGAGCCTGCTCAGCAGGATGGGGGCCAAGCAGCATCCCTGCTGCCAGTGAGGCTTCATGCTAAGCTCCCCCTGTTGTATGAGTTTGTGCTCAGAGATCCTGTCTTCCTCAGCTTTCCTCATCCTGTACATCCTGTTCCTCCTCCCATAGCCAATGCACAATAAAGGCAAATGCTCCCCCTTTCTGGAGCAGGACATGAAAACATCTGATCCTTCACTCACATTTCCTTAATTTCAGATCCTAGCTGAAATCAGGGGGAACTTTTTTTCTCCCTTATCTACACCTCTCACTGCCCTCTGTCAGAATTATTCATCACTCTGAAGCTTTACCAGATACAGTGTAGGAAAGACACAGCAGAAGAAACTAAATAGTATTGTTAGGTATCTATAATTACCCCAAGTCATTTTTTCCACAGTGTAGCAATTTCCAGTTGCTCACAGCACTCTCTTTGGAAGCCAGATGTTGACCATGTCAGCTGTGTGCTAAGAATGCATTTTCATGAGTTGCGTTTCTTGATGTTTGCAAGGCGATGGTGATGGCAGAGGGGGACGCTCCTGAAAAATTCCACTTTTGCAGGCGCAGAGTGGGCAGTGCAGAGACTCCCTGGGCTCCTCAGGGCACAGGGGGATTCTCAGTCCTTTCCCTCTGTCACAGCCCAAACTAGGTGCCCTCCCCTCAAGCAGAAGGCAAGGGAAATCTCTACCATGCTTCTGCTCATAGGACAGGCAGGGTTGCTCAGAGGAGAGCGTATCTGAGAGAGGGAGGATTTCCCTCGGGGGTGCTGTGCTGCTTGCCCTCCAGAGCAACACACAGACAGACATGGAACACCTAAAAAAAAAAATTTGGTGGATGTCTTTCCAGTCAGCTCCTTTCCACTTCCCTCCCTTTTGGCCTGGCCTGTCCCACAGTCACAGCAACCAGGCCCCCAGCATGTTTGTCACACAACTGTTTCACATCTTCTGTAAGAACCCAATGGTCTCCATTCAGAATGCACTTTTGCACTACCTCCTGCCTCCCCATTACTATTTAATTAACCTCAGTTGGACTATCATAAAAAAGTCCTTTCTTTCCTTATTGATTATTCCCTTCAAACACAGAAAATTATCATACTCCCTATCTGGCAAAAATATATATTTGGGAAAAAAATCTATCCTCAGCAGCCAGGCAAATGTCCAGTAAGACACTCACTACTACCAGAAACCAGGTTTTAACTAAAGTTTAAGCAACATTGCACAGTAAACCCTGGGAAGACTTCAGTGTTTATTTGAGACTGGGGACTTCTTAATGGAGAAAGTCCTTAGTGCAGATTTTACAAGACTGTACTCTTTTAATCTTTATTTGTAAGACAGTGTCTCCATTAGTCCCAGGCTGGAGCAAGGTGTCTGAGCAATGAGCAGGAAAATGTATACACACACAGGCCTTATTCTTGGAGTAAATACGGAAGACAGAGCACAGATGAGAACAACTGTTCAAATACAGACACGCACATCTGTCTATGGGTCTGTTCCTCAGCCATCCCAAAATCTGAGACCTCAAATAGCAGCCCTCTTTAAAAGAAAAGGGACGAGGCGTGAAGCTGTTGGAAACTACAGATGTAGGCTGATCTATACACTGGAGAAGCTCAGGGAAAGCAGCTGTCCACAGGTATCCCCAGTCAGAGGCAGAAAAGCTACAGAAACGAGATGCTGCCATAATCCCAGCAGTCTTTACAGGGCAAACATGATTAAATGCTGTGATACAAAGAACTCTGGCCTTAGTGAAAATGAGCACACATCTAAGAAGGAAAGCAAATAGCTCCCACTTCTAAAAAAGAACAAAAGTAAAACACTGGCCTGAAAGAAAGGACCCTAACAATCCTGAGTTCTTTAAACACCCGGATGATGCTTGGAGCAAAGAGTTAAACTCAGCATGCAGGAGGTGATCTGAGGCAGCAGACTGCACAAAGGACTCTTTCTATTATTCCCAGATCTCCCAGCCTGGGAGGTGAGACTGTCATATGACACTGCTTAGACTGCAAAACCTGCAGCACACCTCTGCTGTCCAGTGCTGCACTCAGTTTATATTGGTTGATTTACCAGCAAACACTATTTCTTCTCAAAACCCACAGGATTACACAATACTGGGGTGGATCTACTAGGAGAACAAAAGGATCTGCATCATCTATTAACATTAACATTACAGTGTGCACCCCATGTTACGTGGTGGGTGGCAAGCTGCCCTGCTGCACAGTTCCCTCAGTCTTGGAGGGGCCAGCCGTGCATGCTCCAACACTGACCAAAATGGTGTTCCAGTTACTATGCACAAAAACGATTTTTCAAAGCAAGGCCTAAACAATAAGGGGGGAAAATGAAATAATTAAAGGCATTGCTTCAATCTAAACACAGGTTTGGTTGCTTTTCTGAATTTTCCACGAATCAAACTTTTCAATTCAACACACACCCAAAAATTGTGCTCTTTATCAGACATGACTAATAAAAGTGATGGAAATTTGGATCCAAACAAACATCTGCAAAAGCACTTTGAGTACTCAGTGGCAGAGGAGTTTCAATGATTAAATAAATAAATAAATATCCCAGTCCCAAGGGCTAGACCTACTCTCTCCTGAAAGGTAGCTGAGACCACAGTTTAAACCTCCATTCTGACTCAGGCAGAAGGGATTTGAATGCAGTTTTCCCATTGCCTAGGAGTCTGTCTTCACCGTCTGGCTAATGAGGCTCTGGGATCTGGGGGAAGATGTTGCCATTTCCTTCCCCACTTCGCCTCTATGAACAGCATCTAAAGACTTTTCTGAGGCTACATGAAAACACCGAAATGCCAGTTTTCATTTACAGCAATAAAACTTCCAAAATAAATTATCCATATCTAACCAAAATTAATGAATATTTTCATTGATCCTGAACTATGTTTGTCACAGACTTGTTTGTTCCTCCCACCATATTTCTGAGGCTCAGGCATTTTCATCTGTTAAGGGAAGGGCACAGGCCTTATAACTCCTGGCATTTAATGATCTTCGTAATTTTCCCCCAAAACAGGCTTTGGGGGCAAAACTGGCAAGAGTCCAGTTAAAAATTCCTCTCTTCCTTCCATTTGAGACTCCTCTTTCTTACCCTACATGGCTGTGCAGCCCTGTTTTGCATCATTAAGCAGCCTAACCCCATTCCACCACACAAGCGGCTGAACATCACTCAGAGTGAAATGTTGCCTGTATGTTAATTCTGCAAAGTGCTTAGGATCCTTCTTGAAGAAAGAAACAATAGAAATGTAAGTCATTATCATGTACAGGAACCGAGGAAATAAACCTAAGGGAAACAAGCACCAGAAACTGTCACACAAAATGCAGACCGAGTCAAAAGCTTAAACGGGAACAAGAAAAAGGCTGTCAAACAATCTTCCAGGCTTTGGCATAGTGAGAGACGCTGCAGAATGCAGCTAGCCCGGCAGAAGGAAATTAAATAAGCCTGGCAAACTGCTGACTCAGCAGAAGACAACACAACCCCCAGCACAATTTAGAAATAAACCCAGGTCAGTATATGCCAGAATCTTTCATAAGGAGGAAAGGCCAAAGAATAGTGACAGAAACTCAGATACCACTATGAAGCAACTAAAGAGAGAGTGCTGGGCTCTAACATTACCAAAGGCAGTCTGAAAAAATTACAGACTCGGGGAAAACACAGCTCAGGCAGAGGGAAAACTAATGAAGCTGAACATATTGTATGCTCAAATCAATGACACTAAACGCATGCCAGAGTTCATGAGCAGTGAGAGTAACTCCAGCACACAGTAGCTTCAGCAACAACCACAATTTTAACACTGAGATACCTTTGAAAAGCAACAGAGAAGTTAACACGTAACAGTGCAGGGAAAGCCACAGGGGAAAAGACTGTCCTAGCCTAGTAAAAAATACTGCCAAGATGCAGGTCAGTATCAGTCAACCATGCAATTCAGGATTCAAACCCAAAGCAGGGAGCGTGTGAGAACCCAGCACAAAAACACTGACCAGAACCAGCACCAGAGGAGAGAAACCAAGGCAAGGACACAACAGTCACGCTATTCCTTACGGGGAAAAAAAAATAAATCTGAGCAATTTCATATTAAGTAAAATTTATTTCAAATTCATTCAGAAGCAAATATGACCAGACTTCTACTCCAGGAAAAGCAAACTGTCAAAATCCTAGCAAAGAAACGGGGAAGAGGCAGAGAAAAAGAAAGAAACAAACAAACCAAATCAACAAACAAAAAACACCAAAAAAAAAGGCAAAAGAAAAAAAACCATAGGGTCCTGTGAATATGCAGTGAGGGCACAGCAGCAACTCCCTTCTCTCAAGCCTCACGGAAGGAAAACAGAGGCTCTGGCTCCAGTTAATAACATTCAGAAAACGTAAAACTAGAAAAAGCAAAGGATTCACAGGACGAGTGAAAACATCGTTGACATGAGACAGCCTCAAGCAAATGCAACTGAGCAGATGAAAACACACTCTCAGGCACCAGGGGCACACTCACTCACTGTGAGCCTCCTTCAGCAGAAGTTACGTTAGCATTTTCTCCAGACTCAGTTTGGTTGCCTGCTTCTTCTCTGTCTCCATCTCTTCACCAATTTCAGATCTTAAAGTTGCCAAAATTCCCATGCTTTCCTCATCTGTCTGGCCACAAAAGCAATGGGAAATGGGAAAAGCAATGGAACTGCCTCTTCCAATGGCACTGGGGAACCTGTGCAACTTCTCACTGCTACAGATTCCCTGAAGTGACTTCCAGTAAGTGGCTAGGGACAAAGCAGGAGAAAGCAAAGTTTGCTGTGCTGTGTATTCATCTGGCATTGTAGGACACACAACCTCCCCATTGTCACTCCTGAGTGAAGTACAGTGGAGCAACTACCTCTGGGCAGATAAAAAGTCAGTTCACTCCTAAATGGAGTTTGGGTAAAAAGTCAGTCTCAGGTTGAAAGAGGAGAAGAATTGTGGTTTGAATAGAGGGCAAGAGAGGGGCTTCTTAGAAGCATAGATCACTTAGACTTCTCACAATGACAGGCTTTGCTTAAAAATTGCAATGCACAAAATGAAAACTTTAGAAAAATTTCATTTTCACATGACATTTTCCTATCAAAACTAGTATACTTACATGACCTGATTTTTTTCCTTTTTTTTTTCTCAGGTCAGAAAAACATTTTGTATGGACTCAAAAAGAAATATAAATCTGTTTTCAGTCACAAAACTAAAAAAACCCAAAGCACACAGCACAGCTATGTTTCTTTCTTTCACCTTTAACCAAATCAGACCCTCCTTCCTGTTTTTTTCAGGATGCTGAGGATGTTGTGGACTGATCAGGCATGATAGGGTGGATCCTTGGAACTGTGTTGTGATAGAAATATTTAATTACTGTATCCATGATTTAAAGCTCATCTTCCCCCAGCAGCTCAACTATCATCTGAATTAAGATATGGATGTTTATCATTAACATGCTGGGATAACACATTACCACAACCAATTACATGTTCACAGTTACAGAATCATAGAATCATAGAATGGGTAGGGTTGGAAAGGACCTTAAGGTCATCTAGTTCCCACCCCATGCCACGTACAGGGACACCGCACACTAGACCATGTCACCCAAGGCTCTGTCCAACCTGGCCCTGAACAGTCAGCGATGACACATTTGCCACCTCCTTGGGCAACCTGTGCCAGTGCCTCACCACCCTCATGGTAAAGAACTTCTTCCTTATATCTAACCTGAACTTCCCAGTGAAGTTTGAACTCATCACCCCTTGTCCTATCACTACAGCCCCTGACGAAGGGTCCCTCTCTGGCATCCAAATGAAATAGAAGGACCACAGACACTGCAGCACCTGACATGCTACACAAACCTCAAAACCGATGAGAAGGAGGGCTTTCGACCAGAAGTGATATGGCTCTGGCACTAGCACACCAACCCTGCACTGAGAGCTGTTGCTGCATCACTAGACATAGCCTTACCACAGGATTTTTGGGCCCTCTGTAAAGTTAGGATTATCCCCTTGGATATTAAGAAGACTGAAAATTTTACAGCAGCACTGGGTATCTTTAAGTTGTTTCACCTTCTCAGCCACAGCTCTCCAAGCACACAAAAGCGCCTTTATTGCTTTTCCCCCATCTGCCCTTCACACTCCCAGTGAGGCCCCCATAAGCATGCACAAAGCCAGCTATAATCCTCTGATGCCTATCAAAGCCTTCACAAGAGTTAGGCAGTTGGTGTGTAAAGCCTGCTGCCTACCATGCTGACTAATGTTGTCTGATTGTTCTCTTGTACTCCCCCGTTAGTCCATCTGTACCCATCTGCTGCCTTTTGTCTTCTAATTAAAGTGTAACCACTTTGGGGTAGAAGCCACCTTTCTGGTTACTATTCACATGGCTCCCTTTAGACCAGAGTCCCAGGTCCACAAGTGAGTACTGGGAACAGCAATGATGATGCACAAGAGGTGACTGCAGCAAGAAGGAACAGTGACACCCATCTGTGTCATGCTGTGTGGCATGGGCAAGTCAGATGGAAGAAAGACCCAGACTACAACCCTCATCTAGAACTCAACCAAGGCAAAAGCAGTCTTCTCCCATGGCTGAAAGGTGTTATCACATTACACTGGGTACAGTCCTTAGGGTTGCCCTATCCAATGAGTCAGGTTGGCAACCCCATTTAAGGTCAGATGGTTCCTATCACCATCGTCAGCTACATCAGCACAAAAAAGGTAGGAGGCATTCTAACTGCAGTCTGAACTTAATAAAGATCTCTAGATTTTCCAATACCTGATTTGCATTAGAGGACAAGGTCTCTCCAAGAAGCTGTTATTGTTTCAATGTATGAATTCCCTTTGGTAGCCAAGGAGTAGGGCCTGGTGGAGAAGAGCCAGAATATTTTTCTGCAGGCTCATGAATCATGCAAATACACTCCAAAATTCAATCAAAGAAAGTCAGGAATCACTTCAGCAAAAGGCAAAGAAATCAAACAGCTTATACTGACATAATATACAGCGGTTAGGAGGAGACATCCAACTAGTGCCCTCTTTGGTCAAAGAGATGGACTAGCTCATTACTGCAGGATGCAGTAACCTAATCTGATGGTCTGATACTATCTGTCTGCAAAGATACTGTTCGATCAGCATGTCCCCAAGATTTACCTAGGAGGCTTTTTCACAGCGATTGTTCCATTTATCGCCTGATAAGGAAAGCTTTGTGTGGCACTTGCATCTGTCCTTCTCCTTAGGAGTCAGTGTAAGATTAACATGGCCAGAATTAGCCACAAATACATACAGTTACATGTTGGACAACTGTGAGAAGCCAGGCCAAATCCTGGCAGTCGGTGCAGCATAGGTGCACAATAAAGCCATCTGGTTGTCTGATTGAATCAGGGTCATCAAGAGACCTATCAGATGTGATCTAGATCAGGTATCTAAGGGACACTCACTTGTGAGTGGGGTATCCATAAAATATGTATTCTTTGATGCATGACTGCTGTCTAATGAGAAACAAGAGATTCAGCAAATTACAGTCTCTTAGAGAAGTGTCCAGAAAGAACACTTTACAAACAAGGGGAGAAATGCACGTACAGACTCCCATTCTAATTTCAGCCATATGTACTTAAATCCAGAACAGTCCATCTGCCCTAAGTGAAGCTATATCCTTCTAAAAACTGGTTCTATGGGAACAGAATCAGTCACTAATTCTGAGTAGGTTTAAACAAACTCCTATGCCATTTCTCCTCAGGGACAATGAGTCATAAATCCCCATGTACACAGGGAAATTAGCAAAACAAGACTGATTGGCAAAAACAATCCAATCTTGTCTCACTGTAAAAGGAGTCGGCGGGATAAAAAAACATTTCCTCTCTGAAGCCCCTAAACATGCTGGCAAGATACCAGAACTCCACATGGAGAACAGAACCTGACCAAAGGCAGTAACTTCTGCCCCAGAGAGGCAAGCATACCTGTGCATGCATGTGTAAGTGATCAGAAAGGCTTGCTCAGATGGGCACCAGACAACGCAAGAAGGAAAATGTCTCAAACAATCTAGCAATCGTTTAAAGGCAGGGGAAGGCCTTCAAAAAAGGTGCTTGGATTTGTACAGCTGTAGATTTTACCTCAATGCCCTACATTCTTGTTCTTCTCTTATTTTTAAAAAGCCTCCTTCAGAAAATTAAATTTAAAAAAATGAAAACCTTCCACCTGCTAGGCAATATAACAGGTATATGCTTCACATTGGTTCTTCATGGAGTGGCCACTACCACAAAGAGTGTGATCAGCTTTCCAGATTTTTTTCCTTCCTTTCCTTTCATTTCAGCCGCTGGGACATTGAAGCCCGCAAAGAATGCAGTGAATATTTCTTTTAATGCATAGAAACACTTGAGACCAGGTTTGAAAGCTGTGTCATCATCAAAAGCTACAGCCTCTTCAGTGTCTCTGTGGCATTCATCAGCCTTCCAAAGCTGCAGTCGGCGGGAGGTGACAAGTCCCTCCATAAGGACTTTTGTTTGCAGCCATCCACAATAGCCTTCATGCGCCAACTGCCTGCTCATACAAAACGTACAAGGTAGAAGCTTGCAGAAATTATGTCCTCACTGGGCCAGGCTTGAAGTTTTTGCTGATCAGCTTGCCCATAACCCAGTTTTTCTTTTCTATCAAGTAAGTGGTCTCTTGTGAAACACTTCAGGTTCACTTTGTTCATCTAATCACAGAAATGTAGGCTGGCAGAGAACCACGAGAGATCACTTACTGCATCCACCAGCTCTGAGGCAGGACAAGATAGATTTAGACCCCGTGCTGTTGGATATTTTTCTACGTATCCTCCAGCAAATGAGCTTCACCAGCAAATGAGCCTCACCATGTATCGCCATGCTAGCAGTTAGACATCTCCATACATATCTAATAAATCTTTCTGCTTAAAAATTTAGCAAGATGTCATCTTCTTTCTGCTTACTGTGGACATGAAAAGCAACTGACCATAATGTCCTTTTTTCAACAGTGATTTAGGTGTCCAAAGATTTACCTTGTTCCCCTTCCTCTCATCCTTTTTTTTTTTTTTTTCCCTAAGCAAACCTTATTTTCCATTTTTATTTTCTAAACTCTTCTTTCCTTTCTCTAGCTCCCTCTCACATCCTGAGGGAACACTTCTGAAGAGTGGATGGGCATAACACAGTTCTGTCCCGAGCAGGGGACAGGGTCACACAAGTTGCAAACACACCTTTCATGAACTGTGATTGAGGCTGAACGTATCACTTGAAGTACCATGTGAAAGAGAGCCATGGGACCACTTTTCACCCTGTTGCAGCATTAGGAAGTACTGGAAGTGTACAGTCACCAAGGCAACTGACAGCATGTCACAGCAAATGGCCCCATTCTCAGGCAACACTAACGTGGGCAATGGTGTAGGGGAGGACCAGGCTAAGAGCAGCCTGTCGGTGAATTTGTAATCATGGCCACACTGATGGCTAAAGGAAGCAGAACAGATGCTGCTAATTGATTTTCAAGAGTTCAGAAGTCAAAAGCTCATAATTATAGGAGCAGCAGCAGGCAAACATTTCATCTGCTGGTGGGGGCAAGAGTTGATAGGGGCAGAGGATTAGCACATGCAGCAGGCAGAATGAATCTTTCAGCATAAGTTTTCCATCTGTCCTCCTCTAAAGTAGGCTTGTAGTGACACCCTGACCAAACCCATCACCTGGGGCTTTGCTTGTCCAGCCAGGAGCAGGAGTTACTGGAGCTTGCATGGTAAAAGATGCCCCAGGGAGACTGCAAATCAAAGGGCTCTGTGGGGTGGCACAAGAGGTTGCTGTCATGAGCCACATGTAAAGGTGCTCTGAATCCCCAGTGACACACCTGAGGGAAGAGGCAGAGAAACATCAGTAAAACTGAGAGGCTGAGAGCGACCTAGTGATAGAAGTGATGCAAAATTCACTAGAAATTAGAGAAAGAATTCCAAAGAGGGCGTCAGACATAGCAGCATTTGCATCATCCCTAGGTTTGCTGGGGGAAAGTGAGGCAGCAAATAGGAGTATCTGGGAGCTAATGGGACAGGTCCACTGTGCCTTGTCTCAGTAGAGAAGGTGGATGTGAACAAGAGCTGGACAGCAGCATTTGCCATCTCTCACAAAGGGATCATAAAGACATAAATAAGTCTTCATCACATGTGGGATTATAGGAGAACAGAGGAGTAAGACAGCTAGTAAAGAATAAGCCTGGGTAAAACCGTTTCCCATACAAAACATCACACCCCACAGACATAAAACCTAGTGCAGTACTGAGCTTCTGACTCACCTTGCAAGATCTCTGGCCTCAGCTCATCACTCTATTGAGGCACAGCCCTTCATAGGACATAAGGGTGGACTTCCTTTACCACCTCCACCTGCATATCTGCCTCTCTTTGACAAATACAAGGTGGGCACCTAAGCACCCTAAATACACCTAGGCTATGTGGCCAGTGAAGCAAAGGGCTCTGCTAAATAGCTGATTAAAAGGGAGTGAGGGAAGGCATGCAGCCTTTTGCCCCTAAGGAGCAGAGAACAGAAAAGTGAATGAGATACAGCACAGTTGCTTATCACAAGAGGAATCATTACTCGTGGCTAAAAGAGCAGAAGAGCTCAGGTTACTGCCCTGTTCCAGAAAGTGGTTGCTCTACATGTTCTTTCATGATTGTTAGCCTGGAGAGGCTGCAGTCTGTCTGAAGGATGCAGGAGGAGATTTATGATCATCAGAGTCTGGGGACAGCTGTAGCTCTTCTGGAAAATGAATTCCTGTTATGAAATAACTGTTGAGGTTTTGAGGATATTTATGCCCAAACTGGGACAAGAAAATCAAAATCTAAAAAAAAATCACAGATTTGAAATCCTGAAACCATTCAGTCACTGCATCTTTGCTGCTCAGAAAATGGAAGGCATCACACCTGTTTTAAAGCATTTCTTTGTATGTATATACACCATGAGACATACTTTGCACAATGTATTTTGCTATCTTTCAAGAATCAACTGCTCTAACCTGTACAGAGCAGCAAATTGTTATGAAATCCAGAGGAGACTAATAAAAATTATCAGAAGACTAGAAAACATGACCTACCAGGAGAGACTGAACAAGTTCTTGTTTCATCTACAGCAGAAATGACTGGGAGACAACACGGCAGAAGCCTTCAAACATACATCGGGAAGATAAAAAGAGGAAGAGTATCAGGAATTCTCTATGTCCACTAAAGAGATGCCAAGTAGTAATGGGCTTAAACTGCAATCAGGGAAATCTAAGATAGAAGTAGAAAAACTTTGCAGGAGAAAGAAGCCATGGAAGTGATCGCCTCAGGATTTGATGGAGCTCTTAGCATCGAAAGGCTCTCAGAACAGGTGAGACAAACATCTGTCAGGAATAATTTCAGTCTAGTTGATCCCTCCTTTGGACACAGGGAGGGACTAAATGACCTCTTGATGTTCCTTCCAGGCACAGCATCTGATTATGGATTAAAGTGTGCAGTGATGTAGTTAAAGACTGAGCTATAGTGAACACACACAGGTGGACTGAATCAGTGTTTCCTGAGCAGCCTTTCATCTCCCATCTCCTACTGAGTGTTTGACTTAGGAACTCTCCTGTGCTTTGTATGGTTTCTTCTGCATATTGACTAGAAGTTGCCAGGACAAAGCACCTTGCTAATTCAGCAAAAATTAGTGAGAGTTTGGATGATTTTACACTGCAAAGCAATGCACTTACAAAGGTATTGGGAATGTGCCCTAATACTATATGAATAATTTCTAGCTTGTACTGTGGCATTGCCTGGGAGCAGCTGTTAAGGGCCAGGACATTGGCCTTTAACATCACTTCAGACTAAGGGCCTCACTCTCTGCAAACACAGAACAAAATGATGATCTTTGCCACACAGCCCTGTTTCACACTTACATTTTAGTATTTGCATTTCTGCTGAATGGAGAAAATTAAAAAAAAAAAAAAAAAAAAGAGTATGAGGTGCCGAGTTTAAAAGGTATTTGGCTGTGATTAGAGCATGTTGGAGATGACTTCTGTGTTTTCCACAACTTGCCAGTGTAAAATTCAAACAGCTCAGAGTTTGATTATAATAATCTGATCTTCCGACTCAAGGTAAAACATTTGTGTTCAGGAAGCACTATGGGATTTTCATACCACTAATACTTTTGTTCACCATAGCCTCATTTCAATCCAGCTTCTGTGCAATGAAGAGCTGTTCTGGTTTAATGGATGCCAAGCAGTCCCCACAGACAGCAAGGCTGAGGCAGGTTCCAGGTCTAGCCCCAACACTCCAGCTCGCCAGCATCCTTTCCGCTAATTGTCTGATTCATCTAAGAGACCACGGATACACTATCAGAGATTGAACAACTGCTTTTACCACTCATGGAAACTCTTGAGCCCTCACTGACACTGTGACAATGTAATGCATGTGACAAGCAGGGTAAAAACAGGACTGCATTTATCTTTGCCTCCCCAGAGACTGCAAAACATTCCAGCAACAAATGCCCCACAATCATCCCTGCTAATAATCCCTAGCAGGATTCATGCTGCTGCTGCCTCATTTTCCTGCTCAGGATAATGGAATTTTCCTCTGAGAGAACAAATTTGGTGACGGCTAGAAACAAATCCTCCTAGACTTTGCTTGGTGAGCTTCAGTGAAGTTGCATGACAGACAGAGCCTGACATGAGGTCTCCACAGCGTGAGCCTTGCCTGCCCACCCTCTCTGCAATATCCCACCAGTCTGCCTCCAAACATGTCCAAGAGTTGTCCACATGTGCTGATGCCACACCATAGGTTTCCTCACACTCCTGTCCCACTGAGATGTCTGCTGACTCTCCTAGATCATACACTCTCATCTGGTCTGCACAGCAGCAAGACCATGAGGTAGACAGTTCTTCCTGGAAACCAGGAAGAAGCTGGGACCTTTCATCCTCTCCCCACTCCTGCAACTACTGGGAGACCTTAGCGCATACCAGGCACTAAAGCAATTGCTTTTCTGCCTCCTTCAGAAATTGTTCCAGCTCTTTTCTGAGTGCAACTCTCCTGAGAGCTCTTTATTTCATTCTCATTTCCCCATTAATTTCTTCTTGGCTTTTGCCATGCAGGCCACTTACAAGTCCATGCACAGAACAAGCAGTCAAGCAGAGGTTTGCTGTGGCTGCTGGGGCAAAGAGGCATTTTTCTAAGCCATACACATGATCACATTCAGACCAAGCTCTTCATAGGTATTGAGAGAATTGAGAATTCTGCTGAATTCTCCTTACTTTCACTCTGACTTCTCACCCCAATCACTTTTTTTATATCTTATTTTCTTAGCCCTCAAACTACCCCCTCTACTTCAATTCGAACCCTTTGGGAGTGCTTGTTCTGAGCCTGGACCACTGACATTTATGTGGGAAGTGAAATGAACCGAAGCATTACATTAACACAAAAATCCACACCATTTCTATAATGGTGCTTTGGGTTACATGCAAATTATTCAAAAATATGCAAATTTGCATCTTTGAACAACTAAATATGATCTCACATACACATCCTACTTAATGCACTATCCTATTGCAAATGACACTCGCCAGATATATCAAGCAATGAAGTTAACTCTGGCATATATTACGAAGTGTATCTGTAGCTCAGACACAGTCGTTTAGCACACAGAACTTCACTGCCCTGAAGCCACACAGAGAAATATTCTCTGTTTCTGCCATTGAAACCCATGGCAGAGAGGAGGTCTCTTCTCTGAAAGGCAGGAAAACTTAAGTTCAGAGGCTACAGAAAGGAAGCTGATGAATTTTTTATGCATGCTAATGGAAGAATGTAATGGCATCCTGCATGGAGAAGACAGCAGCCTGGGTATTAGAGATACCAGTGGTCCAGGATGCAAGGAGCTTGCCAGGACTTGATAAGAGGTACAGAAAGGTGGGGGGCATTATTTGCCTGGCTCCTTCCTCCTTCCTCCCCCCGACACAGTTTGAGAATTACCAAACATGTCCTACCCTCTCCCACTTCCTCTCCTTGGTCAGAAGGATGATCACCAGCTTGGGATGCATCTGGTATCCATCCTCACTGAATGACAAATTCCTGCCTTCAAAGGTGACATTGATCAGGTACCTGTAGGAGAAAGGAAAGAGCAAGAAGAACATTAATGCTTGGAAACTGAACTCAGAAGGAGAGTCTGCCTCCCCCGTGCATTTTACACCAGGAATGTAGGAGCACAGTGCAAAAAATGGAAAATCTAAGAGGAAGGGAGTGGGAGAAATAAGACAATTACTGCAGGAATTGGAACAATCAGACAAGGCAATTGCCCCAGTTCTGTGACTGGGATAGGGAAGCCATGTCCTACACTGGCTGCCACTGAATTCCTGAAAGCACAACTAAGAGTCACACATGCACATGAGGGCAGATGGATCCATAGAAATTAGCCATGTAAACACACTCCACAGCCTATTCTTTGATTACTCTCCAATGGGGATTTCATGTGTCAGTTGAGGACAGCAATGGCCTACAGGTGAAGCAGTGGAGACAGCCTACCCCAGCCCAAATATCAAGGCAATGATAAGAAAAGCTGTGGAGTGCTGGAGAAGGAGCAGCACATTGGTGAGAGTTCTATCCCTCTCAGATCCTCTGAAGCATCTTAGGAAAACGAACAGTGGATGTTGAGACAGCCCAGTGAAAGACCTTTTCCCTAGGGACAGAGCCATGCCTTACACCCAGCAAGATCAAACTAAAGGGTGATCAGCCCTGCAAATCCCTGCAGCCAACATTAATGATTCTCTTTGTCTGGAAAAGCTCCATCACTTCCGTGCAAGGCACTCCCCTTTGGGGTATCGCATGTCAGCTGTACAAATGGACTATTAAACAGTCTGGGCTTCAGTCTTATTTGTCCTAAGGCCTCTTCACTCAGCTCTGGCAATAGAGAAGACCTTTAAGTGGGTAGATATTATGGCTACACTCATTTCAAAGCTTTGCTGCATCATGAGAGCATGTTAAAGTGGAGTTGCTGTAAATGAGAATCAGGTCTATTGTTTTCTTAACTGACAGACCATCCAGAATGACACTGTGGGGAAGAGGGGGAGGCAAATACACATTTCACAGTTCAATGGTTTATAGGACATCTCCGTGGCTCTCTAACAGGTTCCCTTGTTAATATATTTTACTTCAATTCACAATCCTGTTGTATGAAGTAGATTTTGCCTTTATACACCTTCTCTGGCACCAGTAGCATCACATCACGGTGAGAGGCAGAGATGATCAAGCTGCCTGCAGGGCTAGCCCCAGGACTCTGCCCTCCCCTGCTTTGCGCAGTTCTCCTATAAATTACACAATCAACATTTCCATTACAGACATGAGAGGTTCTTCTGCTCTATTACACTATGAAACCAGGAAACATTTAATGATATTCAGCTTCAGTTTGTCCCTTCTGAATTCAATATGAACCAATTTTAAGAAAAAAAAATCTGTTCTTTTGGTCAGTTCACACTTTCCCACTATCTGCACACAGAAAACACCCAGCTAATCTAAAGAAAGCACTCGTAGCAGGGAAGCTTCTTCAAACAGATAAAAAAGCAGGTCATGATTTTAGCTTCTTCCTTTTCCCAAACTTTTTTGTCCCAACTCCATTAATCAATCAAACTCATCTACTGATTCCTCATTACCAAGTATAATCATCAATTATGCTTATTTCTAAAGGAAATTCCGTACTTGGTCCATGTGACCTCCAAAGAATGTGCACAGCTTAAGAAGCACAGCCGTAATGGGGCCCAGCATGAAATGTTTGCAACAGGATCATTTTCAAAGCCAGACTATTGGCTGTTTTCCAAAAGCCAGATCCATTCAGCACCCAAACACCAAGAGAAACCCATTCCATGTCAAGGCCACACATTCTCTTTTTCTGGCATTTCTTTCCTGGCTGTTTGCATTGCTCTCGTATTGAGCAATGTCAGGCACAGACTATCGCCAGGCATGTGCAGCCTTTCAGACCTAGGTAAGGCTCTGATGGCAGGGAAAGACCTTCCGGTGGACCAAGACTACAACTATACCAACTTCATGGCTTCTCTCCACTGGCCATCAGAGTAAAGACAAATCAAAGCTCCAAGAAGATGAGGATTTCATTAGCCTGATGGGAGTTGCAGCTTTATATGTCACTAGTTAGAAAGCAGTGCCAATATCTAATTAAGCAAACGGCAATATTAAAGAGTTCTCAGCCCTCTTCCCCCTATCACTCAAGAATGATGGTACTATGGGAATCTCCTTTGCTCAGCCTGACAGGAAGAGTTCACAGAAATCAGCAACATATATGACACAAGCGGGTGTCATTTCTGTTCATTTTCCACCAGAAAGATTAGAACCACTAATAATAATCCAGAAGGGATCATCAGCGACTCTGGTTCTTGGAGCTTCGCTGAGATTTACACTTAAAGCAGCATTAAAATCCCTCACTTTGCACCTTAATGGCTGAAATGAGTCGCCAAATTTGGCACAATAACTCTTCAGAGGGTTTCTCTCAAACCCATTAGCGACAGGCTTACAAAAGTTTGCAGGAGGAGTGCAGAAGCAGCGCCTCCCCCCAGCTTTCACTGCACACCTGCTTGCTGGATCCAGTTACCTACAGAGAGATGCAGGGTGAGAGCAGCACACAGGCAGCTACAGGGATTGCTTGGGTATACTCATGCCTGGGACACCTGCATGAGAAAGCATCAGGGCTTGAAGGACTCCCTGGCAGGCCAAGTCAGCAGTGTGCTGCAAGGCAGCCACACTCGAGTGGCTCTGCCCTCCAGCACTACCGCAGCGAGAGTCATTCCCTCCGGCAGCAATGCTGCCCTGCCTCAGCAGCACTACTGTTGCCTGCACTGGCCAGGGGGGTGTGTTTCCTCCCTACAGACCACACACACATCTCAGTTCACAGCCAGGCGGCAGGGAGATTCTCGGTTGTGCCTGAACTGAGCCAGTAGCTGCAACAGGGGCACAATGAGAGAGCAGGAGGATGTGCATGCAGGTGAGATAACCCAACATCAAACTGTGCCTGCAAAGGGCTCATTCCATGATTTCCGGGATTTTTCAGACTCCAAGATGAAGATAGAAAGAGAAAGGGGACGTGATGCTGCAGACACAGGCAATTTAATTTGCTAGAAACACCTTTCAGCAACCAATTTTTCTTATGTGAGCATTTCTGTAGCTGCTCAATGCAAGCACGGAAGGGATGAGATGCAGTGGCCGCAGTGCCCAGACTGCCGGGTGGGAGCGAAACACACACGACACTGCGGAAACAGACTGACATTGTGAGCCCCTTGGTATGGACTAGCAGGCAGGAGCAACGAAGGAAGGGATTTGCCCATGGGCACAAAGCAAATTAGACTCTGGGGGACTCAACTCCCCACCCTGTGCTCTGACCATTAGGTAACATCACCGGCTCTAAATGTGAGGCTGTCAGCCCTGCATTCTAATGGAGAGCGTTTCAAAGGCTGGTTGGCATAGGAAATAGCACATTAAAAACCACATCAGATGGCCAATTTAGGACCAGCAGAGAGATGATGACCTTTTAAATGGTTTCATCTAGTGATGGGGGAAGCCTGGAGAGGCATATGTGCCAGGCAGACAGGGCTTGGGGGAAGACAAGGGGGGGTGTTAACCAAATTTTTCTCTGCCCCAGTGACAGCTCTGAAGGAGACGCATTTGAAATCAGCACTAACAACTTACTTCTGCGTTGCTGGAAATGCCTCCTCCTGACTGGGTGGGCAAATTTGGACATTGTCATCACAATTCCTGCCTCATACATGAGCGTGCGTGCACACAAACACACTCCCCTGTACCCTGTCAGTGCTTGTTACATGCCAATGAGACAAGCAGTCTGCCTGAAATCGCATGATTATCCTAACATCGACCACTTCCTCGAATAAGACAGGCCATATAAATATAACAGCCTCTCCACCGTCAACACTGGGGCGTCTTCTCAGCACTCCAGTACGCGAGGGAAAAACATGGTGTAGGTGAATGGAGAGGAAAGAAATGCGATAGGATACCTCTGCCAGGGAGGATTTGCAGTGTAAAAGGCAGGTGGAGGGCAATGCAGGATAAGGGGAAGGGGATGCAGACTGTCATCAGCTTTTTTGGAAACTCACTATAGCACAAAACACTGAAGCCAAACATAAGGACAGTGAATTGAAGGCAGCAAAAAGCCTTTACCACATAGAATCTGCATGGTGAAATAGCCTTTTTCTTTCCCCTAGAGACAGCATTGAAAGCCCACCAGCCAGAGGTACCAGGGACAGGCATAGCAGCCTGTCCGGACCCAACTGGTGCCCAGGAAAGAGCAAAGACAAGTGCATCACTGCTTTTCAACACAAGTGCCCACATCTCCAAACCACGTTCCTTCCCTGAGTGTCAGCAAGACCTACGCAACCTGGGCTGATGCAAACAGCCTTGGCAGAGTGCATCAGTCCTGCTCTGCAGCAGCTCCTGTCTGCCCCTCATGCCTGCTCCTGGACAAGGATGGACAGACAGAAAGGTGGGGGGACTCAAAGAGCCGGGAAAACGGAGTTTAGGACCAGTGTATTTACATACAAATGGAAATTCTGACCATCAAGTGGCAAATGATTGAAAAATGAAGACTTAACTAGCACTAACTATGCTGTTAATAGCTTCTGCCCTGGTCTGAGAGACTGAAATAGTGTAGGTTTTGGTGAGGGTTTTTTTGAGAAAACTGCAACTGATCCCTTCAGCTGGTGATTTAAACCTCCATTCTCCAACCCCATGGAAAACTTCAAATAATACAGATATTTTCTCTCCACACCATTGCTCGACATGTGAGAGACATGTGAAACATGGCTGTGTCAGAGATAGCCAATATGTGCACAACAGCCATCCAGACCCAGTTGTGAGTGCATGAAGTCTCTTGAGAGTCTCCTCAGGATATCAAACCCGATTGCTCACCCCCAGAAAGGTGAGAATGGGCTCAACCTGGACCTCTGAACAAAACTTTCCCCATGGATGATACTGACCCTAGCTGAGACTTTCAGAGGTTCCCCCATTGCTCGCTACCTTGCAGTGCCCCAGCCTCCTACACTGTCTCACACTGCTGTGGCGCCCGTGGCTTGGGAAGATGTGAAAGGCAGGCACATCTGGCTGTGTCTGTGTAACATCTGTCTAGTGTCAGGTACAATTTACAGAGGAAGGATTCCACACAAAGGGAACCAGTGCAACTGATTTTACATAACAAGGGGCATGGACTCTGTTCTTTCTGCTATTATGAAGAACAAAACCAAAACAAGATAGAAAAAAATAGAAGCAAACATTGAACATTGACTAGGAAAATTAAATCTTAGAGGAACAGTAGCTCACTCTTCTTCATTTGCTCTTTTGTCTCTCACTATCAGTATTACCAATGAATCTGAGGAGATGCAGCACAAAAAAAAGCAAGCAAATATAGAAAAGAGATCAGCCAAATTCCAGATTGTGGAGGCATCCTGCACCAGAAAATCTGTCTAGGCTACAGCCATTTTGTGCTACTGGGAACCAAACTGACCAGCAGGCTTAGAGAAATGCTCGGAGCTCAAGATTGTTTTCATTAACCAAAGAGGTTTGGAGAGCATCTAGGTTAGGAAATATCCCTCAAGCTACAAGATAACAGAGATGTAAGAGATTAATTTGGTTTATCCCTGCTGTCCACACCTTTTTAAAAGACAAGAGGGCAGATACTGGGTTAGAATAAATCAGTGATATTTAGCTGTCTTCCATGTAGTGATACTGTTTGGTCTGCTGAGATTTTGGCCCTTCAAGATGAATTTTCTTGGTGTTTGATCCCGACCTCTGAAATAACCATTTCTGCTGGAAGACAAATTTCTACTGATCTGTCCTTGCTGTTTCTCTATCATATTTGGAAAGGTTGTTTTCAAAACAATGTACATGTGTCCTGAGACTTCCAAGTGACAGCTCCCATACACAGTGAATGAATGTATCTCTTCCATCACTCCCTCTCCTAATCATAAAGAAAATGGTACTTTCTCTTTATTTCCTATTTCTTCTATTTATCTACCATGAATTTGTCATTTCAGAGAGACTCTGATCTAACAGTTCCTGGGGACTGAGGATATATCCATCCTTAGAGTACGTAGGGAACCACAGCTGCTTTCCTACACACATTGCTTGATCTTAATGAGACAGGACCATTCCTGAGAATGAGAAGTGAACCTCACTTTCCACAGTCTGCAGTCCCCAGCCTCTCTCCTGAAAATGTAAAAGGAAACTGAAGCACTGCAGCATAGGGTTTTGCAGCACAGACAGATGTCCATCAGGAAGTGGACAGAGAGAGGACTCACTGTACAGGGTCACCAAACTACCTCCCAGTGAGGAACATGGGGTCAGCTGCAACCTGGGGTAGAAAATACAGTACAGACAGACATATGTCCATCAGGAAGTGGACAGAGTGGACTCATTACACAGGGTCACTGAATTACCTTGCAGTGAGGAACATGGGGTCAGCTGCAACCTGTGACAGAAATTACAGTAATGAGACCTGGGTGAAAGGCTGCTCGTCTGGCTGCTTCAGTGAGCTTCAGAATTTCCACAATTACTTTTTCTTCTATGTAGCTAATACCATCTAAGATGTGATCTCTCATTTGCTTTTTGTCTTATGCAGTCATTGCCTTTGACAGAAAGGATGAAAGAGGTGCTGCCATTCAGGTCTAGTAGCATTTTACACTCCTTTTGCCAAGGTGCTGCTGAGAGTCCCCAGGCCAGAGTGTGAGAGCTAGGTCACTTGTAGATAACGCAGGTATACATTAGGATGAGGTGACCTGTTTATGAATAAAAAGGCAAGATAAATCTTCATTTTGCCCCACCTGCTATTTTGGTCACAGCAATATCTTGAAAACCCAACCAAAGCCATATTTCTCTCACATATACTCTGACTGACCTATTTTCACAAGTGCCAGAACCGGGAAAAAATACCTATCAAAGCCACTTTTTAAATGCGAAAGGGGGATAAGAACTTGGCAACAACATTTTCTCATCAGGCAGTCAACATTTTGTCCAAAAGAAAGAGAAGTAAGTTCTGAAAACTGTAATGGCATTAGACAGAAAATGAAGCTTCTGGCATGGTCTGGCCCCCACACAGTCTGGTCTGTCGCCACCCTGAAACAGTCCCACAAGCAACAACACCACCTAAACAGGGGAAGTATATCACTGGAGATTTAGTCTGAGTTTCATGAAGGAGAAACAGGAACACAAAATTCCCATGCTCCTAATCACTAGGGACAGCAAATAGGATTTCCATGTCAAGATATTCCATTTTTAATCCAAAATTCACAACTTTTCTTCAAAAAATCATCTTTTTTATTTTTTTTGCTGGGAAGATAACATAGTCATAAGTAACTTGAGAATATACCTCTACACATTCTGGCGTCACTGGAAATAAAACAGAAACAAGGAGGAGTGTTTTAAGAGCATATTCTGGTTAAAGCTGGAAATACCTATAAATTTCATAAAAAAGCAGTCTATTCTCAGAAAGCCTTTTTTATCCAAAAAGCTTTGATAAAAACAAATATACTTCTGAATTGACTCACCAAACCTTTAAGTAATAGAAAATAGCTAATAGAAGAATGGCTTTAAGGTCAAAATAGTTACAGTGACTGGATAAGATAAAAGCTAAATGTTCAGCCCAAAACTGGATCAAGTTGCAAAGCTTTACTGACTTAATAAACTCCTGCCAATTACTTTTTTAAAGTATTCTTTTTTATTGCTACGTCTTTCTATTCTTCCTTATTCATTAGGAACAAATTACATACCACTTTTCTCTAAAGCAAAACTAGTCTTCAAGGTATTTTTCCCATTTGAAAGAACTAAAAATCTGCTTACATGGGGCAGTAAAAGCACAGAAAATTACATTTGTCCGAAGAGCTGATGATGGGTCATAATTATATCTTGACATCCAGCTAACAGGTCACTGATGGAAGCCATACCACTAGGAAGAGGCAAATATTGAAAGGTTAAACAGTGCCCTTCGGATCTGGTTATCTGTTTCAGGGCATAGTCATACAAACACTGGTAAGCAAAGCAGTCACAGAACAGAAGTCAAATGAGGCTCTTCATAGTGGCTTTTCACGCAGGATGATGTTTTCTCAAGCTCTGACAATTTGCAGAGCCACAAAAATTATTCCAGTTGAACTACTGTCCCCATACAATGAATTTAATCCCACTGACAATGGCCTTACTTTTCTTAATAATTTTTGAAGGTCCTTCGAAGTCTCGTATGGACCCATGTGACTGTGCACCACAAGAACTGGCCAAGTAGGTGTGCATGTCAATAGCCCCTTTGGTCTTCTGAAGGTGACTGGTGCTGAGAGTTAACCATCAGGGCATCTCAGTATTTACCAGAACTTATTCCAGTTTCTGTCCGGGGAGTCAAGATCAGCAAACAGGTGAGCACATCAATTTTCCTCTAGAGCTTTCAGGACTTTTTTGCTTGTGGCAAACCACTCAAATCTGCCAGAAAGGTCCCTCTCACTACTGCCAGAAGCCAGACTAGGCTAAACTAGCTGGAGAGATTGAAATAAATACCTTTATTACATTCTCTGAAACAGCAAACTAACTTAACTTTTTTGACCCAGCGAGAAACCACAAGTGATTTGGGGGTTATTCAATGTTTATCAAGTTTTGAAAGCATTTCTGCATTTGTAAGGGCAGTGAATTCACAGTGCTTGCAGGAGCAGTGTCGTTGGCCACAAGGAGATTCAGTCCAAAAAGTGTGACTGGATTTTCCTGGGTCTGTAGTGGTTCAGCCAAGATGGCACCCTATCACTCTCTTCCCTACCACATCTCCAAGGGGGAATCTATTAAAACAAAACAAATAATCACTATGTCAGCAACTGGGGGCGGGGGGGGTCTGGAGGCTGCTCCTCCTTTGTCAGAGCAGCCGCTTGCTCTGCTGCTGCTCCCTCTTCCTTCTCCCTCTTTCTCTCCCTCCGTGGGTTGATGTTTCCATGGAAACGTATTCTTTAGAGCTGCTGAAATTACATTGAATTTAATGCATTAACCCTTCGTTAGGCTGAGAAAGGTCTCAGAACAATTAAGGTTCTTTTCCGTTTGTTTCCCCCCCCCCCTTTAAACTCCCTTGTGATTTTTGTCCTTGCTGCATTAGGAGAACCTCATTCTTACCGACAAAACCTCCCAGCTAGTGTGTGACAAGGGGTAGAAGATGCATCAGCAGTGGTAATGTCTAATTTAAGATTTCTTTTTTCGTTTTTTTTTTTTTCCTACACAAAATGATTAATGCATTTCTCTCCACACAACATGCGAGCAGGGAAAATGCTGCAGTTGCAAAGAAAGTGAAGAGCACGATAGGAGAAGCAAGCAAGCCATGAGCTAACACATGTGGAGAACACAGCTTCAGTTAATAACAGCGGTTGTGGCCCCGCACTTCTTCTTGTGGCCCCCTGTGGCCCCGCACTTCTTCATTGCAGCTTCTTCATTGCAAAGTGCCAAAATTGCAGACCTCACCACTCCTCCTCAAGCCTGCCTTCTCTTCCTCTTCACAATCATGGCTGTAATTAGCCACACTTGCCTTCACTTCCAGTTAGCACTCCAAACACTACTGTAACGCTGCAATCGGTATCTTCCTCACCACCAGCACCCTTCCCTGTACCACTGCTTCTCCACCCAAACTACCATCTCTGCCATCCTTCCCATCAGCTCTCTAATAGAGCCAGCCATCACTTTCATCAGTTCTTCCAATACAGCCATTGCTGGGGCTCTGCTGCCTTCACTGCAGCCAGCTCAACCACACAATCACTGGCAATTTCTGTGTTCCTACTGTGGGCCAACAGGGCTGTGAAATCCAAGATGTCCCCATCCAGCTGCCCTCAGGACTCCAGGTCCCAACCCAAAAATTACTCTGCAAATCCTCAGCCCCCAGCTTTTTCTTATACCCTCCCTTGTCACAGCCATAACATCTCTGTACTCTTCTTCTACTGATGCTATCCTTTTTTCAAATACTTGGAAAATACGATAGGGAAATAAATACCAAGGATCTCTTTCTAGGCTTTTGCCTGGGTTCCTGCGCTCAGGCGTACGTCCTCTCTGCCCCAAAGTTCCAAGACTTGGCAACTTCCAAACCCCTTTTATCACCTCTACCTTCATAGCTACAGGGTCCACATTCCTTTGCACCATCTATTTTTGGTTTCCCAACACACATGGAACACTTCAAGTCTACCTCACCATCCTCAGCTCTTGCCCCAAAAGTCAGTGTGAAACCTCCTGCTTTGAGCTGAGTGTATATGTAGTGCTGTAAGGATGGATCAGTGTGGGAGGAAGATGCTATTCTGAAATGAATGATAAATATGGATAATAAACTCAGCCTAAGTCTTTTCTGCCTGTCTCTAGTGGGTTCCCAATATGGGAGATAGAAATATCATGGGTACATTTTGAACACGGCTGGGAACACTGCCAAAGTCCTACTCAGAGTTCACACATTTACATCATTTATATCACATCCGACTTGTGCCTTGTATTATTAACTTCGTAGAGTGTTTTGTGATGTAGTTTGTAGTCCAGGCTCTGTTAAATAAAGTTACACGCCCTCTTTCTCTTCCTTTTGGTGAAAGGGAGTGATGTCTGGGGCTACACAAGGTCCTTGGTAAGCACAAGGAGGGCAACTCTGTCTGCTGTTACGGTCAGTGCACTCCTACATTCTCCATGCAGTGCTCTGGAAAACATTGTGGGATCCATCCCTGGGGCCTGAAAGGTACAAAAAGAAATATTTGCCTTCTCATCACTGGTTCAACTCTTAGACCAGATTGGCAGTGACTGAATATATTTTCTCTGCTGCTACATGTTCGGGAACCTCTGTGAAACATACAGATGGGGTCAACCTACCAGGTCCCCAACATAGCACTGCAACTACTCATGCTTCTTCCTTAGCAGTGTCAGAGAAGAGGTTGAAGACAGAAGGAGACAAACAACCCAGGGCACGGAACTGAAGAAATTACATTTGTCTGGAACAGAGTAAAGGAATATCAACAAGGAAAGAGGTAAAGCATTGCTGACAGATCAGGCTTTTTGCTTTATGCAGGACAGACCACAGACTGTGGCAGCTGAAAATCCATCACCTTCCAGGAACTGATGCAAAAGATGAAGTGCTACAATGACCCAACACTGTGACTTTATGGTTTCGTAAATCGATAATTTTTCCAACAGCCTGAAAAGACTCCTGGTTATAATCCATCACCTGCTCCACATGCCCAATTTGGATGCTGTGACTATTATGACATCTGAGGCCAGACGAGCAGCAAGTGACTCAGATGCCTGCTACACACAGGAGAGCATTGTAACCGCAATACATAGGTTAGATGCCTGCAGCTGGCTGCCTGAACGTAGTTCCTACATAAAAAAGAAACAAAACTTGCATCCTCAGTGTTTCCTAAACAGTAAGAGAGAGAAACAGTCGACTTCAGCCCATGTTGCTGTATCTCCAGTGAAGTAAATGTGCCATTTTACTCTGGAGCTGCATTTGATCTTTTCAGCTGCTTCTCCAAGAAAAGGTCAGTTTAAAGAAGCCTCGGGCATGATGCTAACATCACTTCCGATAAAGGACTCTCAAGAGGTCTGAAACAAGTATAATGTCCAAATCTGTTTTCTGAATCTTTCTCCTTCTCCCTCCTGAATAGTCGGAGTGGGAAATCTCCCAAGATTATTTCTTTGCTCAGGAGGCTTCCAGGACTCCTTGAACCTAGAAATACTGTGAATAAGATTTTCCAATGCGCATTTGAAGATCCCAAGCCACAGCTGTCCACTGTGGGAAGCCTGAACACAGCACAGATGGAAACAGCAAGCATGCTGGGAGTGAGACCAGAACATTTCCGTGGACACTGCAGCTAAGGGTCAGTTCCCACTTCTATTGCCATACCACAGCACCCCCCAGTTCAGCCAGCTCTGCTACCCAGCAAATTTATCAGAGTAACCCAGCATTTTACAGAGATATCTAGGCAAGCTTACTTAATTTGAGCAGAAACTTAACTGATTTCACCTTTCATTGGCGCTGAAGCTAATAGACTAAAAATGTAACCCACAAACCTCGCACACAAGTACAGATAGAGTGTGGACATAACATGAAAGCTTGGGCATTAGCATGAGCACCAGGTGGGATAATGTGGGCTCTAGTTCTGGTTTTATTCAGTGCATTTGGCTGCATCATTCCTGCACAGCTCTTGCTGAG
The DNA here is from genome assembly GCA_017639245.1 of Myiopsitta monachus. NCBI lineage: Eukaryota > Metazoa > Chordata > Aves > Psittaciformes > Psittacidae > Myiopsitta > Myiopsitta monachus. The sequence goes on from CM029920.1 coordinate 64,115,637, forward strand.
CACATATTGTGGCAGGGTATGAGTTGTCTGCACTCTTTTCTGCTGGCAACAGTCACTGTGATCACTTCCGAAAAAGCAGCCTCCAGAGGAGGCACCTTTCAGAAATCTCTCACTCCTCTTTCTTCAACATGTCTTGGGTGCTTAAACATCACTGATTCAGATCCCAGACACCTAACTACGTGGTCCCTTCTAAACACCTATCGTAACCTCCAGTGTCATGTAAGCATTTCTCAAAGCCATAACCCCTACTGGGTGCCCATCAGCTGCAGCTCCTCTGCATCTTCTCTCTACTCTCCCTCCAGGAGGACATCTGAGTCCATGACAGAGACTGCCCAGGGACAAGGTTTCAAAGAGGTAGGTGAAACCTCCTCTACCCACACATTAAACTGAAAAGCAAACTTTTAACACCCAAAAAGAAGCCAAAAAAAAAAAAAAAAAAAAAAAAAAAAAAAAAAAAGGAGGTGTCTTAAATTCTTTGGGGATTATGAATTTTCCATGGCAACAGGCTTGAGAAACAGGAGGGCTGGTGAGGCGGGTGAGCAGAGAAAGGGAAAGGAAGGCAAAGCTTGAGGAGGGAGCCAGCAGAAGTGGTACATTGCCATAGAAACCATCTTGCATTGGCAGCCAACTGCCAAAGTCAGTCAGGATCCCAGAAATGGGCTTGGAGGGAGGCCCGGGAGGAGCTGGGGGGGAAGAGGGAGCCATCACCTGGCCAGCCCCAAGAGTACCCTACCTCTGCTGAACCCCAGTCCCACTCCTCTCACACTTCCCCGCCAGCCATGACACTCCGGGTGTCCTTGCCTCCACCAGACAGAGCCAAATTTGGCCCAGCTAAAGAGAGGGAAGAAATATGCATCAGCAAACGAAACAACTGGGGTGAGCAGGAAGGAGTGAGGCAGAGAGGGATAATTTTCCTGATAGCCTTTGGTTTGCCCTCCACCTTTCTGGGTCAATTTGGACCACGCAGATATATTTGTTTTCACACCCCAGATGACTGTAGAGAAAGGGTGCCACTCCTAATCACTGAAATCATGATGGAAATGTTACTTCCCTGCAAACTTAACTACTGAGGCAAGAAGAAGGGCTGTGTCTGACTAGAAGCTGCCATGTCCATGTTTGCGCAGGGCCACATCCCTTTCAACTGTGTCTATCCCACTCAGTACAGCAGGTGTCCCAACCCATCTCTATGACATATGCCACCATGTTGTGGCCAAGTGAAAAATTTGAGGAGATTCTGCTAATGGAAATGAAGCACATTGGGAAAATGAGTCAATACTGTCTTCTAACCCTCTTCTGCGCCACTAGAAGGGCAGGCAGCTCAGAGAAATGAATGACCAGCCATTCGCATCCCTTTGCACACTGTATTTCATCAGAAGCCTTTTGCTGCCATAGGAAGCGGACAAAGACAGATCTCGGAGAAAGAACTTAATAAAGGGCTGGCAACTTCTGTGAGCCCTTGCTAGTATTTATAGTTGTACCCCTAGGATGGTAAGGGATGGATGAGTCGTTTCAGGCTGCAGACGGCTGCAGACGGCAGGAAGGAATTGACTCCTACTCCAACCACACAACTGGCTAAGCAAATTGTGGAGGAAGATTCCCTTCTCCTGAAGCATCTGTTATCACCCATCTGATTGCACAATGAATCAGTAGCATGAAGACAGGCTGCTGTGAAGGTGGGGGAAGAGGGAGAGAAAGATTGCATATCAGACAGTTATAAAGCAAAGAAATGCCAGTTTCTGCTTTTTCACAGGAAAGGACATGAACCAAACGGAAAGGGTCTGGGTTTTATACTTTTAAAGCTATATGTTTGGATTATTGCTGATACTATAGCACCAAATAAGTAGCTTAACTTTCAATGCAACAGTAGCTTGGTTTTCTCGCATATCTTTCAGAGCAGGGTATCCCAAAGTGCTCTGCACACTGAGCATTCGTCTCTCTGAATCCTCTGCATTGATGAAATAAAGCAGCCAGCCTTTACTGACAGTGCTACAGCAGAAGCAAAATCCTTACACCCGTGCTCCATGCATAGATCCCAGCCACAACTCTGCTGAACCAGCATCTGCACTGCTCTGCTCAACCACCATCTGCACTGCTCTGCTTAGTACAAAGATTGCAGCCCAATCCCAGGCCACCAGACCACTTCTAAGATACTCTCACCACTGAGCAGAATTTTCCCCAACTTTCTTGATGAGGGAAGAGCAGCTAACTGAGCTCCATAACTTCCTAGGTGTCTGATACAAAGCTACCACAATGATACTTTCATGAGCTCAGCACAAGGGTGAAAATTGTCAGTATTGGCCCAGGCTCCTACCTGGGCTGTTGGTGGGATCTGAAATCGGTCTGTACTTTGGAGGAAGAAAAAGGAAATTATAATAATGACCTGTTATTGACTTAAGCAGCAAATTGGTCAATGTGGAAAAGAGTCAGCATGGGGTTAATTTTTTCATATGAACTTTGCTTGGGCAGCAACCAATGAATCGAGGCCAACTAGTGCTGATCTCCAGATCTGACAAAAAACTCAACATTAGGCACTGGAATGGGTTGCCCAAGGAAGTTGTGAGTGCTCCATCCCTGGCAGTATTCAAGGCTGGGTTGGACAGAGCCTTGGGTGACGTGGTTTACTGTGAGGTGTCCCTGCCCATGGCAGGGGGGTTGGAACTAGATGATCTTAAGGTCCTTCCCAATCCTAACTATTCTATGATTCTATGACCCATCAGTGTGCACTTGCAGTCAAAGAAGCCAACCATATTCTGGACTGCATCAAAAGAAGCATGGCCAGCAGGTCAAAGGAGGGGGTTCTGTCCCTCTAGTCCCCTCTTGTGAGACCCCAGCTGGTGTGCTGCATTCAGCTCCAGGGCCCCCAGCACAAGAGGGACGTGGATGTGTTGGAGTGGGTCCAGAGGAGGATACAAAGATGTCCATAGGACTGGAGCACCTCTGCTGTGAATACAGGCTGAGAGAGTTGGGCTTGTTCAGCCTGAAGAAGGCTTTGGGGACACCTTATAGCAGCCTTCCAGTACCTGACAAGAGCCTACAAGAAATCTGGAGAGCGACTTTTTATATGGGCATGTAGTGATAGGGCAAGGGGGAATGCCTTCAAACTGAAAGACGGGAGATGTAGATTAGATATTAGGAAGAAAACCTTTACTGCGAGGGTGGTGAGGACCTGGCACAGGTTGCCCAGAGAAGCTGTGGCTGCCCCACCCCTGGCAGTGTTCAAGGCCACGCTGGATGGGGCTTGGAGCAACCTGGTCTAGTGGAAGGTGTCCCTGGCAATGGCAGGCGGTTGGGAACTAGATCATCTTTAAGGTCCCTTTCAATCAAACTGTTCTATGATTCTATGATTCAATGACCTATATTGAGAAGATCCTGGTAAGCCTATTCACTTTGACCAGCTACAAACATGTGAACTCACAAGGGATATTTCTATTCAGGCTTTACCTCTTCAAAATCTTGAAGTAAGGTGATGAGTGTTATTCTGTAGGCCAACACGAAGAATGATATTGGGGCAAGGTAATAGGCAGAGCTGAGCTGAAATTTAGGTTGCAGCTAGCTGTGAGATGTGTTCTGATTTAGAGCCTGGACAAGGTACCATTCCCCATGAGCAGGAGAAAACTGTGAGGACTCTCTTGCTATCCTAAATCTGACCCAGTAGTTGAGACAACACTGATCCCTACCCGAAGGACACAGGTTCCTTTCTCCAGCAAATATGCATCTTTGACTCCATCACAGGTGAGGGCAGTACCCAAAGAACACTGCTCTTCTGCAAGGACAGTTCTCAGCCCAGAGCCCTTCACTGTGCATACAATAACTAACCATGCGCCAATAAAAGGAGCCAATCCCAAATATTTTCCTCCTGACCTCACCACCACAATTATTCTTCAGGAGTACTCCACAACACAGGATGCATAAGTCAAAAGGGGAAAGAACAAATTCTTGTGGCCCATAGTCTGGTCTCAGAGACCCAATTCTGAGCAAAGCAGGGGCTCCCAGCCAGCCCACTCCCACCTATTTACTGGTCAGAGACAGTCCCAAACAGGAGCCTGCCCCTGGAAGGTGGGCTCCTGTGGGCTACTTTGTGCCCAGCACTTAACTTGTTCTATCCCCTTGTCCCCTGCACCTGTGTCTGCCTTCACAGAAATGGATAGGCTATTAAATGTGGACTTGTATCACTTACAAGAGCATTGCTGGCCCATCTGTGAAACTGCTTGCTGTATCTTGAATGCATGCATAAGAGATGTCCTCTTCCCCCCCTCCTCATCCTCCATTGATGGATCAGGTCTGTCAGCTTGTCAGCTCTCATTGGGCACTGTTTGACATCAGTCCACATTGGAGCAGTGAAAATCTGCTTGCAGTCAGCTCTTCCAATAGCTCCTGTGGAAGAGGGGTGGCTGGCCCACTCCAAAACATTCTGCCTTAGCTAGCTACAAAACAGCCACACATAACAGTGGTGTTAGAAAACAGCTTGAGCCAGGGGGCAACACTACCGGTTTCTTTAAGGTCTGTTGGGCAGGACAGGTGGAAGGCTGAGAGCTGGGTTGGGAACCTCATGGCTCCTGGGTCTCACATACAGACATGGCCACCAAGACCATTAGCCAGTGACTGAAGAAGAGGAAGTCTGCATGGTGGAGGTTGTGCGAGGATGGAGTTTGGTGGAGTGGGCCCTGGAATAATGTCCTGAGCATCCCTGGCCTCTTGAGTTGTTAATATCATCTGTCAATCCCAGACTCAGTCCTTCTGGAGCCGTTCTGACAGGAGTAGATGAGAAGGGACATCAGAGGCTGGCTATGCCTACAGTGCCTCCAGAGGGTCAATTGCCATGGTACATCAAGTAGACAGTCATTCAAAATAGGGTTCTTTACTTTGACTTCTTAATGCTTAAAAATATTACACTGTTTGAGAGCACTGAAAATCCTTCTCGGGGTCTTTATAGAAAGCCAGAATCAAGGCTATTGTGGCTATCACAGTGTCTTGGAAGGAAAATATTAAATTATTAAGAGCATTGAAGTTGCCATCAGGACCCCATCAAATTAATTTTATTCTGACATGGGAAAAAACATGTGAGAATAGTTGGGTTTCTAGAAGGAGATAAGGTGCTATGATGGGCAGACCGAGAAGCCTGAATGCAGCCAGCAGAGATTCTCAAAGGGAACCATTTTGACAGGAAAATAAGGAACTATTCTGAAAAATTCACATATGGGTCTAGATTCAGCCTTGCAGTTCCATTTCCAGCTGCAAGCCCTCATTTAGTAAACACTCAGAAAATGTAAAGACTTTGACCCCATTTGGCATTGCAGCCCTTGATTGGCAAAACACTTCTACAGATGAGCTCTTCAAATGGTAATTTTGTGCTCTCCTGCAAAGTAAGATTTGTTTAGGCCATCAAAGGAGAAACACTTGATTGGGTTTCTGTGCATAGACAACAAGATGTGAGATACTGTCCAGTCCCACCATGCCATGCACTGCAAGACAAGCAAATAAAAACACACCTCAGGACAAAAATACCACTACAGCAAACAAGATTTTTAAAATTATAGAGAAATTCAGGTTAGAAGAGACCTCTGGAGGTGACATGGTACAGCCTTTCACTCAAAAGAGGGCCACTTTAGGTCCTCTTTTTCACATCCATTTTCCAATGAAATAACCAAACATCAAACTACAATCACTAACTTCCTTGTCACCTATTGTTTAATGTCACAGTCACCCATTCTTACACACCTGCACAGCATACACACATGGAGCTTTTTAGCCCCACTTCCAAACAAGTGTGAATAGAAGAAACAGGTCTTTCCAGTTACTCTAACAAATACCATAATAAAAACAACTAAACAAATAAAAACACTAAAACACCCTGCAGTCAGGTATGATGGGTAAAGAGTCGGAAGGAGGCTGGACCAAGAAAGGAAAGAGCAAAGGTTAAAAAATGTGACTGCAGAAAAAGATGGATGGAAAGGCAAGAATGCTGTGGTAAAGGGAGCCTCTGGATCAGTTTTAGCAGTAGCGAGAACCATTAAAAACCTCATAAAAAAAGGTGTGGTTTTTTTATGAGTTTCTTAGCCTAGCACTTCAGAGTCTCAACTCTGTCTATGAACAGTTGAGCTAAATAGCCATGATTTAGATAGTGAAGCAAGCCTCCTTGCTTTCAGAGACTCCTTCCCACAGAGTCCCAGTGGGTGCCAGCTGCCCACTGGGGTCACTGGCCACAGTATCCTACCACTTCAGTCAGGAGCTACCCAAGGTGTAGGCAGAGGGACCCATGGCAGAAATGGCCCAGATTCACAGCTACATAGAAGTAAAAGAAAACTGTGGTGACATTGTAGGGGGAGCTGCAGTTCCCTTCCTTGCACCAGAACAATACACCACATTTTCTACTGCACACAGTTGAAAACAAAGAGGGATGAAAGTCCTAGCATGAGCAGTAAGCATATGGCTAGGCTGAGTCACTTAAAGCTGAGTCTGTTCTCCACCTCACAGCCCTGCCCTGTGCATCAGTTTCATCTTTATCCATGACAATTGTGACAGAGGATTCCCACTCTGGAGCAGAGCTATGAGGGCATCTGCAACTCCTTCTCATCACTGCCCAAATGGACTTCTTTCTGCCTTTGCATAACTGATGCATGAGCCTTTATTGGTGCTACCAAGCCCTGTGTAATAGGTGGGGCTAGTCTTGCTGAGAAAGCTGGCTAATCTACGCTGGTATCTTTTTAAGCTATTTCCCATAATATTCCTTTAAAGCAGCTATTTCTGTACTTTAATTAGACACTATATTTTCAAGTCTTCTCCTTTTAGCCTTTTACCTTTCACTTATTTCTACATTTGCTGTATTTTAACTCCAGGAATTACTACTTGTTCTTGGAATATTGAAGAAGGTATGGGAGGGTCAAGCAAGGAAGTCTCAAGAAATCAGCACTGATCTGGAAGGATTATAAGCAAACTCTAAAAGATAAAGGTAGAAGTATCTGAAGGATTGGGAAATACATGTGAAAGAAATGCCTTGAGAGCACCCTGCAAAAGTCATCATCATGGGGGACAGGAAGGGTAAAATAGGTGAAATAAAGGATGCATTTCTTGATGCATGCTCTGATCAGTGCTACTTGACAGGTTGATAACTTTCCACTGCCCCCATGTCAGTCCTGGTGCTGGGGAGAGGGCTGTGAGCCCCCATGCACAGTGCAGGGTACCCCAGCTCTGACTGGCTCTTCAGGCATATACAGCAAGCCTGAAGAGCCAGCTTGCTATTTCAGATGACAGCTTCAGGCAACAGTAGGACCTTCAGCGAAGGGCTTGGCACTCACTTGGGATTAAAAACAGAGCTTCTTATTAAGGAGGCTGATGTAAAGACCAGAGGAGGGGGGCGAGGGGGATGATGTGTGAAGGGAGGACATGTGATATTCATTCAGTAAAAGAAAACTAACAGCTAAAGAATGCACAAGGTTAATATCAGCTCTAGAACCTATTAGTGCTCAGAAGCCCAATTGTTCGGAGTGTTTTCCTCACATACACACAAGAAACACATACCACACACCTCATCAGTCTCAGCCTCCCACAGTTGGAAAGAGTAGATATCCAAACTAAAGACTAAAGAAAAGAGCTCTGAAGGAAGGAGTGCTTAACTTAAAACAGGACTTGTCCTAGCCCATAAATCATCATCCCTTCCCTCTCCTGGGCTTGGAGACAGCTTTCTTTATGCCAGCCATCTCCAGCCCCAAGCAAGCATGCAGCCACTCACTGCCACAGACCCCATGGAAAGTATATGCAGAGTGGGAACACCCACATCTTCCCCATATCTATCTCTCATCATTACTCCTCCTCTAACCTTCCAGCTTTCCCACACTCTCTCGGTGCTGGAAGCTCTCCCACTACAGCAACCTCAATGATGCAAGAGACTGAGGGTGCCACAGCCTTTAGCTCCCATGGACCAGCACAGTAACATTACCCACATCAAAGGCCAAAAGCAAAGCCTCGAGGTCAGGACAGATTCCAATTCCCAGTTTCCATCCTATGTAGATCTGGGGCTGGTCACCACCACTCCTTTGGCTCCAGCAGGCATGCTGAGGTTTATCAGTTTTTCTGCCTGGTTTATATGCTGTTTTCCAGATGCTTTTCTGCTCTGCCTTCTCTTCTCCCCAAGGCAGAGTGGAGCCTCTTTGCATGGTGCTACATGGGCCAGAATCCATGATCATTGCTAACTACATTTGAAAGGGAGAATCAATAGGGAAAGCAAGAAAGTCGATTTTAACATAAAGTGACAGCCAGGAAGATCTAATGGAGACAAAGCAACAAGGGTGGCAAAGAAAGACAGATGGACAGACAAGGAAGATGGTGCAAGATTTGTATTTTCTATTGCCAACATGTATATGGTTTAGCTGCCTTGCAGTAATTTACAGTATCTGGAAACTGGTCCACAAAGGCCCAGTGGGAATTAGGATGTTGTAGTGTCCCAGGGAGCTAAAAGGCAGATTCCATGCTGAGCTACTGCTCACTGGGAGTCTTTCAAGATTTGCAGCCTAATGGAAATACTGGTCTCAGTATTTTCTTCACACCATGACCAGAAGGACAGAGCAGACCTGCTCCACTGACCACATTCCTCCCCCCACCTGACTCAGCCACGTGCATAACGAGCGAATAACTCAAGTCATGCATGTTCACCACACTCTCACTGCAGCCCACATGCTCACCCACCTGCTGCAAGAATAGGCACCCCCCACCATTGCCAGAGTCAGTCAGGCATGTTTCTTCTCCCACTCACACAGTCCCACTCAGCTCCATCCACACCCTGACTTTGTCTGCCTTTAACAATTATCTCCAGCTCTGGGAAGGAGCACTGCAAATTCTGATCCCAGCCTTGCTGTTCATTTATTGCATCACAGAACATGCCCTGAGATGGGATGAAATGTCACCTTTTGCAATACACTTGCTTATTTACACTTGCTGCCCATGCTGGCTGCCTAAAGATGGGAAAGAGACAGGTGGGTATTATTAAGCTTTTTAATATGATACCTCTTAGAAATAGAATAGCTGCTGCTATGTGAAAATCAGGCATTGGACCCGCTCAGGACTCCAGTCTTCGCTATTTTTCTGTGCTCACGTGGTGCTGTGTAGCATATCCGGAATTTGGGTTCAGCTGCTGGCCCATCATTTCTCAAAGCTAATGGTTACACACTAAGCTCAATTTTTTAAAGGTGTGAGATGGAAGATGGCTTTGCACACTCTTCAGAGCTCAAAAGAAGGTGATGCTCTTGTGGAGACAGAACCTCTTGTAATTCATGTCAGTTCTTCATAGGCCTTCAGATGCACATGTCCTCTGCTCTCTTCCTCAAGTCAGTCACCAAGATTTTCTTTTCCCTCCACAAAATCCAGTAGTTAAAGCACAGGGACCTCAAGTCCTAAATGCCTAACTGTTCAAAAAAACGGTGTCAAGCAAAGTCTCCCTGGGAAGGCCCCCTAAATTTGAAGTTGTCATATGTACTGAGAATTTCTCTAAATTCTTTCTTCTGAAGTAATTTTATATCACAAAAAAAATATTTAGATTTTCTTTGAAGCATGAGTCTGTGGTACCCAAGCAGACTACTTTCACAATGGGGCACAGGGCCAGTCCCAGCCTGGCTAAGGACAGTTGTAACTGTACTGATAAATACATGTGCCACCTCTACAGCAGTTGTGCCTTGAGGTCACAGAAGTACCAAGTAGGATTTCTTCCCCAATACAAGCATTTTGTGTCTATAAATAAAACCATTCAGTGGGATCAAATCAGTCTTTTCTAGCCCAAGCTCTTCCGCCTTCCTCCACTGGTACGTAGCCCAAGCTACTTTTTTTTCCTGGATGCTGGGTCATGACTCTTATGCTGAGGAACCACAACTACATCCCCTCATTTATGCCAGCTCACTAAGTTTCCTTCTCCACTGGTAAAGCCATAGAAGCAGAAGTTATCTCAGCTATGCAGGTAAACCACTGTGGCTCCACTTAGTTTTCCTCTGCTGCCCAGTTCTTCTGCAGCACTCAGTCTTCCTCATTTTGGATGCTCTGGTATTACAGATTTGTACCATGATAATTAAGGGTGGAGCCTGAGTCTGTCTCCGCTAAGACAGGTTTGCTGTAAAAGTGCACAGGGAATTGTACTTCATGGGGCAAATAGATTCCGTGTCCCTAAAGGATCCCACTTGAGACAGAAACTGTGCTTCCAATTCATCTGATTGCTATAGTTAAATGTTCATACCACTCCATTACACACATCTTAATTAATCAGCTGATTGTTCCCATACTCTCCCAGATTAAGATACCCTCTCTTAGAAAGCATTAACTTATTAACCCCAGTCACTCCTTCTGAAGTATTCCCAGAACACAACACTGCCTGCCCACTAAATGCCAAGGCATTCATAATATTCTGATTTACCAAGAGGCATTGCAAAGTCTCTCAGAAGTATTTGAGTGGAGGAATAACACACAGGCTTTCTCAGAAGCATCATTAAAACCAGGCAAACCTTTCAATCCATTTAGTGAAGTGCCTGAAGGTTGCTTTTTTAGAGAGGGGAAACAGAAGTAAATACAGCACACCGAAAATTAATACATGTAGTGCCACAGGCACCAGCCCTCTTATACACCATTTGAGATGCTGATGTTTTTTCCTGTTTCTTCTTTTTCTTCAATCTATACTCAGTACATTTCAGGCTCATGAGGAGGCATCATAATAGCCCTGGAGATTTTTATTTATCCCTGAGAAGGTATAAAGTGGACAGCAGCCAGGGAAGTTTCCTTTGCTGTCTGCTGAATGCCAGGCAGAAAGTATCAATTAGCTGCCAGGAGAAGGCAGTCCATGATTCAGCCCCACTCAAGCCCTTGCCCTTTTTGCTGCAGATGACATAAAAGAACTATCTGAGAAGTTCCAATAGAAGGGAACTGGCTCAGGAGAGAGATAATACCAGCTCCTAACTGGACTGAGATACCTTGTTCATCTCACAAGTCCCATCACATTGCCATTAGTGGACATTAATATTTAGTCAATGCTAGTGACAAGGTTCAAGGCTGTGCCACCCATTCCGAAATCCCCTTCCAGAGCAGAGAATGCTGTCGTGGATTCTACCAAAGAGATGATTCTTTTCACTGGGCTTTCTTCAAGGAGAGGCCAGGGGAGGATGCATCAAGTCTCAGAAGATGCTTGTCTATTGAAACAAATTGCCAAATCTCTTTCAGCATCCTGATCCCAAACTTGTCCCCTCTTCTAGCCTGTCACACTTTGTGGCACATAGCCAGAGCACTCAGTTGGAGCCTGCAACCTCACCACGCCACTGAGCTCCGAGAAACTTTGCAAAAAAGTGAGGAAAACCAGTAACTCTTGAATTCTTTTCTTCTCTTTAGGGCTTCCCATGTTTGGGGATGATTCAAGAGCTGCATGTCTTAACATGCTTTGGTATAAGAAAGACTGTAAAATACAGCCCCATAGCTGAGCACCCATAGGTGAAGCAAGGAGGAAACAAGAGAAGGAGGAGAAAGAGAAAGTCGGCCTGTGAAGGATTTTTTCCATTCTTTCGCTTGTTTGTTCCAAATGCGTGGCTGGTTGATTTTAGTTCCACTCAGGGTACTGACACTGATTTTCTTTCACTGTGTGACATGCATTTTTAAATGAGTATTAAAGGTGCTGAAAGCCCGGGGTAGGCTGCTGGAAAGGTTTTTTAAGTAAACTTGGGTTTAATTCAAACTGAAATAAACCAAATAATTTCTTTGCTTGTTGATTGAGCCCCAGGTTTAAGCCCCTACAAGGCCACATTCAGTCATTGAGTAGACCTTTCTCAATCTCATGAAAATGTTCCAGGAAGCCCACTGAGAGAGGTTAGATCTGTATTGCTACCACTGTCTGGTACCACTGTCTCTTTAGGCTGCCCTCTGCTTCCTACTAAGATTTCTCTAGCTACACCAAATTTTATCTTTCAGTTTGACATTTTCCATATCAGATGCTCATGCCAGGTTTGATATTTGAAAAAAATGGAAGCAGAAGCGCTCTGTTACTTCCAAAAACAGTCTAGAGGAAAGAAGCTATTTTACCAACATTAAGGGAAAAAAAGTGACCTTTATAAAAAGCTCCAGCAAGTTCTCTGCTTTCAAGGGACTTGAATTTTGAAGACAGGAAAAAGAAAAGGTTCCTTTCATGTCACATGCTGCTTTTTGCCATATTGTGAAAACCTAGGCAGGTCATAAGCCTTTGGAAAAACTGCAATTTACACTTGTTCAACAGAGACTTAATAGAGGGGTTTTTTAAATTTGAAAAAAAAAAGAAATATCTAAAATCCTCTCCTTACTGGGCCTTCTGCAGTCTAAGTGACCTTCTCTTTACATGAGCTCAAAGAAGCCTACATCTGGACTGGGGAAGCAAGAGGAGGACTGCACCTCTTGGATTTGCATCTCCCTTGATCCTGCCCACTCCCTGTACACAGTGATCACTGGAAAAGGAGGGTGGCTAATTCTAAAGCAGTAGGAAAGAGCCAGAAAGGTGATCAGGATACACTGACTTGTGAGACTTGGAGAAATATGGGCTGAAATGTTACATGGGAGAAGAAAACTGGGAGGTGTGACACCTAGACCATTTAGGCAAAGAGACTTGCACTTTGTTGGGCTGAGAGGAGGGGAAGAGAGAGGGGACAAGGAGCCAGAATGTGAGATAAGTGGAAACGGATGAAAACAAGCGGCACAGATTCCAGAAGTGGAAGCTGGATTTTTCTAGATCCAGATCCAAAGCTTAAATGAGACATCTGCAGGGCAGATCCTAGCTTTGCTAGGTAAGAACCAGACTGGGACAAAGAGCCAGAAGGACAGTAAAAACAAGGCAAGCTGGAGGAGACAAGAAAAAAGAGGTTGGAGATAAAAGCTGAAAAGTTCATGACTACTGAACAATGCACTTTGGCAAAGTCTGGGCTTATACATTACACAAAGTCAAGCACATCAAAATGGGGAAAGGTCAGAAGTACAATTGCTCAAGAAACCTGAATGTAGTCCATTTTGCATAACCACTATGAATCAATCCTGAATGACACAATCAACAACAATTTTTCTTACAGCACCCTTATCTCATTCAATGTACCAGATGGATTGAACTGGGAATCAAACTTAGCTGTTTGGAAAGTGGGCAGTAATCAAGGAAGAGGTAGAGATTGGCTAGTATAAACACGACAATCATATAGCTAAGCTAACTTTCAGCTCTACTGCAAGGCTGGATTCATCCCTACCTCTGCAGAAGGATCATGGTGATGCAAGTAGTACAGAATAGGACAGGATAGGACAGGACAGAACGGAACAGTGCAGATGGAGTAGAATAGTTCTGCTGGAAGCGAACTACAATGACAATCTAGTTCAATTGTCTGACCACTTCAGGGCTGACCAAACGTTAAACCATGTTATTAAGAGCATTTTCAAAATGCCTCTTCATTAACAGGCTTAGGGCACTAAACACCTCTCTAGGAGGCCTGTTCCAGTGTATGGTCGCCCTCTCAACAGAGAAATGCTTCCTAATGTCCAGTCTAAACCTTTCCTAGCACACCTTTGAACCATTCCCATGCATCTTATTGCTGGATACCAGAGAAAAGAGATCAGTAAATCTCTTAAACCAGATTCTTTGCAAGCAGTCACTAAATGTGTGCCTCATTTTCTGGATGCTTGACAGAAGCTGAACAAGCCCTCTGGCCCTTTTTTGGTCTGGTGGCAATTCCAAACAAAATAAATACTGTGTTGAGAGCCCAGTTTTGTCAAATCAGTAAGTATAAAATTTCAACTTTGTTGAAATAAAACATACAATTTAGCCCCCCTCTTTTGAATCTGAACATTTTCAAACATCTTTTTTTCAAATAAAAGATACATTTTAAAACAATACACTAATTTGAATAAGAAATAAAATGTTTCATCTAAAATATGTTGAAAGAAATTATTAAAATTAAAACTAAAATTTAAAAAAGGAAACAATTTGAAAGCTGGAGTTTTTTTCTCTTGAGTTCAAGATGATTTTTGCAAAACAAACAGTTATGCAGGATATAAACAAACAGCACATACAGTTTGCGTGACACCGGATCTCCATTTCTACATTAATAAAAAAGTCAATGAAAACTGGTTTTCAGTCCTAGTTAAGATTTGGAAGGCAGCAATTCGAGGAATTGCTCAGTTGAAGTCAAAGAGGAATTTGCTTTGAACACAGAAAGCTTTCACTAATGATCAGTACTTTGATAACAAGTTCGAGGCGTCTCAGATGGGCCATGAAAAATTAATAGACATTTTTGACCTTAATCTTGCTGCACCTCAGTTCTCCTCCTATACAATGGATTTACATAAAGCTGCTTGTGTCTCTCGTCTCACAGGAGTAGGGTGAGAATCCATGAACTTCATGAGGCACTGAGTTACTGCCTTAACGTGTGCCACAGATAACACCTTGAGACAAACACTCCTCTCTTCTCAGCAGCCTATGAAAGCAGGCACAGTACAAAGCTTAAGGCTACACATTAAACGAGGCAAAGAAAACAAAATACTGAATCACTGCTCAGTCAGGAAATGTATCCTGCGTACAGAAGCAGGCAGGGGTCTTATTTTGCAAGATAGCATGCAGTCTTGAAACCACTGCTCTGTAATGCAGAGACATAAGAGTGCCAGATTAACATTGCAGCCTTAATTCTGGCATTTTCTTCCTTTTGAAGTGCTTGCCTTTGCAACCCAAATAATATTCATCTGACACAGTTGTGTGTAATATATGAAAGGCTCTTGGCTCGGGGGCCTTGGACTTCACAGAACATTGCAGCAGTCCCCCTGAGATTTCCTCCCCGGCTATTTTGCTTCCAGCTCATACCGGTTTTGCAGCACTGTAGTAGAGCCTGTCTGTCTCCCTCTGTTACCAAATGCCCTTCCTCAGACCACCTTTCTCACCTCCAGCCACCCACCAGCCAGCTCCCCTGCTCTGACTTTCATCACTGCATTGATAATTATTTGCTTGGGAAATAATGACCAGAGGACTCCGAGCATAGAGGTCTTGCTACATTAGATATAAAGCAGCAAATACAAGAGATAATTCCTATTTTCAGTGAGTAGTGTTGGCTTTCTGCATCCTTCCCGGATGTGGTCCATACTGCAGAGGAGCCTCCTTCCAACACTTGCTCCTTTGCAGCCTTCCACCCCGTAACTGCACTGGTGAGAAGCAGAAAGAAAAACCTTGACTCACCACATCTGTCTCTAATTGCAGTTCTCAGGCTCCTCTTAGCCCCAGATTCCCTAACATTTTTACTGCTATATAGCTTCTATGGTCTTATAGTCTTCATCCATACCTCTTCCTCTGAAGCTGAGCCCCCCCCTGCTTCTCATCTGAAAAATAAAAAAATTCTGGAAACCTCTGTTGGGTGTAAAACTCCTTCAGAGAACTTCTGGTGCAGTTCTCTTCATCCTGCAAAACGTGCCCAGAGCCTGATGTAAAGACCGTGCAGGCAACATGCTTGCACTGAACAAAACAAAGGCACCATATTAAGGTGGGAGTAGGGCCTGGTGTGTTTAAAAAAAAAATAATAATCTATTCAGGGGGAAAAATTATTTGGAAATTGCCAAAAAGGAGCTACTTAAAAAAAAAATTTAAAAAAAATACATATAGGGCTTTTTTTTATTTTTGAACTTCTTCTTGTTTCTAAAATATCAAAACAACAGAAAAAGACCAACCCAGTTCAAAACATGGATAGTCCTCTTCTCCCTAGCATCGTGACACCAGCCAGTGCAAGATTCCTCCTCTGATAACATCCTTTATCCTGTCCTGTTATAAGTTATTGTCCTCCCCCTCTTTCTTATTCCTTCTCTCCCTTCTTCCCTCTCTCCTGGCTCTCTCCTCTGGCTCTCCCTGGTGAACAGCAAGCCTCAAGAAGAATTCCTGGGCTAGAAATTAACATATTAATGAAGAAAGAGCCTTGAAGAAGGGTTGAGAGATAGGGAGAATACAGAGAGATGAGGCAGGCAGAACAAAAATAACAAAAGGAAGATATAATGAAGAAGGGACACAGAGCCAAAGCACAAAAGAAGGAAAAAAAAAAAAAACCAACACGCCTTTCTCAGGAACTTGTGCTACTTCAAATACTTCCATGTGAAGAAAAGATGAAAGAGAGAAAAGAAAGGGGGTGGGGAAAATGGGGTGGTTCTTCTGTTTTAAAATAAGATTCAATATTTCTATAGAAAAGAATCACCTATTGAGAGAAAGATGAGAAAGATGGAGGATGGGAGTAAGGGAAGGACACAGAGACACACAAAGGGACATGACTGCTAACAAAAACAGTGGGTTCATCCCTGGCTTTTTGCAAATCACTGTGAGCATGGAGACATGGATACGCCAGTGCAATCTTAGGGCTTTGCCTACAGGTTATTGCCTCCCCTACAGCCCTCTTATTCTCCCCTTCCACAATGCACTCCTGCAAGCCTGCCCCAAAATTATGTTGCAAATGGAGAAAATGTCAATTAGCAAAGACGAGTGTTGATCTGGCAAGCTCACAGGATTCCCACTCCCAACCCCTCACAGCACCATCAGGCAAACAGTTGGAAACCCATTAGATTCAGTGGGTTGAGGAGGAAGTAAAAAAATTGCTAGTTCAAACATCTAAGTACTTGCTCAATCATTGCTCCTCTACTTGACTACCCATGATTTACATCCTTGGTTAGATGCACTGCAGAAGAACATATTCTGAATACTGCAGAAGAATATGTTCTAAATTTACTCTGCACTCACTAGCCAGAACAAGCCCACCACTCCCATGCTTACTAAACATGACAAAAGGGCAAAAGAAGGATTCCAGGCCTGAAGAAGAAACATAAAGAAACAGAATCTTTAGTGGTGAAAAACACAGCAGACATTGCAAAACCAAGGGACATAAAGACTTGACTAGGAAAACAAGCTTTTTGGCATAGGTCTGCATCAGCAAAAGTGTGAGCTGTTTCCAGAGGGCCATTCCTGTAAAACAGACCTCCTGCTCTTTATCACCATCTTTCACATTCCCACCCACATGTGCTACCACAGAAGAACTTCTTCCACAGCTTCCTGGTGGTACCAAACCAGCTGCTTGGCACTCCACCAGAGCACTGCTATAATAAGTGTTGAGGGCTCATGGTCTTCTGCAGCACCTTCCTGGGTGTGTAAGAATTATGTAAATAGCCACATGCACAACAGCGTTTGTCTCCTTGATCAGCCCCACATCTCTTTTCTTCTCTAATGATGAGGAGGGTGGACCAAGGCAAATGCGCTGGCGTAGGAGTCCCTGCTGCCTGGCTTCAGCAGAGCGGCCACAGCCAAGGTTGCAACATCCGTGCAGCTCTCCAGACTTTTGGCACTGCTGCTATGACCAAAGGCAACTGAAAAGGTAAAGTACTAACTGCGTGGAGGAATAAAGGTCAGTGCCACCCACAGCCCTCCCTTTTGGGGAACTGGCTGTATTCCAAGCTTGGCAGTAGCCTGCATGACCTTCACAGCAAGTGCTGTAAAACCAAGCCCAGTGATGCTTTTTATTTCCCCAAGTGTTCCTCCTTCCGTACCACATCCCAGCTCTCCTTCACTGCCTTTCTATCATTGCCCTTCTCCAGGGACCCATTTCCACAATGTCAGTTGATGGCTGCGATGAAGTTTCACAGCTGCCACATCCAATCACCAAGTGCAGGATCCCTTCTCCAGGCTTTGTGAGGATCCAGAAGCGGGTGACAAATAGGAAGGCAACCAGCAGTAGTGCAAACCAGCCTGATCCCCAGTGGAAGGTGGTGGATGCCTCTCTCCTGAGCATCTTCACACCCCTGTGGCTAGTTCTGCATCCGAATGACTACATAACCCAGTGTACCAGCTTACTTGGTACTTCCAGTGGCACTTGCTTTTGGCAGTGCCATGTCTTCTCATTCGGCTCCCTCACTCTGCCAAGCTTTCTACTTATGCAATTTCATGGAACTATAATAAACTATCCCAAATCAATTTCACAGCATTGCTAAGCCTGTGCCTTCAACAATTCAAACTTGAGCTTTCCATGAAAAACTGCTTGGAGAAAAAAAATAAAAATCAGTAACCTTCCCACCCTGGGACCTTTTCAGAACTAGCATCTTTCCACAGCCACCAGAGAAACTGTGGCTTGGCACCAAATCTCCAAAACACTTTTTTCATCTGACCAGTAGTCCTACACTGGTAAAAACAAAGACCTTCTCCTCCTCACAGCAACGTTAAAACAAAAATGGATCTGCAAGTAAAGGTCTCCCAGTATCTCAATTACATGCCTGCAAGGAAAGAGAAGGAAAAGGAAACTGAGAAGAGGGCAGCAGAACATGCAGAAGAACCCTGAAAGATTGGTCCTGCACCTCCTGGATTTGGGCAAGCCAATTGCTGGAAAGCCCAGTATCCCACACTCTCCTCCCCAAACAGCTACTTAACATTAATATATACTAGGCATACTGAAGAGCAATCGCTAGAAGTTCAGATTTATTTGGAGGCTGTAAGCATCAGTACTTTGCACCTCGAAGTCTTCACAGTCTTTTGGTGATGCTGGAGAGCATTTCATCATGGCTTAAGTACCAGCTCTTCTAAGCTCTCACCACTCAGATGCAGAAGGGCATTGGAGTGATGCATGCATGCCATGCGTCACCACTCAGATGCAGAAGAGCAGCGTCAGCATCTTTGAGAAGAGGATGAAAAACATTTCTTGCAGCAATCTGTTTCAGGTACCTCATGTCACTCATGGAGCTTCACCTGCCAGTGACAGGTTACTTTAAAGGGGAAGAAAGCCATGAAAAACACCCTCTGTGGGGGGACCATCTTTTATTTATGGTAACTATTACCCCTGTGGTTACATCCTCCCAGAACTTCATTGTAGCTGACCCTTTTGCTTATCATACAGTTCTGGTTATCACTTGCTTTTACTCAGCAGCAGGTACACAGCAGCCTTGTTGGATGTCTCCCTCTGCCCACGGCTTAGTTTCCAGGGGAAATAAGCAGATAGTCAATGTAGAATCTAGGTACATATGTTCAAAATATGTCATGATCTTGTGATGAAGGAGGTCTCTGAAAGCAGATATTATCTGCTGGTGAAGTTTGTGTGTTGGAAAAGCTGCCAACCTCCTTCCTGAAACCACTTCTGGAACTGCTGGCTGCCTGCTTCACACAGACACAGAAGAGGCATGTGTGGCACTGCTGCTAATCTCTTGTGCTTATTAAACAGCCCCAATGTCTTGGCGAAAATCCACCTCTAGCAATTTCATTCTGCTGGCTGAAACTCCTTGTACAGCTCCAGTGAGGTGCAGTATTAATCTCTGCTTCATACTGAGTGCTGTTAAACAGTTGCTCTATTTCACCCCAGAGATGGCTGAATTTTAGCAATGAATTAAGCCATCCCTTTCTACTCTGTAAAGTGCTTTAGAATTGCAGATAAAAGATCCTATGGCCTGCCATAAATAAATGTAAGATGCTGACACTGCTACTGGAGGTAGCCATCTTGCTGAAAAATTATTTCATGTGTGACACTAATAATACAGCGAAGAATGCTGGGCAAGACACTGAAAACTCATTTCCACCTCATTTTAATACAGCTTCAAAACCAGGAAGAAAGTCAGCATCGAGTCAGCATTTGTGCATTTTTAATCACTGTCAGGCCTCAGAGATTCACAGGTTTTCAGGCTCTTTTCCACCCTGACCACACCATCAGTGGGTGAATCCTTCACCTGATTACCTGACCTGTTGCCAGGTCTTTGGCAAAGACCAGCTCTAGGTTCATGAAATCTGTTTTTCAAACATTTCATAGAATCATAGAATAGTTACGGTTAGAAAGGATCTGAAGATTATCTAGTTCCAACCCCCCTGCCAGGGGCAGGGACACCTCACACTAAACCATGCCACCCAAGGCTCTGTCCAACCTGGACTTGAACACCGCCAGCGATGGAGTATTCACAACTTCCCTGGGCAACCCATTCCAGGGCCTCATATCCAATCTAAACTTCCCCTGTTTAAGTTTGAACCCATTACCCCTTGTCCTATCACTACAGTCCCTCATGAAGAGTCCCTCACCTGCATCCTTACAGGCCCCCTCAGATAGTGGAAGGCTGCTATGAAGTCTCCATGCAGTCTTGTCTTCCCCAGGCTGAAAAGCCCCAACTTTCTTAGCCTGTCTTCATACGGGAAGTGCTCCAGTCCCCTGATCATCCTCGTGGCCCTCCTCTGCACTTGTTCCAACAGTTCCATGTCCTTTTTATGTTGAGGACACCAGAACTGCACACAATACTCCAAGTGAGGTCTCACGAGAGCAGAGTAGAGGGGCAGGATCACCTCCCTCGACCTGCTGGTCACACTCCTTTGGATGCAGCCCAGGACATGGTTGGCTTTCTGGGCTGCAAGCGCACACAGCAGCCGGCTCATGTTCATTTTTTCATCAACCAACATCTCTTTCTCTGCAGGGCGGCTCTGAATCTCTTCCCTGCCCAACCTGTAGCTGTGCCTGGGATTGCTGCGACCCAGATGTAGGACCTTGCACTTGCCATGGTTAAACTTCATCAGGTTGGCATCAGCACACCTCACAAGCGTGTCAAGGTCCCACTGGATGGCATTTCTTCCCTCCAGTGTATCAACCAAACCACACAGCTTGGTGTCAACTTGCTGAGGGTGCACTCAATCCCACTGTCCATGTCACCGACAAAGATGTTGAACAAGACTGGTCCCAGGACCAATCCCTGAGGGATACCACTTGTTACTAGTCTCCAGCTGGACATTGAGCCATTGAGCAAAACTCTTCGCGTGCGGCCATACAGACAGTTCTTTATCCACTGAGTGGGTCACCTATCAAATTGATGTCTCTCCAACTTAGAGACAAGGATGTGGTGTGAGACAGTGTCAAATGCTTTGCACGGGTCCAGGTAGATGACATCAACTGCACTACCCCTGTCCATCAGTTCTGTAGCTCCATCATAGAAGGCCACCAGATCACTCTGGCAGGATTTCCCCTTAGTGAAGCCATACTGGCTGTCACCAAGCACCTTGTTGTTTTTCATGTGCCTTAGCATGCCTTCCAGGAGAATCTGCTCCAAGATTTTGCCAGGCACAGAGGTGAGGCTGACTGGTATGTAGTTCCCCGGCTTATCCATTTCTCATGACTTGTTATTGCAGAGGGGACCTCTAATCACCTTGCAGTCTTTATCCAATCAAGATAGGTATGGAGGTCAGTGTGCTATAGTAAGCTCAGAAATTTCTACAAGGGTGGAAGAGAGCGTTCTTTGTAGGAGGATGGCTGGCAGCATTCAGTCTGATTGAACCTTACAAGGGCACTATGGTTAGATTTTAATATTCATTTTATATAAAGGTGTTTGAGTAGGGATATTTTTATTACTTAAATCAGGAGAGAATACGTTGTGGGAATGATGGAGCAGGTAATGGAATGGACTGGCTGACATGTCTCTGCCATTTCTGTTTTCTTTGTTACTATTTCACTCACACTGAAGCATTTTAAATGCCACATTTCTGGATTATCTTTCATTCAAATACTTCAAGAAATGTAGTGCACAGTGAATGTACAGTAAGAAAAAAAATTACACTAACATACACCATCTTCAAATGTTCATGTTCAATACAAAATCAAATTTTCTAACCTTAACAAAGCAGGAATCCCTTGTCTACAACTGCAAACCTATTTTTGAACTTTGAAGTGAAGCTAGCTTTGAGTTATTTGTCCACACCAACAGAAACCCCACTGCTGGATAATTATTGAAACGCAGAACAAATTCATTCATTTCACACTGCCATAACTCAAAATTGGATGAACAGGTTTTTTGCTCAGATTTTTCCAAAATGCTCACCTTTGGACTAAGAATGAAAACAAAATTTGCAGCATGAAACAAAACATACTTTAAAAATAACAGCTACTTGAAAATAGGCCAGTGGAGAGGTCTGTGAGCTGCAGAGGGAGGTCTGGATCCTGCACAGGCAACAGATGTTCAAAACCACAGTTCCGTTTGGTCCCTTTGACATAAGTATTCAGCTGCCCCACAGATATGCAGATATGCACATTTTCCCAAAATTTGGATGCAAGACTCGAGTACACCCATAAAGCAATGATTTTGAGAGGAATATCAGGAGCAGCATCTAGTCAGGAGTGGCCTAAGCCTCAATTCAGCAAAGCACTTAATTGCCAGCTTAGCTTGAAACGTGCACAGCAACCTCTTAGACAAAGCATATATGGCAAAGACCACTGAAGCGCAGGTGCCTCTCGAGGGGAACGGACCAGCTGTTTGATAGCACTCAGCTCCAGTGCGCAAGGATGTAGGACAGAAAGGGGAAAAGAATATCCCATCAAAATTTAAACCACAGGAATGGTGTTAATGCTGCGGAACGTAGCAAAAAATTTCTCAGCCTGATGCACCAGGGTCAATGCCTTCACTGTCTGTCAGGAAAGGGCATCTGATTTTTCCCCCCCCCTTTTATTCATGAATTACTGTCAACGGTGGACACTATTGTGGCCCCCCTGTTCCCCTGGGAGGGAGCCACTAGGCGACAAGCTGGCCTGGTGTCTTGTCAAACTGCACCGTGAACCTGAATTGCATCAAAGTGAAGAGAAGCAGAAGCTGCTCCAGAGTTGCACAGGGAGCCATAGCAACACGGCAGTTCCTATTTTTAAAAACTTGAAAGATAGTAAGAACATTAAGTCTGAGGGGGGAAAAAAAAAAAAAAAGGAAGGGAAAAAAAGAAAAAAAAAGAAAAAAACCCACATTTCTATCAGAAGGAAAAAAATGTACATGTTCCTTACAGGCTCTAATGAAACCACATACAGCTAACCATGGATTTACAGGTGTGCAAGTCAGAAAATAACCACAGACCCATCAAGCCATTTCCTGAAGGAAGGAGCCTATTTCTCACCTTCCCTCCACTGATCTGTTACAGAAGGTTTTCAAATTCCCTTGGGCACTTTAAAACCCACAGGACCCCAACAACATTTTGTGGCTGGGGAAGATGCCACTGTAGCAGATGCTGAACTGAAGCCAGAGCTTGGTTTGCAGTTTCACACTGCTTCCTTCAGCTTCACTACAGAGGAAGGATTTTGATTCACATTTCATGAAGAGCAGAGAGAGCCTGAATGCCCAAGTTAAACCATATTGTCACCAGCAAGCAAAGTTGCCACGGTATTAGCACTAATTGGACTTGGCTGCAGAGCAGAAGATGTCTCAGAGGGCTGGAAGCAGAATATGGACATTTTCCCATCTGGAAACTGATGGTGCATACCAAAATTCATTCCCAGCTGGTGGATTTTGGAGGCTATTATGAAAGGGTCTGTCCTCTAATCAAGATAACCCTTGCCAAAAACCCAGCACTTCACTTGAACCCTCCCATCCTATTTTAATCGCAGAAAGGATGAAAAATACAGCTGTCCACACAGAGCAAGTGCCTCCTCTCCCCTTCTGACAAAGCCCTGCTCTGCAGGACCAAGGCACCCTGTGGTGCCTGCTGAGGGACAAACGTTTTTTGCTGTTTCCCCATCATATACTCCCTCTGAGAAGCCGGAGGTCTGCCATATTGTACAAGCACACTGAGTGGGGTTGATATTAGACTTTCCTCTACCTGTCACTGGCGCCTTCTACTGCCAAAGCATTGCTGCTTAAGTGCTTAAAGGCTGGGCAAAGCAAGGACAACAGCCAGGCACAGACTGTGCCCTTCTGCATCAAACATCCTTGGCAGCTCACCCATATGGGGGAGATTTGGGTTGAGAGCATGTTATAAAGCTGCCTTAAGCATCACCATCCAGGAGACAGAAAAAGGATGTGAGAGGAACCCACACTGCCCCCAAGATGTGGTGGTACATGGACAAATGCTGCTGCTCCCACTCACTGCCCTCCTCCTTGACAGACAGCGTGAATAACTAGTAGCCTCAGGGTAGTGAACCCAGCACCTTTCACCAGCACAGAACCACCATGGCAGGGAGTAACACATGCAGGGCAAATGAAATGCAACAGGAGATGGAAGGCAGAAAGGGGAAAGAAAAGAAAGTGATGGTGGCAGGCAAGCAGCAGTGGGCAGAGTAATCTACAAAGGATGCGGGGAGGCAGAGAGACCCCAATGGAGGCAGGAGGCATGGCCCAGCACCGGCCTCCAGCTGCTGCTGGAGCTGTGACAGGAACAAGCAGATTTCAGCAGCAGGGATCTCTAATCTGTCAGCGGCACTCATGCCACATGCTGCCAGCTAGCACCAGCCTGACAGCAGCCGGACTCACCAAGCAGTGGAAACATAACGAGCTGCTAACAAGACACCAGCTTAAAGGCTCCAAAAGGTCAAAAGTTACATATGCTCCCTTACCCTCCAAGTTTCTGAAAAGGGCAATTTTTGCATCCGTAGGAACATGTCATTTATACTTTCTCTTCTCTCCTCCACAGTTAAGAAACAAGCCCCAGCATCGTGCCTCCCACTGCTGGAGCAGGGCTTCCCAGCCACCTGCCAAGCAGGTAGATGTGAAGCCAGTAAGACTTCAGTGCCAGCCAGTGCTCCTGTCTCTTAGTATGAAGTTAACTCAACAGTCCTATGGATAAAGGGTGACACAAGCAGTCCTTTCTCCATTTCTGCTCTCAACTCCCTCACTGCACTGTGTGAGGGTGTGCGGCTCACTCATCTAGGAGACAACACAGAGTGGCTCCATGGCAGCTCCTGAAAATGACATATGATGATCCCTGTGTCAGCTATGTCAGGCAATAGCTGCTGTGACTGAGAGGAGAGCGCAGGAGAGAAGGTTGGGAGAAGCCTGGGAAACAAGGAAAGATGCTGCCTGGGTGCTCTGCTTCGCACTGACCTGGGGAAGGCAAGTCTAGGATGCTATGGTCACAGTGCTGTTTCCAGCTATCAGGGTGGCACAATAACCTGAAGGGGCACTGCACCTTTCCAGTGATTCATATAGCCCCTATGGTCTTGAGTCTCCAGGGAAGCAATATATTTGTACAATCCTATTGCAAATACTTTCTCTGCACACTGACTCACTGTTCAGCTGTGTAAGCTCCAGCAGTTCCTAGTTTCTACTAGGGTAATGAGAACAGAGCTTACCCTGGGTGTTCAAGGGAAAATAGTTTCCAACCATTCATTAAGGGCTCTTTTGCATTTCTTAACTGTCTGGCATGGAAAGCTCCACAGGAAAGTTAGTATTTCCCCCCAAAGTGGAAGTATCATGTCCAAACAATGTACCAAGCTAGTTTTCCAGCTGTTTTCATATTTGAGGAATCTGAGGTGCAGAACCGAGTCTATCTTTGTTCCACTCTTTGTTTGCAAAGGCAGTATAATTCCATATTTGTATTTTCAATCCAAAGCAAATGCTTCATTGCACTTTTTATTAAAATGAAATCTGGTGTGTGCAGCCTGGTGTTAAATGAGAGACTATTAAAGCCAATCAGCGGAGAACTCATTAGTAACCCTACAACAACAAACTAGTAGTTACGGCCCAGCATTCACAAGCAGCCATGATAACCAGTAGGAAGAACCCAGGTCTCATTGAAGGCTATAATAAAAACACAGCTTATGTAGCCCCATGACTGTGAATATCCATACAAAACGGTGAGCTTCTATTCCTCAAATATGTGCCAGAAGTCATGTTCTTTTCTCATGACTCATCCCTGAATTCCACTCCCAAGAATGCTCCTGTCATTTAGTTATTTCTTCTCATTTCTAAAATGTAATGAGAAGCACCAATCCTGAGCTCAAGGAAATCTGTCCCATCAATTAAAATAATGAAATAAGCAGAAGGCTGCCTATAAACACATCCACCTCTGCCCACTCACTCCTCAGCAGCCATGGTGAAGCAAGAATAGATGAGCTCTGCAGAATGCCTACGTTAGCAACTCTCCTTTGAAGGGCCAAGAAGGAAGAAATCCACATTTGAGCATTTCTCCAGAGAAAAACTGTGTTAGAAACTCCTTACCCAACCTTTGCAATCTCATCCACTAGAAGAGAACAGAAAGCACAGCAGTTTCCTGGGTGCCCAGGAGAAGACTGGCCACTGAGATAACTGTAAACTTGGTAGGCTGGAATATTCAAATCCCATTTCTTCTGGGACAATGAAGAAATAAATGAACAGGTAATTTATTACAACCAAAACAAATAACTAAAGAGTGTAATTGAACTGGAAAACAGCATTTGCATATACGGACTCCAAATGATCACCTAAGCCTATTATCAGCATAAATTGAGATAAATCCCTCGAGGAAAAGTTCATTCAAAAAAGAAAACCAATAAGACTTGTAGAAAAAACCTTCTTTAAAGTATTACTTTCCTTTTAGTTAGTGGAGCTATCTCACCAGTGGGCTCATTTCCAGGACAAAATTTGCAACGTTCAATGGTCATGATCATACTTCTGCAGTTCCAGTCTAACACAAAACAAGTTTCAAGACAGACAAGAAACAGTTGCTATGAGACCATTATTAACACAAGAAGATTCAGACCAAACACCTACATTGGCAAGAAATGGCATTTAGATAACAGTCTGTCTTGTTTCTTTTTGTGCTTGCAGCCGTACTTCAAACAAAACTTTGCTTGCACAGCTCTTGCAAAAGCAAACAAGTGTAAGTGTAAGAAGGGGGAAAGACAGAGAAACTGAGCTTTCTTTCTAAACATGAGCAACTTTCAGTTCAGTTCCTCCATTATACAGCCAGATCAACCACAGAGACCATGCTGAACAAGACCCTTCAATTTTAGCCGCATTCAGAGCTGCTGCACTTTCAGTAAGAGAAGGGAAACAAAAAAAAAAAAAAAAAGAAGAAGAAAAAAGGAAGAAATGGTCAAAGTTCAAAGGCAGATCTTGGGAAATGACTAATTCACAGTCTTAATGTATAATGTGTCCCAGCTGAACTAAATTACACATTTTTTTTCAGTTGGATGTGTCACTCTTGGAAGAATGGGAAAATTCCTTTATCACACTGCCTCCCAGCTGCAGATTTGAAGCAAATGGGACCACTTTGGATTAGCTTCAAGAGTTTCTGAAGCACCAGTTACATGGTGATGTATTATCTGAGGTCACATACACTTTGCAGCCTCCCCAGACGTCAAGCCCACATGCATACATTTCTCTGTTCTGTGTAGGCATGCGGAGGCGGAACTGTAAGTTGCAGATGGCTGAATATAGTATTGTCGGGTTCAGGGCAAGACTAAAATTAGTTTTCTAGAACCTTCAGCCCTGTCCAAAGTGAGCAAGACAATGTCCCAGACATGCAGGTATTGCTGCTCCCCGGTGCTCACAATGCACAAGTGCTGTGGGATCTTAGTAGGTGGAAGGGGTTAGAGAAGGTATGAAGCATCTAGGTCTGCAGAATCTGTAATACTCCAGATAGACAAAGCATTTCAGGAGAGATTTAAAGACCTCAGATAGACAGAGTATATCAGGAAGGGTTTAAAGTTTAGCACATCGTAAATTCCAGCAAGTGCAACAGGACTTGAAGGTATGAACACAGATTACAGCCATTTATCTCTGTGGGTTTTGGTTCAGTGAAGTGAACTCATATCTTCATGGATGCTCCTTTCCACATCTTGTCCTTCTCTCACCTCTACCTTTCCTCCTACACAGACTCCAGGCTGTGAGGCTGAGCATGAAGCTGTCATATTTCTACTGAACCTTTGGATTTGCAAAAGCAATGGTTTATTTTGGACACCATTAGTTTTATACATCAAAAAGTGCCTGAAAGTAATTTCACTTAAACAGAAAACTAAGCGCCCAGCTCACTGAAGTCAAACTTAATCATCTTGCTCAGAATTAGAGAGGGTAGAAACATCTGGGGGGGGCGGAGGGAACAGGGCACAAGCCAGCGCCATGCAAGGCAAAGGGAATATTTGCACTGTGGTCAGAGAAGCAACAGTAACACAGTGTAATTATTTCTGAGCTAGTCCAGGTGCCTGCAGCAATGTAGGCAGTGGCAGAATGGAGCTTGGCATGGACTAATTCACTCTGTTTCTCAGAGAGACTGATGTCAGTACCTAAACTAAGCTGGGTGTATCTACATGTATCTGTAGTCATCCCTGTGAAAGCTGTACCCAAAGCAGACAAGGGAGAAGGAACAGCATGATTTGGGCCATGAAGGTGAGAAGAAAGCTAATATCTTCAAAAGTGACAAGAACTACTTTCATGCGGGGTGCCCAGGCTTCAGGGCATATCTACACTGCACAACAGTACTGTCATATCTAGAGACTCGAGAGCCTCTGAGCTGGCAACTTTTATACAACACAAAGAAGTGCTATGCAGAGAGGTTATGCTGGGTCCTTGAAGCAACGTAGCTATATGGGCATGATGTGCACAGGCTAATACAGTGCCAACAGAACTAATTAGCAAAAGGTCTCTGCAGAACACTGAATCACATAGCAGGGGACAACATTTTGTTTTCTACATAAATGCTGAAAAGACACAGTACAGCTCTCTGGAAAAAAAAAAAAAACCACACCTTATTCATGTGGAAAGATAGAACAACATCCTGCCTTAATGCTACTTCTGATAACTTTATATATATTAAGTATATTTTTCCTGCTTAATCATTCCAGGGATGCATCAAAAGAGAAGCAGAACACAACCCTTACACCTAAGCATAGTTAGGAAGGAAAACTATAAAGTTTTGGGAACCTTCAGTCTTTTAGTAGTTCCAAGGCTCGCAGACAGCAAAAAGGTAATATGGGGATGGGGAAGTAAAGGCAGTAAGATCTGGTATATGACAAATGGATCATAGAGACAGCAGATAACATTATGGATAATAAAATGGCTCAAAGAATAGACTTTTCTTTCAGTCCCCAACTTCCAGGCAAAGCAAAATCTGCTTTCTTGTTCACCAGTCCCTGTATCTGCTAATACAGCTGACAGTGAGGGGCCACAGCACGCAAATCAATTGATCACATTTTCAGTGTTCCATGATTCATCAAGACAAATGAACAAAGATGCTGAGCTCTGTGTGGCCGCCTCTCCTGATGGCTACTGCCTGAACTGACCTTGTCCTACCACAAAGGGACCAACCTGCCCAAGGATTTTATATGTAAAACATAGGAGAATAACAGCTGAGCAGGTCAGGGGGCATCTGGCTAATTGCAGATCCCGTGTCTAATTATCTGGGTTGCTTAGTGACACGCTAAAACTCCAGCTGAGACAAAAAGGAAGATCTAGGAATCAGAGTGCTGTTCTAGAGACTGTTCCACCACAGGCCTCCTCTATGACCTTAAATAGGTATCTTAGCACTGTTTCTTCAGAAAACCTGAATCTGAATTAAAAGAAGATGGTTATTCAAATAGGCTTTCCCTATTTTTAAATACCCTTTTTCATCTAGCAAAACTTGCCATTCTGATGCAGGTGCCTAAGCTCTATATATAACATGCACAAGAGAGAATGGGACCCAAAACCCCCAGCAGACAATATCCAACAAGGTGCCAATGAACAGGGTGTTAGCACGAGTACTCTTTGAGGTAAACTGGATTCTTAAGACACCCCAGGGTTTTAAAGACTTCCAGTACAAAGCAGAAGCAAGGCTCTTGACTCTTACTCTCTTTGCAGATTTAGTCCTCCACACCTCTCTGCACTTCATCCTCTCCTGTAATTCAGAGCTAATGGACAGCAGAAGGACACTTGGTCCTCAGACAGCAGGTGCCATAAAACTATTCCAGGTGGGTCACACACCTGTTTACATAGGGCTGGTGCCTGGAACAGAACCTGGTGCTTACTCGATTTCCATACAAACATCCCCAGTGCTTGCAGCAAGAACCCACCTGAGAGCTACCAGACCCATTCATGCAAAGACACTCCAAGAAATTCTCCACTGTTCTAAATGCAAAATTTGGTGCCTCAAGGGGCATACTCAATCTTTGCACTATGCCTTCATTGTTCCTTTTCCTCATGCTGGCTTGCCTCTTGTGTTCTAAGGAGGATTTCTAAGGGGTAACAGTACTGGTACTCATGACACATAGTAGCTTAAGTTCCACCATCAACACAGCTCCCCTGGCCCAGGTTCTGGCCAGCACTGCCCACTGCCCTGAAGCATCACACGGCCTAGCAGAATTATTCTGGTCTCGCAGGTCCCCTCTGACCCCTCTTTTGTAAGGCTGGCCCAGTCCTTTCCCTTACCTGTTGAGCATGTTGGACTGGTAAATCCTTTTCTCCTGGGTGTTGTAACAGCTGCTCTTGGGCTCAGGGATGAAGCTGTGTTCAGACAGCATATCCGAAGCAGCCGTGGTGATTATGGCTATTCCATCCCTCACTCTGGCAGGAAGACCGTAGTCCCATTCATCATATGAGACAGAGATGAGCCCAGTGGGGAACTCAGATGGCACTGTGTCTGTATCCCCTGCCACCAGGCTGGGCACGATCCACGTGTAACCATAGCCTGTCAGACCCACAGAGTTGGCCACCTCAAAAATGTAGGTGGCCTCTTCCTTTGTGCAGTAGAGGAGGATAACAGGGCTTTGGAGCTTCTTGAGCTGGTTCTGGATCTTTGAGTCCCCATCATCCAGGGACATGTCCAACAGGAGGACCTCCTCCAATTCCCAACCCACAAAGCTGTGCTCAATGGTACTGCGGATCTTGTTCACGAAGTCCTGATAACCAGGGAAATAAGTAGTGACAATGGAGAAGATGTACCAGTCATATTCTTCCATGATGTTGAGCATGACAGAGGCTTGCTGTTCTATTGATGGACCAAACTGGAAGAACATGGATGACTCATCCTAGATAGGAAGTCAAAGAGAGGAAGAGAGAGAAAAAGAAAACAAGAATAGGTCAAAGGAAATAAACAGCATTCCTAGTCAAGCCATTGAGTGCGGAGATGGAGGCATGCAATCAGAATCTTACACTTCATGTCTTAGCCAGAGTTTACGGATTCTTCTTTCAAAATTTTAAAATTTAAGCGAAGCAAGTGGGAAGGAAGTAAAAGCCTTTTTATGACCAGCTGTCCTTACTTTCATTTTGAAAGGCAGGTTGCCGAAATTACTTAAAGATTTCAAATGTTAGGCATGATTCTAACAGACAAGAAACAAGTGGTACACAAGTGAGCAGAGAAAAAGAGAATATGTACAAAATACTCCATGGCTGCAGAAATATAGAGTTTTAATCCCCAGATTATCATAACCTTATATGTAGTATAAACAGGGAACACGGCAGCTTTGATACTGATTCAGTTTGGGATGGTTATTCCAGTTTGAGTATTCAGATTGAAGTAGCAGAGTAGACAAAACCATGAGATACAAATAGCTCTGAGAATCTCCACTGCAAGCTCCTCGCAAAGCAAGCAGTAGCACTGAGTGCTGCAACTGTGAAGGTTCCATATCAGAACAACATAAAACTTTACTAAAATGGAAAAAATAAAATTCTAAACTATTGTGGGTTTTTTTTTATACCATGTTTAAGAGAAATGCCAGCTCAATATTTCTCTTGGTATTGCTTTCATACCCTTCTACCATACCAAGTTCATCTTTGCCAGAACCAGAACTTGCACCATTTTATAACCTCCAAGACTCCAAAGAAGTTTTGTACAGGTCTCAGTTCTCCAATGGTATACTGTAAGCCTTTTTCATCCTGGAATTTCACAAGATATCAGGCTTTCAATTTGTGACAGATCCAGTAAAATCCAAATACTTGCTTTTGCCCAATTAATGATGGAATAGAATGGAAAAAGCATTTGCCAATATGCTCTCTCCCACTGACTTCTGTAGAGTAGGATTAGATCATAAACAAACAAAAAAGACAGAATGAAATCTGCCTCTCTTGCAGAGATTCCCATTACAATAAGAAAGTTCTCCAAAACCATTCACTACTTTTAGGACTGAGATAGCAGCCCCGCCTTCTTTTCAATAAGCCAGAAAAGCTGAGCCAGAGATTCAAAAGGAGGCAGTCGAGAGTTTCAGACCTAGGTAAACTCATTGTGCAAATGCCTCAAGACATTACCTCAAGATACTTGCGTTTAGAACAGTTTTCTACCAAATTCATTCTCCTACAGCCTGGCAGGTAAACCTGCTTTTCAGCAAGGATGCCAGTTAATTATCCATTCATCCATCCATCCATCCACCCATCCCTTCTCTAGCCATGGTTTTGATTACATATGGCCATTTTCTCTATTGGCAAAATAAGCCATACCTCAGGAACTCCATGAAAAATAAAAAAGAAAGCTTTGATCCTGCATGCAGCCTTAAGCAGTTTGTTGCTCTTTCCTGAACTCCCTAAGAGCCACATCCTATATGAAAGAGTCCTTGCTCCTATATCCCCATGCCTCTCCTATGAGGTTTGCTGCTCACTTCCACACAGCTCACCACCTACTTGTGAAAGTACTCTGAGGGCTGTTCTTCGCTCACTGGGGGAGAGAAAAAAAAAAAAGAGAAAGAAAAAAGTTCACACACAGAAAAAGAAGGCAGCAACAATTAGAGATAAGTTAAAAAACCAGGAGCAGCAACTGAGCCCCTCAACCTGTGGAAAATAGCTCGTATTTTCTATGGCCGGAATTCAGCCTGTTCTGCCAGAACTGGTCAGGAATAGAACTTACTCTTCCAATGAAAAAAAATCTTTTTATCTTTGAAGCTTACATAGAAAATCAGGAAAGGCAGAGGAAAGATCAAACTATTCTCATGGCATGTATCAGAACTTGAAGAAAGCCTGAACAAGCATCTCCAATACCCTTCATTGTGCCTTTGAATGCCACCTGTAGCAAACTGAATGCTAGAGTGTGAAGACTCAGCCTTAATGTAACATGAAAAGGCAAGACAGCTACACTGATGACTAGTATTTATTTTTATATTAATTTACACAAAAGCTTTCCTATACTCATGCATAACAACCTCTGAATTGCCTGCAGATTTCCAGTTTCTATTAAAAAGTCTAAGAGTTGAAGGACCTGGCTATCGAATTACAGGAACATTTGACACAGAGCACCTTGAAGTCTCATCTGAAAAAAATTCTGGGTCCTTTTCTCCATGACAAGTAAGTGATGGAAGATGATAAATTCACTCGTATTTCAAGGCTGCATGTAAACACACACACAGGAGTTTGTAGGCAGGTGTGAAGGAGGCGCAAGGTGCAGGAGGTATTGCCCTCCATGTGATTTTAAACAGGGTCAAATGCTCCAGTGAAGTGTCCACTGACAGCTCATTCCAAACGAGTGCAGAGCCCAGCTGTTGAAATCAGCCCCAAGCCTCGGGGAAAAAATTTTGAGCTCTTCACTAACCAGAATGTATCAGAACATCAAAAATCAATACATCAAATAGATAGCTTTATCACAATCCAGACAAACAATTCCTCTCCATTGAGAAATGTAAGCACCCCTCCCTAAATCAAACAGCACAGACCACTTGGCTGCGCATATAATAATTGCTCTTGAGCAACTGCTTGCATTTTTATTAAAGAAGGAGAAAGAAGAGACACCTTCTGTTTAAAATGAGAGCAGTAAGGAGGTGCAAGCCAGACCAGCTTTTGGCTTGCCAATATGTCTCTTGGCATTTCATCACCCCAAAGCTTGTGTGTAGCCAAATGTTCTTCATTCCTTAACCAATTCAGCACTCAGAAAAGAGAGGGCAAGGGAAGAAGAAATAACAGCATTGTAGAAGTGTCCCTCATAATGTATCAGGAGAACTGCTGATCAAGCTGGATAGAAATCTCAGTAAGTGCCTTTTGGGGGACAAAAAGCAAACTAATAAAAATGCATGAGAGCCACCATTTTCTTCCTTATTTTTGACCACACCTGATGGGAAGTCAGGGGAAAAGAGAAGGAGTTGAACTTAAAGAACCACAGGGCTACCAGGCAGAGCAGAAATTTGACTTCACTGTGGTGTTACAGTGAAAGCTTTTATATTAGGAGGTAGATCCAAGGGCATTTTACATATATCTCATAGAATCATTATAGCTTTATTACAGCCTAAAACAAAAAAAGGAATATTTTAGCCCCCCAACCTCCAGATATTGCAGGTTTTTACAGAATCTTACAGGCCTCTATTTTTCTCCTGCAGAAATTTCATGCTCTCCACCTCCCCTTTTCACCTTGGAACAGCCAAAACATGGTTCAACATTGCCACTGGGAGACAGATTTAAGTTTGGGATAGGTTGGGTTCAAAGCAGAAGCCCCTTACATTGCACATCATCCAGGTGTAACACAATCCCCTGGGGTATAGCAAAAAGCTTGTCTTTCTCCTACAGCTCTTTCACCTGCAAGCTCAGGCTTTCTATAGCTAACTGCTGCAAGAGACAGCAAGAGGCTGCAGGGCATCCCCCACCCAGTCTGAAAGAGTAGAGGCTCCATTACAGGATCTCAGTGCCTCCAGAGATCCTAGTACTCCTCCACTGTCACCCTGCAAGGTCAGGGATCTGTAGTTTGCAGAGCTGAGCTGGAGGTGGAGTTGATCAATTGACACAGCACCACTCCCAAGCTGACAGATGGCTTCCCACAGAAAATCTGCTTCAAGTTTACTGCTGCTGGGACAAGTATTGCCTCCTCCTCCTGCACGTTTAACCCCTCCAATAAGGAGGCTAGATTGCACATGGGGAAGGTGCAAAAGCACTCACTGTGAAGCCTCTTCTTGGAAACTGGTAGCTGGTGACTTCCTTGGTGGATGGAAGAGGGTTTGCAGAGGTGGCACAAAGTTTAGAAACCAAGCAAGTATTATTGCCACCACTTCTAAGCTGCCCGGTGCCTTGCTGCCCCTCAAGGGACAGACAGGCCCATGCAGATATTGCACAAAGGCCAGGTCTGGTGAACACCTCACCCAACATGCAGACCCTTGGCAAGGCTGCAGGTGACTCTCTGAGGAGACCTCCTACAGCTGCATCATTTGAAACCAATCACTGCCATTTAATGAACCATTAGATTACCTTAAATGTGGTAGGAGAGGTCCCTGGGGTGCTTTTCTCACGAGTTCCTTCCTAACAGCCTCTCTGGATTCCTCAGGCAAGCAAAAGCAATTACTGCTTTACAAACAACATCTTAATCCAGAAAACTACTCTGCATTGGGCAGTCTAGTGAACATACCTAAAGCAGAGGAATGCAAGATCTCCAAAAACAGTTGCAGCGGTCCAGTCATCTTGAGGAGCTAGAAAGACCTCTACTTAGGCACAGTATAACTGCTCACTTGGGAACTGAGGAGATCAGCAAGTTACATTTCCTCCGTGCAGCCTATCTGAATGTATTCAGTTTTGGTGTGCCATGCTCTGGTGGCTGAGCCATGAACAGTTCTCTGCTACTGGTTGCAAGTCACTTTAGCTCCA
This sequence comes from Myiopsitta monachus, assembly GCA_017639245.1. NCBI lineage: Eukaryota > Metazoa > Chordata > Aves > Psittaciformes > Psittacidae > Myiopsitta > Myiopsitta monachus. The sequence continues at coordinate 64,150,809 of CM029920.1, forward strand.
GTCCAAGTGCCAGACCCTGCAGGGGCCAGGTGTGTCAACCTGTGCACAAGGAATTTGAGTGAGGAGCAAGTCAAGAGCATAGGTTTGCTTCCTGCATCTGGAGAAAAAACACATTGTTTTGCAAAATGGCCTAAGCTGCTATATCTTCACAAATGCAGCAGAAATACAATATGTGCTGCTCTGGAAGTAACCCTTTTTTATCGGGCTTTTGGGAACATCAGTATATCTAACCCCATTTGCTGCCTCATTAAGCTTCCTGTGCAGCCATAATTTAACAACTGGTATATGGCCTTCCTTTCCCTTTCCAGTTTTTAAAGGGAATCCTATAAGATCCTAACAACTTAAGCCACTATAATTTTCCAAAGTCCTCTTCTAATTTTCCTGATTCAGAAGAAAGGCTGTTAGTGTTTAGTCTTAGTCTTTAATAGGGTCATGATTTGCAAAATTCCTCTCTGACCTACAAACAAATCACATAGGGATGTCCCTTGTTTAAACTTCAGTCCTGCCTACCGCACATTTCGTGGGGGAAAAGGAGTGAAAAAGTACCAAATAACTTCTGGGAAAACACAGATTTTAATTTCCTCACCGATGTATTTCTTTTCTTCAAAATTGAGACACCATGTGCACTTACTTGTTACAGCACTGGTGGGATACCTGATTCACTGGGAGTTTTATTGTCCATGATGGAAAATGCTGCAACAGTTAAAAGTCTTATAATTAAATCTTCTATATTTCTGAGTCCCATTTGTTATAACAGATCTGACAGCAAATCAGGATCTTTGTTGCTCAAGTGTTCATTTACTCCTGTTTATTCTTACCACAAATGCATCACTGCCTCAGGCTAGCTTGAAGTCAGGATCTTCTGCCTGTTTGTTTTTTCTCCCCACATTTAATTTATTTAGCTTTCAACAACTCAATACAATAAAACTCTGTTTTTAATATTACATGCTGTATCATCCTGTGTGAGCCCTTTCCCTGAGTGCCTGCGGTAGGGATTATGAGAACACAGTAACACTACAGCCCTAGCACAATGTTCTTATGGTGGGATCAGCATTTAGAACAACACGTTTCTGCATCTCTCACACACATACATGCTCAGATTTCCACAAGTGCACATACTGACAGCAAAACCTACTCAAAGTAAGGTTGGAGCACGCTGGACTGTGTAATTTCTGAATGACTCTGCCTAGTTGATACTATTTAGTAGGATTTCAAAACTTTCCTGTCTTACTAGAACAGGTTTCTTGGGTTATTACTGATTTTGGCTTTCACAGCAGAGGGAGCAGTGACCTCCTGCAATCCTTTCCCAGTGCTCTGATTCACTGATGAGTGGATCGTTGTTGGTGAAAATCCCCCAAGCTACCCTAGAAATGTGCTGTCAGTGGGAAGTTCAAATTTGTTAGTTGCAGAAATGTGGTTTACATAACCCTATCATTTATCAATTTCCTCCCTTGTTCTCATAATAACTACTGAACACACTGGCCTTGTTTGACAGAAGGATATGTAGCTCACAGATGATGGTTAGAGAGAAGTGATTACAGAAACTGGTGGATGAGTGAAAGGGAGAGACCCAGTTCAGTATCCCCACTGGTGGAATGGCAGGCAGGATATACCGATAAATTAGTGGAGGTCTGTATAAGCCCTCTCTTCCAGGAGAGCATGTTGCTCTCCTTGTGGTCCCTGATAGGCAGGGCATACAAGGGGCCAAAAAATGAGGTCTACAGCAATTATGAAAATGTTTAATTCTCTAGGTCTTCTCTGGAAGCCACAATCCCTGGTGGCTACAAAGAATAATTGCAATAACAAATCTAGAGTTGCTGGTATAGCTCAATTTTGTCACCAGGGTAAACGGTAACAAATGTAGCAAGATTCACATGTATAATGACATTAACTATAGACATACGTATCATCATATACACAGACCCCCGTCATGGCTTGGACGTTAATCTCTCCATAGCAGTGGAAACAGATATGCTGCAGAGCCTTAGCCCAGGGGCAACTGTGTAAGTGCTCCAGCACCAAGGAGTTCCTGAGAGCTGCAATAAAAACGTCTCTGATTAAAGATGACTCAAGGGCTGAAAACAGCTAAGTGATTTCCACTTTCCACTTATGGGTCTATAGAAATCATTCATTCGAAACGTTTTGCAACAGAAAACTCAAGATACCCTGGATTCTGTAATCTTGACCTTAGGATTGTTTCACTCCATACCACATGCAGTTAACAAAAAAAGATGAAAAAGCCAAACATACCCAGGGCCATTGACTGACATACAATTCAGAGAAAAACCTCAGAAGTCTTTTGGCTAAGGAGGGAGTGCACAAATTGTGAATTTTATACACAATCACTGGTCAAAGAAGGCTAGTATATGCTGGTATGCCATACTAGCTTCCCAGAGCATCACATATGGATGTCAGCACTTTTCCACAGAGAGAAAATGGCAGTTAGAGAGCTGCCAGGATAAACAGTTTTCACACCAGGCTTGTTGCATTTCCATTTTCACCTCTGTATATGTGTGGTTCCTTGTTTGATGAGCTTACATGGATGGATCAAACCACTGGTCACTCTGAGTAGATGCTGCCCACCAGGTGCCATGTTATACCATGATGGCAATCTGGACAATCCTAGCTTCCCTGTCCCAGCTCCAACAAGCCCCCTAGGTTGGCTTAACATCTTGACATTGCCAGCCCAGAATGGTTAGAGGAAATTCAGACCGTCCTATTACTCATTTACATCATTACTCAATTACATCATGGTGTTTGCCTGGGTCTTCTTTTCTGGCTGTCTTACCCTCCAGACTTAGGACTGAATTTTAACTGTAACCTGAATGAGATGTCTTTGGTATAGCCATATTAATCAATAGCAGCCATAAAACTATCCAACACTCTTAAAAAGTCCAGTCACAGTATTTGGCAAGATGTCACTGAATAAATTTCTCCGATCAGCTATCCAGGGTGAAATACTATTTCTTTTAATAATTTTTAAACTAACTGTTCTTTCATTTCATTAAGTATGCCCTTGGTCTCTTATTGTGAGCAAATCTTATTATGAACTGAACCTCCAAAATTTCACAGAATCTATTTAAATAAGCCCTGGAAGTTCAGCACTGCATCCAATACCCCCTGAGTCTCTCAGGAGCTGGCGATCTCCTCGTACTACAGCCCAGCTGCAGACAGGTCAGTGTGTCTGTGAGGGCCTCCATTCCCCTTCTGTCTCGTGAAGTAGTGGTACCCCTTTTCTCTCAAAATTCTGCATTGCTTATTTAAGTAATTACCTTCTGCAGGCAAAACTGTTAGTTGCTCTATGTCCTAACACATGGCACTCACAGTCCTGATGATTCCAATGTCTGCTCAGCCTTTATGAACAGAGCGAAGTTAGCTGTGCCTGCACGCTGTGCTAGCCAGATCACAGCTGAAGCAAAGTAGTCAGTTTAAGATAATACTGTGCCAAGACTTAATCTTTTCTTTGAGGCTGGCCTTATTAACCAGTTTCGGTAATTTTCAAAACATCGATAATAGCTTACTTACACTTTGATATGGCATCTGGCTTGCCTCAGAGTTCAAGTTAGTAAGCAGCTGAAGAAAAGCCTGTGTAGAGTGCCATTCACTTTCCATAAGGCAAGGAGCAATAAAAAGCTTCAGCCTCATCCATTCTGCCCAGCAGTAAATGATAATTCTCTTACTCAAAAAAAAAACCAGACCAAACCCAAAAAAAAAAAAAACCCACAATAAAAAAAACCCAGTCCCAAACTCTTTAAATGGGAGAGCTCTCCAGCAAGCGGATGAAGCTCAGCTCACAGACTCCAGATTTCCCACTGCCACATATCTGGCTGCTGCTTCTCTAAGGGGTCGTAATTATGTTCTGAGTACAAAAAAATAAAAGACAAAATAAAAGAGATAAAAAAGGAAAAATAATAAAAGAGGTAAAAAAAGTCCAGCTCCCACCACTTTAGTTCCACTTAAGCAGTGAAGTTTCCTTGGCAACCACGCACATGTAATGCAGCCATGGCCATACACTCCCCACCACAGCCAGCAGGAAGGGCCACCAATGCTCCCTGCAGTGCTACACAGGGTACAGCACAGCCCACCAGTGTTGGGCCTGAAAAGACTGGGGCTGCACATCACTACCCACACCCCAGAGAGAAACTCATCGCCTGGCAGCCTGCTTGACCTGCAAAAATGCTCAGGAAGAGGAGGGGGGCTAACAGCCCACTGGACTTCTTGTGCCAGGTAACTAGGGGCAAGCAGGAGGCAAGTCAAGATTTGCCCTTATCCTGCTCACCCAGGCCTGCTTCTTCAGAGCTGATTCCTGACTACCTCCATGTTCCTTGGAGCTGTTTTCCTCTGTGGTGTGAGAGGAAGGTGTGGAGTGTATATGTGCTGTCTTTGTTCCCTGTGTTTATGCACTGCTCTTAATCTGAGGGTTCAGTCCCACAAACACAGCCAAGTTTACTCAGCCCAGGTCACTGGTTTTCTGCCATAAGGCTGCCCCAAAACTCAGAAAGAAGGGAGCCCACCTTTTGTCCTTCTCAGCCTGGGAGTACATTCAGACATTTCATACTCACAGCTTTATGAGACCATGAGGTTCCACACTACCCTTCACCGCACCCTCCAAATCAGATCCTATCACACTGGAAAGGAGGTGCTGCTTCCTCAAAGTATACCTCCTTCCTGCCCACAGCTCTTCCAAACCAGACTCGCCCCAGCTCACTCCAACCTGTGTTTTACAGCATAGGCTGGAATTGCAGCAATGTTGAAGCCTTGCTGTGCACCAGGTGAGAAGGCAGCTGTGTGTTGTGCATTTTAAGAGGGATTTTAATACCTTCCTTATGTTGCCAAGATAGTATAAAATAGCATGGGCATAAAATGAAGAAACAGTACCCTGTTGCAGGTTTTCCATTTTTGTTTGGACATCCTGCTGGCAAGCAGCTGCCTCATTAGTACATAACATGTATGTCTGCACCAGACAACAGGAGGCAGAGGAACCATGAACTGGCCCTAAGGCATCTGTGCATTAGCACTGGGTGGAAACTCCAGCTCATGTCTAGTAGAGCTGCCCTGTCAGGACAGCTAACTAGTTCAGACCCCAGCCTGCACCACCCTGGTGATACTCCTGATTTCAGGTACAGCTGGGAATTTGCTAAGCCTGAGGAGAAGAAACAGAAGTGGATTCCTGAACCATTGGACCTGGACTATGGATTCAGCCCCTGCTTTGGAAAGCGACTGTATCACTGAAAAGTTTTACAAGAGTCCTTGGCTGGAACAAGCAATATGGATTTCAATATGCAGCCTGATTTGTCAGAAGACCTGATCCCCATCAGGGATGGCTTTGGCCACAGCAAGGTACCGCTTGTGCTCCAGGATGAATGAAAGCATGGCAGCACCTACTTTCTCTCTACACAGCTCTCCTTCGTAATCAGCCAGTGAGCAGTGCTTCTGTTGGGAAGCTGCTGTCATGCCTGTCTTGCTCATGGAATTGATTCACGAAGTTTTAAACAACTATTGATTTTCCTCTTCTCCACTGTGGAGACATTGAGACCATGGAGTTATTTACACAGATATTAGAAAGGAAAGAAGCTCCATCCTCAGATGTTCTTTTTGAGTTCCCATCTATTAAGTCTCAGAAAATAGGAGGTTTCCTACAGCTTTACAGACAAAAGCACTCATAAATATGTTAAATTCCCTGCACACACACAAGCCCATCCAAACATTTGCAGGATGTTCTGCCAAAACCACACCAGCTGAATTATTGCTTTCTATTATTTTCTATTGGGATCATAACTCTTCAGTTCCTTTTCTTTGCCCTGATGATTAACAGCCATTTGCCATGCCCCTTTACTGCTATGAGACTGAGGCACAAATCGTGGCAAACTTCCTATTTAAGAAAAAGCCATTTCTGAACTCCAATGAATTTGGAATTGTTCTTGGTAAAAGACTGGACTATAGAAGACTTACAGAGATAGAGCCTGCAATCTTCCCCACAGTTCCTGAAGCACTTCACATTCACGGTTGCTACAGAGATTGATGCTGTAAAGACCATTATATCCACCTCCATGATCTAAGAACATGAATGCTTACACTTCTCAGGGTTTGGTGAAGAGAGTTTGAGAGAGGAAATCAGTCCCTCTGAGCTTGCAATAAAGGGTGCTATGAGTTTCAGTTCCGAACTTGTTTTTGCTTGGGTGATGAAAGTCAGCAAGTCCATTTCTAGTCAGCTTAACTGTGCTGGAGCACACTTAATTAAATTAACTTTTTTTCTATAGTTACCTGCACATTAATAAAAAGTGCCGTCTATATATTCAGTATGCCCTTGACATAACTTTAAAGCAGCAACGTTATAAATAAGATGCTCTTTTTGTACTTGAAATCATATTTTTCTATCTAAATTAGGCTTTGCACTTTTTTAAACAAAACCTGAGTCTAGGACTGAACTGACATCTTTCTTTCAAGATCACACGCAGACATGAGGCAGTGAGATTTCTGTTGAGGATCAGCACAGCAGAGAAAGGGATTGATGGAGCAGCAAAAAGTATTTGCCTCTGCTGGCCATTAATAATAAGAGTAACAAAAACATCTAAGAGAATAAGAGCCAGGGTGAAGCATGTAAGGTTTAGAAATTGCTCTTCGACTGACTCAAAGGCAAAGCCAATGAGTCTTGTTTTCCTGCATCTCCCATTGTCTGTCCTCTTTATTAACCACACACTCCAGCACAACGGGGGAGTGGGAAGTAGATGGAAGCATCAGCAGGAGCTCTGGCAAGCTGGGTAGAAACGAGCTATTCAATCTGAACATTGCCTGGTCAAGGCCCATGACAAAAGATGGAACAAATAACTATAAAAGAAGGGAAAGAAAAAGCCATGTCCAGCACTGCACCTCCTGCAAAGGAGAGGCATTGGCTGTGATGTTTTGTCTTTTCCTTCCACTTTGTATCACTCTGTCTCATTATTTTGTCTTCCTGCACACAGTTGCCTTCAGGTGCTTCAAGTGCATGCAGTTGGGTATGTGCGTGTGTACATATACACACATACACATATACACGCATATCTACACATACACAGGGGCAAGTGCACATAGGCAATTCTACATGCAGGATGGTTCAAGATAGGCAAATTGCCTCATCTCCAGCATACCAACTCAGGCTGGCAGCACCTGAAATGGATTAGCATCCAACAATGATCTCTATGAAATGAGGTGATGGTGCATTCCAGCCTTACTGACAATAAATGTCTACATCACTATACATGTGTTCAGTGCTGACTAAACTTCTGGTTAGTGCTCTCAGAAAGAAGCCAAGGATTACACAGGCTGCTTCATTACACAGCCCTCCCCACAGCCCAGAGGAAGAGAGTTTGAATGCCTTCAAATTGTGGGTGAAAGCATTGAAGACATAGTTTTAACAGACTTTGCTCTTCCTGACAAATACAGTCCTTCAGGACTCATCTTTCATGGAGGCAAGTAGTCATCTATTAATATACACCAAGAGGATCTGGGTTATTAAAAAAACAAAACAAACCCCAAAAACCCCACAACTCTGTCTTTCCTTTCAGCAGGTCAGAAGTAATACTTGTGGAAAGGGAATAGCCACAGAAAGGTTTATTTCAGGGTGCAGCTAAGCAATTCTGGAAACTGAGACAAAGTCATTGCTCTGGTCATCTAGCTTCAAAATACTTTTTTTTTTCCTTTCTAGGAAGAACTGCATTTTCTCCTTTTCATGCAAAACCTCTGAATATCTGCCTTCTGAGAAGTACTGAGCTGAAAAACCTTTCCTTCAAGTCTGGTGGCTAGTGCAAGAAGCTCAACCTTTTAATTATCTCAATGGATGCAGGATGTGTACATTCCTACACTACGCATCCATCTGCACTGCGTAGGAGCAGATCATCGTCTTGGCATCGGTGCTCTCCAAGGCATGCAGCCTTGTAGAGTGGGCATGCTTGGTGAATGAAGCACACTGTATGGAAGGCATCAACCCAGTGCTCTACAGCTCATCTGGTATATCCAGCTGCTCTTGTTATGTTACCCAGTAATTTTTAAGGGCTGGTAGTAGATCTTCTCCTTTCACTCATCACTAATCCCACTAACTTCAAAGTCACACCATACTCTCTAGCTGGAAGTGAGAATGTGGTCAGGCTCCTTGTGCATTCAGAAGTAGGCTATGGATACAACCTCTCTATTCATCAGTAGGAAAACATGGCCTTTACAGCTATCCCTCACTGGCCTTTCTTCCCATGAAATCTCTCTATTATGAAGCTCTAGGATATCCAAGAAAGGAAAAGTATGCATTTAAAAATGCACATATTCCCTCCACATATAAAGGGCTGAGGATCATAAATTTCCTCTTTTACAGGGAGCTTTCTGAGGGCACTTCAGCTGTCTGCTGTGGGGGATTTTGTGCAGCCCATTCATAATTTCTGTATTTCATTGCTATGTAACAAGAAAATTGTTGGGTCCCCAGAAGAATTTCACTTCACTCCATAAGCATCAGCATGTCTATTTCAGCAGAGATTAATCATACAGGCCCTCCCCGCCTTGGACTCAACCTTTCTCAGGGCTCCTCTAAACACAGCAGTTCACTTCCTTACACAAGGTCAATTGTGCATCTTGGTCTTCGACAAGGGAAGCCCTCAGTCCCCTGGGCACACTGATAGCACCATTTTAACTCAACAGGTGCTGCTCAACAGTTTGTAGTCTAAACTAAAGATGAACAGTATTTCAAATGGAACTGGCAGGAGGACTTTCAGCAGGGTAGTCGTAATCCCTCCTGCTGGGATGTGGACAGTAGACAAACTGGTCCCATTCCTGTTGAGCCCTGGGAGGGGATTTTTTGGGACTGTAAGTAGGCAACGCCTTTCATCCTACAGCTTCCACCAAACCACATCCTCAGAGTTTAATAGCATCCTGCAGTCTTTATAGGCTCAGAAGGGGGATTACTGCCTCCCAAAGCGCCAAGAGCTTTTGCTATAATTCCTAGATTTTCCCTGAAGTGCTCCCCTCCAGGTACTGAATGAGTGAGGTATTACAACTGAAAGATTGAAAGATTTTCATTTAGCATCTTTTTTTTTTCTCAGTTGATTTACTCAATGCAGCTGGAGTACAATAGATGAGATTGCTCTGCTCACCCGTATCTGCATAAGCTTGTTTTAAGTGCATTGTATGATTACTTCAACTTCCCGCCAACAGCCTCCTCACATCTCCAGGCCTCTCACAAGCATGCCTGGATTGTGTAATGCCACAGGCCCATATCAGAGTTCCCAGAGTTAACCCGGACTCCCTAGTAAGTCCACAAGGCACAACAATACCTTGCAGAAGTACTAGCTTGGATCCCTGAAGCTGAAGAGTGATTTCAGTACAGTCCAGTGAGATAAATTTGTGATGACACAATTGTACCACTCTTAGAGCTAGCCTGTTGGGTGCTACCTGAGGGTCTGCACAACATGCCATGCAGCTATGACCTCCTCAGTCTCACTCATTCCCTGCAGTGCCTAGGCACCCCAATATCTTGGGGTGCTTCCCACCATAGCTGCCATGGGACATTTACAATTGCTGCCTGCTCCTCTGGGTCCCTTTGCACCCACTGCATCAGCAGAGGTTGTTCTCTCTTCCCTAGGGCCCAGGGAACATAGAATCCTAAAATCTAAAATCTTTTCTCTCAACCCCACCTTGGACACTTCTACAGCCCCACATGGTCCCTATGCATAAACTTCCCTCTCACTCACTGAGTGCAGGGCAGCCATGATCATCCTGGGACTAGAGCAGAAGGAGGTGAGGCCAAAAGGACAGCAGACGGTGGGTTCACGCCCACATACACGCACATCCCGATTAAGGATCCAGCTTTGTTTCCATGGCAACGTGCAGAGCCGCAGCAGAACGGTCCCTTCATGCGCAGCAATGGCAGCCATGCGCTGCACCCCTAAATCCTCCCGCTGCTCCCAGCCACTGCCAGGGCCTGCAGTGACCCCTTTACACACCTTCCAAAGCCCAGCAGATTAAGGCTCACAGACTTCCCACTCATGCTGTGATGTCCAGAAAACAGGAAAATAAGGATGCACACTAACAGCAGTAACAGAAATAACATTACCCATCACAGTCAAGCTGTAAACCCCTTAGAACGGCATTACAAATAAATGCCGTTTCTCTCCTGGAAGCTGGCAATGATAATCAATGGAGTGCAGCTCACAGAATTAAAAGAAGATAGTTTTTCCTACGTGCAGGTAGCTCCTTAGTACACAGCAAGCAGCCAGCACTCCCCTGAATCTACTACCAAATGCCACTTGCAACCAAAGCCAACTCCACCTTTCAGGACAGGTTGTCCCATGCAGCCCACCTTCCCATGATACAGTACTAATACCTTGGTCCCTGTGGTAGGATGGTGAAACACAAGAGGACAGCTGAGACCTGGGTCTTGACAGCGCACACCCTGCTTAGCAGCTCCACAGAGAAAGGCATGTAGGACATGGCTATGTGTTTCTTTAGGCCTTCTGCCCTCTGAAAATCTACCTGCCATCTTACAACCAAACCACAAGCAGGACTGAAGTGCTCATGATTTCTTAGCCATTTCTACTATATGTCTTAAGGGCTGTCTGCTGAGAAACGACTGGGAAAATTAATCCAAATTAACTAAAGTTGTGAGTTTAGCATGAATTCATTAAATCACATTAGCCTTGAATGGACACATTTCTTCCAAATTAAAGCAACCCTTAGAAGAAAATTGAACTAAACTGAATTAAGGTCCTTTTAATCCTGAAGAATGGAGTGCCTACATGGGGTTGGCTGTAATTAAGGAACAGCAGTCTGGAAGGGATGTCCCAGCCCTGGCCTCCCAGACAGTCTCTCCATATTAGTCTTTTCAGGAACCCACCATGCTCTCACAGAAAAGGGACTAGGTTTCTTGCTTTCTCTGTGCAGTTTGGAAGCTGGTGAAGAACCCTGCTGTACTGATGATTTTCTACTGAAGCCCATTCCTGTCCAGTTAATGCCTAGTTCCTCCTTACCTTGAAGAGCTCTCCTGCTGTCACAGTATTTTCCTCTCACTCTTTTTCTAATGGAGGGCAGCCTTTTATATTCTCTCAGACTGCATTTCGCCAGGTTAAGTAAGCTACAGTATCTGTTTCCTCTTGTAAAATGTGTTCTTCCCTCTCATTACCAATGAGATACTTTTCTGACTCCATTTTGCTTTAATTGGGATAACTGGAATTATACACAGAATTGTACACAGAGGAAATTACACTAGAGCCTGTTACAATGATACTGATACCTCCCTGGCACCTGATATCCTGCCTGGCACCTAGGAACATAACTGTCTTTTATGCTGATGTCTCATATCGAAGGCTCAGTCATCACATCAGTAAGTAATACTCCCACTTTTTCTCTTTTTCATTTGCTTCTAACTGATAATCCCATTGCTTTAAAGATCAATTAGTAGGAGTAACAAAGAATCTTCTCATACAGGCCAGCAGACTGTGCAAAGGCACCCAGACCAGCTGGAACAAATAGAAGTAACAAACAATAGAAGCCCAAACAATTTCTGCTGCTCAAGTCCTTCAGATCTAGTATGGGTTCCAACATGTGGCTCCATACCAGGCACTATAGCTGTGTCTATCTGCATGCCTCAGAACTTCACACAAGTGCATTTCACCTTCTTTCTATATTGTAGTCCTCAAACCTGTCCATTTCTTCCTGCTTGTTCCCTGTTCTACTCCATTGATTATACTACTCCCAAGTGCGCACAAATGTCCTCATGAACATAATCCCTCGCACTCCTACACCATAAATCAGAACCCAACATTTGGAAACATTTGCAATTCTGTGGTTTAGAAAGTTTCAGATTAGCCACACTACATCTCATACCTGATGTGGGAGAAGGGAGACAGGTTAGAGATGGATTAGCTGATGGAAGAGAGACAATCAGCTTTCCCATTCAGAGAAGCACTACCTATTGCAGGACACAAGCATATTTACAGAGAGTGTCACATGATAACAGTTTAAAAATAAGGAGAACTGTTTTCATACAATATATCCAAGCTAGGGACTATATTACTACAGGAAATCATTGTACAGAGCATCAGAAAGAAGCAAAGAGGTAAATTATTAGGTTCTGATTCAAATTGCTGTTATTGCTATTCAAGATGCCATTTACTGAGGACCCGGTTACTTTGCTGTAAAATTAGACTTTAATCCTGGTAATTTAGGCCTTTTAAAAATATTTATTCACATTTTTCATGCAAAATTACTTAGACCTGGCTCGTCTGTCTGTTTGCTGTCGATGCTCCTGTACAGGAGTTTCATCTGCATATTCATGTATGGAAATGTGCAAAAACTTGCAGAAGTGTACATCTTCCCTGCTCATATGCAAGTGTTCAAGCCAGAAGTGCTTGTGTGCTCATTCAACAAGGGACCAGAAACAATACCAAATAGATACCTCTGACCAATCGTAATTAAGTAATGCAGCCTGTATCAATCCATAGAGTAAATATTTTCCAAGAAGCTCACCAAATAAATTCAAATAAATTTGAGGAAATTATGATCCACACAATTGATATTCCATAAGCAGAAAAAGAATTCACTGAATAAATTATGTGTTGTGAATTAGTCCCCTAGCTCTAGCAATTACTATGGCTGGATTATTAAAATGGATGGCTAATTTAGCACCAATAGTACTACTTTTTGTTCTGAGCACTCAGATGATACTACTTAAGTCTTCTATAGCACTGCTCAAAACAAATTAAAAGGCAGTGTCCCTTTTTCCTTTCCTTATACAGGGGAAATATATAAAGCAGAGAATCGACCTTCCTGGTGTCCGTGTGTACCAAACTTCTCAGTATGAACCAGCTCAGCAGACTGGAGGAAATACAGCCCACATCCCTGAAGAGCCAGCTAGATCCTCCCTTCCAACAACAGCACAAGAACTAGTTATGATCCTCATGCACATCCCTCATCTCTCTGTATGAGGAAATGGCTGCATTCCGGAAGCAGGAAGGGCAGGGATCCTATTAGCCTAAAGCAACAGGCAACAGTTACTGTTTGAAAGTGTCTCTCCAGATTTAATGGGCTCATGAGCGCCAGATTTGCCCTTTCAGAACAGGCCGTTTGGGAACGTTCATTACTAATTGTGATCTTTCCTGTGGTGTCACTGAACTGCGATGTTCAGCAAACCATACTCCTGTCTGAGAGGTGAATTAGTTATCTGGAGAGTTAGAAATGAGATTGAAATCAGCCTGTTACCATAAAACAAGTGATCTGCAGGATCTCTGCCTAGGTCCCTATCTATCTCTCCAAAACACCTTCTTCAGCATGACATTTGCAACTGCTATCTTCTTAAAGGAAGGCAAACGGTGGGGGAGGTCTGAGCTGTCCATTGCCTCCCAGGAAGGTTTTCCTGGGGGCAAGGGTAAGAGACTAGCCCAACCCAGAGGAAACAGCAGCATAGCTGCAGGGCAGCCTTCCCTCATGCTGTGTCTGGAATAGCAACCAAGAAAATCATTTTGTGCTGCAAAACTCATCAGTTTGGCACCTTGTGCCAGCCTCAGAGCTATTCTGGTTAAACGAAACAAGGCAATTTCCTGATCATCTCACTAAAAAGAAAATCCTGGGCCCTCCCAGCCCTGATGCAAAGCCATGGGTTAGTGCTTGTCCATTCCTCCCTTCCCTAGGTGCTGTGCTGCTGCCACACACGAGATTAGCAAGGAGGTTATATTTAAACTTCCAAGAGGAGCTGCTGTGCGATTATGGATCTATTTAAAATCCTCCGGGCAGCTGCAGTACATAATAACAAGTCAGCGGGAGGGAGAGAGAGAGAGGAAGGAGGAGAGGGAAAGGAGGGGGGTCTGGAACGTCACAGATTGTCTCCAAAAAATTGATTGCCAGAAGATGGCAGGGGATGCAGTCAAGTTAAAGATGCCGCCCACAGGGAGTTAAAGGGAGAGGGGGGACTTGCAAGCGAGGTGCCAGCACCGGTGGAGTGCACTGACAGGCAGTGGGGGGATTGGAGAGGCCAGCATGGAAAGCTGCCAGACCTGAAACCTTACTGCCTCAGGCAAGGACGTCATTCCCCTAAACCCCCTCCACTCACTCTGGAGGGCTCTGTCACATGCCACTGGGTGCCTGTCCAGGCTTCTTCAGATCACAGGCAATTGAATGAGTAAATAGCTATTATTAGACTGTCCTCTCTAGCCTGCCCACACACACACACATACCTCACCCTCAAGCCAGCACAAAACTACCCCAAGAAAACACCCTTCCAGGGCTTTACCCAGTCCTAAGCTTCACTATATCTCTTGGGAGTCTATTGGCCTCTCCAAATTGCTACTAAAAGGCCAGAGCAGGGACCCAGCTCCTCCAGCCTCATCATAAATCACATTTTCTGAGTATTTTCCCAGCCCTCTCACTAGCTATCTCCATCATCTTCTGACTCCAGGGCATGGACAAGGTGGGTTGAGGACTCCCAGATGGTCACTGAAAAACATCCTCAGGTCTCTGTGACACCAGAGCTCAGTGACATCATGCCTGGTGAGATTCCACAGGTGGACCTGGGGCAGGTGAGGTGACAGCAGCAATGAGTGGGCAGATGGATGAGAGTGAGATCCCAGTGTGCAGGAGGCTGTGCTGGTGGTACCAGCCCTGCCCTGAGCTGAGCAAAAGGGTCCTCAGTGCTCCAAATCACTGAAAGATGAAGGCTAATTCATTCTTAACTGCAGAAGTGAGCCCTTTCAGCCTCACTGGTGTTTTTCAGACAAGTTCCACCCATTGGACGGACTCTCATTTAATGATATAGTGGTATCATAGTCTTCCACTTGCCTGCTCTCTCCTGACCAGTCAAATTTCCATGTCCTTCAAAGACTTGCTGCAATCCAGCCAAGATGACAGCACTTCAGTGCTGACTGGAGCCTTATAGACTGTGATGCAGTCTATAAAACACTTTGGGAGATTTCCAGAGGAAAGATGCTCAAGTAACATCAGTCATAGCAGTCCACACACCTCTGATACTGTCCTTTGTGACCCTTTCCTACTCTTCTTTCTTCTCCATCCATACACAACCTTCTTCCCATCTCTACACAACCGTTTTCAGTGCTGGAAAGTGGTGCTACCAGGCAGGGAAGGAGTGTCTCTCCAAAAAAAGATTTGCCTCAATTTCCATCAGCAAGAGAGAAGAGGGGAAAAAATGTCCAAATTAAGCTGCTTGATTACTGAAATTAATCTTGTCATTTAGCATCCCTGTTCCACAAAACGAGGCCTTTGATTAGCCTCCTTGTTTCAGAATATTACAAGCAGACATTTATTAAGCAGAAGGCAATTCCTTCGCAGGGAAAGAGGGGTAGCTGATTCCAAAGAGAATGTTGCTCTCAGGATAAGAGATGGCCCCAGTTTTGCCCGCATCCTTGGCAAACGAGGGGATGCTGCTCTGACAATGAAGCCAGGGCCCCCAAAGGATTCTCAAAAATCCTACCCCCCATACATGACTAAGGACCATCCTCTTGTTACTGTCATAGGCTTGGTATTTATAAGGCTGTCAGCACTTACAGCAAGTTATCACTTATTATTACCATCATTCTAAGAGCCCTCAAAGGTTGTGAGGTGATGTGTCCCCCCCGCTTGGCTCTCTGAGCACTAAAGAAACATAGCCAGATAGGGAGCACTCCTCAAGGTGACTGGAGGAACACTGGACCTGCACATAAGACCTTTGGCACCCACACTTACCTCTCTGCCTCCTCTCCATCTCTGCACTGCATCACAAACTGCACTGCTGTGACTTTGCACATTCATGCTGTCACAAGCTATGTGCTTTTCCACTCCATAGGGCACATGCTCAGAAACAGGTACCTCACTTTAAGTGTGGACTGCTCCCATTGACCTGACGTGGTGTGCCGTACTTTCTGGGATGGCTGAAGGGACAGCTCAGAGCTTGTGGTGGAATGCCCCAGGGATGCTCTTGCAGCACCCAGGGAATTTCAGAGCCTACTTCCCCTAGGAGGTGCCATCCTGGGGCTCCAAAGCCCAGAACTAGCAGTGGTGGTAAAGAGGAGGGATAAGATATTGTAGAAGGTTGTCTCCTATGGTTTCTTCTGACTCTTGTTCCCCCAGCCAAAGGGTGTTTAGACATGGTTACTGGCATAGGGAAATATTCCCCAGTATCCCAGGCAAATCACTGGTAAAGTTTAAGTCGGCTAAACTGACTGCTGGGTTTCAAGCTATACTGGTCAAAGTCCACCAGCACTGAAAGGCTGTAAAATGGAAGACCAACCTTTACACTATTAACCTTTTCCTTCCCATGAAAGGGATGATTTTGGTACTGCTGGTCTAATGCTCACAGTATTGCTACTAAACCAAATGTATTCTGGTCTCTCTGCTACTGCATCACAGTGCCAGAGTTCCATCCTGCAGGAGAAACAGAGCTCAGAGGGAACTTGAGGGTGAGGCCTCTATGAACTTTAAGTGCAACATTTTTACAGGCTGTTAATCTGGAATCTGGCAAAAAAATGGCAGGTTTTTAACCATTTTCATCAGAGACTCAAACTACTCTCCAAACATTAACTAAATACATTTCATAGTAGCTCAAATCCTTTGAGTGCTTCCTAGAACTGACTGGTGAAATCAAACTTGCCCAGCCTATGGGGAGATATCATTATCATCTTTGTTCTACAGATGGAGAAACTGAGGCATGGGAAACCCAAGAGATTCAGATTGGGTCATGGAGATGAACCAAAAGCAGAAGAGAGCTTTTTTTTGGTTTGGGTCTTCTTTAGCCTTCTGCATTCCAACTCTGCCCTATGCAATGCAACCACTCAGCTTCCAGATCGCATGCAGCAACCCACATATAACAGCAGATCAAAGATCCTAAAGCTAATCAAACTTATTTGAATCTCCAAAACTATTCTGAGGGACCCAGATGGAAGCTGGGACACAGGTGTGTAACAAGCTCTAATTTTAGCTGATTTGGGTTTGCTCATTCTTTCCTCCCCCACAGTGGCAGGCAAGGCATGCAGCCTGAATGAGAAACAGTGCTCTGATGAGGCATCTACAGGTCTGGTGTGGTTTTGTTTGTGGGTTTGCTGTTTCTTGGATACCAGAGCTGCATGAAGCATTGAAATTCCACCCTTAGCAGCAGTGAGCAGCAGAACCTGGTTTCCATAGCACTGCCATGGAAACCGCACTTTGCGAATTTGTGCCTTCGGGCCCCTCTGCAGCTGAATATCTCTGCTCCTCCTCAGCACCCACCTCCACACTACAAGCCTCTGCACCTCCTTGTATGTCTCAGAAGATTAAAGGGTGTGGTACATAGGAAAAGCAGGACCCTGTTTGGCTCCTCACTGGATCATAATATGTAAAAGTGTCCTTTGGAGAAAAATACTAATAGCATACTTCCTTCTCCCCCTTCCATACATAAAAGCAGAAAAAAATGACAGTCAGAATTCCTCAACTTGAAATAGCACAAGTAAAATTTCACCTGGTAATATATTAAAGTGCAAACCCAATATTCTCATGCAATGGGTTCTTTTCACTTCTTTTGTCTGCCTGGACAGCAGCTTCTAAAAGTGAAGGATTGAGTTAACTGTTAGAATGTAGAATAGGATCCCCTTAATCTTCTTCTCTGGTTTTGTTTTTTACCTTTTTGCTTCCCATCACATAGCTCACACTAAAAAAACTCATGGCAGGGGCTCCATAAAATGGAGGGAGAAACAGGTAACTGGTATATGCAAGATACATGTTATTACCCCTCTGCATCCACTGAGTGCTTGGAGAGCATGTGGAGCTGACATGTAGCATCTCAAAGAGATACAGCCTATGAGCATTAGCAAGCCATCTCCACTGGCTGAGGGGCCACAAGTCTGCCCAGCACCTTGACAGATCAGTCCATAACAGCCTTGGTCATCATGAGAAGTTTGATTTGCAGTGCTTAGACATTACCATAGGAATGGGACAAGCAAAGAAAGGTCCAGATTTCAGAGGAACAGCACCAGAAAAACAAGCAAGAGTCAAGACATAATTGGCAGGGAGCTAAAAGATTAATCTTATGACCCTCCACCATGGTTCCTGAGGGAAGAACCATACTCAGAGTGAGAAAGAAATCTAATCTCTCTGCTTTACCGGCACCCTGATTATAGAAAAGGATATTGTGTTACCAGAATAGGCCAGAAAGATTTGTTCCAAGTGGTTTGGAAAATACCCACAGCCAATGACACAGAGCTACTTTATATGCTGTCAAAAATGGCAGCTCTCATCTGACATGCATGGAGCAAAGTGAGCCCCTCAATGGAAAAGGGACCAGTTCCAACTGGTTTAGGTCAGACCCCATCAAGGGCACAGCTCCTGACATCTTCCTTTCCCAAGCAAATGTCAGAATAACAGCAATCAACAAATATCAACATAACACCAAATTTTGCATATTCATAACCTGTCCACTGCCTACTCAAACAAGCACATTGCATTACTCTCTGAGTCAACCTGTGCTGTCATGTGAACCAGCTCTTTTCCACACTGGAGCAGTGTTGAATCTATCAGTCACATCATGACCTGGGCCACATCTCTCTCACCTACTGTGGCTGTAACTCACCTGAAACCTTGTTGAGCAAAATGACTGATTCATTGCATTCCCTTGTGGAGTGTGAAGGAGATCACCTGTCTTCCATCATATGCATCCACCTGACCTGACAGTCTCCTAAAACAACAAGAATTTTCCTGTGTTGCCAGGCCCACCTCTAGCTTTTATTCTCCAGCACGTGCAAGCATAATATCACTTCATGAAGAAAGGAAGCTTCTTGATTTGCCTTACTTGTCCCTTCATATATCTGACTACAAATCCCAAGTCACTTCAATCCAAGTTCTGTACTCCAGTTTTTTGTTGAACAGAAACCTGAAGGAAGCAACTCTCACTCCACTAATGCCATGCTGTGATTTGAAAGAGCTTAATACAGACTGAACTATAACCCCCATCCTTTTCACTCTGTTCTTTATTATTTTGATGAGGTTTTCAACCAATCTGTTAAATCATGGATGAAGAAAACTAGCAGTTGCATGGCAAAAATCCATGAAAACTATTTAAAATTCATGCCTACTAAACTGGCCTGTAATTATATGTTACTAACTCAGGTGTACTGTGTCTGGAAAAACAAATTGGGTATGCGTGATCACCTACGTAACCTTATTAGAAGACACAGCAGCTAACTCAAGGAAGATGGAATGTTTAGGACAAGTACATCCTGAATTGCTTTATTCGGAGGGGAGGGGGGGGCAAGAGAGTCCATGCAGCAAGAAAAGATCAGTGGCTACTTCTCTGCAAGGGGTCAGTCTTCCTTGTACCACTAACTCTTCCATTTGACATAGCCTACATTTTTAGTTTATGTGTGTAAAGCTTTGACAGCCTCTTCAACATCAGTGCTCTTCTGAGCTCAGGGTAAAATCTCTTTGGCCCCTCTCAAGTTCCTTTTAAATCCCTAAATTACCTTCGTATAATCTTCAGTCTCTCATTTCGTATTCACTGGACACTTTGCACAGAAGTGCTGTCAAGACCAGGACTGCTGAAACTAAATGAGGCACTGATATTTCTTACAAAGATTGTGGTACTTTTTCCTTGTCTGTGAGGAAGTATTGGCCATACTGTGATCTACCTGCATTAACAAATCTTCAAAGTATGTCATTTATACTACATCAGTACTTGTTTCTCACAAAGCTTCTTAGATCATCTGACAATAGTTCTATGGTGTTTGAACGCAACTCAAAATCTCTGCTATCTAAACATTCACGCCCTCAATATCAGAATTCCTCCCCTCACAGTAGCAGGAACGGATCTATTTTCAAACATTTATTTACTCTTTTAGATCCTCTATGTCCAGCTTTACACACTTCATCACTTGGTTATTTCCAGTGGAATAAAATCTTTGCTTTACTCTAATCTCCACTTACAATCAAAAGGAAATTTTCTAGAGTCATGAATCATGGGCTGACTTGGCTCCTTCCACTCTACCCTACAGCCAGGCAGCTTCCCTCACCACAGGAAAATATCCTCAAATGGTATCTCAAGAAGACCTTGGCTTAGCTGACTTTCAGCCTTACAATGATAGCATTACGGATCATTCCTTCTCAAGTTTATTGAGCTTTTAGCCATACTTTTAATTTAGCCACTTCCCTGCGGAAAGACTAATTTCTGAATTTCCCTACTTTAGCATTCCTTTCATTAGGTTTCCTTATTTTTTTTTCTAGCATCAGGCTAACATACTCATATGCAACTTCACTTCAAGAAGTACTCCACTTGCCTTGATACCGACAACAAAATCATCTGCTATTGCGAAACTGTTGCAAAGAGCTGTCCAGATTTAATGCTGATGTTGGCATCTTCCTTGACTGTATTGGGAATGCATTTGCAAAGTAAAGCACAGCACTGCAGTTCTTACACGCTTTTCTCAGATGTCGGCACTGTGTTGGGTATTGCTGTTTGCTGCAACATCAGTAGTCCCCCTGTGCTGTTTTTGGTGGCTGCTGACTTTGAAGCTGGAAGGTGGCCAGAGTGCTCTTTGTAGATTTCTCCTTTTGCAGCATATAAAATTCCTCACCAAACCCAGGCTCTCTCTGGACTCAGTGATTTTTCCCCTTGGGAAATTCAGAGTATTCTTCCAAGGCTTACCATCAAAAGTCTTGTGTTTGTGTTCTCTCTCTGGTCACCCTCACTGAGTTTTGTCCCACCTTACCACCATCCAGTCTTTTATCAGGGATTGGTTTAACCTCACAGGACTGCCAGATGGGGTCTTCATCCTTTCTGTTTTTACAAGCCCTCTTGATTTTTTTTTCGTCTTCTTCTTAATATTCCGGTTCAAAAACAAGGTTGAATTTGCACTGACGGCAGGGTTGCTCCAATTATATAGCCTCATTCCAAATGAAACCTCATATGGCTGAAATCCCGAGAGCCCACACTCCCAGCTACTCACAATTTTCATTTTGCTTGCAGGCTTAGGGTTGGTTTCCGTATAAGTATTCCCTTGCATCACCTGCATTTTCAGTGAGACTGAGCTCTGGCAAGGCTTTTGTCTGCTATGTTCTACTCAGCATGTTTTCTTAGCTCATTTTACTCCTGGAGCCATGTGCTTTCCAGCAGCCACTCAAAGCCAAGGAGCCAGCTTCATTCAGCATCCATTCACAGATTGCTCCACAGGAGTAAGGGGAGCATCCCTGTAACACGAACAGCTGGCTACAGCTGACTCCTTGTCAAAGCAACTTAAAGTTGCATGTCCCCACAAGTCCTGGAGAACATGTCCTCTATGCATGGGCTTGCTCAGGCACCTCAGAAAGGACTATTCAAAAGCTTCTCAAAATGAAGCACATATTACAAATCAACATTACCCTTATGTGCAGGATTTTCCCATACATGGACTGTTTTAGAACATATTTCTGGTGATGGCCAGCCCTTTCTTGAAAAGGCCTGGTGATCAGTCCATTTTCCAAGGTCTTCTGGTCATGCAGAAACACAAGCAGATGCTAATGGTAGTGATGAGCCATCCTCATTGTAAACTTTGGAAGCAGATTTAGTCACCCATGCACAGCTGGAGAATAAACTCCCTTTAACAGGCATGTCTGGCTCAGTTATATTATCAGCCATGCCCCTCACAAATCTTCCATTTCTGCATGCCCACAATCCTCAGATTGCATCCATAACAGTGTAGTTTGGACTGACATTGCTTTGTAGGATGACCAAGAAGACCTGCAAAAATCACTCTGCTCACAGTCACAAAATGTGTCAAATTGCAGGTAAGTCCAATTGCAGAATGTAAAATTATAAGTATCCTGGACAACCACTGTACAGAGTCCAAGCAAAGCACTTCTACCCACTGTGCTACTCACCAGGACTTGGACAGAAGAACACAGACCTATATGGGAAATGGATATAACTCTTTAATAGGTGTGGTTTTGATACACTAGGCCCAGAGAGCAGCATGCCACAGCAAAGTCAAAATGCATCCTTTTTTTATCTAGACTCTCCAAAAGATATATTTGCAGACACAACTATGCAGACATGGTATCTTGGACCCACACAGGCTCCCACTGAACGCAGCAGAGTAAGATGTTACTCAAGATGTCAGCACTGAGTACTGAGCACAACTCCCCTCCAACATACCATGCATGCGTCCTCAGAATGGAACTCTCTTAATTCTCAACCCATCATGCCCCTCATGCCATCTGCCTTCCCCAGATCTCTGACAGCTTCCTCTTGATGTCTCCTGACTGCTCCTAGCAAACACAGCTTCTGTCTCCCCGATACTGATGACGATATCATCCTGCACTTATGAATCCCCAGTGCCACATCTCCTCCTTTCTCTCCCCCTACAAGCCCTACAGGGCACCACTGCCCCTTAGAAAAAGGGATATGGGTCCTCAGCAAGGGGGTGCAATGGAGGTTGAGATAGCTCGGATGAGCCACAAACTAAAGGGGGAATCCCAGCAAAGAAAAAAGAACCAGGGGAATCATACATACTAATTTCCTGCCACTCTCCTCCACACTCCATGATTTCTGTAGCAGCCAGTTCTTTTCCTTTGCCCCATCCCACCCTATAACCTGCACCTAAATATGTGATGGTACACGAAGGGGAAGCACCAGTGCAGTGGGTGATGACGGGAGGGTGAGGTTGCAGGCTACCAGGAGGAAGGGAGAGTTTTGATAGCAAGGGGCCCTGCACGTTTGGGGCTTTTGCTGATGAGAAAGGCACCAGAGCAGCTTGGAGAGCATTCCAGCAGTGGATTTTGTCTGAAGGCGCATATGCAGGTAAACGCACTGCATTTCTTGAGCTGGCAAGAAAACAGAATTGCTGTTTTGTCTGTAGTTGAAGGTGAAAAGTTCTCCCATTATCATGTATGAAAAGTCAAATATTAGACACGATCTACAAAGGAGAAATACTTTAAAAACTCATTTTCAGGGTATCACAAAAAAAAGATATTTTGGGGTTTTTTTAGCCTGTCATCTACTCAGATGGCAGATGAGGGATCTGGAAAAGCTGCATGTTGGTATCTCTGCAGACCAGCAAACCTGCTCACTTCCATCCACAGTTGTGACAGGCCTGACATGTTCCATGGGGACTTTTCAATACTGTAGAATCAACATTTCCCAGCAGAAAATTGTTCCACTGGAAAACCTTTCAGGCAGCTCTACAATACATTTAGAAATGTTTCGTATACACCAGTATGCTGAGCATATATTCATATGTTATTCACATTTTATAATCTCCAGATATTTTAAGTGCCTGTCTCTAAATAAAGAAGTAGACTATGCCCCTTAAAATGCCAGTCACAGTTAACATGACAAATGATCAGCATGAGGTTTTGCAAGAGGAACTCATAAGTGGACCCTGATTTTCATTCTTTCCCTTCATTTCCATCCAAAGGTCCTGGTTCCCTCCTCACTTTTTCTTAGCAGCATTTAGCTACTTTGGGCTTTGATTTCACTGCTGAATGCATAGCGGTTTCTGCCAATCCTGTGAAGAGCCCCACTGGAGTCCGTAAGGATCTGCCAAGGAGCTGGAGACCCAAGCATTATATGAGCAAGCAGAATCCAAGTGCACAGTCCCTGTACGTTTTCTGTCGCACAGAAGCGTGTGGATACTACATACGCATAATGGATTGCAGTCTCAACTTTGCTTTTTTTTGAAAGCTCCCCTCATCCCCAGGAGCCCTCTCCTCTGGGACTCCATGGCTGGGAAAATTAAAGTTTTGTTTCCTTGAAATGCTATGTCTCTATTTTTCCTAGAGGCGGCTGCAATTCTTTCTCTGTGATCTGAAATCGCAGCAATAATTATATTTCCTATTTTTTTCACTGTAGTTGACTGTTTTGGCAGTCATCCTGTAGCAGTAATCCACACATAAAGAGTCATCTTGCATTTTTGAAGCCAATTTAAAGGGAGTTGTTTCTCAAGGAAAGCAAGCTGGTGAAAATGTTCCCCTCTGGCAAAAATTTCAAGTACTTGGGTATTACATGCAAGAATTTTACCTACCTGTCTTATTCATCATTGCATTTTACAAGCTTTGATTTAAATTCTTTGTACTCCTAGGGAGGCCTAAGAGTTTCTTCATGTTGCTTCTGTCTTACTCCTCCCTCAATTCTCCAGCCACTGAAAGAGAACTTAAGTTCCCTCTTTGCAGATGATGCTCAGAGCACAGAGTGCTCTTGTTTTGTTCTTGTTTTGTTCTGGGGCTATTTGTTCTAGACCAGGGGAAAGGATGCAGTAGAAATTAAGGCAGGAATGCAGTAGGAGGCAAGGGAATGATTATTCATTCTTGCCATCAGCTCATTCTCCTGGTTTGATTTACACTAGTTGCCCCAAAGTTTTCCTTCTAATTATATTCCTGAAATACCCAGAAGCCTTTAATAATGGCATTTACATGTATAATGTAGCATTATTAATGTCAAGCAAAGCCTTTGAAATCCTATTCATTCTACAAGCCCCACATAACTTCAGAACAAATTATTTTCACAGTAACCTCTCCCAGACATACACACACCACCACTATTTTGTTGAGTCCAGATACTTTTTTCCTGTTTCCCATTCATTTTCAATCTTTATATTCTCTAAGTCATGAAGATACAAGAGCAGCACAACAATGAAGATGCTGAGGCCAGAAACAGTTAGGGTCAGGGCAGACACAAAATAAGGTGACTAGAAATTCAGTCTTCAAATCCTGCACATTCCAATTTCTGAAGCTATCCCTGCATTCCAGACAGGCTAAGCACCTGAAATAGCATTATAAGAAAGACACGTTTCAGAGTATTTCAGGAACAACTATAAGGAGAAATTACTGAAAGTTCAGAAAGCAGATGGGCGTTTGGGAAGCATTGCACCTCCACATCCCAGCACATCTAAGTTTTCAGTCATCTTTCAAGCTTGCACCACCAAAACCTGCTCATCACCTGGGCAAGTTTCAGAGACATCTGCTGCAATTACAAGAAGTCTTAGGAGTTTTGATCTGTTCTTTCTAATTGTTGTTTCAACTTGCTCTTCCCTCTCCCAGGCATGCAATGAGTCAGGCATCAGTTGTTTTTACAAGACCTCTGATGCATCCCCCCTGTGACCCAGCAGCTGCTCTGCTCAGCAAACCAAGCTGGCTCTAAGCCATGCCCCACACCTTGCTGTCTACTAGCGGGAGGCTGCTCAAGCATCCCCATGAAGCTGGGCAGGCAGCACTGGCATGCCACAGACAGGAGGCTGATAGTAACATCAGGACACTTCTATAGCAGCTATTGAGCACGGCACAGATTTCCAGGGATACAGGATCCACTCCTGGACTACAGCATGCTAAAGACCCTCCTGCTCAGCATCACAGCCCAAAAGCTTGCAGTGTGCTTGGTAGAGAGACACAGCAAATGAAAAAAAAAAAAAAAAAAAAAAAGATAGATCAATGTCAGTATAGACTGAAATCATAGGGGAAACAAGAGTCACAAAGAGGTTTTGTACAATAAGGACAATTCTAGAAAGTTTCTGTACCTCAGGCTCACACATCATTTCTGGGGCACCTTAATGACACTTCATGCCATCACAAAAACACAGGTAGGACAGGGCTTTGAAAGATCCCATTGCAACAACACCATCAGCAACACTGGACCAAATCAACTGTGGCCTACCTCAGGGCCCTTGTTCCAGCACTGCACTACCATCTTACTGGAAAAATTCTTCCTGATGTCCAAGGCGATACCACGGCCTCTTATTACTCTGTCTGGCACTACATTTTGATTCCATCATCTTTCTAACTGCCCTTCACACAGTGATGGACAGCTACACCTCTTACCCACATCTCAGAGGGCAGACCCAAAACCACTCCCTCAGGACACCACAGGGCATGCCATATCTGTGTCATGGCCAGCTCAGTTAGACACTACAAGTAATACCCACTGACTTCAGATCTTCCTTGTTTCCACTGGAGAATCTCTGTTGAATTCCTTCCCCAGAGGGATGTAGAAGAGGCAAAAAATGTAGGAGGATGGATGACACAACTGGAAAGGTCTTCCTGAAAGACAACTAAATAAATTACAAGTCCCCTGCAGAAAACAGACAGCTGGGGGGAATATGGTAAGGACCTCTAAGATTTGGGGCTGGATATAGATGTTGAAGAGGGAATAACTGTTAGCTACTTTTTTTCCAGTAAAAGAATGATGGATTATCAAAAGAGAATGCCAAGTGGTAGGTTTCCAACAAAGGAGAACTTCTTCACCCAATGAGCAGTTATGTGGTGAAACTCCTTGTCTCTTGGATGCTAGAAACATTCATGGGTTCACAAATTCCAAAAATTTGCATGTGGGTAAGTATATGGAAGAAAAAAACCCATCCAGCATTACTAAATACAAAGATAAGCTGACTAGTTTAGGAAGTCCTGAGCCATAACTCACAGGATACTTGGAAAATATTCTGAGGAAGTATCACTAATTGATCCTCTACCAGTTCCTGTTGGCTGCAGAATACTGGGCTAAATCAGCTTTTGATCTAAACTAGTTCACACAACAGTTGCAGAAAGTTTTCTAAATTAACATTTACTGGACAACTTCAGGTCTACTGGGACAGTATAGCAAAGTCAAACCAATTTACAAGTCCACACACCTGTTTTTATGTAAATGCTGTATCATTCAACGGAATCAAGACTTTTGGCTTTCTGGAGAAAAAGGGAGTGTGCCTGACAACCCCATCAGCCCAGCAGGACATTACTGTCATCACATGGCAGCCGAAGGTGCAGAGCACCTGGGATTAAGCCCAAGGACTTCAGCGATGGCACATCACTCTGCTACACTCTTCACAGCCAATTGCCACCAGCTTCAAAGCATCTTTTATGAAAAACAGTAATGCCATACCATGGTCAGAATAGAACAGGTTTCGAAGGCCAATCATCTTCTCAACCAAAATTTACACCTTTACTAAATACAAAGATAAGCTGACTATTTACAATCCACGACTTTTACTGTCCCCTGATTTTCAAACATTTACAATCCACGACTTTTACTCTCCCCTGATTTTCTGCCTTCTGCTATACATGAAATATATCACAAGGTTAAAAACTGGTCTTGGGGTAGTAGCCCATTTGGCCAGAATGAGTAAGGAAACCTCCCCACATCACCTTTTTATTTCTGCCCTAATGGGTAAAAAATGCTGGACCTTGCTGCTCTGCCACTCGTCACCTCACACAGGCATGATGAAATTCCTCTGGGATAGCAGATCCGCTCCTAGCCCCTGGCATTACTCAGCCACTTGGACCTGCCCACAACAGGCATGCCTCCATTTCTGCAAGTTTCTAGTGCTGCCTGCCAGCTCCTTTCTTTTCTTACTCCCCTGGGTCAGAGGCATAACCCAGGGAAGACAGTTTGGCCAGGGGCATCTCTGTGTCAGATTAATCCCAGCTGTCACTGCGGCCATGGAGTCTGCCAGCAGCCAGAATAAAACTGAGGTGAGTCTGACTTACACCAAATCCCAAGCCAACAAGGGGAATACATTGGTGCAGAAGTTGTACAAAGACACTCGTCTGCTTGAGCACACTGACGTATACCAGGCATAGCTCAGCGTACCCAGGGGACAAGGTCCAGCAGTACAACACCCCAAAGAGACTCCTATGGTCTCACTGCAGGTGCCTGCCCCAGAGAGGACTGGACCCTGGGGAGCCAGAGCTGTCTGACAGATTTCTGCATGCCAACACATTCATGTTCATGTTTCTTCAACTAGCTTTTCTAGTCTTATGAAATATTTCAAGCTAAGCAGCTCTCGCCCCAACACCCACCTCCAGACAGCACACAGGCAAAGATGAGACAATTCCCCAAGCAGGGAATAAGCATGCCACAGTCCCACGCTACCATCCTCACTAACCTCATCACCTTTACACCTCTCCTACCCCTCCTCACCCTGATCCTGTGGTGGGTTCATTGAGGAGCACAAGGCTGGTCCTCGCTGAGCTGGCACATGACAACCTGGCACGGGCTTCAGAGGAATTAATTCAGACAGGCAGAGTTTGATCCTTTTCAGAGAGCTTGTGAGAGAGGAGGCAGCGCTCCTCACTTCAGACATCAAGGGAGAGTAAGAGAAGAAGAGATGAGAGAACGCCTCTCATAAAAAAGGCAGCAGGAAAAATGTCCTAATTTGGAAAGACAGGCTTCATTGCCATGGCAACCCAGAATTGCCCCAGAGCAGCCAGATCTGACTTTGTATGTGGTGTTAAACGATTCAAACATTAAGAGAAAATACTAAGGGGGAAAAAAAATTATGGGGCTGTGGAGGGGAAAGTATCTGGCAGCAAAGAGTTTTCCTCTGGGGGGACTTGGGCAACTGAAATGAACCCTTTGAGTCTTGAGTTGTATTTTTCCCCCCATCTTTAGGTGCAGGCACATTTTTGTGCATCTGCTTCGTTTCTGGAGAATGAGTCACTCCTCACTGCACTGCCTTCCCTCCCCAGCCTAATGCTCACCAGCAGCGGGGCCAGATCCTGCCTCCCGTGCAACGCAGAGACTAAAGGCAACTAGAGCCCCCATTCCTTTTTTCAAAGCCCCCTACAAAGACCTCCCAGGACAAGGCAGAAATTGGGATTGCATGGCAAACCACATGGTGACACTGCAGTGTGGTAGCACATCACCAAGGAGGTGGCAACACAATACAGGGTGACAGTAGCCACCAGCCATTCCAGCATACGGTCCGTGGTGTTTAACAGGCGCATAAAGGATCTTTTCAGGAAAGCTGAGGGCTGCTGAGCACATCTGGCCATGGGGTAAGCAAAAGAAGTGGTGTGATTTCTAGTAAGTATATCTCTCCCACAATGCACGTATTGCTGGCTGAGAGAAGAAGATGTATCCCTGCAGTTGTTAATTATCTGATCTCACCCTGAGACCTTTATGCCACTTTAGTCTATGAATTACTCTGAACATCTTGTCAAACCTCCTCTTTCCACACCCCTGCCTCCTTCCACCCTCACTCTTGGGGTACCCTAAGCCCCTCCTCCATACTTTTGTGTCTGTTAACATCTCCATTCGGCAGGTCTTCTCATTCTTTTCTTACCCCAGCACGGTTCTACCACCTTTTCTCAGCCTCCACAAGAAGTCCCACCCATCCGCAGGGGCTACCCCCAAAGTGTGCTTAGCACATGGAGGTGGACCAGTGCAAAGAATAATAAGGCCAGATGAACAGCAAGGAAGGAATAACAGAACATGATTTTATCCTCTAGAGGTTCACTCCGGAAGGAACAAAACCCAGGAAATGAGTTCCCAGAGGACCATCCCCCTACAGATTCCTAAGTGCAAAGAGAAAAATTGTCACAACAAGATCCATGTCAACTTCAGTCTAACCTTTTCATGTTACCTCATTTTCCTTTCCAATTTATTCATCAAACAACAGCAAAATGCCAGCCAAAAGGATTCCTTGATAGCTGGGATGCATGCAGTGTGGAGAAGGACAGGACATACTTCTGCATACTTCTGCATGGGCATGGTTACGCAGAGACGTGCCACACCTCTTCCACACTACTGATTCCCACAAAACCACTTCTCCCTGGCTACAGAAACCCAAATATGCCAAGCAACAAAATCCTTGCAATCTAGACTAAACCAGGAGAGGAGGAAATAGAAAAACTAAACTCACTGTCCTACTACCAAACAAAAAAGCCATCAATGTTTGATTTATTTATTTTATAGCAGCAGCACAGCAGGAGTTGCTGGCTGACTACTGGCGCTCTGGAAGCACAAATGCTTCCTCACAGCTTGTACTGTATATTACTGAGTATTATTACAGGCATGTCTCTATACAGAGTAACACTGCTGGACCAGTACAGTGACCAGTGAGCGACACTGTCAACAGAAATGTGACCAAAGCACAGCAGGAGACAAACACCACTCACAACCTCCATTTCTCCTTCCAGTGGTCAGTATCACAGTGTGGTTTTGTCAGCCTGTTTTGCCTCTGGTGAGAAATCTGCCAGCCACAGCTTCAGTTTATAATGATTAAACAGATGAAACTTAAAATCCACATGTATGCATTAAATCTTCTAAGGGAGCTCAGGCAAGGGCAGGGAGATCAGACAGAGAGAACAGCTGGGACAAGCCCTGATGAATATGAGCCCCATGGCCTCACACCAGGGCATGAAGACAGTGAAGGTTAACAGCAGCGTGGCTTATTGTGGGAGAACAGATCATGGGCATGAGGAACAGTGCAGCCAAGTTGAGGTCTCTAACCAGTCACTAAATGAAGCTGTTCCAGCATCTGCAGGTGAGCGCACTTTGGCATTAAACATTTTGCATGAAAGCCTAATTAATGGAGCACAAAGTGACTTATTAAATCTAAATTAAGGAACTAAACAACTAGCAAAAAAAATTACATCTCTGGCCAGTTAATGGCTGTAGCAAACATTTTGATGTGCCCAAAGTGCAGCAAAACTCACCTGACAGATTCCAAATAATGAAAAAGTTTACCAAAAGTTAATCAGACACTTTCAAAACAAAAGAGAGGAAGGTGCCTTGAGTTTAGGGGGTCTGCCATATGACCAAATCAAGCAGAAAGAGAAGGCTGCCTGGTTCATCCTCTGTGCTCA
Source organism: Myiopsitta monachus (assembly GCA_017639245.1). NCBI lineage: Eukaryota > Metazoa > Chordata > Aves > Psittaciformes > Psittacidae > Myiopsitta > Myiopsitta monachus. The sequence goes on from CM029920.1 coordinate 64,181,319, forward strand.
GACGGTACCCACTGGTTAGAGTATGCCCTGATCTCCTTCAGTGCTGCCTGAGGAACCCAAACCGCTACAGTGTGCTGCAGACATGCCACAAGGTTAAGAATAAGACTAGAGAGAAAGCTCAGTCAGCCCAAAGGCAGAAAAAAAAATTGAGGCAGAAAACAGATGTCTGCTTGTCAGTTATGAAGAAAACCGAGGTACAATTCACATTTGAAGTGCAATTTTTAAGTCTCTGCTTTGAAAATATAGTAAAAGGCACAGAGGATACCAATGGAACAATCCAGTGAAATAATCCAATTATCGTTGTTGTCCTCAAGCCAATTTCTTTTCTCAAGAGGTCTGGTTTTGGATAGAAATATTAAAATCTCCAGGCCTTGCACCATGTTCTCCTTCAAAAGCTAACCGACATGAGTATGTGACACTGAGAAAACTCCTGTTCATGACTATGTCTCATTCACTGCTGCAATCTAAGCCATCGTGGTGCAGTAGCGTGAGTCACAGAGCACGCACATGTGCACCAAGCACCAGGGTGAACCAAGCGTCCAACCCTGAGAGACAGTGCTGCTCGCTTGCATTAGCTGCTCATATGCAAATCACAGAGCAGGACGGCACTGGGGTAAATCAGAGTGAGTCACCATGGGAGCATGCGGCAGAGAGGGAGAGTGTGCTGCAAGCGTGTTTGGGACACACTGTGCATGGGTCACTTGTGCAGAAATCACAGCTCCCAAGATGCTCCAGAGGCTTTGCCCACCTTCTGTATGCAATTTTAGCTCTTTTCCTTTAGGAAACAAGCTTTTGAAAACCTGATGCATGTGTGTTCGTGCGTATGTGAGTCAGGCTTCCCAGTAACTCTTGAACCCACTGGCCAATTTCCACCTGATTTGATAAAGGGGCAGAGGACTTGAGGAGAATTAAATTCTTACAGTGCTGCAAAAAACACAGCCTACAACTGCATGCAGTCCTTTCTCTGGCCCCACAGCAGTGCATATGATTCACCCATTCACAGTTAAAGCCTCACTAGGCAATCAGATAAACTTCATCCTGCCTTGGCAATATGCCTGTAGTGGGCAGCCCCTATAAACAGAACCTCCTGGATACAACAGTACTTCACCCTTTTGCCCAGCCAGTGGGTATAAAAAACACAGTGGAAACTGGAAGAAAAGCAATAGGAGACCTGGGGAGGAATGGGATTATTGTAGGGAGCAGTGTAGTCAGCTCCTGAAAACTTGAAGCTGCACACCCACTTACTTGGACTGAACATCTTCTAGTTGAAACAATGCAGTGGGTGAGGAAATTAGATCCTTTTAGTGCCCCTGGTCCTCACTACTGGGGGAAGGATGAGTTCAGCTCTTCTGAAATCTCTTCACACCCAGCTCAGATTCTCTCCTCCGTGGACTCTCTGGTGTCTACTAAGTTGAGCTCACACTACAGTCTTAGTATATAATTCAGTTAAAGAGTCAATTAACCATGAGATGTGAATCTGCTGAAAACAGGATTCATTCATTTGGGAGCTGACAAAACTACTTGTTCCATCACCCTTCCACTCACTCTGTCTTCTCAACAAGCTGTTCCAATGCTGGGACATAAAATTCATCTTCAATGCCAGGGGAGAAAAGCCTCTGGTATGGATTTGCAGAAGTGATAAGGGACTCCGGGTGTCCATTCAGAGACACAACATGAAAGGCCCAACTTTCGGAATGTGGAGATACCCAGCCTTTTTTCAATTTTGGGCTGCCTTAGCCTGCCTTGTTCTGGATGTCAGGGGGAAAAAATGGCACCTATAATCACTGTTCATACTCCAAAATACTTAAGCCTACTTCTTCAATTGCCACCACCCACTGGGAGGTGAGCAGAGCCCATTCAGCTACCAGGTGTCCTGTGCCTGGCAGCTTGGCATGCAATGCTGCATGGAAAAAGCACTCCATTCTACCAGCCTTGATGCCACCTGCTCCCAACCCTCCTGCCGCCTGCGCCGAGGAATGGGCTGAGCCTGGCCCACAGCCCAGGCCCTGGAGGGGCCCAAATGGAGCCAGGCAACTTGGAGATACAGAAGTCAGGCACTTTCTGAGAGATGCTGCCTCCATACACCATTATCTAACAAATGTGCCACAATCCAACAAGAACCTCTCCACTTCCCATACGACTGTTTCCTTTATTAAGGATCCATTGACCCCTCCTTTTTATCTATAGTACCTTCAGAAGAGGGTTGTCTTCCTTACCTTTATCCTGAGCTCACTAGGTGGTTTGAGGTTTGGTTTTAACTGTCTTTAGTAGATAACTAAAGGGTATTGGTAACTATCAGCTCAAAGTCGTCTCAAGGAAAGTCCTTTCCTCTCTCAACCTTCTTCCATACTGCGCCAGCAACAGGAGATTTCCTGCTCCCCACAAGTCTTCATGAACTGAACAGGACAGAAACAGTGTATTTCCAATGAGGGGAGTCTCAGCAAGAGGAGGACATCCACTTCAGAAGGAAAATTCATTTATTTCAAGAGGGTGAGAGCTACATACAGCCACTTGCAAGGACAAACATTTCTGGAGACAGTATTACTACCTCACACTCAGGCCATGCAGGTGTGTGAACCCTATGATTTGGTAGGCTTAAATAGAAGTTAAGACAAAAAAATCCTCCCAGATCTCTGACCTTTGATGAAAGTGAAGAGCTGGTTAATGCAGCGCCCCAAATATTAAACTTTAGCTCAAGTAGGTTTCTGTTGGAGGAAGTCCCCATCGGCTAGGAGCTATGAACCCTCACCACACACCACATCCTCACAGGCAGCTCTGCCCCAGCTGAGGTGACACAACTTTACCCCTGGCCAGGTCCCCTCAGGCTCATCCCTTAGCTCAGGGGGAGTAATAAGCAACTAACAAGACTGTCACAAACCTTCCTCTCAAGCTTCACCTCCTATAACTGCTCAACTATGATGTGGAATAGACAATGCTAAACTGCATGTTCAGCTGTGGTGAGAGGATCACCAGCTTGTCAAGCTGGTGATGTGAAGAATGGTATTAACTGAGTAATTAAATCACTTCTGTAATTACTCTCACACAGCTATAAATAATGTAAGCCCACACTTTCTCTCTGGAAGCCACAATAGAGAGAGAAGACAGTGTGAGAGATGCAAATGAAAAAGCAGAAATAATAATAATAATAAAAACACTTAACATTTATACAGCACACCACATTTTCAAAACACAGTGCAAACAATAATTAAGAAATGGATGGAGTGACAGACACAAGAGGGTGAGAGGAAGGGAACTGCGAGAAGTGAGAGGAGGGGAAGGGGAGCAGGCATAGAGCAGTATTTGAGATCTAGCAAGGCTGGAAGCCCAGTGGACATGCTGTCCAGCCCCATGGCAGAGCCACGCCATGTGGCTCTTCATCCCACACTTCCATACTGCTGCAGCAAGCTGGGGAAGGAGGGTAAGGACACAGCTCTGCTCCTGCAGAAAGGGAGCAGCAAAGCAAGCTCTGGAGCAAGAGCCAAGACAAAGCACAGCACTGTGCAAGTACACACCTTGAGGAGTCAGCAGCTCCATCACAGAGCATCCTCCCAGTGGCTCCCGTCTGTCCCCTCCAGTGCAGAGCCTCAGCAGTGACCACAGTGGCCCCAAGCCACGCAGCTGGTGGAGGCTGTGGGGTCTTGCGCCCGCTCCTCCCAGGACCTTTTCCCTCTCTCCACCAGGCCTGAGACCCTAGCACAGGTTGTATTGGCTAAGGAAGGGTGCCACCAGGTCAGCCCCAGGCACACTTTGGGAGACCTGGTGGCCTTCCCTCAAGGGGGGCACTGACAAACAGTGTCCCTGTTCCCCCCAGGGAGCCATTTCTTACTCCCTTTGTGGCTCAGTGCAGAGCAAGGAGGAAGCATTCCTGTCTAACTGAAGGGTCAGGCAGCACTCACAGGGAAAGCATGGCTGCTGATGCCATTGCCCTGTGCCCTGCCCCAACCAAGCCCTGCTCTCCTCAACTAGTTTTCATCCGACAGGTTTTGTGCTTCAGTGGCAACTCTGGCAGCATCACCTGGGCAAGCACATCTCCTCTTTCTTCTTCTGCCTTTTCCTGTTCTCCATCCCTTTTTCCACCTTTTTCAACCTGCCTGCCCATCTCCCTGTTTCAGGATCTCTTTCAGATGCTCCTGCTCTGCACTGGCTCTCCATGACACCCTGGAGTGCCCCCCAGCCTCACCCTGTTCCAGTCCAGATTCCCTGCTATACATTTCTCCTGTCTGGATTGCACCAGGACCCATAGAAGAGCTCTGGCCCCAGCATGACCTGTGCAGCCAGCCCCCAAGGTTCAGGTGCAATTTTGAAGCACAGTTTGCAAGGACAAGATCTTTTAAAGATATGTGACAGACATCTAAAAAGACTCTGGGGCACATACACAGTTTGTCATGCTTATAACAAAGCCAAACTTGGGGCAACCAGCACATTTCTGGTTAAAAGTCCTCCCCTGTAAGACACCCGCACCAAACTTGTGAGGACCTGTGGTGGTCAGGCAGAAACTCTGCAAGAAAACATGCCAACACATTTGCACAGGTAAATCACATCTCGAACTGCGCCATATTTCGGAGAGATCCGTTTTATTTTCCAAATAAGTAGTGAAATAAATCCATCAGCTTGAGGCATACACCTGGCATAGGAAACTTTGCTCAAACAGTCATGGCCTGGCAAAGTTACAGGAAACTCCCAAGAGGATCTTATAATGGGAAATGTTGGGCAAGCTTACAATAGACAGTACTATCAGCCCTGAATACCAAAAGTTCTCCTTATGCTGCAGCTATTCAACCACTTCTAATAGGGGTTACGGCTTATCCTTCTAGAGTCCACATTTTCATATCAAGCATTTGTATTTGCTTCAGCTAGAAAAATCTATTAATTGCTACCTAGAAATTAGGTAGCCTTTGCCTTTTGTAGAGCTCAAAACACTTCACAAAAACATTGTTATCGTCTTCTTGCAAAGGGCAAATTGCTGTAGACACAAGTTGAGCAACTGTCTTAGTCAAGTTTTATAGCCAAGCTGCATCATGGACTCGGTTCTACTAGATCCTGCTTGACTCTGCAGGCACCCTGTAGATCAGTCCTCCTCACTGTGTGTGCTTGCCTTTCTTGCCTTTTTCCTGCCTGCCTTTAGACTCTCCACATCATTCCTTTTTCCCCCTCTTCCTCTGAAACATACATATATTGTTACTATCAGGAGCCTCACAGATGCACAGCTAGAAGCTATTGCCAAAGCACAGAGAAAAATGCCTCAACAGAGCCTATAGGTTTTGCTTGAGTGTTTTTTTTTCAGTCACCTTCAAAACTTAACTCTCTTCATTGTTTTTCCTCCCACTATCCTAGATTTTGTTTTCTTTCCTCTGTCTCATCTTGTTCATCCTCTTTCTCCTCTGCTCTAGCAACATAACATTCTCCAGTGTCTGGTTCAGTCCTGCTTTAAAACAGCGACATTGTTTCCATGATCTTCCCTAAGGAGACTAGAACACATCCTAATAAAACTCAGTGCCTCAATTTTTTCTTGATACACTAAAGTATTATTTAATACTGTCATTTAACATACCACAACATATAATTTAATATATTTTCTCAACTTTATCCTGTCTCTCCTACTTCTACTTCTGGCAGCTACACCAAGCATTATTTTCTCTAATTTCAGTCTACTTCTATTCACTGTGTGTATAAATCACAACCTGACTCATCGTTCAGCCAATCTACAATACACATATACAGCTGTTTCACTCTGTCTTCATATACCAGTTCCTCCAGACCCTTAACAGTCACAGACTACAATTATATCTTTATCTATATCCTGGTTTTTTTTCCCGCTTGTGTATATGTAATTCCCTTAACTTCCTTCATAATCTGTCCCCTCCAAACTTAGTTAATGAGGCAAATAAAAGGCAAAGAGAATAAGAGATTCCCTGGAAAGAATTGTTTCTCTCTGTCCTGCGGTTACTGGGGAATGACATGCAGATCTAAAGCAGCAGCATTGGGCAATTTCACACTCTGTGTTTTCAATTTCATTTTGAGGCCAGTTTAGGGTAGGGACAAATTTGAGTGTAATTAATTTAGATTTTGTGAGACAAGTAACCGCTTGGGGTTGTAATAAAGGACTGCCTGCTCTAGAATGAAGAAACTAATCTCCTTGTCCGGCTGGGGATGGCACAAATTGATTTAATACTTTTGTGCTGGTTTTTTTGTTTTGAAGAAAAGGGTTATAATGATGATTATAAATAACTATGGGTCAGATCTCATCAAGCTCCCAGGTTTTATTTAGATAATTGCTTACAGATTTGGAGATCTAACAGCACACCATTAGTGTGAATATCAAAGTTAGAAATCTAGCAAGAAAGAACTTCACAAAAGCCTCATTACTTGCCAGGTCCAAGCTGGGTGGAAATCAATCTTTTCCTCACAGATATTGAAATATTTCTATTCCCAGGTAGACAATGGCAGCACATCATTTAAACATTAGTTGGAAAGAAGTTAATTCAGCTTCTCTTTCCTTCAGGTATGTTGTAGCAGTTACGTTCAGAGCTAGGCAAGGAAAGGTCTTCTCTCACTCAAAAGAAAACATCACTATAACAAGAGAAGAAAACTAACACTCAGTACTTCTGGGGAAAAAAAAATTCTATGGCCCAAAATAAGTAGCTTATAAATAGCTACAGAAGGCCGATGTAAAGGAATCAGGACTTCAGTTTTGCTGCTGTTGGGTCTGGGACAACTTGTATCAAGGGAAGACAACCATGCCTCTGCGTAGTGATCTCCTTCAGCATCCTATCCTTGCCCCAGCACTACTACTGCCCAAAAGCACCAGGATACGTTGGCAGGGTGTGAGCCTCACCAGGGTCCCTCCAGGTTTTCTCTTCCCCAACCCTGAGACACTCAAGCTCAGAGGGTGCCTTCAGGCTCCAGGTCTCCAAGGCTTTTTATTTCCAAGGCTCAGGACAGACATAAAGTGCATCAAGTAGAAACTACTGAATGGGGATCTCTCAGGGAAAGTTACCAGATTTATTTTTTTTTTAAGTGGAATGTGTGTGGGGAAAAAAGTCAAACTCCATATTTTCTCTTGTGACTCTTGAAAACAATGCCCCCAGAAAAATTACGGCTTCGAAATGGGTTTCCTCCCCAAAAAATGTTAGATAAAGTAGAGGAAAACTTCACAAGTTTAAAAGCAGATTATTTTGATAGGATATTTAATAAAAGAAAAAATATTTCTTTGAAGTCTTTTTTTTTTAATTGAACTAATATTGATGAAAGCACTTGAGCTCTTGTTTAGAAAATGAGAGCTAACATTGATGGATTTAATGGCCCTGGGGAGAGGTTAAAGCTCTTAGAAGTTCAGTTCAAGGTTTCCTAATATTTGAAGGATTTTAAGTGCTGTAATTCATTTGTAAACTAATAAAAATTATTCTGGGGAAAGTCTCAGATGATAATTAAAATCCACAGAAATACGCTACCTATATTCTTTTTCTTTATATGAAAAAATGTCATTTTGTTTGGGTGGATTAGACAGAGATGTAAACCTAAATTACAGATCCACCTGGCCTGTTGTTTTATGTGTATAGTCATGGGAAAAAGCAACACTGATATACAACACTGGCTTTAATTGTTTATATTTCTGTGACCCATCTTTCTTCTCCCTCACCAACTTTTGCAGCAGACTCATAGTTTCAGAACACATGATATTTAGTTCATTACTTGTGAGCAACACAGAGCTTTCATTTGGCAGCAAGAGGAAATTGAGTACCAAAAGCAGAAGTGTATTAATCATGTCCTCAATAAAATTATTAAAAGCTTGAAGGGAAACTGATTTTTTTTTAAGTCAAATTCATCTTTGTTAATCACTAGATTAGTCTAAGAACATTTAAACTACTACTATAATCAAATGCTGTTTCAGAGGAATGAAAATGCTTTGTGAAATTACATGAACTGCATATAGTTTTGCTTTGGAGGGAAAAAAAGAATAGAAATCTTCTGACAACATTGAACCATACTCTTTCAACATCTGCAGATCAAAATGTGTCTTTTCCTCTTCCTGCTTCTAAGCAGAATTTTGTTTGGAATTTCACTTCAATTCATATAATCCATTCAAAGGGAACTTTTGCTTTTGCTTTTTTAACTTCACACAAGGACTCTAAAAATTTCAGATGTCATCCCTAATGGAAATGAAACAAATTTACATCCAAAAAATGAGGCTTGCATTCCCCATGCATCCCTATTATTTAACCTTTGGAAACCAGAGAGTGAAAGTGCTTTCCTTTTAATTACAGATCTTCTGCTTTTAGCAGCACTGTCCCAGTGTCTTTGACTTTGTCCTGGTTTCAGTGTGAATCTAGGTGCTCAGCTTATCCAACTCATTTTAGCTTCCCTGTACCTGCACCATCACTTCGCTGCACTGTGATCAGCAGCTAATTTTCTTTCCTGGTGCTTTCCACCTATTATATCCAAACTTGAACTTCCTCCCTATCAAAATACCAAAGAATACCATTGCTGCAGCATCAAGGAGATCACAGCTACATTCAGCATTGAGAGAGACACAATATGTCTTGGCAACCTTGACAGAAAACTAGAAGAAAGGGGACAGAGATTTATGAAGTGGGGGTGGAAAGGTGGAGGTGCAGCTTCGGTGTGAATGGGGAAGAAAGAGCAAGGCAGTGGAGGGAATAGCAGAAAAGTCACAGAAAAGTGACTTACAGAAAAGCTGTACTGTGTGAGAAAACGAAGGAAAATCTGGCCTAGAATGGATCAGGGATTTTAGATTTCAGGTCAGTTTCATGCAGCTTTCATACAGATTTTATAATGGACACAACCGAATTTAACAGATTATTCTTTCCTAACATTTTATTTCCATCAGTATGGCTAGCCTGTGTGGGGAAGCCCTGGGAAAATAGCAAGGGATACAAAGATAGAGGGGAATTATTTTCAGCTGAGAAAACATAATCATCCTCTTCTTCCAATATTTTTCCTAGGTGCTGCCTGGACACCACTGTGTTATTGTAAAGCTGCACAGGACAAGAAGCTTTGTCAAAATTGCATGGCTGTGGAGAAATAGTGAGGGACAGTTCCACCAAAAACTATGATCACCAGTTGTGCTATGAAAAGAACCCGAGGCATTTTCTGCCCTTACCTTTTCTGCTTTCATTATCACCAAGTTGAGATTTCCTGTTACTTTTTTAACTAGTCTCTCATTACAAAACCGACCAACCAGCTGAATGGCATGGTCATTTTTTAGGCAAAAAGCTAAATCTTTTCCAAAATTATAAGAATCCTAAATCTTAACAATTCACTCTTAAGATAACTATGAACGTATATCATTATTGCTATTTCCTTTTCTGTAACTGCTCCTATACTTCGGGTTCTGGGAAGAAGTTATTTTAAGTAATACTGAAAATATAATGAAGAAAAACCCAGCCCAGATTTCTAGTCTCAGGTCTGCAAAAACAAGGTATTGGTTTCTCTGCTTATCTGAACTGAAGCTTGGTTTGTAGCCTTGAAGGTTTCCCTCCACCATCAATCTCTTAACACACAGCATTCTTATCCATCATCTATTTCCATATCGTGATCGTACTGAATTTCTGCATTCAAAAAACAACTGAGAAAGGAAAACTTATTTTAAATACTAGAATGGGAGCAGATATGCTCACCAGTCACAAGTGCATTGCAGTCCTCAGGCCAATGCAAACTACTGCCCAAGATCAGGCATCACAAAGCTGTAAAAAGAAAGGTCACTATGGCAACTTCAGACAAACTGAAGAGACTAGGAAGCTTCCACTAGCAAAGTTCTTGGATCACAAGAACCTAGCGTTGGTCATGGTGCACATTTCTTTCCATCTCATCTATTCCAGATTAAACACTGATCATCAGTGATCCCTTTCTCATCAAAGGTCCAGGTGACATGATACCATCATCCTAGTCCATTTTCAACATAGTAGTACCAAAACAAGGACAGGTGATTCCTTGCAGGGCTGAAGAAGTGTGATCACTCTTGTGCACTGCCCCACAGCTCCAGACCTTGTTCCTCTGAGAGGAGCTATCACAGTGGCTATTGGACCCCTCAGCCATCTTTCCCAGGCCACCCAGCCTGGACAAAATGACTGCTGCAGTTCACACTGTTTGGTGTCATTGCTGGCACATTTAGAGACTAAAGGGGCGGAACCAGTGATGTCAAGACTCTCCCTCAGCCAAGCGGTCTCTCCAGAGCTCAAGTGAGGCACATCATGTGTCTATGCTTCACCATTTTCCCAGAACTCTGGTCATTTTCTTCTGATGCCAAATTAAGCAAAGATTAAACATAACACTTTGTAACAGCTAAGCAGGTGCGATTAGGGACACCAGCACCGAGGAGAGAAACAGCAAAAACACATGCAAATTCCTGTATAGTAATTTTTCAGACGGAAAAGGCAAAACACGGGGAAAACAGAAGATGTAAACATTATCCACATCATCTAATCAAATGCAATACTAAAGAGCATGAGTTTGAACAAAACCATCAAGAAATACAGATTTTACACTTAGAGCAACATACCTCCACCTGCTATGTTACACCTGCAGTAGGATTCATAGCATTTAACTTGAGGCATCATGAGCAAGTCAGGGTACAGCCTTCTTCAGCACTCAGCAGAGGGAGACAGGACTGTCCTAGGAGCATTTCAGGGCATCCTGAGGTGGGTGGAGTGAACTGTCCTCAGGTGGTTCCCCCCTCCCCACTGGTTGTAACAATGCCCAGACCTCCAGCTGGCAGGTAGCAAACTGCTAGATGGACATCAACTGAGAGGAAGCCAGCCTATGGTGCACATTATACAATATTTCTGTCTATATGTACAGGAGAAAAGAAAAGTCAAGCTTGCAATCTTCCTTTTTTTTTTTTTCTTTTTCTTTTTTTGGCTTTTCTTTTTTGTGTCTGAATTTACCAGCTTCACGGTATATTATGAAGCCTTTTTTACACATGGACTCAAATTTCCTCCCTGAAACACTTATAAAGCTCTCATTGAAAGTGAAAGAATTTCACATGCCACTCCAAGGAAAGTGGTTTGACTACGGAGTTTTTTTTTGCATTAACCTCCAGAGAAGAGGGGCTTATTTGTCACACTAGGGTGCTACTGGCTTGTAGTGTTCTTTAGGTTTGCATTGGCACTACTGATCACAATCGCACAGGGAACGTAACAGAGCTAAAAGTGCAGGGATGAACCTGTGAAATGCTAAGCAAGTTCAAATCGCAGCTGACTGCTGTGGGTGTTGAGGGGATGCTGGAAGAAGCAATCCATGCTTGCAGGATCAAACCCCAGCCACACAACTCATTTGTAAAGAATATGACTAAGAGTCACTAAAAGCAAAGCCTCTGTCAAGGTCCCCTGTGGAAAATAGATTATTTTTTTCTTAAGGACTTACCAGGCTGACTTCAGTATTTTTAGTAGAATATCAATATATTTACTCTTTACTGTATTTTAATTCAATTCATCAAATAAATACTATCCATTAAAGATTACACACCTGTGAATCAGAAGCTGTAAAGGGCAGCCTTTCCAATTTATATTAAAATAAAAAATAAATTTTAGCCTTTCCTAAAACTGCAGATCTTTGTATGTAACCTGCTTCTCCTCTCTGCAAAACTGCAAAAAGAGGGAGTTGGATAAAACAGAGGCCTCCATTCATAAAGCTTCCACCTTTCTGCATCTTGTGGGCAGCCTCAACGCTCTTTAGAAGCAAACCAGTGGGGTACACAGGGCAGACATGGGAAATGTTGCCTTCCCAAAGAGAGACTAGAGATGGGTGGAAAGAAAGATCTTTGCAAAGTGCAATAGGCCAAATTCCTCTTTGAATTACAGCAGCGTAAACCTGTTCTAATCCTGCCAAAGGCAATGGGACTATGCTGGATTTACACTGCAGGAATCTGAATCAGAATTTGGCCTTCTACGTTCAAAGTCACAAGGACCTTTCCCCAGCACTTAGGAGATCTGCCATCAGTAACTCTTGCACTTCTGCAAAGAGGATGTAAAATATCACCGCAAGTGTGAAGTGCAGCACCCAAATAATGCTGCAGACCCCTTTCGCACAGACATGAATAGCCATGCAATGCAGCAGGCAGGAGAACATGGAGAAGCAGCTTTGTTGCCTGACAGCCCTCCAAAACATGTGGGTGGAATGGGGCAGAATGACTTTATCACATGTGCAACTGTTCCAGGAGAGAGAGAGAAAAAAGACCTGTGACTATTTGATTCAGTGACTACTTTAATGCAAAGGCTGATACGAGAAAATAACACTGCATTTTAACTGTATGTTATTTGGCAACTGAACAGTTGGTCAAAGAGTGAGAAAATAATTAGTGATTAATTAACTCCCATTTACTCACCTACAGTAACCTTCACTGGATTATTTATTTACAAGGTAAATAAAGCAGAAAGTGCCTGTGTTTCTCAGCCCACTAGATCTCTTTCTGAGGATAAGCTGCCACAGTGGCCAGTTTAATTCTCCCCCTTTATTCAATTAGATTTGATTCCGCCTAGTTAAATGTCTCAGATTTGCTTAAAAGTGACCTGTAAAAGAAAAAGGCTGTTGGCTTGTGTCCCTGTACACCTTTTCGCAATGCACAAAGTGTGGTCAAAAGTGTCTTCCCAATAAAGGGCTTGGCCCTCGCTCAGCTTAGCCCCGAGCCTGCAGCGAAAGGGACAGCACACTTCCCTCAGGTAGTCCCACTGACTCACAGCAGCCCAAAGGCCACTCTTAGCCACAACATCTGGCCAAGTGCATGCTCATGCATGGATTGCTGGGTTCCCTGCTCCTCCCAGGGGAAGACTTGTATCAGGTCCAGCTGCATCCCCTAAAAATGCTCCCCTAAACCAAGAGTTACCAGCTGGCCAAAGATGCAGCTCCCTCTGCATCTTGCCCTGTTCAAAACCAGTAGCAGGAAGGTTTGTTTGTGAAGTAATACCCCAGAAGACTGGCTGAGGCCTGGGAGAACAGTGAAATTTCAGTGATATGAAGGAATAAAATAGAGCAGTGGGAAAAAGAAAGACAGCCTGACTGATTCAGACTGGTTAGTTCCTCTAGCTAGCACCTATTTAACTTCAGGAGCTAATGAAAACTTCTGAGAGAGGATGGCTTTATTAAAGATTCAATTATTTTCCAATTAAGATGTAAGAGCTATATTAAACATCCCTGAAAATACCACAATGTCCTGCAGATGCATGCAAGAAGAATCCAAGCCAGCATCTCTGGCTCTTCCAAGCTAAAATACAGGGAAATTAAAACCTTAAAAAAAAAAAAAAAAAAATTACAATTGTCAGGGGTTCTTTATCCTTCAAAGGAAGGAAAAAAAGGGCTGATTCTTTTGTAGCTCTCTTCTACCTGCTCCTCTCCCTCCTCGGTTTCTCTGTTGCAGATAATTCCACATGATTAACAGGCTCTTCTCAGCAGTGCTACACACAGTTAGCTCTGTTAATCTCCCTTTGAATCTGAGAATCTCTAGTCCCCCAGCCCTTTGGTCCCATGAGACTACACCTTAGGATCACAGAATAAGCCATTTCTTTCTATTTTAAGTTTCGATCTGCAGGTGTGCAATAGAAGAAAGCTCAAATTTACCTTATCTGCCATGATCATAGAGGAGCCTCCATGGATGCCCAGAATGGGAGTGAGGGTCTGGGCAGAGATGAAGTCCAGGATCTGGGCAATGGCTTCCTGGTCTGTGTCATCAGCAAATACCACCCCTTGAATCTTCCGGTCTGACATGAGGTCACAGATGCGGGTTATGATGCTCTTGGGATCTGTCTCATTCATGGCCACCAGTTCCACCCGAGGCACCACTGAGAGGTGGTGGAAGTCATCTTTCTCGTGGGCATCTTTGATGGCCACTTCGTCTGACGTCCCCACCAGGATGACCGCAATGCCAATGCTCGGGTGGCTTTTCTGGGCACGGGCCCCGCTCCCCGTTGTTGCGAGGACTGCCAGCACCAGCCAAAACCCTGGAGAGTAGCACTCCACCCTGGTCCTCATCTTCGGCTCTTACACTCCCTGAGTGAGGAAGAAAAAAAACGGGGAAAGTAAGAGAAAGGGGAAGAGATTAATTGACAAATCAATCATGCACTCAGCCTTCAAGGTTGATCCATTGATCCTCCTCAGCCACTAGCCCTCTTCCCACCCGTCCTTCTTGCCTGAAGCCCAGCCCTTTGGCTGCATTCAATACTCTGTTGAACTTGGAGGAGTCAGACCAGTCCAATCTCTAGTTCAGAGTTCAGAGTCACTTCAAAGAACAGCTGCCAGCAGAAGGCAGAATCATGTCATCTCTCAGGTCCCATGTCACTCTGAGACCCAAGTCAAAACTGATAGAGAATTTTCCTTTGATGGCCTATCAGCTATCTTTGTGAAATTAACTGCTTATGTCAAGCCCACCTCTAGGTGCTTACCCTCAACACAAAGGAATTACTGGTGCTTGTAATCAGTTTGGCCTTTTGCTGGAGGTGTAGGCAGAAATGCTAAAGGGACAAGGCAGAGACGGACTTCCTTTTACTCTCTTAGCACAGCAGCTCCAGAATAAAGTGAGGACAAATGAGCAAGACCATTGAATCTATGTGTATGGTATATCCATTGCACACATCCTTCTTACCACCAGGACACGCACACAGCTCCAATCTATAGTACAGTCAGCCATATGCCTTTCACCCATACAAGGTTCATGTCTTTTTAAAAATCCAGGAACACAAAAACCCAGGAACCCAAAAATCCCTATCAGTTCTGTCAAAAAGTGGATCAATGCAGTGTGGGGAAGACATTCCCTCCAAGCCCCTATGACAGCTATTTTTGCCCAGAAGCAGAAAGACCCATGGAGCTTACAAAGGTTCACCCTCAGCTACTACAGCTACTACAGACAGGGATGTTACACAGATCTTCTCCCTGAACACGTCCACTTTATTTTGTAATCGTAACAGTAGAAATGGAAAAACCTGATGAGGTCATCTCTCCACCCCTGCCTGAGCAGGACTGTTCCCTGTGGGATTGTTCCTAGCTCTTTCTTTATTCAGTCTTGTTTTAATAATAATTCACATTTTCACAGCATTTTTCATCCTCCAGGCACTTCACAAACACCAATGAATTAATCCTTGCAGCATCTACGCAGTGTAAATATCAGAACCCCCTGGTCTGGGGACAACAGCTGAGCAATGTTCCCCCATCTGCCTACCACCCCTGTGGGAGTCAGACCTGCTCGGTGTGCCCACACAGGGCCATGCTGTTGTCACAAGGAAATTTCAAGCATTTCAGACCAAAGACGACTTTCCCTCAGCACAAAATGTCCTGATCAGCTATTCATACCCATGACTGTTCTTCAGCAACCAGGCTCCCTTGGAATAAATACACCAGCCCTGTGCTTCTTTGCACTACACTTCTGGTCCAGGAACCAGACCCTTCCATACTCTTTGCTGCTACACATGCCTCTATCAAATGAACAGAAAGCAACAGCAGCATGGAGAAGGATGGCAATTCTTTGGGGAGGGTGGCTGTCCACAAAACAGCTGTAGCTGATATCACCCACAGAAAGAGAAAGGGCACAAGAGGCCTCATCTTGTCCTGCCCAGGAGAACACACAGGCTCAGCACCTGCTCCCTCATTGTCATGCTAAGCAGAGAGTATGCATCCTGCATTGATAGTACCAGAAAAATAAGCAGATAATAAAATAGATAATAAATATGCACTGGAGAAACCAAATCCACTTAAGAGGCTGAAAGGGACCACGGGTGTGAAGCACCAATCGATTCTAAACTCTCTGACGGATCCACTTTCCAAGAGATGCTCACAAGGAGAACCAAGAGACTTCAAGAGTTTGGCAAAATGAACAGCTAACTTCATTCCAGCAGGACTGTTATCCTCCAATTACGAGTCACTAAATTAGATTCCTTCACAGTGAAATGCAGTCCCCACTCCCGCAATGCTTTATTAACTTTAATGCATGCTACACGCTCTCTGTCTCTCACTTCTCTTGCTCACTGACTTTAATGCTATATTTGTTCTCTTTAAAATATGTGTCCTGTGATTCCTCTGCATAGACTTACACAGTATATTACGCTTGGTTAGGCAATGACTAGCTGTGATGTCCAGGGACCAAAGTGTAGGTTTTTCCCAGTCCCCTCCCCAACAGGAATACTTTACAGGGCCTTCCACCCCAGGGCTCATATAGCAGTGATGCAGGGGCTACGCAGGCAATCATGGTAGCAATCTGCCTTCATGCCCAAATACAGAATTCTCCCACTGGGAAAAATACCATCCAGGAACCACATTGTTCCCTTCTCTTCACCTGCACCAAAGTCAAGAAATCTCCCACATCTGTACCTCCAAGCAGCAGCAGAGAGCCCACATCCTGAAGAGCCCATATGCCTATCCGTTGGGTGTCTAGTTCATGAGATGTGCCCCCCAGGCAGATTTTTCCATTCAATACAAGATTAATGGAAAATGGAATTCCTATACAGTGCCAGATCCTCAGGAGTTGCCCAAATATGCAGGGAGAAGCAAGGCTAGGAAGAAGCTAATGCAAAGAGGAGGTCATCAGTGCCTCTACAGCCAACCTAGCATTTCCTTTTTGGACCCTCAGCTATAAGCCCTCTCTGGATCAGGCAGAGAAATACGTAAGTAGCCTGTGTTGTACCACCCAAAACAGCTCTTTTTCCCCTCACTCACACATAACACTTCTGTCATGACGATGATGTGTTTCAGGTGTTCCATGAGCAGTCTGCAAGTCAGAGACCAGTATCTTTCCAAGGGAATAGCAGGTACGAGGTGCAGGCAGGGCTCACTCATAAGATTGGACCCAGGGGTGTGAAAAGGCTGGGGAACACAAATAAATTACACCCAACCCAGGGCTGAGTGGTGGCCTCCACTATTCAGCTCCCATAAGGCAGCAACAGGTTCACAGCACAGAGTTGAGCTGCTCCAAGACTACAACAGGGGTCCTCACAGTGTTACAATCCCTTCCCTACCCTCCTTGGGGCTTCTGCTCACACGCACATGCCAGATGCTGGGGAAAGGGACAAACATGCCAGCACCAACCTCATCTCCCTTTCTTCTTCTGGTGTGGCTCACTAAAAACCCCTTTCGAACGTGTGCTAGTAGAGGAGAGGCAAGGGTGAGCCAGCACAGACTTATTATCAGAGTAAGATGACCTCAGAACAATTGTGCAAATGTGGTTTTGCATACACAGCAGTGAGTTCTACCCATTAATTTCTACACTGTTCAAATGCAAAAGTTTGAGGCACACCATCAAGGAAGCACTGGAGGCAGCATGCAAACCTCCTCCTGAGTGGTGTTATTGTTTCCAACAAGGAAAAGAAATGGAGAAATTCACACACAAGTAATTTCAAAAGCACCTTACAAGGTTGCAGTTGAAGAACAGGGTATTTGCCCTTACTTGTTTCAAGTAAATTTAATATTGCTAGAGTCTAATTTTACCAATGAAAAACAATTAAAAAAATGTGCTAGTATATTTTATTGTAAAGTATTTTACTTGAGCAGGTTTTTTCCTTGGTGGTGGTGTGGGGCAACACTGTGGTTGGAGTCTTTTCTGTGATTTTGCCACTCCAAAAGAATGTAGCAAATCCCAAACTCCAGGCTGGCAAGTAAAATCCTTTACACGTTACTCCACACTATTGTATTGCCTCTTACTCCCTGGAAAATAATATGTGACAGGGCCATTAGACAAAGTGGTTTTGCAAACATATCTATATTTAGGTATAAACATGCCTGTAAAACCATTATACCTCTGTAATCTCATTTTACTCACCAATAAAACACATCCACCATTGTAGAGAAATGCAGCATCTACTTAGTGCTGCAGAGCAATGTTACACAATCACCGTTAAAACAGGAAGGGAAAGCTAACTTCTCCAATTGAAAATACAAGAGGAACGTACGTAGTCAGACAGTAATTATTCAGATTGGAATTTGGCCAGGACCAAAGGTTAGATTGCTTAAAAATATCACGAGAACCCCATTTGACACTGCATTTTTATGTGGATCAGACCTAAGATAAGTATTAATAGAAAATTATTAGGTTGCAGAGGCAAAATACAGCTCAGCATTTAGAGATATTTCTGGACAATATTTCAAAATACAGAAAGTACACATATAGGTCACTGTGCACTCAACCAGGCTAACTGTAAACAGAGTACTATTCAGGCAGTCTACAACAACGCTAGGCAATCCTCAGGTCAGATAAAGAAACTGAGGCAGAACATGGGCTGGTCCCAGGAGTCTGGGGGCAGTTTTGTCATGTGCCTATGCTGGTACCTCCTTTTTCTGCAATCGTGCCAGCTAGGCAGCCTTGCACAATAGCCCCTAGGGAGGGTATTTGCAGGGTCTCCAAAACCTGATCTCCAAGCTCAAGACAGCAAGAGGAAAGGAAATCCTGTGATAGATTTTTGTCAGGGACTGCACTGTCTTGAAAGCAGGTTTCCTAATTAGGAAGATGACGATGCTCGGAACAGGAGGCTGAACAGTGTGCGCTAGCCAGCGGCAAAGAGAACTTCGCAGGTACATTGGCTCCATATTGGAAGAAGAGCAGCATCACCTTACCTCCAGCCTCCCTATTCTGTACTTCCCTGCAGAGCCATGGGAAAGTTCATACCCCAGTGCTTTCTGGGCTCTGCTCACTGGGAGCTCCAATAAGGTCTCAGTACTGGTTAAAGGACTTCAAGCCACAGAATCCAAATTCAACAGCTAATTTTGCATCTGCACCGACTACAATGCTAATTCCCAGTCTACACTCATCCCTGATCCCTAGCCCTGTTGCAGGACTCACCACCACCCTCAATCCCACTACTACCTAGACAGATGTCATGGAGCCCCAGTGTTAGCCATCAGTGTTACCATACCCTTCAGTATTTTATAATCTTTGACAGCATCATCATTCACACTGGCTTCATTTCTCTGACAGTTTGAGCAGCATCAGACAACAAATCAAAAAGCAGTCCTTGTGTTTCAGGCCCTAGTTGGGGGTAGGAAGAAATCCATCTCACCTGCGACATACTTTACAAAGCCAGAAGATGTTCTGTGCCTGGTATCCAGCACAGCACCAGGGAATAGCAAATACACTAGAAGAAGTTGTAGGGAAATTAACATTGCACTAGGCATTCTACTGGGCTGTCTGGCAAGGAAATACCTGTATGCCCAGACCAAAGAAGAACATTATTTCTGTGTTTACCTACTACAAAAGATTACTCCATATTTAATCTTTCTGCCTACTACCTGACTTACAGGCAAACTTCAGGACCTACAACCATCCATGCAAAGAAAGGAGCAGGCCTGATTGCAATCCTGAACTGTTACTCCTAAAAGCTGGGGCTTAAAGCTATATATCACACTATAATTTACACCTAAGTTTCTCAAACTGCCTGATTTTTGGCAACCTGATTCCAGCTTAGGACAGCCTCACATTCTCGTGGTTCGTGCCATCCCCAGTCCAAACACACGGCTTACTGTATACCTCTGAAGAAGCATTCTTCATGTTCTAACACTGCTTTAACCACTGCCCTACTGCACCTTCAGCTCAGACTACTTGTATGCTGACAACTCTTGCACTGCTGGTCCCCCTATTACTGCTTACCAGGTAGGTGACATAAGTGCTCATAGATCTTCTGTCTCACAGCTCTGTTGTTCCAGGAATTTTGTAACAAAGATGAAGAAGAGGGGTAAGATCTGGGGTATGATGGATATGTCATAGAAGTGCCTGCACACTTCAGGTGCTGATAAACAAAATGGATGATGCTGCATGACATTCACAGTAGGAAGATGGCAAAGACTGGAGACAGTGGAAAGTGCCACGCAGTGACGAATGCAAGAACAATCCAGTACATAGACCAAAATGGTTCATTATGATGACTGAGTAAAGACTCCAACAAGGGCATTTCAGTAGTTTTAGATGAAATCTTGTGCAGCTCAGTTTATTTTAACTAGCTTTGAACATCACTTATATTCTCATTCTGATATATAAATGTTCCTATGACAGTAGTAGAAACATTTCTCCAAGGCCTTTTGGGCAGGTCTTCTTTCTACTCTTCACAACCACTCCCTCTCCAACATGTACCTTTAACCATGCCTGTAGTGTCCCACAGATTGATTGCTATCTAACTTACTTGCAATATGCTTCCTCTTCTCCCTTATTTCTCTCAAGTCAGTCTTTTTATTTGGGGGAAAGCATCACACACCCCCAAATAAAGCTTTCAAAACCCTTGGAGCTCTCTCACAATACCTCACTGTTAGCTTTCCTTCCATAGATGCTGGGTGGAAAATAGCACACACGTTTAGCTTCTATTCTTATTTTCTTTCAAGATGGTTTTGGTTTTTTGTTTTTGTGGGGGTTTTTTTGTTTGGTTTTTGTTTTTGTTTTTTCAATCAAGCCAGGTAACAACTCCTCCATAACCTGGGCAGTGTCAGATTCATTCTATGTGTCACATATCCATTCCTCCCCATCTTCAATGGCTAGCTTGCTCTGTCTATCCAACAGGTGTATAGAAGGATATGGTGAAAAAGTGCTTGTCTTTTTTCTGCCCCATGCAGAGAAGAGCAATTCTCTCCCTACATTTAGGCGGTACATAGAACACTTTGATCATCAATTAGACCCGTATCATTCCTAACAGATGAAGAACTATGTCTTATTATTGTAAGCTTGCCCAAGGGTAAGTTCCTAGTGTCCTTCCCACTGCCTCCCACCCACATATTTTGCATATCATGGGTGATAGCTGATACAGCCACAGCCTGAGAGCCTCTGTTGAGACCAACACCAAGTGATTCATAGAAATTACAAAAATTAAAATACTCTGCTTAATGGTCCTGCCCTTCCCCCAGTCACTTCAGGATTGCTGTCTATGGCATCTGCTTTAGCACACTACCTGCTCTGAAATGACTTAATAAGATTTTGCCACTGCTAGGAGATGGCTCCAAGGCTCACGTTTAGAAACATTTCCCTAAACTCAACCTAAATTTTCTCTTTGCTCAGCTACCCTGTTACTTTAATAATATCTCCTTCACCCAGACTAAACCGTTTCTCCCCCTTGACTCACCGCTTCCACCATGAAAATTCCTGTAGATGGTTGTCTGATCACCCCTTGGGAATTCCCTCTGCTGGAACAGAAGTTCAGCTATGTTCGCCCCTCCTTGTAAGCTGAGTCCCCTCAGGTCCTCATGAGGATGAGCAAAGGAAGATGAAGGTAATGGCTGCGCAATGGAGACCAGGAGCAAGTCTGACCTGCTTACCCAGGCTGGCACACACGTGCAGAGCTGTGAGACTCTGTGTCACACACACAAAAGCCATTAAGCAAGACAGCAGGTCAGTCTGGCATTGCTCGGTGCCAACTTCTAAATGCCAGAGCATAGAGGCTTGGCACAGTCACCATTCTTTGCAAGCCTGGCTTGCAGAGCCGGACTGGAGCCACTATTCCCCTGCCAGGATCTCACACCCCCCACCAGAATCCTGCTTGGACAAGTTTAGGGGGATGAGACAGGCCTTCCCTGCCAGCACTGAAGTTTCACAGACTGAAATATCCTCACCACCTGGAGGGTTCAGTTGCCACAGCTGTCACTCCATGCATGTTCCATTTAAAACAAGAGTTTCAAAGTTTACGAGACATGCACCATTTCCCACTTCCAACTGTCATCTGTCCCATCTCAGAACTGGATCCAGGCTCACAGCAAGATCGTACAAAACAAGGGACACACTGCTGTGTGCACAAGCTCCCCCCCCAGGGGATTTCAGTATGGTTGAAAGAGACTTTGCTTCCTGAAGTGCAAGGCTGGTTATAAACAGGCAGCAGAACACTGCACCAGAGCAGCACTGGTTTTGCCAATTAAAATCAAACTGAAACAATTCAGTAATCCATATGTCATAGAATCATAGAATAGTTAGGGTTGGAAAGGACCTTAAGATCATCTAGCTCCAACCCCCCTGCCAGGGGCAGGGACACCTCACACTAAACCATGTCACCCAAGGCTCTGTCCAACCGGGCCTTCAACACCACCAGCGATGGAGCAATCACAACTTCCCTGGGCAACCCCTTCCAGCGCCTCACCACCCTCACAGTAAAGAACTTCTTCCTCATATCCAATCTAAACTTCCCCTGTTTAAGTTAGAACCCATTACCCCTTGTCCTATCACTACAGTCCCTAATGAAGAGTCCCTCACCTGCATCCTTACAGGCCCCCTTTCAGATAGTGGAAGGCTGCTATGAGGTCTCCACACAGCCTTCTTTTCTCCAGGCTGAACAGCCCCAACTTTCTCAGCCTATCTTCACACAGGAGGTGCTCCAGTCCCCTGATCATCCTCGTGGCCCTCTTCTGCACTTGTTCCAACAGTTCCATGTCCTTTTTATGTTGAGGACACCAGAATTGCACACAATACTCCAAGTGAGGTCTCACGAGAGCAGAGTAGAGGGGCAGGATCACCTCCTTTGACCTGATGGTCATACTCCTTTTGATGCGGCCTAGGATATGGTTGGCTTTCTGGGCTGCGAGCGCACACAGCAGCCGGCTCATGTTCATTTTTTCATCAACCAGCACCTCCAAGTCCTTCTCCACAGGGCTGCTCTGAATCTCTTCCCTGCCCAACCTGTAGCTGTGCCTGGGATTGCTGCGACCCAGGTGTAGGACCTTGCACTTGGCATGGTTCAACTTCAGCAGGTTGGCATCAGCCCACCTCACAAGCGTGTCAAGGTCCCTCTGGATGACATTCCTTCCCTCCAGTGTATCAACCAAACCACACAGCTTGATGTCATCAGCAAACTTGCTGAGGGCACACTCAATCCCACTGTCCATGTCACCGACAAAGATGTTGAACAAGACTGGTCCCAGGACCGATCCCTGAGGGACACCACTCGTTACTGGTCTCCAGCTGGACATTGAGCACAACTCTTTGCATGCAGCCATGCAGCCGGTTCTTTATCCACCAAGTGGTCCACCTATCAAATTCATGTAAATCCCTTCCTTCCTAATTCTCCACTTGCAGTTTTCATTTCCAAGCAGGAATCAACAACACAGTACTAACATGAGAACAAGCATTTTCCAAAATCTCAGAATTTAAATACTTCCAATCCATTAATATCCATGAGAAATGTGCATTTAACGTCACTTGAATAGTTTGGAGAACACATCCTCCTTATTTCTCATTATTTGCTGTATTAATTTGAGGTTTTCTATTCCATCTTAATCAACACTGCATTTAGTGTATTGGCAGATTATTACATTGAAATTCAAAATTTAAAAAAAGAGAGGAGAATTTTTGCTTCCAAGGCTGGAAGGACTTTCCATTCCTGAAACTCTCTATTGCACCTCACTCGGTACCTGTTTATAACCTGCATCATTTTGTTAAAGGAAAAACAGAGAGTAGAGAGACAGAGTCTGCACTGTCTCCTGAAGGCAGCTGCCAAACACAATGTCACTGCTGGGATCCCATGGGTTACTCAAAGTCTCACATCAAGAGTGAGTCTAAAGTTCTTTGGATGCCAGATGTAAATGCTATAAAAGCCAAATCTCAAAGGTTTCTAAAATCATACCGTAAAGTGGTAAAGAAAATATGGGGGTTCTTATTTATTTATTTTATTTTTTTTTTTTAGGCAGAAATTGAGTGATAGCTTCTCCTACAATGCTGAAAATCCCAGAAAGGACATCTCAACCAGAGGGAGACAGACTCAGACTACACCTGCACTTTGGATACCATCATCCCGTTTGCTGCCAATGTCCTCAGATGCCATGTATGATGTGGGATAAAGCTTTAAAACTTAAACCTGGCTGGCCCTTAGGAAAGATCTCCATGAGTGCATGTTTCAGTCTTGCAGCCCATGCAGCAAAGGCAAGCTAAGAGAAACTATTCACACAGCTTCTGCTCACTGTGAGACTGTTTCAGCAGATCTTAAACAGCCCGAAAGCTGAATACCAGAGCTCACCAGATCTGATCAGGCTCTCATAAAGGTGTTACAGACAGCAGAAATGGCAGAGAAGGTTTGGGCTCAATGCCCAAAACACCAAGATGTGAGGGGGACAAAGGAGCCAATAAGTGGAGGCAGCAGGATACAGAAAGAGATGCATCCTTTGAGCTGGTTCAGGAAAAAGCAGCAATGCTATGAACACTGCTGGGTCACATTTTACAAACTGCCAGCACCTCCCAGGAGCTTTGTGACCTCTGGATTTCCACTAGTATGCAGCATTTTGGAAAATGGGGTTTAGTTACCAAGGATCATCATTAAAATGCCAGCCTTGCTCATGAAATAAGACAGGAAATTAACCTGGAAGTGAGAGAGACCAAGGCATGTGTTTAGCATGGGCAAAAAGGCATGCCAGAGCCAAGAGGGTCAAAATGTAGCTCTGGTCAGACCACTAGAAAAGATGGCTGAGTACCCAGAAAACATTGTTGTGAGTCTCCTTCCTTGTAATTGCCCGTCCCTTGTCCCTTTCATTTTCCTCACTTCAGCGCATGGTAAATGACTTCTATGCTCCTGATATCACCCCTTACAGAAAAACATAACAAAATCTGCCTAGAAGTAACAAGGGAAACCCAGTGCATGTCATCAAAGATAGTGCCATTCAAGATGTTTGGAGTTGTACACTTCCAACCCAGAAGCATCCAAAAAAGGATTCATCCATTTAGAATGACTTGATCCTAACAATAAATTCTAAAGCCAGAATGAAGGGAGAACTGACAACTGCAAATCGGGAAATCTTTCTGTGGTCTCATTTTCTTCTCCTTTCTCTTTTACTCTCCCCACCCAACATTCTCCCCCTTCCCTATCTTTGTCTCCCTGAGTTCAGTGACCAGTAAGCCACCAGCCATGAAGCCTCTGGATACAATATGCTTTCACAGTACATTAGTGCTGTGCACCAGACCATGCTGTGCCTGCAATTGTATGACAGGTCAGGGCCAATTCGTCTCACCAAGACCTTCAATCAATAGTGTCCAGAAAGCTTTCCCAGCTGGAGGGACCCAGCCCAGCAGCCACTGACCTCTCTCTCTGCTCAGCACTCGATCATATTTATAGAGTTGCAATGACAGAAACATACACAGACAAAGCCACATCTGGACCACAGCTAGTCACTTGCAGTTGATGCTTCAGGGACAGGGATGGGAAGTCCCAGTCCACTGCAAGCAAATGGATTGCATCTGGTTCAGCTGAATGCCATTTCCATTCATTTTATCCTCTGGTTTTACTGTTTTCTCTAACCTCCTGAATCCATTCATGCTGGCTGCTTCAGCTACCTTTTCAGTAGCTCACCTAGCTGCTCATTCTTCCATGTGCCAGCCAATGGATGTGTGGAGGTAACAGCCCATGCCTCCTCCTAGCCCATCTCCACCACTGGCTCCCTCAGAGTGCAGCTCAGCTCCCTTAGGCCACATCTCATTTACATAAAGTAAATCACTATAGTTTACATTTGCAGCAGGGAAAAAGGCATCAGTAGTAAGAGTAAGAGAGAAAAACCACCAAGCCCAAACAATTGTCACAATAGAGAATACCCTACCAGTGAATAAAATTCAATATGGGCAAAGTGCAGCTGTGAGTTACTTATGCTTTCATGTCAGTTTACACTTTTAAAACAGTGTAAGAGTTTCAGTATAAAAGTAAATCCAGAATTCCAATATTTCACGTGAACTTCCTTCAAGGTACAATATATGCCATGAACTACCACACTTCTCAGATTTCTCTATCCATCACTTATCTCTAAACCATTTTTTTGTTGTTCGTGGCTCCCACAGTCATTCTGTTCCTCATTGTCATATTTTTGGTCCATCCTTGGTACCTCTTAGCTCACTTGTATTCACACTGTTAGATATCTGGTTTTAAATCTTGAAAGCAGGTAGGGGATGAACCACAGCAAGTGAAGTCTTGTTCTAATCCTTCACACCACCATCTAAAAATCAATAAGTATTTTTTGAAAGTGTAAACACCATTGTTTTCTTCTTCACCCTTTGCCTTATTCTCCTCATCAGAGAGATAGAGATGCATCTTCTCTGCTTCATAGAGTTATAATGTTTAATTATTTATGGTATTTAAAGTACTTTTGGCTCTCAAGTGATGGAAGCCACAGGAGCCGAGATCATAATCTCATAGGATAATAAGCTCACAGGAGCTGAGATTATTATTGCCTTCTATTGCATTTCCCTGAAGGCAGCAATGTCTTCTTGCGAGATCATACCCAACATTACTCACAGAATCCTGATAGAGTGCATTAAAACTGTATGTCCAAGATGTTCAGGACAATAAATCCTAGTTTAGCTAGGAGCAGAGAGAAAGGAATTGCTGAAATACCATAAATAGTTGTCGGTTTCCAAGCAAAATCCCTGATACTCAATATCGACTTTGCCACAATGATTCAAACTGCAACATACTGCTGATCAGTAGTTTCTGATGAAACAACATGTTGTCAGCAAATGTTGGTTTGTTAAGCCTATTCTCATGAAAATGTCTCAACTCATAATGACAAATTTTCACTTACTCCAGAGCAGTTTCCTTGCTGGCAAGGAAAAGCAAGAGCAATGCAGAGCTTTGGAGAGCAAGGCAGGGCTGCAGTGAGCAGCAAGCCTCCAGGGTCTGGGTTGGAGGGGCAGCTTTTCTGAACACCAGCACCCATCCATGCAGAAATTTCAATCCAGACCTAGAAATCTCCTGTTTCATCAAGAGATCTGCCCTGGGGTGTGCCATGGATCCAGGGAGTCTGGTTCCAGCAGCTCTTTAACAGTGGAATGTAAAGCCCAACTCCATCTCAATTCACTTGCAGAAATTCAAAATACAGTATCTCCTAGTGTGAGTCTCAGAAGTGGAGACCCTTGGACCCTGGCTTTAAACAGATCTGGGGAAGGTGGCCAGAAAGTTCACCAGGCTTTTGTAGCATGACCTGAAAGTCCTGGGAGCTCCGGTTCCCTCCTAAACAAAAATCCTGGTCCTACACCACACAGCCCAGAGACCCCCACATCCTGGCTAGGGCTACAGGTCCTGAAGTGCCAAAAACCTGGGGTTCATAGAGAATACGTTTTCAGATGTAATTTGGAGGGCCCATGTCCTCAGGCCAGGCCATGAGTAAAAGTGCCCTACAGCTACAAACCCCACAAGCCCTGGGATCCAGGGGAAGACACAAACAGTTTTGACAGCTTCTCTGCAGTCATTAGTCTCTTTTATTGGTTCCTCTGAACTTGTAGCTTCCCAGTATTTGCAGGGAGAAGGAGGGAATTTTGCCACTAAGTTCAGACTAAGAATAAGTTTCTACCTCTGACTGAGCTCCTGCCTGACAAATTGTAGGCAGCCTGTTGCCCTGTGGCTGTCACAAACTACGCTGTGCTGTACCTGCTGGACACCTGAGTGAGACCTGTGGAGAAACACAACAGTTTTTGAGGAGTGCTGGCAGCCACAGGGTATCTGTTGTCATTGATACAGAGAGCAACTGGTCTGCTCTGGGGGAGTTTTTTGTTGACCAGAGACAGTCAATAAAAACTGGAGTAATCTTGGAGTCAAGAGAAAAGGTGCTATAGTCCTAACCAACTCAAATTCTTCCAGTTTCCACCATTTTCTGGGTTATGCTGCCACAGAGCAAATGTTGGAAGACTAGTGTGTTCCCTCTGCAGAATTATGTATAAAGCAAAATGAGGGTATGTGGGGTTTTTTTATATATGCACACACTATATATTTATACATAAACATTTGTTATTGCATATATAATAGTGTATGTGTCTGTATATATATATAAAAATATCTATAAATTAGTATCTGTGCACTTCATCTCATCTTGGGCCAGCAGCTGAGGCTGCATTTCTTTGAAGGAGGAAAGCAAGTGGGAGAAGAAACTCTTCGCAGGATGACCAGTTACCCCTTTCCTGCCAGGCATGAAATAGCAGTACCAGTTCCTAAACACACTAAAACCCTGTATTCCTGAAAATACGAACTGGAGACAACGCTCAAATTGCAACTCTTTTACACCTAGACTGGCCTTTGTAGGAAATCAGCTTCTAAGATAGAAACGCAACCTTACTGCCATGCCAGGGGTCAGCCCCTGGCACAGAGCAGCTGCTCTCCCTCCCACAAGTTGCTTATGGAGGGAGCAGAGGCACTACTCAGCCAGGAGGTGGAGGTTTGCTTGATACAGATTCGGGGCTGTTTTCACATTGGCCATCTTGAAATGCTAGAGTAGCATCTGAGGTACCTGTCCTGCCTTGTGAGGGGCTTTTGTACAATCCTGAGGTTATAGCGCCAGATAACCATCTCATTAAAGCATTCAGTGAACAACAGGCTAAAGTCTTTAGATAGATATCTCCCTGGTTTGTATATAACAGAACCAATATTCACATCCTGAACAGCCAAAGATTACATGCTGCTAATATCTCCTGACCCCTAAAATGAAGTAAAGAAAGCAAATCTGGTTGCCTGTATGAACTGCCCCTCCATATTTCACCTCAAGCACAATACTCACATCCCTGGAACCTCCAGGGACTATGCTCACTTTTAGGTTTTCTTGTTTCCCCTTCTCATAGCAGCTTTCGCACCTCCCCAGGCCAGGTCTTAGTCCACAGGACTGAACTACAGCCCACTGGCCCCTGTTTTCAGTTAAAGAAAAAAAAAAATCAGCCCTCCAATGTTATTTTGGCTTCCTGCGAAGCCTCTCTGACACGGCCCCTTGCTTTGGTGTCCTGTCAAGATGTCACTGTGGCGGGACCTAATTTCCAAGCTAGGAGGTATTTTTGTATGCAGCAAAAATGAAGATGCTCAAGTATAGTAAAATTCCCGGAGGCCTTTGCTCTATGTGTTTCCACTACCTCTTTGCCACAGGTGTGTAAAGCCCATCTGATCTGATGTGGCAGCATTTTAAACTCACTTCGCACAGGTGTTAGCACCTTTGTGACGCATGGGATGCCACGGGAGGAGGCTCATGATCTATTAACAGAGCACACATCCAGCGACTGGCCTCTTGCCATGCTCCCCGATAGCTATCTCAGGAGAGAGAGGAAAGCTGGAACAAACAAGACATGTATGCATGATCACCTAACTACATTGCCTGCTCTGGGATACCCCTCCTCTTGTTTGTACTTTATATTCTGAGCCTCCAAAGCTTCAGGGACCCTAAACCACGTCCCTGACCATACTCCTAGCACAGCTCTGTCACCATCCCATCCAGAGACCAGGGATATTTCAGCAAGACTAAAAGCAATACCCACTTATCACTCCTCTTTCCTAATTAAAGATGTCAGAGAACATATCAGACCACAGCTGAGCTTCTGGCCCTGCAGCTGAGGTGAGTCAGTGGGCAAGTAGTGCAGCCCCTGCAGCTGATTCATTTACCCATGCTAGCCTGGCATGCAGCTAAGAGACTGTCCTCTCCAGAGCCATTTGCTTTACAGCTTCTGCCTCTGCTAGAATTTTTATTTATTTATAGAAAGCAATTGCCTAAAAGTACACATAAAAAAAAAAAATCAGGTGTCCTGACATATTAGAGAAAGAAAAAGTGCTCAGGCAGTGCACAAATTTCCCAGAAGTGCTTAGGCTTGAGTTACTGCCAAGATGACACCTGTAGGGAAATAAGCCACCAGATGCAGGGGAATGGACCGAAGGGGCCCAGAGCAATGGAGCCGGGTGGAAAGAGAGAAATAGGAAATGAAGAAGGCTGGTTTTTCCATCACTATTACAGGCTAAGCCATTATGCTTTATATGTTTGTTATGAAACATATTATGCTTTACAGACTTTACATTTGTCTTTCACTCCTTACCTCAGAAGTACCTCCCCAAATGTCCTAGTACCTGCTTCAAACCATCTGGCCCACCAGACCCCAACCCAGCAGACTCACAGCAGAAAAGGCTTCTTGCTCTGCTGCAGTAGGCACTGAAAAAGAGCCATCTTCTCTAGTCACTGTGACCTGATGGGCCCACTCTCCTCCTTCCTCTACTTAAACACACCCCAATCATCTCATAAGCAAAGAAAAAAAATCTCATACACAAGCATTCACATCCCAGCTTTCAAAACAATGCACCTTCCCAGCCATCACTTTGGCAGCGGCCATGAGGAGGCAGTCCCATATCTCTCACAATCTCAAGTTCACATCAGTGCAACAGCTGCAGTAGCATGAACAGAGGATATATCCGTGCCAACAGAAACGTGAAATGAAGAGGTTGATGTTTCACCAGATGGCTTCAGACTTGTCACAGCAGACAGAGAAACTGCTTGAAAAACCTGGCCCTGGCACCAATTATCATCATCTCCTGGACTGGTAGCACAGGACACTGGAGTTGGGGCTGAGTACCAGATGTGAGATGGCAGGAATATGGAGCAGCAATCACAAAGGGCAAACATGGAGGCAGCAAGAACCACAGGCTTCCTCTGGGGCTGCAACGACATGTTCAGGCAGGCAGCATGTTTGGAGCAAGAGCAGAGGAAAAAAATCTACATACCAAACAGTCAAAGGAATAAGGTAACGAAGAGCCAAAACATCTGACCACAGCTTTTAATGAACAGCATCAAAACACTGCAAGCAATGTGTAAAAGACGAGCAAGTTCTAGAGGAGGCTCTGCAGCTTAAAACATGCAGTGCACCAGCCTGCCTATGGAGCTTGCTAGCTCAGAAGACTTCACCTTCCCCAACCCAGTATCAGCCCAGACCCACCACTACTGCCAGTGCTCATCCTTGTTTCATACAGCTTCTCCAAAGGCCAACCTCCTTAGACATCATGGCTAAAAAGTCAGATTACCACCAGATAACTGTACAAGTGAAACCAACACACTGAAGGAACTGGAGGAAGGTCGTTGTGCCTTCTGCACTGCTTGCTGTGTCCCAGGAGACAATCCTCTGCCAATATAGAAAATACCATCCCATACTGAAACATCACCTAGAGATGCCCTTATTTTCCTTCTTCTTTCAAGCCTTCATTGGATTATTGGTTTTGAGAAGCCCAATCCCAGCACTGGGGGTGTCAGCCAGTTGTGTAGGCACAGCTGACACAGAAGTCTACAATTAGAAACCTACAATTAGTGAGACAAGGAAATCCCATGGGGATGGATGGGACCATGCAACCTTTTCGTACAGAAGTTTCAGCAAGAAAGGGGCTGAAAAGAGAGGCTGCCAGCCCATGTGCCAAGAGCAAAGCAGATAGTGCTCACAGATAGATGAGCTGGATCATGGAGAGAGGGATGATAGAGCTGCTTTTCTTTTCCTTGTCCTCAGGGTGCTTCCCTGAGTCAAGGGGTACCCACTTCCCAAGAATATCAACAGCCTGCACCCTCCCCCGCCACGTGTAAGGCTGACATCCATTCCAGGTGCAATGTACGCAACTACACACACGAACAACAATCAGAGAAAAAGGGGAAAAGCTAAGGGGAAGGAAGCAGCAGGGCAGATGAAGAGAGGATGAGAATGAAAATGAAAAGTGAGCAGGGCAGTGAAAAGAGGAGATAATAATAGGAGAGAGTGGAGAGGGAGTTACTTTGCAAGCTAAATCTCTCTCAACGTTTACAGCAAATGATGCATGAAATACACTGTCAGGAATGTGATGCCCAGAACCTTTTGCTGCTAAATATTTAATCTGATTGGCAGGGAGCCGTTAAAACCTTGGTGTCTGGGTCTCAGGCTTCTACAGAGCAACAGGTAAAGTAAATACATCAACATGTAGTGATTCACCTTGGGTGCTACCAGCATTTCCAACCTGTTCAAGGAAAAATGTCATCAACAGACATTAACAACAGCAGAAACAGGGAACAGGAAAGACACAGTTTATGTATCTTGGCTTCCACTGCAAGCTAGAGTCAGGTAGAAGGTGGATATGCTGAGTGCCTCCTTCAGAAATCACACTGCTGCAAAAATCTCACACAATGAGGTTCATGCCTCTCAAGCACCCAGAACCGTGGTACCTTGAGGCTGCAGTTCTAATGGCCCCACACTTCCCTGCACATAATCCCTGAAACCAATCTGCGAGCAGACCAAAGGCTGCCTCCAGAAATCAGCTTCTACCATCTGTCAAGCATGAAGCAGGCCAGAACACCATATATATGTGTCTCCTACCATCAGCACATGAGATCATGGCAGGAGTAGCAGGATGCATGCAGGTATACCTTTGGGGTAGGAAATCTCATTAGCCAGTACTGCTGTATAGCGAGGGGGAGGACTGGCCAGCTAGCTGCTAGCAGGAGCATACACACACATACTTTTGCACATCCAGTGCAGGCTCTCACTTTACTGGCTCTACCTACACAACTTTCAGAGCAGCCACTGTTCATGTCAGTTCTGGTGTCCCTGAGCAGAGGCATTAGACCCGAGTCTGTGCTCGCAAACAGCCGCTTCTTGGACCTTTGTGAAGAATGGCAGAATCATTAGTGTTGGAAGGGACCTCTGGAAATCATCCAGTCCAGCTCCCATGCCGAGGTAGGGCCACCTAGAGCAGGTTACACAGGAACAGACCATGCAGGTTTTGAAAGTCTCCAGACAGGGAGACTTTCTTCTTAATAATTTTGTATTGTCTAAACCAAGTAATTCCTAGAATGAAGGTGGTTATTTATTGGGGACGTTATTTATATATTTATGTATGATCATAGAATGTAACAAAATGTAACATTTTAAATTTGCCAGAGCTAACTTAAAGGTAGAAATACTTTGCAGCAGAGAGCTCCAAACCAAGTTCTTCATCATCATCCAATGCACCAGTAACAGGAGTGCAGCTCTTTCTAAGGACTGTATGGGTCCGGGACATGCAGTTGATTCATTGCACTGGAAAGTCATAAAGCACATGAGCCCAGCAGCTGCCTTCCAAACATAAACAGATAGACAGACAGATATCCAAGTGGAAAGTCTCAACAGAAATATCGGGAAAAGCAACATGTCCCATACTGGTTTTGCAGAGGGCATGGTATTTTACTGTATCCAAAACCCTGTATCATGCAGGACATCTGCAAATCTAACACTGCCTACAGAGCCTTGGAAGTCTGGGATGAGGGCTTTGCAGCTAACACAGAACTGAGATCTTCTCTAAGCATAGAACTTACAGGACTTATCATAGACTCATATTCACCAGCATAAACCTCCCATCATATTCCTTCCCCTTTCTATATTTCTGGCTGCCTCCCTGTCCCTGTCGCAGCTGTTCAAGGAGCTGACTTCATCAGAATATGCCTTGTGAAGTGCTCTGTACAATGCTTTTGCTTTATTTCTTTCACTTAGCGCCAAACCACTGAAGAATGCCAAGGGTAGAACTCTGAAAGTCAAGACCAAGTAAAGAGCATTTTTCTGTGGCATGATCAGCTGAAAAGACTCGAGGCTCTTCACAAACACAAAAGTGTGACTTTTGAATACAGCTGTATGGCGTGCATGTCCCGTTGTCCCAGCTCACAGACAGACAGGTACACTGACTGACTTGCTCCTGGGCTCTGACAAACCCTGCTTCTGTTTAAGATTCATCCAACCCCATCTTGCCATGGTTGTGAGAAGGTACTGCCTATAGCTGGCAAGGAGACACATGCCTGCATTTCACCCGTTGCAGTCAATAGCCTGACATGCTATCCTCAATCAACAGTGAATGCCACTGAAATCCTGCAGGGCACTGCTGGGGTAGGGAAGGAAATTATTTTAATGACCACAGCTGTTGCTTAACTGAGTAAGAGTCAATGCATGGAAAAGTTAGATGAGGGACCCCACTGACTGACCTCCTAGATCTACCACAAGAGTCTTCCCTGCAGCCCAGGTCAGCACAACCCTACTTGCATGCAGTGCTTCAGCCTTTTCCTTAAAAGGTGTCCATCCAAGTTTACAAGCAAGAATCTGTTTCATTGATCCAGGGTTCCTGTCACTCTGAACTCCCTCTTAAAATTGCCCAGGAACTAGCTGTGTCACTGGGACAGAGTCACTGTCATACAAGGAACTAAGCTAAAACATTTTACAGATGGCCCTCCAAAAAGGTACTACAAAATAATAAATTTAGGATGCTGTTCACATCAGTGTGAACATTCACCAGAGAGACTGAAGGCACCAGCTGAGATACTGCACCAGCTCATGGCTGTTTCTTATCCTCACCTCTTCATTTCACTTGGAAATGCACTCAGTCTTAAAAGCAGATCAGGAAATTAACATTTCCAGGTATGGAATACCCTCCTCACATTGAAAATGGACTTACATGAAAAAGAATTTAAGTACAACTTCAGAAACAACTGGATGAGAAATACTGTGATAAGAGCTCTTTCTTCATGATATTTTCCTGTGCCTGTCAAAATGAGGAAATACAGTACTGCACTGAGACTCTTTTTAAAAAGCCATTTAGCTATTTCATACCTCAAAAAAGATTTACACCAAAGGGGCAAAAAAGAAAAAAAAAATATCTAATCCACACTCTTGAAACTAGTTCCTCATTGCATTTTTATATGTGTGCATTTCATCTGTAGTCCTTCCATTGCAAAAGGCAGCATTCAGACAGATCCATACTCAAAGAAGAAAATATAATTAAACAGAAACGTTAACAAACATGTCCTGAACAAATAACCTGCAAAGAAAAAGCACCACAGTACTTGTTTGTGTAGAAGCTCAACAGCCTTTTAAAGACTATGAAATCATATGAAATCTCACTGAAACAAGATTGATTTCCTGATGCCTACGTTGCACACTGATAAGTGATTGTCTAATGTCATCCCTGGGTATCTATACTCATGCCAACTCTCCCAGCCCCTCCTAGCTTCTCTGCCGCCTGACTTAGACTTCTCCTTCATACAGATTCTGCTTTCCCCAGCTTCAGCTAAGGGTCCAATTCCTTCCAGATCTCCCCTTCGTAACTAAAGGGAATAATTGGCCCCTGTTCTCTCTTTATAACAGTCCTTTACAGACATGCAGACAGTTAGGTTTACACCCACAAGTTGTTTTTCCTCTAGACTGATCATGCCTGGCTCTCTTAACCATTCTTATAGGACTTATTGTTTACTGTCATTTACCCCTAGCCTCCTGCTTGCTCTCCCTCTAGCCTGCAAACTACCTTTTAAAAATGCTACACCCTGACACGAATGCAACACTACACAAACACAGCCAAAAGGATGGAAGAAAATGATCTACAGGTCCTGCAAATTAGAGGGGGAAGACTCCTGTGGGAACACTGCATCCTTTCTGTCCTCTCTAGAGAATTTTGGGCACACCTTGTAGCAAAGCTCCCAGGGCTACTCTCATTCACAGAATACCATCACTTCCCTGGGAATGGTACTTCAGCCTCTACCACATTCCTGTGGCAACTGTGCTGCCTATTCAGCGTTTCCTTTTGTTCCATTGGCTACTATTGCTTGGTTACAGTTACTCCTTCAGTCCTGGTTAGGCTCCTACACAGCTCCCCCTAGCAGGGCAGATCAGGAGCCTTACCAACAGCGCTAAACATCTCTTCATTCTTTCTCTCTCCTCAATGTTTACATTCTTAAGCACACATTTTAAGGCAGTCACCACATCTCTCTTTTAATTGTCATTTGGCCAAGCTAAATGTAATTAGTTACTTTAATCTTCCCTCTTAGATCAATCCCTCCAGCATCTTAATCATTTTTGTTGCTCCACTGAATTTGTTCTAATTTGCTGCCATCTTTGGGGCACTGAGTTCTTCAGAAATGAACTCAATAGCCCAGGTATACTGAGATGAGGCACAAGAAGAAAACAGGACTAGAAACACATAGAAAACATTTCCCTGTTCCAAGATGCAATAGTTCTGTTTATGCAATCCAGAAATCACATCAGCCTCTTTGCTGCTGTACTATATTGTGAGCCCAGATCTCATTTGCTAGCTGGTGTAACCCCAGTGTCATCTCTAGCATTACTGCTTTCTAGGGGTGCATCTCTCATCTCTGCTTTCTTTCCAAGTGTAGTCTGATTTTAACTCCTACTATTCAATTTACTATCCCCTCTGCTAATCCCCAAATCCTATTCTGAGGTATGACTGCTTAGCCAGCTATATATCTCAAATCTCTTTGATTTCCAATAGAAATACTCTCACAAAGTAAAAGGCATGGGGGTTTGTCATCAGAGTAAAGTCAAGGCACATCACAAGACAATATGGATTTTTCACACACCTGTCCCCACCATCAGTCCCTCACTGAAAACTGCCAAAGGGTTTTCAAACACTGCAGTTCAGCTTTGTTGGCGTACCAATGCTGCGCTGCTGCATCGATCCCTGATGCTCGCACAAAAAACAGTGGCCCCTGGAGACCTGTGCAAGGCCCTGCAAAAACAACTGGGAGCAGTGGCCAGGTGCCAATTAAGCATTACTCAAAGGTATCACTGCTGAGGTATGTTTCTGTGCACTGACTTTCTCCATATGCACCCTCATAGTGGACATAAGCACCTTCCTAATAGCCTGAACATCAGCTCACTCCAAACCATGTTGTCAAAAGCTTCTGTCCTCCTTCACCGCAAAGCAGGGCACAGGGGGGAGAAGATGCTTTCAAAGCCTTTCTGAGAGACATCACATTGGTATAAAGCAGCCCAAACACTGCCAAAGCACTGGGCAGTCACAGAAGAAGGCTCTCGGAGCAAATATTTTTTTAGGATGCAGAAGGAAAAAAAAAACAAAAACCAAACAAACAACCTTTCTCCCTCCTCAAAACCTTGCCCCCTGAAGCCTCCTCCAGAATTATTCTTATGACTCACCACCACCATTCCCCAGACACCAGAGCCTCCAACAGCTCCCAGACTAGTTCAAAGGCCCTGAGGCAGGGTGGCTTTGCTCCCCCAGCCCCATCTATCACCTGCAGGGCTGCCCTAGCCCCAAGCTGGGGGTAACAGCATGAAATCCAGTCAGGCTTGTCCAGCCTGGAGGAGGGAGAAAGGATGGAGGAGCAAGGGGAAGGTGGAGTGCCTCAGGATGAGGGTTGAATGGGGAGCTAGCCCTGGGCAGTACTGATGCATCACCTCCATGGTTGCTTAGCTCAGGGAGGGGGGTAGATACTGTCTGTCCCAGGACTGCTCCCAATAGCCACAAAGCAGCTGTGGCTCAGCAGTGGCTAAGTGAAGTGAGTAAGGGGTCATTGCCACTCTGCCTCTGGTTGTGCCTGCTCCGGGCCCCAGATGAAGAAGGGTACATCTACCTGCACCGAGCAGGGTGTAGCATCAGTTCACCTCTCCCTAAAAAAGAGTGGAAAATAAAGCACCAGCTACTCACTACCACCCTCTCCCATGCATATGCACTGCTACTGCAGATAAACTTATGAGTTAGCTCTCTCAGTCCCTCATGGTCCAGGGTTTCCCAGGACTGGAATGCAATTTACTGCCATTGCAAATGCAATGAGGTACATAAATCTTCCCTCATGCCACCACCTTTTCTCATGACCCACGTCAGCCCACTCTTCAAAAGCAGCAAGAGAAGGCCTTCTGCTTAACTTTACAGTGTGTGTACCGACAGAAGTGAGGAAAGAAGCTTAGCACAACTCAAGTCACTTGTGAAGCCACAATGCATGTGAATTGGCTGAACAGTCATTACTGCCACCACTAAGTTCCTCACTACAAGCAACAGGATCAGTTTGAGCAAAACGAAAACAAAGTGAACTGAATGCAAGTACAAATCTGCAGAGTATGTATCTTTTGGATGTTTAGAAAATGTGAGATGGTATAGATACATGCATACACCTCTTCCACCTCTACATTTTGAATTTACTTGAAGTCCATGGATCCTCTTTGCAGACTAGTCTACAAGATCTTGGGATGCATTTCACCTGAAAAGAAAGACCAGACCTATGCATACATATCTAGAGGAGAGAAGCTCCAGCCAAACCACCTGACTATATATCCTGGCACAGACCAGGGATGGCTACTCTCTGCCAAATGCTGATCAGCATATACCAGACCAGCTCAGCTGGGATGGAGAAGGTCAGCTTTGCTTCAGCCAACTGGTAGCTGACTATGGCCAAGAAAAACCTTAGTGGGGCTCTTACAATCTTGCTCTAGCAAACAGTGAGACAATTCTCAATTACACCTTCTCCAAACCCTACAGTTTTGCACCAGAGAACTCCATCCATTGTTGAACTGCAACTGCTGCTCAAGGTTGTACAGCTGTTCCCCAGTATGTTCTTCTGTTTACTGGTATGAATGTATAAACCGGTTGTATTAAGAGGTACAGCTTAACTTGCTGCTTCCAAGTGAAATTTGCCTTCTCTTTACATTGCTAAACTGGTCTTTCGTTGAACAGACTATCTCCAGATGCTTTTATCTAAGTTCTGTATTTTTTCAGCTGGTGTAATAAATGTGGTATTTCAGTAAAGCCAAGGTTCAAGTTGAGTCTTTTGCATACAAACTTGTCTAAATCTCCAGGCTTCACCTAAAGAGCGTGCAGATCCATTCATATCCAGAAGCATTGCATCACATGCTGTCTTTCTGCTATCTCCTTTAAGTTCACTAAATATTTAGACATCCTATAATAAAATCAATTAGGAGGTTGAAAAGGAATTTAGGTCTTTAACTCTCTTTTTTCTCTCTCTCTGGATCTCCAACAGTAAAATCAGGTTCTAGGATTTTCTGTGAAGTTTTGCCCTGCAACTTTTAAACCATCATTTTATAATGCTCTTTCGAAGTCATTCAGACATTCAGATTATGAGAAAACACCATTAAGTTGCTTTAAAAGTTTCAAATTCTGTTCAAATGGAAATTTCAGCCATGCCAAATACAGTCATTTTAAGCAATTTTTAACAGAGAGTCATTGATTTTTCTCCTCCAGGCACAGTCCACAAGGATATGGGAGAGGAAACTCAGCACAACTTAATCTGATCCCAAAACTGAATGTCAGATTCTATACTTATTGCTATTTTATACTGCAGGAAAAGCAATACATTATGCGATCAAGAAAACACCTGAAAACTTATACATAGCAAATGCTGATTAATGTGTTGGCACCCTTAAAATCACATCATTTAATGTTTGAAAACCAAGGAAATGACCAAATATGAAGAAAAGAAACCAACCCACCTATTGTATGCAGCACAGATTTATGCAGCATTCATCGCAGGCATTAAAATACCTACCTAGACAGTATCTCAATAGCTCTTTAAGATGTTCCTCAGATGACAAAAGTGAACAAGTTTATAAACAGTAATACTTTGAAATGAAGCCGATTTAAAAAAAAAAAAAACAATGTTGCAACCCCTTGTGCCTTGAACCACAGGGCAGCCACCCAAAATCCAAGCCTCACCACACAAATGCCAACATTCTGCCCGACTTCAAAGGGAAAGCAGATCCAGCCTCTCAGCTGCACCTGAACCCTTGTGTAGCTACGCATTGCTATTAGCCCTGCCACAGTTGACGAACTGCAGTATCACAGAAGACTGTCACATCAGAAAAGGCACAGTGATTTCTGTATTAGCCTGTGTACTTAAAAAGACACAGACTGCCGGGGCAAACCTTCTCTCTAATTTTCTGTTTTATTTGATTTTTATGCTTCATCATGCAAGCAGTATTTCCTTGTGAAAGATCTGCCCTGGTGGAGATGGACAATGCTTCTAAACGCATGCAGGCAAAAACGTGTGAAGATACATAATTAAATGTCATCCTTACACCAGCTCCCTCCTGGGACGCAGTGGTTATAGAAGAAGCAAGCCCCAGCCATCTCTCCTTAGTCATCTTGCAGCAT
This sequence comes from Myiopsitta monachus, assembly GCA_017639245.1. NCBI lineage: Eukaryota > Metazoa > Chordata > Aves > Psittaciformes > Psittacidae > Myiopsitta > Myiopsitta monachus. The sequence continues at coordinate 64,220,867 of CM029920.1, forward strand.
CCTGAGAGTTCTCTGTGGGGCACCACGGACAAGCCCTATGATACCTGGTCATGTCAAAGGACTCCATGTGTCAACTTGCCACTTTCTGGACTGAAATTAAGGTCTGAGAAGTCCAGAGATCATAGCTGGGCTGAGCTATATGGACACTGCCTTTCTTGAAAATTCAAATTCCATTTGAGAACCATTTCTATCAGACTGAGGGGTCTCCAGGCCTTCCCATTCAAAAAGATGTGACTATCAGGTAGCTGGTTTTGTCACAGTGGAAAAACACAAAACAGAGGACCAGGGATTAGGAGACTTCAGATTCCTCCTGGATTGTGATAATTTTCCAGACTGGGTGGTAAAAGCAAGATAATTTAATACAATTTCCTGTCTTCCAGCCACAAGCCCTGCTCATCTTAATGTGCATACACACAGAAAAGAGAGATGTAGAAACCTTTAGGAAGCTCACATATAATAGCTGCCTTTGTACTCAGTAGGGATTTGCTTCTCCAGAGGGCTCCAGGAGTACATCCATTGGGCATCAGCTCTACATTGTCCTTTAAAGGACCACCTCTTTCTCCACTGGCTCCCCAGAGATCCTCTGGGGACAAGTCTCCCGAAGCTAGTGTTAGCTTCTGGAAAACTTCCCTTTCCATATAGAAGTCAAACATCTCACCAAGCTTATGAAAGCAAACATGTAATGAACGAGAGGGGATATACCAAGGGATACAATCTGCAGGAATGAAAATCCCCAGTGATTTTAAAGATCTTGAGACAACTTTAAACTACCTGCACATTAGAGGAAATTATAAAAACTTTAATTGAAGCAATAACTCTGGTTTCCTGTCACAGTGCCTCTGTAGTTCTCATCCCTCATTCTTTCTTAAAGAGCATTTGCTCAAGGATCAGATCTTTGTTCCCTGGGAATTCACCTCCTCCTGTCACTTTTTCTCCCACCTGGAGTCATCACTGGATCTGGATGCTAAATGAAACATTTTGTTGTCACTAGAAATACAAATGCATCTAAAGCAGAACAAGATCAAACCTGCACTGCCTAATTGGGAGGTAGAATTAGCTCCCATGTCTCACATATCTCAGAGGAGTCTACAGCCTCTGGGCTATGGAGGCTGCTTCTCTATTTCTTTCATGCTGAAGCCATTTCCCATTATATAAGTAATTACTTTATATTGGGCTAAAGAAACAAACTACCTCCATAGCCCAGTTGTTAGAGCACTCACTCTCCAGCACAATGAATAGGCATTTATATAAAGTAGAACAGCTCCAACTGGAAAAGCTCCAACCAAAAAAGCATTACTGCAGAGGACCTGGCAGTCTGGGCTCTCATGCTGGCTATGACAGCCTCGGGGACAAGCCCCCACTCCAAAGTATGCAGAATAGGAATATGCCAAAACGCAGTTACTTTCCTGCTTACCAGGCTGCCAGCTATTCTGGGCTTTTCTCTTTTTCATGAAAACACATCTAATGCTCTAATTAGTGCAGAACTAGCAAAATCTATGAAATTAATATTTTTTTGTGAAAGGCAGTAAGCCCATTTCTTGCCACGTTCCCTCCTTAACAAACCTCTTCTGTCAAAAAACTTTATCACCATCTCTAACATCGTAAGTCAGGGATCTCACAGACAAGCTGAGAATAAGGAATGTGATTTCACCTCAAAGTCCTAATGAGAGAAAGTATAAGAGTACTACAGTGAGGTACGTCATTAATCAACACTCATCTCCAATCTTGCATCTCCTAGTTTCTGAAAGGTATTATTCCCTCCAGTAAAAAAAATATATATATACATATATCTCAAAAAACAAACAAACAAAAAAAAAATCAACACAAAACCTTGTACAGAAAAGGGTCACTCATGTAAGAGACCCACTTCGGGCATCCAGCTTCTGCTTCAGGGAGCACCATGGCACAGGCGCTCACCTCCTGCAAAGTTCTCTGAACCCTGAAGTTCAAAGAGCCTTTTAGCCCCTTCACTCCCCATTGAAATGGTGCAAATTAAAAGTGGATAAAGCATGATCCTCACAGCTGTTTCTGAATCCCTGGTTTGAAAGTTTGCAAACTTTCAGGAATTCAAAGAAAGCTTTCTGCACCAGTCGCTGTATCTTTCAAGGCAGCTATCCCACAGCTACCCTATTCTTCTAAGCTGCTTAGTTTTTTTCCCCTCCTGTTTAGAATACAGGCTCCCCATCACGTTAATAAAATTATTCCAATGTCTTTTCTGAGGTTCCATTTATGCTTTTGTGGCATTTACCACTTTGCTACTTCCAGATGGAATGTTAAAACCCAGAATGCTCAAATACACGGTACCTCAGAACACATCCAAGCTGTTTTTATCCTTTGACTTTCCATGTTTCAGGAGGCTATCTTTGCAATTTTAATTATATATAATATTCACCTTTTCAGTAATAAATTAAAGGGTAATTTCAAGTTGCACCAGAAACATGGAAAGCTGAAAAGGAGAGACTGTGAGAACAGATTATGTCATTTCTGTCACTTTCATTAGACTCTCCCTTGGGCATTGCCAGCCTCTGATGTTTCAGCTTGCCTCTACTGGAACACATCTAACATGAGGGAATCTCCCCTGAGATGCTTAAGCCACTAACTACAGCAGCCAGCAATAACAGAGAATTATAGAGGAGGAGAGAGCGGGGTGCAGGGGTATGTAAATCCCTCCCACACGCTTTCCACACAAGCATATGCCTGCGTGAGAGTAGCCGCAAGCTCATGCATTTTTGTGCATTTCCTCTGCCACAATGCTCTTCAAACGTATTTCTCAGCAGAGTCCTGTGACAGAAATTCCCCAGAAATCCAGTCGTGTGCAATTCATTAACACCCTGCTTTACCTGGCACAAAGAGATTCACAGCAGCAACCTTTTCTCCATCCTCCTCCTGGGGTGGCTGAGCAGCATCCCGACACTTTTCCATAGAGTGGTATAGCCATTCTTCTCACTGCACTGGCTTCAAAACCACCTGCCCTCAGATGCTGTGAAGATTTAGGATTACCCTTGGAATCAGAGCCAGCTTTAAGCTCCTAGCAGATCTTCTGCAATTCACTTCCAGGTGGAATTCATTTAGGGCCTTCACCTTTCACGCTCCAAACATCCACTTGGTCTCTCCAGGACCACATTTCCAGCTGGGGATAGCTGGAGTAGCAGAAGTCCCATGCGCAAAGAAAACCACAATCCCTTGTTATGGCAGACTACCTTTCACCTACCCAATATCCACCTGTGTCCCATAGCCAGAAGCAATGTAGGGTCATTGCTGTCTTCAGTTGTCATTAGGCTATTACACCTATCACCTGAAAACAATTTTCTGTTCATTAGGCAATCAGCTGTGATGTAGGACATGGCGTTTGTGCTAGTAAATTATCAGCAGTTCATGACACCAAATCTTTTCTGCCTCAGCAGGTTCTTAGTAACCATCTCACCTTCTAGTCTGTTTTGAAATAGTGAACTTTATAAATTTTACATTTCTCTCCTTTTGGAAAATCCTCCAAATTCTTTGGAGGTCATACAAGCAAGAAACTACATCCGTGTGAAAGAATTGTGCATATTAGCTCTTCAACAGTGCACCACAACTCTAACTAAGAGATTAGGAGAAGAGGTGAAATAAAAATGTTAAATCCAAATATGACAAAAAGGAGAGCTTATCATGTCATTGCCTCCATTTGCATTTGTGTTTGTCCTGAACACCTGTATAGAAAACTCCTGATTCTTACAGAAAGCACCAGAGGTCAGGATTACTTGCTTGTTGCTCTGCTAAAAAATAAGTGTAATCCACTAGCAAGGTTGCACCATAGTCCCTGCTTCTGCTGCTGCACAGGGAGATATAAACTTGCATAGGGTTTTGATCACACAGCACATTCACAAAGCTGGCCAAACTTGCAGCCTCAAAATGGCACTTTCAGCCCCCTCACCAAAAGGAAGGAGAATCTCTACTGACTCAAATTAGGGAGACCACTCCCCCAACCCATTAAAAGAGCCACCCATCCAAACCCCAACTGTACATAGGAAGCTCCTCCAACTCAGAGCAGATGTGTGAAACTGAGAATGCTGGCTAGTGAAGTGATGATTCTCAGAAACCTCAATGCTCATGGCTTCCTAGATCCCATTTTATCTTCAGGAAGCAGCAAAGGTGAGTAAACAGAAGGCACCTTTAAACTGTAACTCATCTTGCAAGAAAAAAGAATGACATCATGAAATAGCAAGGTGTGTATTTTCACATTGTTGAGTATGTGATGATATACGTCACCTCCCCTTTCAGTATCAGGTTTTGGAACACTAGGCATTCAGATGCTGTGATAGTGTAAAACCTTGAAAGCAATGGCAACAGACCAGTGAAGCTTCTTAATGAAAGGGACATGGCTGCAATCTGAAACAGCCCAAATTATCCCAGAATTCAAGAACTGTGCCTGCAAACGCTAAAGCGTTGCTCATATGGGACAGGTTTATGTCTTTTCTGCACAGATTTCTATATTGAAACTGTAGCCATGCCCCAGGACAGGACACACCATCACAACACACCAGAGGTTTCAGAAAATAGACATCTTTGGGGAGTTCCAAATATGCTCAAGCTGTGCCACCAGTCAACACCATCATGTTGAGTCCTATGGGTACCATGAGAGATTTGGAGCACAGGCCAAACTCACTCAGGTGGAGATGGTTTCCTCCAATGGGACAGGCAGTCTCTCCCTACAGAGAACAGATCAACCTCATTATCTTTCTTCCAAAGTTGTTCAGTTAGGCATGCAACTATCATGATCTATGGTTCACCGGAGAAAGACTTCATTAGATACAAAATCCTGATAGCTCAGCACCTACATCTAGCTTTAAATATCTTCAGTCACAACCATTCTGCCAAGTTTATCAGCATCTTCTACTGTCACTAAGACATTATTGCAGTAAACATTTAATTTTATGTTTAATCTGTATTCTCTCTGCTTCATCTTAAACTCATTTATTTCCCAATTTGTCCTCAGTGACTAATGAGAATAATTGGCCCCTGTCCTCTTTCTGTAACAATCTTTACAGTATTTGCAGACACTTAGGTATCCGCCCACAGTTGTCTTTTCTCTAGACTGAACTTGCCTGGCTCTCCCAGTCTTTCTTCACGGGTCTTGTTTTCTCTGATCTGTGATCATTGTCTTTGTTCACTCCCCCACACTCTCCCTGGTCCTTCCCTCCCTTAGAAGTGCAGTCCCCAAACAGAATGCAGTTATCTAAGCTTAACCACATCTGTAAGTAGATGCTAGACATACCATTTCACCATTTTGAACAAACAAGGTTTGCATACAGAGCTCACCCATGGGCCGGACAGCAGGTCCAGTAAAGGATGCTGATAGCTAGAATGATTCATCTCTTGATCAGTGGTTCAAATTCAGACTAGGAGTGGAGTGTAATAAGCAATAACTGTTCCCATTTCACAACTATATAGCTACACACAAAGTAGTGCAGGCTGACTGCTGCCTGGAGAAATAATTTAGAAGTTTGTCACATGAAGAGTTAACTGGAGGCAAGTTCTTAGTCCCTTCACATGCCAGGTTTGGGAGGAAGTGACAATAATGTCCCATGGATTATTCAGGTCAGATAAACTGGTGGCTTCACACATGTTTTGATGGATAGCAATCAGCAGAGACAAGAAACCAAACAGATCATGAAGACTAGATTCCCATTTCTCCCCATAGAGAAGTGTTTCTTCCCCATGAGTGTTTCAGCACAGCCACACACACACACACCAGTATTAATGACACTGCATGTACAGAAATATCTTTGGTACTCAGAGCTGGAAACCTAACATTTTACCTGAGCCACTTTCAATGATTCTTTCAGTTTTGAACCTTCCTTGTGGGTGGGGTTTAGTGGTATAGGGAATGAATGTTGCAAAGGGCTCACCTTAATATCCCTTTTGCTTTGAGCCAGTAACCATACTCTCATTCATAATTTCTCTTTTTTCCCCAAGATGCTTAATCAATCCATCTATATTGAAGGCTCTGAAACATGGTCTTTGATTGCTTGCGTTAGAAAGGAAAGGGAGCCACCCAGCATACTTCACAGTCTGCAAATAGCCTCTGTATTAGGAAGTATCAGCTGACAGTGAGTCTCAGAACACATAACCTTTCCCTCTCCCCCTTTTAGTGGTCCTGAGAACAGAAAAAGCAGTATTTTTATTCCAATTGCATTAAGCATATTCAGTGTATGTGTAAAAATCGAAGAAATAGAAGCCAGTCCCTCCTCCTGCCCATAGCCAGCGTTCTCTCCTGCTTCTAAGAAAACACTAAATGAAAAGAAGCCTTGCCTCAAGAGGTACAAATTAGCCATGGCTTGAGTTGGCTTGATCACCGCACAGTTTGCACACTACCTAAGTGCCATGCATTTGTTTCTGAGCACATAGAGAGGCTTTTTTCCATGCAGCTGACCTCAGGTGCATGGAGGTACGCTGCCTGGGCTGCACAGATCACTGTGTACTTGGTCGACTTCTACACACACCAGTTCCATACTGATGCAAAATTCTACCTGGGAGTTGGTGGTTTGCAGCTTAAGGAAGCCATGAGCTCTTGAACTATAAAGTGTGGGGTTGTTTGGATGACTTTTTTCTCCCCAACATGAAAAGTAGTTTTGACATTTAACCCATATGGGTCAGCCTCCTGGTTCCCAGGTGGTTAGGACCATGGCACTGATTTTGCCAAGGCAAGTGTCAGTCCATGCCTGCCTCCTTCTCTGTCTTCAGATGAACAAACAAGCAAGATGCATAAGTCAGAGGGATGGTGGAGCCTGCTTTGTGGCTGGAGAAATAGTCTTCTTAGTTTCCACTACGACGCACTTGGCTGAAGCAGAAACACAGGCTCAGAAGAAAGGACAAGGCAGTGGGAGCAGGAAGGCCATGCTTGCTTTAAGTATTTTATTTTCCTCTGGTTACCCTTCCACATATGTAAGTGTCGCAATCTTCGAACGGCCATTTCGCCTTATGCAGGGAGGAACCCAGGGCAGTAGCTAGTCCGTCTGACTGCGGTGAAGCAACAAAATGAGTTAGTTGATTCACTGTGGTTTAAAGAATTCTTGTGGATGGGTGGTAGAGGACAGATCAGGTAATAGCAGATAACTTACCAGCCATGCTTCTCCCAACCACTCCCTGCTTTTCTATCAGGTATACATATATCTTGAAGAAGGCTAATCACAGAATCGCAGAAGTCAGGCAGTTCTAGAGCCCCAATGTCAGGCAGAGCGGATACGACCAGTATTTCACTGTAGATTAGGCAATCACAATACAAGGAGACATCTCTCTTTAAAAGATCATCTAGTTCATCTCTCCAATTAACTAATCCACTTCTTTGTGATAAATTGCAGCTTACACAAAGAAAAAAAGATGTTTTAAAAACCCTCTGCATATTCTCCAGCTGCAAGTTAACTCTCTTTCCCCACTGCCCACCAAGCCATGCTGATAAATAGGGTACAGGCAGAGTACAGTTGTGGCCTCCCTGAAGGCGGAGAAGATTAAACCTCTAGAGACCAGTCCTCACTCTGGACTATCTCACAGGCAGCTTTTGCGCATCCTAAGAAGCAAAAGACAGGAGTGGGGAATGGAGCCCATTGCAGACAAGCAGTGCTGGCTGTACAGCACTCCCATCCTCTGCCAGCTTGGGGGAATGAGAAAACAGCACTGGGAATCAAATCCAGACCTCCCACATGGTACTGCAGAGAAACTGATTCCCAGTGCCAGCCTAGGCAACATGAGTCCAGCGTGGGAATCCAAGCGCAGATCCATGCGCTAGCACAGAATGGCTCTGGCACCGGAGATGAGGCCCACCTGCCCTTTTCTAAAACAAGTACAAGAAATGGCCCCAGCTGAGCTCCAACAGCAAATGAAACACAGGAATTAATGCTGCCACCTCTCCCCCCTGTAGCCATGCACTTGGGGATGCAGTGCTGGTTCATAGGTTGATAGAGGCTTATACAAGCATAGACGATAATCCAGAATAGGATAAAATAAGGCAAAGCCCAAATCAATAGATGAGGATGCAGGGTTGGAAATTTTGCCCATGCACTGTATTCTCTCCACAATCTCTATGTGCTTTTGTGTTCACAGGTACAACATAAAACTCAGCCATCAATACAGATACCCTGCCCAGACCAGGATGGCTGGGGGTTGTTCCTTTGCCCTCTTCCTTTTCCCAGCTATGTCTCATTGCCAAAGGGATCACAAGAGGCACAGGACTTGTGCAGGCTGTGCTGAGTTGGTGCAGCAGGTGTGTGTCACTGGATCAGAGCCCAGGGTCCCCAGGAAAGGGGAGTATTGGCTTTGACCATGCTTATTCCCTTTTCTCTGCTGAGATCTGCGCCTGCGTACTGAAGGCAGAGCCAAGAGGAAGGTAAAGCAGGTCTCACTACCCCCAGGCTGTTTCCCCATTCCACCCTTGACCTGCTCCAATCTGTCCCAACCCTCTGAGACCCCCACCCAGGACTGGGAGACAAGCTGGTGTGGTGAGGACCACAGAAAACCAGGATATGCGGAGGCAACAAGAGCTGCTGCTTTGGGACTGCGTGGGTGAGCGCTTCAAAATCTACCATACCCACACCTCTCCTCTGACAGAGCACCCTGCACCCACACACACACTGTCTCTCTTCAGAGCTGCAGCTGGGGCACACCAGGTCACCCCACACCCCAGGGTGCCATGCCCCTTCTCTGCTCCCCAAGGCTTTGGGCAGTGGAGCAGCACTGCGGTGTTGCATATTCAGCCCTCCCTCCCTGCCCAAGGGACAGCTCAGGGGGGAACCAGCTGCACCCCTACACCGCTCATAAGGCCTGAGGTAACTGTGCTTGATGGTTAGGGGGGCAATATTAAAAGACATCTCCTTTTACCTCTGCTGGAGCAGGCAGAGAAGGTGAGAAAAAGTCTCAGGTAAAGGTAGCAAGAAGAGAGACAAGGAGGTAAAGGCAGGATGAGGATGTGGGCCCATGCTTCCTGCCACCACGGCTGATCATCAGAGCTGCAAGACCCCTCCCCAGTTCCCATCCACCCTGCTCTACCCTCTGCCCAGTCCTTGCCCAGGTTACAGCTGGCAAGGACCATGGTAGGGATTTGGCACTGCCTGGGCTCCGTGCCTGGCACGCAGGGCTGGAGGCTCTGGCAGGCACCGGGCTGCCCTGGGGGAGCACACAGCCCAGCCTGGCTGCCGGGGGCTGCTGCCCTTGCCAGGAGCGCATAGCAACTTCCCCCCCCCTCTCTCCAATCTGACCTGGGAGGGGGGCTGAGCCAGGCTCGCCCAGCATCTTCCCTTGCCATGCATACAACCCAGACCCTTGCTGGCATCCCCCAGGGGATGAGGTTTTTAGGGGCTCTCACGGCTAAATGAGACCTGATGGAGGACGCAACAATCTCCCAACCTGGTCACTACCGGGGTTGAAGGTGGATCCGTGGCCTGAGAAATTCCTCCCAAAAACAGGAGAAAGGCTCCCACACACGCCCTCCTCCCCACACAGGTAAACTTTCTACTCCCACTTGCAGAAGGAGCGGGAGGGAGGGAGGGAGTGCTCTGCCAGGGAGGATCCAGGCGCAGATAAACCCTGGGAAGCCTTAGATATTTATAGAAGCACAGCCAGAATATGGCAGAAAAGGTAGTTCTCAACCCTTCGACAGGGAACTGCTCCCGGTTTTTAACAATAGCATGACAAAATCCCCTGGGAAATGTGGGAAAGAGCAATGGAAGGATCAAGGCGAGGGAGGGAGGGAGGGATGGAAGAGGCACTCCCGCCACAGGATGCTCTAGGTGCCTCAGGGGCCGGGGACCCGCCACCGCCCCGGCTCTCCCTGCGACAGGACCGGGGGGACAGCCCCCCTCCATCATATTCCTCCTGGGGGATTGTGGGATGAGCCCCCCGCCTTGTATTACCTCCCCGAGCCCACTGTCAGGCCTCCTGTCTGCTGTAGGGAAGAGAGGAAGTGGGAGGCGGGTCGGGGGGAGCGCGGGTGGGGGGCTGACCGTGAGGGTAAGGGTGGTGGGGGTCCGCCCCGCGGTGGGGGGGGCAGCAGCTCACCCAGCTCCCCAGCCCCTCTCCCGGCGTGGAGCTGAGCAGCCCCCACTCATGCCGGGCAGAGCTGCGCGGCGGGCACGGGTTTAGGCTTAAAATAACCCCGAGGCGCTCAACACCTTGTGCGTGGAGCTCCCACAGCCCGCGGCAGTCCGCTCCCTTTGTCTTGCCACCATCTTACGGAAAGACTCACATGTCACGATTACGGTCGGCATGCACCGGTATCTCCCACGTATCTTGAGCTGAGCTGCACAATAGCCATTTTGCATCCCTCCCGAGTGGGCTGGGGAAGGGGCTGCCCGCTCTGGGGACGCGGGGAGTGAGGCTCGGGAGGGCGTCAGAGAGACCACGATGCCCGCTGACAGCACTGGAGGGGGGTACGGGAGGGGGGGGAACGGGACGGACAGAGATAAATTTAAACCCGTGGAGTTGCCTGAATACAACACCTCGTAGGTTCAGGTTAAGTCTCTTGACGTGCTTGGACTTAAAATAGCCCTTCACCTCCACGCAAGCAGGCGCACTCGCCCCGGCGCTGGGCGGGCTCCTGCCGCGGAGCCAGGGGCGGCCCCCGGGTCCCCGATCCCAGTGTTTAGGCCGCTAACGATCGAGAGGCCAGCGTGGGTTTTAAGTAATGCACCACTCTGCTCGGCAACAAGCAGCTTTCAACGTACTGTTATTCCTAATGAGCTCTATTTTCACATCAAAGCATGGCAAGGAGCCGCTGGACCAGTGAAAAGAAAAAGGCAGTTTGCAGATGGATGGATGGATGGATGGATGGATGGATGGATGGATGGATGGGAATTATCTTAATTTTCACCCTTTCCAAAAGCCATGTTCCTCCTTCCGTGTCTCTCCCTGACCCCACCTGCCCATCCTCAAAATAAAATCTCAAGGGACTTTCCGCCTATTCATAATGCGGTTCATAAGTCAAAGCATCCCTCTTGCCTTCCCTTCATGTCCTATTTGATGAGCCAAGAGGGAATCAACATGTCTGGTGAATATTTCTTCCTTTTTTTTTTTTTTTTTTCCCTGTATCTGCTTCTAAGAGCAGCTTCACTAAACCTTTTGTTCTACCATGAGTGGTCTTCCCTGGGCAAACCCATATACCAGAATGAGCTGCCAGTAAAACAGAGAAAGAGAAATTTCCCTACCTTGGTTTGTAGAAGCAGAACCTCTAGACGGACAGATCAAGGGAGAGAGCATGTTGGGAATGTCCAGTCTCTTCTTGCTTGCATATCCACATAAGAATAATAAGGGTCAGGGGTGGCAAACGTTGGGGAATGAGTTAAAAAGAAAATCCTATCTGGCTGTAAAAAAAATAGAGGATTCTTTGTGGCAATCTTGCGTCTTGAAGCGGTGCAAATTCAAAAGCTGGAGAGAATCACTTCAGCGGATATTCAGCACGAGTGGTGAGGATCGTCAAATGCAGGTTCCAGAGTAAACATTCCTTTAGCCTTTTTTATGATTATTCTTATTATTTTTCTGGTTTTTTTTTTTTCCTGGAGCCCTAGTGGAGGAGGTTGTGTTTAAAGCAACTGGAGGTCGATGCCTTTCTTCTGTGAAGCATGATTATTCTCAAAGCGTCCCCTTCCTGAAGGGAAAAATAAGCATCAATTTTGTTTTAGAGGGGTCTGAAGGGGATAAAAACCGCTCCCCAGCAAAGACATTAATATATTGGGAAGAAAGGGAGGCAAAACGCATTTCCCAACAGTGCACACAAGCGGAATAAAAAAAAAAATATATTAAAAAAAAAGAAACAAACAAACAAAAAAAAAACAAACAAAAAAACCCCAGCTGGCACGGGTGTATTAAATAATTCAGATACGGGCTGACTACACCATTCCCGGGATAGGCATGCATACGAGATAGGGAAGAAGCGGGAGCGATGTGAATCGCGACGAGAAGGCGAGGCCCCCCCCCCCTCCCCACGCACGCACAGCATCGCGCCCACCCGGGCCCAGCCCCCGGCGGGCTGGCGAGGGCCGTGCCCACCCTCTGCAGTGCTGCCCGCACCGCTCCGCTCTGCTCAATGGGCTGCGCGGGGAGCACACACACACACGCACCGCCACGGGTGGGGTTGAGGGGGTCAACTGCGGTGTGGCCGCTTTGCACTACGCTTCCCCTTCCACTCCGGAGAACAGCCCTTGGATCTCTGGGGCTTGGGTTGAGCTCTTGGGCGTTTTTTTCCTAGGGGTGGGTTGATGGCTGGGGTCGTCCCTCTATCCCCCCCACCCGGCTCCTCCAGCCCACGCGGACAGGGATTATAGCTCTGCAGGCATTTATTTAATGAAGTCGCAGGTATTATTTTATTTATTTCCCTATCCCCTCCCATCTCTCACGGAAAACAATTCACACTTAGAGCTGTCATAAAACACAGACCCACATACATACCAGCAAATCCTGCTCCAAGCACTCGGGGCTGCTCTGAGCAGCTACTGCCCCCCTCTCTCCCTGCAAGGCTGATCCGCCTCAGACATGCTCAACTTCAGTCGCTTTTATGACACTGCCCGGGTAGGAGATATGGGGCGGGGAGGGGGAAGTGTTCAGAGCATCACCTTAAAAATACATTTAAGCAAAAAAAAAAAAAACATATCCTCTGCAATAGGAAAGCTCCAAGAATGCTTCCCAGAGCTGGAGAAAGCACGGGAAGGGAGCTAATAAAGCAGTTTAATGATTAATAATAAGAAAGTATACACGCGGAAAATGGGGGGGGGGGGGGGGGGGAAATCGAGGCTCGGGGAAGGGGGGAGGGCGGGAGCCTATGCGAGTGAGCCGTGGTTAGAAAGGGGGGAGAGGAGGAGGAGAGACCGTGCAGGGAACTGGAGATCCACCCCTACCCGCTGCCGGAGGGGGCAGGTCCAGCCCCCGATGCCCGGCAGGGGGGAAGGGGCAGCCCGGGACCGGGCCCCCAGCGGCACTGGTGCCTGCAGCCAGGCCCGGGCTGAGATCCAGACCCAGCTGTGGGTGCGGCCCCCTGTGACTGTGACCCACGTGGAATGAAGCTCCTGAGATAAGGAATGATTAAAAATATGTATATATATTAACAATAACCATAAAATGGTAGTAATAAGAAGAAAGGAACAGGCCCTCAGCCAGCAGAATTGGATCTGAAATAAAAGAGTGAGAGTGGAGATAATGCTAATATCCAAATTGGATACTTCACAATTAAACCTGGCACTTTAATTGCTATTCTCAGAGCCCCCTGGAAGTTAAGCAACACAAAATCAGTCTGAACAGAAAGCAATATGCATTTGCACACCCCACACTGTCCTCCCCACGGGTATCTGTGCCCTTGCTACCCGGGACGCTCCCAGCCTCATCCCTATGGTGCGATCCCCTCTGTGGTCAGCGATCCAATCCTCTCCCTCTACATGCCTGGGTTTAGTTCTGGGCGGCCTGAGCCACTCAGAGTGTGCCCATCTACCCTTCGCAGCACTGCAAAGTCTACCCTAAAACAGGGCAAGATGGAGAGGATAACAAGAGCCCCTCCAAGTGGCATGCCAAATGCGTCCTTCAGGATATGTAGTCACACTAGAGTCACAAATTCCCATCCTGCCACTGGCTGGGTCTTGGTAGGAACTTTGGAAGGGCTCAGCCAGGCCTTCAGGGACCCCCTGGAGACAAGAGCGATGAGAAAAGCCCTCCCCCTGCTGCCCTGCTAGTTGCACTTGTCCTGCAGGAAATCATACCCCACACTCAACACCATGTCTCTGCTTTGGTTCTGATGCGGGCTTCACTGTCCTGCCTTGGCATCCCTCTCACTAAAAGCATCCTCCAAGAAAAACACAGTAATCTGTACCTACCTAGGCATGCTCTGTTTCCAGGAGTGGTGAAGAATGTACCCCTTAAAAGAGGGGCAAGGAGGGCTGGATCCCACATTCTGTAAAGTTCAGTTCCAATGAGCAGCCAAGAACTCAGTGCTGGCCCTTTGCTGCAGGTATGTACCTGCAGGGCCATGGATACAGCCGAGGTTCCTGAGTGAGGAAACCTCCTAAAAACACCGCAGCAGCTCTGGGCTGTCTGTCAACCTTCCACTCCTGTCAGCTGGTACCTCAGAATTCATCCACATGGTTCAAGCAGGGTTTGCTGGTCTGTCAGGAAGGCCATGGATGACAATGTGGCTATAGCATCCTGTGCGTGTATCAATATGCCACCTGGAGCTTGAATGGATTTCTATGTCCACATACAGTGAGTGCGCAGTGGTATTTTCATAGCTGCAGTGACCACAAGCAGTACCAATCTGTGCTTGAGCTCCGTGCCAAAAGCAGACACCAAGACTTTAATTTTGACAGCCAGGATCTTCCTGAGGGTACTAGTAAGGTCTGTTCTGTTCGAAAGATTTTCCTAATATTTTTAGGCATGCTTAAAAAAAGTGACTCTGATCTTCTTCATTCTAATTTCAGTAGAAATGGAAGACATATTAGCCAAAGCCTGAAGTAATCTGAAATTATCTCAGAACAGTTGGAGGAAAGGAATGTAGAGTGATACTTACATACAGAAGTTGCTAATAGCTGAAGAGATTAGTCATTTGACTTTCTCATTCCTTTCACTGATGATAGTGATATAAGAATAGCAGACAGGATTTGGCCAAGGGATGTTTTTCCTTTCTGTATGGCAAGAAGGGATAAACTAGGACTGTGCAGGTCCTCCTGCATTTTTACGGGTGAAACAAGTAGAGAAGGAGCTTTACAAAAAAGAGATGGAATGGTTGTCATCCAGCATATTACTTAGAAACACAAAATGGAGGGTTAAGAAGTATCTTAGGAACCATTCTGAAAAGGTGCCTATCAATCAGAAGAGAACAGCTGCAATTATTTTAAGCAAGTCAGCAATATTTAAGATTATCATTCTCTGTGACCTTACAAGGAATTAATCCACCACAAGTTTTCCATCTAAAACTACAAAAGTCCACAGTTACATGGTATGTGGCAGCCTGTGTTATTGCTCAATTTTAAGGATAAGGCTAGTTGGTTTTCTACTTAATAGATGTATATGTACATCTTATATAAACATTATATCTATGTATATTTATAATTCTCTCAAATCACAAGGGCCAAGTTCCCTACAGTGATTAGGGGCTGGCGTGTCTGATATGATACCTTTTTCAGAGAAAGGTGGTCCATTGCCCCTGACCAAAGAAATTGGGCTCAATTGCAAGTTTTAAATTGGGCACGCAAAAATACTGGTTGCTAAAGAATTATCTTCTTGAGATTCTGTACAGCATCCAAACCCCAAATTACTTTTAGATTAAGATGTAATCTTTATTGTAAATAATGGTTGTGGAATTAGGCTCTAAATAAAAATTGTTACAAAATCTCCAGCAGCATAGTATTATGACAAGGTTTACTCTCACTAGCTGGGGTTGGCTTTATTTTTTCTCCAATCAACTAAGATGAATGAACTGCATAAAATGAAATAAATAGCATCTCTGACGGGAAATGGTTTTTCAAACATCTCTTCAATTCAAAAACACTTAAATGTTATTTGTAAGACAAATTGAGGGATTTATTTTAAATGTGTCCATGCTTACTATAAATTTAGGGCCATATTATTCTTGTCCTGCCTAAGATAAAAGAATGTGGATGAAAGTTCTTATATTAAAAGCAATCAGGGCTGGATATGGCAGACACAGTGTTGGGAGGATGCTGAGTAGCAAAGCTATTCTGCCACCACAGAACGGCGTCTGTCAGCACTGACAGACACCAAAGGCCCTACACTATCTTTAACTCTTAGTAAATGCCCCACTAACTTCATAAAATCAGAGCCCATTTCCAGTGCATTAAGGACTAACAACGGGATGAAATGTGCCCTCAAGCAGATGTACGTCAACAACAAGCACGATTTGCAGGTCTGCAAAAGGGAGATCCAAATCATGGTAAGTCATCAGCCAGACTGGGTGTGGGATGCTGTGAGAGCCTGGTCACATTCTGCCCGTGATCTGTGTAGCAGCATGTCCCAAATGGTGTGTTTTCATAGCAGAATTGGCTTGCTTTTGGAAAGACCTAACTGCTGGAGTTAGGAGACCTAACTGCTGGAGTTAGATGTGGAAGTCTCTTACTGAACTATTGAAAATGGACATAGTTTCAGTGGACAAGAAAAACATGGAACTGTTGGAACAAGTGCAGAGGAGGGCCACGAGGATGATCAGGGGACTGGAGCACCTCCCATATGAAGATAGCCTGAGAAAGTTGGGGCTGTTCAGCCTGGAGAAGAGAAGGCTGCGTGGAGACCTCAGAGCAGCCTTCCACTATCTGAAAGGGGGCCTGTAAGGATGCAGGTGAGGGACTCTTCATTAGGGACTGTAGTGATAGGACAAGGGGTAATGGGTTCTAACTTAAACAGGGGAAGTTTAGATTGGATATGAGGAAGAAGTTCTTTACTGTGAGGGTGGTGAGGCACTGGAATGGGCTGCCCAGGGAAGTTGTGAATGCTCCATCGCTGGCGGTGTTCAAGGCCAGGTTGGACATAGCCTTGGGTGGCATGGTTTAGTGTGAGGTGTCCCTGCCCATGGCAGGAGGGTTGGAACTAGATGATCTTAAGGTCCTTTCCAACCCTAACTGTTCTGTGGTTCTATGTCCTTAGATAAATGGGGTCTGCAGCTAAGGGGAAAGACTGGCAATTCATAGGTCATCTGCACAAACAGAGATGCAGTTGCATCAAGTGTAAGAAAAGCCATATCTATGAGGAGCTATTTCTTAGAATTAATGAAATGGATCGATTGCTCTGGATAATTCACACCTTTAAAAGGTTTTTCATAATTCCTTTGGGTGTTTGCAATGGGCTGCAGAGGATGGTAACCAAGTCTCCAGGTGTTTTATACAGTGCCCTGTACCCCAGTACACTCTGCCAATCTGACTATAAAGTGGACAAAAAAACTCTATGCTCACATCCCAGATCTTCCCACTGTCTGAGATACTGCGGGAAGTTCTGGTGGTCAGGTACTAAGCCTATGATGTTTTTAGAACACCACTATAATGTTGACCATACAGGTCCATAAGCAAGGATGCCAAGCTATGCTGCATAAAGAACAGCAGGAAGAAATTTTGTCAGATAATTAGAAGGAAAGCAAACAGAGAAACAAGCACACAAACTTGACAGTGTCACAACCTGGCTGAAGGACTTGGATGAAATTTGGCATGAAACCTTCTATCCTTTCTTTTGCACGTGGCTCAAGACCAAGAGGTGATAGCACAGGAATGAGCCAGAAGCCACTCAGAGGGGTGGGGGTGTTTCTAGTCAGTCTTTTGTAAAGACACCTGGGCAGAAAGAGAACGCTTGCTTTGTTTGATGTCTCAGAGGACACTCATCCTGCCAGCAGCCCGGCAGAAGAGAATTGTAAGCACTGTTGCATTTGCTTTGAAACGATGTATGTTCTCTCAGCTGTCATACCAGGACACTTAGCTGAGCTCTCCTCATTTTACATCACAATAATTGCAGCATCCCCTACTGTCTCTGCCATGGTCAGTCTGTCCCCAGAAATCCTTAGCAACTAACAGACTGGTTTTTTGTCGTGCAGAATCAAAAAAAGTGTGAAGTATATTAAAGGAGAAATAGCTTTCTCTGCGTCTTTATAGACTTGGTTTATTCTTTTGAGTATGGAACGTCAGGCTCACTGAAATTGGTTTTCCTGGATGGTCATTTGTATATGAAATACTCACACATTAAACTAAGAAACTGTGGAGTTCTTCCTTTCAAATGGAAATGTGTTATTTTTAAAGTGCAAAAGCACAGACTAGATTTCAAAATAACAGTCGGTTTTTTATGATGATACATAGCTCCTCCATCTACAGCACACCCAGACTGAAGAACCTAACTGCTGAAAGCCAACAGATCTAATAATAAATAGTAATTATAATCAGATGCTGTATCATATATCATCCATGCATGGAACAAACATTAGCCATGCATGCCATCCCTTTTCACATGGCACTCAGAAACAAGAAGAAAAGGTTGAAGCACTGCCTTATACCACTCTGCACTGAGAAAGAAGCCAAGAAGCCTTTCTTCTCCACCTCTGGGGTGCAAAGATAATTCCAGTAGCTGGAGATTTTGTCCCACCTCGCTCATCTTAACAAGGCATGATTTCCTGACACACTTGAATGAACGGGAAACCACAGTCTTCCAGGAGTCATCTTCATCCTGTCCCAACCCTAACGAGACAGATTATCTGTGTTTTCTTCTAAAACCAACTTTCTGCTTGACGAAAACTTTATTGGTTCTCTCCAGATTCAAGTCATGCACTCTTCTCCTTACTGGAGGAGCTGCAAAATGGATTAGGCAGATTGCCTTCATGGTTTAAAGGAAACTGGAAAACCGCTTTCAGTAAGAGATAAGATGGAGCTTTTGCCAGCTTATTGTGATGAAAAGCTAAAAGAGAGTGTTTTCAAGAAAGTGCCTGCATTCACCTATTTGCCATACAGGACATACAGCAGCCAGAAAAATCGCCCTTATATCTGAAAGCTGTCTTCAATGTTCTAGCAGAGGATCCATCAGAGCACTCAAAACTAAATTAAAATCCCAAGGAGGAATAGGGGATTTAATTCTAGGATTAAGCTTTGAAGTTGCTCCCAGGAAATAAATTATTATTGGATGAGAACCAGCACACCAATTATCTCGTTTACTGCTCATGCTACTCAGAACTGCTGCACACACCCACAGGGATTGGCTACCACGGCTTTACCTAGCCAGTCTTTCTTTAACACAATATCCACATAAAGGCAAAAACTCTGTTTGCCACATTCCAAGAAATTTAGCTTCCCAGCTCTCAGTATTATCGGAAAACCATCCACTACATAAACACAGGGCAGTAAGATTCGGTCACTTAAACTCCCTACTTTTTACCTTTTATTTTGCTTTGCTGTAGATAAAAGCATAGTTAATAACATGCCATTTCTTTGTTCTGTATGTTATAGTTGGGTCAAAGTGCTATAGTATCAGTGCTACCATAAATAAGCGCATTTATTTTTCTTACACAGAAGTCCTACTCCATTAAATGGTGTCTAGACACAGTAGTGGGACATACCCAGCTTTTCACTTGCTATCCCACTGATTTCTTCAGGCTACACAGAATACTTCACCTTCACTTACACAGCCTCAAATCCTTAATACTTGTTCAATGGGACATTGCTACAACATGAACTACCTCCTGTGAAAGGAATAAGTCAAGTTAAATAGCTCTGAGACTGATAAAAGTGGAATATAGACATCAGGGATGGTATTTCACTCAAACTAAATGCTACCAGCTAACCAATGCTATTATAAACTCACTCAGAACATTAAGTTACTGCAGGTAAAAAATAAATCCCTCTTAAAAATATACATGTCATCACTGAGGTAAAAGCTGGCAACAGCAGTATACACAAATATTTGGTTTCCTCCTAAAGAATGTATTTTTTTTTTAAACACCTTATGACCTAAAAATACTGTCACCAAAGCATCACTACATTTTTCTTCCCAAACACATGGTTCATATCTTTTCGCCATGGATTCCTTTCAGTCCTTAACACAGGGAAACTATGTGCACAAAGCAAAGATTAAATCCCACCCACCTCTCATATCCTCCTTCACTGGCAAGCTCTGTCAGAACTTTTGATACCATTTAATACACACATACATATTGAATGGGGCATATTCAGTGAATGGATTCACTCTAACAGCAACGTGGCAAAACAGAGGCACGGGTTAGTGTTACCAGCTGAGCTTCCTGCCAGTACAACTGCTCTGAAAATCCCCATCACTCAGGACCTCCTAACAGACACAGCTTTTTCCAGAGGAGTTTGGGGCTGATAACAGCACTGAGGAACAGCACTCTGTTCCTCTCATTCCTCCTTCAGGTGAATCAGATGGTATTGCAAATAACTTGCCAAGCGGAGGGAAAAATGACAGCGAAGGAAAATATTATTCATACTGACAAGGACTCTGAACAAGGAGCTGCATGACATTAGGAAAGCGGATCACTTTACTAACACAGAGATGTGGGTCTGAAAGCATTCTTCAAAACAGAAGTAGCAATTGGTTCATCAGTGAACCAAGAGCCTGCAAGCTGGCAATGTTCCCACAGGGTTTGGCTTAGGTGCTCACAGCAGCATTTATTGCACATTTGTATTGATCACCTAATTTAAGACAAATGTGTTCTGCAGGGTCATTTAAAGTGAAAAATTATCTCAGTTAACATGCCGCTGTGGTCCCTGAGATAACTCCTTGCCCAGGGGTAAGCAGAAGAGAGATGTTAATGAACTTAAAAGTAGCTCTGAAAACCATTGTGTCCTTGGTCAGTTGAAAGCCAGCAGGATCAGGGTCACCTGCTCCTGTGCCTGTTTATTTAGTAGTCTCATTAAATTAAAAGGTGAAAAAGTGTGTCCTAAATCTGAATTCACCGAGCCAGAAGAGAGTATCTACCCCCAACAACTGAGGTTATCATGCTGCCCCATCACCACCACACCTTCCGGAATAAAAAAGGATACCTACCTACTTTATGCAGATGGAGATATATTTCCTTTTCCTGGGCTGTTTCCAGGTGAGCCAGCTGACTCAATAGTTCAGCCTTCTAGCTAGAAGAAGCATTAAGATTTCTGTCAGATTGCTCTATATTCTAAAGAAAACTGCCACCTTCCTCTCTCCTTTACTTAGACATCCCCTTGCTTAGACATCTAGGAAGTGGCAATAAGCAAAATAGCCCTGGTACACCTCAGCCGCCTCTTCTAATCTACCATTAAATTGAAATGCGGGACATTTACCTGACTTGAAGCCCAGCAGTCCATTTTCCTTTTCATTTCAGGTCTAACCCAAACTCAAGCCTCAGCATCTTGATTGTATGCACCTCCCAAAGCTCAAGCCTCAGCATCTTGATTGTATTCACATCCCACAGACTGTCTCATGCTCTGGCTACTCTTATTTTTTAAACACACATCAGCTGTAAACCTGATCCCAACACCAGGCCTTACTCAAACATGAGCTCTCTTTCACCTCCACGGTGATTATGAACTCAACAGAGTGAGGTCTAGCTTCAGCTGAGCAGCCTCCATCCTCCAGTAAGCCTGTAAGTTTGCCCTCTCCCCAACATGTTACTACCAGGACCCAAGTGGTGACTGTGTTTCTATGGCCTGGCAATGGGAAAATGGAAAGGAGGAATCTTTCACATGCATGGGGTATGCCTTTTCCTCATCCCTTACCAAGCACTGAGTCCAGAAAAGCACACACTTGTTCTGTCCTTCTCCCATCATCATCTTTAGAAAATGCCCACCTAGGGCTTTGGCCACACTCTGGCAACTTTCCCAGTCCAAGGACAGAGGCTGGACATTAGAGCAAGGCAACATTTATTTGGAAGGACAGCTCAAAGCATCCCACAGAAAGGGAAAATCTGTGACTATATTCTGTGCTCTTTTCATGGCATCCCCCTGTATTTATGCTTTGTTTGGTTTTACAGGGCCATTTGTCCTTTGTGACGCCCTTTAGATGCAAGTACATAATGCTCCTGGGGAGCTGTAGCTTGTTCCCCTGGCAAAAGAGCAGCTGGACATCTCTGCTCCAGCCTCCATGTCATCCAGAAGTTGGTACTCCGAGCTTGCTGTGCTACCAGGCTTTCTCATGCTGACAAAGAGCAAGCCTGCAGCCTGTTGTGTCCTTGCTGGTCATGTCCTTATTCCAGGTCAAGGATGGCTATGTGTTCTCATGCTACCTGAAGGAATAGTACTTCTTTTTTTCCAATAATTTATCTGCATCTCTCACATGACAACTTCCATAGACCCCCATATTCTTGCCTTTGCCAGCCAAGAGCTTTGTTCTTATAGAACAGCCTCTGCAGAAGACACTGTCTCAGTGACAGACATGGCACAAGGGACAGTCTATTACCTAATGCAAGAAAAACAGGTATCACTAATGCCACTTTTCCCACATATTTTTGACTTCAGAACCATCAGAGGAGGTCTGGGTCTCAGTTATATTGTTCTTTATGGTATCTCAGCAGATGCGTAAGGAGGAAGAGAGATGCTGGAAGAGAATAATGAGAATGTTGGGAGGGTACAGTATTTGACAAACCCATTAAGTGGCAATTCTAGCTCTGAATCATGTTATTACACTCCTTTCTCCCATACACCTATATATATCGTCAAGAGGGACTTTTACCTACCAGGAGTCAACCCAATGCTGGTGGCTCTGTTGGGCTAAGCAACAGCAGATTTGACTCCCGAAAATCCAGTATGGATGGGATGGCCCCTTGTCGATCTTGCTGTCTTGTGTTACCCAGAACAGCCTACAGAAATGTCAGAAAACCTGGAAATGCTGTTACAGGTAAATGACTGAACATGCATATTATGACAATTTAGCAGGAGCTGAAGGCCTAGTGCAATGCCTGTAATGGCCACACACTTTTGGAAAGACATTTAAGAAGCAAGATAAGCCACATAATTTGGAATACAGGTTGGTGGCAGTGTGCTACAGAAGTTCACAAGTGGACCATTCTGGTCACCAAGAGCTGGTGTTGAATAGGTTGTCTCTGCTGTTGTCTCTGCTGCACATGCTAGCACCAGGTTGTCTCTGCTGTTGTCTCTGCTGCACATGCTAGCACCACTTTGCAACCCAGTGCTCTGAAAGGACAGTTTTTCTGAGAGGCACGTGTTAGATTATCTCCTGGCTTTAGGGCTGACTGGTAAGGCAGCCATGGAAATTGCAAGCAAGGAAACTGGCTATTATCGTCTGCTTCCACAGTAGCCCAGGAAACAAGTCCTTAGGTATACCAGCTGTACCTAAATAGGCTCGCACAAAAGATACAGTGAGGTGTATATAGCTCCTTTACTTCATGGAAACAGCAGGGCAAGACCACTGATACTGGCTAACTTCCTGGGCCACAGACCAGCAATACCAGGCTGGTGACAATCCCATACTCTTGGGATTGAGTAATTTGTCACCAGTTACTGGTGTCTACAGTAATTGTCACCAGTTACTCTTCTGTGCAACTAACAGCAGCTATAGCTCAGCTGAATAGAATTGAAATAACTGATCACACAATCTTGGGTAATAATGAAAGACCTCAAGCTCTATGATTGCAAGCATCTAGCATATGTACATGTGATAAATGTCCCCTGGAGTTACAGCTCAAGACCAGTTTCAGAGTTTTCATCAGGAAGGACTGGCTCCTTTAAAATCTGTTGTTTCTTTTGAAGTTTGACAGAGGTCAGAACTGCTTGATGTCTCAGTGTGCTGCAATGAAAGCAGTGTAATCTCCTTAAGGTGGTGAATAGGAACAATTGGCTTCACTGTCAACTGCATATCTGGCTGTCACTGCATTTGTGATATTTTTCTTTTCAAACTTCTCTTGATGGCTGCAAGGGTTGAAATCTACAGAGGTGCTATACTGACCTGAAGTGCTTAACTCTTACAGCACAATTGACAGAGGAACAGCAGCCACTCCTCACCATCAGGGAGTCATGGGATCATAGGATAATTCAGTTTGGGAGGGACCTCAAGAGGCTTTAGTCCAACATCCTACTCAAAACAGGATCAGCTGTGAGATGAGATCAGGTTGCTCAGGGCTTTAACCAGTTGGGTCTTGAACATACCCAAGGATGGAGACTGCACAGCTTCTCTGGGCAACCTGTCCCATTGCTTTCCTATCCTCAGTCAATTTCTGCAAAAGTATAGTACACTCTGCAGGGGCTGTGAGCCCAAATTTCTGAGAAAGACCATGTCGGATGGGCAGACTACAGCCTCCATGTTTACCAGCCTGCCTTCACAAGGTTATGGGGAAGCATGCTGCAGGGTCCCCATACCCGCACACCCCATATGCCTCTTCAAAACCCCAGGTTTGAATACAGGTATCAATACAAGGTGCCCAGCCCCCTTGTCAACTGCCCTGACCACATCCCTTTGCAGCATCAAGATACTCACCAGTTCCCTATCCCCAACAAACCTGTGAGGGACACACACAGGCATAACCACGCCCAGTTCTTGCTCCACTATACAGCCCTGAGCAAAGCATAACCAGTGTGTACCACTGTAGTTATCATACTTACCCTCCTCCCCTAGCTCCCCTTCCCCTCCCAGTAGCAGTGTCCTCCAAAGTGCCCCCTCCCAGTAATGCCAGATGAACCTGACAACAGTGTTGCCAAGCAACACAAATCCTCCAAGCAACCAATCACAGCAGATCACAGCAACCCACCACAAATCAATTCAAAAGACAGTGGGTCTCCCACCATTTTGTGTCTCAGCAGCTCTGCCATCCAGCCACAGCTAGGATCTACTCCTACTCATCCTCTTCCCTCATCACCCAAGAGCACTGGCCAAGGCACTCATGCCATTGTCAAGCAGCCAGCAAACCCATAGTTAATCAGTACATACAACACACACAAGCACAGAGGCCAAGGAAGTCCAACCAGGAATGGCCCTCATATAGGCACCAAACACTTCCCTGTCTTGCATGGATCACCAGTCTTCTGTCTTATTCCTTTTCTCTTCCCCCTAACCTTGGTGGTCACACACTGCAGGTGGTCAGGACACTGCTCTGCATCATCCACACAGAACTGTACCTTCTCCAGGTGGCATGCTGACCACTCTGGTCTACACATGCAGAATACTGATAAGGGCAACTTGGGATAGCAGTCAAATCTTCAACATAGGCCTTACATTTCCATACCCCTCCACACCTCCGACCTGTCCCCCTGGCCACTCTACATCCTGACAGCTGCAACAGGCTGTCCTCCTGTGTCTCCAGAGACAGAGCTGAGACCCGAGGAGAAGTCATAGCACTGCTTTAAAGCCTATCCCCATCTCTCTGCTCTTCTCATAATCATCCTACATACTGTCCCATTCTGCTCGGTGTGCATGCGGGAAGGTGGTCTTTTACAATACTCTGCACACTTTACAGGACAAACCACAGGCTTTCCAGAGATTAAAAAATGAAACAACAATTAATTTTATTGCAAACTTCCCTAAACTGTGTCAGGAGGCACAAAAGTCATATTCTCATGAAAAACACTAGAGGAAAGGAGAGAGGAAAGAAAGACAAAAAGAAAACAGAAAATACAATCACCACCCCATGGATCCAGCAATGTCTTCTTGGTCAGTGAATGGAAATTCTTTCAGTTGTAGTCCTTTCAGTTATAGTCCTTGAAGTCTTTGTGATTGGTAAGCCTGCTGGAATCCAGGGTGGAGGGATGCAACACGGCTGCAGGACAGGGTCCTTTTTACAGTGTCAGGTTCTTTTGGACCCTTCCAACAGGCGGAGGCTCACTGCAGGGGACCTGGTGAGCCCCAGCCCCAGTTCACGTTGTGCCCCAATGGCGCCACAGTGTCTGTGCAGCTGATCTTCATGGCCTCAGGGCAGACAAATACAGGAAAGCATCCCCCAGCTTCCTGCAGCAGGATCCTTGCTCTGCCTCCACGCAGTTTGCCCAAGCGATTACAAGCTGTCAGTGCCTTTTATCCTTTGAGTTGGTTAGGAGATCCTTTTTGTGTTTGTCTCAAAACTTCAGGCATAGCAAGGGTCAGCTCCCCTACATCAGACCAAGACAAATGATCCAAGCACCCATCACTTGCCTCACACTTTCCTTTGGCTCAGCAGGCCTGTTGCCATACACTGTCCATTTCCTGCAGCTTCACCCAAATCTTTCAGAAAGAAGCAAAATGCTTTTATTTGCCTTTGGACACACACCTGGTCCTCGCAGACCCTCAGGAGATGCAATGGCATGCCCATCCTCTAGAGGGCAGTGATTCAATCAGACATAGTCGCCATAGGGTAGGCAGACACCTATTTCTCTTGGGCACTTTCAGAATAAGCTTCCCAGAGAATGTAAACCACAATGGCAGGAGATAAACAAACAGCAGCAAGATCCAAAAGTGACTGTTTGCAGCAGCCATTTGCTGCTCTTGCTTTTATCTGTTTTTCTGCTTTTCTTAAGAAGGCAGTCAGCACGTCCTGGGACCAGTACTAGTGACTCCAAAACATCAAATCCCTTGTCTCACCATCACTTAGCTTCCTATACAAGACAGCTGGATACAGAAGGTCCTATCTGTGCCTCACTGTCCTGGAGTTTTCAAGCAAATACCATGAGCAAGTAGGAGGCAGCAAACTCGTGTAAGGCATTCATGACACTCCATAAATTGAAGGTTTGGCCCTGCTGCCGGCAACCAGCTGAGTTCAGAGGAGGTGGAGATTTTGGGGTGAGTCAGCTGCTGTCAATACTCAGCAGAGCCTGAGTAAGAGATTCCCTGGGCTGCCTTGGGCAACCTCAAAAACCACCCTAGAAACTAACTGAGTTCAGAGGCTCTCATGCTGGCACCATCTGTCTGGTATGTACAAGGGCAGTCCAGGTAACTAAAGGACTCTTGAGACACACCGGTTTTACTCATCACCATTAGGGGCTGGGATCACCCCCATGATTTGCTCCAAGTTGTCTGAAGACAGAAGGCTTAAGAGGAAGACTGTCTTATTCAAGGCCAAACCCTGAGCACCAGGCATAGTTTTACAAGGAGCTGCTCAGGAGGTGCATGGCAGAACTGTCTTCTCTTGGAGTTGTGTATTACTTCATATTGCATCACCCGTAGCCCAAGTCCCAGGCCACATTAGGAAAAAAAATATCTCCCTATCGCAAGCATTGAGCAGCATCTGCACAACCAGGGAGTGCAATGAGGAAATTACGTTGCAAAAAGACACATTCCTTACCCAGACACAAGCAATGAAAGCAAAGGTGTTTCAACCTAATCAAGAGGTTGCTTCTTTTCAATACGTGTTGCCTTGTGTCCTGACTGACAGACCTGGAAAAGGCCTTGGTCTCCAGACTGAGTGCTTGGCTTGACAGGGCACATCTACAATGCTCCATGATACAGTACACTGACATTAAAAAATCCTTATTGTGACATACAGTGATGCTAATGTGGCATTCATTCCCCTGCCATTAATCAGCCCAGGTGCAGTAGCCTGTTGATATGATCTCTGGATTTCGCTTATCCAAACATAACCTACATACATCCACCTCCATTAGCTGTACAGACATACCCTTGTACAGATTCATTTTAACTGAAGCAGACTAAAAGGGTTCAGATTAAATAAATCAATTCTTCCACATAAAGGGGCTGCATAGACTTAATTAAATCGATAACTGGGCCAACCTGGATTAAATGAGTGCAAATTTGGGTATAGACAAGGCTTTCTTTTTCTTATTAAAATCATTAACTAATCCAAATTTTGATTGGCGTTAATTGCATGGTAACAAATGCGAATCTTCAGTCCAGTCTTCTAATGTCTGTGTCTCCATCTGGCCTCAAACATAACACATGGAAGAGCTGGGCACACTCCTGATCTTGCCCTCAGAATTCATATTTAGTAGGTTCTTACCTGAGCCCCAAAGAACCCAGTAAGAATGCTCTTTTCTCCATAAAAAATAACTGTATGGAAGCGTCCATACAACCATTCCTCACAGAGGAAGTTGAGCAAGGCTTACTCTTACAGAGAAGCTATAATTTCTGAAGCAGCAGCAGTTAACCAGCTCATTCTGTTCCAGCATCTCATCTATAGGCCTTGTATAGGGATGATGGTATTATCTTATTTTTCTTTCCCAGCTAGTTAATAGGAAATCCCCTTTCAAAGTCAGTTTCCATTTTAAGTCACCCAAATTAAGAGAGACATGTTTAATACCAATAAATCCGCTTTCTTGAAAGAGACAGAGAAGTTAGGCTCATCAGCTGACTAAATCCTCTCCCCCACCCCCATTTCTGCCTTGCAATCTATAGATCTTGCGGGAGGGCGATCCAAGACAAGCTGTAGTTAGCTAGCTTCACTTTGGAGCACTAAGCTGCTCCTTGCTTTGTATTCATTTTGTGCCAAACCAAGGTCACGGGTAGATAAGGAGCTAAAGACTTTTCTTGCTCTAAAGCAGTAGGAATCTCAGCCAGAGATGACCAGAGGCTGGGTTTCCACACACTTCCTGTAGGAGCTTCTCTCTATACCAGTCTGCCACAAGTCAGCGTGGGGTGAGTGCTATCTAATGGCTTTGCAGGTGAAATTACTTTCTCTCCTCAAAGCTTCATGTAGCAAACTTAGGAGAACCAGCCACTTACTGCCAAAGGGATCCCTGTATTCAAAACACATGCCTGGAGGACTCCTCCTCTGCTGTGGGGACCCTACTCCATTCTCACCATTACTGCTTCCCCCCTCCAGAGGCATTTCTAGACTCATCACTCTTGCAGACAGTTTTACCACACCTTTGGCAAAGAAGTGGGTGGCAGCCTTTCCAAGACTCTTGTGTGCCTAAAGCAGCAGCCAGCAGTGTGGGCAATGCTAAGCAATGCTCTATCACAAGCCAGAGGAGGGTGACCTCAAAGGACCCCCCAAGGTTGGGAATGCATCAGCACCAGGGTGGTGGAACAGGTATCTCACTTGTCTGATAGGAAGAGACACAGCTGAGTAAGGGGGAAGGATGGGGAGTTCTAAAACCTGAATGAATTCCTTCCTGCTTCTCATTGCTGCAACAAGAATCAGGAGCAGAAACTGTGAAGTAAGATAAGATCTGAGGCAAGGGGGAGGTGGGACAGAAAACAAGGTACAGCAGAAAAGCTTGGCCTGGCTGCCTTTAGTTTTGCCAATAGACCAAAAGTCACCTGTGTGATACTTCCTTGCCTCATCACACTTGCCAGGCCTTCTTTTCGGAGGTAAAATGCTGCGTCCCTGCAATGGTCTCTCATGGAGAGAGCAGCCAGCTCCATCCATTTTGCCAAGATCATGACACAGCAGTAGGAATCCTGAAAATCACTTTGAAATCTTCTATATGAAGTACATGTTGGATACAGAGTATAACTCATCACATGTTTTTCCAGTTGAAAGTCTGAGCACCTTATTTGGCAAAACAATTCTTGCTTGTTTGACAGCAAATGGGTCCATTTGCTCTGGACATATGCCTGTTTCCCCACCAAGTATGCAAGCTCCAGCTCTGCAAGCAACCCCATAAGGAAGTATAGTTATGCATAGGCATGCCAGAGACAGCATGGCCATCAACAAGTACCTACCTGTGTGTTTGTCTAAAGTAGGGCTAGTCAGAGTGGGGGACTTATCTCACTGACCTAGGAGGTCTCTTCAGTGGTGTCCCAACCCTGCAGCAAAACCCTTACAACCAGATCCTTTCCTTCCAGGAACACTGCTCAGACAAAGCTTCTTGACAGAGGAACATTTCAAAAAGCAGTTTCTTTAAGGAGCATAAAGGTATGAACACAGGAGTTTTATTTTGTTCAAAATAGTAGATAATTTTTTGTTGTTTAAAGAACCTTGGCCTCATTTTGCACTGCAAATCTATGGCTGACTGGATGCTGCTCAGTGGCAAGGACAGCAATTCCACTGCAGGAAAGTGCCCTACCTTTACTGGAGCAGGAAGCCGTCATCCTCCTCCTTCACAGTACTCTTTACATTAATTGGATAATTATACCTGTTTCCATGCTCAGCTTAACCAAGGTGGTATTTCTTAAACAATTCCATAAACACAGACAAGAGCACTTTGATTTCAATCTTGTACTTATTTTCCGCATGATACTAAGATCCATTTCTTGATTTGAGAGTGAATAAATCTAAAAAAAATAAATTAATCCTATAGCCAATGGGTAGAAAGAAGAAGGGAAAAAGCATGAGTTTATGGAGCTTCATGGCCTATTGCTATGCAACTTGTTATAATAGGTCATAGCCATTATGTTACATTACACACAAGACCTAAGATAGTAGACCAGGGTAAAGCATACAAAGATACACTTTAT
The DNA here is from genome assembly GCA_017639245.1 of Myiopsitta monachus. NCBI lineage: Eukaryota > Metazoa > Chordata > Aves > Psittaciformes > Psittacidae > Myiopsitta > Myiopsitta monachus. Next base: position 64,250,621 of record CM029920.1, read on the forward strand.
GCAACAATTGTTTAATATACTGCTGCCAGGAAAAAACAGGTTAAGGGAAATAACAGGGAGAGGGAGAGTATAATCTTCATTTTTGTTATTCCAAGATCATCTTAACCTGTTCAGTAGACAAAATACCTTGTTTGACCAAAATATTTTTGCTTTAAGAGAGATGAATTAGTGCCCTAAGTGACTTCTTCCATGCCCCAGAGTGGAGTTAGGTGTGTGCTAGAATGTTCCTATCTGTCTGTATCTGCACTGAACTGTTAAGCAGATGCTCACTGAGGAGAAAATAGACTGCAATAAACTGGCACTGACACAGATCTGAATTGCTGGAACTGCCATAGAGATAAAATTCATTTAAGGAATGTGGTTTCCATTTCCATTTTATTTTAATAAAAAGCTATCAAAACATTAAAAATATGTACTATTTCTAACAGCACACTACACATAAGTAAAAGAAGGAACTAAGACTTCATTTTATTGATGCAAAATGTGAACACATCACAAATACTAGACCTCATGGAAGAGCCAAATTAAAGTCCCTTTTCATTGCAAGGAACAGAACCTGTCTTCACCTACACAGCTGACCAACAATCAAGGTCTGAATATGGCTTCTAAAATGGACCAATGTATGAGACTCCCCCATGGACCCAAATAGGAGAAGTACACATGGTAAAGAAGAAAGCATACAGTACAACATAGCTAAGCAAAGATCTCTATGGTATGCTGATAGTGAACTTTCATTCCTTCAATTAATCTGCTTTTTATCTAACAGCACTCCATCCCAGCCACTATGCAACATGAGCCAATATACTCAAGCCATTTTAGCAACGCTCTTCCCAGAGTGGGGCAGGACCCTAAAGCAGTCTATTATTTGATCCTGGTTCAAATCCAAGTTCTACCCAGGCTGCTTCAACTGCATGTAATGAGCTTCTGTCCTGTGCAGTAAGTAGTCATCACAAAGCCCCAAAATTACATATATAAATTGGTTTCTTCTGTCATGAGCCTGAGAAGAGCAATTATTCTGCCAGATTAACCTGCCTCCAAATCAAGCCTTTGGTTCTGCACTCTAGGAAGATTTGAGAGTATGAATTTGAAGTACCCTTAGTGCTTGGATGAGATCAGAAGCAGGAGTGGAAAGATATAATGGAGAGCTATATGCTCCTGCATCCTCTCCAATAACGTCTCTAAGCCAGGCTGACAGCTTCAGAGCTGGTGGTTAGTTGTTACATCAGCCTTCTAGAGATATGTAAAACCTGAACAGATCCAGCACCCTAAATGCCTACCATTATGTACCAAAGAAAAAAATGGCCATGCTAGCCTAATTGGTGATCAGGTCTTACTTAACAATGTGAATAAAGATCACCATGGATACTACAAGTCACTGCATACTTTCAACTCTAAAGTAAATCAAGAAAAATCTGAAAAAAAATCTGGCTAAGTTCCCCACGCTCTGCCTCACATTATTTCTTCCAGAAATATTTAGTATCACAGCATCCCAAGTCCCATCTCTTCATTCTGCCTGGTACTCACTGTCACAGGGTGAGTGAGACACCTCACACCACCCTGCTGTGGGAGAAACATGGTTCAAGGTGGTGTATTAACCACTTTGCTACAGAAAGTTTTCAGGTCATTAGCATAAAAGGACAGCAATCCAAAAGTAACAAAAACATCAGGATTACCAGCAGGAGTCTTATAATAGGCTGAGAAAGTTGAGGCTGTTCAGCCTGGAGAAGAGAAGGCTGCGTGGAGACCTCATAGCAGCCTTCCAGTATCTGAAGGGGGGCTATAGGGATGCTGCGGAGGGACTCTTCATTAGGAACTGTAGTGATAAGACATGGGTAATAGGTTCAAACTTAAAGGGGAAGTTTAGATTGGATATGAGGAAGCAATTCTTTACTGTGAGGGTGGTGAGGCACTGGAATGGGTTGCCCAAGGAAGCTGTGAATGCTCTATCGCTGGCGGTGTTCAAGGCCAGGTTGGACAGAGCCTTGGGTGGCATGGTTTAGTGTGAGGTGTCCCTGCCACCCCTGCAGGGGGGTTGGAGCTAGATGATCTTAAGGTCCTTTCCAACCCTAACTGTTCTATGGTTCTATGATTCTATGATTCTATAATGAGGTTTTTGTCTGCAGGAAGAAGCTAAGCAGCCATTTCCTTATAGCCACATTTTGTTACCTGAACATTTTTGCACTGGATTAACTGAAGCCTAAAAAGTACCAACACTACCTCCAATACTGCCTCGAGAAGTACCTGTGATGAAGAAAAACAAAGTGCAGCATTCTGGGGAGGTTCCTGAGGCAAGACAAGACCCAAGCACCTCCCAGGATCTCTATTTGCCATCAGGTTCTCAGGGAGCAGAAGGGGCAGGCTGCTCCACATGGAAAAGGCAGGAGAAGATGGGGACTCCAGGACCATACTGTCACTTACACAGGCCCAGCCCCACAGCGCCTGAGCAGGGCCAATACAGCAATTATCCAAGAACCACAAATGAAGTCCACAGTCAGTCCGGGAAGCCCAACCAAATTCATAAGAGATAAGAGCAAACCTGCTCACTACATAGCTCAGGCACAGACCAAGGCTGAGGCTATGTGGCACTCCCAGGCTAAAGAGCAGTGTGTGGGTGAGGGTCCCAGATGAGGCTGTTCAGGGCAATCACAGCCCATCAGGGCAGTCAGGTCTTGACAGCAGCTCACTCCAGGCATTAGGCAGTACTTGGTGTCTCTGTTTCCCACATATGGGCCGTGAGTCAGCTTCAATGGCTGCTGCTCTGAGTTTTTCACCTAGCAACAAGACAGACGGATGGACGGGGGGGTGTTAGGAGAGATGTTGAAGCAAAATGAGATGAGAAAGACAGAAACTAAATTGCCAGGGAGACTAAGGGGTGGGTGCGGTGCCTGAAGTTTGAATTTCTATATGACAAAGTTTGAGGGTAGCAGAGTCCCTTCTGCACTCTGGCCTTCCTGAGAAACCATGACCATCTGTCATGGGGTGAAGGACACATCCAGCTCTCTCTTGAGCCATGCTGCAGGTCAGTGGGCTCCTGTGCTTTGACCTGAGTGTCAGAAGCTCTGCAACCAGCTCGGTTGTGACCAAAAGTCTTTGCCATTTGCAGTGCCTGAACTTACCTCGAACTGCCTCAGGTGGCAAAAAGTGCCCTGTCAAAAGGCAGTCATGAGGCAGCCCTTGCCTTGCCAACTGAGGTGCAGCAAGTGAGCACCGCCATAGCTGGTTTTCCTGAACCTGAAGCCATGGAGAGGACTGGTAACATCAAATGCTGTGCATAGGATAACCCCCATCAGTGGTCAGAGCCCTGTGCCTTCCCCCAGTACATACCACACTGCAGCGATCACTAGCATCAGGGGGAAACCAGTATCAATATTAGTATCAGTGGGAATGGCCAGGCTGCCCCACCACCTCTTCCCAGAGTAGAGGATGCTCTTAGAGACTCAGGGGTCAGCACTAGGGAAGGCTGTGCCTCCTCAAGCTCTAAAAAAAGGACTTTGTTCCTGCTCAGCATTTCTTATTTTTTTCTTTTTTCCCCATCTGGACTAAATCCACTCTTAGAAAGAGATAACTCTATCTCCAGGGAAACAGACTCTCTGTGCTCACAGGGACTCGGCCATCTCTCCCTCTCCTTTTGCCACAGGGTCACTCAACAGTGAGGCTGAGACACACAGGTGCCATGGGGCGTCTGGCTTGTGGGGCCACCCCAGGCCAGGAGCACTCTGAGGCAACATGTGCTGGTCTCCATGCTGGAGCCAGGGCCACCACAGCGCCTTTGTGAGCCTGCCCAGCCCTGGAGAGCTCACAGAGGAGTGATTACAGAGATCGACTGAGCTCAGAAGTATCTCATTACTGAGACTGACTCGTGCAGTCTGCTTTGAATCTTCTTCTTTTATGCCCAAAATAGATTCATGTTCTCAGCACCAGTTTTCTCTGCAAAATCTCTCACTGCCCTCCCTCCCACCACAGAAAGCCAGACATGTCCTGCTCACAGAAGTCCTCCCCAGCTGTGCTGCAGCATCCCCGTCCTCCCACAAAAACCCCCTCCATCCTCTCCCAAGCTGATCACTGCAAGTCCATGGGATGCTTTGGGTAAGCTGGGGGGCCAAAACAGCTCAGGGAGAAAGGAGGTGACATGACAACAGACTGAACTCATTTCAGAGTCCACAGGCCCCTTTTCCACCTTGCTCAGGCCAGTTACCACCTTCCCTCCCCACCTGCCCAACCTCTAGGGAAGCAATACATGTCATGGTGGAGGAAGGTTTCACCCAGCAGTTTCTGGATTTCCGATCTTGAAGTTCAACCCCTCAAACCTGAGCCCCAAGGAAATTCCCACAGCAGCTACATTTTGGGGTGGTTCTCTACTCCCAGAGCCAAACTTCATTTGAAAGAGCTGCTCTGCATTAGCACCTGGGTTGGAAAAGAAAAAAGCCCTCAAGGGTCTTCTGGGCTACAGTCCCCCATCTATGGGTGGCTGTGAGACCTCTTTTATGGGTGCCATTCCAGGTAACCCAGCACTTCCCTGCTTTGGGAACCAATTCCCAAATCTGTGATGACCAGCCCCAGGTACCTCTTCTTTGCTTGGAGTCAGAGACCCAATGCACCCCACAATATGTTGCAGGAGACTTGTATGCAGATTTCCACATAGTCCTGCCAGCAGCTCTGCCCTGCTGGGACTCCAGTCAAAGAAAGGCACACATCAGCAGTGGACACACTGCATTCCTGCATCCCACACTTCTGGGCACAGAGCAGAAGCATCAGCCCTGACACAATGCCTGCATAGAGTTCGTTGCAGGATCCATGCCTTATCTCAGTATCTGAAAGCAGACTTTGGCTAAGTCCTACATGCTGCTATTTAAAGTAAGCCAATTTGTATTCATTCTGCTTGCTACATTCACCAGTTGTTCTGAATTGTGTTTGAAGCTGAAGGGAAGAGGAAATGTACAAGAAAAAATTATACACTGGTAAATTTTGTTCTAATCCCTTCTCCTCCCATTATTTCTTCCTCTTTTTTGGGTTTCTTTTTTGTTTTCTGTGTTTTATGTATTATTAGCTTTAGCATAATTTTGACTGAGAAAATATGTAGCTGATAGGACGGACTAATTACACTACCTAGAAGAATTAATTACACCATCTGTGACTGACAGTGGAGCCTGACTTGTTGCTTCCTGGTAGATGGAGCTACACCACCAGCTGCCCCAAATCTTTCCCTGTAGAAGGCAAAAGAGGAATTACTGTACAAAACATCACTTAAAAGCCATTAATACTCTTTTTCAAGCAATTTAGCATCATTGGGTGACCTAGCCTGCCTGGCCAAGTCAGGGATGAGGCTCGTCTGCCTCCCCTTGCAATCTAGAAAGAAAATATTTCTACACCTATCATGGCTCTCTGCCACTAGCAATCAGCTGGCTTAGTCAATCCTAGGAGCTAAAACGGTCCAGAGCTCACTTGCAAGGCAAGTGGAACAGTGGGACTCAGATGCCTGTAGCTACCTTCCTCTTTTGCCCCTTCACATCTCCTGGGATCAGTTCCTGGACAAAGCCATCCCTGAGCTGGAGCCAGGCTTTGTCTGTGTGTTGGCACAGGCTAAATCTGTGCTGGGAGTTGCTCTACCTCAGGATGTTCATGATGATCACAGGACAGAGAGTGCCCTGGCCCTGCCCAGTCTACTCACAGAGGCTCTCATGATCAGCATTTGCTATTGTTCCCCTACTCCAGCAGAGGTGGGAGGGCAGGCTGCTCTCTCAGCACCCACTGTGGATGAATAAGAAATCACAATACCATGAAGGAAGCAGGGAGTCGAAGGCAGTGACATTCTGCCTCACCGGAAAGACTGCATCTCTTATAGGTTCACTCAGTAAGTCCTGTCAGCCTGCTGCTGGCATGTCATCAGCAATGGGCTCTGACTGCATCCCTGAAAGGATGGTGGCAGCTTTGGTTTCTGCAGCCAGCTGAAAATCTACCCTGGTTTCTGTTCTGGCTTACAATGGACCTGCTAAGATTGTCATGGCTGAATGTAGGTGATAGAAGATCTGTTCAGTTGCGCAGCCTTGAATGAGTGTTTTCAGCTAAGAGACGGGAATGGTGGCCCACATGGGTCAGGAAATCTGAAATAGTCATGCATTAAGGTGGCTGCTCCTGCCCTTTTTTGCCTCCAGCTCTGCTGCAGTTCTTCTCCTCCCACTCCTCTTTTAAACCCACTCAACTTATACAGGATAAGCTGTCATGCTTATGTTAGAGCAAACCTCTTGACTGTATAAACACATCCCTAACTAAAACGGACCCTGAGCATACAGTTTTCTGTACAGGCCTTGCTATTTTTGTCAGGTGCACATCACATTGACAAAAAAACCCTGGACTCCACATCCCTTGATCCCTAGTTTTGACCAGGGATCTGGTTTCTCTCGGTGCTGAACAACTCAGTGAAGTGATCCTTAGCCTGAGAAACCTGAATTCTTCTCTAGGTAACCAAGGAAGAACTCAAGACATCCACTGAGATCTGATGTTTGCCTGACTGGTTTTGCCCCAGGTCTTGAACAGCATCCAAATAATATTTTGGTTAAGCCTCCAAGAAGCACACACTAGAAGGACACAGACAGATCCTGGGGAGTTCCCAGGCACTCAAAGGGGAGGCAAGCTTTATTTTGGACCTGATTTGGGAAATGTCCTGGTTGGTGACAAGGGACTGCCAATACACAAAGATGCTTTGGACTCATCAAGTAAGCAGGGTGCAGAGAACAGCCCACAACTCTACAAAGGGCTCTTTTTTACACCATGAAATTCCTGAGTGGGGGCTGAAGTTCCAAAGTACTAGTCCTGCATTGCCAGAGCAAAGACTCGTGTCTGGCTCATAGCAAGTATTTGCATAGATGCATTTCATATGAGAGAAACTTCCTGAAATCCTCCTTGTCTGGAAAGGAGAGGAGCTACAGAGAGCAACAAAATCTGGTGGTTATTCTTTCCTCCTCTCCAGGTAACCCTTGTGCCTATAATCAAAAGGAATTCTGCACCTCCTAATTGGGAAGTGCTTTTCTGTGCAGTCTATAGCCACTCCCAGCTCCAAGGATATGCCACTAGTTTCTCTTAGAATGGCCATGTTTTGCATCTTGCCAAGTTCTGTATATGTGGGTGAAGGGTGGAAAAAGAGTGGACTGAAGTAGAATTGGAGAGAAGAAAGGAGATGTGGCAGTGAAGGGAGAATAAGCCAGAGAAATTCTAAGGAAAGTGTGTCTATATGAAGTAAAAGGACATCTGATGAAGGGGAACGGTCATGGGGGAAAAATAGGAAAAAATTGGGGAACAACTTCAGTGACGCATTGAATGAGCAAAATGAGGGAGGAAAAGAGCAGATGCGTGAAGAAAAGACAGGGAGATACCAGTTTGCTATTTGCAATACTGGAAATAGTGATGGAGTGAATGATTTGGATCTGGTACAGAATATTCGTGCACACATTTTTCAAGAAGCTGTTCCTGCATTTTCAGCTGGGTATTTCTGCGACCTTGAAATGTCACTTTTTTTCTTTATACCATAGCTTACTTACCTGTCACTTGGAGGCAGTGATAATATTTCCATTAGGAGAGCATGGGTATGCTTAAACAAAAAGCTTCAAGATCACAGACGGAAGCACAAAGTATTGTCACATTTAGTTGGATTTCACACACATATAGACATGCTCAGATAACCACATATATCGATAACTACACGTATGTAGATATAAATATATCATGAATATATGTATGCCTTTTTTATTTATTTAGGCCAAGCTGACATTTCATGGTTGCCTGGTTACCAGAGAACAATAACGAGAATCTGTTTAGTATATATTGCATGAGGAAGGGAAGGGAGAGGGCAGCTGGGTAGCATGTCAGACACAGCCACTTGTCGCGTACATTAGCCCTTTTAGTGGGAAACATGAAGAACTACAAAAGAGATCAAAGCTGAAAGGAATTCAGACAGGAAGGCAATGAGCTGTGGTGTGTGGTATGTGTAGGTCTTGGTATTTCCATGGCATCTCCGTGAGCATGAATCAAAGCTCAGGTCGTCAGAAGTCATGAAGTGTTCATCACTTTTGTGACATACTCCAGCTCTCAAGTTAAACAGACATTAGGAATATCACAAGTGGTTTCAAAATCTGCCTCCTTTTATATTGGGCTTCTACTCTCCTGGTCCCCATACATACCAACACTGGCACCCCTGCTTCAAAACAAATGCCGTTGCTAACTGTGAGGAAGGAGGTTTTGCTGGTCAAAGCAAAAGCCACTGCAGTAATCAAAAGCAACAAAAAAGCACATTACACCCTTCCAACTGCATTTGTTCTTTCCAAGACTTTCCTCCACTGCAGCTCCCAGATATTTCAAAATTTGCTTGGCCTGATTTTATAAACTCATGGAGAAGCCTTAAGGTTCAGGAACTCATCTCACCATTTCACTTCACACTGAAGGTAGACTGAGTAAATTTTGTTGATGGAAAACAGCGTTCCCAGGTTGACATCTTGTGTTGCCAGGTCTCACACAAGTCCAGAAAAATTAATGAGGGAGCTTGAATTTGTCCCAAGAGAGTATGAGAGTGGTTTATGGTTCAACATTCCCTTGGGAATAGAGCTTCTGGAATTCAATCTTCCCTAAGGCACTTCTAACAGCAGACAAGGAGGTTAAGATAAAATTTAAGATATAGGGTATTTGCTACAATCCCTATATTAAAAATAGAATAGCTATGCTTAGAGACAGGCATACATCAATTGAAAAAAACCCAGACTTTTGCTATAGTTAAGTTGCCAGAAGTTCACTCTCTGCTTCGTCCAGCTAAAAAGATGCTAGAACACAGACCTTATATCAGGGATCCAAATTTCAGCTAAGACCCTTGTCGTGGGTATTACTCAGACACATACTGGATATGTTAGACACGTAGTTCCCTCACAGGGTTCTACCAATAGTTAAGCCTTCTTCCCATTCTCCCCAACCTCCAAGAACTCCCTATGACTCATAACATTAATATTTAATCAAGGTTTGTTAACATTTCTTCTAAATGATTATTGACTGTCCTAACTTCAGTGATGCTGCTGCTACCCCTTGGTATCTAGGAACAATTCCTGACAAGAGTTCATCCTCTGCTGGTGAAGTGTTCAACCAGTGTTTAACTTGATTCCAAACAAGCTGTTTGCATGCTCTTAAAGAAATACTGCTAAGAATCTCAGAGCATATGCCTGGTACTGGACCCAAAGGACTACCCAGCTCAGCTCTCTGACTGCAAGAGGAAGCAGCAAAGGCTTAGGCAAAGACAGTGCAAATATACAGCAATCCTTCTCCTACTGTATTCTCCCAGCAGCCAGATATCTGCAGCTGAGAGTTTCCTGAGCCAAAGTCCACATCTGCGTCAATCTGTTTGGTAGATCTTAATGGCTTTTTTTTTCCTACCATAAATGTGTGAAGATGCTTTTAGAACTATTTATAATTTTGCCCTCCACACCATCTAGTGAACTCCACAGTTTAAGCATGCACCAGATGAGGAAAAGTGCCTCTTTTTGCTTTTTACTGATAGATTTACTGGGAATTCCTACTTTTTATATTTAAAGAAAACAGTCATATCCTACCCATCTCTGTGATCCTCCTAGACCTCTGTCATGTCCTACTCAGTCACCTCTTTTCCAAGCTGAAAAGTCTTAACACCCTACCAAATAAAAGGGAGTGTTTGAATCTAGCAAGATTCAAGCCTTATTATTCAAGACAACTGAAGCTTTGAAAAGTGCACAGAAATGTAGAAAACTATGTAGATGTAGTATGAAGTAGATATACATTATACAAACAAATTAATGAGAATAGCATGTGCAATCCATTATCGGCTCTTGATGAAGACTGGACAGGACAACAAACCACCCTTGTGGAGAACAGTATGCTTAAGACAAACCATGCAAGCCCCACTATTGAATGATGTTGTTATACCAGAACAGTGAAAGCAAACATTTGTTCATAATTCAAACTAGTTTCAGCTCAGCTAAACTGGTCCCAGAATCAGCTGTGCTGCCACAGAGATCAGATGTCTGTTTTATTTCTATCAAGCCCCTTGCAAAGCCCATTCCAAGTAAGGCCGAAACCCATGCAGCAAAAGTGGCTCTGACTGCCTAAAATCTAAACTAAATTACAGCTCTGACAAATTCTAGATCAAGCTTAACTGAGCAGGTTTTTAAACTATCTTGAATTTAGGAGGCATATGCTCTGAGTCCGGAGTTTGGTTTGTTTCTGTACTCATGTACACAGATAGGTACAAATTACTGCTTTTTAAGCCCCTCTGCAGAACACAAGTCTTCTTACTGCCTCAACCTACCTTGTATGCTGTGCCGTAAATTATGCTGGGAGCAAAATGTATGACATATAAGAACTAGAAAAACTACAAAAGAAAGACAAAGACTTGAAAATGTCCACCAGCAAATTATAACTCAAATTTATTCTGCAGCCTACATCCTCAAAGGTTGTGGCACCTAGAGCCAAATGCTTGTTAGAGATACTGAAGTGACCTTTGACTCTTCCATTGCCTAACTACTTAGCAAGACTTATTTACTTCATCATGCAATCTGAAATCATCTAATAATAACTCTTCCAAAAAAAGTCAACCACATTTTCATATTTAATATACATACTGTAGCTAAATAAAACCACTTTTGAGGGGTAAATAATTGCAGAGGAAGAGAAAAATTCAAGAGTGTAGGCTATGAAGATGCACTTTCAGCTGAATGTTTTAAAAAGCGATTAGTTGAGGCAGAAAAGCAGGAAAACTGTTCCTACATGGCTAAATCAACACTAGAGGAGGGTTTCACAGTAACTGTGGTAGGTTAGAAGAAACCAGGATGATACACATGAAGGAAAATGTGGGAAGCAGATTATGGTCTAGGAGATGTAGTAGATAAGAGAAAGGAACCTGAATCAGAAAGTTGCCTCACCCTAGGTCTAGAGACAAGTTCCTTGATCTCCTGCATTGAACAGCTTTTCCATTTGTAGTGGGGAAGTGGAACTTACAAATGGGCTATTGTGAGGATTAATAGTGCAAAGAAGTTTAAGAATGTAAGTAATCCCAGAGCAGCCAGCCTCAAGTGAAAAAAACCAAACCAGGACCTGAACTCCAGAAAGTCATCACAAGGTTTCCATATTTTTTTCCTCTGGAAATGCCACTGCATTTGAACTGCCTTTGGAGCACCCTATTCCCAGCTCCCCAGCATGTAACATTCACAGAGTCACCAGCGTTCCCAAAAACAGATGGTGATTTTGGATGATGTCTGGCCGCTCAGTGATGGAGAAAATCCAGCTCCTCCCCACAAGCATTGGTGATTCCCCACACCCCACACACTTCCTCATCTGAAAGACCAACAATGAATTATTCTCTTCTCAGACCCAACTCTCCTGCCATTATCCTGGCTCATAGGAGTTACTTCCCACTTCTCCCCCTTAGTCCTTGTCACACCCCTGCCAAGATTCTTCTTTGCTTTCCTACCCCTACCAAAACCTACCGCGTGGGTTGAGGTGGAACAAGGTGGAACATGATGGGATAAAACACCATAACCATAGCTGCATTCAAACTTCTCTGCTTCTTTCTTGCCCAGGGGAAAAAACAATTTGGAATCTCACTTTTTCCCTTTTCCAAGCTTGGTACTACAATGCTAAAAGTGAGTGGGGCAAAACAAAGTCAACCCATTTTCCCCAAAGGTGACAAGGAAGGACCACTGCACAGAACATCCGCTCCCTCCACTGTCCACTAACATGAGGTTCACTGTCCTTTCTCCAAGGTTAAAAAAAACTTTTCCAGTCTTTCTCAGAATCTACAAAAGCCCAGTAACCACCTGTTAAGTGAAACAGGGGTCATGGCTGAGAGACATGACCTGGCCAGAGAAGTAAGGCAGCACAGACCCAGGACCACAGAAAAATAGCACAAGGTGACAAGGGGACCCTTTCCAAACAGACCATCCAGGTGGGCAGGCTAGGCAAGGCCAGGAAATGGTGTGAAATAGGGGAACAATGCAAAAATCAGCTCTTGAATCACTTGGAAATTGCTCCATTGGAAAGAAGGGGAGAGCAAATGTAAAGAAAGGTGAAGCAATGGACAAAGAGGATCTGAATTAAAAATATGGGCTTTTCTAGAGGTAGAATTGAGACAATTGGTATATGCAGGTCCCACACATTACCTACACATAATGACACCGCCTCCGGATTCATCCCCACAGAAACAGCCCAGCCTAGACTTGGCCAGCAGTGGTATCAGCAGCACAAGGAGACAAAGCAGGAGCTGTGTTGGTGGCTATACAGACAGCACTCTGCCACCAGAGACAGTTCTGAATGAGCACCTCCCTGAAAGACTGTAGCTGAAGATGCTGTCTGCCAGATGGCCCCAAATTCTTCCCAGAGCTTTGCAGTTTGTCATGATTTCCTCCCTTTTTAGGGCTATGATGTCCTGCCTCATGCAAAATGAGGCTTCATCTGCTTTAAGTAGTAGTGAGGCAGAAAGCTTGGAGAGCTCTCAGCACAGGGGACTCTTTCTCTCCAGCATTTGCAGGTACCAGTACACTGCTCACAGCAAAGGCAGCTACCACACACCGTTGTTTCTAGTGGGGATGAAGCATGTATTGCCAGGTAGTAAGAAATTTGCCCTATGGAGAACAGGCTGGGTCAGGAAAACATGCAGTTCAGGAAAGAGACTAGAAAGCAGGCAGAGGTGGTTTGTAAAGCCAAAGCAGAGTAGGACCATGTCTGATCTCAGGTGAGGGGACCATCACCAAAGCAACATGATGTGCAGGGGATCAGAAGTGATAAAAAGGAAGAAGAAAGAAGAGGAGATCAAGCAGAAAAAGGAGGATGCTCTGAGGTAGAACTGGCAGATGAGATGGGAAATGCAAGCTGGATAAACACTATTCTATCCTCCCTCCTTACTGAGCAAGAGCACTTTGAAAATAAGCCATTACTATTATGAACATAAAGAAATAATCCTGGTTTTTCTCTATCATCTGTCCATTTGGTTGAGAAATGTCAGAGAAAACACTGACATCAGAAAACATCCATTTGTAAAATTGTATCTTTCAGTTTCCCAGCAGCTGTGATCTCCCGTTAATATCAGAAGTGAATGTGAAAGGCCACAGAGAGGGGAGCTGGGGGTGGAGGAATTAGGATTTTCAGTTCTCCCAAGCAATACTTGGCGCTATAGCCAGTGCTTGCTAATGAATTGACTTGGTTACTAATTCACATGGGCTCCCTCTCTAGTAATGAACTCCTCTCTCATTATCGAATACAATTGACAGTAAAACACACTTGCATCCTCCCCCTCTTGTGCAGCTGACACAGCCCTGATTGATGGATCTCACAAGTACATCAATGAAAGCAGAGGACAGTTGCTGTTATCAACCAGCTTGAACACAGGACGGAGCTAAGAATAATAGTTTAGGTTTACAGTGTCTTTCTGTCATGATCCAAAGTACCGTAAAAAACAGAGAGTGGTCTAGTAAGCTCTGAATGGTTTGCAGTAAGTAAATTTGTGAAAGGGCTCTCATTCTAAACTTCTCTGATCAGTTGCTCAAAGGAGCCATATTTTAAATTTATTCACTGTTAGCACTGACAGTGAACAATACGCAGAGTTAACAGTGTAGGAAAGGAACAACAGAAAGCAGCCAGGCTTTGTTTTGTTTACAAAGTGAACAGTCTCAAAGAGTTCCTTTGGTTCTGAAGCACAACTGCAGATACCTGTGCCTTGTCCAAGGGATAAGGTATTCCAGCAAGTCTCAGGAAAAAAATTGTGAAGATGTTATGCCTGAATTATCTGAGAACAAGAAAGGGAGAGACAGAAGAAAGTGTATTTGCTGCCTTTAAACAAATAATCAGATCTTCTTCCATTGAAGTGCAAGTAAACAAGATTGACACTTTGGTGAGGAATTGTCGTTACACCAGATCATAATGAAGGAAAAATCTTCATCATTTCAGAAGTATGTCTAGTTACATATGCAATAACACCAACATTATCACCGAACATGCACAGCAGCCTGCAATGGAAGATGCAGTTTTGTGCAGAAGCAAAGCCTCTACTTCCCATCAAAGATTATGCATCACAGAAACTTCAGCAAAGAGCCATTATGCACATACTCCACAGTCTATGTCTGAAGACACTATTTTGAGCAAGAGCCGTATGTAAGTCTTCCAGCACACAGTGTTCTGCATGCATTATCCCACTTCACGTTACTCACTGCACATATCCTCCTGCCTGAACTGTCAGCTGCAATCTCACCGAAAAGGGTAACAGAGTTGAACCCATTCCCCAAGCATCTAATACCACGGAGTCCATCCATTTTTCTGGGAATTGGTTTCTGTCCTCATAGGAGGGTTTCTGGCAAGGCCCCACATTTTCCACAGCAACGGAATTTCCTGTGGAATACATTTTATATCAAAGCATTTCTTAAACAGTAGGACTGCATTCTTCAGAGAATAACATTCTACTCTAAAGTTGTAAAGAAATCTTAGAACACAAAACAGATGTGATATGATGCCACTCTGTCCTCCTGAATACATGGCTAGCATGGAAACATCCTCATCCATTCTCTTCCAGAGAGGTTTTATGCCTGAATCAGTTCTGTGGCACTTCAGCACTTATGAGAAAGGCATAAAACCTTCCCTTTTCCTTACTGGCATCCAGTTCCTAATTAAAACAAAATTATTAGCTTTATTAGGTTCATCTTAATGGAGAAAACAGCTAAATGAATCTGAGGTTCTTAGCCCCAATATGGACAGTGGCTGATTTACCAAACTTCAAGTTACCATCACTTCTCTCATTGTCTTCCCCATTAGGTGTTTCAGCAGTGAACCAGTGCAAAAACTAATTCTATGTTAAAACCAGAGATACCATGAAAACAAATTCAATGTAGCCTCAATATTATTGGTGAAAATGGCAATATTAACAAGAACATTATCATTTTATATGTAAATTTTTTTTTACGGAGTTTTCCAGCAGCATTAAGGCTCAGTCAATGGAAAAACATGAGTTTTGTTTCTAGCAGCTGGGTGGCAAAGCCATCTCAGCCCTGATTCCTGCAAAGAATGCAACCTGGCCAATTTTTCCCTAGTCAGTTCTCTTCTGATAACCCAGAATACCCCATCTACCAGCATACATTCTTCATCAATGCTTCTAGACAGGAGTTTGTGAACATCAGCTTGTAAACTTGAGGAAAAGGGCATCAAAATCAGATCAGCTAAGCTGGCACTAGTGAGTAGGGCTAGGGGCTGGAGGCTGCAAAATTCGCAGTCGCCTGCAGGCTGGAAATAGGATTTTCTGCACAGATGAAGGTCTGGAGGAAGTAGAGAAAAAATGGTAAGATTTCTTTAGGAAGGAGGGAGAAGAGGAAGGATACATGAACCAATCCCTACCTTTCAGTTCAGTCCATCAAGAACACATCTATTCCTCCTGAATGTTCTCAGGCTGAGATGGAAAGCCATCATTTTTTCCTTCCCAGTATTACTGTGGTACCATGTTTTGCAAAAAACCCCATCTGTTGTTGATGTTCAGTGTGCTCGACAGTTCTCTGTTCCCCTCCACCACAAGCTGTTGCTGTAGGGTTCAGTTCTTCTCATCCCAACTCTCATCTGCCTTCTGCAGCCAAAAGCTGCAGCTCTGAATGACTCCTAAAGAGAACAGAAGACATGCAGCTTCTGATCTTGCTGATGGAAGTATTTGCTTTGTAACCTTTATCTTTTTTCTGCAGTCATACAGGAATTTCTCTGTGTACAAAGACCCCTTTATTTTTGTACCCACCTGCCCCAGATTTTTGCTCCTTCAACTTCCTGCATTGCATTCAGCACATCCTGCCTCCTGGGCAAGACCCTTCTGGTAACAGCAGGTGAACAGAATAGAAGCAGCTCTATAATAGCAAATTATTTTTGTTTTAAATCTATATTGGTCATGCCAGTGTGCAACAGAGAAGATTTAATTAGCCAGTGAAGCTCGCCTTTGGTATGTTTTCATGAATACAATAGAAGTTCTGATGCATGACTTTAGGCTACTACAACAAACAAAGAAAACACACCATGAAATTAAGAAACAAAATACAAGAGAAGACACTTGGCTGCTGTTACACTTTTCACCAAGAAACGGGCCACCACCAAACCTGGATCAAGCTGCCTAAATCATAGAATCATAGAATAGTTAGGGTTGGAAAGGACCTTAAGATCATCTAGTCCCACTAAACCAGGACACCCAAGGCTCTGTCCAACCTGGCCTTGAGCACCGCCAGCAATGGAGCATTCACAACTTCCCTGGGAAACCCATTCCAGTACCTCACCACCCTTACAGTAAAGAACTTCTTCCTCATATGCAATCTAAACTTCCCCTGTTTAAGTTTGAACCTGTTACCCCTTGTCCTCTCACTACAGTCCCTAATGAAGAGTCTCTCCCCAGCATCACTATAGCCCCCTTTGAGACACTGGAAGGCTGCTATGAGGTCTCCACGCAGCCTTCTCTTCTCCAGGCTGAACAGCCCAAATTCAGATCCAAATTTTGCACTATGGCCTCAGTTAAATGCTGGAAAGAAGTTAACTGCATGTGAGATGACTGCACAGGATCCTGTTTAGGAATGAGGAGAGAAAAGAAAGCACCAGTGGCCCTGATGTGACACATTAAGAAAACCCCAATGTTGTTTTGCATTATTTTGATGGGAAGGGCTGCAAAACAACGACTGTGCCAACCAGGACAACACCAGGACACAGCATGACCCTGTCTCAGAAATACATGTCTGTGTTTCTGCCATGCTCCCTATATTGGGTCTGTACAACTCTGAAGTGGAGCCACCCAGCTGCACAAGTGCTCACACAGCTCTTTAGAGCAAAGGCATGTCCTGCTGGCTTCAGTGATGTCATACAGATGCGTAATATTAAGAGTCAGCACCAAGAGTCAAAGCTGGACTTCCTATTGACCTCTTCTAAGCAGCTGCAAAATGTCACCCTTCAGATAGCCAGACCATTTCTGGGAGAAGAAGGTCTTCCCATCAGCTCGAGTACACCTTTGATCCTGTACTAACACATGCCTTGCCTGACCTCTGATGAATAGAAGTTAAATGATACATTTGACTTTGCAGGTATAAGGATTCGTTATTTAACATTTACACTTCTCTACACATAATGCTGTGTGAGGCCATTTACTATCTTTCAGTCTTCCATTCATGTCAAGAGGAGAAATCAAACACAAAACCCCAGTTTCAGACCACCCAAAAGAAAACTATCCATCCCAAATTTCCAGCAACTGTTGTGAATTTTATCTATCATGATTTCTAGCCAATAAACTTTCTCTCCCGTGTTTCAGAAATGCTAGTAACCTACAATGTGAAGGAGAAGCACATCAGCAAGCTTTACCAAGTATGGTTCTGCTGGCAAATCCTTAGAGCTTGCAGCACCTATTAATGCATATCTATCTTTGCAACTACTATTTCCACACAGCACAGCATGAGAAAGAAAATAGCTCCTGCAAACACACACCTGGGGTTTGCATCCAGGTGTGAGTAGCTAGGGCTTTTTAACATGAGTTCGGTTAGGAGGAAGCCACACTTGGAGCACACAGATGAGGAGCAGTGTGGGAAGGTCTTACCAAAACTGCCTCTGTCACTCCAGGGCTGAAGGAAAGATTTCATTCTCCAAGAGCTGCCAATCCAGTGCTTTTTTGCTAGTGATAATATTTTCTAAGTTTAAAAATAAACTTAGTGAAGTATGCTCTACCTAACAATGTATGTCTCTTCAGTCTCAGAAAAAAAAAGTTAGGAAGAAGAAAAAATGGACTGAATATCAAGCACTGCAAACCAGTACCAGGTATAACCAAATTATAGCTTAATACGTTTCAGGTATCCCATTTAGAGCTTTAGATCTTCCAAGGAAATAGGTTTTCCCCACTGAGAAATGTATATGCAGTGAAATTAAAGCTACTTTAGCCCCATGTGAGCCAAAAGTAGGTTGGATATCTATTTTAAATACTCACCCAAATGTTAATTTTTCATGATGGAAAGAAGACCTGAGAGGAAAGGAACATTCTCTTCTTCTAACCCTTGTGTTCACCTCCAAACTACTGTCTTGGCTTCTCAAGTCTAGCATGTAATACAGCACACGGTCAAATATGTAAAACTCTGCTTTTATTGTTATTTGGCATCTTTCAAGACAGGGCAGGGCACCCATGGACTGGAGAGCCTTCTTTGAATATTTGGGGCACCATCCAAGTGCCATATAGGATGAGGGGAAAATGAGATGCCAGAGTGAGGGGGAGACTCCCAGCATATGTCCAAGCTGTGGCACCCAAACCCTTCTTACATCTGATGTCCATCCTCCCTCTCCCTTTCCTCTCTCGGGAGGCAGACCCTTCAGGAGCGCTGACATCCTGTATGGCCGTGGGGAAGGAAGCTGGCTCCTGGCTACACGTGGGGCTCCTCCAGCTCCCCCCATACCAATCTCCACGAACAAGAGGGAAAAAAATTCCGCAGGCAAAGGAGGAAGGCAAGTGCTGCTGCTAAGTGGCTCATTGGTTTCTATGGCAACTGGCTCCTCTCTACTCCAGCTGCTTACCCCACAGTCCCTCTGTCACCCTATTTTTAGCTGAAAAATTAAAGAAAGAGGAAAAGTGGTAGAGGTTTGGGGCAGAGAGAGTTGGGAGACCTTCTTGGGGTTTACAGAGGGGAAGTTAATATGGATGCAGCCATGTCTGGCTTTTAATCACAAGCTAAATCCTTGCTGTGGATGCTTCTTATGGGATTCCTCAGACTTGATGCACAGTCAGGTCCCATATTTGCTAAGACCATGAAGCAACGTGCAAGCAAGGCAACCCAGCCATCCCTCTGTGAGTGTGCAAATCAGCTGAGCTGTCAATTTGACCTTGGCATTGAAATTGGAAAGAGCAAGAAGGCTTTTCCGTACTTGGGGAAGAATCCCTCTCCCCTCCCACAACCCACCATAATGAGGTGATGCATGTCAGCACACCAACATCTTTTTAACTCGTTGGTCTGAAAGGTTATTTCTTTTTTTTTAAATAAAATTGTGTTTCCTTGATCTCTCTGCCCTGCAAGGTACAAAAAAATAAAGTCCTCACAACGATGCAACACGTTTTGCTTAAATATCTCATCAATGGAAGACCCAGAACAAAATTTACCTGGGCTGTATCAAGGCTGTACTTCAGTTAATGGATTTTGGTATTGGAGACTTTGACCATTGAGCTGCAATATTATCTGCTAGTAAATCCAGAGCAAAGGTAATATAGCCTGCAGTTTTAGTATGCACAGAACTATGTGTTCACAGAAGCATGGGTCCTTTTGCCTCTTTGACTGATTACATGCTTTTCTGAAACGGATGTACCCAAACACTGAGAAACAGCTATTTCAACAGATATTTCTAGCATCATTCCCCTCCTTCACCCTAGAAATTCCAGAAATTTTGCAATGAAATGTTGCAATTATTCCCCAAAATAATAAACTTTAAACTCCAAACCAATGCAGATTGATGCCATAAGCATCTATTCACTTTCTTCATTCCAATCGCCATGACATTTGATGCTTGCCTCCAAACTGTTCCTGCTAACAGGGTTGTGCAAGTCCACCTTTGTATCACTCATTTTCATTTGCTGCCATGAGAACAGATATTGATCTGTATATCTGTGCTCACACAGCAAGGCTTCCAATCTTGGAGCTGTGATATTGTCGGACTAAGAGGACAAGAAAAAGATCAATGACTTCTAACAATCATCACTTTAAAGAGGAAATGCATTGGTAAAATGACTTACTAGTTCAAGTATCACATTTGCAGTCTCTGCAATCAGTTCTATATCCCGGCAGGCACTGACACTCTTGCTGTAGATAAACGCAGTGTATTGGATGAGAATTGTCCATTTTAAAAATGTTACTGGCTATGGCATGTGGTGGCATAGACTGTACAGGGCTTGAGAGGAATCATACAAATGGAGCAGGACACAGCCAACAGAGTCTAGCAGTGTCTGCACCAAATAGCTTAAAGAGTGCCAGGGCACTGGGAGGGCTGGGAGCTTCCCAGCAAAATCCCACCATCCCATTCAGGGAGTAGTGCAATCAGGGAGCAGTAGGACCTCCATGGTGCAGTGGAACCTCCATGGTGCAGTGGAACCCATGGCTAGTCAGGCCAGGGCCGTGGGGAACTGAAGAGTAGCCCTGCTTCAGCGTCACTGAAGGACTAATGGCACTTGGAGGCTGAATTGGGGTTCTGGGACCTGGGTAGGGTGGAAGGAGGCCCAGGAGATGCTGGGCAGGAACAGTCAGGGCTGGTAGTGCCCTTGGAGCCCTGAAAAGTAGTTGTAGAAGGAGGCTCAAGAAAAATCTTAATTCCTAGGAATTTGGAAAGGGGTTCACTCTGTAGAGCCACTTAGATTTTTCACCTCAGTTTGTGGCTTCCAGATCACCCAGTGTCAACATGTCTGGTGATTTAATTACCACTGTGTGAAGTAACTGAAAATTGCCAATTTTTCTCTGAATGTCCCTTTGTTAGTTTCTGGAGAGACACAAAGAAAAGGCATTCCTGACAGACCTCTTCTGATACATGTTACTTTAGACAATTTGAACAAGACCCTTCTGACTAAATTTCATTTTTTGAAACCACTACCAAACCCATTCTCACAGGCAACCTCGTAAAACCCATTATCAAAATCTGCCCTCACAGGAAAAAACACACTTTCCTTATAACCCTCTTGCATCCTGCATCTCTGCATCTCTGCACAGTTTGGGGGACTGTCAGGATGAAATCCCACACAAGAAAGCAGAAAGAGGACTCAGAACCGCAAATCTTCCTCTGGCAGCCCTGGAAGAGAAGAGACCCCTCAGAAAAGGGCAAGGATGGCAGGATAAGTACAGAATACCCAAGCACACAGTCAGGCCTGCTCTGTAAGGAAACTTGCCTCTGGCCAGCCCAGAAGAGATGTAGGGGAGAAGAGATCCTTCTTGGTGAGGGGCACCGAAGGCAGAAGCAGAGGTCACCTGAAGGAAAGTGGCAAGGCATGACTCCAAGGCAAGGAGGAAGAGAAAAAATGCTTTCCACTACGCACACATGCACAGCCAGGATGGAAGGAAGCCTGTCCTGGGTAGTGACAGATAACCTTGTGCCGTGAGCAATAAATGAAAGGGAGAGTGACTCCTTTTAAAATGGTCAATCAAGGGTGGAAGAGAAAATAATCAAATATGGATCCTCACTTGCCTCTGTAGGTTAGGTAGAGGAGTGGAAGCTCTGTGACTACCTGACAAGTGACTTTACTGAAGAACCATGTCCCATTTGCAAAATTGGAGGCTTGACCTTCCTTGTAGAGCATTTTCATATCTGCATATGCAGATCACCAGCTCCAGGTGGTGATTCTGATCATTATTTATTCTGCTTTCTGACAAAAGGAGTGTACAAGCACTTCCAGATGAAGTGTGTGTGCCCATTTAATATTAATTTATGACAAGTAGTCACGTGCAGCCTTGACATTTGTTTTCCATGTATAGGAAACTCGAGCCTTTGAATGTTTATGAGAAATGAGCACACATGCAAACAATGCTGACAGAAGATGATCTTCTTTAAAACCCATTTTCACTTCTTTTGCATTTCTCATTTGTCCTTATTCAGCACATTTAACCTGCAAACATTATCCTCAAAAGGTCATAGGAAACTTGGATTGTCAAATAAAGCTGAGGCACTGCAAAGATGGTACTTAGTAACTCACACAGAATGAGACTGATAGACATACATAGAGAGAAATTTTAAAGAGGTCTGACCATAGTCTGAGGTCTGGTAAAACAGTCTTCCACTCAGCAGTGGGGACCCTCAGCTCTATCTCCACCATAAACTAGAAGACCAAATTAAAAAGAGATAGCCATAACAATTATCAAATGTAAACCAGCCCCATGGATCAGGTTCTTGTATCTGTACCTCCAGACAGTCCATGTCAGCAAGGTGATACAAAACTCTTCAGTCTGAGTGACACAGCCTAAAACTCAGAACTGACTTCTTCACTGAAGTGCCAGAGCTGTCAACAAACACATGTAGAGCAGCTGCAAGGCATCAAAGTCTATTTGTTCTGCAGAGCTCTTGGATAAATCATTCCTGATAGTGGTCCTCAGGACGACCGAGCTACAATACTGGTGGGTGATGACTCCAACACCTGCTATCTCTCTAATGATCTCAAATCCTTTAGCCTCAGGGCGAAGCAAGATAAATCTAAAACACAGTCAGAGAGAAGGAGACTCTCTCCTGGAGAGAGAAGTTTGTTCTTTGGAGAGTCCCATCCAGCAGTTCTTGTTCATGGAGATACTGAAAGGAAGAAAGGAGAAAGTCAGGTGAATGCCTTTTGTTCTTTCTTTGTAAGGACTGGTAAGCTACTTCGCATTACAGAGGTGTTCCTTGTCAAGGGTAAATCCATGGTCATTGAATCTCTCAGCAATATCATGCATGGGTACTTATCACCTACTGTGTTAGACCTTGTCTGAGCTTGATCCCCTTAATATCAAGCAAGCAAATGTAGCATCTAGTCCAGCTGTTATACCACTTGTGTGCTCTGGGTTCTGGCCACATAAAAAATAGAGGAACTGAATCTCGAGGCTCTTTGTTTCCTCATCAGTTGTTTTAATGAAGCAGAATAATTGCATTACTCTATACAGAGGGGACAGGCTGTCCATCCCGTCCTTTTGAGGTCTGTTTTGTTGTTCATAATTTGCAGTGATCTTTAAAAAGCTGGTATCGTTTACAACCAGGAACTCCCCAGAAAGGAGATACATCAATGAGAATTACTTGCTCACACAGACCACTCTCCCCATCATCACATGCGAAAGGCCTGTAAGCTAATTTCCACTCTACCTTGTGTCCTCAGTCCATGTCAGTCTGGTGTTTGCAGTAAAGGAGTTCATTCAGGTTATTTACATCCTTAAAATTCTAGCTGCACCTTGGTATTCGTTGCCCCTGGTTGCCTTGGCTGCAAAGGGATGGTAGGGGCATTTCAGGATCTTTTGCCAGCAAAAGAAACAGCATTAGAATGAAACAAGGAGAAGGATACTATGCCATACAAGACATCCAGGAAAGAAATTGTGCAGGATATTAGCAACATCCTGCAAGACAAACAGACTTCTGGTATTCTTTCAGATACTGACAGTGTCTAAAATATCACAGGATGATGATGCTGTGACTGCTTTTGTACTTCAGCATCTCCACCAGGAGACAGCTCACAAGGTGTTTACATTGAAAAGCAGGAAACAGTTGGCTGGAAGTTAGGAGTTTACAGCAGCAGTAGTCCATAGGACTGATCTAACCACCAAACAGAAGTGTGCACCGAAAGTGTCTGAAACACATAAGCAACTGTGGCTCACCCCTCAAAATAGCCTTCCAGTTGGATCAAGGAAGACTCCGTTCAAAGAAAAGACAGGGCAACATCATATATTATGCTGAGTTTGTCAGACAGAGACTTCTTTGAGGATATTAGTGCTCCCTGACCTGCCTCTCCTGCCCCATCCCGCACAGGCATATCTTTTGCTTCCAAAGGCCTATGTTGATGGAATCTCAAGGACCTTTCTCTTTGGTGTACTACTTCAAGATATCCTTGCAGCAAATTACATGGCATCATTCA
Source organism: Myiopsitta monachus (assembly GCA_017639245.1). Taxonomy (NCBI): domain Eukaryota; kingdom Metazoa; phylum Chordata; class Aves; order Psittaciformes; family Psittacidae; genus Myiopsitta; species Myiopsitta monachus. The sequence continues at coordinate 64,274,214 of CM029920.1, forward strand.
GCAAGAGATAAAGATCAGACAACCAGCTTGGGAGTGGGCTAGTAACATCATACTGCATGATTCCTAGAAAGGGCTCTAATAAGGGGCATAAGGGACTGCCATTACAGCAATCTGACAATTTAGTGTTGCTATGCAACTTGAGTTGCGAACAGACTTTGGCAGTTGCTTCTTATTTGTCCACTGAATGCTCAGTGACAGTGTCTGGCAACCTTCCCCTTCATCACTTTACCTAAAGCGGCAAGAATTCATGTGCAGGTTTTGTGCCAAGGTGTCCTCTTCCAGCAGTCTAGGCAAACTGAGATGCAGACATCTATAACATTTTTTCAAATTTCAATGAGATTCCTATTGTGACACACACACACATAAACAGCTATGTACATTCACACACGTTTCTCCTTTCCTCTGGTTCATTGCACAACTTCCCCGTTTTCTTCCTTTCCTACCCTAAGGTCATCATGTTGTCAAAGAAAAGCATTGTCTTTGAAATCTTCTTCCTTGCCACGTGACACCTCTTGTCATGCCACTTCATGCTCTTTCCTAACTTTCTACATGAAGTTCCTTCAGACCTTGCTATCTTTCTCCTGACTCTTTTCTCAGTCTCATACAAAGTGGGGATAGATATGGCTATTTACTCTATCTTGGTTTGCTCACCTGTCCTAATGCTGCCTTGTCCTGTCTTGAAACCATGATTGGTTTTAAAACTCTCCAGCAATGATGCCTGAAGCCCTTTCCTTGGGACTCTTGACACTGACAAAACTCAGTGGTTAGGGAAGCTGAGCTGCTTGTCTCCCTGGCTGAAATCTGACTACTCCTAGTGACATCTCTTTGCGCCACCCTCAAAAGCTCTCTCTTGCATGCTGGTATCATCAACTCAATATCAAGGTGATTTGTATTCTGCACCACTATTAACCACTACTCATTCCCTATTACCCTTTGTTATCACTTCCCAGACAACCCTTGCAGTCCTCACTCAATCTGTTGCTTTTCTCTGAATTCCTTTGCTTTCCACAATCTGTTTTGTGGTGTTGGTTGTGTGATGTTTAATAGCCGCAGCTCAGAGTTGGCTGCATTTCAGTGGTAGGAGGGGGAACACAGTGAACTGTGAACTGAAACTTCATATAATGTTGCTAGAGATGAGAACAAATAAAATCTCTAGAAAAACATCTTTGCAAGTGTATATCTGTGCAGGCACTGTGAAGATAGGGATTACGTTATGCAGAGAGGAAGAAGAGCTGACTGACAGTAGAGATTTGCAGTCCATATTGATGTTTCACAATTGTGCATCTGTCTGCAGAACAGCTATGAAGCTCTTGAAGTCATTGCACTAAAAAAAAATATAAGGAAAGATAAATCAATAACTTCACTCACCCTTTTACCACAGCTCAGAGGGTGGAGGAGGAGAGTGTCATAACAGCTCACACTAGTGAGAAAAATTTAATTGAAACAGTCTTCAACCAGAAAATACTATTTTGATAAAATCAACATTTTTCACAAAATCATAAGTACAAATGAAAAATCTCCATGGAAAAGGTGGCTCAAACAAAATTTTCAGTACTGAAAAGTTTGTCTTAGCAAAATAAAAAAAAAAAAAATTGAATTTAAAAAAGCCAGACTTTTTTTCAAATTAAAACATGAATTTTGAATGAAACCTTATATTTTTATATCATATTCTATTCTTGTTTTGGTTTTACATTGTTCAGCTAATAATGAGAGACACTGATGTGTTCAATATCCTGCCGTTAGCCTGGAATCGGGTTTCTAGGGTAATAAAAACAATTGGTCCCTAACTAGTACCCACACATTTCTTCTTCAGGGTGTAAAAATTTCAATGGTTTCACTCAGCACAGAATACTAAAGCTGGTACCACTTTGGATGGGAAACTTGTTACTTCCTAGAAAAAATCACCTGGTTTGAAAATAAAATTTAAAAAATCACCTGTACTAAATTATATAACAGAATATTTAATTATGATATTCATGGTATGCTATGTTACTGGTAGGATTGCATAACATGCCCTCATATGAGACTTGATTTGGCATAAGCGAACTCTGCATTACAACTGACATGTGAAACAGTACCGAAATTTAACTAATATTCAAAAGAAAACATCAGCTATTTTTCTGGATGTAACTAATTGAAAGGTTCTTAATTTTCAGTTCTTAGGAAGACACTGAAAACAGTATTTTTATCACTAAGAGCAACAAGAAGCTTTGAAATCATAAACTTTGAGATTTCTCTCAAAATGAACATTTCAAGTTTCATCTGGCTCTCACTTAACCTGTGATTCATTCTTTGTACTAACTTTAAATCTCCCTATTTGGAACATCTTTAAGATTGGAGGCTTTATTGAAAGCAATCGTCACAAATAGAGCATGCATTTCACCTTAGCTTGTTCTACCAGCATTTGTTGCTAGATAAATCAGCTCATCAGTACTTACTTTCATCTCGATTTTAGTATTTTTATATGTATTCATGGGGATCTCAAAATTATCACCATCAGGATATATAAACGAGGATAAAATTAAATCAATCTTGCAACCCAACCCCTCCCGAGAACTAGGAAGGCTTCAACACTCCCACCGCAGCCCTGCTCACAAAATCCTGTTGCAGGTAGAACCTGGGGTGGGGCAGATACTTCTCCATTCCTCCGCTCACCCAATTCTGCATCTGCAAAGCTTAGCCTTCCCTTTCCAGCATGTGAGAGCAGCAAGAAAAGAAAACGATCACGCTTCTGAAAGCACAAGTCTTCTGCTCTTTCTGCCTTCAGCAGCTGTGGTAAAACCGCAGCCCAAGGCTTCCACCTAGTGTCTGCTGGCAAGCTCGGCACACCACCCCGGCTAAAAATGCGGGATGCCAGTGGGTGCCCGGAAGCCTACAGATAAGGAGCAAAAAGCTTAGTTTGTTTTCGAGATGGGAATATTTTCTTACAACACAAAACCAAGTCTTGACTCATTATGAGCCACCCAAACTCGTATACTGTCACCTAGAACTTAAACACTAGATTCTGATTTATGTGTAGAAAATAAGATTATCTTCCTTTTATTATTTTCTGTCATATAGACCATGTTAAATGTTAAGAGGATGCAACACAAAAGAGGAAAAGAGAAGCTTGTTGGATTAGGTAGGACTGCTCTCCCACATCCAAGAATGTCTTCATAACCTTTCTCTGCAGTACTGCCTTTGCTCCATGGTCAGCCCCCAAGAAAACTGAAGGACTTTCTACACTACAGTCCTTACTAATTGAGAGACACTTAAAAATTAGGCTGGCTTCTAGAAGAGATACTGGCACTTTGCTTTGGATTTTTATTTCCTCAAGGACAGCTAAAGCATGTTGGTAGTTGTCAAAGCAGCAGGCTCACTGGCATCCTCATATGTCGGCCTGATAGGAAACTGTTCTCTACTTTCTCTGGTAAGTCCCAATTTTAAAAATCTCTAGTGCAAGTGTTTCCACGATGAGCAGCTGTTCCTTCCCAGCTTTATAATGCCTCTCTTGATTTCTTTTCTTCAGCTACCTTGGAGCAAGACTCCTTGTCTGCAGTCCCCTCTGCTTTGGTTTATGGAGGCTAGAGTCTATGTTCTTCTTCCAATACCTGTTATTAGTCATTTGGGCAAGTGAATGACTATATGTAGATCCATACATGTACCCATTCACAAGAAAACTCTAAGAGGAGCTCAGAGCTTACAACATGGCCCCAGAGCTTTTTAGAATATGGAGTACACTTGGAAACTGGAGTCACTGAAAGCCATGAAAACTCCAAGTCATGAAACCTAATCTAGGTGCCGCAGCACCTCACTACCCCACTTCTCTTGCTCACAAAAGCTCACTTCCCTTCAGCTTCCAAGGTGCCTAATCTTTTGATACGTACATAAAATTCAGGATATGTTTTCTGGAGTTTAAAACCCATTCTGGCTGAAGCAGTTTTTTTGCAATGTAAAGATAAAAGGGAAAGGAGAAACCACACATTGTCCCTTGGGGATGATAAAGGCATCGTGCACACAGACACTTTGGCATCCTGCTAGCATAAGACCACCAATCTCCTCTTTGTGAGCTCCACCACCGTATTGGTAGAAGCTGTAGGGTGAAGACAGTATATTTTATTGACGTCACTAGCCAGCATTACTTAGAACAGGGCTAAGCACAAATGCAAAAAGAACTGCCTCCAAGCTGTTCTATTTATATTCCTACCAGAGATACCATTGGTACACTCATCCTGCCGCTGAAATCCTGACCCTGTCGTTGCCAGCATAGCCACAGACCAGAGAAGTTCATTTTGGATCATTTCAGAATTTGGCATGTCTTAATACCAGCAAAAGCAGCACTGGCAGGGGGTGGAGTGTGCTATTTGCACAGGACCTGCGTCAGGATTGGCATTCAGTGAATAGCAAGACATATGAAAGCATTTTATCCCAATATAGAGAATAACGCATCTTCCTCTGCGTTGCTGGTGGTAACTTTGGCAGTCCAAGGAACAATGGTAATTGCCTGTTACTGTGGAAACAAGACCTCCAGAAATAACACTAATGAGCCAGCAGGGTCGTGGGAGAAACACAAGCATACTGTCTTCTGCAAACACACATGATTTGCCTGCACACAAGATGCACATGCCAGTCTGAGCCTGCAAACAGTTTAAGTGACCTGAAAAAAACTTCAGCTAACTTTCAGAATCATTGGTCCCCCACCGTACAGAGAAAATAAAAGAAGATGTAAATGTCAGGCACAGGGAGAGAAAAGAAGTGAGTGTACTCAGATAACAGGGGTTTATTTACTGATAGCTCCTGTGGCAGGCCAGGAACTTCTCAAAAGCAAACAAATAGATAGGGTCACCACTTCGGTTATTATTGCACTCTCTCAAATAGTTCCTACTTGCTAGTTATTTACTAGGTACACTAAGAAGCTTCAAATGAAATCAAGGCATTACTGCACAGGTTAAGAATACCCCTCCCACTAGCGCTTGTCACACTTTATGCCCACACAAAAAGCAAAAGGACAAGAAGAAAGACTGTATGCTGTCTACAGGCTAGGACCTCAGGCAGAAAGACATGTAATGACTCAACAGTGGTTATCTATCTCAGGAGTTAGAGGCAGAGCCAGTAGTTCACTAATAGCAACTTCACTCTACACAGCCCTTGTCCAGAGCTTTAATCACAAACTCCTCCTTTTTCCTGCAACCTAAAAGCCAGAAAGAGAACATGGGCAAGTCGTAGGACGTAGTTTGACACATAAAATGGGAAATGAAAATCAGAACTTACAGGATCAAGACAGTGACATGTCCTTCAAATAATATTTCACTGACACAGTATTGTGGGGGAGGGTTCTCTAAGGCTTTAGTAATCTTATTTTCGGAAGACAACGCACATTTCTATCAGGTTTTTTCCCTTAAAAAAGAAAATAGAAAAAAATCCACAATCAAAAAACTAACCTGTTTAAGGCCCCAAGTCACTCTCAGGAAAGTTGTGAATGCTCCATAGCTGGCGGTGTTCAAGGCCAGGGTGGACAGATCCTTGGGTGGCATGGTTTAGTGGGAGGTGTCCCTGCCCACGGATGAGTGGATGGAACTAGATGATCTTAAGGTCCTTTCCAACCCTAACTATTCTATGATTCTATGTACATCAAACAGAACAAAACAGAACTATAGAACTATGTGTATATTGAAGCCAGTAAATGAACAGCGTATTATTCAGTGCTGAGCTGCTGGATCCCACTTCAGGATTCCTGCATTTCCTCAGCAAAAGTGGGTGACACTGCAGGCACTGGAGCAGAGCAGAGCACAGGCCAGCAGCTCTTGTAGAGCCAAGCTGGCTTGGAACTGCAGCTGGGGAAGGATGGAGCCAGTTGAATAAGGGAGGAAATTGCCCCCAACACTGCTCCTTTAAAGAAACAAAACAAGAGTTTAAATCCGTATGGCCTCCCTCTGACCTGATTACGCGAGCAGCAGCCCAGTGTGTAAGAACCTCATATATGTTAAAGAAAAAGGGGAGAAATGAATCCAAATTTGGATAACAATTTCTGAGGTTGTGGCCACATATTTGCCTAGAGCACCCCGCCCCTCCAAATCTGGAAGGTTACCATGGTGACAAATTTCAGCTGTAGGTAAGAAGAAAACGTTTCTGTATGAAAGCCATTTTGTGGAAACATAAAACCCAAAGATTAAGCCCCACTGCACCATTTATAACGTTTGTTGCCATATATTCACAGCTAGATGAGCCTTCTCATCTCAGGAATGGTTAATCACAACGCAAATAAGCTGCTTTTGTTTTAATTCATGTGTTCTGATAATGGATTTCATCTCCATACAGTAAAAAAACACTCTCAAAATTTACCAAAAACTGGAGGCATTCATTTGCTTCCAAACTGTGTCTCAAGGAGTTATTAATACTTTTTATTCTCAGAAGACAGATTCATTCCATTGCCTGACTGTGAATTAGAAGAAAATTACCTTAAATCATGTTTGGATCTGATTCATAGCACCTTAAGCACGGATAGTCCCCAGTGCAGCCCATATCACGCAGGCACAGCGGGGAGCAGAGAGTGGCTCAGATTATAGACTTCCTCTCAGTCACTTGCAGGAAGGTTACAGCCCAAAGCTCCCACATTAACTGGGCCTAAATTATACATCAGCTCATGAAAGCCACCACAGCGAACTCTCTCTGCTCCCACCCTGGGATCCCCAGGTAATTGGCATGTACTGAGCTGCCATTTCCTCAGTTAGGTCGTCCCAGGCTGAGCAGCTCTGCTCCCACTGGTTTAATTTCTCCCAGCCTTAGCACAGCAGCAGGCATAGGGAGTCACACAGCCTTGGACCACACCATATCTTCACCTGGGAGGCAGGGGCAGAGTGCCAGCTGCTAGAAGCTCCTGTATTGACCTTACCATCACTGAGGACTTGGCTTTGTGGCATTCAATGATGCTTTCCTCTACAAACTGTTCCTCGCCTGCTTGAGTCTTACATAGATATCAACACGTCTGTGGCCACGAGCACAGCTAAGTCACACTCTGGCTTTAGGAGAGTCAAAAGAGCAGCAAGATGGCACTCATGCTGTGGAATAAAACCATACTGTAAGCAACTTATCCATTCATATGGGAATCGGGGGAATGGGGGAGAGAAATGGTTAAGGGTTTTGCATTGCAGAGCGCTGCAGGCATTCTCCTTTTGCCTCAAACCTTTTCAAAAGACCTATAATCTGAAATCTCAACATCCTGCTTTATTTAGTCTTCAAATTGCCTTTCAGTAGTCACTGAAATGGAGTGATTACAATCCATTTATTGTGCAAGGATTTACAGTGAACTATGCCACAGTGACTTCTGCCAGGTTAACAGTGCATTGAGCTCCACAAATACACAAGCAAAGTTCAGCCTTTTTCAGCTAAGAGAGGTGCTCTCTGGATAATTTATTCTGTCTTCTAGGCATGGGAGTAGAAAAGGGGGCAGTCACTAGCCAGTAAAGCCAGCAGCAGTTTTGACTCTTTGTCACATAGTAGTAAATGTGTCCTTGTGGTTAGTGATGGGGTGAAGATCCTTGCTGCTCCTCTTTCTTCCTCAGATTGTCATAGGATTGTAAGTAATATTTGTAGTGGAGAGTCCAAGTCAAGCAGAGGTCCAGTCTGGTCAGAGTTCAGATGGGAGAAGACTGTATAAGCAGTCATTTAGTCATTTTGTCCACTTGAGCAGGACCAGGTGTTAAAATCCACCTCCAGCCCTTCCACTGCCTTATCAGGCTCAAACCAGAAGCCTCTGCCCCACACAAATCTCCACCCCACTTCCAGAACTGATAGGCATTATCCTGGCAGCTCAAGATAGCAATTCTCCATGGGAAAATCATGTGGGAGAAAGAGGTACATTCTCTTGGGAATCCAACTTTTCCTGGCGCTGGCAGTTGTCTTCTTTCTGGATGGAATGAAAAGCCAGGGTTCTTCCTGCTAATAGTCATTAAATAACTTTTCTTTTTCCTAGTACCATTTCAGTATTTTGATCGAGTTCCAGCTTGGTTTAATTACATACTCTCTATCTGAATTCCTGCCCAAGCTTCATTTAGAGAAATTATTCATTTCCCATCTTCAACATTATTATTATTGTGCTTATTTGCACGATGTGTTTAGCATTCATTGTACACATCTTCAGTGCTCTGATGGGCTCATCAGAGTGGTGCCGGTGGGATGGAACAGAAGAGCACTCCTCATCCGTCAGCCTGAAAATTAAGCCCTCCTTTCCATCACATACAGGCAATTTTGCACTGCTGCAGATTAGGGAACATTTACAGTCACATCTGAGGCACCAAAAAATATTATCAATTCCTCCTCAGGACATGCCTGAGTGCTGAACAGCAATGTTATTTGGAAATAAAATCTTTATCTGACTTCAAATAACAAGTCAGAGGAAAAAAATGTTCATTTCAGGCTATTACATTTTCCAGGACACACCTTCCCAGTAGTGAAGAAGACAAGGAAAAGTTGAGTGAGACTGGCAGACATACATGCCCTGGGAACACGTTTCATGTCTCCTTGAAAGGATAAAAGATTTGAGCAGGCTTCATCTCCCATGACCATCTTGTGTGAACCTTGTGCATAATATCCTTTCCTGTCACATGGTAATGGATGCATGCAGAGTATCACAGTTTATGAAACTAAGTCATGTTGAAACTGATGCTCTCTTTGCCCGAGTGATTTGTTTTCTACTCAGCTGTTTTCAACAGCTTTTAGACTTTACTCTCAGTATCTCTCCTGTAGCCCCCTGAGGTTTACCATACAGGATCAAAGAGCACTTTTTCCTTCTTCCCATCTGAGCCAGGGACTTAGCTGGAAAATCCCTGGGGAATGGCAGAGACCAGCACAATGCAGCCTTTGCTGACTAACTGACAGAAGGGAAGGAGCATTACAGGCAGAATGGAGGAGTGCATAACCCCACACATGCACACACACAGCTGTGATCACTCCCAGCACATTAGGTTAGCCAGGCATTGTTTAAAATTATAATCAATATAAAACAAATGATCAAACACCAAAATGCATACTTCTGTTGGGTAGGACAAGAGAGAGCCTTGCACAAATGCCAGAAATGGAGCAAATACCCAGACAGCCTATCTTAACACATCAACTGCACTCCAGTTCTTGGGGTTTGTTAGCTTTTTGATATGCATTAGGTTCTGGTTCCAAACACAGTGTATCAAAATAAAAGCAGCAGCAGCATCTGGCCAGGGAACCCTGTACAAGACAATTCAATCTGTATCTAATCGTGGACAAATACAGAGCAGTGATGGAGCAGAAGATGACACATCACTATCCGGTTGGAAATCAGCCTCCCTCCTGATGCTGAAATAAACCCCAAACCACTTTCAGAGGCTCAGGCTCAGTCTGAAAGGCAAACATATTTCAGTGAGGTGACACCTGATCCTCCGATTCTCAAGCACACTCCTTTCTGCACAGCAGGTTACTGCAATCTCTCTTGAGAAAGCAGAAAGACCGTTAGAGGCAGTAAATTTCAGTGTCTGTAATATCAAGCCACGTTATCAGCACTTTTCCAGCCTTGCCTTCGATTAGACACATATTTATTCTACAGAGAACTGGAAGTGATTTCAGACATTACTATTACTCAGATGCATGTCACCCCCAATCCCCTCACTCCTATCAGTAGTATCCTCACTCCCACTGCCAAGAGGACTGAAGGTACAAGCCATCCTTATCCACTGTTGTTCAATGCTCATTATCTGAGCACTGCCGGGAAAGGTGATCTGACACTGCACTGTAGCACCCTTCCCATCACACCAGCTCAGCTGGGGAGGCGGAAGTCTCCAGTTCTGAGGGAAGCTGAACAGTTGGGGTTTATGAACATCTTAAACTACCTTACCTAAACCCAGAAAAGAAAGCTTCTCCACATCCTTAAAGATATTGCACATCCTCTAAACTCACTCAAGATTTACCTTTTACTCAGCATCTGTGAACATGTATAGGTCTCACCCCAGCATTCAGATAAACACAATTCATCACTGAGCAGCCATACCCAGCACAACTCTTGTGATACCTGATGGCTTTGTGAGCACTGCAGAGGATGTAATCAGGTAACTACCCCAGAGCCTGAGATCTATTTTTTTTAAGTACATTTCTGGTTTTCATGACAATGTGGCAAACTTGCAAGCAGACAGTGAATGTTCCAACACCAGATGGCAAATAAAAAGAATCCAGAATATACTGCTTTAGATTGTTGTTGGTAGTGGTTTACTCTTGTAATCTTAAAGGCAGACTTATTTTGGAGGGGAGGTTTGGCACATGGTTTCTGTATGTTTGGGTTGGCAGAATTGTTTCCAGTAAGCAAACATTCTGCCATACTAAATAGGTACATGTTCAGGGACTGGCTTGTTAAGAGTATGTTTATGCAACACATTTCTGGTAGTCACAAACTCATGCTGGCCCGTAATATACCATGCAGACATACCCTGTGATTCCCTCAGGAAAGATGCTTTTGCTTCACTCTCTTCACTTGCTCCTGCAGAGACTACGTTGACTCTCAGTACAGTTTGAGAAATGACTTGTCTGCAGTTTGCTCTGAACATGCTTCATATTAAGGTCACTCTGTCCACAAGCCATTTGCTACTAGCGTGTCATGGTTTAAGCCTCTCAGCCACACAGTTTTGCTCACTCACTCCCCCTCTTTGTTCCCCTAGACCTGGGGGGATGGGGAGGAGAATCGAAAGAATGCAACTCCCACAGGTTGAGATAAGAACAGTTTAGTAACTAAGGTATAACACAAACCACTGCTGCTACCACCAATAATAATAATGACAAGAGAAATACAAGGGAAGAGAATATAACTGCTCACCACCCGATATGAAGCCCGACCCGGTAGCGCACCCCCACCCTTCCAGGTGTCTGCCCTCCATTTTTACATCCTGGACATGACGTGCAGTGGCATGGAATACCTCTTTGGTCAGTTTGGGTCAGGTGCCCTATCTCTGCTTCCTCCCGGCTCCCCCTCCTCCCCAGCAGAGCATGAGACTCAGAAAGTCCTTGGTCAGACCAAAACATTACCAAGCAGTAACTGAAAACTCTGGTGTTATCAGCGCTGTTCCCAGGCCGAAAGTCAAAAACACAGTGCTGCACCAGCTACCAAGAAGGAGAAAACATGACTGCTACTGCTGAACCCATGACATAGGGACATCCCCTTTCCTGCCTCAGATGATTTCAGGTTGTAGGAAGCTGGGTCAATGAGGTTTTAAAACAAAAATTAAGCTTAGTTTTTCCAATAGATTCTTTCTCCTGTCAATAGGTTATTAAGAATGAAGAACCTACCTCTTTTCTTAAGTCTCAGTGCAGTTATGTTTAGTTTGTCAGAGCCATGATGCTGCCCATACCCTGCTTAACTTGCTAGTTCCCTAAACAAGATCCTATGTAGTTTGGAGCTCATTATGGCTGTGGTCATACTTGGCATCTTAAGTACAAGCAATGAACACTCCCTGCACTAGTAAGTGGGAATGCAAAAAGGAGTACTACTAAGTGGCATAGTCACCAGCAAAATTTCCAATAAAATAAAGAAACACAACTGAAATAAAAACCTCACAAAGAAGAACCAGATTTACACCAGACAGAAAAAAGGAAGAAGATACGTTAATGAGGACTGTGCAAATACTTGTGGTTTAAAAAGTGAAGAAATACTAACCCAACCATAACCCAAAGCCAGAGAGAAACTCCTCCTTTATGGGAATCACAAACTCAGTTTCTGGAGGGCTCCAAAAAGTAATGGAAGAATTTCTCATCATGTCTGAGGTGGGGCCTCACATCAAAAGTCACCAAAAGGCATGCTCTGAATGCTGAAGGGCAAAATCACACTGTTTTTCAGGTAAGACCAGGTATTTTCCAAAGAAAGGAGAGGATAAGGCACCCAGAAAAAAAGAACAGCAGGAAAACCAGATATTTAAAAAGTAAACATGGGATTTGTGTGTTACAGGTGATTGCTAAAAATCTCAGTGCAAAGGAGACAGAATTTCTGTGGAGGCAAAGAAAGCACAAGGACTAGAAGGCTGGCTGAATCAATCCTGCAGAGGGAGGGAGTTTGGTGGCTGGCAGAGGAGGTGAACTGGTACTTCCAGAAAATGGAAAACAATTACAATTACGGAGCTGAAACACAGTTCCTCTTCACAAAGGGAATACCTAATGGGTAAGAGGAGACAGATAAACACTGCTGTGGGAGAGGTTATGATCAGTTCATACTGCTTGTTGCAAACACTGCATGCCCTTCCTCAGTATAAAAGCAGCAGAGAGATTGAAAGTCGATAATGCAATCAGGTGAGAAAGAAAAACAAGTTTGGTTGGTAAATTCTGCAGAGATACCTGTAAAGATCAGCTGAGGAACTGGATGGGAGCTTCAGTGAAGAGCCATCCTAAACCAAAAGGAAATAAGGGAGAGCACCTGGGAGTGTTGTTTGAGAGCAGCAGCAAGCAGAAAAGGAATAAAAAGCTACTAGGATTCCCTCTAGAGCTCCCTAGAAAGCTCATGCATTGTATTAAACCACTAGATCACATGAAACCAACACAGCCTTGGCTCTTCCTGCCATTTCACACACACACACGCACCCTTTTTTTACTGTCCTTGCTCTTTCGCAAACAAACCAGCCACAGAAAAAGTGTTTCATTCCTAAAGGGACCTTAATCAATACCACTATTACTCTGTTCCCAAAGCATGGTGTTGTGGAAGCTACAAGGCCACTGGGACCTGCTAAGAACTGCTAACATACACAGGGGCAGCAGCATACAAGATATCAGTGTAGGATCACAGAAAGACACAGGATGCTACCCTGCAGCACATCACAGAATCTGCAACAGAGCACCCAGGGCTACCACATGCACATTCAGAGAATCAGGCTGGGAGACCTTTCTTGACCATTGCTTTAGCCTGTACAAAAACAAATGTTAGCCATGGCTTCAGAAGTATTGCCCTAATGGCTATCCCAGTCTTTGAGAATTCCACCTCTTCTCCAAATGAGGGTGTCCCACTTCTAATTTCCCCAGCAAGCTTCCCTTTTTTTTTTGTTTTTCAGGTGTCTCTATAAACACATACTATCTGTCCTCCACTGATGCGTCTTCCATTCCAAAATAAATCTGTGCAGCAAGATTTCATTTGGGGAAGAACAGAAAAGCAATTTCAAACAAAACATGTCTTTAAAACACTTCTCAGATTTGATTGCCAGGCCTCTGGCAACCAACACAGTTGTCTAAGGCTCTGATATTAGGCCATAAATTACCTAGCCAAGAGCACCATGAGCAGAAAGAGTCAAAGAAAAATAGTAATAAAAACCACCATACATGTAAACAAAAACAGTTGTCTTCCCCCACCACTAAAATATCAGAGTAGCAAAGTTATAGAATGACATTATAGTGGGGTTTTCAAAGAGGATAGATGTAAAATTGTGTTACAGATCCAAATATTTCTGAGTCATCAGTTGTGTTCCAGTTCAGACCAGTATTCTATAATACATAACTTCTGAGCAGTACTGGAAATCTCAGAGCAGTTCTCATGAAAACAGCACCCTCATTGGAAATGTACCACCTCACATTGTAAGGATGAGATCAAAACCATCAGAAGTCCAAATGAAAACTTACATTTTCTTATCACTAAATGTGATCTTTTTTAAAGGATTTCAAAAACCATTTGTGGAAACACGTACACCGGCATAACTGTCTTTACGTATCAAATGCAGTTGCCAAGACATGCACTATAATCACACCAGCCTGTTTCAATCTGTCCAGGAGGGAGTATATTTAGAAACAAGGACAAAGTTCATTTTTGTCTGGCTGCAGAGATTAGATCTGTTAACAAACATTATCTTCCATTCAAATTAATATATAACCATATTAATTTTCAAAACATAACTAAGTTTAATTTTCTTAAATTCAGAATATATTTCAGTAGGATTCTACAGAAATACTATATCTTAATCACTTCAAAATGATACCTTCAGGTTTCAGTGTTTTCATGCACAACAGCTTAAAAACAATTGTAATTTTAACCCAAAATCCTGAACATCCACATTTTAAAACACTGATAAATTGAAGTGGGGGAAAAAAAATTACTAACTTTTTTGTAAACCCTCAATAAAAATATAAGCCTATTGGAATCCACCCTGTTCCATTAATTCTTTCAGCTATGAGAAACTAATATCTTCTAGTGACAAACTTTCTGGACAAAGGGGAAAAACCCAACAAAACACTAAAATCCGCACAAAAAATTATCATTTGGAATCAACATATTGGATTGCTCACTGGAAACTAAGATAAGATCCTATTTTATAGAAACAGCAAAACAACCATTGCTTAGTAAGAGAAAGCAGATTTGTGACTTCCATGAATTCAGACAGATTTTGTAGTCTCTAACTCTCTTATGGGTTCCAGTTGTAAAAGAGACCCTTTAGGATTTCACGAATCATATAGCACTACTGTTGTTTTCATTCTTTTGATCTGTTTCTCAGTGTTAATTTTTAATAAGTGACCACAGTTGAGAACAAACACAGTGTTTGTTTGACTGCTCAAAGAATGTATAAAAGATAGAAAAGGCTGAACGTAGCCCTGCTTGAGGTAAACGTAGCTTCATAGAATCATAGAATCATAGAATAGGGTTGGAAAGGACCTTAAGATCATCTAGTTCCAACCCCCCTGCCATGGGCAGGGACACCTCACACAAAACCAGGCCACCCAAGGCTCTGTCCAACCTGGACTTGAACACCACCAGCGATGGAGCAATCACAGCTTCCTTGGGCAACCCATTCCAGTGCCTCACCACCCTCACAGTAAAGAATTGCTTCCTCATATCCAATCTAAACTTCCCCTCTTTAAGTTTGAACCCATTACCCCTTGTCCTATCACTACAGTCCCTCATGAAGAGTCCCTCCCCCCCCTCCCCCCATAGGCCCTCTTCAGATACTGGAAGGCTGCTATGAGGTCTCCACACAGCCTTCTCTTCTCCAGGCTGAACAGCCCCAACTTGCTCAGCCTATCTTCACACGGGAGGTGCTCCATTCCCCTGATCATCCTTGTGGCCCTCTTCTGCACTTGTTCCAACAGTTCCATGTTCTTTTTATGTTGAGGACACCAGAACTGCACTCAATACTCCAAGTGGGGCCTCACGAGAGCAGAGTAGAGGGGCAGGACCACCTCCTTCGACCTGCTGTATAAGGACCTTATTTACATAAAAGCTGAGACGCTTTGGGGGGGGGGGGGGGAATATGTCATTTGTTAACTCGAGGGTTTGGAGGAGTCTTGGGGTTTTGCTTTTAAGAATCCGACCATATCTCCCCTTAATTATGAAGGGTGGCAATACCAAGTAAAATCAAGAGATGGCAGCATTGGTAAAGCATCTCAAAGCTCTTTTTTCTGTACTGGACCAGACTTCAAGACATTGCTTCATCGATGCTAAGAGCCCTGCCTCAAAAAATGTTCTAATTAAGCATTTGTTTTGGAGACCTTGTTTATGAGGTACAAATGTGGACTGGCAAAAAAGAAGTATTAGAAAAGAGGGAGTAACTGGAACACAGGCCAACTCTCAAAGACCAGGACTGCCAACCACATTACTGTTGCATGTATAATTAAGATTAGGAATTGTTTGCCTCACTGTAGGCCCCCGATGTTCCAGTCAGAACTATAGCTAATTGTAGTGTTGCAGCAAAAGTATATATGAAAAGGCAGTCCCTGCAAAATAAATTTACCATGTAAATGAGAACTCACAGAATGAAAACCTACTGAATCACCGAAAACAAGAGCAGAAGGAGCGCAAAGATAACACAGAAAAATCATTCTACATATGATAGCCCACCTTCATACCTATGAATTGTGGCAACATGAAGATGTAAAGAAAAAAGGTAAGAATAATAATCATATTTTATAAAAATATATCTCTAGTTCTCTCTTCAATGTGTCCAGCATTTTTAAAATCCAGCCATGTAAGTCCTGCTCAGACACGGGAAAGCAGTTGCACAGTGCAACCACCTTTAAATGGAAACATTCAGTTGGGCTATGCCCAATCTGAAAGTCATATTATCATAGTCAAGAACTAAGATACATGAAAACTAGACTAGAAGAAAATCAAGCACATTTTCACAGATTCCACCCCACTACATAAACAAATGTGTGTTTCTGAGGTTACCATGGGATCCACGGTCAAACACTATTGTAAAGACCCTTTTGCGGTATACAATGTATTGATGACCAGTGTTAGAAATCTAGTTAAACAAGTATCTTTGAGGGATTTACAGTCATCCAGCTAATGCTGTGGCCACACAAGTTAGGTATATTTTCTTTAACCCCATCACTTCAGTGTAACATAAGCACCCAGTCAGAGAGGTTGTGAAGTCCCTTGGGACATGCTGTTTGTGCCCATGATCCATGGGCAGGCACTGAGAAAGGGAACCAGTGGTAACACTGCAGGGGAAGCCCAGGCATGCACCCACATGGAGCTAGAAGGAGAGATCAGGGGAGCGGGAGCCTAGGCTGCAGGGCAGAAAGGGGAGCTCTTCCTCTGCACCTTTCAGGTTGACACTTCATGAGACACCTCAGCCAGTCTAAGAGCTTACTGACTCCGAAGGAAAGCCCCACTCCTTCCCACCCACCCCGCTCACATACTTATACCCTCCATCCCCTATAGCACTTACCTGGCCCTTTGGTCAACCTGCGCACCTTGCTCAGGAGCAGAAAGCAAACCAAACATATGTCACTACATAACCAAACAGTAAGCAACAGTGGTTTTCTACTCTTTCAGGAAGTGAACAGCTCACTAAAAGTCACCCAAAACACAAGAGGACAGAACCACACACAGGAGCAGGAGAAGGGCAAGCAAGACTGTGTCACTCGATAGCTGCAAGCTATTAGATCAGCTTCAACTATCATATGAAATACCACCTTTGATTAATATCTGAGGACTTACATGCTTAAGAACATCTTTGATCATAGGCTTGCCAAGCTGGGGCAGAGGGTTTTAAACTAACTTTGCCGGAGGAGGGGAACCTCAATCCATCCTACTCCTACCAGCTTCCTGCCAGCGTGAGCAGCACCGTTTCCCATTTCAGTAGTCAATGTCCAACACACACAAGACAAACACCCAAACTATAAAGCAGAAGACAAGTGGCTCACACATTCAGCAACTTTCAATCTGGTGAGCAAATTATTCACAGCTTTGAACATAAGAACATCAATAAAGTGCCCTAAGGTGCTCCCTTGACTCTCAGACTGAAGATGCCAGATGACCTTGCGTGCCTGGGTGCAGACTGTTATATGTCTGCCCACTTCCCCCTGCTCACCAAGATGCTTGGAAAGACACAGAGAATTGCAGCCTGTGCTCTTGTGGTTACCAAAGCAGTAAATCAAGGCAGGGGCCAGTAAAGCAGACAGCAATTGAGACAAAGACACTCCATAATCTAACAGACAAGCCTTACTGGACACACAGAATACAACCATACAAAACTAAGCAATGACATATAGTTCTGTTAACAAGACTTTACTAAACCTACCTATCAAAGGTCCCAGGAGCCTTGGAGACTTGGAAATGGTACTGTGAAGATCCATGCAAATGCAGATCCTTTTATTTAGTGCTCATGAGTCCTTCCTTCTTGTCATTTCTTACTTTTGTCCCAGTTCTTTTGAGTCTTGCCATGACTTCCCCTACTTCAGCACTTGTTTTTCCTGTCTCTTTCCTAAAGAATAAATTTCATGTCTGAAATTAACATGAAAGAAAGGTCACACAGCATGAAGAGTCAACACATAACATGTATTTTTCTGCAAAGCACCTAATTTAATTCCCTGAAAAACAAGTGAAACATAAATTCTCGTTTCACAGAAGCTTGACTGTGAATGTAAAACAACATACAAGCAAAAAGTTATAATTTCATCAAACTCAAGAAAAGGGAGCAATACACAATATTTCAATTTTAGGACAGGAAAGCAGAATGAATTTCCAAGATCTTATTTTGGTTTTAATAGAAAATTCCCATTCGTTCCATATATAGAAATTCTTGGGCTTTTTTTCTGAAAGCAGAGTCAAGCTATACCATAGAAAAGTACAGGACCAACACTACTACTCCTCCTATGTAAGCAGCTGTATGGGAGCATGCCATACAGCTTGGAACCTTTCTTGTACTGCCAGCAACTAGCAACTGTATTCAGCTCTCAGCAAGCATCCTTTGTCAAAGACTTACAGGCTTCATCACTGGCTGAAAAAAAATTTCAAACTTGATTTTTCCAATTCCTTGCCTCCTGCTCATTCTCATCCTTCTCATCACCCTTGCATCTCAAGTCAACTGCTCATCCTCTCTCAACTCCTACTCCCTTGCAGCTCATTTTGCACCACCTAATCAATCTATTCTGCTTCTAGGTCACCCACACTTCTCTGTCCTCAAGCCTTCTGAATGTGACTGAACACTTTGAGAAAACTTATCAGAAGAAATTCAGTAAACCTTTTGATGTTTTTTTCAATAGTGACTCCTACATTAACAATCCACTTTTTTGTGACAAAGTTAGATTTCTGAATAAAAATCTGTTTCATTTGAAATGTATTATATTGAAATATATAACACAAAACCATTTTTGCAGCACTATATCTGCTTCTGCTTATATTTTACAGCTAACATTACACTAAGCACCTTGAGGATTTAAAAGTATTTCAAGACATTTAAGGATACCAGTATCGCTTTTAGGAATCTAAAGAAAGATCCTATGCCAAATTCTGGCTATCCTCTACACCAAGATTTTCAGGGTTGTTATCAGTCTTTCTTCTAGGGATTCAAACACTTGTTCTACTTCAAATCCTGTGATAATTTCTCTAATTATGGCAGATGCCAGTGAATTGTCAAACCTAGGTGAAATAAATCATAGGGATAAATAACAAATTCACTTATTTGTATGAAAATAAAATTTGACATAAATCTACACATGTGAATTCTGAACCAGGAGTCTTTCCTCCTTCAATATTGATTTAAAATCTATTCTTCTTTAATGTACTAATACATTTCATAGTTTCCTATACACAAAATTATACATTTGTTTTACACATACTAATTAGATCTTTGGCAAATACAAGGAACCAAAGTGGCAGAGGTACATTTGGCAGCATGAATCTCCTGTAGACTCTGCTGAAACAACTTTGACCTATACCTGTGACCAACTCTATCAGCTGCCAAAGATTTAGGTCTTATATATTCCTAATAAATCAAGACACTTTTGAAGCCTGCAGGCACAGTCTACCTGTACCTCCTGAGAGGTTTGCCAAGATTATGCACCCAGAAGCTGTAACAATTAATCCATTTATCCAAACTGAGTGTGGCTCTAAGGCAATTGGTCTTTCGCTGACAAATGAAAGGTATGTGAGTGAAAAAAGAAGACTAATTAATTCCTTTGGAAATCAGTTTTCCATCAAGTTATCAAGACTTCGTAAAATCAGTAGCAGTACCATCAACATTAGCACATAATGACTTTCGTAATTCCTGTTTAACTTTAACTATTAAATGAACATCAAAGAATAATCCTGTCACCTCCCTGCCTGGCTCCACACACTTTTTCCTGCTGCTGCCCTTGGGCTGCCATTACTGTTTGCACTCCTTGCAGTGAAGAAAACTAGGCTAGCTAAAGAAAAATTTGCTTTCAACTGGAGTGGTTCCCTGAAGCAAGTCATCACACAGCCACAAGCATATGAGTGGCACAAGGGAAGTGGTGGGAAGAAGTGGCAGGAGACAGCGGGAGAAGGAAAGCCAGCCTGCTCGTTTCAGCAGCAGCTCATACTTCTGCCAGATTAAAATAGCAGTCTCATGACAGTCTAAACCACTTTGAACAAAGGAGGGAGGCTGCTTTCAGGGACCATTTTTTTCTTTAAAATTTCCATAGTAGGACATTTGTTTGCTAAAGGGAAAGCATTCAGTTATGACAAACTACATAAAAAATAACACATGCTAAAAAGTCCCCCAGTTACGCTAGAGTAGGAGATCTGAGCGAGTTTAATGAACCAAAAAAGTTTGAAGAGTTATCACAAGACAATCCAGGACGATAAAAAATTATTTAACAAACAACTTTCCTAACTTTTCTGACTAATTCACCAATAAACTTGAATTTTCTGAGAATGTATATTCTGCTCTCAGAGTAAATGCTGGTGTGCTCTTCATAAAAAGCACCATCACTGAATGCTTGTTTTTCTTTTTAAACTCAAACACCAGAACAGAATTGTCTGAATTTTTATTACGCTTCTTCTACATCTATATTCTGCGAAATGACTTTTCAAAGCTTTTTTATGTTGGTTCTATTTTTCCTTTACCTTTTAAATAATAAAATAATCCAGACAGCTACTTTCTTAAATCTCAGTCTCAGGCATTCCCTTCTCATCTCTGCAGTTTTGCCTTTTTCTTCCCTGAATGCAGCAATTGCTAAAATAAAACAAACAAACAAACCCATAACAGGGTAGATTTGCAAACAAAGGACAGATTTCTGCTCAAGACTAGAAGGCTATTCTGAAACAAGCCTGTATCCAGTTTCCATTTTTTAAAAATGGGAAAAAGGAGGTAGTAGAGTGGTGGCAGGAAGACAACATAACCACTGCACAAGTGAATGCAGCTTAGTGATGCGTTGGGAAACGTAACTACTCAAAATCTTTTGGACTACAGGATACTCACATTCTTCTACAGTGTATAAATGAAAGGAAATTGGAAGGTCTGTTTGTCTTAGTGTAATTAACACATTTTATCTACCACAGTTACATAACTAGACACAATTGGCTGTCCTTTCTACAGAAGATCCCTGACTAAACTCTCAGTGTGCTGAGGATGATGCGTCCAGGATCCAGAAAGAGATCTGTGGAAGTCTGAACTTAAATGGCAGTTTCCATGGGTAGTGGATGAGACGGATTTCAAAGCCAGAATGTGGTAGGAATGGGGGGGAAGGCTAAAATTTCTGAATGGAAGCTATAAGGAGGCAGAAAAAAGGCTTGGCATTGTGAAGTAGATCAGAAACTCAACTGAGGTAACTTACAAAAACAGGGATTATTGAGTAAATACTGCAATGCAGGAGTAACAGGTACTGTCAGAACTACAGCAGGAAGATCATGTATTATCTGAGTACCCCTCAATCTATTCACAGGCTTTTCATTATACACAACAATAAATGAGGGGTTTTTAAAGTACATTTTATTTATATGACTTGTAAAGCAAAAAGTAAAACTTGGTAACCTGCAGTGTATTATGTCAATACTAAGCCTTTAAAAGCCAGAAGAATTCAATTTGCTATACCAAAACAACAGCCAAATTCCCTCAAACTCAATGACTCCAGCTCTTCTCCCTGTCACCACCTCTTCAGAAATACAGGCACCTCTCAGCTCCAGCATTCCTGGCATCACTCCAACGTGCCGAGCTTGACTGAAAGTGAGCACTCTCTTCAGCAGATTTCCCCTGGCTCATTTTCAGACATATGGCAAGATTTATGTTTTCACTTCAAGACTGCAGAGGTGAATTTTAAAATAGATAAATATTTATTGAACCCTTCAATACACTGGAACAAGCATGTACATATAAAATCTATTTTGCACAGCCACATATTCCTTTTGAGTTCTTTGTGTATGGACAAAAGCCAAAGACTTCACTACCCAAATCCTCACAAAATCTGGAAAAAAAAGTTGCCATTGACCAGGAGAGGGAGACAAATGAGAACAGTCAAAATCAGGACTGTTGGTGCTCCTCCTAACCGAGGCATCTATGCACTGGAAGGAATTTTATCAAGCGCTGTTTCAAAGAGGGAGGGTGGAACACGCCTGTTACAAAAGTATCCGCATTCAGTCGCAGTGTAAAATGGTCTTCTGATTCCCGAAATTCCTGAAGGTGTTTCTTTTCTTTTTTTCTTTTGATCGCTGGAGTTACAGATAAAAACCCAAACACTTTCCCTACAATATTTCAGAGATAATGTGACCTATCATCTCTAAGGAAATCAGGGAGAGAGTGAAAGGGAACAGGACAGGCAGGTAGGGCAGAGACTTTCCCTTTGACCGAGTGCCTCCCAGAGGTAGGCTTGCCAGCATTTGAAAGTCATAAATAGAGTGTGAAGATGAGGGGATACTTTTGACTCTATGAAAAAATGTGAGAATGCACGTATTTTCTGTCGGCATGAGGGCTGGAGGCAAAGGATGGGTGGGGGAAGGAGAAGCAGTGCTTTATACAGTGGGTCTAGTCCCTTTTAGCAGACACAGCTGTTTGCAGACAGCCTCCCTTGTAATGAGTGAGACATTTTTTCCCCTATAGTTTCAAATCTTCTCTGTTTTAAGACTAGGCAGGAACTACCTGTTTTGAAAAGCTGTATTCTTCTACTCCTGGAGCAGAGGATCCTAAAAATAGACACCTAAAATGGAGCATAACTGCAAACTGCCACAGTTTAATGAATTCCAGTAAATCCGCTTTGTCCAGACTTTAATTGGTAATGTGTGTGTGCATGTGTGCGTGTATTTGCACACATACATACATTTCCCCAGAGGTCATTGCTGTGATTGGATGTGTTTCCTTCAGCAGACAGTGACAATAGTGCGTGAACAGCCTCTATAAAACACTCTGCAGCTGGTGAAGGGAGTGAAAAGAAAACTGGGAGAGATCAACATGCTTGATGGCAGGGCTGCTGCTCAGCAGTAGTCTCAACAAACTGGAAAAATAGGACAACAGAAACCTCATAAAGTTAAATAAGAACAAACGCTAAGTCCTGTACCTGGAACAGAACAACCCTACGAATCTGTACAGCTCAGGAAATAAACTGGAAAACAGCTTTCCAAAAAAGGACCTGAGACTCCAGATAGGAGTGCATCATCAACAGTACACTTCTGCAGAAATCAAGGCCAACTACTGAGCTGCATTAGCCAGAAGCACAGTCAGCAAGTTCAAAGCAATTGTTATTTCTCTCTATTTGCACATGTGAAATTGCACTGTTCCACATCACATGTGTTGTTTTGGGGTTCCCAGTACCAGAAAGGTATTTGCAAGCTAGAGCGAACTCAGTGGGCCAAGGTTTTGGGCCTGAATCAGGTAGGGCATAAGAAAGGATAGAAAGCACAGGAAATGTTGCAATATTGTAGCAACAATGGAACACCTATAAGACGATAAGGTGATTTCGCTTTAGAGAAAAACTGGTTTAATTTAGTTTCACTTGGTCCCAGGGGTCGTCAGGCTTCCTTGCAACTGCGCTTAAAACGAGTGATGCCAGCTACCAAGCACTCCTCAGCTTTCCTGGGTTCATAGCTTTGTGTCAAGATGTCCTCATAGACCTGTCTTTTTGGTTTTGGGTATAGCTGGCGGAGGTTTTTGGTAGGTTTTAGGAGCTGGTGCTAATTGGTCTCTCCATCTTCTTATCTCTGTGAGTCATCTGGATACACTGACACTCTTTTGTCCTAAACCTACTCCTCTCCCTTGAGGTTGTGAGAAATGTTTCCCTGAGTAAGGTCACTATCTCAATACCTTCAGAAGCACGGATATTCAAAGGCAAAGTTTTCACCGAAACTACCAGAAGTGCAGCAGAGCTGGCTAAAGCTCAGACACATGTACAGCTCCTCTCTGCCACAAAACCATGCCTAACAAAACCACTCAGCCACAGAGAAGTAGTGCCAGCCACGGGCTCCAAACAGCAGACAGACATCCCAGAGCACCCACGGGACCTGCTGTGAGAGGAAATAGCTCCAGAGGGAAGTCAAACCTCTGGGCCACATCCTCTTAAACATGAGGTCAGGCATGTTTCCTTTCATCTGTAAGTATGGGGGGATGGGTTAAAAAAACCGCAGTGTTTTCTGTGGTTACCGCTTGACAAAACCAGGGTGTGCTTATCTCCCTCGTGGCCATGTGGGGCAGAAAGGAGAGGGAACCCGTGTTTCCTGTACTGACCCGGTCAGACGGCCATACCCGTGACTGGGGGAGATGAGCAGGTGCTGGGGGGGCCTTTCTCTGCCATCATGGTGGCACGAAATGGAGGCTGTGATGAGAGGGAACAGAGCCACTGAGGTCCCATGTGTTCATGTGTAGGTGTGCTGGGGAGCAAGAAACCGAATCCAGACATGAGACAAGCAAAGGAGATAACCAGATAGGCCATGCCTGGTTACCCAACAGGGCAAAGCTCGCGTTGTGCCCATTTCTTCCCTAAGCGGAAGGAAAAAAAATGCAGCACATTATTTCGCTGACTGTGGAGGAGAGACAAATGTGGGTAGGACGCCAGGGCAGAGAGGCAACATGCCGATTACTCCGAAAAGCAGTGACAATATCCGCAGGCGTGGGGCGGTGTGGACGGCTCAGCATGACCCCTGCGCACAGCCAAGCAGAACCGGAGGAAGGGAGCGCCGGCCCACAAAGAAAGGCATGGACTCAAGGGAGGGGAAGAGGAAACGGACGTAGGAGGACGAGGAGGAGGGGATGCCCCGCCGCCAGCAGAGCCGGTCTGGGCCAGTTCGAGCCGGTTTGAGCCGGTTGGGGCGCTGGAAGGAGACAGCAGTTGCTGAGGCTGCCCCCTGCATCCGGGCGGGCGGTACTCTCCGGACTGGATCACACACTGCCGCCGGAGCGGGCTTTTGCGCAACGTCGCCCCGCTCGGCCGCAGCCGGCAGCCGCAGGACGGCCACGCCGCACCCGGAGCAGGAGCCGCCTTCAGGCGCGACTTCACTCCTGTCTTTCCGTCTCGCCCCGCGCGGCCCCAGACTGCCGTAGGAGCAGGAGGCCGCCCGACCAGGGTCGGGTTTCAGCCGGAGAAGCCGGTTTTGCGGCGGCCGGGGGAGGGAGCGCATCAGGGCAGGGCCTGGCTTCAGGGGCAGCCTTCCCCGCCCGCCGTGGGCGCCGCTGGTCGGCGCTGCCTCGGTCCCCACGGCGGTTGTTGCCCTTCTTAACGCCGAGCCTCTTCGCGGAGTGCTGCCCCTAGCTCTCGGTGTGGGTTCTCACCGTGCACAGCCTGCTCCTGCCCGGCGGGAAACCTGCCACGTAGGGGCAAAGCGGGCTGGACCGCCCCCGGTGTTTTCAGTGAGCTGTTGGGAGACTGGGGTGTGGGCGCTGTCTCTGAGGTAGTCTGGGGCAGGAAGCCTCTGGCTTACTGGTCACGCGCGGCGAAAGGAGCATGAATTGCCCTGGTAACCTTAAGCACAGGTTTTTCCGATTTGCCTAGAATCTCCCTTGAAATGCTTGTCAAACCACACCTGATTTCTCTGTTCCTATTGCACTGTACTTGCAAATATGTAAATACTGCATTTGAACTGGTGTGGTAGCATTCAAAGTACAAAAAAGCAGTTCAACTCTAATGTGGAGGAGGTGACAATCTCCCATGAAAGATGTTCGCTGTTACTTCCTCCCATGACTGATACAATCTCATTATTAAAATGTCCGTCACTGGAGCACAGAGCCACAGTCTCCTGGCTTGCTTTGGGAATGGTTTCACACTTTAATACCTCACCTACTAGAAGGCACTTCTTTATCCTTCCTTAGCCTAAATTACCCTTCCATTACATTGCATTTTCTGCATCATTTCTCAATGGCCTCTTACAGCCAAAAGTGGCTGTAAAAAATGTCGATCGACTTTTAACAAATTGTGTACTTTTCACTTGTACTCATTACTTGAGAGAAGGCCTGTAATTGCAACAGATGTAATTGTTCTGGTCTTCTTTTGGTCTTTCTGGGCTGGTCACACTAGGCTGGTAACACAGTTAAACTGGCCAGTGGTGTTTCAGCCAAAAGGCTAGCTCCATTATTTCATTGTCATACTGAACCAAAACAACAAGCCTTGTCCCTTCTCTTTATATTAGATGGGGTCTTTCCATGCGCCTTTAATCTGCTTCTAGTTTCAGTCTTTTATCTCTGCCTCTCTTACTGGGTTACATTGTTCTCCAGATTACCCTGATAAATGTAGATGATCCCTGCCTACCTGTCCATCAGCAGCAGTGGGTTTACTTCTTTTTGGTTTGGTTTGGTTTGGTTTGGTTTGGTTTGGGTTTTTTTGGTCACTTTTTCACCATTGGCACAGCTTTGGAAGAGGTGGGAATGGAGGTGCAGACAAGGTACTCCATTGCCTAGTTATCTAACCCATTTAGATAACCCATTTAGAGTCTATGTAGATCCATTTAGAGACGTTATCGATAAAAACCTCCTGTGCCCACACAGATTTTGCCTAAATGAAAGCAGTATCCTCTTATCAGAAGCTATTCTCATAACTCCAGAGAAGTCAAGGAGGTAATCTAACTCAGAACCTAAAGGTGTAGGAAGAGCTATGAGCTTTATTTTGTTCTTCAAAAGCCCAAAGGAGTCAGGAGGTAGTATGGACGAATTGTGCTTTTATAAGTACTAAATATGGATAAAGTTACTTGACCAGAGGTGTTCATGTTTCAGCTTAATATCCTTAGTACCCAGGGTAAAAGAGAAGTATTGGTTGCTCACATCCTGATTTCCTTCCAAGAAGATATGCAAGTGAATATAGCTAGCAGCAGGTACTCTTTCTCCTTGACACAGAAGTCAGTGAAGCAAGAGAGCTGCTTACTCTTTATATTAATCACTGCAGTGCTGTCAGCTGTGGTGCTTTGGGTAAGCCAGTTGTGCTGCACTATTATGATACTCTGTATTGTCAAAGGATTGGCATGGGTCCCATCCTGTACTGTGCAATTAAAACTATTGAAACGCATGGGACATATTATTCTCCCAGTAATAGCTCTTCTATTTTTTTTTATTTTTGTGTTATAGTAATAAAAAGTATACCTGTGTTCCATCGGGGGGAAAAAAAGACAAACTCCAACATTTCTGCTCCTTCAGTTCCGTGGATATTGTGTTTTAAAGTATTTCTGCCCCTGAGAAATTCAGACCCAATTATCTACAACACCGATGCAAGAACTGTAAACTCTTGTCACAGCTAGATTTTTCAGCTTGCTTACTTGAGAAGTGTGACTTAATGAGCAAGAGGTTTCCCTCATGTATCTCTTAAATACTGGCAAATATGTGTTGCTTCAAAGTTGCTGTGTCAATTTTGTCACCCTTGAAGTGTTCGCATTTTTATGAGAGAAAAAAGTTTCTAAATTATGAAACAGTGTTTTTATTTCCTCTTTTTATCCCAAATATCTCCACCAATATATTTATTTGTTACAATGTTCTGGACTAACCATAAGAGTGCATGTGAGATACTACAAGTGAGTCAAACATTACGCAGACTGTTTTAGTCATATGTGTATTTCAGATGTTGTGGTTAACACATTGCACAGCAAGTTTACATTCTTGTACTTTCAGGCAACAACATCCTATTGCCTATGTCACAGATCCTTTCATAGGGAAGGCATGAAAAACGTTTGCTCACACAAACATGAGAATGAGGTTAAGGGAGTTGCTGGAGGTCACTGCAATTTGAGTGGAGTCGTGCACAGGAAATGGATCATCTGACAGCTGACCACTAGACTACTCAAATTACCGGCGCTTACATTCTTAAATAAAATCGAATTGCTGCTCATCGTTCACCTATCTGCAAAGACTAGAACTGAGAATTCCCTGTTTGTAGGAACAATAGATAATACTATGAATATCTAAAGCCATATAGAATGTGAAGTGAAATATTTTGCTTTCATGGCTTTTATCCGCTGTTTCCTAGGCAACAACAAACTTTGAATATGGGTCCTGACAGATAAAGAGAAATACAGTCCTTTTAGTGTAAATACTACCTATGCAAGCATACTGTAGAGTTGCTTAGTATACTTGAGCACTATACGTGGAATTAATTGGTTTAGTCCTCAATCTGCCTGATGTTTTTAATGAAATATAAAACTGGAAGTTACCAAAGTATTTTTCCAGAAGATCTTGGAGCCTCTTTTTTCTTGTCACTGGAATGGTTGTTTGAACCTAGTGACTTGACCAAAATCCAATTTGTGTAATTAGGTTTTGTCAGCCCAAGCTTCCTCTTGCCTATTCTATATACACCATGCATGTCTGGAGTTACAGAGATACTTTGCCCTAGATCTGGCTGAATTTTAACCATGCACATAGTCTTTGGTTGAGCTCTGACTTGTTTGTGGGCTGGATTATGGCCAAATAACAGGACGAAAACCAAAATCCCTGTCTTGGTTACTCTACCCTATCCGATGCCCAAACACTGTAAAGAGGGGACCTAATTTAAATGGTAAAAGACCAGGAACTAGATATGGGAGGTAGATAGTCATGTGGGGCATTGGTATCCCAGGGATACAACAGGGACAGCAGAAGGAAATAGGGAAAACAGAAACAGAGACTGTGATTTAATGTGGAGGTACAGTAGACTGGCTGGTCAAGAAAATTGGGTAGAAAATTGAGGAAGAAGCAGAGTTTTGGGGTTGTTGGAGCAGAAAGGGTCAGTTTCAAGGGAAACAGGCAGAGGAGTTATTTCTTTTTCAGGTCTGGAATAAAACTCATGATTTCTGAATCTCCCCAGTCCTCAGATATAAGCAGACAGCAGCGAAATCCACTCACAAGGGCATGGCACTCAGCATAGAGGATGAAAACATGCTACCTCTGCAATTTCTGCATATTGCTCATGGTTTTTAGCAGTTTACACCACTGAGAAGTATCTAGATTTATTATTAAATTGGGCCTTGCTAACAGCTTTTGTTCATTTTAATTGTAAACAAGCCTGATTCATGCTATTAGTGTTTGGTCAGCTTTTAACTTACTAGTAACACAAAGAAATGTGGGTTCTTTGATGGTTCTTTTCTTTATGACATCTGAACAGCATGTTGTTTCCCTTTCTTTGGGGACATATTGGTCTTGGTTGATCACCACTTGTTTAACATTTTCTCTGCTTCCTCCATATTCTCCAGAATTCAACAAGTTTTCTGCATTTTGTGTTTTGCATACAAAATAAACCGTATTCTTTGTCAGTTCAGCATGTAGGAAATTATTAAAATACAGACAATAGGATATATTTCTAGGATGATTAATTCCTTATCTGTGTTACTCTATTTTCTTCATTTTCTATTGCAATTACAGATAAAAACCTGTGTTAAAACTTTACAAGTAGTTGTTCTTATCTGATTTTGCTTTCTTTAATACCTAGGGTGGAAACTTTTTCACTTATTCAGTTGCTTTAAGGAATTCTAATTACCTCTCACTGAAAAAGAGAGTCCTTTGGGATAGTGGAGACCAGAAGTAGTCTGACGTCAGGGCAAGTTTATTGTTGCTCTAAAATTCTCCAAATCTTTGAGAGCAAAAGAGAATGCTCTCCAGTTCAGGTTCTTGATCACAGCAATGAGAACCTTTGTGAATAATATATTTAGCGAATAAAATGTTTTCTTCTCCCCTCCTGTTAAGTCAAACAAACAAACAACCCAGATTAATTAATTTTGCTTAGGGCATTTCAAAATACTTTCCAGCTGAGATTATGCATGAAAAATTTTCAAGGCTTAATGTGAAAAGCTTAAACACACAAATACTTCAAACAGTCTCCTATTTTAAAAGTCGATATACTTAGAACTATTCTGGATCTCCAGTTATGACGCACTAGCAAGTGTCTGCTATAATACAAAATCTTAACTAATGAATAATGGAGACTTGCAAAAAAAAATTATTTTAAAGGTAAGGGGTTGTGTTTTTATTCCAGAGGTCCCATGCTTTTGAACTCCCAGTAATGTTTTCTGAGTTGTGGTTATTGATAAAAGGATAGAGTTACTGAAGAGTCTTAGGGGATGAGTAGTTTCCTCATTAACTGTTCGACCTGCAGTTGGTATTGCCTGGTGGCCTCTCTTAGTTACCTGAGAGGGGGTAATCAGAGCTGCTGCATAGACACCAATTTCATTCACATGATGGCCATATCCAGCTCTGAGCACCCCTGAAAAACTGCTTGGAGAAGCTCAAAGAATCAAGAACTCCTCTGTAGATGTCCTGATTATGAGTTTACATTAGCAAGGTGTTATGCATCTCCATAATTTTAAATGGCAGCATGGTCACAAATGCAAGTTTTTTAGTGGCTTAAGTATTTTGGTGACTCGGAATGTTATAAAAAGAGAGAAAGACAACGAGAAGGGAAAAGTGAAACTATTATCAATCTCTTTTCTAGCACAGTCTAAACACCAAATTAGAAGAGTCAAGGACAGGTCCCATGAGATAGCACCAGAAGTGAAGCAAGCATGGTGAAAAGGATGGGAAGAGAGAACAGGCTGGAAAAGTTACACAAGGAGTAGGAGGAAAGGGGAGAAGGGTGGAAAGTGTAGGAAGAAAGGAGAAAGCATTGTAGATTGAAGAAAGACAAAAAAGGGATCAAAGGAGGTTGGCAGAGGAAAATAATAAAACAGGAAGGAGATTAAATGAAGAATAAAACACACAAAAAAGCAGGAATTCATTAACAAGTATATTTGCATTCTTCCTTCCAGAATCTTTCAGAGGTCAAAATAACTCAATGGACTTCAGTATAAGGTCTATTGTTTTCTCCCAGATTTATCTTCTAAATGATATAAAGTAGGTTTTTTATATAGTGCAGCTTAGAGTTTATATACAGCTGAAATGGTGATCTACCTTGATACAGCTGTGCAGACTATGGTTTATAGATGTCCATGTTTACAGTCCTTTAAGCTATGAAATGACCAAGTAATTGTGATTCATCTAGTCTTTAGAAGTTATTGGGCTTTGCCTCAGAGCATGGATAAAGTTATTAATGTGATGTTCATGGAGAGATTTTTTAAATGGAGGGAAATGGCATTCATTGATTGGACAGCAGCATTCCTCTGAGTTAAGGTTTTTATAAACACAGTTTTCTGATTTCTGTAGTTTAGCCGTGGGGTGGTGGTGGCAGGTGTTCTAATGAATTTGCTCTGTAATGCTTCTTTTCTGAACTGGACTAAGGAACTGTCAGCATTAATTTTCTATTAAAGTGGAAGAGCATCTAACTTCAATTAAGCAACAACGACCTCATTTCAACTAAGATGAGAAAGGTTGGTACTCCTTTATAGTGTCAGAGGATAGTTTCCATCACTAAACATATTCATGTATTGGCAAACAAAAAGGCATATATCAGACCTGTACAGGAGAAATATATTTGGCTGGTTGTTTTCTAAAAATGTGTCTTTTGTTATTAGTTACCTGCTGATTTGCAGCAGTATTACTGTGTACAGTTTTTTTCTGAAGAAGTGGAAGCTTCTTACTTCCACTGTAATTTTTAACCTACTGAAAGTAATTCACAGTTCCCCTAGCTCACCAAATAACTTGGGTAATTATGTAAAATATCCTGCTAGTTCCGGATCACACATTGCCCCATATTTGTATTGTGTATCACTTGGCTAAAAATAAGGAATACGTGTGCTTAAATGTCATGGATTTAACATGTATATTTTTAACAGTGCCTCTTATCACAGCAATTCATTTTTTAAAACAAGTTACTTGTTTTGCTCTCATTGTGAGTTCTTTTTCTTTAATGATGGGGTTTCACAAAGTGTTCAGTATTTGACAGCATAAAGACTAAACTCTCCACATGTCAGCAGAGGTGTGTAAAAACCTGTTTCCTAGAGTGAGAGAAAAAATGCTGGAAACTGATAAGGCACTGCAGCAGAATTTGAAATAGTGCTAATTTATGTCTAGCTGATGGGTGTATATCATAGTTCCAATGTTTTCTTAGTGTAATTTGAGCAGGACACGTATTTTCAAGTGAACTTTATATCCATATGTAAAATGAAAAGCCAGAAGCACTTTGAAGTCTTATGTGAAATGCTCAATGCAATCACAACTTTGAAACAGTGAAATATAAACAGAAGTGTTTATCTTTCTTGATGCCTACATTAGGATTGCTAAAAAAGGGGGAGGAAGGAGGAGAGAGATTTTTTCTCATTGATTATTCAAGTAACTCACATGTGAACAATAGTGCTTTAACCAAAAGTCTGTGTCTGGAATGGAATTCTCTCTCACACCCTTCCAGGCTGGCCATCCCTCCCCCATCTACCATAGCTCATATTTCAGAGCTGAGCTAATGGCCAGCAGACTATAAGCTGCCAGGAGGAATACATAATTTGCTCAAAAGAAAGCAGAGGCACAACCTTTAACTGCCCACCATGTCCCACTTCCACCAGAACTAGAGATATTTCTACATAAGAGATGGTTTTGCTATTTCTCATATATGCAGCAAATCTCATCAAGACCATCAAACATGCCCACCAGAGTGACGGCTTTATGATAAAGAGGCTGCATCTCCTCCCAGAAAGCTAAGTAGGTCATGGCAGCTGACCTTTCCCTGTGTTCTCATAGGATCAAGTCCTAGGGCCAAATCCAGATTGTTGTTCTCATGTGATTTAGGCACTCTGCTCACATCTGATAAGCAAGGAACACCTGGATCAGTAAAGGCAAAGTTTATGAAAGGAAGCCATGTTTACACTGTTGCCCTTAGGCATAGGCCATTTAACTCCAGGTCTTGCCTCTACTAAGAAATGTTTAAGATAGTTAACATGTTCCTACCAGCAGACTTTGGACATGCATGAGTAGTTGAGTCTCTTCTGCCCATCCTCTGAACAAAAACAAATTGGCAGCAGTACGCCCTTGCACTATAGTTCCACTCATCCTTAGAATTTTTGGCTCTGTGTGGAGGAATGGCTCAATGAGCGAAAGCATGTTAGCATGACTGAGCTACTCACGTCAGACGAGTTAGCAAGAGTAAGGATTCAAGTTGTATAGGCCTCTGACTAGGCCGCTTGAAGCTGCTAACACAGCTGCTGATGAAGTAAGGCTAGAGCAACCTTGGGCATATATACAATGTTACGCTATAATACAATGTGGTAGTCAGTAAGACAGGATCTTGAGTAGGGCAAACACGGCAGGAAATGTTGAAACTATCTACTCTTGTAACTGTAGTGGTTGAATCGCTTATTGTTGTAATAACCAATGACTAAACTATTGCTGACACTTGGCTAAAAGATGTATCCAATTAGGTATTTGCTGAATGCTTTAGTGTTTCTGAGACCGCTAGCTAACCTACAACCAACAATGAGCTCGATTTTGTACTATGTATGAGGCTAATTAAAATGAGTATAATAGTTGGTGTTGTACTAATAAAATTTGAGGTTTGTCGATCACTCGTATCGAGTGCTTCATTCCTCCCGCCGATTCACAACAGCTCTGTGGCTTCATTAGTCATGGAGATTGGGAAGGCTGAATTTTTATTAGCTTTGTCAGTCAAACTTTAAGAAATTAGGAAGAACACTGTAAAAAGCTAAAATTAAAAATGTTACAGTTTTAAAAATGTTTCATAAAACCAAGAATATTTTTGCCTTTCTTCTCTCCCTTTTTTTTTCCAATAAATATTCACTCACTGCTAATCTTCAATTGTAATTACAACATCTGTGTCAATGTGAGTATGCTGTGGTTGGAATATATGTTGACTCCCTGATAGATTTCACTGCAGGAAGTCATTTCCATGGAATTAGGTGTGATGAGACAAGGGAAATTTCATAGAAAAATGGCTGGACATAGTGAGATGATGGCAATAAAATAAACATTGAACATTCATAAATAGATGAAGCAATTAAGCCCAATGGCATTGGCTCATATACAGGAATTTTAATTCAAATAACCATATAAATATGTTTTTTCCCCCTGAAATAGTGTCTTGGGTTCAGCAGTACCGATGATACCAAAGGTATTGCTGCTCTGGAGACAGGGGAAATTGAGCAGCTGTCCACCTTGCCTGGTCTCTCAGAGGATCCTTCTGTTGTGGGATTTCTGAAGGTTGAAGAACAAGTGCCAATCGCAACCACAACAGTGCACCGGTGGCAATATCGCACCAACCAAGACTCACTGATTCCCATCCATAAGCTGATCCATAGACTGGAGAGCCAAGGAGTGATCAGCAGGACCCACTCACCCTTTAATAGCCCCATATGGCCAGTGCAGAAGTCTAACACGGAGTGGAGACTAACAGTAGACTATCGTGGCCTGAATAAAGTCAGACCACCATTGAGTGCTGCCGTACCGGACATGCTAGAACTTCAGTATGAACTGGAGTCAAAGGCAGCCAAGTGGTATGCCATGATTGATATTGCCAATGCTTTTTTCTCAATTCCTCTGGCAGCAGAGTGCAGGCCACAGTTCGCTTTTACTTGGAGGGGCGTCCAGTACACTTGGAACCGACTGCCCCAGGGGTGGAAACACAGCCCTACCATCTGCCATGGACTGATCCAGACTGCACTGGAACAGGGGCAAGCTCCAGAACACCTGCAATACATTGATGACATTATCATGTGGGGTGATAGAGAGGAAGGAGTTTTTGAGAAAGGGAGGAAAATAATCCAAATCCTGCTGACAGCCAGTTTTGCCATAAAACAGAGTAAGGTCAAGGGACCTGCACAGGAGATTCAATTTTTGGGAATAAAATGGCAAGATGGACATTGCCGGATCCCCACAGATGTGGTCAAGAAGATAACAGCAATGTCGCCCCCAACTAATAAGGAAGAAACACAAGCTTTCTTGGGTGCTGTGGGGTTCTGGAGGATGCACATCCCAAATTACAGTTTGATTGTAAGCCCTCTCTATCATGTGACCCAGAAGAAGAATGATTTTAAATGGGGCCCTGAGCAACAACAAGCCTTTGAGCAAATTAAACGAGAGATAGTTCATGCAGTAGCCCTTGGACCAGTCCGGATCGGGCCAGATGTGAAAAATGTACTCTATACCGCAGCTGCGGAGAAGGATCTGAGGCCAGCTATGCTCCAACTGAAAAAGAGATACTGGCAGCCTATGAAGGGGTTCAAGCTGCTTCAGAAGTGATTGGCACTGAAGCACAGCTCCTTCTGGCACCCCGGTTGCCTGTGCTGGGCTGGATGTTCAAAGGCAGGGTCTCCTCTACACATCATGCAACCGAAACTACATGGAGTAAGTGGGCTGCACTGATTACACAACGAGCTTGAATTGGAAACCCCAGTCACCCAGGAATTCTAGAAGTCATCATGGACTGGCCAGAGGGCAAAGATTTTGGAAAGTCACCAGAGGAGGAAGGAGTGATGCGTGCTGAAGAGGCCCCACCATATAATAAACTGTCAGAAAGTGAAAAGCAGTATGCCTTGTTTACTGACGGGTCCTGCCATCAGTATTGTGGGAAAGCATTGGAGATGGAAGGCAGCCTTATGGAGTCTCCTACAACAAGTTGCAGAAACTGCTGAAGGGGAGGGTGAACTGAGTCAGTTTGCAGAGGTGAAAGCCATCCAGCTGGCCTTGGACTTTGCTGAACAAGAAAAGTGGCCAGTACTTTATACTGACTCGTGGATGGTGGCAAATGCCCTGTGGGGGTGGTTGCAGCAATGGAAGCAGAGCAACTGGCAACGCAGAGGTAAACCCATCTGGGCTGCTGCACTGTGTCAAGGTATAGCTGCCTGGGTGCAGAACCTGGTGGTGAAGGTACACCATGTAGATGCTCATGTACCCAAGAGTCAGGCTACTGAGGAACACCAGAACAACCAACAGGTGGATCAAGCTGCTGAGATTGTAGTGGCTCAGATGGACTTAGATTGGCAACATAAGGGTGAATTATTTTTGGCCCAGTGGGCCCATGGCACTTCAGGCCATCAGAGCAGAGATGCAACATACAGATGGGCTTGTGAACAATGGGTGGACTTAACAATGGACTCTATTGCCCAGGTTATTCACGACTGTGAAACATGTGCTGCAATTAAGCAGGCTAAATGGTTAAAGCCTCTTTGGTATGGAGGACGATGGCTGAAGTACAAATATGGGAAGGCCTGGCAGATTGACTATATCACACTCCCACCAACCTGCCAAGGCAAGTGCCATGTGCTTACCATGGTGGAAGCAACCACCGGATGGCTGGAAACATAGGCTGTGCCCCATGCCACTGCCAGGAACACTATCCTGGGCCTTGAGAAACAGATTTTGTGGTGACATGGCACCCCAAAGAGAACTGAGTCAGACAATGGGACTCATTTCTGGAACAACCTTATAGCCACTTGGGCCAAAGAGCATGGCATTGAGTTGGTATATCACATACTCTACCAAGCCTCTGGGAAAATCGAACGGTACAATGGGCTGTTAAAAGCTACACTAAGAGCAATGGGTGGTGGGACTTTCAAACATTGGGATACACATTTACCAAAAGCCACCTGGTTGGTCAACACCAGAGGATCTGCCAACACAGCTGGTCCAGCCCAGTCAGAACTTCTACATACTGTAGAAGGGGACAAAGTTCCTGTGGTGCACGTAAAGAATTTGCTGGGGAAGACAGTCTGGATTATTCCTGCTTCAGGTAAAGACAAACCCACTCGTGGGATTGCTTTTGCTCAGGGACCCAGATATACTGGGTGAATAATGTGGGAAGATGGGGAAATCCGATGTGTACATCAAAGGGATTTGATTTTAGGGGAAAACAGCCAATGAACTCAATTGTATGCTGTTGCCTGCTATGTAGCACTTTTATAGGATACCAACTAGATGTCTTCAGGTCACCAGTGACTGGCCCTGACTTCCCTCTGACCATCATCCCAACAAAGAATGAACTTCAACGAAACCAGATGAGCTCAGCAGTGACCAGACAAGTTCCGCAGTGTCATCAGCAGGCAGGAATCCAACACTGCACACCGTCTCTCCTGCTGTGAAAGACTGTTACAGGAGATGGAGCCCTACATCAGGGACCGGATGAACTCAGCAGCTTTATAGGGATTGGTCCGTGCACTAAGGAGTGATATCTCTCTTTTTGTGTGTGTGTGGATGTGTGTGTATATATATATATATATATGAGACAAGAGTGATGGTATATTGGCAAATGTGGGATCTGAGCATGACGTGAATGGTGTGGAATAAGTGGTGGATACTGTCCCGGGTTCAGCAGTAGCAGTCATTTTTCTCCTTCTTAGTAGCTGGTGCAGTGCTGTGGTTTTGACTTTCAGCCTGGGAACAACACTGATAACACTGATGGTTTTAGTTGTTGCTAAGTAATGTTTACTCTGACCAAGGACTTTCTAAGTCTCTGCCAGGGAGGAGGGGAAGCCCGGAGGAAGCAGAGACAGGACACCTGACCCGAACTGACCAAAGGGGTATTCCATACCACAGCACATCATGCCCAGTATATACAAACTGGGGGCAGTTACCTGGAAGGGCTAGTTCGCTGCTCGGGTTGGGCTGGATATCGGTTGTCAGGTGGTAAGTGGTTGTATTCTCTTCCCTTGTTATTTCCCTTATCATTATTATTACTGGTGGTAGCAGCAGTGGTCTGTGTTATACCTTAGTTACTGGACTGTTCTTATCTCAACCCGCGGGAGTTACATTCTTTCTATGCTCCTCCCCATCCTTCCGGGAGCGGGGCGAGGAAGGGGGGGCAGTGAGCAAGTAGCTGTGTGGTTCTAAGTTACTGGCTGGGCTTAAACCATGACAAATAGTCATATTTGTCCAATGAACATTCCTTATCTCATGTCATCATGGAAAGTGTGGAATGGAGAGGGTTCTCCCTACCAAAGCTAAGCATTTTTGGGCGGCACAATAAAAAAAAAGGTCAGAGGTTGTCTGTGTAAATGAAATGTTGTGAAACAAGCTGGGGTGTAAATTTAAAAACACAACAGCTATTCTCATCCCTTCTTTACTAACATGAAAAGCACTAACTCTGTCTTCAATTATCTATGTTACATTGGCAGGTAAACAAGCTCTCAGAATAGGTTAGTTTTAAGAGCACTTCAAAGTTAATGTGAGTTTGGGGAGGCAATGAATTTAAAAGTGCAATGGCTGCTCTGAAGTAACTGCATATGGATATTCCTTATTCAGAACAAAAGTATCCACGCATGGACTTAATCAGGAAAAGCTTCATGTGTAAAAGAGTTTTTGATAAAGTATTTACTTAGCTTCTAAGTGACAACATTTGACAAAGGGTGGTTGTTTATTCATTCATTCCATTTAGAAGCTATAAAGCTGAATCTAAGCAAAAGGCTTTTGGAGAAGAAACTGGACTCTTAGCTTGGTTAGAGCGTTAGGTGGGCAAGGTGTCTGAGAGGAGGTCTCCAAGCCATCTTCCTTTTTTCTCCTGCCTCTGGACTCAACTTAAAGCCAGACCCATCCATTTTGTGACTGAAAGAGGTCTGAAGGTACAGTTAAACATGGAGGAGTGATCTTCTAGATACCAAACAGCCAGACGCTGGAGCAATTCACACATGTTGACTAGGCTTGGGTCCAGAAGTATTAAGTCACACATGTCTGGCTTAATGTACTTGAAAATATTCAGTGTCATCACTGTCTCCTAGCCACAGCAGATTAAAACAATTTTAGAAAGGACACGAGTTTGGGCTTGTATCCATAGGTTTCGCACTGTCTTTTTTGGCTCTTTATTGTTAAAAGGAGGGACTGACCCCAGCATGTGAGGAGGGACAATCCCATGCATAGATAATCTTACGGGAAGGCATAAAGAGGGGCCTTCTAGTTCTCCTATGCCTCATCTTTTTTCCAGGTGGGGAAGAAGACATTGTCAGTTCACAGTTGCAAGGAGGTGATGGCTACCGTGCGAGAAATGCTGACAACTCCAGGGGTGTTGTGCCTGGGCCAGTTAAACCTGTCAAGTATAGCAGCTCCCACAGATTACATGCTCTAGAGCTGCTCTGGCGGCCACCTATCTTTGCTCTGCAAAAATGCCTCTCTGTACAGTGCTACTTGTGGCATGTCCCTCCAAAAGTGCATGGCAGAAGCTGTTAAATTTTGTGATTTCAAGTCTTAATGCCAAGGGATGGGGGGAGTGGTTCTTTATCAATAGAAATACTTCTAACAGCTCTTTGTGGCTTAAGCTCTTGCCATTTCATATTTTAAATGAACACACTACCATTACAGCTACCAGTGAAGGAATGGGCTTCATACTTGGTACCAGCAGCCAGTTCAGCTGAACATAGATCTTGTGCCTTACAAGCTCTTGAAAGAGGCTCCACCCTCATCAATCCAGTCCTGTAAAGATGCCTTCATAGAGACCAGCTTGCTGCACTCCCCCACAGGAGGTGACTGATGGCGTTGGGAACCTTTGTATAACACCTTTTCCAGCCAGGATGACTAATGTTGTCTGTTTGACAGTGCCATGGTAACAGTTGTTAGGTGACCAGACCCACGTGCAGGACTGTCCTGGGGAGCTAGGCACAGAGCTCTTCAGCAATTCGAAACCTTGCCTGACACAGCTTCTCCCAGTGCTCCCACAAGCAGCCAGCCCCACAACAGGAAACCCGAAGCAGTCCTTCTACATACTGTTTTCTCAGCAACAGATCCTGACCCTCAAGATGTATATTCCTCCTGCTGCTTCTCCCTCACAAATGCAATTCATCCCTTCTCAGTGAATCAGTACAAAGATGTGTGGAGTTGCACTGTTAATCAGGTCATTGAAGATGTGGGGGGGAAAAAACACAATAAGCAACCTATTTCCCTGCCTGCAAAGTTATAATTTAAACTGATAATTTCTGTGACCTGGTGCAAAGTACATCTCCATAAAGAGGTTGTTGACACAGTGAAAAGGGTGGCAGGCAGCTGGTGGTAGGAGCAAGCAGCTGACTTTGAAGCCCTGCTAAACCGACTGTGGAATAATTACTGAACATGATTTAGAAATTAAGCTTATATTTGAAAATGTAGCATTGTTCACACGTAACGGAAAGGTATATAATTAAACGGACTTTAGGGTAAGGTGCGACCACACATGGAGTGCAAGGAATTCACTCTATGGCGGTTCCCATGGCAACATTACTTGACAGAGGATGGGGTGGAGTGGAGATTCTGCAGCCAAGCTCTGTCATAACACAAGCAGAGATGGGAAATAGGTGGTATTAAAAACTGATAAGGACTGGTAAACTGCACACCTGTTACCCTGAGCCAACAGTCAGGTTGGCTGTTAATCTTTGAACAGTATGTTGTCCTTTGTGTGAACTTTGCTTCATTTTAATACATTTTAATACAAAACCACACCTCCATCTCCAATGCAACCCACCTCCAAGGTGAGACCACCCCTTCTTGAGCATGCTCTTTGAATTCTTTTTGATATTTACCTTTAAAAGTAAAGTGAGAGGATTTTACACCAATAATAATAAAGGTATGTTTGACAAGAGTCATTCAAGCTCCACCTTGAAGGTGAAAAATAGTATAAAAATGGCCCAAGGAAGGGGAAATATCAGGGAAAACATCATCATGGACAAGTCAAGGAAGATTCCATCAGCAGATTACCCCTGACTCCTGGCACCAGTTGAGGGGCTGGACCTTTCTTCCCCCACAGAGGGACGCCTTTGAGTAAGATTTGCATTGTATCAAGTGCTTCCCTGGAAAAATTAGGAATCTCTATATAGAGTCACTTTCTACTTTTATCTTTTGAAGCCAGACTGTGTTATTCATAACTTTGTCACACATTTATACAAACCACAATGCTATTATTTGCATGTGCTTTTTGCAGACAGCGTATTTATCACCGGTAATCCATAAGAACCTGTATCTGTTGCTTCAATAAACTGCACTGTTTAAGTAGCTAATTGTAATAGTTTTCTCACTGAACATGACCAAATCCGTTCAGTGTGGCCATTTTAGTTCATGAGCACAATTAGGCTGAAGGTGCAGTGTGCTATTAGTGCATCTGGAATCATGGTCATTCAATGTATTGAACTTGACCAGGCTAATAGTGGTAAATTGATTCTGGCATTAGATGATTCTGGCAAAATGATTCTGGTATCACTCTGAATCTAAGCCTGGCTACACCCAGCCCTTCTAAATCTGAGGACCAGCTGGAATGCAAGGGGGGTATTTTCTGCCAAATTGTTTTGTCTCTTAACACAATACTGACTTCAGCCCCAAAGCCAACCTGATGCGTGATGGTACAGCTTTTGTTGTCCTCTCCCTCTGGTTGATGCTTGCAGTATCTTGGGAACCCATCAGTAGTTCTGACTTGTCACCCAGCGAAGGAGGATGTATGTTCTTTGTTTAGAATTATCTCTCTCAGTTATCTAGAAGAGAAAGACTGAACATGCTGCCTGATTAGCATGTGAGGCAAGAGAGGCCTTTAACCAGTAAGGAATACTAACTAATAAACAAATTGTATAACTCGGCCAATGTTCTCTGTTTGTCAAAAATGTATAAATAGCTTAAAGTTACAATCATTGGTGTGCTTGATTTGCAGAGATCTCCACCAAGCACCCTGTCAGAGAATAACTAGATTCTGGATCTGTGTTTAGAAGGCCCCAAATAGGCAACACAGTTGTTGCTGTTAATAATACTAGAATAAGATACTTTTCCTGCAGGTGTTTTCAGAAAAGAACCTTCTGCATTGGATAGGTCACTGTCAGTGAAAGTCTTTGTCTGTCCTCCAAAGGGGTGAGGTGTGGGTAAGAGCATATGACCTTTTACCCACTCTACTTCTTCCTTCCCCTTATGGTTCTTCTCTGAGCCCATGAGACCACTACTGAAGCAAAGAGCAGTTTAGTTTCCATGCTCTTGCTGTCGTATGCCTTCTAGCAGAGACTGCCAACTCAAGAACTGATTAGTGCCCTGTGAAATAGAGGGATATGAACACTACTTCCTCAGAAAATAACCATCAGCTCATTTGTACAGGCTGCTGAGAGCCACTGAAGAAGTGAATCACTTTCAGTCTCTCCTAGCCTGAGAACAGTTGGTAAAATCTGGGTGACAGGTTCTGGTTTATTTATTTATCGATGCTTTTAGTTTATTTTTTTTAGCACCTGTGAAATGCTTTTTCTGCCTTCTCACAGTAAGAACATGAAAGTGTCCCTTCAGTGGTCTTTTTACCTCTTGCTGGTTGTCCTCCATGCTCTATTTGTTTTTCTTAGCCAGCTGAGTCCCATTTCATCTCTGTACTGTTCTCTCTTCCTCAACATCTTAATTACCATATATTTCCCTTTGGGGTTTCTTTCTATTCGTGTCAGAATGATAGTAAAAAACCCACAACAAAAATTCCCCCAATTTTGACAACATTGAATTTCATTTGTTAATGCATTGTCCCCAGAGAGAAAACAGTCTTGCATATAAGACAGAAAAACACTTTGACAGCAACAAAACAGAAAGCATCAGGAAAAGCTAGGGTCTAGCACGGTGTTTCTCTTGGAATTCAACAGCAAGGAAAGCATTACATCAGTAGATGAGAGTGGTGTCCTATAGTAATCACTGTTAGTTGTTTCAGCGGAAGGTACAACATGAGGACTAACTCATCCAGAAAAGTCTCTTTTAGCACTTCCTATCCTCCTAACAAAACTTGTCTTCATTTGACTGTACTTCAATTTAATGAATGGAATGGCCATTTAACTTGATGGCACCTGATAATTGTGATGGTGAATGTGCACACTCTTCACATAACTGATCCAGGTTCTGAACGTTTATTCTTTAAACTAAGACTGTATCTTCATTGATAAAAAGAGATTGTTCATGTGTGTATTCATAAAATTTCTTACTGTGAAAATCTAGTGGAGACAAACACACGGACAGTATCTACTTCACTACAGCTAAACAAGGTCAACATTATGCTCTAAGACAGTCTTTACTCTCAGGCTACTTGTAGGGTAATAAAAACTACAAGGCTTTGACTTCCCTGAGATTTTTTAGCATGATGGATACTAAAAGGAAAAAAACCCTGTAATTCTGTCTGTAAAAACCACAAGCTGCTACTTGCTTTTCCCTGGAATCTGTTCCTGTTTGATTTTTGTTTTGTTTTGTCTTTCCTTACTTTTTCTCCTATTTAAATATCATTCTTGAGTGTTGACTCATGGCAGGAAACCGAGCTGCCTTGTGTCCTTGAGCAAGAGCCAGAAGGCATATGTAGGTCAACAGAACATGTACAGAATATCCTGCAAACTTGAATGCAATGCGCTCCACATTGTAAGTGTCTACATTCACCAGCATTCATCAGTGCTAAAAGTATTCGTGATATACTGTGTCCTGGAAAAAAAAGGGGAATCCAGAAGCATGGCTCTGCTAGGAAAGACCTGGAACCATAATTTTTGAGAAATAAGCTACTTAATAAATGTTAAAACTGGGTGGTGACCCAAATAACTTTTTTCACTGTCCAGCTCTTTCTGTGGCCTTGTATGCCTTTGCTGTATAATTATCTCTGATTCACAAGGAGTTACAATCTGTATGTGTTGAAAGCCTCGCTCCAGACGCTAGTCAGAAGCATCTTCCAACAGTTTCAGCCATGATTCACCTGGAAAAGAATGTGGGACCTTATCGTAAGGATAGAGAAACCAAAAACCAACAAAACCAGTTGAAGCTTTGTTCAAATCCATAGAGCCACAATGATATAATCTGACTTGGCATTTCACTTCCAAGAAGCCCCAGAATCCACTTCAGGCTACAAGGCACGCATGGGGAACTTACTTAAATAAATTTCTGAGGTCTTTACAGGTATAAAGCTGTAAAGCTGGTTCCCACTTCAAAACAACACAGAAAAACTGACATTTATGACATATGACATCTATGCAGCCGATCTCAATGTTGGTTTTTTCCAAGTACTATTCCTAGATATGATTTTACTATGTCAGTTATTGCAGATTTTTACAATTAAATTTTCCTGTTTCTCAAATTTCCTTTTGATCAGTAGAATAGTAGAAAAGTACAAATTAAGGAAGCTGTGATTCTGACTGTGCATAAAATGGTAAGTTCACAAGTTCAAAATGTATAAATTTCCCTGCTGGTAATCTCTCTCAGTTGAGCTGGGAATAAATATAATACCACTTAATTATGGTGATCTTACGCTTTATCATCCCAGCTCTTTAAGCTTTCCTGGGGCCATTTAGGAAAAATTCTATGCCTTCTACTCTGTATTCAGCCCTGCAGTGCCAGCAAATTTAGCTACCCTGGAACCGCGAGCACTGGCTGCCAGAAATTATTTCTAATCAGAGGAGGATATGGTTTTAAACAATTCTTACAATGCAAGGAACCAAAATCTTATCTGCCCTTTCTCTTGCCAACAGAACTACAAAATATTCCTGGATACATTTTGGACCTGGAATTTTTCCACAGTGAGACAAGATGGAAGGCCCTCCTATAACTATGGAGGGCCTACATTGCCATGATGGGGTGTGTATGGGTGAATGTGTGTGTATGCACATGTAGCACATGAAGACTATGAGACTGAACACAGAAAGAACGGAGGGGTGAAACTTCTTGATTTCCCCACAAAAATCAGTAGGTTTGTAGCTGCTTTGCTTCAGTGCACAGGAGTAAAGGAAGTAAAGCTGGAAAACAGTGGGAAGAAATGAAGTCAGACTTAACTTCACTCTAATATATGTCAGTCACAGAGAGAGAAAAGTCTAGATGAAAATAATGATGCAGGTTCTTATTTGACGTATTTAGTGTATTTCCCTCACAGCAGCACAGAAAATGTGTCTTTGTTAGAAAATGCCAGATATCAAATGCACACAGTGTCCCTGGGACATCCAAAGGTTAGGAGACCCCTATTTAGGCTGCGGATTTTGCCTGTCATCTGAGAGGACAGGACTATTTGCTTTGGATTGGAGCGAAGTCGCACAGAGAGGGGTTTGAAGTGGGTCAAATGAACTATGCAGGGGCTGAACTAAGCTCTATACTGCAAAGAAAAGGTTTCAGCTGGGATCCTTGGAGAAAATTATCCATCTCAGCTCTTTGAGCTTCACTCAGGTAG
This sequence comes from Myiopsitta monachus, assembly GCA_017639245.1. Classification (NCBI taxonomy): domain Eukaryota; kingdom Metazoa; phylum Chordata; class Aves; order Psittaciformes; family Psittacidae; genus Myiopsitta; species Myiopsitta monachus. The sequence goes on from CM029920.1 coordinate 64,318,749, forward strand.
GCTGCTTCTTGTTCATCAGCCCTGTCAAAGAGAGGCATTTCATTAGTGTATTCCTTTCAGCTTTGTCTTTCCTTACCACAGCCTCATGCTCTGCGGGTTGTTCTTGTGCTGGATAAGGAACAGATTTCATTGCATTGTGTGATGGAAAGGGCTTCTATCTGGGTTTTATACTATAAAATCTGAATTCTATGTAATTACTTTAGTGCAGGCTTTAAAATAGATCCATATAGCTTTGCAATAGATTTCAACTGCTAAGCGCTATTTCTCCCATGCTGTGACTTAACCACCAAATTTGCATTAGTAAGGTACGTCTGCCAAGGACATCTTGAAATTGTAGTATGATGTTTGCTAGTCATTCTCTAGTGCTGTGTGAACATGAGCTGTTAGTATTTGGCATTGCCAGCTGAGCATGCTCAGAAATTGCGTAGGTTTGGGGTCTGACAATTTCTTCCTCGTCCTGATAAGTAACCTCCATTGGTTAGTCTCCTGACTGTCTTCAGATCCTGTTAACAGGTCTCTGCTGACAGCACAGATAAAACAATTTGGGAAAAAAAAAAAAACCAAGGTAGGAGGTTTGAACCCTGGCTGTTCAAGAATGGATGTAATTTTGTTTTCTTCAGAATTCTCCGTACTTAGGAGAGCCTTAGCATACTGCCATTTCCATCAGAAGAATAAATAAAGCAAATTCTTTAATCTGTAAATCTGCCAACCAGTGTTCCGGATCCTGCTTGGGTTCTTTTTAATGTTTAAGATCACAAAATGGCCTGATTTAAAACTTACCCATAGTTTAAATAGCACTTAGTTGTCAAAGGCAGATTTTCAAAATAACTAAAGCTATACAAAGTACCTAAATAAGTGTCCAGATCATCAAGTTTTCAGGGTGACCAGGGACACCAGGTGACTTTGAAACTGTGGCTGGTTGTAACCAGAAGTAATTATTATCAGTGAGTTGTTTCTTACCCTGTGTAAAACAAGTTAGGGTGTGTAGTCTCTGACAGTTAGATGACAGCCTCCCACTAACCACTACTGTAGTGAGTGTAACCAGTTTTTAGCTGGCTGAATTGAAACCAAGAATCAAAATGCTTAAACTCTTTCTTCTTGTCAGAAGCTTGGAGTTTGCAGGACTGATGATTGTTTTGCTGTGTACAAACAAAGAGACAAAATACATACAGCAACTTGGATTTCGTCATACTGTCCATTTCCTGTGTATGAAAGTGTCAGCTTTTTATGTATCTTACGGAAAGTAAAGGAGTTGCTTGGCTACAGTCTGATCATCTGCTGGCCGAAACTGCATCTACAAACCTGTTGGGCATGTGCAGGGTGCTACGATCAGGTGGTAATTTCTGAGCAGTGTCTGCTTTGGGTGACAGGTTGTTACTGTGTTTTGCTCAGTAACAGTGCCAGAGATACTGTCCTGTGACTAGGAGATAAAGGTGGGAAGACCTTCCGGATGTATTGAATAGTCTGTTGGCTTTGTGCGGCCAGATTTTGACAGCGGGGAGATGCAGGGATAGTTTCTGTGAGGAGAGGACAGAAGCTTCCCCCATGTCCAATAGAGACAATGCCAGCCAGCTCCAAGACACACCCGCCACTGGCCAAGGCCAAGCCCATCAGTGACAATGATATCACACCTCTGTGACAAGGTAGTTAAGAAGGGGGTGGGTGGGGAGGGAAATACTGCACAACAACAGTTGGAAGGGAGAAGTGAGAGTATGTGAGAGAAACAGACCTGCAGACACCAAGGTCAGTGCAGAACAAGAGCAAAGAGGAGCTCCAGGCATCAGAGCAGAGATTCCCCTGCAGCCTGCGGAGGTCCACGGTGGAGCAGATCTCCACCTGCAGCCCACTGAAGACTGTACACCAGAGCAGGTGAATGCCCAAAGGAGGCTGCAACCCTGTGGAAAGCCCGCACTGGAGCAGGCTCCTGCAGAACCTATAATCCTGTGGAGAGGAAAACACATTGGAGCAGGTCTTCCAGCAGGACTTGTGACCCCATGGGGGACCCATGCTGGAGCAGTCTCTTCCTGAGGTACTGTGCCTTGTGAAAGGGACATGTGCTGAAGCAGTGTGTGAAGAACTGCAGCCTGTGTGAATGACCCATGTTGGAGAAGTTTATGGAGGACTGCCTCCTGTAGGAGGGACCCCATGCTGGAGCAGGGGAAGAGTGTGAGGAGGAAGGAGCAGCAAAGACAACATGTGATGAAGTGACCATAACACCCATTTGCCATCCCACTGTGACACTCGGGAGGAGATGAAGAAGCCTGGAATGAAGTTGGGCCCAGGAAGAAGAGAGGGGTCGGGGAAGGTGTTTTAAGATTTGTTTTCATTTTTCATTATCCTACTGTGACTTTTGATTTGCAATAAATTAAAATAATTTCCCCATGTCAAGTCTGTTTTGCCCATTACAGTAATTGGTGAATGTTCTCCCTGTCTTTTTCTCAACCAAGGAGCCTTTTGTTGTATTTTCTCCCTGCTGTTCAGCTAAGGAGGGGAGTACAGAGCAGCTTTAGTAGGTACCTGTCATCCAGCCAAGGCTAACGGACCACACCTGTGAGCATGGATATGCACAATTTCTGCATGTTCATCTAGGAGGCTACTGGTTTCAATCAGAGATGAAGTTTGAGCAGTGGTACTTATACCAAGGAAACTGAAGAAATGATTTAAAAATACTACATAAATCAATGTAATCAGGGGAAACTGTACATCAGTGAACTCCCAATAAAATTTCTAAGAAGGATTTTATATAATTAAAAAAAATTATTCAACATAATAATAATTTAAAGTGAATAGGGAACAATGACAGAATATCCTTTCACTCTGTAACAAGTCAAAAGCTTGCTAAAATCTTATCTATAAATAAGTATAGTGTGTCCAGATATGGGTATTACACTCCAAGTAAATACACGTCAGCTGGAGAAAATACAAAGATGAGTTACAAAAATGATAAGAAATCTAGAAAACTTAACCCATGGTTGGAATAACTGGACTTGTTTCATCTAGTGAAGAGTGAGAAGTATGGTTACAATTCAAACATGGAAAAAGTTGCTGCAAAAAGGACCAGAATAATTATTTTATTTCATGTTCACTGGAATAGCACGAGAAGTAACAAAGTGGAAAGAAAATAACTTCATATTAAGAATGTCTAAGAGTTTTAGAAAAACTTTTCTAAACATTAGGATAGATACATGCTGAATGAATTCCAATTAGAAGGCTGTGAAATACCTGTTGTCTTCACTTGTCAGCTTTCTAGCCGTTTTGCTAAGATGAAGATAGGAGCTCAGCAACTTTCTGCTTCATCTCTCTCTTTTCCTTGGAGGTTTATCAGGTACTCAGCAGATGACAGCTCAGGAGTGCAGCATGCAAGTGGAAATAAAAAAGAAAAAAACACATAAATCTTTATTGTCCAAATACCAGGCCAAGCACAAGCAAGGATGAAATCTACTTTTCTATGTAACTTTTTGACAATTCCTATTCCCAGTTTGAAGTGCACTTGAAAAGGATGGGTTTTTTCACTTTCAGCTCTTTTCTACAGGACCTTGAAGCCTATATAGAGTTGGTATTGACTTGGAGAGCACCTGAGGAATCTACAGCCATGTCTGAAATTGCATGCTCAGACTGTCTGGGAGGAAGATGTTATTTGATAGGCATTTCAGATGTCAGAATGGCTTCCTTCAAAAGTCAACAGTCTTTTTGGAAATATGCATTATGCTGTTTGCAAGGTGTAGTGGTTTAAGCCCCGCTGGTAACTCAGCACCACACAGCTGCTCTTTCACTCCCCCACTTCTTCCTTCCCCTAGCTCTGGGCAGGATGGGGAGGAGATTCGAAAGAATGTAAACCCCATGGGTTGAGATAAGAGCAGTCCCATAACTAAAGTGTAATACAAAACTACTACTATTACTACCACTAATAATAATAATGATATGGGAAATAACAAGGGGAGGGAATATAAAACTAAAAAGGGAAGGAGAAAACAATAAACAGCAGTGATGCACAATACAATACCTCATCACCCACCCACCGATACCCAGCCTGACCTGAGCAGCAATCTGGGCCTTCCAGGTGACCCCCCGAGTTTATATACTGGACATGATGTGCTGCGGTATGGAAGTTTGGGTCAGGTGTCCTGTCTCTGCTTCTGCCCGGCTCCTTGTGCCTCTTCTCAAAGGCAGAACATGAGACTGAAAAATCCTTGATTGGGTTAAGCATTACTTAGCAACAACTAAAACATCCATGTGTAATCAGCATTGTTCCCAGACTAAAGCCAAAACACAGCCACTGCACCAGCTACTAGGAAGGAGAAAAGTAACTGTTTACAGCTGAACCCAGGACACAAGGTCAAAGACTCTAAGTTGAATTAGAAAGAGCACTGTGGGCAACTTCGAAAAGGCAGCATTTACCTAGGGAAGTATTCGACAAAGTTTAACACAGACGGCAAAGGTATACATAGATAAAAGTAAATTATCAAAAATTGCAGTGAGTGCCTTATAATGCATTCAAGGAGATCTGCTTTTGACAATTTGCTTCTAAAATATGAAAGGTAAATAGTCCTTACTGTAATACAGTCCTTACTGTAAGCAATTTTCTTTTTCCTGTGGGGTTTGAGGCTTTTTTCCCCCTGTATTCTTCCTTTTTTCCCACAGTCAAAGGTTGCAGGATATATCCCTGGGAAATACCATTCTTTGGTACACACAGCTTTTCATGCATTAAGATGTGCAGATAGAACATGAGGATGCAGAGGAAGGCTAATTGTTCAGTGTGGCAGCGCTTGAACACTATGAAGCAGCTTAGCACTCTCTGTAAAGTCATGATAACACAGCAGGTAATTATGAGCTGGATGAGCTCTGCATGCCAGTTTCAGGCTGGATCTTCACTGAAATTTCCAGGAGTATCTGTAGCATATAGATCTCTACTGGGCCACACATTACCATGGAATCATAGAATGGGCTGTCAGCCAGGCAGCACTGAAACTGGTGAGCTGGTTCAGTGCCAGCTTGTTGGATGTATTTGTCAGTGCTGCTGCGGGAAGCAAGAAACCACCAGGAAGGTTACATAGGTCTTTTCTGTGTGTCAGTCTTCAGATGCAATGAATATTCCTTCTCATCTTGGCATGGGTATATGGCCATTTCCTGGAACTATGTGAGTCCTCTTGACTTACTAGTTTTCCTTTGGCTTTCTTTATAAAGAATAAGTGGGTTCTAGGGTGAAGAATAAGCACCATTGTATTTTCATTTTGTGGCTAATTTATTTCCAAGTCTTCCCTTTGTTAGCCATGTTAATTTAAGAGGAGTCCGTTGATGTTAGCTCCTAGGCATCATTACTACTTCTGCTTTTCAGAACTGGGTTTGTATCTTTGCTTGGGTTTGTTTTGGTTTATTTTTAATGTGTCATATACATTCAATGAATTCAATGTATCTTCTTTTTTTGTTTTTCATGGGAAAACCAAATCAAGTAATTCTTGCAAAGCATCTCTTTGGAAGAAGACAGAAAAAATACATTTTTGGTATCAAGAGGAAGCTGCTGCCTTGTCCCCAAAAATATTTCTAGAAAGAGTGACTTGAATGCAGGTACACATACAGATTGCGTCGCTATACTGCTAGATTCTTAAACAGATCTCACGTTCTAAGTACTTACACTTTTTGTTGTCTACAGTACAGCAGTCTCAAAATCTAAAATATCTTGCCATCTGTTCGTCTAAGATCATCAGGCAAATGTAACATCCAGCCATCAGCCAGGATGCCTGTCATGATTTAAGCCCCCCACCCACGCAGTTTTACTCACTCACTCACTCCGCTCTTTCTTCCCCCAGTCCCGGGGGATGGGGAAGAGAATTAAAAGAATGCAACTTGCACAGGTTGAGATAAGAACAGTTTAGTAACTAAGGTATAACATGAATCACTGCTGCTACCATCAATAATAATACAAGAGAAAGTACAAGGAAAGAGAATATAGCTGCTCACCAAGCCCAACCCAGCCAGTGCACCACCCGGCAGCGAACCCCCCAGTACCAAAACCTGACCATGCCATGCACCCCCAGTCCACCACCACACCCTTCCGGGTCTCTGCTCTCTGGTTTTACATCCTGGACATGACGTGCTGTGGTATGGAATAACCTCTTTGGTCAGTTTGGGTCAGGTGTCCTGTCTCTGCTTCCTCTCGTCTTCCCTCCTCCCTGGCATACCATGAAACTCAAAGTCCTTGGCCAGACCAAAACATTAGCAAGCAGCAACTGAAAACACTGGTGTTATCAGCACAGTTCCCAGGCCCAAAATCAAAAACACAGTGCTGCACCAGCTACCAAGAAGGAGAAAAATGACTGCTACTGCTGAACCCATGACAATGCCCCAGCATTAACATGGTGCAATTTTGTCTTTTGTCTTTGCATTCCAGTTTCCCTCTTCTCTGCCTCTTGATGCTGGATATTTATAAAACTGAGTTGTTCATATTTAAGGATTTTATATTGGGTTTCAAGTTAATCAGTTCTCACCTGCTAGCATGTACAGGACACCTCCAAGAAAATCCCATTTGCTTCAATAGAAAAAGAATTTGTTTTCTTTCCCTGTGCTTTTCATTTCAATAAGTTTGGTTAAAAAAGGACCTTTAAGTATTTTAAAAGAGGGAGTGATTATGTGATTGTCCTCCACCATTCCCTCTCAAACATGGTTCCATTTCAGAATAAGAGTTTTCCTGAATTAGAAGTCATGGGCTGTAATCATTAATCTGTGGAGGAAATGAGTTGTTGCACATTCGTAACATTCCTCAGGTGCCTACAATGCTCATACCAATAGCATTACATATTTATGTATGCCATCATAAAACAGACCCACCCATGCAATAATTACTACTGCATGAATGTGAAACACTTACTGGACAGTCCACTTAGGAACATTCAGGCCTGTACACAGATTAATATGTACATATATGGTCATATAATGGTCATTAATATTACTCAGCCTTGCTTGGTTCAGGTACTTCAAAGACACATGTTTTCATAGGTATATTAACCTGACTTTATTGCATGCAAGTAAGGTGAGCATAATAGTACATAGGCTTAGAAGTTAAGAGCCTGACTAGGCTTGCTGGCTTACAAAGTGAGTCTTCTTGAGAAGTCACTAATGACAGCATCATTTAATACAACCTTGCCATACTGGTATGCAGACATGCAGCTGGTGGAAGAGATTTGAATGTATAACCCTCCGCTTACAGATGCATTATTATAACGCAGGAGAGTATGTAGTGTGTAAGGATGTGTCAGCTTTCTTGCCTCTAAAGAAAGGAAGTTAGAGGCATGTGCTGTTAAAACTGAACTATAATGACCAGTGGGGTTTCACAACAGAGATAATGGTGCAGAAGCATCCTGAATAATTATCTTGACATACTTAGCCACACATTTCTACTTCAATTACCAGATATGCAGAAGTAGAATGGCAAGAACATTGGCAAATAAGTCCAATGCAAATTTCTCCTGATTCTGTTTTCAGCTGTAGTTTATCCTTGCTGTCAGACAAAAATCATTATTTCACATCTTATCATTCAATGACATAGTTTCCATGCAGTCTTCTTCCTCCCCACCATCACTCAGTGTTTATACGAGCTAAGGGGATGGATAAACATTTTCCTGTAAGGAATCCACCAGAGTTTATTGTTAACAGATATAGTCACAGAAGTAATTTCACTGGGCTCACTGATGATGTCATTGCACAGTACTCTTTGTTCTTAACTCACACAACTCTCTGATGGACTGCTTCCTGTATGGCTCTCACTTCCTTCTTTCATCAACACTTCACTTTCCTGCCTCCAAAGGCCCTTTACAGCCTCTGGTTCTCTTTGTGTTTCACACAAACAATTCCTTCTGGTTTTCTCCCATATAAAGCAGAGACAAAGCTGCACCTCAAAACTGAAAAACTGAGACAGAAATCATGGAGCCAAAAAAATCACTGCTACTATTTTGCTCTATCTTTGTTTTTTATCTCCTTCACATCTTCCTTACTCTTTAGATTATAAGCATTCCTTATGCCCTATAGTGAAAGTGTTAGTACATTGTAAAAACTTAAATGTTTCCAACAATTTCTTGTCAAAGCTAATGCAAAACATGCCAGTAACAATGTGGAACATTTAATATCTTAGTCTAATACCTTCAAACTGTAGTGATCTCTCAGTATTTCTTACAGGAATCTATTATTACACATGTAAAATTCTACATCTTGCCTATTTTTGAATTATAAAAGCACCAAAACCAAGTTTGGAATCATTTCCTCATATTCAAATAATCCAATGAGTAATTAAAAAAAAAAAGTGGCATTTCAACACATGCCACATGGCATTTCAACAATTATAAACAATTGAAAGTAACTGAGATTACAATAAAGTCACTATGTCAGCTTTTAAAATTATGTGCAATAGAGACTTAAGTGTTTTGGGTTTCAAGCATATGTGCTATCAATATAATCACACAGCGATTAATTACAGTGTAGTTTCAGTCCAGTTGATCCCTGGTTACAGTGAAGTCATGTTTTTTAATGATTAATTGATACAAATACAAATATGAAGTAACTGTAACAGTATTCCAGTTATTCCCATTCTAAGCAACACATGTACATTCTACATCTGAATTCCACATACACATACAGACAGATACACAATTTCATATATGTATATATTAACTTGTACGTGTATATATCTCAGGCACTGTATTCACAGGAACCATTGCATTCACACTATGATTATTCCCAGCCATGTTCTTTGTGGTTATGTGAATTAGTGGTAATTGTAGGATAAAAAATAACTGGTATAACTATGCTATAATTTCAGTGTAATTGCAGTAATTGTGTTATGAATTTTAACCAAATATCAAGGCTTTCAAAAGTACTTTCAAAAGAGAGCATTTAAGTGCAACCATTGCATGAAAAAGCTTGAAACTTATTTCACTTTCTGAAAGTTTCCTTTCCCTCCTGCAGCAGCACTTTTCTTGTTTGTTTGGGTTTGGGTTATTTTAATAATTAGAAAGAAGAATCTGTGGGTAACTGAAAAAGTCATATATATGAAATACTCTTGACAGGAAAAAGAATTACAGAAAATTAGCCTTTTTCTTCAGTTGCAGAGTTGAGAATTATTGAATCCTATTTCTGTGGTTTTTCTGAAGAGATTTACAGTAAATACAACACTTGTTGTAACACATCTTTATAAAATACTATAGTAGGCTGTTTTCCCCTTTGGATCTTACTTTTAGTCAGTTTAATTCTAGTATTACTTCCATCTGTCACTTTACTGAAGATGGACGTAAGTTACACTCCATCTTCAAACTGAAAGAGAAAATAAGGAATATCTCTGTACTAGTGTTTGGCCATAAAAATGGGTCCAACACCTTTGCACTTCCAAAAAACACAATGAAATAATTTATTAGTATAAACAAGAGTGGACTGTTTCTTTTCACATGAAAGAAAGGTGGTTACTGTAGTTATGAGTCTCCAAGAAATGACCAATTAATTTTGCAACCAAATAGTAAGAACAGCTTTTAATTCCTAGAGTATATCAACCCAGCCTAGGATGCTCAGGAACTAGTGCATTATTGGTAATTGTCTTAGTGCACAGCATGGCAGCTATAGTTGAAGCCCCCTGTAGCTTCTGAAGACCAGCTGCAATATACCCTGTGTTTCAAAAGAGAAGATCTGATGTGTTTTGTCCCATGCTGAGTTCCCCTTGATAGTCACATCACAGGCTGCAGCTGGGGAATGTGCTTTTGGGAAAAACAGCACACTGGGAGACATGTGCCATGGCCACAGCCTATCATTACAGGCCCTCTCCGACTCCTCATTCACCACATGCCATGCTGAGATGATAAGTGTGATTTTGGATGCTGGAGTGAGAGGAGGCAGCAGCACTGCACTGCTGGTGATGTAAAATGAGACAAGAAGCTGTTCAGTAAGCCTGAGGTTTCCCGAATCAGGGATTTAATCCATTGCCTGTTTATTCCTAAAATGTTTTATTGTTAGTGCAAATATCAGATAACAGTGTAAAGATCAACAGGCCTGCTTTCTTACTACCCTGAAGCTTATGACAGCATTTCCAAAATCAGAATTGTATATTCACAAATCAGCATATCAATACACATAGTAAAGTCAGGATCAGATAAAACCCATGCCTTCATATATAACTGTGTAGCACTGTTAAATATTAAAAGAGGGCACATGCAAAAGTTGGATATATGAAATAAAATATGGCGCTTTCAATAGCACAGTTGACTGATAATATCACTGTTCTGTGCTTGATATTAAATGTGTTTTCAGTTTAAATTCAAAGTGAATGTAAAATAAGGTCTCTTTACAGATGGAATTATTCTCTTCCATTTATCTTATGAAGAACAGCATACACTCTTTTCTAATGCAGCAGACCACAATTTGACCAACTGGTGTTGGTGGTAGTGATAAACAGGGAAATAGTTTAGATAGACAGGGTAGTTTATCACATCAACTAGAAACCAGGAATAAAATTCTACACTTCAGAAATGCTATAAAGTGTGCTCATGAATCATAGAAAGAACATACAGCCACAGTGATTTGTACTTTATAGAAAAATTCTGATGTCTGAAGAATTTGGGATAGTTTGTGCTTTTTTGCAGCAAAGGAACTCGGGGGCGAGGGGGCACTAAATCTGGGACTTCACAAATTTGCTTTTAGCACCATGGCAGTGAATATGCTTCTAGCATGTAGCTGCTAGTCAGCTTCTCCTTAATAACATACCCACTTCACAGTTAGCATTAAAGTTTATACTAAAATGGCAATTCTAAAATGTTAAACAAAAGACCTGTACAATAAGTCTAGTACCAGGAATTCAGATTGTCATGTAAGAATTTTAGCAAAACAATTAGAAAATTCTTTCCCATTGTCCATTTTGATAGTAATGGGAAAAGCTCAGAATTGGTTTCTCTTGTGGATTCAAGAGACTCAAGTTTAATGCCTGGAGTGGAATAAAATTCAAGAAGATCAAAAGTAGATGCAATTTTATTTGAGTTATCTTAGAACAGATAATCAATAATCATAGAATCATAGAATGGTTTGGGTCGGAAAGGACCTTGAAAAGTCATCTAGTCCAACCCCTGGCAATAAGCAGGGACATCTTCAACTAGACCATGTTGCTCAGAAGCACATCCAGCCTGGCCTTGAATTTTCTAGGGGTGGGGCATCTACCACCTCTCTGGAAATCTGTTCCAGTGTTTTACCACTGTGCTGGGTTCAGCTGTAGCAGTCATTTTTCTCCTTCTTAGTAGCTGATGCAGTGCTGTGGTTTCAACTTTAGCCTGCAAACAATGCTGATAACACACCAAAAGTGGGGGCAAAGAAAGAGGGGGGAAAAAGGGAGGAGAGTGAGTGAGCAGCTGCATGGTTCTGAGTTACGGGGTAGGCTTAAACCATGACAACTACCCTCATAGTAAAAAATGTCTTCCTTATTTCTAGTGTGAATCTACTATATTTTGCTTTAAAACCATTATCCCCTGTCCTGTAGCTATAGAATCATAGAATCGTAGAATAGTTAGGGTTGGAAAGGACCCTAAGATCATCTAGTTACAATCCCCCTGCCAGGGGCAGGGACACCTCACACTAAACCATGTCACTCAAGGCTCTGTCCAACCTAGCCTTCAACACCGCCAGCGATGGAGAAATCACAACTTCCCTGGGCAACCCCTTCCAGGGCCCCACCACCCTCACAGTAAAGAACTTCTTCCTCATATCCAATCTAAACTTCCCCTGTTTAAGTTTGAACCCGTTACCCCTTGTCCTATCACTACAGTCCCTCATGAAGAGTCCCTCCCCAGCATCACTATAGGCTCCCTTGAGATACTGGAAGGCTGCTATGAGGTCTCCACGCAGCCTTCTCTTCTCCAGGTTAACAGCCCCAACTTTCTCAGCCTATCTTCATATGGGAGGTGCTCCAGTCCCCTGATCCTCCTCATGGCCCTCCTCTGTACTTGTTCCAACAGTTCCATGTCCTTTTTATGTTGAGGACACCAGAATTGCACACAGTACTCCAAGTGAGGTCTCACAAGAGCAGAGTAGAGGGGCAGGATCACCTCCTTTGACCTGCTGGTCATGCTGCTTTTGATGCAGCCCAGGATATGGTTGGCTTTCTGGGCTGCGAGCGCACACTGCAGTTGGCTCATGTTCATTTTTCACCAACCAACAATCCCAAGTCCTTCTCCACAGGGCTGCTCTGAATCTCTTCCCTGCCCAACCTGTAGCTGTGCCTGGGATTGCTCTGACCCAGCTGTAGGACCTTGCACTTGGCATGGTTAAACTTCATCAGGTTGGCATCAGCCCACCTCACGAACGTGTCAAGGTCCCTCTGAATGGCATTCCTTCCCTCCAGCGTATCAACCAAACCACACAGCTTGGTGTCATCGGCAAACTTGCTGAGGGCACACTCAATACCACTGTCCATGTCACCGACAAAGATGTTGAACAAGACCAGTCCCAACACCAATCCCTGAGGGACACCACTCATTACTGGTCTCCATCTGGACACTGAGCCATTGACCACAACTCTTTGCGTGCGGCCATCCAGACAGTTCTTTATCCACTGAGTGGTCCACCTATCAAATTGATGTCTTTCCAACTTAGAGACAAGGATGTTGTGTGGGACAGTGTTGAACGCTTTGCACAAGTCCCAGTAGATGACATCAACTGCTCCAGGCCTGTCCATCAGTTCCACAGGAATGGGTGGTGGTGTGTTAGCGATTAGACAAATCGTGTTGTAGCTAACACTTCAGGTGTCAAGAGCAAGCGCAAGAACTTCGTGTAAAGTTGCATTTGGGGTACCCCAATTTGGCTGGGACACCTCACATGCATGAATAAATATTTACCCTTGTAATTTTATACTTTGCATCCTAGCCTCTCTCCTCGGTCTGCAGGAGCAAGCTGCAAATTTTCAGAACATCTAGTAAACAGAAAAAAAAAGAAAAAAATAACTTTCATTATGCAGATATCTGGTTGTCTCCATTAGCTTCTTCTGGACCTCTCTCACTTGTGACCTCTTTTGTTGGGATGTGAAGTGTAGATCTCACCAAGTCTCCATAAACACATACTATTTTAAGGAACTGTGTTTTTACTCTTGGCACTACTAGTGCTACTGAAAACCAGAAAAAGTACTGCCCCTTTAGAAAGCAGCTCTGATCCATAAGAATGATACACTCAATGAGCTCCTGAAGATCTCAGTCTCCACCAAAACAAAAATTGCTGCAGGGATGCTCTGTAACGTTCTTTCACACTCTTTGCCTTGCTCTGGCTGGCTCCCCTATTGGAACGACGAGGAGATCACACACCTGATGTGCAGGACAGGCGGTGCGGGTGGGGAGCTCTCTCCAGGGACGGCCTCTGCCAGGTCCCAGGGCACCAGGCCTCCCTACCGCCAGCCGCTGGGCCTCTCCCGCGTCAGCCCACCCTCGTCCTCCCGTTCAGCCGGTTTCGGGCCCATTTTCAAGGAAGGTTTTCTCTTCTTCCCCTCCCCCACGTCAGCTTCGTTCCCCTCCCCCCCCCGACAGCTTCGTTCCCCTCCCCCCCGCTCCAACGGCAGTGCTGCGAACTCTCTGGAGGTTCCTCGAGCCCGGAGCGCCGGTTGCTAGGCAACACTGCTTACCTCACGCGCGTTGCCACGGTGACAGCTCCGCGCCCGGTCCCTGGCCTTGCCACGGCTGCCACTCTCCGTGAGGCCCCGGCGCTTCCTGCACTTCCCGGCCTGGCCGCCAGCTGCAGGGCACTACAGGTCGCCCTCCCCTCAGACTTTCGGCCGGAGATACCAAGCCCAGGCGGGGCTCCCAGCGCTGCCTTACCCACTTCCAAGACCACTGCCTGCTCCACGGCTCCAAAAAATAAATATAGGAAATGCTCATAAAAGCAGAACCAGGGATTCAGGCAGGCGGTGCCGTCACCCTTGGCGAGCTCCCATGCGGTCATGCTTCAGCTAACGGGCAAACGCATTTTGTTTTACTTCCATACCCACCATGTGTCAGTAGTGGAAGTAGTTTCCTTTGAAGGTGCCTAAAGGAGCTGAAGAGTATGTGTTGCACAGCCAGAGAGGAGCCATTATGAAGAGATAAATTTGAGAGGGAAATAAAACCCTAGAAACATTAGGTTTCCTGTTCTAAGGAATCACTCTTACCACTCTACTAGCGAACTAGCAAGTAACTAGTATGTAAAACCATAGTCTTAATCCCTAGCAATCCTTAGCAGATTTGTGTAATGGAAAAAGCCGCCTTCTATGAAATGTCACATTACTTTTGAGTAACTGGAAAAAGCCTATTTAAAATTAGAGGAAGCAAGGCCACTAAAACCAGAAAGAACTGCAAAGCAGAAGAAAATTACTCGTCCAAGCAGAACCTGAAACAAGAAACAATCTTTTACTGCTTTGCAACGGGTAGATGGCTTTCCTGGATAAATAGCATCACCTTCTTTGGGGTTTCATTGTATAATAATTCCAATTCTCACAGTTATGATGGATATATATAAAACAATTTTGGTTTTCTGCTGTTGCTCTGATGCTGTAGCTTGCAGGCTTGCCAACTGGTAGCTATGTAGTTCCTCATTGGTTTTACTGTTGGGTGACCAAAATTGTGAGTGAACCTGCTCTTTTCCCAGCTGATTAGAGAAGCCCTGAACAGTTTCACATCTCAGGGAGAAGTGAGAGCCACAGAAAGGCTGGGAAAGGGTAAAGCAAAAGAAATACCAGAGCCTGGAGCTGCTTGAATAGGTGAGATGGAAACATCATATGGCCTGTGGACACATCTCAGGAGAGAATAGGTTGGATATTAGCATGAGACTAGTACAAAAGGCAGAACTACTTTGAAGGCTGGTGAGAAATGCACTTAACACCCTCAGTAATTTGAAAGCAGTTGACTCTTCACCTGAGAGTTTCACGCCTTTTATTCAGAGCTTTTTTCCTTGACAGTGAGTCTCCTGACCAGATTTCAATGCAATTCCACATTTTTGTGGGTCAAGTTTTGGGAACAAGAATAGAAGAGTGAGTGTGGAGAGGATGTAAAGAAAAACCGGATACTTTGTTAAATTTACTAAGTTAAGCAGGTTTTAATGGATGTGTTCTTTCAAAATGTTATCAAATGATTTGGAGAAATCTCCAGGAACTTGCCAACAAAGTTTTACCTTGACAAGCAGGTATTTGTTGTGGCTCCGGGAGACATGGAGGATCACTCCTCCAAGCGTGTCCCTACCAAGCATCAACCAGGCTGTCATTATATTGTCGTTAAACATGCATATTCATTAGATTACATACATTACATCATACTTTTAGAGACTGCCTCCTGTATGCACACACAGATGTAGTAGTGGGCTTTCGGACCCCTGCTGGTTATTTCTTCGTCATTTTGTTTTAGGATCGTTGTCATGTCAGTAACCACCAGGTGGTTCTGGCAAAGCTTATCTTAGTAATTTCCTTTTCTCCTTATTGCTAACAAAGCCCAACATTCTTGAGGTTACTTATTTACAACCCTATTCTTCAATCAACACCATTCTTCAAACCACCCTATTCTTCAGTCAACACCAATCTTCAAAATATTCAAGTGGTATTTCTGACAATTATTTCTATTGTCCAGGTCTGTTGTTAATGAAATACTGTGTAGAAAGTGTGTTATTTAAGTGTTGAGAAATATTTACTTTTCTGTCATCCATTACACAAAAAGTTGCATTTTGGTGGCTGACAGTGTTACCATCAGATACACTTAAATTGATTCATTCATCTTATTTCAGGCAACTCAGCACTAGCATCATGAAGGCAGCACTATTTAATTCCAGTTAGAATGCTGAGTTCTAGAGATATAGCTCTGTTTTTTCCTTTAGGGACACAAGACCAGGATAAACTGAGGTCACAAATGAGTGTTTATAAATTAAAAATGTCTGAATTTTCAACTGAATATATTTTTAGTAGTGTTGACATTTCATTAGCAGTATTAGTAATATAACAAAATTTTTCTCTCAGATTAAATACTAAATAATTATTGGTATCTGAAAGTTGGATTACTATGAAATGCAAAATGAAGAGTAAATTTGCTTGAAGGCATTACAAACATTTAGAACATGCTGTTGAGAGACAGCATAGCTTCTTCCACGTATCTGTGGATTTTCTGTATAATCTATTTCTCTTTCTCTGGCTTCAAAAGTGGCATTTTTGCCACAGGAAGAACTTGTCTTTGCTCCATCCTAATGAAGAAACCAAGTATGATGAGGTAATGTTTTGTTTTGAATTTTTTAGATTTTGAAACAAATGAGATACATTTGAAAGATAGTTTTATTAATAATAACTATTATTTCAGCCTTTTTATCAAAAAATCAAAGAATAAAGGAAAATATGTGATCTTTTACACTATTGGAACTCTGGGCTCTTCTTGGTTTGTGATAGGGGAGAGGGGAAGGTGGCGTTTTTCTGTTGCTTTTTTTTTTTTATTTCTAACTACGCAAATCTGTTGGCAATAAATTACATTAATGCTCCCCAAGTTGAGTTTGTTTTGCCAGTGGCAGTAACTGGCAAGAGATTTTACTGTCTTTAGATCATTATTCAAAGCTTGTCCATCCTACTTTTCCTACCTGTCCTGTTGAAGAGGGAGACGGTGGGCGCCTGGGCAGGCAGGTGGCTGAAAGGCAAGGCTAAGCCACCACAGTCCATTTTGGTGTCTACCGTGGGGCTCACAGAATTTTAGATGACAGTAACTGGGAGAGTAATAGGCGAAACTTGGTCTGAACATTGCCAGGTAGTGGAATAGTTTGGGGGAGCTTTGAAAATGGTGTTGGGAATTTTTGTTGTGGTGAAGGGACAAGCAGTGGAGTTTTTGTGTGTGTGTATATTGTTCACCATTGTCATTTTGTGATGATGCTGATGTGGGGCATTTTTTGTTGGTGCTGTAAGTGAAGTTTGTGGAGGATGTGTGATGAATTTCTATTTTAATGACAAAAAGTGTGTTTCACAAAGGCAAGGGGAGGAACGTATTGCGTGTAGGTGGCAAGGTTTTGGTAGCAGGGGGACTGCAGGGACAGCCTCTGAGAAGAGATCAGGGACTGCCCTCTGCCAGACACAGCTGGGTCCAGCCAGCTGTGCAATGGACCCACTGCAGGATACAGCTAAGCCCATCAGCCAGCCTGGTGGCATCTCTGGGAAAAAAATACTTATGAAAGGGTAAACCACTGTAGAATCAAGGAAAAAACATGTGAGAAACAACCCTGTGAATTCCAAGGTCAGAGAAGAAGGGGGAAGTTGAGCCTGGGAAAAAGGGGGAGGTGTTGTTTTAATTTTTGTTTCCCACAATGCAAATCTTTTTTAACTGGTAATAAATCAGTTTTCTCAAACTCATGTCTGTTTTGCTTGTGACACTAACACTACTATTTGTTGTAATCAACTGGTCCCCTTCCTTTTAATTTTTCCTCTTCTTATGTGGCAGGTATCCATCTGCTCTTCACAGCCTTCATAGATGCAGGGAATGGCTGATACAGAACAGGTGCATGGTACAAAGAACTGGGAGTGGAGAAGTGATTTCACATCCCTGTATCATAGGGAATGGCTCTGTGAGAGGGCTCTACAACAGTGGTAGAGGAGTAAGATTGTGTATGTGCATATGTTAGCCTGATAGCCAGATTCTGAGGTCTTCTCATCAGTGGCTCCATCATTCAAATTTTGTGGACCATGCCTCCCAGGTGAAAGGGGAAGAAGAGGCAACCTAAGCTTTTTTGCCTGTTTGCTTGCTTGCTTCCTTCCTTCCTTCCTTCCTAAGAAAATACAGGAGCTCGTTTCTCACTTCCCAAAGTCCACCAACATCTGGAAAATCATCTAGAATTATTCTGCTAAGTCATGGAAATTAAACACATTATTAAGTAAGATGGTGGTGACTGGCAATGGGTAGATGCCAAGTTTTTCATTTGTGAATGACTTTAAACAGGATCAGTGAATATAATGTGTTTTAGCTAGTTACCTGCCTCAGTATTGGAAGAACTGTTTGATATTTTCTAAGCTCTATTTATACAAGAGGTATTGATCTTGTTTAAGCACGTAATAAAAAGAACCTACAGGAGATGGTAATGAGAAAGTACTCAGAACATGGCAAAAAGTACCAGATGACAACTTCAATTAAAAGGCAAGACAATGACTTCTAGCAAAAATAACAAGCAACTTAACATTGACAAAACCCAAACTTTCAAAAGGTTCCCTTTTTTTAGTATAAATGTAGTGATGCTTAAGTTGCCCTTCATTTTTACTTTCAGTCAATGTGGAGAAAATTCAACCCAAGCAGGAAATACAGCAGTAACAAACCCAACAATAATATATAAATCAAGTAAGACAAGCATGAGTCATCCAATTTCTAGAAAGATCTAACACAGGTATTACATTGAAAAAAGCCCAAGGTTAGAGCTGAGGAAAAGAAACTGAGAAAAGAAACTGATTCACTCGGAGGGTACCCTTTTTAAAACAGTATAGAAATTTTTCTTTTAAAGTAGGCATTTCCATTTCTAAACGTTCAAAAAGGTCAAATATGTTCATCCATTTAAACTAAGTCAGTAACATGACTATGTAGAAATAAGCCCACGCATTTCAGATGATCTGCATAGTTCATCCCATAGTCATTACATTCCAGAGTGATGCTCAAATAGATTTCTTCCAACAGGTCAAAATATGCTTCCAGGGAGAGAACGTATGAAATATTCTTTACATTTCTTCATAATTTTCTAAAAATACTTAAATGCATTGGAAAAAAGCTTAATAAAGACATGTGTCCCTAAAACTTTACCTGCATAATCTGGAGGTCAAGCACATTGCATCTAAGAAGTACTGTGGGAATTAAAACTGAGCACTGATTTCTCAATCTCTACTGTAGTAACAATGCTACCACAGTATTACTTTGCATTTGGCTGGGGGGAGGGGGGGAAGGGGGGAAGAAGGCATCTTCCCAACCAAGTTACTTCTAGAGCAATTGTCTGTTAAGTAATGGAAAGACAACTGTGTTCAGGAAGTAAGTTTCATAGTGAACAGCTTGATGACAACCATATTGTCCACGGCCACTATCACATGAATACTTCTAGTGATTCAAAATAAACTGCAAGAAAAGTAGCTAAAGCCAAAAAAACCTTTTATAATTGTAAGGTTCTCAAGTATATCAGATGCTGTTCTTACAACTAGGTTTCACAACTTTCTCATATCAAAGACCAAGTGGGACAATGGGAGACAAGTTCTTCCAACAGATTCCTGATCAGTGCTTAGAATTAACTAAATGTAGATCCTTTGTAAAAGGATCTTCATTTAACAGATTCCAGTTGTCAATTAGGTCACATTTTGTTAAAATTATTTTTTCTCTTGAAGTCTGATAGTCTCTTTAGCTAGATGTTAAGCACAAGAGTTCACAGTACAGATGATACTTGCTTTATCTCAAAATGCTGATAGTTTAGTGTAGTAGAAACAAACATAACAAGCTATGAAAACATGTTTTTGTCACTACTTCATCATGTAACTGTGCACTTAACACTGAACTATACCAATCTTTATGGTACAAAAAACAGTTTTCTTATTAAAACCAGAAATGAAGTCAGATCTAGCTTGTTATAGTAGAGGTGAAAAGTAAGAAAGGGAGAGGACAACTTAAGAGGAAAAAATGACTGGTAGGAGTGTAATCTAAACATGTCTGCTTAGTAAATAAATTAGTTAATACAGCAAAGTCACCACAGAGTAAGTTTGATCACAAAACAGCTGAGCAGCAGAATAATTACTTCATGATTAATACAGTTTATTTTTTGAAACTATTATGAAATCAGAGAGGAATACAGTAGATTTAGGCATTTCCCTCAAATCCTCTTATTACCCTTAAAGGTAATGGACAATATTAGCAGATTTTACAGAAGTCACATTACAGAAAGGTAATCTACAGTGGAAAGTAACATAAATGCCT
This sequence comes from Myiopsitta monachus, assembly GCA_017639245.1. NCBI lineage: Eukaryota > Metazoa > Chordata > Aves > Psittaciformes > Psittacidae > Myiopsitta > Myiopsitta monachus. The sequence goes on from CM029920.1 coordinate 64,338,674, forward strand.
TAAGCAGCTTTAATTCATTATAGCAAAACTTTCTCAAGCATCTTGGTTACATTTACTATGTTTGTGTTCTTTGCATGTTGTTAAGTTTATGTTTTTAAAAAGTTTAAGAAATGTCTTACCATATTTTCAGTTGATTTCTTCCTGCTGGCTGTGCTTTAAGTTTCTGTATTTAGGAAAAAAGTGCCCTTCTATGACGAAGAAATTAAAAAAAATCTTCTCTGTTTTTCTTCACCAGGAAAGTATAATGCAGTTCCTTTTTCTATGACATTTTAAATATTCTTAATGAAATTCTTGAAGTCTCAGATTAGCCATTAAATCACAGACTTACATTGTTCAATAGGGATATATAGGGCTTTTTTTTTTTTGCCAGAAATATTTCTGCTCATGAAATTAACTTTCTAGTATTATGGTGTTTCTTTTCTCCTGTGTAGGAACTGTTTATAATCAGAGAACTTGTAATAATTCCATCCTATTAGGTAATTTCTATGCAAGAAATACTTATTAGTATAGTCAATTATCAAGAAAAAGCAGCGTAAATCTTACTGGCTCGAAAGTGTCATCCATTAGCATACACATTTTCCAGCAATGATTTAAAAATAAAAGGTACAAATAAAATTACTTCCCTTTTTTTCCCTATTGCTAACCATTTCTTATGATCATGTTTCATTAAAAGTCAGTATTTGTCTATATATAAAATGTACATTTTCACACAGAGAACTATACCTCTTTTGTGCATCACTTTTTCCTTTTCATGATTCCCATTTGTGACTCTTCAATACCTCAATTAGCAATTATCAAATCATATGGAGAGAATTAATATTTGGCAAATATTTAAGGTGTTAAGTTTCATTTTTCTAACACAATTTGACATGCAGAAAGAAGGATCATGTCAGCTTACTACCACTATGTCATTCATATGTTGAGAGCTGTTCTATGTAAGTATCTGGAAATAAGAAAATGAAATGTTATAGCGTACTTTAAGCCTTATGTTCAGTGGAGAATTGAGAAGGAATTTTCTGTTATACACAAAATACTCTTTTATAAACTTTTTTATTGTGAAGGTGGTGAGGCACTGGAACAGGCTGCCCAAAGCAGTGGTGAATGCTCCATCCCTGTCAGTGTTTAAGGCCAGGTTGGACAAAGCCTTGGGTGATGTAGAATCATAGAATAGTTAGGGTTGGAAAGGACCCTAAGATCATCTAGTTACAATCCCCCTGCCAGGGGCAGGGACACCTCACACTAAACCATGTCACTCAAGGCTCTGTCCAACCTGGCCTTGAACACCACCAGCGATGGAGCAATCACAACTTCCCTGGGCAACCCCTTCCAGGGCCCCACCACCCTCACAGTAAAGAATTTCTTCCTCATATCCAATCTAAACTTCCCCTGTTTAAGTTTGAACCCGTTACCCCTTGTCCTATCACTACAGTCCCTCATGAAGAGTCCCTCCCCAGCATCACTATAGGCTCCCTTGAGATACTGGAAGGCTGCTATGAGGTCTCCACGCAGCCTTCTCTTCTCCAGGTTAACAGCCCCAACTTTCTCAGCCTATCTTCATATGGGAGGTGCTCCAGTCCCCTGATCCTCCTCATGGCCCTCCTCTGTACTTGTTCCAACAGTTCCATGTCCTTTTTATGTTGAGGACACCAGAATTGCACACAGTACTCCAAGTGAGGTCTCACAAGAGCAGAGTAGAGGGGCAGGATCACCTCCTTTGACCTGCTGGTCATGCTGCTTTTGATGCAGCCCAGGATATGGTTGGCTTTCTGGGCTGCGAGTGCACACTGCCAGCTCGTGTTAAGTTTCTCATCTACCAATACCCCCAGGTCCTTCTCTGCAGGGTTGGCATCAGCCCACCTCACGAGCGTGTCAAGGTCCCTCTGCACGGCATCCCTTCCCTCCAGCATATCAACCGAACCACACAGCTTGGTGTCATCGGCAAACTTGCTGAGGGTGCACTCAATCCCACTGTCCATGTCACTGACAATGATGTTGAACAAGACCAGTCCCAACACCAATCCCTGAGGGACACCACTCATTACTGGTCTCCATCTGGACACTGAGCCATTGACCACAACTCTTTGCATGCAGCCCGCCAGCCAGTTCTTCATCCACTGAGTGGTCCACCTATCAAATTGATGTCTCTCCAACTTAGAGACAAGGATGTCGTGTGGGACAGTGTTGAACACTTTGCACGAGTCCAGGTAGATGGTGTCAACTGCTCTTCCCGTCCATCAGTTCCATAGCCCCATCGTAGAAGGCCACCAGATTGGTCAGGCGGGATTTCCCCTTAGTAAAGCCATGCTGGCTGTCACCAAGCACCTTGTTGTTTTTCATGGGCCTCAGCATGCCTTCCAGGAGAATCCGCTCCAAGATTTTGCCAGGCACAGGGGTGAGACTGACTGGTCTGTAATTCCCTGGGTCATCCATTTTTCCCTTCTTGAAAATGGGGGTTCTATTTCCCTTTTTCCAGTCATCGGAAACTTCACCTGACTGCCATGATTTTTCAAATATGATGGACAGCAGCTTAGCAACTTCATTGAAAGGCTTTAACTTGCTGTAAAGCTTTAATGAAGAACAGCATCGAATTCTGTCTTTGCAAAAAAGGATTCGTACTCCAAGTTAAATTTCTACGTAATTCAATCTAAAACTCTGAATGCATTTGTTTCCTGTCACATCTCAAGTGTTTAATTTATTAAGAATTAAAAAGCCCCAACCCAAAAAGCCAAACAAACAACAAAAAAAAAAAAACAACAAAGAAGCCCCAACAAATTAAAACCTTTCTAAACAGCATTTGAAATATTTATGAGTAATTCTTCAGAAATAGCCATTTAACTACTGGGCATTGCAGAAACTTTCCAATGCTATTTAAGTATGAGATTTCAATGGCAACTTTCATGTTTCAATGTTTCATTACAGAACTGGCTCTATGAACTTCTTTCAGATATTTCTGTTTCTGTCCCTGTGAACAACATATGAACTCTGGACAGCTGGATTCTTCAGAATTTGTCTACTCTTTCAGTAGCAGACAGTTGGTCCCCTCAGTTACTGATGAAACTGTGCTCTGTCACCAAATGGAGACAGATATTAAGCCTGAAAATAGGTTGGGGTTTTTTTTTTGTTGTGTTTGGTTTTTTGTTGTTGTTTTTGTTTTTTGTTTTTTTTTTTTTTGAGGCACTCAGATTTTTGGTACTATTTTTTCTTCAGAGATCCAAGAAAGATTTTTGTAATAATTAATTTCTTGGTGCATTGCTATATTTTCTATTTACTTGTAAGAAAAAAAAATCAAACTACAAGCAGCAAATTCATGCCTAAAGGCAGACTTGACAAACTGTATATTTTTTAGGGTGACAAAAGCTTCTTGATTCTCCCTTTAGGTGCACAAAATGCACTGCAGTGGACAAAATACTGTGTTCCATACTAAATTGTTTGGAATAACATCAATTGTTATCCAAATAAATGACTGTAATATTACTCAGTCTTCTGAAACACGCATCTTTTAGCCACAAAGCATTAATTCCTGACTCTCAAAGGATGTATGTGCATGGACTTTACAAAAGCATTCTTCAGCAGTGAAATTTCAAGTTAAATAATTGGCATGGCTAGGAACGACTCACTTCTGGATAATTCTAGATTTTTCATTCTGAAATGCCTTATCCTCGGACTGTACACAAAAGCTTAGAAGACTCAACTAAAACTCAAGCCTCCCTTTTTCACACAATGAAACCTTCCACTATTGCACTGCAGCTCAATAAAGCTTGCTAAGAAATAACTGTTGCAGGTGCCTGTCACACTTTCTCTTAGAAATTGTCATGCCTGTAGCAAAGATGGCAAAAAAAGATGTATGTTCATATTTTGGCAGTTCCCAGGCTTGCACCCCTGCTTAAGGCACTCTTGCAGATGTGTTTGCAGAAATTTATGGGCATGTGTATACATTTCCTTCTTCCATCTTGGCTGTGCAATGGAAGCATGTTGCAAGGAGGTCAGGCAAACCACTGGGAATGGCAGCATCTTAAAACATTGCCACTCAATCAGCCAAGCACATCTGACAGGACTCTTAAAATGGCTGTCTCGTAGGTACCGTTCCACAAACTACAAGAATAGAATGTCCTGTTGGTCAGCCTGGTCTGTATGCAATGGACAAGAAATTCATATTTAGCTTACTCTTTAAGTAGATGAATGAGGACAACAGTTCTCACTCTCTCAGTAGGAAGAGTATGAACTTCATTTGTCTTAACAAGGAGGGAATAAGACTCTCCATAGCCAGGTTGGTAGGTGTCTGATACTTGAATCTCTGCACTAGATTAGCACAGGCAATATAATAGAGTTTCTGCCAAAACCTCTACACATATCCTTATGTGCTCTTTTATCTTCTTGTGTACCTGAGATACAGCTGCTGGTCTCTCTGTTAGACCTGACCCATGCTGCATACGTTGGACAGACCAGCTGTTGGCAATGGGCATTCCTGCCTTTGGCTCTGATACAAAGAGGGCCAAGTTCTAGCTCAGATTAAAGCAGGTCCTGTGGTTTTCTCCCCATCTGCACCCCCGAGGCAGAAATGGGTTGTGGGAAACGGCCACTGCGGTTCAGACCTGTGCCTCACCCAAAGTAAGCCGTGCGCCTTAGAGCCACTTAAAGTGCAGCCCGTGGTGGCCTTCAGCCTCTTGGCACTCTTGAAATCTAAAGCCGACTAGTAAGACCCCAAACCTCTGTGTTTTGGCCACATGCAGCCTATCATGGAGAAAGCCTGAGACTACCCCCCCCACAGCCCAGAACCTGGATAAGAGGAGAGCTGCAAGAAACTGATAAAGTAGGTTATTTTCAGGGGTGCCCAGCAGACCTCGGGCCAGAAATGCTCCAGAGGCACACATCCCTCAGCTCCTGTGGTGAGAAGCTGAGAGAGGGCAGGGAGAGCAGGAAAAACAGGGCAGGGACAACCGGAAAGGCGGGAAGGAACGAGGCATGGCCCGCTGCCCCTAACCCGCCACAGCGCCACCCCGACGCGTTACCAGCAATAACCATCCCTCACTGCCCGCCAAGGGGCGGAGCTTCCCGCTCATTTAAATAACTCGACAGCTCATTTGCATGCTGCCAAGATGGCCGGCCCTGCGATTGGCCAGCTCCGAGGCAGTCCCCGCTACCGGCCCCTGGGCCACGGAGGGGGCGGGGTCAGCCGAAAGAGGGGAGGGGACACGTGGCTTATTTGCATAACGGCCCGGCGCGTGCGACGGGGTTTGGCAGCGTTGGTTCCCGGAGCGGGATCCGATTTGAATCTCCGGCGGCAGCGCCGAGGGAGGTGGGAGCGGCGACGGCGCCCGCGTGGCGCTGAGGCAGAAGGTGCGGCGGCGCACAAGGGGCGCAGGTAAGGCGCGTCTCTGCCGCGGCGCGAGCGGCCGGTCAGCGGCAGCGCTGTGTGCGGAGCACTGCCCCGCGCGGCGGCGGCGGCGGCAGCGGCGGCGGCACTAGTGCGCATGCTCCGGGGCTGCAGCTTTGCACACGCGCCGCAGCGGGCAGCCGCACTGACTCACAAGCGCGGCGCAGCTACGCGGGCGCTGCATGGGAGCACGTGACGCGGCTCCAGTGCAGGTGGCGGCGCGCATGCGCGGTGCGGTTTTCGCGCAGAGGTGGCAGCAGGTGGGACGCTGGGCGTGGGGCGGCGCTTTCCTTCGCCTCCCCACGTGTGGAGGGATCCTTGCGGCGGCGGCGGTGGTTGCAGGTAGGTCTGGCGTGGGGCAGGGTATGGCTGGGGCAGTCCGCTGTCTCGTGGAGGTGGAAAGAGCTGGGCAACACTTGGGCAGTTGTCTGATTGCATTCTCTTCTGTGTGTGGGTGAGGTAAGGTGCAGGCGCCTCACATACGTCACTGGGCGGGTGTTTGGGTGGGACAGTGGTGTGTCTGCCTGCTTGGCGCCTCAAGAGTGTTTCCTGCTCTCGGAGTAGGGATTGACATGAGCTGAGTGGTGCTGCACACAGCCAGTGGGTATCTTTGCAAATACAGTAGCTGTGGTTGTTGAGTGTGGCGGTAGGAGCAATGAGGAGAAAACTGGGTTTTGTGGGTTTTTTTCTTATTGCAATCAATAACGCACTGATGAATTTAAGATTAAAGTTTCTGAAGCATATGGGTATGCTAGTTTACTAGAAATTAGATTGTTTCAGTGGAAAAAAAGGGCCTAGTTGTGCCTGTTTACGTGATGTCGTCAGTAAACAAGGCCAGAGTAGCAACTCCAGGTTGTCAGGAAGGCCCATGTCAAACAAAATGGCAAAAGTTAACAGATTAAGTAGTATGTTAGTGTAAAGAAGGCACATTTGAACTTCTATTTTTCTTTGAATTATTCACAATATGGAAACTGTATTCAGGGTTAAGCGTTTCACACTTTAATGCTGACGTCATATGGTAACCTGCTGGAGGTGTGGCAGTTTTTCATATATATGTGGCTTACTGGATTTCCTAATCTCTGGTACATACCCAGTGGAAATGCCTACATTAGAATATTTTGTTGTATACTAGTAATATTGAAATACGTCTACGTATTGTCATTTTGGTGAGACCCTTAACACAGAAGGACTTGTTGGGTGGGAAAATTGGACAGAATTGCTGATTGGGAAAAATATTATCTCAAAAGAAAGGGGTGAATAGCTCAACTATTCTAGGCAACAGTCAATGAGCTTAAAACTGCATCCTTCATGCAGTCACAGAAAAATAACAGTTGTGCATCTAGATAGCTTATTTAACTTGCTAATTGTTGGAAGTAAAAGTATGTTAATAAATGTTTGGTCAGTATCCCAAATTGTACAAGCAAATGCAGTATTACTATGAATAAATTTATTAGAATTTCTATCTGCAGGATCAGAATATTCTACAGGCATGGTGTTTAGCTCTCTTTTGCAAGTTAAAATATATTTTTGACTATTATCTGTTTTACCATTTACCTAAAGTAGATACTAGTATTTGTATTTAAAAATGGAAATATAAAGGATGTGCTTAATTTCTGCATATATCTGAAATTAGCTAGCTAAATATGAATTCTGTACACAAGCAGCAGATATCAGTGTAAGAAATAAGTATGTTTTTCTGATTAGGTACTGGTTTGTGCAGTCCTACAAGAAGGTATGAAGGGGATTATGTCCTCAAATATTAAGAATTCTCTGGAAGGGAATAAAACGCAAACCCCACTGCTATTTGATATGTGATCTTGAGTAGGTAATTTATAATTTTTCAGATTTCTGAAGTGAAGCTAATGGTAGTTGTCAGCTCCATCATAAAAATGAATTCACTAATGATTGCATGAGGACTCGTGCAATTCGGAATTGTGGCAACTACACCCACTATTTATTCTTCAAATTTGGCAGTTATTTTCTGTGCTCCAGAAGTATCAAGTTCCTACCTGTGTATAATTCAGAAAGAAATTGTATTAACAATTTTGGAGAGCAATACATTTTTTAATAAATGCCAAATAATTATAATTAAAATACAGAAAAACTTGTTTTGTCACTGTTATTAACTGTTCATTGTGTGTTCCCTTTCAAAGAATCTCAGGAGATCTTTGTGTTCTCATTGTTACATTCTTAGTTTAGTACGCTTATTACACTGCTTGGAGTTAAAAGGCTTTTTATCAGCTGCAACCTTGCTACCAAATGGAGCTGTGCTGAACTGGTGCTTCCTGTGATAATGTGGAACAGTGTAGTATTTTTCTGTATGAATTATTTTAACAAGGCCATCTTGAATGTTGAAGGCTCTAAACAGATCGTAACAAAATTGATTCATAAAAGGATGCAGTAATTATATACATCAATTAAAATAGTCAAACTGATGCTCTTATTGAGGGACCTCTTAGTTTTCATTTCCTATCCATTACAAAGTCAGTTTTCAAGATGCTAATCCAAGTAGATACTTGTACATGCTATCCTCTGCTGTATTTGCTGAAGCCTCCTGCTTTAGCTTGTATTGTTATGTCCATTTGACGTATTTAGAAAATCAATATTAGCTGTAGTACATTAGTTTCCTGTAAAGGCTCCTTTAGTAATGCTTCCATTTGGGGCATAAAGACAGGAAATGTGGTATCATATAGTATAGTATCATAGACATATGCTTTCCCCCCATCATGGGAGGTGATCTTGCTAGCCAAGAGACTGAACAACTTATGAGTAAAAATAGGTCAGTTTTAGATACTGATATCAGAGAATCTGCAGTAAACAGAAACGTTTTACAGGTTAAGCAATTAAAAAATCTTATGTTAGTAATTGATTCCTAATTAGTTACTAAATCCTCATCTTCATTGTGTCTGACTGAGATTTTTGGGAGAAGGCATTTTTTCTTATTACATACAGACAGTATTTCCGTAGTGAAGTTTTTGACTAACCACATACTCCATTTTCCTTCTAAAACAAACAAACAAACAAAATTCCTCCCCATCTAGATGCTTTTAGCAGTATAATCATTGATTATGTGGGCTTACTGTAAGAAATTATATTTATGCCAAAAATCTTAAGGTTATTCCTGTAATGTAGATAATAAGGCCAAAAGATACTTTACCAGCTGCTTGTACTTACATAGTTTGCAAATTGAATGAATGTTTTTTTGGTTTGGTGTTGTGGTTTTTTTTTTTTTTTTTTTTTCATTTACTCTCTACATGGTGTTTTTCTATACTGTGGGTTAATTATGTGCTTGTGAGTTTATTTTGGAAATTACTGCAGTGACACAGATGTACATCAGTTTTCATAAGGGATATCAGCTGAAGAAAATAAGGTACAAGTTCTAAAACTATTATGATATGTGACTGTGGGGGCATTTGTTTGGGTTTTTCTTCCTCCCAAATATTTTTATGGAATATTTCTCTTAAATTCAGTGACATCCAAGATTGTTAAGATTTTCCAATTAAAGCTATGGCTTAACTCTTTACTTTTCCTTAGCATGTGACATTACTATGAGAGGTGTACCTACACATAAAAAACCATATTGGGAGCTCATAAACTGGCCAACACAAATGGTGCTTTCATGATGCATATTTGTGACTCTGTTTCAGTTACACTGTACCACATGCTGAACTATATGAAAAAAACACTACTGTTTGTACCGTATTCTACAAAACTGTTCATCAGACAGCAGTTACTTACCCAAATACAGGATGAAAAATAAGAAGGATTGTTGTGTGGGGCAGTAAAAACCTTGATTTTATTTTTGACAAGCGGAGAGGATGTGATTCTCAGAAGTCATTCCTGTAATTGGCTGTTCTTTTTAAGTTGGACATTTGCAGAATGCCTTAATCTCTGAATAAAGTTTAGATGTGAATTGAATAATACTTTATATTTAAAATTGCTCGGTCTTGGTTTAGGTGTCAAAGCCTGGTGTGCAATCCTAAAGGTGACTGAAGTCTTCTAGATTTGAGATTTTTAGTCAAGAAGATCTGGAGCATAGATTTTGTCAGCCTTTGAGTTCTGGTTATTTTTTGAAAATCAAAATTTTCCATGATGATGTGGGATCTTCATTGTTACTTGCCAGAAAAGATTATGTGTATTATTCATAGTGTCTTTAGATGTCTTGCCTTTTTTGTTTGTCTATGGTTTTTTGGTGGGTTTTTTTTTTTTTCCTTCCCTATTTATGTAGCAATGGGGATCAGAAAATCCTTGGATTCCTATGTAGAAAGCTTGCCTCTTTTCAACTACACTTGAGTTTTATGTGGCTTAGTGTTTTATGTTTTCATTAGAGGTTATGTTAGTGATAAAAAAAAAAATGAAATGCTGTTAGTGGAAAATAAATGCCTGCATGAAATGTAAAAAATGCATGATCAAGGTTATTAAATGCCACTTAGGAATTCCACTAAGATAAATGTGTTTAACAAAATTTTCTTTTTTTGCTTAACCAGAAAACTGCAAAACAGTATATGGCAAAAATGTTTAATTGTACCACAACCCTACAAGTTTTAACAGAAATCTGCTCACTTCTAGCACAGTAGTACAATTTTATCTGAACATTGTTTGTCAAGTGCTCTATCCATAGTAATTCTTGAAATACTTTTTGGTTTTCAGTAAATGTGACAGTAGTAAATGTCAAAGAGAATTATTCCTGCAAGTTTTGTGAAAACAAGCATCTGGGATGAGGAAAGGCTACCTTTATCCCCTGTGAGGGAACTTGGCAATTACACATTGTTTTGGGAGGATAACTTGCTGTAAGTCAGGACATGGGTATTGTCTGTCAAAGCAGTATGGAGGCTGTTACAGCAACATGGAACGTCAGTTTGGACATGTGTGTGCACTCACTTGCCCTGTGTAGTAAAGCCCTAATGATAACGTGAGGTTACTTTGATTAAGAAGTAGCAAGACAATAATTCTGTACGAAATGTGGCTTCATTAGTACCATTGCTCACTCATTACCTTGTTCAGTACCACTGATATATACTTTTCTCAATCACCAGTGTATTTAATTGCATATCTGCTCCCCCTCCCGTCCTTTTTTTGGTTTTTGTTAACAATTCCTCGGTGGTGTAACTGAAAGCGTAATAGTTACTATGTGGTATTAAATAAATGCCTGATCCTCAGCTGTATGTCAGCTTCCACCATATCACTGTGGAGGAATTAACAACACTGTGTTGTTTTTATGTATATTGTATAAATGCCCTTTATGTTCCTTTGGGATTTATATATAACTTTTTTTAAAAAAAAACCACCAACAACGCACTGCACAACTTAAGATGTTTTATTTTGAGCTGTGAATGTTATGGGTGACTAAAATCGGTACTCATGAGTTACTAGCTTTTATTTCTTCTAGAACAACCATCAAATCGTAAGAGATCTTAGTAAATCATATATTTGTGTGCAAAGTATGTTTTTAATAATTTCTAAGATATTTAGGTAAACTAATAGAGCTGGTTTGCTGTGCATAAGCTACATATGTTTAGTACAGGAAGAATGTTTTTTAGATCCAACTTCTGAAATTGCTCTGAAGTAAATTCAAAGCACATTTTATGAATGGCTGTCGATATGTCAGCTGGCCATTAAAATAACCTGTATATTTGCTCCATTATTTTGTGCTGTCTAAGCATTATCCTCCACTTCAGAATAGTGTAAAGAAATCAGGGGAGGGGAGGGGAACACCCCCGAAAAAAAAAGAAACAACAACCAAACAAAAAAAAACCACCACCCAAGAGAGACACAAAAAACCCCATCAAAACCCTGACACAAAAGTTCTTTGTCTCCAACTTACTGCAGTTCTTAGAAGTCATTTTAAAAAGATGTTGCATTCTACTTCTTTTAAAGTCTTCTCAAAATGTGTTTAGTAGCTAACTAGCATACAGAAATACAGGCTTGCCAACTTCAGTCCATACACTGAAAACTTTCTTTGGTCCTACCATCAAGTGGCTTTGAATCATGAGAAGTCATCAAATGATGTGCAGATTTTGACTTTCTGGACTCTAATGTTCCTTATCTCATGATCGTCATGGGCTTGCTCTTTTCCTCAGTGGTTTAAGTTGTTTTTATCTTTGAAGTCTTCGCAGTCCTAAGTGAAAGTTGATATGTTTCTTGAAGTCAGCCTGCTGGCCTATGTAAATATAGGAGTAAAGGAAGGTTTCAGTACTTGGTCTATTGAGACTTCAAATGCATACAAAGTATAGTAGTCTCTCCCATTAATTCAATCAGTGTAAGAACTATTTTGTTCACTTATTATTAACTAAAATACGAACAAACAAAAAAAACAAAAAAAAAAACAAAAACAATGTAACCAAAGAAACAAACAAAGCAGGGTAAATGAGAAAAGTGGCTGGGATGTGGTTTTCTGAAAAGGAAATGTGGATGATATGTAACAGACTGGTTTCTTAAGTTCATGATTTGAGTGAAAGAAATTATTTATGCTTTGGCTGCTTTTTTACTGCCCTTGTTGTATGAAATGACATAAAAACCAGTCTGAAAGCCCAGAATTTTCTGCCTTCCCATGACTTCCTATATATAGCCCCAGTATAAAGTCTGGCTTAATGTAATATTTAAGAGGGGGGTGGGGGGTGATATTATTTATGCAAGGCAGCAATTGGAGAAATGACAGGACACCATTCTCTTGAGTTTCTTGTTTGATATTCATGAGAAGGTTGGAAAATGGACTATTTTAAAATTCGTCCTATGACTAGAATAACTGAACTTGCTGAGATACTACTGCAACATGTTGGCATGTCATCAGAAGAGGGCAGAGTTAAGGTTGTTTGGAGTTTTTGTTAGGTATTTAATAGAAATCTAAACTTAGCAGGTTATGCTTAAATTCCATTCTGAATATCTTTAAAATTACCAATTTTCTTATTTATTTTTGGTGCTTAGAGGGCATGTGTAGGTGCCACCCTAACTAGCAATAAGATATTGTAGTCCCACACTAATATAGGAATTCCATGCTAGTGTAGATTCACTTAAATATTTCCTGGACCTAAGCATTCTCAGATGAGTTATTTCAGTCTTAATTTTCTGCTTAATTAAACATCAGGTTTTATTTTAAAATTGGTTTGGTTAATATTTTTTAACCTATTAACACTGCGTATGTTAACTGAAGTATATGGAAGTGAACTCTTGAGTGAATTCATACGGTTTCTTACCACTCAGCTACATTTTTTGCGGTTTGGGTTAACATATCAGTGCCGCTGCATATTCACGAAGCTTTTTGACAAGGTAGGATGACTGACTGCAGCAGCTGGATTGTGACATGGGTTCTGTTTTCTCTGGCTTGGTGAAAGTGTTCTCAAAGTATTCTCTATTCAAACCTATTTAAGTCATTGAGTTTCTATACATCAAGCTCGAAGACTGAATGTTAAGAGAATGCAGTGTTGTACCAGTGCAGGTCTTGGGTTCCAGATTAGAACCTCCTTATGTTTTTGAAGAACTTCTAGGACTGCATGTCAGAATTCACCTTTGGACATAGGAGTTTTGTAGGTGTGCTAAACATAGAACTCTATTCTGTTTAAAGCATCAGTACTGTGGAAATCAAAGTCTATGTGTATTTGTCATACAAGTTAAGTACTAAGCTTGAATTTTTAAATGTTGCAAAATTACTGTAAATCCCTGTAAACTACAGGTGTTCTACATATGAAATTTAGAGTAAGCAACATGGAGTTATAACTCAGTAACAGAAAAAAAATGCTTTCGAATTCGTTATAAATTTGATTTAGTAACGGGTCTTGGTGAAGAAAAGCTTCAGTGTAGTGGGTAATTTTAAACTAATTGTAATAAAGTTGTTCTCCAGTTTTCACAAATTTGTTTGAGAGACTTGTATCTGAACTTCAAGCGTATTTTAATTTAGCCTTCTGATTCTGTACAGTATTACCAAAGACAGTAATAATCAATGTAGTTGTTCATACACTTGTGGCGTGTGCTGCTTGTGTTGCAAATCATGTCAATAGAAAGACAAAAGGAAAAGCCAGGTGGTGTATAGCAACGTTTTTTAAATTTGAAATAGTAACAGTGGTGCTGATGTATACATGAGACAACTACTGCTGGCATGATTAATCAGTCCTGAAATAACCAGCTACAGCTGGCAACAGACATGCACAGTTATGTAAGTTTAGACATTTTTTGTAAAAGAAGTATGTGGAGGGCACCTTTTCTCCCACTTGGGGGGGGAGGGGAGCTTACTGTGTTGATCTCATTTTGGATCACAAAGACTATTTTTTTGGTAGAAGGGTAGGAATAATTCAACGTTTAATTTCCTTCAGGATTGCCCCATATGCTGTTGCTGTTCTTTTGTTTTAAAATTAGCCGGGTTTAATTTTGTTAAAGAGCTGCACATGATATAGTGAGGCAGGTTCAGAGGAGCTCCCTCCAGAACTACCTACTGTTTCCTGGACAAGAGCATGTGATTTATGTTAATGAACAGATCCTAGAGAGAAACTTGTATTATATTTAGTTCTGATTGCATTAAGATAGTATATTTGTTTGACAGTCCCTCTGTTCCCTTCATAGATTACCAAACCAGTTCTTTAGGAGCAAACTACTCACCATCATTACCAGATAACAGCAAATTCCTGAAAGGATTCTAGATATGTCGTCTTTGAAAAAAAATTACTCAACATATGACATCATTCATAAATAATTAGATACTTGATTTCTGCGGACACTGACGTTCTGGAATGTTCTTGGGGCTTTTAAATTGATGTTCCTGTTTCCCCTCAAGTAAACTTTTATAGGGCAACTAATATTACACAGTGTTTTAAAATAGGTGGTGCTGTAAAAAGGTACAGATCCATTTCTTACAGTTTTTGGGTTTGGATTTTTAATATTTTTTTTTAAGACTGAAATGAGGCTGCTCTTGAAAAGTATTCCCTAATGTTTGTCAGTTCTATGCATGATCTGGCTCTGTTTCTGCAGCTGTTAATATATGACATGGATTCTGAACTGCTTGGAGTCGGCAGGGATTTGAAGTATGCAGTACAATTCCTGGATCACAGACCTAGCAAGGCGGCCTCTCGGTGATTTGAGGTTTTTCTTAGTTTTCTCTTTACCAGTGGTGCTCTGAGTAGGTGCAGTGTTGCAGCTGTGTGTTAACCATTTCCTGCCTGTCAAGAAACCATTCCTGTTCCCCCCCCCACTCTGCCTGTGCAGTTTGTTGCAGTGTGGCAAAGAGGGAGGTGCTTTGCTATACAAATCTTTTATCCACTGCTGAGTTGTCACTGTGTGGCTGGTCTTGAGTGCACACTGCAGCCATCTTAATCACATTTTTCAGTGCAGCTGAGACAGTGCAATTTCAAAATGGCTGGCGAAGTGCTCTTCATTGCAGCAGTTTAGCTTGGCTGTATGCAAATGAGCAGAGCTGCTAGTATCACATGCTCCAGACCTTAGAGGTAACAAGAGGTAAGCACCAGCTCTGTTTTGCTGAGAAAGAATTTCAAAGTTTAAGTAAAATGGTTATAAGCTGCATAAAATAATGTTTTCTGTCAGGAGGTGGGCTTTTTTTTTTGGTGGGGTTTTGGGTTTTTTTTTGGAGGAGGGAGAGGGGCAAGTTTTTTGTTTTCCTCCCCCCATCACTGAAGTAATTTATAGACCTCTATCCTTGCTCAGTTAGAGAGTACACTGGGTGGCATTGGAGAGGTCAAAGGTTATGACATCTGTTTTGCCAAATTATTTCAGTTTGGCTCTTTCCTTACCAGGTCAAAAGAGCTCTCGCTTCATGCTGCCCTTTCTCAAAAGCTTGGCACATTCTTTAACTAAAACATAAACACTTTATAATCATTGTTACATCTTTGTAATCAAGTGGTTAAATTTACGTTTGATCATATTTTCAACATGTAACTTTTTCCTGTGGTAGGTAAGAATTACAAAACCTGCATCAATACATTGGAATAGCAATGGTAATGTAAATGTTAGCTATTCCACAGGTAACAGTTATTTGCTACTCACATATAACACTTGTGTAAATTCTGCAGAACTACTATAAATGATAGAATGAAAGTTTCAAGGTAATTTATTTTTTTTTTAAATAGCTTAATTGACATCTTGAGTTTCAAAGCATGCTAGTGGTTTAAACATGGCCTGGTCTTTTCTTGCGTGTATTACTGATAGGTGGCCTAGCTGTCTGTCATGTTCAACACTCATTAAAAGGTAGTTAATAGGTGTCAAGTGTCTAGGGACATGAAGATGAAAGAAAAGTAGGGCTCAGGGTTTTTTTTGTTGGGGAGGGGGAGACAGAAGACATTTTTCCTCATGACTCATTCTCTTGGTTTGTGTTTGTCTGAAATGCTGGTTAAGGTCTTTATGGGATCTTAAGATGGATGGGTGTTAATTTGAGAGTAGTTAAATAGGGAGTTACTTCAAGTTCTCCAGAAATGTATGAGGAATAGCAGAGCTGGTTAACTCATCGGGATGTAGCTCATAGTATTTTCCTGTCTGAAGCTGAACTTAGTGCTAAGGATGTGAAAATCAGTACTGAACACCTACAAGTTTAGTCCTTCCTCAGTATTTTTTCACAATTAATTTGGTGGGTTTAGGATATGCTGTAGCCAAGCACTTTGTGGTTGTTAGTTTTTAAATACCTGTTCCCATAAATGATCTTCTGTACTTAATGATAATACGCTGCTTATAAAGAAACGAAGTATTCCAGGTAGATCAGGTTCTCAAGAGATGTGGTTTCTCCACGTTTATTATGTGCATTTAATATGAAGAACTTTAAAAAAAAAAATCAATAAAATACAGGATTTTAACCCAGGTTGACCTCTGACTTAAGCAAACTGTGAATTGTAAGTAATTAGCCATAGGGTTTTCCTGCATTAGTATAAAAGATCGGTGACAGGAATAATGAGAATGTGCGGTCCCAGATTATGATGAAATGCAGGTAGGTAAGTAGCATGTTGCTTGCTTTATTGCTAGTGGAATTCTGGTTTGCGTCAGATTTTAATTCATAGTGGGCTTTCTTGATTGGGTGGGATGGTTAAGGTCCTGAGAACATTTGGGCACTTTAAAATGTCTGAAAACTTCGAAAGCAGATTTTACTTGAATGCATTTGTCTTTAAAAAATGTGAATTTTTACCATACATTCACTTCCATCTAATGAACGCAGATTAATAATGTCATGAGATTTCCTTCCTATCCCCCGACCAATGGTATTTCTGGTTTTCTGCAACATACTCTTGAGTCAAGTCATCCTGACACCAGTCTTATAATGATTACTGAGATTTGGGTTGGTGTGGTTTCTGGTCAGTTATTGTTATTAATTATAGATATTACTCATATCATTCAAAGCAAGCAGAAACTATTTTTTATAATGAGATCACTGAACTCCTCCTTTGTGATCATTGAAGGGGATGAAATTTTATGTCGAAAACATACTGTACCCAGTATGTCCTCTGGTGATTTGTTCTTCTTGGTTTTGGGGTTTTCGTTTGCTTGGGGTTTTGTTTTGGTTGGGTTGGTTTTTGTGTGTGTTTTTGGTTGTTGTGTTTTTTTTGGGGTGTTTTTGTTTTGCTTTTGCCTTTTGTTTTTAAGGATCACATTAAAATGTTGTAAAACAGCTGGCTTAAAAATTGTCAAGTTCTGCTGGGTTTTTTAACCCTTTCTTTAATGGGAACATGAAAAGGAAAATAGTTTATTTTTTGACATTTACTGTAAAGAGTAGTTCTTCACATGTATTATGTTTCAGTAGGATACTGTATACTCATACCATGGCTTTCATACAGTCCTTTTTTGCACCATTTGTTGCCCATATTTTTTTCTGTGAGCTGGGTAACCTTACTCCCCTATTACAGGAAGTCACAGGGAAATTGCCAGAGTTCAGAGGAAAGCTCTTATCACAGTGTCTTCCCTTCCCTTTGGTTTTGGTTTACTTTGCTCTTTAACAGGCCATTTTGAAAAGAGTAGTATGTCTGGAGGTGCTGAACAAAATGGCTGGCCCAGAAGGGAGCTGCAGCATTTTGCTGTATGAGGTGGGTGGTGTGGGTTGTGTTTGTGGTTTTTGGGGTTGGTTTTGTTTTTTTTTTTTTTGTTCCCTGAAGTGGGTGTCGGAATGCATGAAGTCTAGTAGATTTTGAAACCTGTGCTGTGTATGGAATGCATCCCTGTTTCCAGAAGTCCAAGTACACTGTGCAGTAGTACTGGTAGCTGACAGCATGATCTCTTCTGTCTTCCCTCCCATAGTGTTAATAGCTTGTTCTTCAGTCAAAACGAAAATTAAAACCACGGAATTGCCTGCATGGAGACAAGGCACTTCAGTAGAGAGGGCGAAAGGGGGAGTTTTTATTAAATACATAAATTAGATGCTCATGATTTTAATTAGAAATCATTGTGTATAATGAATTAACGACTTCAACTGAAGTGATCGCTGTACATTTTTGATGTTGAGATGCATTGTCAGACTCTGCTCAGTGTTCTGTCTGCATTTTCTCCACTTCTGAGAGCTCTTGCATTCTAGAACAATTAGCTTTATACTGCTAAGTGAACTGGAAGGATAAGTTTTCAGAAGTAAATACCCTACAAATGGGCTAGCAGTCTCACACAGACTTTCAAAGTGAAATACCCAACATAAGTTCATTAGTTTACTCTGAAGGACTGTATAGATTCACAAGGTTTACATCCCCATCCCCCCCCCCCGGGTGTATCTGATCATAAGAAGATTGTTCTACTTTAGTTTGATTTGCGCTCCAAGTATTTGGCCAGTTTTTCATTACTAAACCATATTTGCTTAGAACCATTCTATCATGGGTTGATTATTTTTTTTATGTTTTCCTTACAACTCAGATTTGTCTCGGTTTGCACAGCTGCGTCTTCTTTTTTTGGTAGGTATTTTGGGAGGGAACAATCTCAGGCAGGATTCGAAACAAATTGGAATGGACTGCTGAATTAATGCAATCCTGCTCAATGCATGCAAATAACTTTCAAACAGGCGACTTGTTTGGTTCTTTAGGTGCTAGAAATAAATGGTTACCAAGCACTTGGAACTGTTTGGAATCTTAAACACTTCATCACATTATTACTATGATTAAGCAGTTAAATTGGATCTTTATTTTTAGCTATTAACTTTTTGTCTTCACAGGAGTTGCAGGTAAAGCAAATGGTTGTTTTCTGCATCATCTTGATTTGCAGGTTAAGATCCTCGGGTTTTCAATATTTGTTTAGTAAATAACAAAACTAGTCATGGACACTTTAAGGACAGGCAGGGAGTGCAATGTTAGACTTACTGCCTGGAAGTTCATTTTATGCTTTCTCTGTCCCTTTCCTACAGTAGAAAAAGCAGATACAACTGTCAGCCCTTCCCCCTTCTCTGGCTTCCCTGCTCCTTCTGTTGGTACATGCTTCTGCTATGACGTATCTTGAAATAAACCACACTGTGTAAGGTAATGAGTTGATAAGACAGTTCTCTGCTTCAGAAATGAACATAATTTTCTCTGTCTTTCAAAGACCAATGTGAGAAAAAATTGGGAGCTACAAAGCTCTGGCTTGACTCTTATGTAAATTATTTGTTTTGCCTTACGCTTTGGAGAAGGGGGTGTTTTGGACTCTGTGTGTGTTGCCTACGGGAGATCCAGGGCCTTTCATTTTCTTTTGCTCTGCTAGGTGTGGGGTTTTTTTCCCTTTTCTTCCTCTTCCTTTTGCCTTTTCTTTCTTTCACCTTCCTTTTTCATCAAGCTACTGGTGACACATTTTAGTTGGTTTGGTTGATTTTAGACAAACTTTATCTGTCAAATTCTTTCCCATCTAAAACTGTGTGTGAATTAGGCAAGTCATTGTGACAGCTTTTTCTGTACCTTTCTAAGCTGAGATGACTTAACTGACATTTAAAATTTGAGAATGTTGTCTTTGTTATGTACCAAGTGAAACCATACAGCTAATGGCAGTTGTTTCAAACACCATTGGCCGTACTGTGTTTGACTCTAACATCGGCTCTTGAAAAGCATTTCTGGTGAAAGACTCAAAAATTATGCTTGTTGGGAGGAAGAGTCCTGCTCGATGGCTTGAGGAAGGCAAAGTCGTGAGATTCCACTGACACAATGCTCAGATGTGAAGTAGGCAGACATTTTGCTCTTTTACACAATGACAGTTACTGGGGAATTGAATGGAATATGCTGTTTATTCGTTCCTGTTAGACTCTTAACTACACCCCCTACCCCCAAAAAAATAAAAACCACCCATGAAAACCACCACTACAAAAACAAAACCCCTCCAAAACACCCCAGTACCCCATACCGCAGCTGAAGTGGTCCCTGTGCTAGTTCTGAGTAAGTTAGACAGCTGCAGTGGTGTGCAGCTTAGCAAGCCCTGGGGTTACCTCAGCTCGCCTCTAGCCCTGGGGCAGTCGTGTGTGTCGTCCCCCCTGTGCCCCCCCCCCCCCCCCCCCAGTGCCCTGCTTCACCTAGCTGGTGAGTTTCTGACTGCTAAACCGATAGCTCAACCGATAGCTCCTCCTCTGCGTTAGAACCAGACTGCGAGCTATGCGGGGAAAGAGGCAGGGCCGACCGAGTGCGGTGACTCAGCGCGAACGTTCTGGAAGCGGGGTGGTGCCTCCCCCAGACAGCAGATAGAGAGCTTGCTCGTGGGGCTGTCGGCAAGCTCTGGCCTGGATTTCCCTGAGCGGAATGGAGCCGAGGATGGAAAACTTTCCACGTAAAAGGCTCTTATTTTGCAGCATCCGTTTTTCTGTGTTGAGAATCATATTGCTATTGTGGTATTTGTGCTCAAGGGTGTAGAGGTGGGGAGGAGGTATGGCTCTATGTAGGAAACACAGCGGGGGTTTTTTGTTTGGTTTTTTTTTTTTTGGTTTTTTTTTTGTGGCTGCTGCTTTTAAAGCAGCATTGGTGCCCTTTTTTTTTAAGCTCAGAGGCTGTTCATCTGATGATTCATTCTGTACATGACAGCAGCATCACTGGAAGATGTATTCTGCACAGTGGTTAAATGTGCTAACATACACACATCTGCCTGAAACTAAATAAAAGATATATGTCACGTAAAAGTAGAGCAATAACAGAGCAGTTGCACACTTAATGGTTGTCATTTTAATGTGACAGTAATTCTGTAAAAATAATTATTTTTCCTTTACACATCATTTTATGCTTTTGGATACAACAGCTGAGGATCAACTGTAAAGACCCATGAAGAATAATTAGCATTAGTAAATACTTTCAGACAAAAAAATCAGTATCTTTTTGACATTACAGATAGCGAATTCTGTTATACTCGAATAACCTAGAACCAGCCTTACATAAATTACACTCACAGTGGGAAAAGGGGAGGTATAATTTGACTGTGTATAGGCTTGACACTTGGCATTCCTAAGAGAACTGTTTAAGGAACTAGAAGAGGCCTGTAGTGAAAAGCAGGCTCTTAACTGTCCTGAGGCCCTGCCTTTGCCTTGCAGGAGCCAACAAGCATCAGTCTCCATCACTTTCCCTTTCCACTAAATGGTGCCAAGCTGCAACTGCAGCGTTTTGCTAGAGGTCAGACATTACTGTTGCTTTAATGCGATTTTATTCAAGGTTTACAAATTCATGTTAACAGATAGTATACTAACTGGTATGTTTATTTGCATTGATTTGTTGTGTGCTGTAGGAGTTTCTTCTAAGGCAGCAAATGAGGTGAAAAAAACGTATTGGTGAATGACTCATACGCACACTTAGCAGTAAGCAAAGCCTAGGTTTGGGGTTTGTTTATTTTTTATTTTTTTTTGAGACTAAGCATTTCTGAAATGATTTTCTTTACATATAAGTACGCTTCTTAACACTTATATACCACATAAATATGTGTATTTATAATGTATAAATACATTTGTTAATGTATTTGGACTTTGGAAGGAAAAAGGTCAGAATGAAAACGTTAACCATTTGACATCATAGTGAGGCTGAAATCCAAGCTCCTGCCTCTGCTTGTCACTTTTTTGCCTAGAAAAGGTAGAAGTCCATGGCTCTGAATTTTTGTTTTGCTTTATCTAATTAAGAAAAAATGTGAAGTGGAAGCAGCAAATTAAATGGCCATACATGTTACCTATCAGCATTAGATTAAAAATGGGTCTTCTCTACCTGCAGCTGGTATTGGTTATTGGTAGGCTGCAAAATAATGGAAATATCAGTTTAAGAAAAGCTGGTTGTTGAGCATCGCACATACCCATTTTTTCGTGTTATTTCCATTACTACAGAGTGCTCACCAGAATTGCTGTGACCAGTGCAGTGTATAACACATCCTACCAGGAACAGCCTTCAAAATGCAATTTCTTTTGCAAAGACTCTTTTCAGTTTTCACTTATATGAACAGTAAGAGTACCAGTTGACTTCTGACCCTGATCTGGATTATTAGTAAGCAAGCAACTATACGATTTATTCTAGAACCCGTAGTAGTCTGACAGGGAGAGGCTTTGCTCAGCAATATTCTATTGCAATCGAGTCCTGAAATGAGGCCCCTTTATGTAAATTTTTACTGGCGCCAGCTAGCTGTAACTGCAGTCTGGCTGCGTGTCGGCAGCACCTAACATGTGTCATGGACTTCTATGCGTGGATTGCAGGAGCACTGGTTTCTGGACCGTAAGAGCCATGCTGATGAAAATGAAATGATGCACAAAATAACCTAGGTGTAATTAGATTGCTAGTAAGTGAAAATACTGTGAGGAAATTAAAGCTTTCTTCTTTCTTTTCTTTATAGTGTGCTGTCTTGTGCTGTAATAAATTTATGCTTGTTGGTACTACTGTGTGGTATGTGGGAGGTACTTCACTGCACATAGTTGCTGCAGTGCTAATAGTTGGCAGCACAGAAGGCAGTACAAAGAGTCCGACTGGAGGCACTTGCAGTTGCAGTGTTCCCTTGGAGGCTGTGGCATGCTCAGTGAGCTGCAGGGCACTCCTGGCACCTTCAGCCACTTGTGTGGAAAACTGGGAGTTGCAGCAGGCTTTAACAAGCAGATGCAGGCTACTAGCTGAGAAGTGCAACAGCATAGCTCATGCTGGCTAAAAAATAGTACTCATTCTGCTATGTAAACAAAACAAGATCTTAGTATCAAGATGGCTGACCTGGCAGTCTACTTGTAGCTGGTGATACTTATGCAAATGAGCTACATGTCAGAGGCTTACTCCCAGGAGGAAGCTCATTTTGCACGTGCCACCTTCTCACCAGGTAAGAGAAGCAGCTTGTGTTCTGCATTAATATTTTAGAGGCCTTTGAAGTTATTTT
This sequence comes from Myiopsitta monachus, assembly GCA_017639245.1. Classification (NCBI taxonomy): domain Eukaryota; kingdom Metazoa; phylum Chordata; class Aves; order Psittaciformes; family Psittacidae; genus Myiopsitta; species Myiopsitta monachus. Next base: position 64,361,277 of record CM029920.1, read on the forward strand.
TCCACTTAGGTGCCTACCCCCACTTTGGGATAATGCCATGACATAAATTTAAATACGTGTTTTCTGGAGAGCCTGGAAGTTGTTTATTCTTGCTGTAATTGTTTTGGGGTTGCTGTTGTTAAGAGGAACATTAATAATTATTGTAAAGTGTTTACTTCAGTAAAACTGATTACCTTAAAGGTATCAGAAGTGTGAGTAGAAATATGAATATGTAATTTTTGCTGCTAATGTTACTGTGTTTGGTTCAAATGCAAACCTCTACTCATTTGTTACTGTATTATTTCCTCTATAGTGACACCAGTTGATGTACACGGAGGCTTAGCAGTACTGTGAGCTTATCCCTGAGAAGGGTGCAGAATCAAGGAGGTTGAATCCACCACTGGTGTTCTTTTTGGCATCATGGTGTTATGAAGAAACATCATTATTTGATTCTAGTTTGAATTCTATTCTCTTTAAGATGGGAAAGCTGTTAAAAATTATTGGACACTGAACTGTTGGTGCTGTGTCTTTTAGTATAAATCCACATTCTCAAGTCCATTTGCATGAGTTTGAAAAGATGTATTTGTAAACAGGGAAATGGATCAGAATATGGCTTTTGTCTGATCTCCCCCCTCAGAAGGCAATAAACTTGCCTTAAAGCATCAAAGAAATTACAGTATTGCTAATTACATAAAATACTGCATTGTGGTTATGCATGTAGTGCATGAAATGACTGCATGGGGCAGATGTGCTAGCTCTGCACAAACATAATTGGGTTGTTTTTGTTTTACAAATCAAAATTTTGACAGGATGGGGGATTGGAAAGGGGAGATGGTAAAAGAAAGTGACTGGATCTGAGAAGTGTGAGCTGGAGACAAAGAGATAATTGGAGATGCATGAACAGTTCAGGTAAGGCATGGTTACTTGGAAGGCAGGCAGCAGCCCAAGGTGGGCATGTGGAACTGGCAGTAGATAGGCCTTGCCTGGTTGCAATTAAAATTAGATTAATCAAAGAGAATAAAGCTGAAAAGGTAGATGGGCAAAATAAGCAAATTATTTATGTTTAAAATGGCAGTAATAGGGTCTGAAAGTATTGAAGCCATTCTGAAATGGACTGTGATTTGATGCCAACAGAGAAGATTTAAGTAGAGTAGGAAAGAGAACTATTACTGGTTGTATTGGGGAGGGGAAATTTAAAACTTAAGTATAATGAAGATATACTTAAGTACTGATATGGCAGAGTAAAATGCTGTATGCTGACATCTTGGGCCAGGTCTGTCTTTTTTGTAAGTATCTAATTTATTTTAATACCTTTAAGTTTCTTGTAGTGGTAACTTAAGATTTGACACAGGACACAATTCTGCTTTTCATTTAGGAGTCTGGTCTATACACATGTCCAGAGTCAAAAAAAAAACCAACCCTACAGAAATGGTATGTTTCGTCTTTACGGAAAGACTGAAGACAGGCTTTGAAGTAAAAGAATGGCCAACCTGTTGCACTTAGATGGCATATGGATTTGGAACAGCTGATGTATTACTTGCCCTGTGGCAACTCTGCAGCTGGGTTACATGGAATAATGCTGGAATTAAGTCTTCTGTGTAATCTGTATGTCTGATTATGGGATACAGTTATCTAGTGGGGACTGGTAACAACCTTTATGACTAGTTTGACTTAGAGCTGCTTCCATATTCAACCAAATCATGCCTAGCCTTATACTGATGTAGTGAGACCCCACAAAAGTTGTCTAGGTCTTCTGCCCAGGAATAATTTCTGGACCATCTCATCTTGTGGCTGTTAGTCAGATAAGATATTTAGATGATGAGGTCAAGAAAGTTAGCCAGGTTTGTATTAGCCAAGGAAGTGCATTTCTGGTTTCAGCAGATGGATGGCTAAGGTCATTTAATGGTCTGATGAGACTAGAAATGGTCTTTTTGTTGTCATGCTTTACAAAGTCTTCCTTAATTCTAGGTGTTTGGTATTATTGACCAGACATGTTGCAGTGATTCTGGATACTTTTGCTGTTTCTTCCCATCCCCTTCTTTCTGAGAAGACAGTAGGCAAGGCTTAATCTCCATGCAGCAAAACTTGTAACTGTTAAATGAAAACTATTAAATGAAAACCAGTCAAGAAAAGTAAAATACCTAATAATATTTAGTCATCCTGGGTAAAATATTACCTTTGTGTAGTTAGTGATTTTATATTTTTTTTTATGTATTTACAATTGTATTTCTCTTCTGTTGTGGATCTTTCTATTAATTTGTGGTTAGACCTGTCCTAAAATTTTCACTTTATGTGATGCTTTCCTTTTGCACTTAAATCTGCTTGCTTTGTTTGTGGTTTGGGTTGGGTTTTTTGTTTTACTTTTTTTTTGTTGCTGTTGTTTGGGGTTTTCTGTGGGTTTTTTATTTTGGTTTTATGTTTGCTTGTTTTTTAAGGAAAGAACAATATTTAAAGCTGTGAACAGTACAACTTTTGCATTGCCTTGTTCTAGAACTTCAGTGGCACTGTGATCAGTGATAAGTATAGCTATCAGTGGTTTTGTGGTATAGGCCTGAAATGTGTGTGTGTGTGTGTGTGTGTTTGGGTGAGAGGGGAAGAGGTCCATTGTGTTTTTCATCAGCAACCTCACAGAAAGAAGGGTGAAGCCTTGTTTAGCTGTTCTGAATAGAACTGAAATCTACTAAGGAAAGATCCACTAATTGGTGCTGCAAACAATGAATACACTACTGAAAATAGTTATGAAGTTTTCCAGCTTTGATTGACATAGAGCATCAGCAATTTCCAGTGCATGCAGTTGGTTTCATTATGGGACCAAGCAGGGGTAATTATGATGCTCTGTCACACATGGATTTGCTGTCGTGTAATGTGATAGAGAATTCTGAATGTGTTGCAGCCCAGGATTTTGTGCTGAACTGTCCTAATAGCAAATATTACATACTTCACAGCAGCAGGGAGAATTAAACTATTGTCTCATGAGATAGTTCTCAAAGTGAGAAAACTGTAGGATTGTGTCTGCTTTCTTTTATTGGCTGGGATAAATCTAGTATCATGCATGCTAGCAAAAGAGCTGCATGTATGTTCCAGGAAGCATTGTTTGACAGCATAGGACAAATTTTGTAAATAACTTGCGTTCTTCAGACTAGGAAATTATCAGTGAACTTGATAATGGAGAAGAGGCATTGCAAAACCACACCCAAAACTATTCATTTGGCACAGAAAATCCAGCTATCATATCAAAGTAAAAATGCTAAAGTGTAGCTTTAGTGCCACTTGAAGTAGATGATGCAGACTATTGGTTTGGACATGCTGTGATTATTTCTAACTTAGTATAGGAGGTGAGCTTCTTTTAGGGGGAAGGCTTTGCTTCCATCCTCTAAAGAGGAGTTATTGTTTCTAACAAAGAACTAGCTTTCATTTAACAAGGATATTGGAACAACAGGCTACAGAATAAATAATGCACTTTAATGAATGCAAACCTGATAAAAAAACCTGGCTGATACTTGATCTGGGAAAAAGTTAACATTATTTACCCCGTAGTAGCTACAGTGTTCTTTTGCTTGTATGCAAAATCTGACTAACTTTTATTCTCTTAGCGCAGTTTACTTTTTGGTTTAGGTGCTATTTTAGTGTTTTGGATTTGGTGCTTTGCCTTTTTGTTTTTTAAATCTCAAGTCTGTTAATGAAAGCAGCATGTATCACTCACTTACTAGCCCCTCATTGCAGCTGACCTTCCCTAGAGGAAGGTGGAAGTGCTTTGGTGATCAGTACTCAACATTGTTTGGGTTTTGAGAAGGAACCATTTGTGTGTCCAACACCACTGTCACAATCATCAAGAAGGCTGATCCAGACAAAGTGTCTGCACAGGTACTGAAATCTGTGGGCACTGAACCTCAGTCAATCCTGTGAACCTGGACTCACAATAATAGTATATCAAGAAGTGGAACCCATTGCTTTGAAAATTTAGCATAAGTGGACTAAGTTTACCCAAAATCACAGCAACCATGTGCAATTCTAAGATTATAGGATGTCTCTAACCATGAAAGGCGAAATGCATAAAATGGCAGCATCTATTTCCCAGACGACTTCTGCATTATACTGTGCCATGTGACTAGTCAGACACTTACATGCAAATATACTGTGGTCTGGATTTGATATCAAGAGCTTTCACTAAGCTTTTGCATCTGGGTACCATTTGTGGGAGTGAGAATGTTTCTTTGGACACCAAATGAAACATACATTCTAAGCTTTATCGCTTGCTCAAAGAGTTGCTTCTTGATTTGCAGTACAGTTAAGTTCCATGGAATAGAGAGCTTTCGATAATAAAGCATTTTCAGACTGAGCGTGGCTTATAGCTGTGTTTCAGTCTTCCTATTTAAGACTGTGTTCTGGGAGAACATGGCAATGTCATGTATTTTACAAAAGATTAAAACATGAAGTTTATTTTCTGCTACCTGTCAAGCAGGTGTTTTATTTCATAAATCACCTTCAGTACTGTGCATCAAATCACTTACTTGTTTGGGAGAACAATCATCAGGTTAAACATGTTTTATGTAATTTGAAACACATAGTCGAGAGTACAGTATTCTAGATAAGTGGCTGCTCAAGGTCAGTCAGGAGGTGAAATGATTAGATCTCTTAATATCCATTAGAAACATAACAACATTTCTCTAACTTTGTTTTGGAAAGGTAGGGGACGTTGATACTTTCAAGATTTTAATACAGATCTTTCTCTAAGCTCTTCTGAGTATCATCGTTTTAAATTAGATGGAACAAAACTGTCATGGTGAACTTTGCATACGAGAATCCATGTTCGTTAGTAGTTGCTTCTCTGCAAAACTTGGCCGGGCTTCTTATTTGAGTTAAAAAAAAAAAAAGTCTGGAGAAGGTACTGATTCACTCAAGAGCTCTTTACCCCAGCCCTTTTTAGAGGTCAAGTAAGCCTTCTTTTATGTACATTGTGGAATTTTCATTTATTTGTAACTGTTACTGAGCTAGTTACACTCCATGGAATCTGTGCCCTTTTGTGAAGTGCAAGGATCACTTTGAATTGGTCTTTGCTTTTGATGTATTAAACATATGAGGAAAACGACATTTTAGGAGTTAGATTCCCTTAAAAGTATACCACAAAATACTAGATTTATTATATGCCTTAGGTGGTACTCAAGAGACTCCTCTATAGCAGCCAGACCATTTGTTGGTAACTTGGAGACATGAAGGAGGTGTTTGCTGTGAGCTTCCTACACTTCTGGAGTTTAGCATGAGTTAGCTTGCAAGGATAGGATTCACTTCCCAGGCATAGTCATGTAGAGCCATTTTGGATGCTCTGGGATGTGACTTGCATCTCAGTTGTGTTTCCAGAAGGGCACTGGTCTTCTCTGCATCTTATGTGCTAGCTTTATGCAGATTCCAAAGCATCAAAACCAGCAACAGTTGACTTTGCTTGGACTACTGAATCTTAATCCTGTGTGTTCCAAAGTTCCTTAAACTTTCACATTTACCACAGTTTACTGTAACCTCTGTATCCTGTTGTCCTTAGAGTTGGAAGGTCTGAGCACTTCAGAACTCTTCAGGTAAAACATGGCATTGTACTTTGCTTAAACTAAGATGCGCATGTTTGGATAATGGAGCACAAGTCGATATGTTTTTCCCTATCAAGATACACCATTTTCTGTTCTGTGCTCTCATAAGTTTGAATGATTTGATACAACAGATGAATTCAAGCAGCAGTGTCTGATTTTTTTTTTATTTATCTTTTTTTGAAACTTTTGGTAGGAGAACCATTCTAATCTTCAGCAAAGACGCTGAAGCACTGAAATAGATATTTTTTGCTTTGGTTATTTGGGGCTTTTTGTCATGTTTATTTCAGTATCCTTGTGAAAAAAAGATGAGACAAACAGTGGCACTTAGAATGAACTTGTAACTTGTGGAATATTCTTAGAAGCAATGAATTTATTAATCAAAATTTGCACTCTTCAAAATAAATTCAATATCAGAATAACATTCTGAATAGGGAAGTCCCTTACTTGGTAAAATATGTCCTGCACTGTGTTGTAATGGATCAAGAATTTTAACTGAAGATACTCAGATTCAGTGTTAAGCTTCACAGAAAATGATGCCAGCTCATAGGAATTCATAATTTGTCAGTCATCTAATCTTACCTTTTCTCTCTCACAAAGACAAGCATGTGCAGGTGGTTTTGTTCCAGAATTACATGTGTATTTTCCAATCCACTAAAAATCTTTCTCCCATTTCTTATTTTACTTTAAAAGCAATGATTTTGTGTGGTATAGATTTAAGGTTATGAAATGCATTCCATATCCATTGTGAACTCGAAATGTATTGTCGTCTTAAAGCATAAACTAGATAAGTTGTCTTTTAAAATGTATTTATTTACCTTTGTATTTACTTAAATGTAGCTACTGAGTCAACTCTCAGTACCTGCTGACTAGCTGAAGCTTTTTTCCTAAGAAAAGGCAAGAGGCAAGACTCTTGTGGATCACTTTATCACAATTCCTGACTTTTGACAGTAGAGCTTACAGAGAGAGACTCATCCCTGTATCTCACTTTACAGTCAGGAAAAAGGCAGGTGATAATGCTGATTTGACAGGGTAGAGTTGTTGATCGTAGGGGAACTGAAATAGAAACAAAATGATCTTCAGCACCAGTCTTGTGCTTTATTTTCCAGGTCGCAGTATGTTGTGCTAAAGGTAGTGCCGCATCCTCCTCATGATTTGTCATTCCACATATGCATATGCACATACACAAACACACAGGTACTGTGGCTAGAAAACAATCATTAGAGTTTTATTTGGGGGTTGTCCACATGTAGGCTTAAATTATGGGCTTAAACTAACAATAATGTGTGTGACTTTAAAGTTACATAGTAAAATAGAACAAACTGTTCTAACTTGCAAACACAGAGAGAGAAAGGTATGTTTGAAAGGGGAAGGAGCTTCATGGGACTGATAACAACTAAGGAGACAGTAAATAAGACCAAGGATGCTAGTCTTAAAGATAGCTAGCAGAGTGGCGCTCAATGTGAAACAAGACTGGAACAGAGCAGAAACAAGGATATACTAACTGCTAACTCAGCATTAGGACCTTAGGGGCGTGCACAAGCACTGAGTTCATTCAGTATACACAGCAAGGAAGATGATCAGTGGCCACCAGAGACACCCACTCGGCAAGAAAGCACATGCGTAATTGGAATGCAAATATTATTATTAGCTCCTGGAAACCTCATTATTATGTAAGTAGTTTACTTGAAAATCTGTGGATATGCATGGATATGTTGAACATATAGCCACTGCTGGCAAGTAATGGGTGCATTCACCTTTGCAAAACTGACTTTTGTGATAACACCCATACCTCCTACAATTCCATGTGATTGTGAGGAAGAGTAATTCAGTGACTTTTTTAGCTAAAGATATATATATCCATAGGGATACATGTGTGTTGTCCTGCCAGCAAACAGGCAGACGTTGCACTGAAACTCCAGTTGTCCAGCAAGGCATAGAGAATTTGTTGCTATTACATTCCTGTCACGAAGACGTCTGTTTTGTTCTCTCCTCCTCCCCCCTTCCCCCCGCCCCATTTGGTGCTTCTCTGCTTTTACAGACTGGTATATATTTGCTAGTAAGTTCTGCTCTTGCAGTCTGGAGACATTAGAATCTCCAGGCCTGAGGCCTTCACTGTATGTGGATCTAGTGTAAATTTTCACACACCCCTTCAGACTGACAGATGTTGGTAGAGTATATCAGAGACTACTCAGAGCTGAATTTGGTATGTATGCTGTCTGTTTCATCTCACCTTCACTGCCTGGATAACCTGAAAGATATTGAACTTTGCAGATCTTTGTGAGAAATTAAAGCCCCTCCTATGGAACCTCACATTTGAAGAAATCTTGAACAGAGCAGCTGAAAAGCCACACCTTCAAAAGCAGAGAATGGCATATAGTGGAAGAATCTGAGCATTTTAATTTAATTTTTGGTGAAACTGCCTCTCTGACTTGATTGTTTATTGATTATTTTTCTGGGAATTCAGACTTCTAGAAAGGAAAGAAGCCTGATGAACAAAATAGTTCCTTTTACAGAATACCCTTTAGTATTTTTGTGGTTTACAGTGACACTTGAAGACAAATCTTCTGCTACTTTTGGTTTATCACTAAGTATCTCATAATGTTGAACAGCTCAGACATCTTTATGGCAATGAAATTGCCTTAATGAGCTAAAAGTGTGGTGATTTGGGTTTTGTTTTTGTTTGAGTGTTGGGGATTTTTTGGGAAGGGGTGTTTTTTGTTTGTTTTTTTTGGCTTTTTTTTGGAGGGGGTGGGATTTTGTTTGGTTTTTTTTATTTGCTATTGAGCATGGGGAAAGGGGTGCACAGCTGTGTGTAGAGGGAGGGAGAAGTTGAGTTCACAGTTCCTAGTATGTAGTCATACATGATAAAAACACATGTAAACAGCATAGCTTGAGGAATTTCGCATATAAGTAGACACACACACTGCACACAAACCTGTCATCATGTGGTGGTAAAGTACATAAGCCATCAATAGCTGTGGCTGAAGTAGATTGAAAATGAGTTGGAAATAATCAAAGCTGTGATTTTGACGTTTTTACATCAACCTGCTTAGGCAGCCCTTGTACCTTCCTTGTTTTAGTTATTTGGTCATAGCCTTTGCCATCCTGTTCATGATGTTGGTACAGCAAGGAGCAGGATTGGAGAACTGGTCTGAAGGGCTGCTGAAAGGAAGTTGGTTCCATTGCTCACTGTGCAGTGTTTTGCAAACTGTTTTGCCAACATACTAGAAATAGCATGGGGTGGAAATGAGGAACTGAGGAATACGGGTGTAGGATTTGTCACTGCAAAAAGGCATATTGATCCTTTACTTCACTGTCAACAATCCTGTAAATATGAGCAATAACTGTAGAACAGAATTACTTTGTTTTTGAGGAAGGAGTGTATTTTACAAAGACAAAAATTAATTCTTTGTTTCCAAGGGCATTACCTAATTTTTGTGTTAAAAGTTTTTGGTTTTGGTCTGAAGGGGGTTGAAGTCTAATTACTTGTATTGAATTTTGAAAGTATTATGTTGGCTTTACAGAAAGCTATTCTTGTGGTTTAAAGTCTCTAAAATTCACGAAAGTCGCTCACTCACTCACTCCCCCTCTTCCTTCCTCCAGTCCTGGGGGAATGGGGAGGAGAATCGAAAGAATTCAACTTGCACAGGTTGAGATAAGAACAGTTTAGTAACTAAGATATAACACAAATTGCTACTGCTACCACCAATAATAATACAAGAGAAATACAAGGATAGAGAATACAACTGCTCACCAAGCCCAACCCAGCCAGTGCAAGCCCCAGCAGCGAACCCCCCAGTACCAAAAACCTGACCATGCCATGTACCCCCAGTCCACCACCACACCCTTCCGGGACTCTCCTCTCTGTGTTCACATCCTGGACATGACGTGCTGTGGTATGGAATAACCTCTTTGGTCAGTTTGGGTCAGGTGTCCTATCTCTGCTTCCTCCCGGCTCCCCCTCCTCCCTGGCATAGCGTGAGACTCAGGAAGTCCTTGGCCAGACCAAAACATTACCAAGCAGTAACTGAAAACACTGGTGTTATCAGCGCTGCTCCCGGGCACGAAATTAAAAACACAGTGCTGCACCAGCTACCAAGAAGGAGAAAAATGACTGCTACTGCTGAACCCATGACAGCTATGTTCATGTAGAATAACAATGAAAAGACCTATAAATGTGTGGAAGTTGTGGAGTGTAATACGAGGTGGTTTTTTCCTCACTCTTGTTCAGTCTGACTGAATAAACACCCTTCTGTTTTCAAGTCTAACTTCCTGTCTTCCTTTTCATTTCCTCAGCTTATTCAAATACAGTGCAGAACACAAAGCCACAAATGGAGAAGCAACCAGGTTTTGCCTTTTCTTAAATTTAGTAATGTAGATTTTATTTCTTTTCTTGGGGGAGTCTCAGGCTCTTTAAAGGCTTCAGACGGAGCAGGATTTTTTTCAGCCTTTTTAAAGAACATCTTTTAAGAGGTGCTGGCAGACCAGACCCTATGTTTTAAATTCTCTTCTGCTTCATTGCCTGGATAATAATGAGAAGATGGAAGAACTTAAGCTGACTGAAATAGTTATTTGGGTCTTTGGAAGCTACTATGGCAGTAAAGCGTTGACTAACAGGATTCTGAGATGGTCTAAGAAGCTCTAAAGAGCATTTCTCACTTTTTCTGTCAACTTTAATCATCTTTGCACAGTTTCAAAGTGAACCAGAGCTGTGTCATGCCAACAATGTCAGCCCAGTTGCATCTCAGTTGAGAAAGATCTCTGATTGCTAGTTTTAGATCTCATGGTTTAGAATCTGGTACTCTGGTCATAGGCTGAACACTGACTGTAACAAAGGATCTTGTGAGGCTCCTTGTGAATTAGTGATCATGAGATGGTAGAGATCAAGATCGTCAGAATGGTGAGAAGAACGTGCAGCAACCGGACTTGAAGAGAGCAGACTTTGGCCTTTTCAGGAACCTGCTTAGTAAGGTTCCGTGGTGTCCTGGGTTCAGCAGTAGCAGTCTTTTTTCTCCTCCTTAATAGCTGGTGCAGTGCTGTGTTTTTGACTTTCCACCTGTGAACAGCGCTGATAACACTGGTGGTTTTAGTTGTTGCTAAGTAATGTTTACTCTGACCAAGGACTTTCTAAGTCTTGTGCTGTGCCAGGGAGGAGGGGAAGCTGGGAGGAAGCAGAGACAGGACACCTGACCCAAACTAACCAAAGAGGTATTCCATACAACAGCATGTCATGCCCCATATATAAACCGGGGGCAGTTACCCAAAAGGGCCAGAACGCTGCTAGGGTCGGGCTGGGTATCGGTCGGCGGGTGGTGAGCGCTTGTGTTCTCTTCCCTTGTTATTTCCCTTATCATCATTAATGGTGGTGGTAGCAGCAGTGGTTTTGTGTTATACCTTAGTTACTGGACTGTTCTCATCTCAGCCTGTGGGAGTTACTTTCTTCTGATTCTTCACATCTCTCTGTGAGCTGGGGGAGGAAGTGGGGGAGTGAGTGAACAGCTGCATGGTTCTGAATTACGGCTGAGCTTATACCACGACAGCTCTTTGTGGCTCCCAGTGTGGGGCACAAAGGATTGGGATAACAACAGATCTGACCAGAGTGTGTCTAATCGTATTTGTGATAAGCATTCATTGTTTTGGATTAATAGTCACTCATCACAATGCTGATTTTATTGGCTCTCAAAGTTGTTGCTCTTGATCTCACAGTTTCAGCATGTCATACTTTACTTACAGCTGGTATTTGCTGTTTTAGTGTTTATTGGCTGGGGGGCTTGGGCTAAGGTTCTTGTTTCACTGTACTTTATGGTAATGACTTTTAATACAGTAGACTCATTGATCATGAAACTGATCTGGCTTGCATTCCCAATGTGGTCATCACGTCTGTACTTTGGGAGGTATTTAATAGAATTGTTTAGCAATTACGCATCTTTTTTCCCCTCCTCGGGTGGTCAACCTATGAAGGAGACATTCCCTTACCTTCCCAGCCCCCTCCCTCCCAGCTATTTACAGTATCATTTGAGAGTTCTGAAGGTTTTGAATGACCTTTGGGTACCTTTGAGACCTGCCTGCTGATTGTGATGGGGGTCACCATGTTGGCACACATACACAGTGTGTTTTACCCATGACCATTTTGTCTGATCGTGGAAGTTAGGCAGAGTCGGGTTTGGGTCTTTTCTAGGGTTAGATGACGGTATAGGAGGACCAAGAGATTTTCCCCGAGGCTGGACAGTCATGAGTGGCAGGGTGTGTGGGATAGTATGGGCAAGAATCTAGACCAGTGGGTCCCTCCAGTGCTTTGGAACTTCACCACTGAACACATGCAAAATCCAGAAAAATTCGTAAAACACTTAAATGAGGTGTGTTGTCATCCTGGTCATACCAGAGAGGGACAAATCATGGCAACGTACTGGGGCTTGGCCTATGGTTACAGAGCCCTGTTCAACACTGTCCAGCACCTTCAGAGGGAAAAAAATGTCTCTGGATCTGATGACACAGCATCAAACAATACAGCTACTCCAACTCCAAACACAGCAGCTACACCAATCCTGGTGACAAGTACAGCAGCCACTCAGACTCTGACTACAACAGATGATGCATCTACTCCAAGTACAGCAGCTACACCACCCCCATCGACAAGTACCGAAGCTACTCAAACTCCGACCGCAACAGCCAGCGCAGCTACTCCAGCTCCAAGCACAGCAGCTACACCAGCCCCAGTGACAAGTACAGCAGCTACCTAAACCCTGACAGAAACAGTGCAGATGCTGGTGCTACTCAAAGCCCAAGCACAGTGGCTGTGCCAACCCTGGCAACAGATACTGCAGCCACTCCAACTACAGTGATAGTCACTGCAGCTAAACCAGAGGAGCAATTTGTGCCAATATTGGTTGCCCCTGTACACAAGGGGGAAAGCAAAAAAGAGGCACAAAAAGCAACCTGTATAGTGAAGAAAGATGAAGAAACAGTGCACTTACTACACGGGACAGCATCTGATCAGGAGTTATTATTACGTGAATCAGAAGAAGAAGAAGAGGATCCTTCTGTTGTGGGATTGCTGAAGGTTGAAGAACAAGTGCCAGTCGCAACCACAGCAGTGCACCAGCAGCAATATCGCACCAACCAAGATTCACTGATTCCCATCCATAAGCTGATCTGTAGACTGGAGACCCAAGGAGCAATCCATAGGACCTGCTCACCCTTTAATAGCCCCATATGGCCAGTTCGAAAGTCTAATGAAGAGTGGAGACTAACAGTAACCTATCATGGCCTGAATGAATTCAGAGCACCATTGAGTGCTGCTGTACCGGACATGCTGGAACGTCAGTTTGAACTGGAGTCAAAGGCAGCCAAGTGGAATACCACAACTGATATTGCCAATGCATTTTTCTCAATTCCTTTCTCAGCAGAGTGCAGGCCACAGTTCGCTTTTACTTGGAGGGTGATGGTCGGCAGGTGATGAGTGGTTGTGTTGTGTTCTCTTCCCTTGTTATTTCCCTTATCATTATTAATGTTGGTGGCAGCAGCAGTGGTTTGTGTTATACCTCAGTTACTGGACTGTTCGTATCTCAACCCGTGGGAGTTACATTCTTTCGATTCTCCTCCCCATCCCTCCGTGACCTGGGGGAGGAAGTGGGGGAGTGGGCAAATGGCCGAATGGTTCTGGGTCACTGGCTGGGCTTAAACCACAACACATGGGGTATAGCCCTATAGGGCAGGCTACCCAAGGCTGTTGTCTGATATTCAAGCATCACCTGCTACAAGCTCAAGAGTGTTGCATCATGACTAGAGGGAAGTATGGCAGGAGGGCCAGGAGACCTCCATGGATGGATAAGGAGCTGTTGAGGAAACTTAGAAGGAAAAAAGAGCCTTATAAAAGGTGGAAGCAAGGACAGGCAGCCTTGGAAGAATACAGAGATGTTGTCTGAGAAAATAAGGGACAGGTTAGAAAAGCTAAGGCCCAGTTAGAATTAAACTTGGCTAGGGATGTGAAAGATAACAGGAAGGGATTCTATAGGTACGTAGCAAATAAAAGGCAGACTAGGGGTAACGTGGGCTGTCTCTGGAAACTATCAGGAGAACTGGCTACCCTGAAGTTGGAGAAGGCCGAGGTTCTTAATGACTTCTTTGCCTCAGTCTTCACTGGCAAATGCTCTGACCACACCACCCAAGTCTTGAAAGGCAGATGCAGCGACTGTGAGAATGAAGACCTTGGGCCCACTACAAGAGAGGATCTGGTTCGAGACCATCTTAAGAATCTGAATGTGCACAGGTGCATGGAACCTGATGAAATCCCTCTGCAGGTCCTGAAAGAGCAGGCAAATGAAACTGCTAAGCCACTGTCCATCACATTTGAAAAATCATGACAGTCAGGTGAAGTTTCTGATGACTGGAAAAAGGGAAATATAACCCCCATTTTCAAGAAGAGGAAAATGGATGAGCCGGGGAACTACAGACCGTTCAGTCTCACCTCTGTGCGTGGTAAAATCTTGGAGCGGATTCTCCTGGAAGGCATGCTGAGGCCCATGAAAAACAACAAGGTGCTTGGTGACAGCCAGCATGGGGAAATCCTGCCTGACCAATCTGGTGGCCTTCTATGATGGGGCTGTGGAACTGATGGACAGGGGCAAAGCAGTCAATGTAATCTACCTGGACTTGTGCAAAGTGTTTGAGACTGTTCCACACAACATCCTTGTCTCTAAATTGGAGAGGCATCAATTTGATAGATGGATCACTTGATGGATAAAGAACTGGCTGGCTGGCCGCATGCAAAGGGTTGTGCTCAATGGCTCAATGTCCAGCTGGAGACCAGTAATGAGTGGTGTCCCTCAGGGATTGGTGTTGGGACCGATCTTGTTCAACATCTTTGTCGGTGACATGGACAGTGGGATTGAGTGCGCCCTCAGCAAGTTTGCCGATGACACCAACCTGTGTGGTTCAGTTGATACATTGGAGGGAAGGAATGCCATTCAGAGGGACCTTGACACGCTTGTGAGGTGGGCTGATGCCAACCTGATGAAGTTGAACCATGACAAGTGCAAGATCCTACACCTGGGTCACAGCAATCCCAGGCACAGCTACAGGCTGGGCAGAGAAGAGATTCAGAGCAGCCCTGCAGAGAAGGACTTGGAGGTGTTGGTCGATGGAAAAATGAACATGAGCCGGCAGTGTGCACTCGCAGCCCAGAAAGCCAACCATATCCTGGGCTGCATCCAGAGGAGTGTGACCAGCAGGTCGAGGGAGGTGATCCTGCCCCTCTACTCTGCTCTTGTACAAGAGACCTCACTTGGAGTCTTGTGTGCAGTTCTGGTGTCCTCAACATAAAAAGAACATGGAACTGTTGGAACAAGTGCAGAGGAGGGCCACGAGGATGATCAGGGGACTGGAGCACCTCCCATATGAAGATAGGCTGAGAAAGTTGGGGCTTTTCAGCCTGGGGAAGACAAGACTGCATGGAGACTTAATAGCAGCCTTCCACTATCTGAGGGGGCCTATAAGGATGCAGGGGAGGGACTCTTCTTAGGAACAAGGGGTAACAGGTTCAAACTTAAACAGAGGAAGTTTAGATTGGATATAATGAAGAAGTTCTTTACTGTGAGGGTGGTGAGGCCGTGGAATGGGTTGCCCAGGAAGTTGTGAATGCTCCATCACTGGTGGTGGTCAAGGCCAGGTTGGACAGAGCCTTGGGTTACATGGTTTAGTGTGAGGTATCCCTGCCCATGGCAGGGGGATTGGAACTAGATGATCTTAAGGTCCTTTCCAACCATAAGTGTTCTGTGATACTATGATTGTAAGTCAGTATTTCAAGCTTGGTTTGCATAAGACTTCAAGGTAAAAAGGCTGCTTGAAATAACAAACCCAGCATCCTACCATCAGAGGACTCCTGTCTCAAATTCTGCTCTACATGATAAAAAGAATCAGGAAGAACTAAATTTGGATCTTGCTCTAAAGCAAAAAAAAATGCAGCCCCAGCAAAAAGGATGCAAAAAGAATTGTTCCTGTTTTCAAGTACTCTGTTATGGAAAGGGAGAAAATTAACTGAATTCCAAATGAGCATAACAGGCAATAAAGCAGTTTTCTGTCAATGTCATGTGAGGATTTTGTAAAACATGCTAAGCAGAATCTGTTTCTTTCTATTACTAGCATTTTGTAGAGAATATCCTAATACTGTCCACCAGAAAGTGTGGGTCTCCCTCCAGTTCTGATGTAGTACAGAAAGATATTTGGCAGGAGAGTGTGTTTTGTCCCTGTCAAACTATACGGTACAAAAACCACCAAGAAAACAACTTCGATAAGGAAATCCATACAAAAGAGGAAAAGCCTACTACTCGTCCTATCTGAGCAGAGTCCTTACTCAGTATTATTCTTCGTAGAAAAAAAAAATCTTTAGGATGAAGGCTTCTTCCAGGCAAAAACAAAAGACTGCTAGGTATTGTAATTACACTCTTTATTCAAGATCTTTCATGATATCTATCTCTGGGTGGCATTTGGGAAGCTTTCATAACAAGGAAAACAAAGTTTATTGTAGGTGATCATTCTGTCTGAGAGACTCTGTGCAGATGCACTTTTCTCCGTATTACTTCGTATGGAGTTTAGGAAGGCAAGAAGTCCAAAACAGCCATATAAATTCTTCATGTACTTTTGTGTTTGCAGTGATGGTGCTCCTGGACTGTTGCTTCACAACTGCTTTTTGCCCTACCACAATGGTAAAATTAAGGATGTTTTTGTAAAGCTATTTTGAGCTCTTCAGACAGCAGTTTGGAGAAGTCTTTTACAGACCACGTATTAACTGCTACTGAAAGTGCTGGCAGTCTCACGGGCCATTATTTTTTGGGTGCAGGCTCAAAACCACTTGTCAACTGTTTGGGCAAAATCCCTGTCAGGTACTCTGTTGGTTCAACTAAACTTGCAGCTCCTCTTTTGGTATTGTATACTACAGTGAATGCTAGTATGATGTTTTATGCAGACTATCAATGCTTCTTGAATTTGTAATGTTTTGTTTTCTTATTTTTAAAGATTTGCAGTAGCAAGCAAAACAATCACCTCATTACTGTAAGAAATATGTTTTGATTTTACTTCCATCCTTTTCACTCCAGAATGCAACACTGGCATTGAAGGTCGCTCTAGATCCACTCTTTCTGAGCAGGAAGAGGCATGGGTCATAAGACGATCATATCTTCATTTCTCTGGTTCACTAGGCTAGTATCTATGATCTTACCAGTTGGCACCAAGAAAATGTTCCTGGCTGACTTCTGTCCACAAGTTCACTGTCAGCTACCATGCTGTCATGGTTAACACTTATCCCAGATGAAACCAGGACACATGCACAGTTGATGATGTTGAGCGTCTGCAAACTGGGGCTCATCATAGCTGTCTTTAAAAACAATTCCACAGGGGAAAGAAAAAAATCATCCTAGATGTGAAGTTTAAAGCCAGGAATGCCTTGTGCATTTCTTCATTTATTCTGCGCAATCTCAAGCCTCATCAAGGTCATTAGTGAAGAGCCTCTTAAGACAGAAGAAATACTTCTGGAAGTGTAAGTTGATCTCATTAGAGGTCTGTCTGTAGCTTCTTTTTCTAAAAGGCAAAGGTCTTCATTTATCAAGTCTAATGTCTCTGCTGTCTTCTTTAGTTTGTATTTTTGTCCTCTGAAACCTGGCCAGAGAAGACGTGCAGCCTGCTGTGTTCAACAAGACTGTCAAGAGGACATTTTACACATAACTTTTCTCTACTTTCTTCTTCAAGGACCTTTCTCTAAGAAATTGAGAAGCCACAAAAATGGGCTCTTTCTTGTCATGCAGGAGAAATACCTTCACGCTACGTATTTTGATTTCATTTTCTTATGTTCAGAAGTCCACATTCCTTTGTAATATTAACAAGAAGCTGTAATTCCCAGAAAGTATTTCAGATTCCTAGTATTAGGGTTTTGCTACAGTTGATGTTGGGTCACCCTGCAACACAGAAGATACTCTAGCTGTTAAGTAGCTTGTGTTTATCTTGTTCATAGAGACTAGTGATTGAAAGGTTAATCCAAGTGGTATCACCCTTTTAACTAACCAGATTTCTTTGAATTGTTTCTATTATCTTTATGGTTTACTGATCATAGAAATCCAGTCTTCAAAGGGACTTGTGTCAATATGAATTAGCAAGAAAAAATTACTGTCGGAAAGCTTTTTAGTAAAAAGATTGCCAAAAGTATACTTCAGATTTGTGCAGCTTGATGAAGCAATATGCCAGATTTCAGAAGTCCTCTGAAAAAGTACCGTCATGCAAAAATTTTTTAGAGTGGATTATATCTTGACCAGAGACAATGTTAGAATAGCTGCAGACATCCCATCAAAACCTTTTGTCAGATGGGTGAAGAAAAAAAATAATGCATGCAACACATCATCCATCCTTTACCCTTGTCAAGGTATTTGAGGATTATGCTACCAGCTGGAGATGGGCAGTCTAGCTATATCGTCTTTTAGAATCAGGGAATTTCTTTTTCCCTGGAGATGCTTAAGAATATTTTTGGGAAATAAGGCCATGGAATTGGTCTGCCAGGAGGCGCTACCTTTCCATGAGAGAGTTCAAGAACTGAGAGTGTAACAGCAGTGGGTTTTATATACTCACAGAAGGGGAAGAACTAAGTCCTTGTTCTTTCAGAGAGCCATTGTCTGGGTTTTGAAGCAATATAGTGTTCTTAGACTGGTATTTTCAGAGGGTTGTCTAGAAATGTCTGTTAGACATCTCTTTCCTTGAAGACTACAATTCATGTATGCCTGACAATACAGAACCCCAGGAAAAAGAAAGCTCATAATAGATGTAAAATTGGTCGTGCAGTTTCTATAACACAAACTTGTCGCTTCATTCTCAGTGTCTTGTTTTGTTGATGTGGTATGACTGGATAGATTTTTTTTTTTTTTTTTTTTTTGATGGCTTAATGTCCACAGTTGGGGGAAAAAGTCTTTGTGGGAAAGGATCGTAAAACTAGAATTGTATAGGCACTTTCCTATACATAAAGAAAAAGCACTCACTGGTCTCTGAAAAGTCTACTTGATCTCATTTCATAAAACAGTTGAGAATAGCTCACTTTTTCGTTTGATATCTAATGTTATGCAATCAGTGCATTTTAGATCTTTGGAAAAGGAGTGAGATAGGGTTATTAGAAGAGCATTAGGTTCCAACGAATATTCCCAAATGTCAAATGTCAAAATGAGAGGAAACTAAGATGTTGCTTAGCAACTGTGGTGGTCTCTGGTGGCCACGGATGCACAGTGAGTCTGTCTGAAGAAAGATGTCTAAAGGAGGTAATAAAATTCAATGATTATTTCTTCCTCATTCTGGTAAATCTTCAAACTGCCATTGTCAGGGATGGGAAACAACAACCTGGCTATAAAACTGACTTTGCAAATTGACGTTTTCTTAGTGGTAAACAACACTTTCTAGCAATTATTTTGGGTATTTTACTTTTTATTATATTAGCCATAAGCTCTTCTGTTTCTGTTCCTTGACTTGTCTTCAGAATTTGAGACAGGATTATACTGGATTAGTTGTACCATAGCCTATAGTAGCAAAACGGGGAGGAAAAAGTATTTCATTATATCTGATGATAAATTTCATGTCATGTTTTGTTGGATTTTTTTCTTTTGCATCAGCCCTAATATCCTCTGTGACCTTTGCAACGCTCCCTGCTGTACATTTATGCAACTGTAGTGTGTATTCTTAGAAAAGTTCTACAAACCCCACTGGCAACAGCTTCATTTCTTCTCACCTTCACTTAAAGATTTCCTAGTGCAAACATATTTTGAAGTACGTAATGTGTGAACTCTTTTGATATTCTTCTGAAATGAAATTTTGCAGGTGGAAGACAAAGATGAGTAAATGGGATGTGAAGGTTAAAACCTGTGAAAGCACAGTCTGACCTTGTGGAAATCTTAACAGTGCTCCTTTTAACGATTTTTGTAGGTGTGAGGAAACGAATCCAAAATGCATTTCATCGTGTTGCGCTTTAAGTTTATCCTGATGTTTTCAGTTGAATTCTTTGAAGTAAAAAGCAACACCAGAAAAACCACAAAACCCCACCACCAAAGAAGTGCTATGTTTTTTGTCAGGGACTTTGAAGCCTTAGTCTCTCAGTGTCTGGAAATTCTGAAAATTACCACCCCCTTCTAGATCGTGATCTTCAAGCCCTGCAGTGTACCTTGCCCATAAAACAAAGACATGCATCATGTTTATTTGACATACTGTTTGTCTACATTGTTACATGGGTGTTCCAAAATAAAAACGAATTGACACATATCCTCTGTTTTCGTTACTTCTGCTTTGCCATTAGATATTAAGCCCACTGTCTTTATCTGTTTTCCTCTGAAGTATATCATGCAGCTTGAAGAATTTGTAAGATCCTGTTAAGCTTGGTATTCCTTGCAGTGTCTTCAAGTATATTTCTCTGTATTTTTGTCTGCAGCTTTTACTGAATTAATGGTTTATCTCACCATGTCAGAACAGTAAACAGTCAAAAAAATGAATTCAGGAGGAAAATGCAAAATGGAGCTCTAATCATATTGGTTGACCAAGGAAATGGAAGTCAGGTACTTGGAATTAATCTCTCAGGTCTGATAGAAGTCTCAGTGTTATATAAATCTGAAATTATATTTCAGAAGCAGAGTTTTACTTCAGTTGTACCGATTTTTTTTGTGTATCTGACAAGATGCCATATTTGTGTCCTGGAAGGAAGGTGGCTACAGAGGAGGCAACCTTGGACAAGCCAGAGGACGTGCTTTCTTCTCTCTTCTGGGAGAGGGTTCCAAAGCCTGTATTGACAAGAAGTTATATATAATTGTCACAGTGTCCTATTTTCATAAGTTTGTTATTTTTAAAATGTGATTTTTTTGTGTGTTTGGTTTTGGTTTTTGTTTTGTGGGTTTTTGGGTGTTTTTTTTTCCTGCCTGCTTATTGTTTTTTCTTGCACATAACCGCTTTTTTAAAGTAGCCTGCAATGGTATCAACAGAAAGAGCTTTTTCATTTTACCTCTTTGTTCTGGATGGTACCAGAAAATAGAAATGTGAATGCTTACATTGCATCTTTTGGAATTACCACACTCATCTTTGTACTGCTTCTCTTTAAAACTGGGTAGTACTGACCTGTCCTGAGAGGATGCTGTCCAGTAGTGAAAATTAAGTCTGTGCATTGGTGACACTTGCACAGGTTGCTTCAGTTGTATTTCAGCTCTGCTAAACAACTTCTGTTTGAAGAACAGAAGATCTGGTTTAGCTATCTGGGCATATCATGGAAAAAATAGAGATAAGTTCTTTAGGTTATTTCTACTACAGGTTTCACTCACTGAGAAATGTGTTTGAAAAGATACTAATGATCACATAGCTGATCTTTCTGTATTTACACATGTATCTGCTGGGTGCTTTTGTTTTCAGTTGTGGGTTATCAGCTTGACCTTTCTGGAAGAGTCTATAATAAAATCAAACCGAAGTAATTTGTTAATGTTATCAATTGTTATGTAGAACAACTAGGAACCTTCAATAGCCTAGGAACTAGGTGGTAAGAAGCTTAAATGCTAGGGGCATCAGTTTATGACATTACCACTCGCACCTTGGTAAAATATTTTGAAAACATTTTGTTCATTTTATGCTTCTATTATATGCAGCTATAAGATGTTTACAAATCAAGAAATGGCACAGGACTGTTGACAAATGCAGTCTTTGCTTGGTCCCCCTTTTGCAGGACTGTATCAAATAAAATATCTTCCTGGTTTCATTATATTTGTCAGAGCACCTCAGAGTACTGGACAGGTTGAAATTACAGGTTTAAGTGGTTGTGGTAGTAGGCTACAAATGTAAATGTGGGCAAAAATGAGTAGATGTCACTTCTTCAGATGACATTAGTTTTGTTTAGAAGGATCTAATCCAATGTAAGAGCTGATTTTAAAAACTGAGTCAGTTTGGAAAGTAACCATTTGCTGGTTGTTTACTGTTCTTTTTAATCAACACAAGGAATAAAGGAAATGAAGGTAGGAGAGACTTGAAAGTTGCAAATGGGGGGGAATTGGGTTGAGTTTGTTTGTGGTTCTTTTTTTCTGGTGGTGGTTTTGTTTGTTTGGTTTAGCATTTTGTTTTGTAAAGTAAATGCAAGATACATAGATTCAGTAGAGGGAAAAGCCAGGCCTTTGACAGCAAAGGACTCATAAAATACTAAGCATAATAAAAGTAAATTTGACTCTCTCACTCTAGTCATAACTAATTTTTTTCACAATGCAGTTAGAATTAAGATTCCTGTCTCTGGTCTGTCTCTTTTTCTGTCCCTCCCTCCGATGTACCAGGTTTCCACTTCCCCTGCATGAATGATGTTTTTCTTTCTCTAGTAGTCTTAAGTCTGGGAAACATTTGATACTCTCAGTGAAGTGTATGTGAGGACAGAAGAGATTAAATGGGGTAAACCAGTTTTGTCTAAAATTGTTGGAGGAAAATTTTACCAGCTTTTGTATACATTAGCATTTATTTTCATCTGTTTAGCAGCAATTTTTAATTGCTTTTTAATTAATGCATAATATATAGTCTGTACCTGATTTTGGATTTGGTACTTAAGTGTTTGAAATCCTTTCTTATGGATTCAAGGAGTGAAAGCAGTCAGTTGAGATCAGTGATCATACATAGAATATTTATTGAAAATTATCTCAGTATTACAATTATGACAGAATTCTTGCATGCCTTGTTCAAGGTCAGTATTTGATATCTGAGTTGAAGACAGGTGTGATTGCAGGCAACCAGCAAAAGGAGGGAGTCATCTAAACCAAAGTACTTCCCAGTAGGTGTCTTTGGAATGCTGTGCTTAAAACTTACCTACTTTTATGTTTTATTGTTTGAAGCATGTGTCCTCAGATGTTCAGATTGGACATTGGATTCTAGTTTTCCTGAGGCAGGAAAGCTGCATCAAATTCTAATGACTGTATTTATAGGTGACTTTTGGCAACTTAGTACAGCTACACTGTAGCTTGCTTAGGTTAGCTTCTTTGTTCTGTACATTAGCAAATTATCTTGGAAGTAATAAACTCTAGAAGTGGTTTTAATCCCTAGATACTAAATACTGATAAGCTGTGCAGGAAGGCACATTTAGTGTTTGTTTTTACTGTGATGTCATACTGTACTATGTAGTTAAAACCCACACATGATTACTTGTAAATTACTTTTAATACTTAGTGAAGAGGTTTAGATGAGTAAAAAATCCAGTTGCTTGTATATGCCAAGCAGAACTAATGTTGGGTAAGGATTATTCTGTCCATTTTTTTCCTAATATGGTTTCTCAAGTTGTTTTTTAGTTTTGTTTTCTCTCAGGAAAGATTAGGGCCAGGGACATCAGTCTGGCTTTTTCTGTCTTTGCAGCAAAATAGTTTGGGAGGAAATGCTTTAGTGCTGTCAACCTCTCCTAAAGATCAGAAATTTTCTTTTGGGATAATCTGCAACCCCTTAAGGAGTTAATTCTCCCAGTTGGTCCTTGTCACAAATGACTATTCTCTTTGATTATCATATGTAGGCACACAAATTTTGCAAATCATGTTTATGTAAGATATAATTAGATAGTTTTAGGCTAAGCCATTTTAATTCAGAGAAAACTCCAAAAACAAACTTGCCAACAAAGTTTTAAGTTGACAAGCAGGTATTCTTTATTGCGGCGCCGGGAGACATGGGGTATAGCTCCTCCTAACTCCTCCTAACGTGTGTCCCTGTACTGTTACACAAGCAGTTCTTACATAGCCACTGGGCATACATACATATTCATGAGGCTACGTATGGATTATATCATTTTCCAGACAGTTCCTGGCATGCCTACAGAAATGTGGTGGTGGTCTCTGAGGGTCATTTACTTCTTCCAACAGTCTTCATCATTTCTGGCAGCCTTCGAAGCACGGGCAGTAGATGCTTGTACCAGCTTAATTGGTTCGTTTACACCATAGACATAACAATCATTCTGTCCTTCTACTTATCAGTTAAACTGCAGCCCATCCTGGACCCCTGCCATTCCAGATACTCCTTATCCTTACATCCTGTTCGTCTAGCCTGTTTTTCTTACGCTCATTTTGTACTAGGGTCATAAAGGCCTAAAACTACAACAGTTTATCTTATACAAGAATTCTCAGTATGTTCTCTAGCTGTACTCTACTTTTTTCTTCTGTGAATCATGCACCTCAGTAATTTTCCATTGCTACTGATACAAAGCCATCAAACTTAACATTACTTAAAATTGATTCTAAAGGCTTATATATTTCATTTTGTGATTTTGTGCCCCCCCTTGTCTCAATTTCAAGCTTCAATAGATATATTACCCTAAGGATACACTGGCACCCTAGACATGGATTTTTCTTGGCAGTCTGAACTTTTTAGTTGATGCTGTACTCATCTTTGTAATCATGACACTTTGTGTTTGATTGGGATACCTGAATATCAAGTAGACCCATCCAAACCAGCTGTGGGTTATAAATGGACTCTTCCTGAATTCATTTTCTGGGTATGTTTGAAATAGATACCAAGTCACAAAGTTAATGGACAATCCAAATAGATGAGTGAGTACAGAATTTCTGCAGAAAATTTCTACAGCTCAAATGCATGTAACCCTGGCTTCATATGACCAGGAAAACTTGAGAATGTTATGGAATTGAGTTTGTCATCCAATTTAAACTAACAAAGTAATGTTACTTAAAGACATACTTGATTACCATCAGGTTAGTTGGCAAAAAGCTTAGTATGAGCAATCTGGTCTAGTGGAAGGTATCCCTGCTTATGGTAGGGGGCTTGGAACTGGATGAACTTCAAGGTCACTTCCAATCCAAACCAGTCTGTGATTCTATATTTATATGAACTCCCACAAATAATTTTTTTTTTCTTAAAAGAGAATAAAATGTTAGCACATGACTGCAGGATGTTTGCTGAAATGTTTTAAAGGATGGGATACTATGGCTTTTCATATTTTCTGTACTAATACTCATGGTATTGAATTCGTAATACTGAGTACAATCAACATATTTTATCTGTAATTGAGTACATAAGTCTGAAAATACGTAAATGAAAGATTGCATTAGAAGTTTGGTACTATCCATAGAGCAGAGGCAAATTTTGTCTCCTTTTCTTCTTATTACTCTGTCCAAAAACCGCTGTGCCTCACGGTCCTTCCACCACTGTATAATTTAGTACAGTCCAAACCCAGGAGTTAAATAAGATGTTTATTCTGCTACTTTACAGTACTTCTGAAGCTTTCAAGAAATAACTACATATATACTATGTAATTACTACTCTTGCACCTAGTTGTTTTATGTCAGAGTAGTAGTTATAAGCATTTAAAAATAATTAGGAAGATGTACACTTGAAGATAACAAATATATTTGTGGGAACAGCCTCCTTGCCCTGTCCCTAAAAAAAGTCAGAATAACCAGATGATGCTGACTTTATGGAATATCTGTAGTGCTTTGTCAACCTCCAAAAGGTCTGCCTGTCCATTACAGCAAGTCACTGACTCATACTACATTCACCCAAAAAAACCCCAAGGCTCTTGTATTGCATAATTGTATTGCAGGGTGGTGGAGCCCTGATGTTCCTCTGATTGTTTTGTCAGCCAGTTCAAGGAGCTGAGTTTTACAAAGCACTGATCCTACTAAATATGTATCTGGAGGGTAAGCTTCCCTGATCTAACTCAGTGCTGTAGTTCTACAGGTAATGTAAGCTGGTATTGAAAGGCTGCTTATGCAGTACACTAGTCAAGCTGTTCTCTTGTTCCCTCTTCCGTCCTCTGTCTTCTGCTGGCTTAAGTGTTAAAAGCAGCTGCACAATTAATAACATCAGCCAACTGATCTGGCTGAGATGTTGTTTACTTGCTCCGTTGTTTGGTATTTGCTGGGTTAAACGAAAAGGTTTATCTGAATTCACATGCAACCTCATCAGTGCTTGTATCGTGTTCACACCTTATTTCATCCTTCATATGCAAACATGACTGTGTACTGTGGTCCTGAGTTCAGCAGTAACAGTCATTTTTCTCCTTCTTAGTAGCTGGTGCAGTGCTGTGTTTTTGACTTTCCACCTGTGAACAGCGCTGATAACGCCGATGCTTGCTGTTGCTGCTCAGTAATGTTTAGTCTGACCAAGGACTTTCTGAGTCTCATGTTCTGCCACGGAGGAGGGGAAGCTGGGAGGAAGCAGAGACAGGACACCTGACCCAAACTAACCAAAGAGGTATTCCATACCACAGCACGTCATGCCCACTATATAAACCGGGGGCAATTACCTGGAAGGGTTAGATCACTGCTGGGTTGGGCTGGGTATCAGTAGGCTGATGGTGAGCAGTTGTATTCTCTTCTCTTGTTATTTCCCTTATCATTATTCTTATTAGTGTTAGCAGCAGTGGTTTGTGTTATACCTCAGTTACTGGACTGTTCTTATCTCAGCCTGTGGGAGTTATATTCTTTTGATTCTCCTCCCTATCCCTCTGGGAGTGGGGGGGAGGAAGGGAGGGTAGTGAGAGAGTGGCTGCATGGTTCTGAATTATGGCTGGGCTTAAACCTCAACTGTGTAATCCAGTATCAGCATGTTTTATGTGGAGTGGGTGCAATTCTGTTACTAATGTCCATTCAAAAACATATATAGGAGGAATAAACTTTAATATTTTTTTAATTTTTTTTTGTATATAGCATGAGTTGACATGAGCATGTTAGCATTACGTGGAAATCAGCACCTCAGAAATTACTAGAGTGTATTGGGCTTTGTTGCTAATGCAGATAAATACAGCTGTGCCACTTTAGAATTAGTGTGACATTATTTCAAAATTTATTCCTATTTGCATTGAATTTTAAAAGTGTAGCAAGAAGATACTAATGAGAAAAGAGTATTTTATACTGTAACAGTTGAATCGAAGATGTTGCATTTGGTCTCAAAACAACTTGTGCAAATGGATTATATAGCAAGATTGCAAGTCCACTGACTATGCAGAATTATAATGAGAAAAGGGGGAATACATGGAAGGTTATAGAAAGGAAGAATACAGCAAGAGTCGATATTATTTCAGTACTGTTTTACTTTTTGTCATCAAAACCTCTTTCAAACATTTCCATGACTGGAACTACATAAAGAAACTATCTTGTGTTTATCCACTGTCTGCTTCCTGTTCCTGGGTGAGTTTAGCAAAGAATTAATTTACATCTGTCAGTCTGTGACTGCAGCCTGTCCTAACCTCGCTGAAGTAGAAGAACCATCTATGCTATACAGTTGCTTACGTGTTTGATTATGAAATAAGTGCAGTTTCGGTAATACCTCAGGTAATTTTTCTTAAACTTTTAGGAGTTTGCAACATGGGACAAATATTTGCTTAGCAGCAAATCAAGAAAAATAATTGTCTGCCCATTGACCCAAGACAATTTAATCTGCCACTGTACACTTTTGTTAGGGTAAATAAATCTTACTTGATTGTTTGCTTGGCATGGTAAGAAACTGACTGCCATAGAAATTTATTAGAAAGTAACTGCTTATCATTATTGTGAAAACATGCATTACCTGCATTATCTAGGGGTCTTGGCATATTAATACAGTGGGTAAACAGCACTGGAAACTCATTTATTTTTTTGTCTCCTATCTTGTAATGGATAGAATGTTAGGTTGTTACACTTGTTTTTCATTTCACATCCTTCCCCAACACTAGTTTCTTTTGGAAAATACTTAGCCTCTGATTAATGAATAACTTGTAAGCAGGGGCACAGTTGCTAGTAAAATTTATTACAGGTAGCTAACTAATGACTATGGAGTAAGCTACCTTTCCTTAAGAAGCAGCTTGTAACCTGATAGTTCTAATAGGAGGTAGCTTAGAATCATAGAATAGTTAGGGTTGGAAAGGACCTTAAGATCATCTAGTTCCAACCCCCCTGCCAGGGGCAGGGACACCTCCCACTAAACCATGCCACCCAAGGCTCTGTCCAACCCGGTCTTGAACACCGCCAGCGATGGAGCATTCACAGCTTCCCTGGGAAACGCATTCCAGTGCCTCACCACCCTTACAGTAAAGAATTTCTTCCTCATATCCAATCTAAATTTCCCGTTTAAGTTTGAACCCATTACCCCTTGTCTTGTCACTACACTCCCGAATGAGAAGTCCCTCCCCAGCATCCTTATAGGCCCCCTTGAGATACTGGAAGACTGCTGTGAGGTCTCCACACAGCCTTCTCTTCTCCGGGCTGAACAGCCCCAACTTTCTCATCCTGTCTTCATACGGGAGGTGCTCCAGTCCCCTGATCATCCTCATGGCCCTCCTCTGTACTTGTTCCAACAGTTCCATGTCCTTTTTATGTTGAGGACACCAGAACTGCACACAGTACTCTAAGTGAAGTCTCACAAGAGCAGAGTAGAGGGGCAGGATTACCTCCTTTGACCTCCTGGTCATGCTCCTTTTGATGCAGCTCAGGATACGGTTGGCTTCCCCCAAGACCTTCTCTGCAGGGCTGCCTATGATTCTGTGATTCTAAGGTACTGGTAATAATGTTTCAGTACATTGTAGCTTTTACGAGAAACTTTTTGTGGGTTTTGGTTTTGCTTGCCTTTTTTTTTTTTTTTCCCTGATGTTATTTTGAAGACTTCTTACATTCAGATTTTCATTTTCCTTCACTTTAACCTTCTATTTGGGATTTCTGGTTAGGTTTTGTGATTGTTTTGTGTCATTCAAAAGCTATCAGTTGTTGTCCATGGTCACATTTTTCTTTCCTTCTCTGCTTATTTAATTGCAACAATAAATTTTCACATACCAGAAGTGCGTATGTATACCTTACATTTCAGAGGGTGCTTTTCAGGTTGCTGAAGCTCTGAATTAGGCAACTGTAGGTGTTCCATATGCACTGGGGGCTGTTCTCATCCATCTCATTAAATTGGCTTTACTTTACCTGCCTTTAACCAGTTTCTTGAAACAGAAACTAGGGGACAGATTTGGATAGAAAGGTGTGGAAATATCTTGCTTCTGCTGCAGTCGTCATGGTTTATGCCGTCAGTTCAGTAGGTACTGCAAATCAAAGTTGCATGGGTGATACTCAGTTTTGTATGTTGAAATCGGTAAATGCTGTACATGCAGATCACTGCTTAAGTTATTTGTAATAGAACATGTATTTACTTAATAATTTTTAAATTGTGTGGTTTACCTACCCCATTTGGTAAATTAATTTTTTACTCTAAAGAGTTTCTTTTCTTGGTTAATCCTATTCACCTTTCCAAATAGCACACTGGTTTTAGTTTGACTTCACAGATTGTATGGGTGCGTGTCTAGCGAGATGTCCTTACCAATGGATAACTTGGGAGCCAAAGAGAAGCCTGTAACTTCAGGTATAGAGTCCACATTTAATGAGGATTCGATGACATCTGTTGCAGATGTTGTGGATGACTCAGTTTTCATATCACCAAACTAAATGGGATATTAAACAGAATAAGAAGGATGGTTTCTGTTCCTGCTTGCTTAGAAATAAAGGCAAGAAAGATGTGCAGATTATCATACTCTGATTTGAAAGGAGAATTGAGAAATTATTTTTTTCTATTAAAGAAAAAAAAACAGTAGCAAAACATACACAAACCGTACTTAGCGTGCCACACCCCCACCTGACACTTCCGCTGTTGGCACAGAACTTGACGACTGGCTGTCCCTTCATTCCTCGTGTTTTGAAGTGGCTTTTCTGCGGCCCTTCCCGCCTGCCGCAGGAGGCGGAGGAGGAGGAGGAGTGCTGTGCCTCACTGGTGCTCGCACCTCCATCACCGTGGGCGGAGCTCCATCGCGGCCGCCTCAGTGACGCGCAGAGCGCCTGCCCTCTCTTTAGGCGGTTGCTGGGCGGATTTGTGGAAAGCGGATCTCCCGCAGCCAATCCCGAGCGCCTAATTTCCCGCCGTGCCCTGAGGTTCGTCTCTGCAGACCCAGGCGCTTGTGAGGGGGCAAGATGGCAGCAAGGGCGCCCTCCTGCGCCTCCCGGCGCTCACGGAAAGGAAATTCATCTCTTCATGCGGAAAACAGGCTTCATTCTCCCAAAATCTAAAGCTATTTAAAGTCACTACCAGGCTTCGGTTCGATGAAATTATGATATAGCTGGTTCCTTCACGTACTGAAGACCTGCCTTCTTCAACCTGAGGTGATGTGCGTCGTGGGAGTGCAGCAGTGACTGAATTCTGTGTGTGGAAGGTACTGGTATCTGCAAGGAACAAGCAAGCAAGGCAGCAGTGACGCTGCCACTCCTGAGAAATGTTATCTTCTCAGAGGAAATACTCATAGTACTTTGTAATAGCAGGTTCCCATAGCCAACTAATCAACTGCTATTTTAGTTCCATTTTAAATTATTGCTTTTTTGTTACTGAGAAAATGTAATCTTTGGAGAAGAAACAAAACAACAGAAAACCCAGCAACCTTCCAAAAGGCACTTGTGTGCATGACAAACACTTTTTAATCCAGCATCACCTTGTTTGTTGCAAGTTTTCATTTCTGTTTCTTCTGGTATTTGAGAAGTGAGTGACCTTGGGGGATCACTGTTACCATCAGACACCTCCGAAGTCTCTTGCCACCAAGCTGTAAGTGTCTGAAGGCTAAAGTTACTTCACTACAGTTAATTGCATTTGTAATATATGTGAATTAGTTTAGAAAATACAGAATATTAAGGGTAAATATATCAGTGTTATTCTGCACTTTATCTAACAGAAGGCTTGTAAAGATACCTTTACATTAGTGATAACTTCTTACAGATGTAGCCTGTTGAATTTTCACTTGAAATTTTATCTGTAAAAGGAAAAATTACTATATTTTCTAGTGCGTGGAAAAGCCTAAGCATGAACAGAATATCTTGCCTTTTTTAAGGTTTTTTTTTTTTCCCCCAGTGTTTCATATTTTTTGGTCTGCACATACATGAACAGTTCGTTCAGGTTATTCAGGTTTTAAGTTTGGAATGTTAGAAGTTGGACAAGTTTTTAATTGTAGATGTTGTGGCAGTTAGTGTCCAGTGAAATTATTAGCACCGCCTCATATTTAAGGATAATGGTAACTGTTAATTTGTGCCAAAGATGGAACTGCAGTATAGCGTTTAAACCGTGTATAATAAAAATATTCCACGAATGTATCTTAAAATGCACAAATTCAACTTTACATAAAATTTCACTGAATTTTTTCTTTTTTTATATCTCAGAAACAAATGTGCTTAGTGCTTTAACTTGTGCAAAAAAATCAATTTGTTAACAGCAAAATTCAGCTTCTTACAGGTATTCCAAACAGCAGTTATTTGTTTAGTGTTTGGGGCTCTCGCAACTGAATTGAAAGCTTATATTTTGAGTTGTTGATGAAAGTTGAAATCTCTACTTGTGGGAAGTAAGAAAGCAGTATCTACCACTATTGTTCTGCCTGAGTTCTACTCAAGCAGTTTCACTGCTGTAATGACCTAAATAGCTGTTAAAATTTAGTTTACAGAAAAAGGCAAAACTCATTCTTGGAGAATGAGCTGAAGCTTAGTGTCTTTAGAGACAGGGGATGTTTGTAAGGCTCTTCAGTTGTTTGTGTAGGGCTAATGAGTATGTATTTCAATAGTTGTCTCTTGCTTGTTTTCTGGTCTCCCATCTTCAAAAGTATCTACTTTCTATGTAGCAGTTACCAGGCATAAACTGATGAACCATCTAAGGACAATTCTGCAAAACCACCAGCAGCAGAAAGATCTTAGTTGTGTAAATGGACCTGACGATGGTCTTTTTTTTCACCACAAGGAATCAATTCGTCCCACAAGGCATGGCAGCCTCCTAAAGAAAAGAACTCTAAAATTACTAATTTAGTATGAGAAACAGGTTCATGAGATAAAATCAAAGGTGATACATTACTCTGATTCTAGAGAAGACACAGGATAACTGTTTAATTTGCTGTGATGCCGAAGTGAAAGATGAGAGCATAGTTCAAGTTTGTACATGAAATTGTCGATGAAGTACAGTACACAAGACCATACAAACTATTTGAAACTGTACTCTGAATTTTCTCAAGGTTTACCAAGCCTGTAATGGTACATTTGAGTGTTTTTTGTAGGTGTAGGTCCACAGGTGGACTTAATGTTTTATTAAAATGGTTGTTCAGAAGATAGCTTGCAAAGGTGGGGGAGAATGGCCTCTACTTTCACGGCAGAAGTCATACTGCGCTCACAGAAAAACACTGATTTTGGTGCTTCTCTTGAGTCACCAGAAGAGTATGGGCACTGCATGGTGTTTAAAGAGAGCATACAAGCTGCCATACTTGAACCCATGTTGGATATCAGCAGTTTCTTCAGTTGAACATCACAGAAATTCAGTAGTCAAAATTGCCTAAAAATGCTTTTGCAGGTTGAACACCAAATCCATACTGTGGCTGTGCATTGCACTTCCGGGTTAGTGCTTTTGTGCAGCTCCAGGCCTCAGACTGAAAACCATTACCGTTTTCTTGCATGATTTACCAGCTCTTTGGAAAATCTTTAGTTTTAACCCAAACACCGCTCGCCTGTTTTGTGCCGCCAGTGTTCCGTGTTCATGCCCTGACTGCCTTCTAGCAAAAGGTCTCCTGGGGGTTTGTTGCTGGGTAGAATTTAAGGAGCTGTTGTCTGGTTGGC
Source organism: Myiopsitta monachus (assembly GCA_017639245.1). Taxonomy (NCBI): domain Eukaryota; kingdom Metazoa; phylum Chordata; class Aves; order Psittaciformes; family Psittacidae; genus Myiopsitta; species Myiopsitta monachus. The sequence goes on from CM029920.1 coordinate 64,393,429, forward strand.
TGTCGTGTACTGCTCATTCCAGCCAATCGGGTACGGGACTGGCGCCTATTCCCCCACTGTGCAGTGTTTTCATGGTGACGTTAATTTTTTTCTTTGAAAATGGCACATTCTTTCACTTTGTTCAGCCAACGCTAACATCATTTTAGCCTAAAAGGAAGGGAAACTCAAATTATCTGTGGTGGTGTGCTAACGGAAATACTTTTTGCACTTCATCTCTTTAATGCGTTCTAAAATAAAGGCATAGTTGTATGTGGTTCTCAGTAGGCTGATGGTATCTTGCGTTAGTGGTAGAAAACAAATTACTGGCACATTATTTCAACAGAAAACTGCTTTATATGTAAGGTAGGTTCTGTTCACTACTTTAATTTCCCTGGGTCTCTCAACCTGGAATGAAATACTCCTGCCCATTTGCTGCCTTGCTTTCCTTGATTTGGCTACACTACACTTGCATGTTGGAACACTGATTTTCATGATCAAAGGTTTTAACTTCCACCGTGTAGTTATTGTGGTTTGTCAAATGTTTTATGGTTGTGGTGCTTTTGGCTAACGCTCCGTGCATTCCAGGAACCCTTTGCCAGTGCTGTTCTAGACCGATGATATTATGCAAACCCCATTGTGCACCATTGTTAAGATCGCAGTTTTCCCGACACCGCCCCCCCTCCATGTTTCCATGACCTTCTAATTGGCTACTGCCTGTTACTAGGTGGGATTCAGGCAGCTGCTTGCTGATTGGCTAACGTTTTGAGCAGCTCCTGGGCTGCTCATGTGAGCGCATGATTATAGGCTAATCCATAGCAGCTAAGCTAATACCTTCCTTTGCTGCTTTACAGCTGCAATCTCTCTATAGAGTAATAGTAATTAAAAATAATTAAAAAAGAAAATAGGAAATAGAGGGAATGCTTTTTAACTGGCTGAGAGAGGAGTCCTTTGCATATTCCTGGATGCAGTGGCACATTTTGGATTTGCCATGTAGGACACATCATGAGAATGAAATCTACAAATACTAAATGGAGGGAAGTGCCTAATGGTGTGTTTGTATCTCATTATGAGTATAAATGACTTTCAAGCTAAAAGTGAAACAGGGACTTTTCATAAATGATATCTAAGCAACTGTACACAATGTGTGGTGTTTGTGTGTGGTGGTGATTCAAAATTGATGATTGTGTTTTAAAAAAAAATAAACCAAAAAAAGCAACCCAATACTGCCTTATTTACAGTATTTAACCCTTACACACTTAGCTCTACATGCAGGAGGCATTTTGTGCTGTTCTGTACAAATCCTTTTCTTTGAGATAACAGATGCCTGTCCATTGGTTTGCTGCTTCAGCCACTCATTTCCTTCCGTGTGACTCAGTCATGCACTGGGTAAAAACTGAAAATACCCAAGCACTGCATGAGGGAAGTGCATAGCAAACATAGCTGAACTTTGTGTGGCAAAGTGTAAAGAGAGACTACCAATGTCATTCATTTAGAACACTACTAGTTTTAAATTATTTATTTGTGCAATAGTGAATTCATGTAACCTCTGTAGTTGCTTTTTGAAGGGCAGCCTTCTTACCCCTTTGAAAGACTGGGAGGCAGTATTTGTCAAATGCCTGCTGATTGTCTTGCACTGGTATGACCAAACCTGCCTGGACTGGTTACCAATTTCGTTGTTTCTTCTTTTACTCAGCGCTCGCAGGAGATCTGTTACTTGGCTGCGGTGTGCTCCCTTGTGGGTATGGCTGGAAACACTTTAAGGCTGCTCTCCAGTGATACATGCCTAGCTGTTAACCAGTTTAGCATTCATGTTTTAATCTCATCTATGTTTATATGTTTTGGAGCTTTTATTGGATATTCTTTGGTTGCAGATAATGTGGAATTAAGCTGAAAATATGTACAGGTTACTCGAATAACCAACTGTAACAACGGAATTTTACAAGAAGCCTTTTTTCTTGTAAAGGTTAACTGTCAATACGTATTAGAGCTTGTTTTTTTATCTACATTTTAGATAATATCCTGACAGACTAAGTAAATGTAATTTTGAAACATCTGAAATTCAAACTTAGTCTTTCAGTATATTTTTAAGAAAAAAGTATGCATCATTATAAAGGTATTCTGATGTTTGCTTTTTTAAGACTACTATCCTTAGCAAATTTAAAAAAGAAGTGCCATTCCTTTTACTCTGTATTTACTGTATTCTATGTTAAAAATATGAATGAAAGACTGCTTGGATGATTAAGGAAACTAGAGCAGAAAATATGAATTTTTAAAAGTTGTATTTTATGGCTACTCAGGTGATGCACTTAAGAATTATTTTAAGTTGTCTGAACATTTTATTAATCTCTTAGTATAACTTTTGGTCATAGGAAAATGAGCATTGGGAATTTTGTAATAGAAAAACCTTTACATTCTGGGAAATGCTTGTAAAAGAAAGCATTGTAGTCCAGGAGAGCAAACTATCTGTCTGTCTTTAATTTTGATACAGAGGCCTTGTATCCTTGTACTTCATTAACAGAAGACTCTCGCTAGCTGCTCATCTCTTTGGAGCTTTTGGAATTTTTCAAGGTTAGCAAAGACTAGTTTTCTCTCTCTCCCCCCTCTCCCCTATTGGCTCTACAATATATATGTCAGGAACAGCATTGCACATTGGTTGTAGGGGATTATGTGCATGGGATATGAGCATGATGATCAGTACTCTTATCACATGACAGTCTGATATATGCTTTTATAGTAATATAAAGAAACATGCCTGAGTTCTTGGGGGGGAAAAGGAAGGGATATACTTTCAAAAACTGCATATACATTATTAGACATTTTCATATGCTTCTCCTAACTTGAGGGCTAGAATTATTATGTGAAATGTATTCTCATCTGGACAAATATGAAGATACTGTATTTAGCATGAATAGAACTTTGGAAAGACGTGAAGAGCTCACCTGGAGTTCATCTTTCATCTGACTGGAAATGGTTACGTGATGAGAATCTTTTAAAAAACCAAGTAAAGATATGTTTCAGATCAGTGTTTCTCTATAGGTGTTATATTTTGCTCCCACTAGTGGCAATGCAGTAATAGACAATCGTGTTCAGAAAATCTAGTTCAGACTGGCAGAAATGCATGTCTCAATGGTGTTATTGAGAGTCTGTAAATAGATGCAACCATTTGTAAAGATTTGTTCATCGGTTCCTGTGGTGAGAATTAAAGAGTCATTTAAGCACCATCAGTTACTTAAATATGAGGATTCTAGATTGTTGTGCAGAAGTGAACTGAGACAAAGTGGAAGGGAATCTCACATTAATAGGAAATGGGAATAGGGGGAAAAAATTTTTTTTTTTTTTTAATTACATTGCTTTCTATATTGCCCATATTTTTGTAAAGCTGCGTTAAGTATGAGAAGCCTTATAATTGTAAAATACAATCTGTCATAACTGTTTGGTTTAGAGTTGGTCTTGATAATCAAATTCTTATTGTACTTTAGGATATGTATTCATGTCTTATCCTAGAATATTGTGGGTGGGCAGTGCATAAATGTTAAATAATTTCCTTTATGAACAGCCTATCCAAAGTAAACTAGAAAGTGATAGGAACCTAAAGCACATGATCTGCAGTGGAGTGCTGAGGGAGCTCAGCAACTGTCAGCTGATGAAAACAAGGCTAAAGGCCAGTCTTATGGCTAAATGGAACTTGTAGGCAAGTATGGAAGAGGGTCTAAATACTTTGAGGCTGCAGAATGTCTGTTTTGTGAATTTGACGAGTTGGTTGTATAAAAGCATTGCTGATTTGAGCTAGTGTTGGCAATAGTCTTGTGTGTGTGTGTATATATATGTATATATATACATACCCCCCTCCTGAAAAGACAAAATGCAGTTTATTAATGAATTTCTCAGCTCTGTGAATAGAAATGGATTGGGGAAAGATACAAAAAGAGCTGTAGTAAATATTTAAAATGTGTCCTTTGTGTAATAATTATCCTGTGTCAGTGGTAGAACCGTTTGCTTATCTAATGCTTTGGGGGGGGACGGGGACGACGGACCTTCTAATTTATTTTCTTTCTTTTTTCTACACTGTAGTATCTTTTAACTACTGTTACCCAAGTGAACTTATGAAAGTTTCCAGAAACTTAAGAAAAGCCATATCTTAGAGGGGAGTAACGTATGATGGTGGCGTAGTTTTAGCAGAGCTAAGTTGGTTAGCATTAGCTGATTCAAGATCTTGGTTGATGAGTTTCATTTAGGATATACCAAGTTCCTTAACTGCTTTCTGCTTTTCAACAATATTATCATATCTAAAGACCACATGGTAGGGAGTAGAGTTTAAAAATCCCTATGGGTTTGTTTGGTTAATTCATTTAATAGAAACAAATGAGATTTTGTTGTATTTCAACAAAATTATTTAACTCATTTTACTGATTTGATGAAGTAATTTTTCGAACACTTTTTTCCTTAATTTTTTTTATATTAATGTTCTTTTTTTTCTTAATATTTGCATGGGTGGATGGAATTAGTAGAATTATATGGAGGGCAATACCATCAGTTTTCTTTGAAAAAGGATGTTTTTTGGAAGAGCTACAAAACCTCTTTTCCATGAGCACGCATGGTCTTGAATTAAAGTGCTATAAAAACCTAAGTTCAGTAGAGAAGGAAAAAAATATCTTAACGCGTTCAAAAATTCATTCAATATATTGTAGTTTTCTTAAAAGTTACTGAATAAAAAAAAAATCTGTCTTTTACCCAAGTTATTGAATTTATTTGAATCTCCTGAAATTACACAGTTTCCGAAAGAGAAAATAAATATAAACTGATGGACCAAGAATATTTCTTACTTTAATACAAGAAGAGGGGCTGCTGGCTCTTCTATTAGCACAATCTATTTTTACCTAGAAAACCTTATTATCTGGTTTTGCTGTAATACTACAGTAATAGACAACTGGTCTAAAATGTGTAGTCATAATATTACTATGTAGTATTGTAGTGTGATCTGAGTAATCTTTACATATGCATGTGTGTGCAGCATACTGTCCTGGTTTCAGCTGGGATAGAGTTAATTTTTTCCTTAGTAGTTGGTGCAGTGCTGTGTTTTGACTTTAGTCTGAGAAAATAAAGTTGATAACACACTGGTGTTTCAGTTGTTGCTAAGTAGTGCTTACTGTTAAGTCAAGGACTTTGCAGTTTCCTATGCTCTGCCACTGAGGAGGGGCACCAGAAGCCAGGAGAGAGCACAGTCAGGACAGCTGACCCAAACTAGCCAAAGGGGTATTCCACATGACAGGACATTATACTCAGTATATAAACTGGGGGGGTTGGCTGGGAGGGGCTGATTGTGGTTGATTGCTGTTCCAGGGCAGGCTGGGCATCTGTCAGCAAGGGGTGAGCAGCTGTATCACTTGTCTGTCTTGAGTTTTATTTCTCTTTTTCCTATTATTATGTTGTTGATAAAATATTTTACTTTTATTTCAATTATTGAACTGTTTTTATCTCAACCCATAGGTTTTACCTTTCCCAGTTCTCTCTTCCCCATCACACGTAGGGGCGGGGGGGGGGGGCAGCGGTGTAGAGGTGAGAGTGAGCAAGCAGCTGCATGGTTGTAGAAACTTGTATTCACGTCTTCTAAGGACAGATAAAACTTAAGTGTGTTGATAGATACAGTCTGCTGTAGATACTGGTTTTCTTTAAAACATGCCAAATGCTGCAGTCTTTCTTAGGAACGCTAATATGGTGATAATCTGTTACCTTCACAGTTCTCTCTGAATTTTTTTAAGGGTCAAGATGGATAGCACAGATGAGCGTCAGAAAAAAGTCTTTAAAGCACGAAAAACAATGAGAGTAAGTGATCGACAACAACTCGAAGCTGTCTATAAGGCTAAAGAGGAGCTGTTGAAGACAACTGAAGTTAAACTGTTGAATGGAAAGCATGAGAATGGAGATTCTGATTTAAATTCCCCTTTAAGCAATGCAGACTGTATGGAGGACAAGAGGGAAGTTAATGGCCTAGTGGACTTACGTGTTAATTCTGAAGAAGGAAGAACACCTTCTGATGAAACTAGTGAAGCCAAAAGCCCTGAAAGTAGGGCAGGCAACATAGTCAGTGACATGCAACCTAAACCTCCAACACTGTCTCCAGAGAATGTTACTCCTGAGCAAGGTAAAGATACTGATACTGCTTTGGCTTCTGAGGCTGAAAATGGAGTTCTTGGTAGCAATAAAGATGACTTCCATGAAAAAAGTAATACGAAAGATCATTTGGACCAAAGAGAGAGCGATATCCCATTGGAAGGTGAAAGTAAATCAATCTGTGGTATTAGTGACTCTTCAGAAGAGAAGGTAGAAACACATGACTCAAGTATTACTTCCAATTCATTTAGTGAGGAAAAGAGCACTGAAGAAGTAACTGTTGAAGATGCTGTTGGAGAAGAAGCTATCTCTAGCAGTATGGAAACTGACCAGGAAGCAAAGGACGTACAAGATGGCACTACAGGTCTTCCAGAAACGACTGTTCAGAAAACAGCAGATGAGCCAAGTGACAGTGTCTTGGACAATATTGACTCTATGGAAACAGATGAAATTATTCCAATTTTGGAAAAACTAGCCCCTGCTGAAGACGAACTGGGCTGTTTTTCTAAAAGTCCTCTGCTTCCAGTGGATGACACAGTCACAGATTTAGAAGAGAAAATAGACAACTGTTTAGGTTCACCATCCAAGCAGGAAAGCAATGAAAGTCTGCCAAAAGAGGCTTTCTTAGTATTGTCTGATGAAGAGGATCCCTGTGATGAGAAGGAGGAATGTGCTGAAGTGATACTACCAAGCAAGTCAAGTCTTCCAGGTAAGGATTTTCTAAATCGGTAGTTTTAGTTCAAGTCTGGGATTTTGTTAATTTCTTAGAATGACACACTTCTGATATGTTTCTCAATCAAAAAAGCAGTCTTACCCACCAGTTGTGTGTGACAGCCTTGCAGGTTTCAAAGATAAGATTTGAGGCCCAGAAAAAAAAAACGCACGTAACACTGTCATCGTTGAGATCGTTGGGTTGTTGGTTTTTTGGGGTTTTTTTCTTGTATTCTGCAAACGGGGGTGAGGTAGTAGGTGGAAAAAAAAGGAAAGATGAGTAGTTGCCAGATGTGGACCAGAAAGATTTCTAGGGACAGAAATGTGTTCCTTAACTGCTGTCGAGGGTAAGAAAGGATATGAACTTTCTTTAATGTGTAAATAAATAGTAACAGTGAAAACATGCTGGTAATCAAGGAATGTCAGACGTGCCATTTGTTTCAAATTTCTTTTTTTTCCCACCCAAAGACAGCATTGGAAAGATTTCATTAGAAACACAGTCATGTAAGAGTTTTATGCCGTATAGCTTTTATTCATGTAACTCACAATGAGTTTTATGTAACTTATTTGATGGCTATGCTAACTCATTAACATTTGAAATCATTAAGTGTCAGAACATGGTATATCAGTCTTTTCATGTAGTTAGTCGACAATTTTTATCCCTTTTTTAAGTGTTAAACTGAATAATGTCCTTTATAGTCTCTCACCTCCTGACCTATTGCTGTGCACCTTTAAAGAGTAGTGGCTCCATCTGCTCTGAATTCCTATTATGTGATGGAAGGCAGCAGTACAATCTCCAGTTAGTCTTCACCTTTTAAGGCTGAGCAAAGCCACTTCTGCTCCTTATATAGCATGTGCTTCATTTCCTTGACCTTTCTGGTGACCATTCACTGGATCTGCTGTGGTTTTGTCAGTGCCTTTCTAGTATTTGGGATTTAATAACTGGACATAGTGCTCCAGATGGGGGTTTCTCAAGTGGTGAACAAGAGAATCTCTTCCTTTGTCCTGCTGGATGCATTTCTTACACCCTGAAACGCTATTGAACTTAATTCACATTGCTGAATGATGTTCAGATTGGTTTCCACCAGGAATCAAGGCCTTTTCTCTAGATTACTGTTCTAGCCAGTCAGCTCTTAGCCTGTGCTGTTGCATAGGATTATTCTATCCCAGATGCAGGACTTTGCATTTCTAATTGCTGCACTTTGTGTTAGCCCAGTTTCCCAGCCTGCCACTGTGCCTCTGAACAGCAGCAATGCCTCACAGAGTATTTACCACTCCCCCCAGTTTTTGTCTGCAAACTTGCCGAGTGTGACCTTCTGCCCCTAGTAAATACAATAAATTGCATCAGTCCAGTATGGATCCCTGAGAACTGCCTCTAGTGCTAAGCCACCAGTTGGACTATATACCACTGATGCCAATTCTTTGAGCTAGTTGTAAGAAGCTACCATGTCTGTCAGACGTGATTTGTCTTTACTAAATCCAGTCTTGACTGTTCGCAGTCACCTTCCCCTCCTTTGTGTGCCTGGCAGTGACTTCCTATGTTGAGTTTTTCCAAACCTCCCCAAGATGTCAGTTGAGGCCAACCAGCCCAAGTTCCCCTGAATCATCCTTCTTGACTGTCTTGAAAATGGCTGTGGTGTTTCGTTTTTTATAGTCATTGGGAGCTTCCCTTGGTTGCCATGACAATGGAAGAGAGGGGCTTCACAATGCCAACAGCACCTACCTCCTTCAGCACTTTGGGTACATCTAATCTGTACCTGTGGACTTCTCTATATCCCCCTGGTTTAAATGTGCCCTAGCTATATCTCATTGACTGTGGATAGCACTTTGCTTCTGCGTACTCTGCCAGTCTTTCCCTCTGCTCTCAGAAACCAACGGAAACTTGCCAGTGAAAAATGGAGTCAGAAAAACTGAGTATTGCAGCATTTTCCATGTCCTCACTCATTAGGTTGCCTGTCCCAAAGAGCAGTGGCCCCACAATTCTCCTTAGCTTTCCTTCTGCTGACGTTGTAGTTACAGAAGCCCTGCTTGCCCTTCACATTCTTCACTGGTTTCAATTCTAGTTAAGCTTCAGCTTTTCTTATTCCATTACTGCACAACTGGACAGCATCTCTCCCTGTAGTCCTCTTAGCTCCTCCTCCTATGTATTTCTTTTTTACACTGGAACTGTCAGGAGGTCCCTGTTCACCCATGCTGGTTTCTTCCATGCTGCCTCTACATTCTGCACAGTGAAATGAACAGTCCTCTTGCCTTGAGGAAGCTGTCCTTAAAGAACAACCAGCACTTCTGTGTTCTTTTGCTTTCCAGGGGAGCTCCCTTTGAGAAACTACCAGTTAGGTCCTGAACTAGGTCAGTAGGTAAAATCTGCTGCCGTAAGAGGGAGGACTGTTACGATATTTGTCCTGCTGACTTCTTGGAGTATTTTTAATTACACAGTCTCATGGTTGCTGCAGGTGAACCTTGATGAACTCTTGACCTTCACATTCTAGATGAATTGTTCCTTGTTTGTGAATAATAAATCCAGAGCATCTTGACGCATCAATTGCCTGTGTCAAGAAAATACCTTCAGTACACTCCAGAAACCACCTGGATTGTGCCAAATCACATGGCACTTCCATGTGAAGTACACACATGAGTCAGTCCTAAGGCCTGCAGCATTGTGAGATGACTCTATTGACTTCCTCTCCTTGATCAAGTTGAGTGACTTGCGCAACATTGCCTGTGTTGCTTTACCTCCTTCTCCTTGCCTATGAGCACTCAGCTGGCTCATCACCTGTCCCCTGGCAAACCTCAGGATGCTCGTCTGCATAAAGCACAAATGCTCCTCACCCTTTCCACCCTGTCTTTCCTAAAGAGACTGTGTTCATTGTCTGGAGTGCTGTAGTCATTTCAGCTATCGCACCATGTCTCTAATCCAAACAAAATCCTAGTCTTGCAGTTGTGTGTGGACTAGTAATTCCTCTTGCTTCTTGTGCTGCATCCATTTACCAGTACTTGAGATGATGAGCGCTGAGCCACGATGCTCAATTCTGTACCTGTTCAGCAACTCTAGATTTGTGGGTAGAGAGGGAATCTTCATTCTGTTGCTGGAAACGCAGGCTTCCTATCTCCTCCATTTTGGAAATTTCTATTTATTGCTATTTTGAATATAGCCTCTAGATGGCCCTGTTTCCTTGCACTGTGGGGCTTGAGTTTTTTGTCTGCGCAGGATTGTAGTTTATTCACTTGGTCCATTCTGCAGTCAGCTCATCTCCTACAGCTTCTTTACTTTCTGACTCATACCATATCAAAAAGAGAACTTCTAGGCAAAGGTGGGACTGTGTTTTAGAATAGGATCTTTCAGCCTGAAAGAAGAGATGGAGGGAGAGATGTGGCAAAGATCTGTATATGGTAAGTGGTAGGGGAAATGGATATTTGCTGTCTTTTCTTCCACAAGAGCCTCACATACCAAATGGAGGAAAAGGAAAAAGTGGGAGTCAGGATCAAAGCATGGAAAAGATGGTTCTCCATCTGGAGAATTACGGAGCTCCTTGCGAGCAACAGTGACTGCTAAAAGTTCACCTACATTTGTATTCTGTGGAAGAGGAATTTTTGTGGGGCTATCAAGCATAGAAACCCTATGGCTCTGAAGGTCTTCCACCAGCAATTTTTCTGGGACTGTGTAAATACGTTCTTTCTCATTCTATTCTTCCTTACTTCATCATCTACAGTTGACAGGAAAGTGTTGGCGATAGAATCCTGGATTAAATGAGCTGTTGGGTTTACCTTGTGTAGCTGCTGCTATATTCTGTCTCTTAACCTGTATGCTCTCAAATTTGACCAGGTGAGTGTGTCTGCCAAAAGCAAATCTGAATTCTCTCTCAGGATTGCTAGCACTTTGAGTGCATTGTAGACACCTTGATTCTAGGCTTCTCCACAGCAATGGCTTTTCATGCCCTCCAGGGGTAGTTTGAAAGAGAGCTTACTTGTTACTGATCTTTATTAATGGAGTCTGAAGTCAAGCAGCACACCCAACTACAACCTTCTAAGAATAAGTAATGCAGTTAACATTTAAAAAACTACAGCTTGTCTTCTAGAAAGTAGTGTTTGAAGAGATCTTCAGAGCATGCGAATGGCAGATGAACAACTAAACATGAACCTTTGTTCTTGTGTTGTGACAGAATTAGCGGTCAAAGTTCTTGAATTCATAAACAGGAAAATGTTAGGCTTAAATGGCACCAATGAAACCACTTTTTTGCAGTCATATTCTTATTTCTGGTTTTTGCTTCAAAAGGGGAAAATTGAAGGCTTCCAGAGAGTTGCTGCAAAAAAATATTTCAACGTTTGGGAAACAAGCCTTATACTGGAAAGCCTAAAAGAATTTAAGTTTTCTTCATCCAATAGAAGATTAACGAAGTCTCTAATATCTGCAAGTGGGAGCTGAATATGGTGGAAAGATGTTTCTTTAAAGTGGCAAAGGCACAACTGCTGCATTTTTGATCCACTGGATTTTGCAAACTAGAAATTGGGCACACTTCTGTTCTAGCCAAGCTATAAGGAGAGCATTGCAGTTACAGGATTATGGAATAGTGAGAGCATGACTGTGCAGTTCAGAGTAACTTGCAAATACTGTTCAGAAGCTCTTAGGCTTACTCATTGTTTTTATTTCCATTTACATGTATATTTTGGCAGAACTGACATCTAAATATGCATCCAGTCAGTCACTTAGTAGGTATCAATGCTTGCAGCTGTAGAAATTATTAAATTATTATTTTCAACTGTTCAGTGACAGGCAAACACCGAGTAAAAAAAACAGATCCACAACAAATAGTGTGACTTTAAAATAACTGGATTATAAATAGTGGTAACTTAATTATATAATCAATTTTTTTATATATTTTTTTTTTTTTTAAGGATTGCTTCATTGCTTCTTCCTGTCTAGCATCAGTATAATGAGATCATAGAATGGTTTGGAAAGGACCTTGAGTTCTAACCCCCTAGCCATGGGCAAGGACGCCTCACATTAGACCATGTCACACAAGGCTCTATCCAACCTGGCCTTGAACAGTGCCAGGGATAGAGCATTTACCACTTCCTTGGGCAGCCTGTTGTAGTGTCTTGGCACTCTCACAGTGAAGAGCTTCTTTGTCAAATCTAACCTGAACTTCCCCTTTTCCAGTTTAAACCCATCCCTTCTTGTTCTATCATTACAGTCCCTGATAAACAGTCCTCCAGCATCCCTGTAGACCCCCTCAGATACTGGAAGGCTGCTATGGCGTCTCCATGCAGCTTCTCTTCTCCAGGCTGAACAGCCCCAACTTTTTCAGCCTGTCTTCATATGGAGGTGCTCCACTCTCCTCATCATCCTCATGGCCCTCCTCCAGACTTGCTCCAACAGATCCATGTCCTTCTTATGTTGAGGAGTGCTTATCAGTGAAAAATCTGCTGATAGCCAATTGTGAAATTATCTCCATATTGTGATACAAAGCTTCTTGACTAGAGAGATGTAGCTGTGTGTCGTGTGTAAACTACTTCTAATCAAATGAGCTAAATTTGGTCAGAATGATGAAAGTGTGCAAGGAAGGGACTTCTTCCTCCCTGAAATTACTGTGTTCTCTACATAGAACTCAAAAAGCTCAGCTTCAAAACTTGTAACGTGGTATTTTAGTATCTTTTCATGGAATATTTGTATCCTTCAGTCAAATATTAAAATCTGTGAATTGTGAAAGAAGTGCTCTTGAACTTAATGTCTCTCCTTTAGATTCTTAGGTAACTCCTATTTTATTAATAGCAATTAAATAAAGGAAGCTTGTCTATATAAGTTTTAAAAAGCAGGTTGTATAGGCACTACACCACTTTTATTACCTTAAAACTAAATCAGATAGCTTTTGAAGTATGTGTGTGGTATGAAGATTGAAGGAGGTGATCCTGCCTCTTTACTCTGCTCTTGTGAGACCCCACTTGGAGTGGTGTATACAGTTCTGGTATCCTCAACATAAGAAGGACATGGATCTGTTGGAGCAAGTCCAGAGGAGGGCCACGAGGATGATAGGGGGCTGGAACACCTCCCTTATGAATACAGGCTGAGAAAGTTGGGGCTGTTCAGCCTGGGGAAGAGATAACTGCATGGAGACGTCATAGCAGCCTTCCGATATCTAAAGGAGGGCCTACAAGGGTGCTGGAGAGGGACTATTCATTAGGAGCTGTAGTGGTAGTGGTAGGACAAGGGGCAGTGGGTTCAAACTTAAACAGGGGAAGTTCAGGTTAGATATAAGGAAGAAGTTCTTTACTGTGAGGGTGATGAGGCGCTGGAACAGGTTGCCCAAGAAAGTTGTGAATGCTCCGTCCCTGGCAATGTTCAAGGCCAGGTTGGTCAGAGTCTTGGGTGACATGGTTTAGTGGGAGGTGTTCTTGCCCGTAGCACGGGAGGTTGGAACTGGATAATCTTAAGGTCCTTTCCAGCTATTCTATAATTATTTCTTTCATAAATTAACAAAATGAAAAATACCATCATTTCAGTTTAGGGGTTTCTGACTCCTTCGTTTTTTCTGATTTCTTAGGTGACTTGTGTAAATGTAAAAATAATTAAAAAAAAGTTCTTTGTAATAGAAACAAAATACAGTGTTAAGAGAACATCAAGCATATCTTTGTGAATAACAGAATGAAAACAGGAAACTGTACATATCAAGATGTGCATAACAGTGCTGACTTGTTATATTCTGGATAGATTTTAATGTCATCTTAAAAGTTCTAGTTTTATTTGCATCTAGCAAGCACAGAAGGTAACAAATACCTCATGTATGAAACACATAATGGAAATGCATAGAACATGTAGTAAAAGTTTTCATGAAGTGCTAGCAATTTTCTTTTCAGCCTGTGTGGACTTGGGGTGATACTTCTGATATTTCTTTCAGAATTTCCTAAACTGCATGTTTTTAAATGACTAGCCTTAAATTGTGACACTTTGTATTAGGAAAAACACTTCAAATAAAAATCCTAATTTATTAAAAAACGAAGACTCTCCGCCTGTTCTAGCGTAAGGTTAATTGGTAAAATTGCCAATTGTAAATAGAGCATATTGGTATTTTGTTACTGAACTTTTAATACTTTTTTCCTAAGCAAAAAATAAACTGGAACAGTTTATTGAGTACTTTAGCTGCATTAAAAATGGATTGTTTCATTGTGTGGTAGTTCAGATTTTTGCTCTGAAGAACAGTATTCTGCTTTTTTTATCTCTGCATTCCCTATGTCATCCTTACTTCACCTTTTCCAGTATGATTTTTCATCGGTATTCTAAGTTCACTAGTCAAAATGGGATTCTGTGAGACTTTTGTAAGTCAGCGTAATTAATACATGTTAGTTTTTCTCTCATTTGTAGAAGAGGTGGAAAAGGAGACGGGAGAGGAGAGTAAGGAGGATAAAGAAGAGGAGGCCCACAAAGAGGAGAAACACACAGAGAGAAGTACGCAATGTTAAAGTTATTATTCTTTGCTGTGGGCTCATGTTAAAAGCACAGAATCATTGAGTTTTGGAAGTGACCTTTAGAGATTATCTACTCCAAACCCTCTACTCAAAACCAGGTCAAGTAGAGCAGTTTGCTCTGAGCCATGTCCAAACAGGTTTGGGGTATCTTCTAGAGTTCCACTTCTAGTGTTTGACCACTCTCACAGTAAAAATGTTTTCATATGTTTGAATGGAATTTCCTGTGTTTCAATTTGCATCCATTTCTCTCATCCTTTCACAGGTGATGTTACAAATTACTTGTAGCATTCAAAGTTAAGACTTCTTCTAGAGAGACTGCCTGGGATTAGGAAAAAGTTGTATGGAAGAGCCTAATAAACTTGTCTTCAGTAGCGTGGGCATAGTGTTCTAACTATTTAGTTTTTCTTTTCCGTTTCTACAAGCTTTTCTGATGGATAAAAGAAAGATGTAGCTCTTTTTTTTTTTCATAATGACATGAAATAGTGGAAAATTAAGAGAAAAAATTAAAAAAAAATTAAAAACTCATACCTTAGACATTTATAGTGCTTGCAAATATTCAGTATTCTGCAAATGTTTATGAAGAGCCCTGTGGCACTACAAAACTTACCTAAACTTTGGGGCCCTATGCTTTTGCAAACTTTTAAAAATAATCTGGGTTGATATGCAGATTTTTTAAATCATTTTCAGTACATTAATGCTTTTCTAGTGCAGTTAAACAAAAATACCAAAAAAGTCTGAAACTAACAAAATTTAACCATCAAAAAATCTAGACAAAACAAAAAGTTAGAAATATGACTCAGAGTATATGGAATACAAGTAAAGAAAAGAATTATGACAGTGGAAAGTAACTATTCGTTATGCTCTTTCAGTCTCCAGTGAATCTTCATTGATGTACTATTAATTCTGTCTATCATCCTCAGGTTTTGGGGTGGAGGGGTTGGGAGCTATGGTCTTTGGTGTTTTGATAGCAGTCAGGTACCCACAGTATGCTCTGTAACTTCCTTTCCTCATAATTTCCATAGGCTTTAATACAGTGTCAGGAGGTGGAAGAGTTAATGAGGTCTCTTTTGTGCTTCATTGTTGTGATGGAAATTACTTTTGTAATATAGCTCTGATTTGAGCCTTTTCTTTTGTTAGATTTTTACTTTCCTTCTTACCCAAGAAGTAAGAAAAAGGATTGAATGTTATTTTCAGTCAGGGATTGTAGATACAGGGTAAACCTTTATGGCAGGTGGGGAAAAAGGTTTATTGCTGACATAGGCAGGATGAAATGTAGGGTTTTTTTTGGCTGGAATCCTGAGGAGAGGATTCCTTTTGCAGAAGAGGGTTTTGTTTTGTTTCTGGGAAGCCATGTTTCGTTATAGAATGGTCATGATAGGAGCAGGAAGAACTGGAGGCAAGTTCTGAAAAAGGAAATGGTGGTATTAGAGCCATTTTGCATTTGGGGCAGAAGTTTGGTGGTGAATCACAAAGTGAAACTCACAGGGAGGCCAGTGTACAAAGACCAAAGGGACAGCTGTAATGCTTTGATGTCATCAAACGTCTTGGTTTTCTAGAAGCGTTCTTACAGGTTTTGGATGAAAAAGCTTGAACTGGGGACAGATAAGCTTCCTAATAATCACAGCATTCTGCAGATACCTGTTTTTTGAAAAGTTCCTCACAAGTAGTTGTATTTCATTGTTCCAGGTGAAGTGTCAAGGAGAAAGCGTTCCAGATCTGAGGACATGGATAGCATTCATTCTAAACGTCGATATATGAGAGAAGATTATGAAGCAGAACTCCAAGTAAAAATTACAACCAGACAAGATGTTGACCAAAAATTACAAAAGGTAGAATGGAGGTGCAGAGATCGCAAACGCATTTACTTCCCACCCACTCTTCCCTCCATCGCTTTTTCTGCAGTTGAAAATTTGACATAATTCGAGTAACAAAGGTGTCTTCATACATATGGAATCCTATTTAGCCCTACTTGTAAGAGACCAAATGATTTGAAAACTATGCTGCAAGAATTACATTTGAAATGTGTGAAATATTTAAACTCTTAAACCTCATCTTAGAAAAAGAGAGATTTCAGCGTGGTAAAGGTTTCTATGTGCTGCACTTTATTGTGTACCTAGCTTTAAAACCACTCTGTTTCCAAACAAGAGTGCAGTCAACATTGTGTCTTGCAGATTTTTATAGAGCTGTTAATTGCCTATTTGCACCATTAGTATGTAAAGAAACCTGTGGTCTTGAAGGAAAAA
The DNA here is from genome assembly GCA_017639245.1 of Myiopsitta monachus. Lineage (NCBI taxonomy): Eukaryota > Metazoa > Chordata > Aves > Psittaciformes > Psittacidae > Myiopsitta > Myiopsitta monachus. The sequence continues at coordinate 64,409,934 of CM029920.1, forward strand.
CTTTGCATCCTTCTTCCATTAGTTAGCTAATGCATGTTGTAACTTCATTAATGCAGGATGCAGAAAACCGAACCATATTTGTTTTGTTTCCTAAGGAGTTTTTTTGCACTCCAGTAGGTATGGGAGGGAGAAAAGAAAATAAGTGCATCAGGTAAACTATGAAAATCAGTCTCTCTTTCCATTTTTAGCTTCTGATAAAAATCCAACACAGCATTTCTGCTAGGGAAAATGCATCTCAGAAATGAACTTTTGTTGCATTAGTTTCTGTTCTTTGAGTGCCAGTGTCCCTCTCAAAACAGAAAAGTAATAGGAAAAATCAATTTGTATAAACACAGCAGTTTATGAAAATATCTTCTCTTGTTAAGGTTCTTTTTATATGTGTAAGGTTTTACACACATCATACTGCAATTAAATTAATTTCTTGAATTGAAGGCAAAGAAGGACCAGTTGTATTTGCCAAAATATATGTAGAAACGTTTCTTAGCTGTGCAAGTGTATGCTTACTAGTGACTACAGATTTATTTGATTTGCAGGACACAACTGTTGTCATTGTTCTGTTTGTAGTAGGGTACTTGTTAAGAATTGAAAATACTTTTATAGATGGTCTCCCAAATTCTAGGATTGCATTGTTATTTTTGTTTTTTTCTTTATATAATAATTTTGCAGGTTATCCAGAGGACTATTAGATGAAAAATTTACTGCTTTACAGTGTGCTGTGTTTGACAAAACTTTGGCAGACTTGAAAACCCGAATAGAGAAAGTAGAATGTAGTAAAAGGCATAAAACAGTGCTTACCGAACTACAGGTGAGTGTGTGTGTTGGACTGTATACTGTAGTCAAATTTAAAACTAAGTTCCTCAACATTTTGTAGTAAGTCTCCTGTAGTTGTCAATCGGTAAGTCATTTTGACTCCACAGAGAGAAAGGGGTGGGGGGAAGCAGCAAATACTGATGTTGCTTTTGAATTGTAAAATTCTGTTTCCCTACTCAGAAAGGAGAAAGCAACCAATTAATCATCAAAAAAATCCAAAGTAAATATTCTTTCCGGCAAACTGTTATTAAACTGCTTTTCCACTCTACTATTCCATTTGGACATTCTTCAAATAAGTGTTAAGTATGAAAATACCTTATACCTCTATAAAACCAGAAATGTGCTTAAAACCAGAAAAGTTGCAGGTAGGAGAGGACAGTAGCTCTGGATTTTTGTACAGTGTTCAAACAAAGAAGCATCGCATGCTACTTCTCCATGTTATTTCCCCAGAAACTAAATAATTATGTTCCAGCAAGGAGGCAAATAGCTAGTGTTGAATGCAGTGTGCTTTCTAATGTTCTCTATAGAGATTATGTAGATAGTGGTGACAGGGGGAACATCACAAACATAAAAGAATTTTGAAGTGACAGTTAAAAGCTTATGTTATAACAAAGCAATAAGGCCATTTTTCCTTGAATATAAAAAGAAGTATGGAGTTTGCAAGACCAGCTCATACTGCATAACTTCCTACTTGCCACCCCAGATGTTTTTTAAGTGATACTTTTAAGATGCTTTCAGTATAGTTGTGTATCGGTGTCTGTAGCCATTAACTGCAGTGCCAAATTAATAACATTGTATAAGGCTGCGGGTGTTTTGATGTTACTGTACTCACAGTCTAAGCTTACATGGTTTTATTACGCAAGGTGTTCCAAAACACCTCTATGTTGTAGAAAAACAGAAATTGAAATAAAATGTAATTAAAGGCAGGCTATAATTGTAGCTTGTGATGTTCCTTTGCAAAAATGTGAAAGAGGTGAGGTTTCTAAATGGACCAGCTCTTTTTAGGTAAGAAGTTCTGAAATTATAGTATGTTTAAGTTGCTCTTTTTGAAGAAAAAACAACTTCCATTCTTCTAGTGCTAACCTAGTGTTTTCAGGAGTTTGCAGAAAGAGTTTAACTCTTCTGTGCAAACAAAAAAAAAAAAACCATAAACAAGTATGTGCTCAGAACAAGGGCACAACTGCTGCCTCCAGAGTAAGTCAGCCATCAGAGCTGCAGTGTAGACAGGGTAAATTACAGAAAGCATGGTCACAAAATGGTATATTGAGGGAAGCACAAGAAGTAAATGCAAGATGTAAGAATGGAGCATATAAAGATAATGAGCCTGAGACCTGAGCATTCAAATAGAGTAGAACAAACCTGAGAGTAGGGTGTGTGATACACCATATGTCAGTGAGAGGGAGGAATAGGATAAATGGGGGAAGAATAGGTAATATGAAAGATGAAATGGGGTACATTTTAAGATACACTTGGAAAGTAAGATGTTAAATGCTTTCAGTTGCTTTCATTCATGCAGAATATCATGTGAACCTTTGCAGGATGGGTTCTGTTTGTGCAGTTGTGAATAGGAAGGACAGTAAGTTGTCTTTTATCTTGATTGATCAAGTGTCTTTTTGCTGCTCTCAAGTAATATAGTTGTACCATGTTTCAACAGAGGAATAATTTCCTCTGGTATGGATATAGCCTTCGACTTCATGTTTTAATTACATATCTTATAGTTTGTGTAACTTCATTGATGGTTTTTGGGGGGGATACTTATGGTTTTGTTGGCTTGTTTTCATCTTCTTCCCATTTAGGCTAAAATTGCTAGATTGACAAAGCGGTTTGGAGCAGCCAGAGAGGACTTCAAGAAAAGACAGGAAGTAAGAACTAGATTTGTTTGTTTCTGACTTAGCTTTAACCTTATGTTGAAAAATAAAGAAACTTTATATGCAGAAATATGTGACCTCACAAAGTAGGTTTGTCTTGTTTGGTTAGAAGCAGTGAAATTGAAAGAATAGCCTTCTAGTAGCTGTTGTGCAATTCTGATTTGTACAGAAGGTTCTTTAGGCATTAATATTGTGAAAGCACCTTAAACTGTATGTAATCAATTTACTTCAGTAAGAAGAGTATAGAGTAAATAAGCATGAATCCCAGTACCTTGATTTTGGGGATAGAAGGGGTACAGCTTGTCACCCCATACAGTCAATAGCATTTATCTGTGTCTGGAATAAATAGGTTAATTACTGTGAAGAAGTAGAAGCTTAGAAGTCCATTAATTTTCTGGCAGAAGTTTTTATTCTCATCCTGTAAATACCTGAAGGAAGAGACTTACAAAAAGGGAGGATGTAGGAGAGGACGAAGGAGGTTTAGGGAGATTTAAAACATGTCAGGTTCTCCTGTGGTGTTGGTTCCAGAAAATTTCTATCTCACACAAATATGAATGCAAATATAATGAAATGTAATGAAAGCGTAAGTTTACAGGCTGACTTACGGTTATTGTTATGGCTTTCCTTCCCTCCCCTACCGCCCTTCTCCTCTTACCCCCTTCCCTCCCCTCCCCCTTCCCCCCCTTTGTTTTTTGTTTGGGGTTTTTTTTTTTTTAGACTTCACCAAATACGCCTCTGTCTTCAGCAAAACCAGCAAGTGACACTGCAAACACAACCAATGCGACCTATCGGTAAGTAAAACACAGTCATTGTGCCCATGTAAAAATTATGCTAGGACACTTGAAATACCTAATGTAATGAATAATTTTTGTATTTTCAGTTTGGTTTTTTGCTGGGCTTTTCTTTTGGTATTTTTTACTTGGTGTTCTTCCATTTCCTTCATTATTCCTCAGTTGTAAAATTTGATTTTCTTTCAGAGAAGTCATAAATGGACAATTTTGAATCCATTCTTAGGTGAACAGAGATGAGTGTTGTTTCAGCAGCTAAAATATAATGGGTAAAATGGAAGTTTAATTTCAAGGAAGGATCATGAGGATGATAAGGGGGCTGGTCACCTACCATATATGAACATTTAACATATATGAACTACATATATGGCTGAGAAAGTTGGGGCTGTTCAGCCTGGGGAAGAGATGGCTGCATGGAGATGTCATCGCAGTCTTCCAGTAAGGGGGTCTACGAAGATACTGGAGAGGGACTCTTGATCAGGAACTGTAGGGATAGGATAAAGGGTGATGGGTTCAAACTGAAGCAGGGGAAGCTCAGGTTAGATATAAGGGACAAGTTTGTTACTGTGAGAGTGCTGAGGCTCTGGAACAGGTTGCCCAAGGAAGTTGCAAGTGCTCCATCCCTGGCAGTGTTCAAGGCCAGGTTGGTCAGAGCCTTGGGCAACGTGGTCTAGTGTGAGGTGTCCTTGCCCATGGCAAGGTCCTTTCCAAACCATTCTATGATCTAGTTATACTGATGCTAGACAGCTCTTGAAAATTTACAAATAATTCTCGTGGTTTGTGTTTTGTTTTTTTTTTTTTGGTAGGGGAATATTAAAAGTTAATTTGCATGGAAGCATAACATAAATGCGTTTAGAAAATCTTAAAGGAAAAAATAGCAGTAAAATAAGGGGTTTACACTGTGCTGTTCATTATACCCAGTGTGGGTTGTTGAGAAATGCTAACTGAAACTTTGTTCCACAGAAATGCCAACACAGTGAGGCAGATGCTGGAGTCAAAGAGGAGTACAGGAGAGAGCACACCAGCAACTTTTCAAGCCCCTGTGAATGCAGGTGAGAAACTGTCTATGGACTACACACACACTTCTCTTCTTAAAAGTTTTTTAGCTTTCCATTAAATAACTTAACTGAACGCAGCAAAATAGATATTTATGACTTCTTATTTTCTGATATCAAAAATCATTATTTTACGCTCCTTATTGCATTCCCAGTTTACATTCATGTAGTCTGCTTACCAAATAATGGGAAAAATGTATTGATTTGGCCAACTTAGAACGTGGGTAAATTACATGCTTCAGCAAATGGCAGTCTAGGTATGGCAGCAAAACTTGCAGTCTCTCAGCTGCTGAGAAGTGAAACACGTGGCGCACGGGCCAATATTTTGTACTTGAATGTAGGATGCTGGTCTTACCCTTTGCCTAATGGCTACAGAAGTTGAATGGGGAACTAAAGGAAGTCATAAACGCCATTTCTTGAAGGAGTCAAGTTAAATTTAGTTTCTAATTAAAATTTTATAGGGAATGTAGAATCAAATCCACCATTATATTCATTGTAATCGTTGGTTTGAAAAGTAGTTTAGCTAATATTGAATACTGAATCTTTTCCACTGAATCATTTCCTAGTAGGCATATACTGATTTTCTGTGTTGTGTTGTGCTTGTGATTGTGTTGTGTTTGTGATTTAATCCTGAAATTTTGTTGCTCAAAAGTGCGTATTTTCTCTGACACATTCTTGGTTTCAGTAGAATTTTCTGGATACGAGGTCTTTCCTATACAAAGTTAGTAGTCATAACTAACATGAGTGTTTAAAATGCTGCATTTCATGTGTTTTCAACAGTTCATTTTTTGAACTTTCTTTGAGCCTGTTTGTGTCATAGTTCTTGGTAGATTCTGTTTTTTTTGCTATCATATGGAGTTTATCAAACGGGAGCACAATATTAATTGTGCCTTTAACTAGACCATTGGGTATCAGAGTGTACAACAGAAAAAAGCGTATAGCATTTTTTGGCAAAAAAGACATTAATAATATACCACACTTTTTATAGAATGGTTTGGGTTGGAAGTGACTTCATTAAAGATCATCTAATCCAGCCCTTCTGCCATGGTCCAGGACATCTTTTTTTAGACCATGTTGCTCAAAGCCCTGCTCAGCCTGACTTGCAATGATAGGACACTCACAACTTCTCCGGAAAACCTGTTCAAGTGACTCACCACACTAATCATAAGTCATCTCCATTTGCTGTGTTGGAGCGAAACTTCCCGCTTGGTTCAGAGACTTACATTTTGTTGGTTTTGTTGTTTTTTTTGTTTTCCTTTTCTTTGTATAGTGCCAGCTTCCAGTCTTGCTGCTCCTCCAGCACTTATCAGTGGACATCCTAAGCCTCCAGTGACCTCTACCAGCAATTTGACAACAGTTCTTCCCACAGCTAACACAGCTACTGTTGTAGGCACTAACCAAGTGCCCAGTGGCAGCACTCAGTCAGTGTCTGTCTCATTGCAGTCTTTGCCTGTAATCTTGCATGTACCTGTGGCAGTGTCATCCCAGCCTCAGCTCCTACAAGGCCACACAGGAACTTTGGTCACTAACCAGCAGTCAGGCAATGTTGAGTTTATATCAGTACAAAGCTCTTCTACAGTTGGTAGCCTTACCAAAACTACAGTGTCTTTGGCATCAACTAACCCAACTAAACCAAATAACAGCCCATCTGTGCCCAGTCCTAGTATTCAGAGGAACTCTCCAGCCAGTGCTGGGTCAATAGGCACAACATTGGCAGTACAGGCTGTTTCTACTGCACATCCTGTTGCCCAGGCCCCAAGGACTTTGCCCACAGTGGGTACTTCAGGACTTCATAATGCTACCAGCAGTCGAGCTCCCATACAGATGAAGATTCCCCTTTCTGCATTTAGCAGTACAGCTCCTGCTGAACCACCTGTCGTTACAGCACCTAGAGTTGGTAAGTTATGTTTGAATGTTGACACTGGGAAGACAAAAAGGGAAACACCAAGCTGCACTCCAGTGGAAATTTATTAGTGTATTTTACTGAGATGCTGCTTCTGGGTTGCCTTTCTGTTGAAATTGTCACGATCAAAATCATATCTGTCATAAATGTGTTTCCAGCCATTTTCTAAAACAATCTCTCCTTAGAAGGAGTCAGCAGTGTGGCTCTGTAAGCTTTGTTTTATTTAGAGCTTTGTTTATATAATTTCTAGCATGAAGTCCGAAACTCCTACCATTAACAACTTGATATAAAAGTTGGAAAGTATAATTTTCACAACACTTAAAAGTGAACAAAATTTGGGGGGAGCAAAACACAACTGAATACTAACCTAGTCCCAAAGTATTACATTTATTGAATTTAAAGTAAAGTCTCTGAACACAGTGTTCAAGTTGTGTTAATATATACTGTTCAAATAACAGTGTATAGATTAACCATTTTAAAATACTTTGTCTCCATCTTCTGCCATACCATGATGATTCTCTGCTCTTCTGTTTTTACATGCTGTGAATTTTTTTCTTTCTAAGAGATCCTCAAGATTTGTAAGTTGGAATTACAGCAAGTTTCTCATTTGCAGAACAGAATGTTAAAGTTAACTCAAGTAGAGCTTGACATCAGAACTAGTTGTATTTAATTTTCCCATCTCTAAATTACCTGTGCTAAAACATGCCTTCCACAGAGTTGGACAGTTATAGGCCTTGTATTGACTTTTAGCTCTAAAGCTAATACAGTGATATAACATAATGTAAAAAGAATTGTGACAGATGAGGAACAGTGACCAAAGGGCCTACGTGTCAGAAAAACATGTCTCATTTTATGCAGTTCAAGTAGCCTTAGCGTGTACCCTAGTAGTTTTCTCACGAGAATTGAAACACTGCTTTGGGCTAGCACTATTGCTGATAAGCTCTGGTTTAAAAGGAATGAGAATGGAGAATTTGGATTTAAATGTTTACATAAAATATTTAAGCAACTTCTGTTTGTTAGTTTAGATGTACATTTGACTGAGCTAATAAAGATACTTGGTCTCCCTACACAAATTGTCTCAGTTATGCATTTTGCTGTCTAACCCTCCATTGTTCAGTCAATTTTCTGTACAAAAAATTATGAATAATTGTAGAACTTTTCAGTTTAGTATCTTGGCAGTTTACATAGAGAAGGGGAAGAGCTTGTAGTTATGCTTTTCCTCAATAGGCAAGGGAATTGTTTGCAGAATGTTTTGGATACATTGTCAGAGTTCCAAGGAAGGGAGCATACACTGCTTTTAGGCTGGAAAGTGCCATTTTGCTGTTCTGTTTCTTCTGTTCCATCTGAAAAATGGCAGTAATCAAGCTTGAATACTTAAAATTGAAAATTAAAGCTGTAAAATAAGCCATATCCTGGATGTTTAGTACCAAACAGTTTTGAATATTGCCTCCAAATTTTTATTGTGGATAGCAGTATTTAGTACTGATTAGACACTGCAAATGAACAATTTCTTGACCCCTCAGAAAACCAGACAAGCAGGCCACCAACAGATACTTCGGCAAACAAGCGAACTGCTGAGGGAACACCACAGGTAGGTTGTTGATTGTTTCTATATAAAATTCTAAAGTTACAATCCACAGGAGAAAAGTTTTTTACCTTTATTGTTCATGAGGAAACAATTTTAGTTTCTTTTTTTCTGGCATCCTTTCTAGTTTCTGTCCATTTGTAATTTTCTTCTTCTGATTCAGAGTATTACTTGAAGCATCTGCTTCTGATAATCTTCTCAGAAGTTTTTTGATGGGGTTTGTGTAAATAGATGAGTTAGTAATTCAGGAGCACACTAAAAATTGTCTGATAAAACAGAGCTAACCTACGAAAGAAAATCCTGCCCAGTTTTTGTCCGAGTAGCTTGAGCTTAAAGCTACAAATATTTTTGTAATTACTTTAGCTCTCTCATTTCCATCCTAATCCAGAAGCTAATAAGAATTGGAGTTCTAATATTTCATTCCCATATGTAAAAAAATCCAAGGAAACTTTCTTCAAGAATAACTATTTCATGATAAAGGAGACATGCAGTATTTCTGGATTCCTCATCTAAAATTTCTTGAACTTGCTTTGAAATTTAAAGGTTGAAGTTAAGATATTGAAAATTATTCATAATTTCTTTCTATGTACAGATACTTTACAAAGTACCTCATACTTACATTGTTGTTAACCTGAAGTCATTTTGTTAAGGGGAATAAAATTAATATGTTCTATCAAAAATTTCCACATTTAATACTGTTTCAAGGTGCAGGTAAATCTGAATTGTATTTCAAAGCAAGAAGAAAATATACTAGACAAGGCTGTTTCTTACCTGTTGCAGAAATAGTCTGGCAAAGATAACTCTGCCTCACTCTACCTTTTTATTAAGGCATTTCAAAACGAATGGTTGTTTGGAACTTCATTTTTTCAAAGATACCTGTGGATTATAGCTATTAAAACATTTGTCAGTACTTGAGATGTAGGAAATTCAATACCAGAATGGACGACAGATGTATGGATTTAAGATTAAGATTTAATTTTCAGTATGTTTTGGAAATTTTCTTCTTTGGTAGAGCCTGAAACCCGGAAATGATTTTGGAAAAACAGACTGTGTGTGAGAGTGGTATTTAGCAATGGAAGGTGAGCAAAGTAGGAGGGAAATACGACGCGTGATGCTTTCCGGTTTTCAGTATTCTGTTATAGCATATGTTTCTAGGCTTGCTTTCAGTCATATCAGTTAAAGCATGTGTAATGCCATGGTTAATAAAGAAGGGCCTGATGCATTTTAATTGGCTAGTGAGGTATGGAATTGATGTGCCATATCACTTGAAAAATTCAGTTAATGCCACCTGCTTTTTGTTATGTAAAATGCAAAATATTATGTATTACTCCACACTTCACAGCTCTCAGATCAAAAAGTAGTTCGCTATATGCCGTATACTTGTGGCATATTTGATGGTACAACTTTGATCAATTGTTTCGAAAAGCAGTTGAAACAGGAGGAGACTTCATCAGAAAATAAAGAAGCACAGACGGATTTTAACTTCCCCGAGGATGTCCTCTTTGGCTTGGAGGAAGAGGAAGAGGATGCTAAAAGCATAAAAAACACCCACAAGCAGACTGGCTGGGCAGCTAACCTATTAAAACAATGGCTGGCCAAAAATGGCAAGGATCCTAGCTTTGAATTGGTCCCAGTAAGTGAACTCAATGATATCTTAAGAGAGTTTTATTACACAATAAGGAATCACGATGGAAATACCTACAGTGTGGCAAGCTACAAGTCAATGCGTGCTGGTTTAAACCGGCATCTCAAAATGCCACCTTATAATCGTCAGATTTGCTTAATGAAGGACAAAGAGTTTGCTAGCGCAAACATGGTATTTGTGAGTGTGCTGAAGATGCTGCGCATGCAGGGAAAGGATGAGACTCACCACCATCCTCCTATAGCTCCTGAGGACTTGCGTAAGATTAAAGAATCTGGTGTGCTGGGATTGCACAATCCACTCGCACTTGTCAACAAGGTGTGGTTTGATTTGCAGTTGCATTTTGCCAAACGAGGGAGGGAAATTCTAAGAGATCTGGCTCCAGATGCTTTTGTTGTTGAGAAGGACAAGAACGGGCGTCGATACGCTATGTTTAGATATCCTGGCAAAGGAAAAAATGGAGAAGATCCTCATAAAATGGGTAAAATGTATGATATGCCAGGGGACCCAAACTGTCCTGTTCTTTCATTGGAGCTTTATTTGTCTAAGTTGCCTCCAGAGCCCCCTGCCTTTTACCTGCATCCTTTAAAGTTAACATCAGAGCAAATGCAAGAACAGCCTGTCTGGTACAAAAGAGAACCAATGGGTGTGAACTACTTAGGTACCATGATGCCCAGGATAAGTGTGGCAGCCAGGCTGTCTCAGCGATACACCAATCATTCTCTGCGAACTACTACCATCCAGCTACTGTGTGAAGCAGGACTGGGGCCTAGAGAAATAATGGCCGTAACAGGCCATCGCTCTGAATCTGCTATTAGACACTACTGGGGAGCTGCGGAAGTTCGCTACAGGGCTTGGTCAGATGTAATGGAGAATAATGCCCCCAATTACCTTTATAGTAAGATCCCAAATGAAGTGATAAAAGAATCACTATCTGGTGCCTCCACCTCTTCTATAAACCATGTTGTTCTAGAACAAAGCAAAATTTTATTCCCCAAGAAATCTGTGGTGCCACCTGGCACTACCTCTGTGACTTTAGTCCCAGAGGGCCATGGAGCTCTGAATTCCAAAAGCCCCATCATGTTGAACCACAGTTCTTCCAAAGTGTTTCTTTCCAAGAGTATGGCCAGTGTGAACCTAAATGCCAGTCCCCTTCAAGGCTGTTGTAACAAACCTGTCTTTATAAAGCGTGTGATAAAACAAGAACCAATGACTTGATGCTTCTGTAATGGAACTGATTTCAAGTGAATTGCTAAAATGGAAGAATTATTGGATATGGTTTTTCACTTGATCTACTAAAGAAATTTCTTACGGTCTAGTTCAGCAAGAAGTATCCTGTTCGCACTCCTGAAGTGAGCGATGAAACAGAAACTTAAACAGAGCAGGGCTTGGAGTTTGTATGACTTTGTGGCAACTGGGACTCTTTTAAGTGGCTAGGCAGAGCTATTTAAAAAGAAAAAAAAAAAGGAGATATTCATTTCCACTTAGCTGAAGAGCAATGCTTTCTTCACTAAGTGCATGGCTTTTACATTTTGTGAAGAGTGTATTATACAATCTTGTGTCTGCTGGCGCTAATGTAGCATCTTGCAAATAAAATACTTGATTACTGAAGAACACAAGAAAGTAGAAGCTGAGTGAAATAGAGAGACACTACAAATATATACATATGCATGAAACCACCTAGAATTGCTTGACCACTGTCACTCTCTGTTCAAGTTGTTATTGGACCTAACAGAGGATTGTGCTTTTTTTTTTTTTTAATTGATTTTTTTCTCTGAGCTGCATATTTGTATTGCAGGTCTTTCTTTCTCCTATTTAATATTTCTGGCTAAGATTGCAGTCATTCTGTCCTCCAAAGGCAGTACTTGATACAAATTGTATTAAAATTGGGATCATGTCAGTTGTGCATGATCTGGGGAAAATGCTCTCAAAAGAGCTGAGAACAGGCTTGTAGCTTAAAGTGGCAAGTAATTACAGTTGAAGTGTTGTCTCTGTATGTGCTTATCTTGTGAGAGGTTTTTTTGTATTTCCTCTCACCCTTTCCATTGCATTTCAGAGTCTTGGCAGTGTAGTCAGTATAGTTTATAATTAGCAAAAAGCACATCCTATTCTTCTCCACCAAACTCTACCCAAATATTGTTGTTTTAACTTCTTTAGATTAGATCACTATAGTGAACTGATACTATCAATAAATTTTCCATATGTGATTTTCACAGGTTAGAAATTCTCAGGATAGTGGATATGAATTTTGTCAGAGAAATGAAATTGTAGTTCAAAAGGCTCTTTAATGAAAAATAAAAATTAAAAGCTAGGAGGGCTAGTCATTGTTCATTCTTAGTGAATCGCACTTGAGAATCTAGTTTACAGTTTGTCTCTACTGTTCTGTGTCCCTGTCATTGTCAAGGGGATTGGACTAGATGACCTTTGAAGGTCCCTTACAACCCAAATTCCATGATTCTATGCCATAATTTTTGTTAGAGATTCTGACAAATCAAGAGATCTTTGAAATGGAAATCTGGTTATCAAATCACAAATTATAGTAGGTCCGCTTTGGAAGAAGAAACAGTGTAGCATTTAAAAGTGTTTTCCATTAATTGAATGAAATAAGAATAACCATTTTTATCCTTTTGAAATTCTGTATGTGTGCATGTACACAGACGCACCCACACACGTCTTGTAACACTAGTAACTTTACTGGAAGTGTCTTCATTGCTCAGCGGTGGACAAAATAGAGAAAAATCTCAGCTGAAATAAAAAATTGATCATGATGAATTCTTAATTCTGTGGAGAACTTCCTTGCTGGGAAAGGCTTTCAAATATTGAACAAGATACATCACTTTGTTATAGCCTGAACAGAGGACTTGATGCCTGAATTGTAAGAGCAGCACAGAGTGTTCCATTTTCTGATGGATCATGTTAAAGATTAAAAGGTTTTGAAAGTGCCATATATTCATCTCACATATTGTGTTCACAGTCACTTTATTTGGTGGTATTATAGTGATTGAGCTAGTTGATTAGATATAATTGTTAATATAAAAAATAATTCTGCGCAGTGCTACACTTCCTTAGTTGCAGCATTATCTTACAACATCAGTGATGAGAGGAAGGGAATCATGGATCCAGGATTATCATTTTGTCATGTCTGGAGTAAATAAAATTGAAATAATAAAGTAATCATTTCTAATGGCTAAGAAGAAGAAAAAGAGCAAACAGTTCTCGAACTACGGAACTGTGCAGCAACTTACTCTATTCTTTCTCTTATTAGAGCAACACAGATTTTGAAATCTTAGGGATTCATAGAATTTGTAATTCAGCCGGACTGGCAAATTTAGTTTATTGTTTGAAGAGATCTACTCTAAACTTTCACCATGATGGGTATGTATTATTAATAAAGAAAATCCCGTTTTGACTTGGGTAGTTGATTGTTCCAGCCTACTGTGGTGAACATATATCCAGAAAAACAAGTATGTTGTAAGGAGATGATAATTTTGTTCCCTCTTGCTGCATACTGTGGTCATACTGACCACATGCCCTGCTCTGGTCCTAACTGCATCTAGATAACTTACTGTAACAGCATATTGGTTTATATCTGCACACAAATCTAGTTGGTAATTTAAATTTGAAAAAGGGACTCTTTTGGCCAATCTGGGCATGTCTCTGATTCTTTCCAATTATCATTTGGCTTCTAATGTTAACTTCACTCTGTAGCTCATAATTGGGTATTTCTGGTTTCTCACTGTTTAATTGTAATTCTGTTGGCACCAACTGTACAATGTCCTCTCAGTACCTTCAGTTTGAACCTGATACTTCAAAGCTACTAGATGCAGTATCACTAGCATTTCATTTTTGTATGGGAAGGCATTCCTGGTTTGGGCTGAAAGTATTATTGCTTCACAACAGCTGGGGTCAGTATTCACTAAATTTTCTGTTAATATTTGAATTAATTCTAACCTTCCAGAACTGAAATTTTTTTTTTCTCCTGTTCCTCTTCCTACCCAAAGTGTTAAATTAATGTTTCCTACGTGTTTTTCGCTTTCTAGAAACGCTGAAGTAGGCAAACAGGATGGTGTTCTCCTGCTTTTGCAACTTTGGCTTTCTGCACAGTAATACAGGAGCAGGATGCCTTCTCCCCCCTTTTTTCCTCCCCCCCCCCCCCCCCCCTTATTTTTTTCTTTTAACAGTGAGATAACATTTCAGGTTAATCCTGTTCATTGCAGTACAGGTTATGCTTTGTGAACATTGTGGATGTGATTTGGGCTCCTCAGTGCAGTATCAGCAGTGAACCTCAAACAGCAAGATTTCTGTTTTTTAAAAAGCAGGTTAAGAACAGTTTGTTTATCTAAACTTAAATTGTTAATCATAATTTAAAATTAAAAATCTGAGTATAACAAATACAATTTGAAAGAAATTTATCATCTGTCACTCTTGAATCATTATTAGATCTTTTTGTAAAAATAGGAGTATTCCATTCCAATTGGGGGAAAAAAAAAAGGCATTTCGCCTTAACTAAGCCAACTAAACTAATTTTTTAAATAATGGCTGCCATGTCATTAATTGAATTCTATTTACATTGATGGAGATGTCTATGGAAACAATAGGGAATGACTGGAAGTTTATATAATACATCCATATATTTAGGTTTGCATCTCATTTTCATAACGAAGCTTTGGTCCTGGTTCTGTGAATCTAGAACTTGTATTTTCTGTGCTTTTTCCTGTTAAATTTGAAGTCTCTGCTGTTACTTCAAGGAGTATCCTAATTACTTCCTATTTTTATAAAGTTGGCACAGCATCTTACATTATATCTTACAATATGTTAATTTTTGTATTGTTTTATTGCTATTTAAGTAATTAATCCCCACTGTAAGGTTCTGTGATCTACAGCATGGGAAATCTAGAAGGGAAATGTTATTCACTATATGCACCTTCTCTGTGCCCCCGGAAGAGCTCTGTTGTGCACAGTGTCAAGTACCTGACAGCATTGGAAGGATGCTTTGAAATTGAACATATTTTTGGCTTTGTTGTTGTTTTAGTCTGGTGCATCTCTTTGGTTGTCTTGAACTGTACAGCTTCTCAATAGTTACATACTGTTTAGGTCAGAAAGTGTTCAGTGAGCAGCTTAGGTGTATGATTTTGCTGTATGACTGCTTCTCCTTTTTCAGCCTTCCTCTGTTTCTTGCTTCAGAAGGAATGGCCAGAGGGATGTGGGAGGGGGCATCTTACTATGTTTGTGTTAGTCTCTCACCTGAAACTTCTTCTTGCGTACACATAAACTGAAGGGTTGTTACTCAGTCTTACTAATTTTACCAATGGCCATTCCAGTGCCTCGGATCCTAGAATTACATTTCTGAAGACATGACAAGCACTTTTAATGTTTTGAGGTAAATATTATTGTTACAGAGGCAAAGGCATTTTTAATTATATACCAAATCTTTAAAATGGTTTCAAAGTATTTTATTATGAATCCCAGTTATAGATACAGGATTTATATATATTATATGTAATATATAAATATAGCTATGGTGTACTGAGAGAATCTATGAAAGTAGCTTTTATTATGTTGTGACAAAAAATAACAGTGAACAAATTTGAATGTGGTTGGATGTGTTAAAAATGGCTGGCATGAAGCCAGTCTGTTCAAGAATGATTACATTATATTTATTAAAATACCAGGTCAGATGAATAGTCATTTCTTCCCTCTTCCCTATTCCAGGTGCACCTTATCCTCTTATGGAGCAAATCTTTCAGTCTGAATTTCATCTTTTCAGTTTATATTAGTTTAACAAAACACATCAGTGTCCTATCCATTTCCCATTGTTTCTGAGATACCTTGATTTGTTTGATTGAACTACAGTTTAATTTAAGCTTTTCCACTGACTATTGGAAATTCATCTGGTAAATGCTAATAAAGTACATTTATAACTCCTATCCGTGTACTTTGCAATGTGTAACAAACTTTGTGAATGTCAGTTGGGAAAAAATGTGAACAAAGTGGGTATGTCAGCTTACAATTTATAAGCAGCTATTTATTCTATACTGTTGAAGCATTACTGATTAATATGTTTCCTTGCATTTCATGGTTTTGTCACTGAAAATAAACATGCATAATTATATATGTAAAATGGGCTACTTGATTTTTGTCTCTGGGGTTATGTTTGTGCTGTTTAGAATGCAACTGGCTTTCATCTGTGAAGTGGAACCTTTACCTGAGACTGATCAGAACTCTAAATTATAAAGATGTTAGCAGGAGGAGAGTTTAAAAAATGAATTTAAAAAATCATCTGAAAAATTCGTGACAGAGCTTGACATAGCTGAATTGAGTGGCTGTTGTAAGGAACAAAATTCAAGTAAATCCATTCTTGTATGACTTTTAAAGTGATTTGTCTTTCCCTGAGACCATATCTGTGCTACCTAGACCGCCTGCAGTTATTGAGAGCAGCTTTCAGTAAGGAAATGTACTTGTGTTTTGTAGGCTCCAGTTTGTCATTTCGGGCCAAAAAATTGAGACAGTCTAGCTGATAATGACATTGTAGCAGGAAATGGATTATAGCTTTTAAAAGCTGCATTATACTAAGCTGAAAAGTATTATAAATATATTTACTGGTTATTCAAGATGGCCATCCTACATAGTATTGTTGGGAAACTGTCAGTAGGCTTTGGGGAAACAAGGTAGATGTTTCACCTTAAAAGCGTAAGAACCAGTGAAGAGATGTGTGTGTGTGCACGCATGCATGCATATATGTGCTTATTGTATACGCTTTTAACTGTTTGATTAAAGCAAAACAGAATCACAGAAGTAGAGAAATATTTTAACCATTGTGTTAAGTGTACATTTATAGCTTTTAGTTCAAATTATGATTGCTAGTGCCTGAGAACAGCATTTCTGGCAGCCAGTCTCTGAGCCTTCTTGATTTATGATTCTAACTAACAACACAGAGTCATAGAATGGTTTGAGTTGGAAGGGGCCTTGGAGATTGTCTAGTTCCACTGCCCTGCCATGGGCATGGACACCTTCCACTATGTCAAACCCAGCCTTGAACACTGGCAGGGATGGGTCAGCCGCAGCTTCTCTGGGCAACCTGTTCCAGTGCCTCACCATTTATAGTGAAGAATAGGGGTATCAGAGCCGATGTCTGCTCTTAGCACCAAAGAAATGAGAGGGTATATAATACTTAGGGGTTACTAAGACTTATTATTCATTTTTTCCATACTTGCATTGTTCTTGTTCTGTAGAAGGTATTGCACAGTATCAGTTAAGGGTAAGGGGAACACAGCAGTCTCATAAATGCAATATGTAAAATGTCAGTGAATAGTATTTGAGTATTGTATGTAACCATACACTATCAAAACACGTATTGCAGCCCTATGAAATTTTGTTTGTGCAGACTGTGAACTTGGTAAACTGCTAACTTTTACAGCATTATCATTTCTATTTTTATCTTGGTAAGAGATGACATTTGGTACCTGGTCAAATAAATTTTCATGACAGCTTTGCAAGGCTGGAGTAATTACTCCAGTTTTGTGGGAGTTACTGCATTGGAAAAAATAGCTGTTTAAGCAGTGATAAGTCAGATACTGAAGCAGTTACTGACTGAAATAGGCTCAAATGTATGAAATAATTTCCACAGCTGTTTAGACTGTGCTTGGAATCTGTAGTTTATATATGGATGACTGAAAACATGATATAGGCCTTATAATTATGCCTACAAACACTGCATCACCACCCTCCCCACTGTTCCCCGAACATATTTTTAACATCACTCCCCATACGTTAAGATTGATTTGTAGTTTATCTATGGATGACTAAAAACATGATATAGGCCTTATAATTATGCATACAAACACTGCATCACCACCCTCCCCACTGTTCCCCGAACATATTTTTAACATCACTCCCCATACGTTAAGATTGATTTTGCTATTATATAACGCCTTGGAGCGTCATGTATGATTGTGATGATGTGGTGCTTCATGGATTGTCTTGTTTTACAATCCCCCAGATTTTTTTCTGTTTTGTTACTGTAGAAACTGTGAATAATAAAATTGTCTGCACTGTGTCAGTGTGCCACACATAATCTTCAGAATTTAGATCTTTACTACCCTGGAATTAATTTTGATTTTGTACTATATTTTTTTGCAGTTGCATTTTTTTTCCTTAATGTTCCACTGTCACGTACTGAATTGTTCCTTTGTGAAAAGCAGGTGGCATTACAATGAATAGCATTGTTATCTGTATGTGATGAACTGAACCGTGGCGTTATATAATACCAAAACTTTTCTTTTTCTTATTGTATGTCTCAGATGTGAATCACAACTTCCTTCAAAATACCAACATCTACCTTTTGTTTTTTTCATGTGGTACAACCCTTGTGGCATGTTGGCGTGTGTATGGAGCTGTTATACAAAATGGTGTGATGGGTAACGTTGGTTGTTCACTTTGAGTTCTAGAAATTGCTTTCCAGTCTTCACTAGTTTGCCATTGGCAGATGTATTCTGTGAAGGTTGTAACCACTTCTTTGTGTTAAATTTCACAATTACAGTTATAGTGGGAGATACCCCCTTTTCTCAACTTTGTGTCTACCATATATGCTTTGGCCTGTAAATTCTAGTCGTCTTTGTTGTATTTGTTGTCCTCATGGAATTGGAATAGCTTTTTTCCTTCCACCCCCGTCCCTTTTTTCTTTTGCTCTCTCTTTTCAAAATTACAAATGATGAATCAACCTAATTTGCATCAGTACTGGTCTGAAAAAGTTGCTGGATGGCAAAGCTAAGGTGATATTCTTCCACTACAGTGTATTTTACAACTCTGTGAAATGGTCTCAGCATGTGGAAAAACATAAAAAGATAATAGCCTGTCTCAGTGCCCCTGCCCCAGAGGCAGATGAGGAAACTGCTTCTGAATTATTTCAACACCAGAGCTCTTCGAGCCTTCATTTTATTGTGAGGCTGATTCCTTTCTGATTTCTTCTGATTAAGTTACTATTGACTTGCATAGGTTAATTATTAGATATTGCGATCAATGACATTTGGGCTATAACAGCAGTCTTCCAAAAGAAAGTTCTTAATTACAAAGCATTTACATTGGTTTTATTGCATGCCTTAAATGTGATTCCAAATTTTGGTGACCCTGTTCACTGTATTTGTGCATTTTTAAGAAGTTCCAGGGTTTTTATTACTTTTAAGAACATTATTTGCTTTTTAAAATATTTATAATATCCATATGATATTTGTTCTAGAAATTCAGTGTATAATTCTTTTCCTCCTCAAGGAAAACTGTACTATTGCTACCTTCTCCTAGCACTTTTCCCCATAAGTTTATCTTTTTTGTCAGTACATCTATTTGTCAGTGCTTTGTTAAAAAGACTTCAGTGGATGGGATTGGGAGAAAGCAGATGTTACATTGTCATAGTATATACAGTGGAAAATGCATGAAATTCTGAGTATAAGTCATTTTTACCAACCTTTAGTTGAAAGCCCTGAAGTGTAATTACTGCAATATGAGTATGCAAGAAGTGAAAGCAATGACTATTTCTATAGTTTTCATGATAAAAAAAGAAAAAAAAAGATTTTAAACCGTTACTCAGAAGAATCAGTACTATAGATCACTTTTCAGCAAACGTTTTGTAGCTAGACGACTTAGAAATACCAATTTCCATTATAAATTTAAGTGAGAGAAATGCAAAAATTTGAATAATTGCATTCATTTTATGCATACTTTTCACTATTTTATCTTCCATATGCACTATAAAGCAAT
Organism: Myiopsitta monachus; assembly: GCA_017639245.1. Classification (NCBI taxonomy): domain Eukaryota; kingdom Metazoa; phylum Chordata; class Aves; order Psittaciformes; family Psittacidae; genus Myiopsitta; species Myiopsitta monachus. The sequence goes on from CM029920.1 coordinate 64,429,338, forward strand.
TTACACTTAGCTGATAAAGTGGAGCGTAGAAGAGGTTGTGACAGTCTCTGTTTCAGGACTTAGCAGGTTTCATTCAGATATTTGAAGGAGATGAGGATTTAATGTTTTGGTTTTGCCCTTCTTATAGGGTCTTTCAGTTGCTGCATTCACAAATTATGTGCTTGGCATTAGAATTCTTTTCCTTGATGCTTGCCCTGAGGCATTTGGCATGCAAGCACAGCCCAGGGGGAGTTATTTATTGGTAAATGTAGACAGGACTTTGCAGGCTGAAGAAGCTGGAGCAGAGGGCCTGCCATTTGACAAGAGTTTCTTTAAAGAGCACACTTTTCAAAACTGATCAAGATTGTAAATGTGAAGTGCCTTCTGCTTGGCTGGATGTTTTGGGAGAAATGCGCAACACTGAGCAGGGTAGCATTACAGTATACATGTGCCATACATCTGTATTTGTGGTGATACATGCTCAGCTGATGCTTGGCTTGTAATTCTCTTTTCCCCGGCTCCTTTTTTTGACTCCTCCTCCCTTTTTTCACCTTTGTTTCTGCTCTTAATCATACCTTGGAGTCTTCTTCCCCCCCGTCACCTTGTGTTTCACCCTTCAACTCCAAATTGCATGCATCTTCCTTGGCTGGATCTGCATTATACTTCAGTATGAAATATTCAGTTATGTGACGTTGTTTTTATGCAAAATATCTTAATTACAAATGGAAGTTCACCACCCAGATGAAGAATACAGATGTGGCTATATTAAAATTGTCAGGAAAAGATGAAGTCTTTGGGGTTTTTCCTTCCTTTCTTCATTTTTTTATGTTTATCCTTAAAACTGTGATATTTCATAGTAGAACTTGTTAGGTTTAATTTGTAATTTACTTTTTTGTTGCGTTGTTTTGTGCTAAGATTGTTACACTCCTGGCTGCTATGTGACAGCAGAGTAATATTTAAAATAAGGCAACTCGGCTGCAGTTGTGGTTACCAGAATAGTTCAATTCTCATGATATTGCTACTTCCAGCTTGTAGAAACTTAACTCATCAGCTCTGGATGAAACAGGTCCAAAATGGCATCATGAATAACAGTATCTTGGAGAATTTCTACTTACTTGGAGCTAAAGGCATATATGTTGATAGGTGGGCTTTTAAGAAGGGTGAAAAAAAAAGAGTTTGGCAGTTTACATTTCTTTTAAATCTCAATGTAAACTTTTCTGTTTGATTACTAGAAACTACCAAAATGTGTTGTAGGCAATCAGATTTAAGTGCCACTTCTGGTCTGTTTGCAGAGTGATGCTCTGGGTTTTGCCAAATGAAACAGTTTTTTGGAGGGGTTGTGGTTTTGTTTGGTTTGAGGTTTTTTGTAACTATGATCTTTAAATAGAGATTGCTCTGTATTACTGTGGTTATTTTGTTTCTGTTCCATCTTTTTTGATATTCTAAGGTGACTGAATCTTCTGTTGTTTAGACTTGCTAGGCAATTTGTGAACTAAAGCGCCTGGCAAATTTTTTTCATTCTTGTTAAATGGTTTTAATTATTTCATTAGTGTGACTGTGCTGATGAAGCGGTATTATGATTGCATCATCTTGCTCTTTTGCAGAGGTCAGCTGAAACAGATTCAGGTTCTTGGCTTCCTCTGTTTTGAGAAAGCTGAAAGCTGACAGCAGAGCAGAATGGCTTGACTCTGCTTTTCTGCATTAATTTTTCTGCCTAAATGCCTGCTGAAATCTAATAGTAGGAGCTGAAAGAGTTGCTATCTTCAGTTTTTGACATAAATATGAATGTTGTTCATACATGACTGAAAGCCCAATATCAGGCTTCCTTTTGCATTCATTAGTGCTGCAATCCTTCTTAAGATGGATTCTAATTTTGCTTAAAGCAGTACATCTGAATCTCCTCTTTTGGTGTGTGACATGGCTGTCTCCTCAGAGTCCCATTCCCTTCTTTTTACAGAAGTAGTAGCAGTTGTTTCTCCCTAGCCTTTCCTCAAACATACCTCTGTTGTAAACTGGAGTTTTCACAAGTCCTAGTAACAACAAAAATTTCCCCAAGAGAATTCCTGAGTAGAATAGTCATGATACGTAAAAAGGGGTGGTTTTATTTTCTTGACAGGTTGAGCGCAGGGTGTTACTTGGTTTTGGCAGGAATGATTCCAAATGGTTCCATTTGTCAGTCTTTATAAATCTCCCTCCATTTTTCAATCTGTGTTCTCCTGGCAGAGATTCATAGTTCAAAATACACACCACTGACTGCGAAGATGATCAAGTTGGAATGAAATTCCCCTTGACTTTATACTAATCAAGCAATCATTGATTGTTTGACTGTGCCTTTTATCTTAAGCTTCAAGTGGGTTTATCAGCTCATCCTACTAAGAAAACTGAAGCTCTATTCTTTTAAATAGAAATTACTAGATGATCTTAAGGTCCTTTCCAACCCTAACTATTCTATGATTCTACTTGACGGAAGAGTTCAACTGTTAATAGATCTGAAAGATGTTTCTCTATGTATAGTAGAGTCCCAATAGAGGGATTATTGCCTGTGAACATGAAAAGTTAGGTATTTATTATTCAAATTGTGTATCCTGTAGGTTGTTAGCAGAATTTCAGCAGTGGTGGCATCAGAGCTTAAGGCAAGAAGAAATGGGCTTTTGATAGTGCATAATGAAGAGAAGAGTCATGTCAGACACTCCAAATTCAGTGACCGATAATTTGGACACAGCTTTTGTTTGCATTTAGTAATCATACAATACCTCTTTTCCCTCTTCTCAAAGAAGCCTTGCTTGTGTGAGAGTAGTCTTTAGGACCTCCTTAAAGGCTTAGTTTCACCCAAGTGAAAGGTCATAGAGCAGATAATCTCAATGCTTAGGGGTTTTGCGTCTGTCCTCATCTGACTGCACAGAAAAATCTCTCATCTTCCTAGTATTTATCATGTTGGCATTTGTGCACGCCATGTGGGGCTGGTAACTCTTATGCTTTTTTCCATGTTAATTGTTCAGAGATGTTGATAATTGTGTTGCTTTCCAAACACTTTGTGTGTCCTAAGGAATCTGGTTTAATCCATAAATCAGGAGCAGTTCAGTCCAACAATAAATGATCATCTCTTCTACAAAACAAACCAACAGAAAAATCCCTAATTTTTGCAGCAAGTTTAAGGAACTAGAAATTGACATATTTCAAGGTTGGGTTTTTTTCCTCTAGAAAGCATATTTAAAAACCTGGACTCTGCTCTGAACAGCCAAGGGACAATAATTTTTCAGAAGATAAATCTTGTTTGATGGTCCCGGGGGGGGGGAAGGGGTATAACAGCTTTCATGACAGCTTAAAAGGTCCCTTTATTCTCTCTAAATAGATGGTTATAAATGGCTTCATGCATAGATCAATAGAATGTTAACATTTGTAACAATGGATGAAAATACAGTAACAAAGAGCTGAATACAGTTAGAGTTTTTTGGTGGCATTTGATGACGTTTTATAAGCGTACAGGTTCCAGTGAGGCTTTCCCTTTTTCTTATTGTGAAGTCAGTTTCTTTATAGGCACATTGGCTGAAGCTGTCTCAAAATAATGTGTTGTCCTGGTGACTCTTCTATGAAAAGGTTGTGCTACTATAGAGGAAAGCACAGATAAAAACCAGGTTAAAATGTTCATAGTCACAATTGAAAGATACTTTGTAACACCAAATTGTTATTTATTTACCTGTAAAGTAACAATATGGTACTAGTGGTCCTCAGGCTTTTTTTACTCCTTACAAAGCTTAAAATACTTCAGTATTTGATATCACAGTACAGTTATCTGGATATTGTCTGGTTTTCAAGTCATGGAAAATTTGTCTGAAATTTCCTCCTTCTGCTTATTTCATCAGTTCCTTTCTAATTGAGTGTAGAATTCTGAGATCTCTCCTTCTGAATGTTCAGTTCATACCCCTTTTCCACCTGTGTTCCCTGGATTTGCTTTTGCAAAATGAAGGAGTTTTCTCTTTCAGAGCGGGAAGGTCACAGGAAGTGATTCAGGAGCTGTCATTGATCTTACACTGGATGAAGAGGACGATGGTTCTTCTCAAGGTAGGTGAAAAATATTTTGCTAGATGCAGGGGTGATAGAGCTACAAGTGTTATTTCATCCCATGGATGACAGAAAGGAATAGACCTCTGTTTCTGCTTCATGTATTTTCTTCACTGGTGTTTCAGTTAAACAGGACTGTTAAAAGAATTCTGATAGGCATTAATTAAAAGGAATTTATTTACTGTAGAACAGTTTAAGATTTTTACCTTTACCTTAATTTAAGCATTGTTGCTGTCTGTGCTTAAATCCATTATCTTTGGGGAATAATTTGAGACATTTGAATTCTTACAGATATTTTGGTGAATTCTCATAGGTATATTTCATTTTTCTGCTTACTGATTCATTAAAGACCTCTTAAATCTACAGTTGGTATTTAGGCATTAGATTATTACTGTTTCTAATCTTTTGTTTAACCAAAAAACTTTATGTGCAAGAGTTCAACTACCAAACACAGGTCTGTTCTTTGCTTTGGGACCATATGCCAAGATTAGACTAAATATAGTTGTGCTTTTACAACCTTTGGCAGTTTGGATGCATTTCATCTTTGAAAAGAACACCTTTTTTTTGTCTTTGTTTTTTGTGGTGGTGTTTTTTTTTTAGTATGTCTTGCAGAACTATGGGCAGGTGTACTTGTAATTAGCACTGGATTAGTGAATTATAGTATTTCAGAGAAGTAATACAAGTCTGTATTTAAGACCGGTTATGACACTGTCAACTGAAGAAAAAAAGTTATTTCTGCTATTAGAGATAAAATTTTAGTTCTGAATGGTCTCTAAATACATGCCCCTGAGCTTTGTTCTGAAGTCCAGTCACCAATAATTTTGATTCCTTTAGACAACTTTGATAGGTATCTCTTTAGCTAATGTGATCAACTTCTACATGTACTTCCTTAATAGCATGATCTGCTCTGTCTTTGTATTATACAAATCTAGAAAATCATATTAGCACATAGTAGCATTTCTTTCAGTGAGAAAGAAATGTAGTGTTAACATCAGAAGGGGATGCATGTGGTCTGCAAGTGTTAGAGAAGCATGATGTACTTCAGATAGCTGACAGTTTAGTTCTTAATTCAGTGTCCGCTACTGATAAAAGCATGAGCCAACAGTGTGTTCTCATTTAAATTTAAGTTGGTATTTCCCCCACACTGACACTGGTGGGATCACAGCTGAAATATAGGGTCCAGTTTAGGCTCCCCCTTCCTTGTCCAGAATAGTTGTGGTAGCCCTGGATAGGGCCGAGTAGATGGTTTCAAGATGGTGGTGGCCTAGAGAAGAGATCAACAGCATGTCTGGCAGAGAGCAATCTGAGAGACAGTGTAATAGTAGCCTACAGCTACTTGGAGTATAGTCACAAAGATGATGGCCCATGGCCACCAGAGGTCCTTTCCAGCCAGGGTTTTGATGGTTCTGTAAATTGCTTAGCTGAGTGTCAGAAAAACAGAGAGAATCAAGTTTTTACCACTGTCATCTCTTCTGAGTGTTCTCAAAGAGGTAATAAAAAAGATAATTGCACTTGGACTGTGGAAATTTGTCAGGTAAGGTTAAGCTTCCTGGTCCTATTTAATATTCTGGAAAAGACACCAACATATGTAAATGAATTTATGGTATCTTCTAAAGTAATGCGTCACAGTATTGTGTTTCACCTAAACTTATTCTGTCAAAAGTAACATTTTCTCAGACCTTTTTTAACTCTGATTGCAAAAGGTGTGCCTTCACCTCACGGTCATGTGAAAAGATCAATACCCACGGTTGCATGCGCAAATACAAGAATGCTTCTCCTAAGTAGAAGTGCTACCAGCCATGGCAGTCATAGCTGCATTACAGTACAGTAACTTAATTCTTTCTCAGTTTCTTTTTGGGGGCTTGAGCCAGTGTTTTACAATTTTCTTTTTTGGAGTATGGTGAGATTCTTTCCTCTTCATTATCAGGTTTTAGAAAATTGTCCTTTCATCAGGGAGAAAGGTTAGTGGGGTAATTTCAGGATTGTGCATCTCCTCTGTCTCTTCACTGCAAAGCAGAAGCCAGTCTCTCACTGTAGTCTGCAGCCTTGTAGATTAGTTTATGTTTAGACATTGTGAAAACTCAGTTGAAATGTATGGACTAAAACCCCAATAAAAGCTTGACTTTCACCGCGCAGTGAAAACACATCTCTAGGGTTTTGAGCAAGTTTTTCAGGAAATAATTCACGTTTTGGTAACAAGTCAGGTTGAAAAGAGAAAGATTACACTTCAGACAGCTTTTACACAATCACGTATAATCACATATACGGTACTGTAGTGATAGGACAAGGGGTAACAGATTTAAACTGAAACAGGGGAAGTTTATATTGGATATGAGGCAGAAATTCTTTACTGTAAGGGTGGTGAGGCACTGGAATGGGTTGCCCAGGGGAGATGTGAATGCTCCATTGCTGGCAGTGTTCAAGGCCAGGTTGGACAGAGTGACATGGTTTAGTAGGAGGTGTCCCTGCCCATGGCAGGGGGGTCAGAACTACATGATCTTAAGGTCCTTTCCAACCCCCTAAGTATTCTATGATACTATATTTGTATTTCCTCGCTCTTAAACTTTATCAGACAAGCACACACAGGCATTCTGTAATTGACATATGCAGGTTTCCCTGATCATCATCACTGCCCCACACATGGTTTCTCACATGAATAGTAGAAGTTCTTATGAATGGCTAATATTGTGCTATCATCCTTTATTTTCTAGTTGTCAAGTCTTAGCTTTGTTCTGACTAATGTTTTGGTCCACATCCATAATGGTGGCATCTTCCAGTTTAATACACTGCAGCTAAATTTAGTGCACACCCTCTGTGTGCAAAAGCTATTCATGAAAATGTGTAACATTTGAGAAACTGTTAATTTCTGTTCAGAACAATTGTTGTCATCTTTTTTATTAAAGAGCAATCTAGATACTTTTCTGTCTGCAAGTATCTTGCAATACTTCTGCAGTCCTCTTGCTGCTTTTATCAAATACGTGTTATGCAGTACATCAAATTATATAAAAACTAAAACAGCAAATAGATATGTAATTTAAGATGCACAAACAACTGTCTCAAAACCAGCCATGTTCCGCTTTTTATTTATTTTTTGATGGAAAAAAATATTAAATACATACAGTATCATTATTAGCTTTTTTTATCTAATTAAAAAAATCTGTAGTTCTCTGGGTTACTTTTTGTCTGCTTCTTGAACATGCGTTTGATATGTTTGCTGTTCTGTAACTACACCACTTCTGAATTAGTAGGCTGATTAAAACTCCTTCCTGCTATAACTGCAGTGTGTAGACCCACTTTCTGGCATGGAAATTAGGCCCTCTTCTTTTCAGTTTGTGTATTAGATTTAGAGTTTTGCTTATACCTCCAGTAGTAATGATTTCCATTTTATGCTCATTTCCATAAATCAGATTACTCTGTCTCCTTCAGGTCCATATTTTTAATGAATATGGTGCTGTGTTCATTTAGGATTGGAACTATTTCTGTATTGCTTTTAACCTTAGTCCTGTGCTTACTATGCATCCAGTCTTCCTGTTTTCCATGATGATTTTTTCTTTCCACAACCACATCCACATTCACAACCACAGCCTTCATTAAGTGTTTCCATTTGTTTAGTGAAGTCTGGTTGGTTATCTTTTAGCGCTTCCCATGACTGGTTCAATCCTGACCTACTTTCCAGCAATTGGAATCTCAGCAGGGCTCTTGATTTGTCAGGGACAAATGAACTTGCTTCTGTGTGAGATTAAAAACAAAAGCAAAACCAAAAAGCCCTCACATTTGTCCTGTCATTTTTACTTGAACTACTTTTTTACAGCAGTAGTGTGATAGAGTTTTTACTAGTTGAGTCATGAGCACATCTTCCTAGGTCATGACTAAGAATGCACTCAAAACACTTAACTTATCCAATGGCAGTTGAAATGTGCATGACTTTGTGAATATTCAAAGTAAACAGCATCTCAGTAGGAATCTCTTTAGAGTCAAGTAATTTGCTGAACACTGGGTTATCTTTCATACTTATGGAAAATAAAAGACGCTTGATCTAATCACAACACCTGTTACTTGATGGAAGAGCAGGAAATATCTCACCTGTTTGCAAAATGAGCATCCCTTTACTGCTCCTTTTGTAGACTTTGAAAAAAAGAAAATAAGGTTATATTTTCATCAAATGGCTTTAGTGAAGTAGCTCAGCTGTTCAGTCTACAGAAAGAGAGTATGGTCTGCAATTTATATTATGTTTTATTTTGGAGGTCTTGAATTGTATTTATCATATAGCAGTTTCTGAAGGGTACTTCTACTTCAAGCTCTTAGTAGGTGGTGTTAAAGACAGCTTCATGAGACCATAAACATAATCTCCAACTGCTAAAAAAAACCCAACATTTTGAGCTACACTGCTGTTGATCCTGTTCCTAACACTCTGAAGTCAAATACTTAATCGAAAATTTCTAAATATGTTCTTCAATATACTGCTGATATATTTTCTCAAGCATAAAATATATATTAATAAACTCTTTGTTTTCAAATTGTGCAGATTTTTACTAAATTAGTGGCTGCTGCATGTACAATATTATTAGGGCAAATCTAGTTTTGAATTATGCCCTTAAAAGCTACTTTCTTGTCTTGTGATTTTAGTTTTTCATGGTGCTTTCACTTTCCCCTACTGCTCTAATCTATCTGAAATATGCAGGCAAAAGCTTGTTAATTCTTCTTTATTCAACTCGTGCACAGGCGTGACTACGTACTGACTTGCACTTGAAAATTTTTATGTTAGTGGGAGGTGTCCCTGCCCATGGCAGGGGGGTTTTAAATAGATGATCTTAAGGTCCTTTCCAGCCCTAACTATTCTATGATTCTATGTTGCCACAGATAAACTAGAGCAGGAAGAAATACTGCTATAGTAAACTACAGATACAGATGCTGTTTGCACTTCTCATAAGTCACTGTCATGCTGAGGAGGGTGTCACTTTGAGAAAACTAGTTACATTCTCTTCAAAGTTTCCATTAATAATAAAGTGATTCCCCTACATTAAGAAAAGAGCATGAAAATTCAAAACAGCAACAAAGGAAAAAGCCAGCAAATATGAAAGGATGCAAGCATCAAAGGTAGACAAGTCTTATTTAGGGAGTTATCTTGGTTTGTTTTTTTTTGAAACTAATTGAGTACAGCAGTGTTTAGGCCTTTTTCAGGTTTTAGGCTATTCTCTTTTTTTAATAGAAACTTCTAAAGACTTTGCCACTGAATTCAGTTTCCATTATGCTGCAATACACAGGCTTCATGAAGATAGAATGAAACATGGGGGGGGGGGGGAGGAGAGATTGAGATGGTGGAAGTGAGAGGAATTGAATGAATTTTGTAGTTTGTTTGCATAACAAAATGATCAAAGCAGTGTCATTCTAGGAAATATCCTTGCTAATCTGTGAAGGGGGGGAGGAGAGTTTTTAAATCTCCATGATTTTCTGTTTGCTACAATCTATAATTTCATTTTTTTTCAAAGCAGATGTCAAGAAGCAGAAGCAGACATCTGTTACAGGATTGAGCATATCCACCCAGCCTGTGGCTCGACCCTTGCAGCCTTTACAGCCTTCACAGCCAAGCCCTGTGCAGCAGACAGGAGTACCTACGAGTGGACCTTCCCAGACCACCATACATGTGTTACCTACAGGTAACTTCATTTTACACCATTATATGAATGCAGTAACACTTTTCTTCTTAAACTAGACTCTTACGTGTTCTACATTCTGCTTATGTTTTCAGGTGCATATTCAGAATGTTTAAATCATGTTTTAGTCTTCTATTCTAGTCAGTTTACCATAATTCTTGTTTTTTTAAACTGATGAAGTAAAAGAGGTAGTCCTGTTGGCTAGGAAAGCATTCAGGATCAAATTACTTGCATGGAGAGGAAGAAATCTTGCTAAGGGCAGTTATGGAAATTATTAAACGTACTGTTGTTTGTAAAAGTGAAGAAGAAACCTGTAGCAGTTGCATTATTGAAGTAATGGGAGGTAAAAACCCACTAGCAACATCGCTCCCAGATCTTCCACCTGCATTTGGCAGTGAATCCTTTTGGCAGAGTGAATGGCAGGACTAACGCTGAAGTTCCATCCATAGTTAAATGGTTAAATGTAATTTTGTCTGCAGTGTAATACCCCCTGAGGCCCCCCCCCCTTTTTTTTTCCTAGCATAAAGAAACATAGATCCTCTCCTTTTTTTTTTTTTTTTTTTTTTCCCCCCCCTTTTTCTGTAGATGGTTGTTGAAGATCAGTTGGCATTGGTATTGTCTTCCATTCAGGACCCTTTGGGGTTGTTTTTTTTTGGGGGGGGGGGGGGGTGTTAGTTTTCTGTCTGGAAATTGTATTATATATATTGGCATTATTATTTCAGATGAAAATTACTGTTTGTTTAAGCTGTTTTCTCTCTTCTTGCATTATCAAAAGCAGATAGAATTCCACAGAGAGAGTTTTTATTTTGCATAGCTGAGTCAGTTTTCCAAAGGAGGTGTGTGCTCTGGAATAGGTGTATCACCTTAAAGTCATGGAATTCCATTCTAGATTGGGGTCTTTCTGTCTTTTTCCAGTTCCGACAACAGTGAACATAACTCATCGGTCGCTGACACAAACTGCTGCAAAGCTTCCTATACCAAGAGCCCCTGCAAACCATCAGGTGGTCTATACCACTCTTCCTGCACCACCAGCTCAGAATCCTGTAAGAGGAGCTATCATGTCAAGCCCAAGTTTAAGGCCAGTCAACCCACAGACTGGAGGTAGGGAATACCTTCTTCCATGCACATTTTTGCACAGCACAGTTTGATATGTTCTACCTGATGGATGTGGGATTTGGTTTTTTGTTTCAGGTTTGTTGTTGGGTTTGAGTTGGGGTTTTTTTGCAGTTTGGGTTTGTTTTTGTTTGGTTTTTTTTCACAATACTAGTCCAAATTATAGAGGTTAGGGTTTTTTCCCAGTTTAGAGGCTTGAAAAAATCTCTGGCTATAAAGAAATCATTCTCCCTGCAGCTATGTGAATGAGGAAAAACAAGATTTAAGTAATCTTGGGCACTGCCTTTGCCAATTAAGTATCTCTGAATGACATGCCTAATGCTTTACAAGGTAGCAGAAGGTAATGTGATGAGCACCACTGTAAGATCAAAGCATTATAAGTATGTAGTAAATCATACCCATTTTCCTGTCTAAAAGTTACATTTGTATCAGGCATTCTGATGTAGTTCTTTAGAAATTTGTCCTGTGCCCAGCAAATCTTCTTATTTTCTCCAGGCCTGGACAGATTAAATTCCTCACCAAATGTATCAGAAATTGATCCTTGCTTGAATTTTCTTGACTAGAGATGTCAGCAAGTTCATCTTGACTTTGCAAACATGTAACTGGTATCTACCCACAGCAGGAAACTGATTTTCTGAATATGTCAGAAATAAAGACCTTAAGGTTAAGTGATAGGTTACAAAGTGATAGATCTTAAATGCCTTTTTTTCAGCTCCCCGCAGCTTCTAGACTATGATTATTTTTTAACACGTTTGTGTTAAACATATTTCCCTGTTCTAGTGCACTGAATATGAGCCTACTTTTGTGACATCTAGGTAGTGATTTTCCAGACATCATTTGTATAAGCCAGAATCAAAACACTACGTGCTTGAGTGATTTAAGACTCTACCTAGGCTTGTGCAGAAATAATTAATTCATTGTTCTGAAACTATAGTTTCTGGGAAGGAGAACATCCATGTATGTTTGTTATCAATTTAATTCTAAGTGTCTTTTATGATTGGACTCAGCTGCATTGCCATAGACTTTGAAAAATCAGGTGTGCTCAACAGAAGTTGAGCTGACAGTTCTTGAGCTGTGAAATGCCAGGGTGTAAGGAAATTGCTGTTCTTGTGAGAGTACTTGTTGATATTTTTTAAACTTACGCTCTTATGCCAGGTGCATTTGACTTCAGGTTCTTCTGACCAGCCCTTTCTTCTGAGGGGCATGTGTGCATCTTCTGTTAAAAGGCGATGAAAGGCAAGGCAGCCTCAGCCCACACTTAGTTTTCTTTATCATTACCCTTATTTGCAAGTTAGACACATGGGATCTGCTTGTTATTAGGAGTTTTGAGTACTTAACTGTGCATTCACTTACATTAATTAACTTTAATAGTATTTTCTTCTTCTGTGCCAAAATACATGGTGTTGTCAGAATCTACTACTAATTTTAGAGCAGCTATTATGACTAAATAAACATCACTAGTAATAGTATCTCCAGAATACCTTTAGCATTACACATGTAATATAATTAATGTGTTGTTGAAGAACATAAAATAAGTAATGTGCTATTTTAAGGCCTTTTCTAGGAGAATTCAGTGAGGTAAGAATTCATATTTTTCAGTCAAGGTCATCCAACCAGATCTTGTGTAATAATCTTCTTTCCTGATGGTCCAGTGATACAATGAGTGTTTATCCTGTAGTTGTCTGCTTAGAAATCTCAGAAATCAAGGCAGGTTTGAGTGAAGGTAAAGATGCACCTTGACCAGACCCTGAATTTCCTAACCTAAAATCATTCTTTCAACCGAAAATTGGGCATGGTCATCTCCAGAGGTTCCTTCAAATCTGGACTTTTCTTTGATTTGGTTAGAGGCAGTTCTGTTACTCTGTTGAAAAGCAGGTCTGTGTCTTACGCAGTACTATTGTTTGACAAGCCACAGAAGGCACAAGAACACAGCTGTTCTTGCATAGTACTGTGTGTTCTCTGAACCTCAGGACAAGGAAGCCAGATGGTTAACCTGAGTAGGTGAAAGACTAGTTTAGTTAGGAGTACAGACTATTTCAAGGCTTCATATTGGCATGCCAGTTAGAGAGGTTTCTCATATTGGTAACATGACAGTCGTGTCTTGAACCCTTTTAGCTGTCATAAGTTTTCATCTTTTAGTCCATTCTGCATTTTTCACTATCTTGGTTATACAGCTTTCAGAAGTGCTGCTACTGGTGTGTATTGGTTTATATTATCATTGAAACTATCTTTTTTGTCAGTGGCAGATGTTTCAGGAGTTAAGAGCTCTGCTCTTTGTCTTTGACAGAATAACTGTGAGAACTCATCCAAAGTGTTTGGCAAATCATAGTTTTGTATTTCTACCTCAATTAAGTAGTATGCCTAACTAAAAATAATGCTAAAATTTGTACTTTATATCTTAAGACATTTCTGGCCATCTTTCTTCAGATAATTGTGATTTCCTGAGATAGAACAACAGTCATGCTAAAACAGTGTATCTGTCTGATTGAATTCTCATAGATGAGAAATAGACAATTCAGGTGGCTGTTTATCCTACAGAAGTTTGCACAGTTGCATTCTGTCCCCTCTGCAGACATAGCACTTGCTGTCTTTCATTTACAGTTTCAGGGGATGGAAGGTGATTTTGTTGTGCAGTACTTCATCAGTCTGCTGGCAGTTTGAGGAGAGTGCGTCAGTTTGAAATTTGGTTTCATCCAACTAAACCAAGGAGTTGGTCTCCCAGTGTTCTGTCTAGCTGATTTTAAGTGTTGAATACTCAAAGTATTCACTGTGCTTCTTATAGGTATGACAGTACGAATGCCTCAAACAACTGCATATGTTGTGAACAGTGGACTAGCTCTTGGATCTGGAACACCTCAGCTTACAGTGCATCATCGACCGCCACAAGTGCATGCTGTGAGTAGTCCTTTTGAAATTACTCAATGCAATTTATAGGCTTGTTTCTGCGTTAATGTCTTCCAGATTGCTTCTTAGTGTGAACTGCAGGATAGTGAAATGCCTTATAGACATATTGCAGACAGCTCACATGCATAGTAAAACCCTATCACCTACAGCAACTTCTGCCAAGACTGGTGAAAGCTGAGCAGTCTGTTAGCTTACCCCAGTGTTCTCCAGATCACCAGTAGCATGAATTGTTCTCTGTGGAGTTAAGGTACAGAAGAACTGCGACTAAAAAGTTTTGTCATGGTTTGGCTACAGATTGGATGACCAGATTCTCAGTACAGCTGTTTGCAAAACTGAGGTAGAGCAAGGTACAGAGAAGGTCTCAAAGTTGCCAACTCCCAAATTTCAGAGTTTTATCACTGTTGGGAGTGATTACTTCTGCATCACCTCAAACCCTTTTTATAAGTATTTGAGAATTTACTCTGATTCACTTCATAACATTTTGTTGATGAGACTAAAACAAATACATTGCCTGCATACTTACTGTTGGGCAGTCACATCACTTTTGATGTCATGAAATTTTAAATATATTGCCAGCAATGCAGTTACTTATTCTTTCAATTTAAATATCATTCAACCTAATGTATTCGCCAGGTATACATAATGAGAATAAATCAAGCCAATATCACACAGAACGCTTAAGATGACAAAAATCCAACCTGAAAGGCCCCTGGTTTGAAGAATAACAAAACTGTGTTCCTATTGTAACCACATTCCTTAACTAACATAAATGAGAGACCTGGAACTGTTTCTATGATATTGGGGGGGGGGGGGGGGGGGCAGGGAAACAAAAGCAAAAAACAGTGGAAAGCCACATTTGTGTCCTTACTTCAAAATGTTGTGGAAACTGAGGCTGAGCTTTTATGATCAATTTAAAGTGATAAAATCCACTTGGCACCACTACCCATTCTGCCTTTTGTGACTGAAAGCCTGCCTTGGCTGCCTGATGAATTGTCAGTTTAATTTACTGCCTGAGGTGTTTGGGGTGATGTGGAAACAGCAGCTGAAATGTAGATTAGCCTAAAGTTGTTGTGAACCTGCCCGCTCAGCCTTGGTAAAAGGGTACAGTATTCAGACCATCACTTCTTGGATAAGAAGCAGAGGATATTGGGAAATAACTGTGGCAATGATCATCTGTACAGCCAGGGTTTTATATGCGCATGTTAAGAACTTATGGCATCCTTGGTCCCAGCTGTTCTCAACATTTGCTGCTGCTTTCTTGCCTCTACACACACGACTGATTGTTGTGCTGGCTGGGTGACTGCAGGCTCATTTGCTTCCAGTTGCCTGGGAAGTGATGAATCAGTCTCCTTCCACCACTGCAGACTTTGACCTTTCCCTTATTGCTCTTATGTTTCTTAGGAGCCACCACGCCCTGTACATCCTGCTCCTCTCCCAGAGGCACCACAGCCACCACGTCTGCCCCCAGAAGCTGCCAGTACTTCTCCACCTCAAAAGCCCCAGCTGAAGCTGGCACGGGTACAGAGCCAGAATGGTATTGTGCTGTCATGGAGTGTCATGGAGGTGGACCGAAGCTGTGCCACTGTGGACAGTTACCACCTCTACGCCTACCACGAGGACCCAAGCGCCACTGTGCCCTCCCAGTGGAAGAAAATTGGGGAAGTGAAGGCCCTCCCGCTACCTATGGCATGCACTCTTACACAGTTTGTGTCTGGCAGCAAATACTACTTTGCGGTCCGGGCTAAGGACATCTATGGACGTTTTGGACCCTTCTGTGACCCCCAGTCCACAGATGTGATCTCTTCCCAGAGCAGTTAGACTAGAGATCTTTGGAGTCTTTAAACCTGTCCTTCTACCAAGAATTACCCCAGTTTTGGGGGGTTGATCCCCTGCATGAAATTCACTTTTAAATCCTCTCTCTGCAGGATTATTTAGACAGTTGTGTGGTACACTACATGCATTCGGAACCAAAAGAAAAATAAAAGTATCACCTGCAGCAAGAGAGCCTGTGTTTTTCTGGATAGCTCAAGTCATGGGCCATTTGAAAATTTTATTTTCCCTTCCATGACAGCTGTTCCACCTAGATACCTACCTTTTACCCAAGGACACCCTGCATGCCTGGGATTCTGCTTCAGAGTGGGAACAAAATAACGAATTACAGTTTGTCTGAAGCAAAACACACATCTGTAATATCTACTGAGGCAGTAACATGAGGGCAAGAAGAGATTTGCCTCTTGTCCCCCACCACTCTGAGCAGGCTGTGATGCAAAGAGCGGTTGAAGGTGTCACTTTTTCTACTGGAAGACTGGGTGGTCTGGTCTTATTTTACAAACTGTAAAGAGCTCTCTGAGGGGAGGGAAGGGAATTTGAGTCTGGCCAGAGAACCAATATGTGTGTAAATGTGGAGGTGGTGGAAAAAGAAACAGTCAACCCGCTACCTCCTACCTCTCCTAAGTAAGAATGTTCCTCTGCTTTCACAATCTTCCCCACTCAAACTGGGAGTATTCCCAGGTCAGATCTGAAACTGGATTTTGTAGAGACTGCATTTACACCTCTCTAGCTCAGATAATCTCTCTACTTCTCCCCTCATTCATCCAGCCCTATTTTTTAGATTTATTTTGTGCCTTAAAGAATAATTTCAGAAATAAAATGTAGCCAGATACCTTGTGGTGTTCTTTTTTTGTGCTTTTTTTCCTTTACACTTCTAGCCTTTCATTACTGCTGCTCATTTTCCTGGCCTGCAGTACTTACTATTTCTGTAAAGACCAGAAAGTGTAACATCTGCTGATGCTGGATTTGTTTTTATCTGCAGTATCATTCAACCCTTTCCTCACTGTAATTCTTGAGTTGTTGTTTTTGTCCTGTCAAGAATATTAGAGTATACAGACGGGATTTTCCACCAGAGCCTTTCCCTGTTCTTTTGGGAAAGCTGTATGCTGCAATTCAGCCAAAGAAGAAACCTCTGTGGTGCAGCGCCATAAAAGCTTCTAGCAGCTTGCACTCAGTTTGGAAAAAGTGCAAAGAAGTCGGCTTCCCAGTCATCTTCTCTGTCCCCTCACCTGCCTGCCTCTGCAGAAAGCTAAGACACCAAAAGCAGTTTAGAAATTATTGTAGACACTGACCTAAAGCTAGTGAGCAGCTGCAAATGTTAATGGATGCTTTCATGATGCTTCTGAGCTGAGAAAAGAAATTGGTGTATCTGTCCCACTGTCACTGACATGTAAAACTTGCTTTTCAGAGAACCAAACTGTAATGCACCTGGACAAAAGAGTATGTGTAAGAGTTCTATTTTGGCACTTTTCTGTCTCATTCCTACCCAGCAGAGCTGAACAGTGGCTTTAGAAGGAAAACGGTCTGTTTTTTTAATACAGCAAAGCTGTAGAAGGTGACATTTTTTAATTTCAGTGCTGTCTTTCTTAAAACCAACATTTTTATGTGTAAAGCAAGGTTGAATAAAGGGCAGGAAAAATTAAATCCCAAAAACATGGCTGGTGGAATATCCTGTGAGAGTATAGGTTCTATTGTTCTGTTCCCTTCAAGAACTTTTACAGTGAAAAAAACAGCACTGTAGATTTTTGTGCTATTTTACTGCACTCCTTCATGTAGCTGGGATTGTCACTTCTGTCAGGTGAGTTACGGATAATCTCTGTATGGCATGTTGCATTTAAAGTATCACAGTTTTACTGATTTGGGCAAGCAAAAATCCTGTTGAATCCAGGTATCATGGGAGAAGGTTCACACTGAATCTCATGTATGAAAGATGTGTAACCTATCCTTTGAGTAACAATTGTCCCTGTAATACTGGTGCCAATAATCAACAATGCCTTGAATTTTTCTATGTTTAATTGTTTTGTCTGCGTATTTCAAGGACGGATTACTTAATAATGCAGTTCATCTGCTTATGGAGAGTCGGGTCTTTATAAAGCCAGTTCTGTAGTAGAGGTTAGAGCAGTTCATTCCAGTTGATGGCTGTCAAGTCCTCCTTGGACAATTTTTTAGTATGCTTTTGAGGTGGTACCAAAGGGCCATTGGCCATATCAATACAATGAGGTTTTATAGTTTGAAAATCAAAATAAACATTAGAATAAAACCTAGAATTTACACTGCTTATTTATTTGTGATTCCAGCCCAAACTGTTCTTGGCTTTGTCTTGCTTGGGATAAGCGGGGGGCGAGTCCTGTGTTAGAATTTTTCTCTTTCCTCCAATGGAGGTGGTCTGCTATTGTGTTTGAAGGTTTTATGAGTTGTATCTCTAGAGAAAAAAGACTCATCTGTATTTACTAAAGATGTAGTTCACAACTGAACTGATGGTAAAAAGTGGATTCTGGCTTAATAGGTTCATTTCTGGTTTACATGGCAGAGCGCAGTTGATTTTTTTTGTGGAGAGATTAAATAAGCAGCTATGCGGTTGACTTCTTTTTTGCTTCATCCCAGCAGTGACCAATTGTATGAGGTTCAACAAGGCAGAGGGTCAGGTCCTGCATTTGGGTCACAACAACCCCATGCTTGGGGAAGGGTGGCTGGAAAGCTCATGGGAAAGGACCTGGGGGTGCTGGTCGATGGAGCTGAACATGAGCAGCTTGTGCCCAGGCAGCCAAGAAGCCAAGAGCATCCTGGTCTGTATCAGAAATAGTGTAGCCAGCGGGGCCAGGGCAGTGATAATCTGTACTAGGCACCGGTGAGGCCGCACCTCAAACACTGTGTTCAGTTCTGGGCTCCTCACTTGTAGTGAGATACTGAGTTGCTGGAGCAGGTCCAGAGAAGGGCAGTGAAGCTGTTGAGGGGTCTAGAGCACAAGTCTGATGAGGATCGGCTGAAGAAGAGAAGGCTCAGGGGGACCTTATTGCTCTGTACAGCTGCCTGAAAGGAGGATGGAGCCAGGAGGTGGCTGGTCTCTTCTCCCAAGTAACAAGCGATAGAACAAGAGGAAACAGCCTCAAGCTGCACCAGGGGAAGTTTAGACTGGATATTAGGGAAAAATTCTTCCCCAAAGCAGTAGTCAAGCATTGGAACAGGCTGCTCAGGGCAGTGGTAGAACCACTGTCCCTGGAAGTGTTCAAGAGCTTTATAGCTGAGCCCCTTATGACATGGTTTCGTGGTGGACTTAGCAGTCCTGGAATAATGAACTTGATGATCTTAAAGGTCTTTTCCAACCTAGTTGATTCTGTGATTGTATGAACTGAGCCACTTCTGCAAAATCTTTGTCATGGTGGAGCACATTGCTGCAGTATTTGCCCTTACACTGGCAAACAAGAGTACTGCCTAATTCCTTAACTCGTGACACTTTTCCCTGTGGGTTGGCTGGTTATTTTATTATTCTTTGCCTCCCAGAAACAATGAAACTATTGAGAAACTGAATTTCTGCTAACAACAAACATCCAGAAATAATTTATTTCAGTTGATAGACTTTATTTGAATATATTACTAAAGTATCTAGGAATGTTCCATACAGGTCTGTTAACACCATGCTTGTAGACTGGGCCGTTCATAAAAAGTGTTCATTGCTGGAGGTTTCCAGTAACCCACTTTTAAATATGCCTAAAAATCTCTCTATGGCTTGTAAGTGGAAGGGTTGCATTTAGTTACTTTTCACTTCATGCAAATTTTTCCGTCTTATTTTCAGTAGCTTGATATAAAGTTGCTTCTGACCTTGGGTTTTGCGGCTGCCACTGGGCGCATGACACTGCAGCAGTACCACCTTGGATGTAGTACCCTTTGTTTTGGCAAACACAGCCCTGATTCTACAGCTGTGTTTCCATCCTCATGTAGTTTCTGTTCTGGTTTAGGTTTGCTTGGCCTTCTCCGTGTGGTACAGGGGCATCTAGATGTCCAGGTTGAAAGTAATTTTGAGTTAGTTTAGTTCTTGGTGAGGAACCCTTCTGTGGACTGCTGATGGCAAAATGCCATTCCTTTCCACTGCATTTTTCCTAGTTAGAGCTTCGCTGGTCTCCTTTACTCCAGTGTACATTTATAAAAAAGCTTTCTTGGATTCAAATAACTGCATCTTAGGAAGGGGACAGGCTGTAGATACAGCATCTGTACTACATCTGCAGGGGCAGCTTCGGAAAACGTAAGGGTGCAAAAGAAGGTACCCCTCATCCTGCATTTAGTTTCATGCTCTAACCAGTTTCCCTTGGAACAGGAGCTTGCCTGAAACTGTTCCTTTGAATTATTTGTGCCACCATTGGCTCTGTTGGGTCACTTGAGTGTAAGGACCAGACACTCACCCATCCCAAGGTTTTTAGCACAAGGCTGGAAATGCCCATGGTGTCTTCCCTGTAACGATATGGAGTCTTACCCTGCTTCCTTTAAAAACAACAGCAAAACCCCTTGTGCCTTCAGTGGGAGCACAACTGGGGCCAGTACTAGGATCCAAGCACCATTTTTTACTGTAACAAAGGAAGGGCTGAAGTGATTTTTTTATGCTGTTTGTCTTTAACTGTCCAATAAATTAGAATCTGTATTGTATGTAGGGACGGGTCAAATCTGTTCCTGCTCCCCAAGCAGCTATTCCCCAGTTTGAGTATTGCTACACCACTATACAAAATCAAGCTGTGATTCTGCCTTCTTATAAACACCTGAGTATTTTCATTTAATCAAAAATATCCAGATTTTTTTAACTAGAACCTTGATATAATAAATAAATATATTGGGGTTATTTTCTAATTTGTTGGTTTGGGATGGGGTGGGCATTGTATGAAAACACAGGAGGGAGAGGAGTTCAAATGATACTGAGCTAGCTCTGCTACCAAAATCTGTATTTCCTTCCAAACACCTTCTGAGGGGAGAAAGAACAAAATAAGGATAGCTGAAAGAAAGCAAATGAATGGATTTTCTTTTCAGCCTGAGTACTTGTTAAAATGCATCTTTATTTCTCACTGTCATTTGGCTGAGCATTCTTTTTTATATAGATAGATATACACACATTTTTATAGATATTTGAAGTGCTGCATTAATTTAATGGGTTATATCTGTAAATAACTGGGTAATAGCTGTCTGGGGAGTCCTGTTCAGCTTTAGTAATTTATTGGCTATTGGGGGTCGTGTGCAAAATCCTTTGTTAGGAAACTCAGAATCTGATTTCATTTGGTTTGCAGCTGGACTTGCAAATACAAAAAAAATCAATAGGACTGATTTGTTGTCCAAATTCAACTGGGCAGTTGCAAGCTCTCCCCAGTTTTGTATGTACTGTAGATGAGTGTGTGTGTGTCTGTGTTAACTGTAGTGGGGTTTTGTCTGACAAGCCTGAAATTTATACTTTGAAATAAACTACTGGGTTTTTAACCTTTGAGTCATCTGTGCTTAGTTCCAGACACCTCCAGAGCCTGCCCATTCAAAAAGAGCTCAGTGTGTGCTCTGTCATCAGACACACTACCACCTTGCTCAAGTAACCTTAGGCAGCAATGGTTTGGCTCTGGGTCATTCCCAGAAAGTCAGCTGCGTGACCTTGCCCTCTTTGCCTTCTCAGAGAAGCAGGAAATTAAAGCAATGCTATAACTTCTGGAAAGTCACGTTCCAGGCCATTCTACAAAGCAAAGAGGGGCTATGGAAGTGCTCAAGGCCAGGTTGGACAGGGCTTGGAGCTACCTGGTCTGGTGGAAGGTGTCCCTGCCTGTGGCAGGGGGTTGGAGCTGGGTGAGCTTTAAGGTCCCTTCCAACCCAAACTAGTTTGTGATTCTATGTGCCCTGGACAAACAGAATCAAGGAATTTGCATGCTGAAGTTGTGCTGGGGGGGAGAGGAATGGAAGCCAAATTGCTGGTGCTACTCTCCTCTCCCCTCAAGGGGCTGTGTTTACCCTCTATAAAAATGTTAATTCTTTTAGCAAGAGGCTGTGGACAAAGTAGATACAATGGCTTTGGTTTTTCACAGCACCCTAAAGGATTAGAGCTGTGAGCCTGCAGCAGTGGCCTCAGCACACCCAATTGGCCCATGCTTCTCAAGCCAGCGGCTGACTGTCATGCACAGAACTAATTGCACTAGTCAAGAATAATAAAATTGGGGGTAATAAAAAGGGTGGTTTAGTGCAGGGATCAAGAAAGCCTCTGCCCTCCACGCTGTTGCTTTTCAAGGGTAGAAGCCAGGTACAGCACTATGAAATAACTTGTGGAACTCAGCTGAGCCCCCATTAACAGTTTTAGCAGAAGGCAGTATGGGCAAAGCTGCCCCTTGGCCCCAGCTCTGCTGCCAAATTCTAGCGGACTCAAAGTACTTGAAGCTTAGTTTTGTCATGCCATCCCTGAGTTAGTGCTGAGCCCATACTTCATGGACAGCTTAACACAGAGGTAAGGGCTGCTTGGTTGAGTGCCGCTGCTCATGTTCAGGGAGACATCGCCCATCCCCAGTGCCCCACTGCCCTTTATTCCACACAACTGGAACAGGGCAGGGTGGCTGGGATTGCAAAATGCATGGAGGCGGTCTGTGCACAGAGCCTGTGGCAAAGACAAGCCACACAGGCAAGGGCTCACAGAGAAGTCAAGGTCCCTGTGGTCCCAGCTGTGGGCAAGCAAGACACCTTCACTGATTGAGAACCTCAGAGTAGCAGTAAAGTGATTGCAGAGTTTAAAATCCTGTGGCTAGGGCTGCCTCCTCCCCCCCACCTCCAGCAGAAAGCACTGGCGCAGCAACTGCCACCTCTTGCGGCTCACAAGAGGCACCAAGCGACCACCAGGCTCATCCATCCCCTTCTAGCACAGGCACAGCTGCAACTGGCCCATGCACCACTGCATACGCTTGCAGTGCGTCTGGATGCCACAACTAATTTTGTTCAGCAAATTTTACACAACAAAGAGCTGTACTGCAGAGCATAAAGCAGCTCTATGGTGAGTACTTCAGCAATTGGTCATTTCCCACAGTGCCCTCCCGCCCCTGCACATGACACAGATGCTCTCTCCAGCCTCTCACGCTTACCTCCTGCTCCAGCAAGCAAATCACTTCAGTCCCTGCATGGATTTTTCATCCTCAGCAAAAGCTTTG
The DNA here is from genome assembly GCA_017639245.1 of Myiopsitta monachus. NCBI lineage: Eukaryota > Metazoa > Chordata > Aves > Psittaciformes > Psittacidae > Myiopsitta > Myiopsitta monachus. The sequence goes on from CM029920.1 coordinate 64,452,025, forward strand.
CTGTAACTTCTGGTCTCCCTCTTCCCTCAGCCCTACTGTGACAGGCAAACATTCAGACAAGAAGCTCACCTGTACTGCAGTAACTAACTCATTCCCCCATCACACAAACTAAACGCCAGAGGTTTGATCAAAACCTCACACTGCTCATACTTCCCCTTTGTAACACAGGGCAGTGTTGTGCCCAGTTTAGCTTGGACCATCTAGGCCACAAGGAAAGAGCTGTTCATTTTGTTTTGCTTAATTACACATATGACATCTAGCCCAAAACACTCCTCAGTGTAAACACAGGTAGTTAAGAGCAATATGCACAGCCTTGGCCATTTGTTAGGGCCAGCGCCACATTCAACTTCCACAAGCTGATGGTGCAGGCAGAGAGGTCACTGAGCAAGTGCCTGGACCCATCAGTGAAAGATCCATCCCACCAACACACACAGTTCTCTCCCTGCTGCTACACTGCAGCCTGGGGTGAGGAGAGTGAGAGAGAGAGCGTGTCTCTGTGTGTGTGTCTGTGCGTGTCTGCGCATGTGTCCCCAAAAGATTTGTCTGCTTTCAGAAATCACCAGGCACAGCCCTTCACTGCCTTTTGCAGTCTGACCCTTGCACGCTGCAAGACAAAGGAAATCTTGCAAGTGCCACTGATCGCCATGCCCTGTAGGCAAGAGGCACTCTGATCTGCCACGGAGAACACAGCCTTGACTCTGCTAGAGACATTCGAGATGAGAAGGAATTTGCAGCACATCTCACAGGCACTGCTCAGACAAAAGAGACACCAACCCAGCACCAAGATAAGCCCACCACTGGCCCAAAGCAGCCACCTGGCTTGGCCCAGCCCCGGAGGCAAGTCCTGTGTTGCTACTAAAGATAGATCACTTTAATTGATCAAATTGCAGTTAGCTCCTGCTCTGGAAACAGCTGTGATGATGGCTCAGACCACCAAAAGTCTCCATGAATCCATGTCAAAGGACAGGCCACTCAAACAGCTCAGCAGAGCAAAACATGTTGGGCTGCACCAAGGCAGCCAATGTCAATCCAAACTGCCTAGCAGGCAGGACAGGAGAAGGCAGGTAAGGCACAAGGATGTGGCCATCAGGTCGATTTATTGCACACAGGAATGAAAATTTCTATGAAAAAAAACAACCCAAAACTATTTGGGAATATTGATGCTGGTTTTACAGGATAGGCCTCATGGTGACAAAATGAAAGTTGTATGATTCTGGCAGGCCCTGGTGCCGTGTGTGGTTAAACCGTTTCCAGGTGAAGACAGGGAGACCGCCCTGCACCGGGGGGCCATTGATGGCAGTGGCTGTGAACGCTGAAGCCAGGCGGAAGTCAGACACCTGTAATAAAGGACAGGAGTTTGAGCAAAACGGTGGTGCAGTGGTGGACATGCAGCCATCCCACAGAGCAGGGATAGCCCAGGAGATTTGATAACAATAAGGTAAAGAAAGTGAGCGAGGGGAAATGCATTGATCAGGCAGCATTCTTCACCTGCACAGAGGCATCTTCAGGCACAGAGCATCCAGCTGAAGGGCAGCAGCAAAGTACAAGCCCACCTGCCCTCTAGCCCTTGTGCTGCCCAGGGTGAGAGAGGCAGCACATCTGCCTTTGGGACAATCCTCCTTGGGTTTGTGTCTCCAAAGAGCTGGAGGTGCAGTGGGCAGCCTAGATGGTCTGATCTAGGCTCCGCTGCATGATAAGCGCTTGGGCTGTCCCCTGAGGCAAGTCAGGGTAATACAGGAAAGGACAAAAGCAGCACAGAGTTAATGCTGCTGCCCAGGTTCCACCCTATTCCTCCATTACCACCCAAGAGGTCTCCAGCCTGCTCCATCTTCCCAAACTCGGTCACTAAAATTGTACTGAAGTGCTTGAAACTGACAGGTTTTGCCTCTGCTCCGGGCTACTTCTCTCAGTGTCCCTCTTAGGTCCCCTGTCCTCCCTCCCCCAGCCCATTCCTGTAAACTGACTGGACACAAAGCAATGCCAAAACACAGCACTGGTGATGCCAAAACACCCTCCACAGGGCCCATCCTAGCAACCAACTCATAATCCCAAAATGCAGCAGGCTGGACCCCACAGGACACCCCACCATACAACTTCCCAGCACAACAGGGCTGGCCTGGATAGCTGCTTACTCAGGTAATGCCCCTCACAATGAAAATACCACACAGGCTGCCTAGAAAAACTGCTGATTTCTCCAGGACAGTGAGTCTGAGGATTTTCCTGCATCCCCATGGAAAGCAAAGTGATCTTTACCAAACTTCGCTCAAAGCAGTTTCACAGCCAGGTGGAGCCCTGGAGCAGGGTGACTCAGCAGAAAGCCGGGCTTTCATAAAGGTAAAGCTAAGTGCAACTGAAAATACATTCCTGTGGCCTCTGGGGAGGCACCCACACAGCCCTCATGAGCAGGAGTCAAAGGACTTACCTTCCTGGAATGATGGGATGACTCCCTCCAGCTTTCTCTTAGGCTCCTCCTGCTGCAAGGCTTTGAGGTTTAACCCCTAAACACCACAAGTTTCTATCATTCTTTTCCTACACCTCCCCCTGTATCCTCTGCCCTCTGCCACTGTGCCAGGACTGGTGTCCCGGACAGGAAATAGGACTCTGCACAGACCTCAGGATCTGCCTGACCACCTGGACAGCATGAAAGGAGGAATTGGATGGGCCTGGCCATGTAAGTCCTCATGCAGGGAGACATCCTACAGGTCTGATAGGAGCACAGAGGCTGCAGCAAACATAGAGCAGATATTGAAATGTCAGTAATCTACCTTGGAGTCATAGCAGCCTGCAGGCACTGGAAAAGAAGGATTCAGGTCTTCCCGACAGCAAATGGTGTTGCAAGGATTGTGCTCAGCATAAGGATCATGCTGGTAGTCTGGAGAGAAATGTAGTGGGGAGGGAAGGAAGAAAATAAAAGAAGTTAGTCCCCTCACAGAAAGCTGATGCAAAGTGTCCAAGCCACTAAAATCTGGGTAAGTGAGCTGGTAGAAACACAGGTCTATCACATTGCTCTCATGCCCCTCCCCAGGTACCAGCTAGAAGTCAGTGTGGGAGACAGGACAATTAGTAGACAAGCTCCTAATCCAAGTCCATACAACTGTTTCTGCATCCCAAGGGGACCACTGCCAACCTCTAACCACAAACATCTGCAACTCCACATGATGAAACCGTGCAGTAACATTGTCAGGAGAGAAAAGCGCAAGAGCAAGGGAAGTGGGGAGGAGATGGGGAGGGAAAAGTGCAGCAGCAAGAGCCTTAGTTTTCCTGCTCTGGACTGAAGTAAGTAGCATGAAGCAAAGCCTTCAAACACCCACTGCAGCAGCTATAAACTAAGAGGGGAAGGTGGACAAGCCTCAATATCTACAAGCATGCTGCTACTCACAGCCAAAACACTGGCAATACCCCACCCTGGGAGAGGCCTCCCAAACCTCAAGCCCAGTAATCAGCATGCTCCCTATAATTGGGAATAAAAATACAGCATCTAAAGCTATCTGTACTTAAGAGATGGGCTTAGCCAGAAGTTACCTAAGCTGGCTGTAATGCAGTTAAGAACCCTCCTGTCAGGGAAAAGCAGAGCAGAGCGTTAACTGCCAAAGATTATTTGCATGAACAGGAAAAAACAAACTGAACCAAAACCAAACAAAACCCAAAACACCACACACAAAAAACCAAAACCAAAAGACCTGTAGTTTTACCCTAAATTCTCCTCTGATTTGACCTAACTGTTGCTTAGGATTTAAGGCTTTCAAAATTGACAGGCTGCAGATGTTTTAGGGAACAGCAGTCCACAGAGTCTCTTGGAGTATCAGAAACTCTCTGGAAAGGTCAAACAGCAAGCTTGAGGGCCCTTGTTCTAGAAGGAACTCTGTTAAGAGCCATTTTAGCCTGGTTTCCTACCTCAACCATAACCTTGTGTTACTCCTTTTTCTTTGTGAGAACTCTGCACATAGGGTAATAGAACTCTGATCTGTACATGAGGCTGCAGCTTCCCACTATGATCCAAGAAATAAAAGTAACACTGCTTTATCAAAATCAGCTCCACAGTACATAAACATATGCCTTACTGTTGTATCTCATGATGTACTTCATGCTTTCCAAACTGGTCACCTTGCTGTGGTCTCGACGGAAGATTTTTGCTCTTGGAGCAAGCTCATAAGAGAAATCCATGCCATACTTCTCAACATATGCTGCATACCCACTGAGATTGTAAATCTTTTCATGGAAAGGAATATTGTATGAAGGCCAGTAACCTGCCAAAGACAAAATCCAATCTATTAATCACTTAGAAAAGCTGAATGCTCTTGCCTATATGAAAAAAGAAAAATATACCATCTTCCATGCTGTGTTGCCTTAACAGCATGTCGAGGAATAACACGTCAGACTGGTTTGAACACAAGAAAATAAGGCAATAGTCACTGGCATGACCAGGGTTGACTCCCAGTATAACACCACTGGAGACCGTACCCAACCTGCCCCTAGATTTCCACCCTGCAGACTCACTGTGCAAAACAGCTGAGAATCTTGCAGGTGTATGAAGTGAATACACAGAGAAACCTCCTGCAGAGGTTTCCCTGCTCAACCTCAGAGGAGCAGAAGATCATTCACCTCCACCAAACTTGCCAGCTTTTTCCCAAGCCTCCCATCTCACCACAGCAGGGCAATACAACGTGCTGACATATCGGACAGAGAGATACCCACAAACACACACGGGCCACACACAAACATGTGTTTGGAAAGTTGTGGTTGCACACTGCAATAAGGAAAAGATGGGGGATAGCTGCACATTTGCCAGTATCTGCCTTTGAGTGTTAAGAAGTGGTTGATTGGCAGAGCAGAGCCCTGCCCTACCCTTTCCAAAAGCAAGTACAAATCCTGCAGGTTTGCTAACTCTAAAGAGCAGGTTTAACAACCAGACCTCCAGAGAGAGTGTAGATAGCTCACATACAACTGCCTGAAAATAGACTAGCGTAGAAAGCAGAAAAGCTTGTAAAGAGCCAGAAGACCATCCAGTTCAGGATCTGGGATCAGCAAGTCCTGGAAGAGACAAAAAGTAGATGCCTATACCTTAACATTTAATTTGTTGAGGTTTCTTTTGCAAGACAGGCAGGAAGGAGTGTTCAGGGAGAGAGTACATAATGTAAGCTAGCCCCAAGAGCAGCACACTTTCAGATTCTCTCCAAACTACTAGCATTCCTGGTGTCAGGGGGAATGTTGCTTCTCAAATGACACACACCAGGATTTGGCTTAGAGTTTTACTACCTTATTTATCTAGATACTGGTAAATGCAGCATTCCATGTGTTAATGTCAGCCCAGCATGTGAGGAGTCTGGCTGTGAGATACTTAAGAAAAACCAAGTGGGACTCACTGTGAGCAAGACACAGAAACCAAGCCCCCTGAAGGACAGATACACAGGCAGCATAAACACTGGAACGCCACCCACGCTGAGACTTTACCAGCTTGGGTCCTGCCTAGCATGCAGCTGCCAGGAATACCCTGTCTGCTGTCATCTGCTTATATGACCTAGAACCTACATGAAGGAAAAGGGTTGTATACACAAACTGTGTTGTAATAGAGGCATCCTCCAGGAATGAGTACACTGGCCAGCCTCTGATGACATGGGCCAGGGGATAAAGATACATCAGCTCCCATACCAGTAGGGTTTAGTTGTCATTCAAAAGATTGCTATTGTCTCGCATGAATGCGGTGCATACAGATGACTCCCTTATCCCTCCTGGAAAAACTTTCTGTTTAAATTGCTAAAACAGAAGAAGCTATTCAAATTTTCCTCCAACAAGAGCTCTTCTGCATCTCAGGCTCTGCAAGACTGCAAATCCCATGCAGACAGTGCAGCGCCCAACCTAAGGCAGGCTTTACCCAAGGGCTGCTATAAGCCAGGGAAACCTGCCAGTTAGGCCTGGCAGGGTGAACAGTGACAGAAACAAGTCAGAAATAGCGTAAAGCTGAAGAGGGGTGAGAAGGATTACATGAAGGCAGCAAAAATTGTCTGAAACAAAACAGCTTCTTCCTCTGCCCATCAGAGCAAGAGATCTCAGCAATATCAAGAGCAATGGGAATATTTACATATCCAGTGGAAGAGACTCAGATCCCAGGTTCTAATCTGATGAGACGCTTTTGATGCTGAAATCAATGTACTACTCACTCATCATAACGAAACATGAATTGCAGCGCTCTCCTGTGCCCTTAGGCATTGTGACAATGCCCAAAATAAGCCAGAACTTTCCAAGGAGACAGACTCAGGGGAAAATTCCAGAGTGAAACAACCACAGCTGCTAACATAAATGCACTTCCAGTCATTTTGATGATGAAAAGCAATTCATCAATTCACCTCCTCTGCACGTGATTAGACGAGGGATCACAAAGCACCAGACATGCACTTAAATTTGTAGAATGAGCTCAAGCTCTTGGATGCTGCCATAAAGCGTGTATAAAACATCTGTGAAGGAAACCTGACAGTCAGTGTTTTGCTTCACCTGGATTCTTACTTGTTTATTTTCCAACAAGCTGTTGCCAGTCTTGATACTAAGGAATCTTTTAAACAGCAAGTATTTATCAGATAACAGAGCTCTAGAAAAGTCCAGAAGCTGAATCTAACACAGAACTTCTCTCATATTTTAAAGCTCATCTCCTTGTATAGTGACACACTCACCAAACATTTCAAGTAGCCCACAGCGTCACAGTTATTTAGTACTACTCCAAAGAGACCTCACCTTTTTCCTCATGGGTCTCTAAGACAAGGCAAAATAATACCATGAAAAAAGGCAAGAAAAAGAAAGAAGGAAGGTAAAGTCTATATTTCACTTCCCTGGTCCTGAAAAACACAGATGCTCACCAGATTTATGCCACAGCATAAAGGAAAAACTAATACAACGTAATAGACCTGGCAACAGAACTTTCCATCTTGCAACTCAGCACTAGTGTTCAAGTAAGCCCTTCCCAGTTACAAAGCATGACTCTCCATCAGCTGACACAAAGAGATGGCTTTCCTAAGCCAGTAAGTGCTATAGGAGCTATTACCTTTCCGGAGAATATTTGTTTGATCAGAATACTCCACAAGGGTTGGGATTTGCTCAACAATGTACAATGCACCGTCATCGAGGCTCTTCTGCAGCTTGACTTTCTTCAGGTCCAGCACCATGTACTGATTGTTGTAGGTCCCTACGTATAAGAGCAAAGAGAGAATTACTTGTCCTGCCTGTGGAAGTAAAAAACTACAAGGCGGAGAGGGAATAAGTCCTGTTTTCTAAGACTCATGTGAAAGCGTACTCACCCGAGTTGCACTTCGAGAATGTTTCTGCCCAAGATTTGCCACCATCTGCCATCATGTTAGCAATGCGGACCCTCTGCCAAGCTAACAGAGATTCAGGCACCACTTGCTTAATGAGGCTTTGGTTGAACACACTGTTGGTAGTCTGCAACATTACCAAGCCACTGCCTAGTATGTAGAAGTCATCCAGGGACACCAAAAAGCCTTAAAAAGCAATAATACAAATTTGTTATTTTTGTGAACCTTTGATATACTCATAGGACAAAAGAGTGACAAGCTAAGAGGGTATGAACGAGTCAGCATGTATGTGTGTCTGAAACCACACTGTACAAATATTAAAGATGAGGTGGCAACTTCTGCAAGTGCTTTAAGCCCGCCTGTCAGCAGTTTCTCATTTGTCATGCTTTCAACACAGCCTAATTGTTTGTGTCGAGCATTTGCTTCATGTTTTCATCCCAAACTTAGAATAGTTAGGGTTGGAAAGGACCTTAAGTGCCAACTTAAGTTCCATCTAGTTCCAGCCCCCCTGCTATGGGCAGGGACACCTCACACTAAACCGTGTCACCCAAGGCTCTGTTCTATCTGGCCTTGAACACCGCCAGGGATGGAGCATTCACAACTTCAGTTTTAGATTTTTATTCTGCAAGGACAGCAGATACACCTTTAAATGAATCCCTTCTGGATTAAACCAAGACAAGCAGAAAAGTCTTCCTTCTAGTTTAATCTTTTCAGTCTAACCTTAAAAGATTAAACTGTTAAAAGGGTTTTGGTAAGATGAAAAAATAGGCACCTCTTAAATCGTAACCTACATCCTATACTTGAGTGAGAGTTTTATCTACTCCTCTTTCTGACATGTTGTCATTGGGGTTTTTTTATGCTTATCAGCCCTTCAAACTCAACAGTGATGGATCTCTGGGCAATATTCCCTTCCACGTTACATGCCAAAAGAAGTCCTAGGTCCAATTGCAGATCCAGCTGCAGACATGCAGCCTGAGGTGGTATATGGAGCTGCAAAGGTCAGCTGTAATGCCATGGATAGCATGGTGACTACTTATAAAGCAGAAATAACTTGACTTTGAGATTCCCCAGCAGATACAGGGCTGCCAGGTTGGGCAAGAATTGTTGTTAACTGAGCTCCTGATGGGGAGGTCATCCAGAACTGGTTTCTTGCTAATGAGTTTTTAATGGTATCCCCCTTGGAAGAGTACAAAATGCTAAAATGATGCGCATCAGGGTAGTAGTTCAGTGCCACTATGAAATGTTCTACAGCAAGCGTTATAAATGCACTCTGCAAACAAACTAAGGTCAGCAACATATGACAGACAGCAATATGACTCGGCTCTGCCTCCAGTTCATGGGCTTTCATCAAAAGACAGACTTCCTTCAAGCAAAAGTACTGTTTAAAGGCTCAATTTCAGCAAGATTTCTTTTATGTCTCAAGTTCTCAAATCAGAACAGATCCAGGAAAATATGCTTTGTGGTCACCCGTTCTCTAAAAATAGGTCAGTATGAAACAGGCAGAGTACCCTGGCAGCTTGTGGTTCCTAGTATTTTATTCTTGGAGACAGAAAAAGAGTGTCAATAAATTACATACATAACCAGCAGAGTTCTTTCAAGCAGTAAGGGCAAGAAGAGAAACACTCTAAACCTGTCTCTGCCAGTCTATTTTATAGAAAGACATGGGATACTGCAGCAATAAACTACTGTGTAACAAGTCAAGTGTTTACTCAAAGGGAAGAAATTAAATTGTTAAACGCGTGTGATCCGAATTGAATGCCATTCCCCCATGAGTGCCAATGCCAAGTGCCCCACTTCAAAATAAACCAAACAGGTTTTTTTCTTCTTTTTCAATCATCAGCTGAGATAAAAGAGAAAAACTCAATTCAAAGCAAGTGTCAACACAAGGAACCATGGTGAATTAACTGAAGTTTGAACTCTGTAGTTCAAATAAATTGCAAAACTCAGCGAAGCTGAAAACAAGAGGGTTTCCTTCTGGGCCCTAGTATTTACCAAGTTTTATCCTGCTGTGTTTTATAATACAGTGTGCTCTCCATAAAACACCATTACTGGCCTAATTATTCCAAGACAACATATACCATTTTGACTTAAGGCATAGGCACTCCTTAAACAAAAGGAAGTTAAAACACCTACAACAGGTTTGCCCAGGACAAAGATATCCACAAAAACAAAACCTGGGTGAAGCCTAGAGATATCAGTGCATATTTAGCATTCTCTTGTGTCACTCCTGTCTTTTTAAGTATGTATGAGAATCTGTTGTAATTGAAAATGCCTTTTATATGTCAACTGCTATCTCACTGTACAGTTCACCTATTTTTTCTGTAAACCTAACTCCCATTTTTATCAGCCACTCCCAATCAGGTTTTTTTTAACCTCTTCCCCTCCACCTCCCCCAATGAACCTGACTCTTCCTACATAGAGAGAAGCAATAGGACTTCTGAAAGCACTTCAGAATGAGTTTGAGCCATTTAGATTCAGTTTCCAATCACCACTGGAATACTGAAGTTTCCAGAGTCTGTAGTTTCATTCATCACCACAATTTTAATCAGCCAACCAGAGCAAAATATTTTTTGAAATCTGGGCCAGTGTTCTTCAGAGAGTCAGCACACTAAAGACCATGTGGGGGTAACACACTCCTGGCAGCTACTGTTCCTAAAAAAGTATGCTGCTGCTTTCTGAACCAGATGGCATCAGCTTTCTAGGTGTTTTAAGAGGCCCTTGTGCTCATTCAAGTACAGGAAGAGTCAGTACAGCAAAGCTGGAAGTCAGAGCCATGGGGTTTTGCAAATCACCTCACAGGGATGTGAGTAGCTCCAGCTGAGATGCTCAATGCTCTGGGCTACAAACACACTTGAGAATGGGAAAGAAGAACCCTTCTCTGGATTAGTTTTCTTAGTCTCATGAGCAGCTGTTTCTCATGCCTATACTGTGCTCCTGCCAGCTGCCTTACTTCCACTTACAGACCTCTCCTAGGCACTAAGATATAGCACATCCCACACTATAGCTCTGGTCTCTCATCTTCAAAGCACACCAGACTTTTCTCTGCTTCCCTCCAGGTTTTAGAGACATGTTGGAGGAAGCAAGAAGTGCTCTACCAGTATCTTATGAGCAAGCTGGTCCCTGGAATGAAAGGGCTACCACCCTTTCCATGTTTTTCCCCTCCTAGCTCTTACTCAGGCCTTGGGGAAGGATAACACTGCACTTCCTGATTCTGTACTAACACCAGATTACTTCATCTCAAGGGACATGTTACTTCTCTCTCCTGCCTTAGCAGGATATGTACAGCCAATTCATCAAGCCAACTTGTGCCATCTCGTTCCCATGTCACAACCTGTCTCAACCAAGCAACAGACCAGAGAAACATCAGTGGCTGTTAAGTTCTTCTCAACTGTTTCCTTTAACAGCTAAAATCAAGAGTAACAAGACTGCTATTCAGCCCAGAGGAAGTATGTCACTACCTAAACCAGAGTGCTTGGGTCCAAATGGTAGATTCCCTTTGTTAACTGGAGTTTACAACTAATTATTCAAGAAGAGGTGTAGCCAAATGGATGTAAATCATGGGAGCTGCAACCTCCCTGCTGTCCAAGGAAAACTACAAATTTAATCGGTCAATTGGGCTAATTTCTTTTAATACCTCAACAGGGCAGTGTAGAGCAGTGACTCGGGGGGGGGTGGGGGGGTGGCGGGAAGGGGGTTCTCTCTGATCTTTTCCTAGGTACGTCCTGCAAAACCCAGCACCTAAAATCTGTGATCACATTTCTTACACTCCCCAAATGACACTCAACATCTGTGAGCAACTGTACAATATAAGTTCTCTCTGCTGTACACAGATTCACCAACCACATTAAGTACTTATGTCCAGAGCTTAAATGAGACACTGAAGTCAGGGGTGCCCAAGAATTCAGCTCAGACACTTCCTTTCCAGAGATTCACAAAGCTGTCCTACACGCAGCTCTACACAGATGCTTTCAACTGAAGAGGAAACTAAAACTATGAGCAGAGCTCAAGTGAGGATTAGGAGTAGTGTGGAAATAAACAGCAAGTAGCTAAATCATCCTGCAACAGCAGAGATTACTACACCTGTTCATTTCCACCTAACTGTACCTGTGCAGCACTACTGTTACTCTGACAGGGAGAAAGCATCAGAGAAGATGCTGTAACAGCAGACATTTCAGCATGCTGGCAGGAACATGGGGAACTGCTGGGGAAGCGGGATGGACTCCGCAATTCCTGCCCATCCTGCTACCTGCTCAGTCACAGCAGAAGCAAGGAAGTGCAAGGCCCTGTAGCTGTATCATAATGCACATGCTGACATGCATCATGGTTAGTGAATAGACTTAGATCCTCTAAACTGAGTCACAACAAATACTTTTAGCAGTGTAGTTGCCAGTCTTTTGAAATACTGTAAATAAGCAATCTCGACAATTTTACTTTGTGACCCCAGGAGAAATCAGGTAGCTGGCACATTCCTTCTCAGAAGGCAAATGACTCCTTGAAACTTTTCTGACACAGCTTTTGCACAACAGAAGAGTTTTATTTCATATCCAGACTACTGAATGACAAGAATCTTTGAATTACTCATTTATCACCGAAGGCCTGAAAGGACATTGTTTTTAAAATGTTCTTTTGTTTTCTCCAAAAGTCAATACTTTATGTACATTAGGATCGTGTTTCTATTTATGAGAGCTTACTAGCTTGGCCTTTTTTACTGGCTCTTAATGTCTATCAGGACAGAGAATAACAGTGGAAACTTGCATGCAGAGAAGTTACAATCATCAAGTTGAACCATGGCCAGGACCTCCATATTCTATGGGGAGATGCTGTGAAAATATAAGGTTTCATCTCATCACAACACGGAGCAAAGGAATTTGGCAGTTTCCTCCCTCCTGCGTGACATCCCTAGATCATTACCAGGCCAGTACTTTAGAGCTTACTCATCCTCTGGAAAACTGCAAGTTTGTGAACTACACCCACAGCTAGTGCAATTTGCTGTAGTCAATGAGTCATGCTTGTCTAGTGCTTGTGATAGTACCTTGTAATTAAGTGGCCAGTGAGTTCGCTTTGCATACCACAGGTCTTTCAAACTTCACTGTAGCTATGGGAACTGTGTTTCGCTATAGTTCTCAGTTTTGTTGGTAGAAGTACACTGTACCACATTGCTGTGTCAGAGCCTATCCAGCACAGGCAAGCTTTAAAGTAAGCCATCTCTTCAGACTTCATTCTCAGGTAAGCACACTGGGATTTTGTACAATAGCAAATGGGCCCCAACTATTTCAGCTGAGTAGTAGCTGATTTTCAGGTATCCTCCCATACAGCATACTTTATCAGTCTCATTAAAACAGAAGACTTGTATTTCACATTATACAAAAAATTCACAAAATTAACAACCCACAGACGTCACCATAGACACCCACTAACAAGAAAATAAAACACACTCTTCAAGGCTAAACCCAGTTTTGAATCTGCAGCACAACGCCGCATGCACCAGTTGGCTATATCAAGCCACACTCTCCTGAAGTATAGCACTATCCTCAAGAGTATTTCTGCTGAAAGACACAAGATCCAGAATAACCTTCTGTACATCCAGCGATGAACAGAGCTCAGGCAGAAACCTTTCTGTCAGGTTACGTAGGCTTGGCAAAATTCCTTGCAACAAGTAAATTAAATTTCTCCAAGGGAATTGGAGATAACCCAAGCTCTTGAGAGGCTGTACACTTAACAGGTATTCACCAGAATACCTCTACTCTTTCCTCAAAGTAAAAGTTGCAGATGTTAGAATATGCTGCACTTCTGAAGGTCACTGAGGAGGGTCCAAACCTCACAGAAAGACTTGCTTTCAAAATGAAATGAATGCAACTTTGCCTTTCAAAACAATTTCTCAGTCCCAGTCCCAGAATTCCCTGCCATGAAGAATCCTTGCCTTTGTAGTAAAGCAGGCACGGTAATTCCAACAGAGCACATTTTAAAACTATCAACCAATAAAATTTCATCAGAATGAGACAGTCTTCAACAGCACGTGCTTCATTATAAAAAGTTTATGAAAATTCTTGGGTGTCTGGGTATTTTTTGAATTTGAAATTCCACCTTTAAGAACGTATGCAATGTTAACTCAGCCTTAGATTTGCTTTGGTTTTTCATATTCATGTTTCTTGGTGCTACCCTAGCAAGAGTAAATATTTTACCACTGACACATTAAATGCTGGCAATTTCTAACCTTCTTCCAGGAAACTTGAGAACATTATGTGCTGCCTGATCTTCCCAAGGGAGATTTTAAATATTCTGGCTGGCTACACCGCGAACACATAAAACCAGCATTAAAAAAAATACTCCTCCTCAACAGCTTATAGAGAAGCTGGAAGAGGCAGATGTGGAGGGAGAAACCAACCAAATAAAACCCAACACTGAATATTTGTTAACCCAACACCAAAGAAGTTGATAGAGTTTCAAATGGCTATTCTTTGCTACTCTCTAATAATCCCATTACAGCTTGAGTCATGCCACAGTGCTAAACAGAAGTGTCCAAAATTGTTATTACCAAATGTGAATGCTATAGGCAAGGTGAGGAGTTCAACAGTTGAGATGACAGCAGACATCAGCACAATTCAAAGGAGCATGTTTGTGCCAGAGGTAGAATATTTAACAAGTACTATTCAGAGCATTGAGGGTGATTAATCAACAACAAAAGACGACAATATCATGTTCAAGACATTAAACTGAAGAGGACATTTTGTTCTCTCAATGGCTAAATGTTTTAAGGTAGATTGAAGCCAGTGCTTGTTAAGGTATCACCCATTTTATAGACAAGACGTCTGCAAGACAGTAAGATGGTCCATATCCATATCTTGGATATTGATATTGGTTTAGTTTTCTTGACCTTACCTGGGTAACTGCTGAATGAGACACGGCCAGTCCTAGTGTCTGGATCAACTATATTAAAGTTCCAGTGCTTGTATATTCTCAGTGTGGCTGCATATGTAAACCAGCTGGAATGAGCAAAATATATATTCTCATATCCAGGTAGAACCTGGAAAAAAGAAGAAGAAAGAGAAATAATTTCAGACCTTACTATACTTCGCATGTTTTGTACCTGATAAAGTTGGTCTTCCAGATTCTAAATAGTTTGATTAATTGTATTGTTTAAGAAGGAGCAGATTCTTGTGCTTTTAGCTGTGTACTTAACAATGAGTTTCTGAAATTTCCAGAAATAATTCTTGCCCGTGTGTTGTTTTCAAATAATTGTTATTTTTCAAAATGAAACAGCTTAGGGGGGTTTGGGACACCTGCATCACATGGTATTCTTTGTTTCCCAGTTTCCTCTTGAATACTTGTATTTACATATTCAGTTCAGCCCTCTGCAAACATACCCAACATTAAATTAAAACATGCTAGTTCCGTGAAAATGCCTCTGGGTAACTTTAAAGTATGGAAGCAAATGCAAGTTTATTTAATTTGGAAAGATAAATACATATCGATAATAGCTCTATTAAAAGTATTTCCCTGTTTCTAAGATTTGTTGTTAGCTCAGAAACCCCTTGTGACAGGCAAATGCTTGAACAAATGCTTCCTAATTTGAGTATTGTTGCTCTGGGATACATGGAGTCTTCATATACTGACTAGATCCTTGATCATTTTAATTGAAAAATTTAATTGCCACTATGATGCATCAGACACTTACCTTCAAAGTATTTTTTCTGCCATTACTCCCATTGGAAAGCCATTCCAGAATATCACTGTTAACACTTAGAAAATATCATCCAATTGCTCCCAGTTGTTCTTGCGCTAGCACTGCCTTTTAGTTTAAGGAATCCTCTTTCCTTCCTGACTGCTTACTTGCTCAATGGATTTGTAGGCATTCACAATACCCCTCTTCAGACTTCATTTCGCTAGATAGAACAAATCACTCTCTTCCAGTCTCCTCTCCATGGTATTTCCCCATTCCCTAGTAATTCTAGTAGCTTTTCATTGTCAATCTCTGAGGGTTTGATTTTTTTCCCTGCCCTTGAGAAAAAGTGAGCAAAACTGAACCTAAAATCCTATAAAGGCACAAGTGACAACTGCATAAAAGCACCTTGACAGGAGTCTTTTTATGCATGTGCAACGTAAACAATGAAGACTTCAGAAATGCAGGCTCATGACACAGCAAATCAACACAGTCACTGGAGATGAAGTTCTTGATGCTCACCTTGATGAGTGCAGAGCAGTGACCCATATCCCACTGATACTTCCCATGGCTTCCTGGCTCCACATTGCATTGTCCACCCCTTGCAGAATACTCAAATAATGCAGGAATGAGGTCTAACAGGTCTCCAACTGCATTCAGAAACTGGACATCAAAGATGCTCAGTGGCTGAGGAAAGGGAGGAAAGAGAGACCACAAAAAGCACTTTCAGACAGAGAACCATCAAGACAGTCTCAGCTGTTAGAATTTTTCTTTTGCTCTCAAAGGAAGCTCTTACACAGTCTAGGAATTACCTGCTCACAAGACCCACATACACATGGGCATTAGTTTGGTATTAGGCATCTAGGTATCTTTTAGGGTCTGGCCCTTGTAGTGGCATTACCAATGCTAACATTTCTGACAGAAAAAAAAGGAGCGCTAGCTATAACTTATGCAAGTTGTGTGTGCCTTTGCAAACAGCACACCAATCAGTCTGCTGTTACTGCTATACTGGGGTAGTAGTAAGTAGTAAGATTTTAGGGGGGGGTTGTTTATGTATGCCTTTGAAGAGCCTTACATTAACAAACCCTCTCGGGAGTTTCTGGATTTTTATAAAGACTGCAATTTAAGACACCCTCAGGACTGAGGAGAAAACAAATGAGAGAAGCAAGATATGCTAATAATACTAAAAAAGTATGAAACTAGCTGAAGAAAGAAGTCAGGCAAAAGGCTCTCCATTACATGCTTTCAAAACCCCTTAAGGTTGGAGCTAGCCAGGGCTAACTACATACAGCTTGTTGTGCAACATGCTCTTCAGAACCTTCTTTTAATTTGCCTCTTCAAGAATAAGATCTTAACAGTGGTCTAATCTCAACTTCCAAAGACTGTTTTCTAAGTATTTCCTGTTCTTGCTTGCATCATACCTTTAGTTAAGGTAAAGATTAAAGAAAAAAAGCCAGAGCATATATCACTTTAAGGCTATAAATGGTAATTTTAGAATGGAACATAATCATATAGCAAATAAACACATTGCTTGCAATATAAATCACTATTATTAAACCATACAGCTGACCTCTCTACAAACCCCCATAAAGTGGAGACAAGGAACGGAAAAAAATAAACAGCGCCAAATCCATTTACTTCTTATACAGAAGCCTGAATTCTGTGTTACCCATCTACTGTTTTGGCAGAGAGAATAACTAACAGGAAAAAAACAAAAAATAAGTAAACTCTAGACCATATATTCCCAGAAAAGCAATTAAACCTTCCCACAATGCTTACCAAGACAACTGAGAGAAATAAGCCATTCTCATAACTAAAAATCATGCATCACAGAAGGCCCTAACAACAGCTATAGTTTCAGGAAGAAATCCAAACAGCTTTCATATAAGTTACATTGCTTCAGTTCATCATATTTTTGCTGTCAGAAGCCAAACTGGGAGCAGCGAAGGCAACAAGTGACAAATATCAAGAGATATATCTTTACATAATTTAAGCAACTCAGTGGCGTAAATCATTTACAAACCAGTCTCAACAACTGCTATCTCACTGGAATCCATAGAGAGAGACCTGAACACTGTTTCATCACAATTTTTCCACATCCAGCTGCACTTAAAGGTCTACAAGCCCACCACTCAATGAAGAGAAGCTGTTTTCCAACATCTGATTCACACAGGCACTACTGTACAGTACCACCAGCAGAGGAGCAAACAGGACTGCATATGAGAATGCTCAGCCAGCCTTGCGACATTCAAATTCTACATGACATGCATTTGCTACCACTACATATTCTCTTCCATAAAACCTGCCTTCATCACAACATCTACCAGTAGCTATACTGACATTGCTCTGGCATCACTCGGAATTGCCTGTATATTTTTGTTGTGGTTTAAGCTCAGCTATAACTCACCCAGTTCACCCACTCACTCCCCCCTCTTTCTTCCCCCACCCCCCTGCTCCCAGAAGGATGGGGAGGAGAATTGAAAGAATGTAGCTCCCACAGGTTAAGATGAGAACAGTCCAGTAACTATAACACAAAACCACTGCTGTTACCACCAATAATAATAATGATAAGGGAAATAACAAGGCAAGAGAATACAACCACTCACCACCCGCCTACTGATACCCAGCCCGACCGAGCAGTGAACTAATCCTTGCAGGTCCCTGCCCCCAGTTTTTACATCCTGGGCATGACGTGCTGTGGTATGGAACTCCTCTTTGGTTAGTTTGGATCAGGTGTCCTGTCTCTGCTTCCTCCCAGCTTCCCCTGCTCCCTGGCAGAGCATGAGGCTCCGAAAGTCCTTGGTCAGACTTAACATTACTAAGCAGTAGCTAAAAACATCAGTGCTATCAGCGCTGTTCCCAGGCCAAAAGTCCAAAACACAGCACTGCACCAGCTACTAAGAAGGAGGAAAAAAATTACTGCTACTGCTGAATCCAGGACAATTTTTTAAAAGCTTCACATTTCTGTGCGGTCTTTCAGTCATTGCAAGTAAAAATTCAGTAGCTACTGGAAATTCATTCAAGCTAGATCAAAGCCAAGCTTCCTTGCCAAGCAAGGAAGCTATCAGAATTGTACGCACAGAAAGGTGGCTAGAGAGGTGGAGGAAAGATCCACTCAAAAAAAGAAGCAAAAGCTATACAAATTCCTAGGGCTCTATTGGGTGAGATTGGGCTGCCAGCTCCCAAAGCCAGCCAGAAGAAAGAAGTATCACAGAAGTAAAAGAGGAAATAGATTGTTAAGCATCCACTAGGGTTCCACTTTCACTCCCCTTTTCAGGGGCAAGCAAGTTTTGTCCCAGTTTATTTCCAGAAATTCATTGCTTTGCTTGGATAAACCTGGTTTTGTGTTCAAGATTGTCTGATGCCCAGTGACATCACACAAGCACAGTGCACAGCACTTCTCTGGAGTCTCAGAAAAACAATGCACTCAAGCATAAGACTCTAAATGCAGGCCAAATCTGGGAACTTCAGGAGTGGCCTGAGGCATGTGTCACAAAGCTGAGAGCCCCAGTTTGGAAATAACTACAGCTGATTTCTAGATATATGGAGAAATCTTCTCTATGAAGACTTAATCAGGGCTCACTAGCAAGAATTAGGAGGGGGGGGGAAAGTATGCATCATAACAAGTGCATAATATAGAGCATATCACAATCTTTTGTAATCACCTTCTCCCATCTTACACAGCAATGTCAGGAAAACTCCTTGCATGCATGGTTTACATCCTGAAGAAGAGTGACTGAGCTAAATTGACAAGCAGAGAGGTAGTATGGTCACGACAAAAGGAAAAAGTCCTTTTGCTAGAATGTGTGGCTCCTCTAGGGTACCGTTCTGAACAGCAAAAAGAAAAAAAATACCAGATTGAGTTTGAGTTACATCAGCTGTAAGTAGAAATAAACTTAGAAAGGGCAGCAGATAGGAGGGAACCAAGCTTGGCTGCTAAAGGCTTGTCTACATAGGATATTAAAATAGACAAGTTATCCTGTAACAAGTGTTTTCCAGTACCTTCCCCATACATAAGCATTCTCAATACAAAATAAAGAAGTACAAACGCAGAGCTGTCCTAGAATCATTGTAGTATTTAGAACTCTGACTCCTCCTTATTCAAAGGTAATTTCCCTGTGTAGACAAGCCCAAGATTAATCACAGCGTTGGTAGAGCATCAGGCAGATGAAAAGGCTTAATGTTCTTTGAGTGCCCCTCCTTCACAAATTGTCTTGACAAAAGGGTTGGGTTTGTTTACTGGATATGAAATGTTGTTAAACCAGATGGAATAATGTCACAGTTTAACATGGAAATCTATTCAGATTTTGACATAATTCTTAATGATACCTGTAAATATCAAATTCAAAATACAGAAGTTTACCACATAGATTGCCTTCATGAATGTCTTAATGGAAGCACCTACCTAAAATAGCCCTGCAGGAAACTAGACTCTATGCAATTTTAAAAGTTCAGAAAAGTACACTATAAAACATTTGCATACATGTACAAATAAAAATATATACTACTACTATTACTGTAGTAATAGTTCAGAGTCCAAACCAAATTTTCTTTGCACAAAGTAAAAGTTTGTGGCAGACAAAATGGTTCCACAATATTCGAGTGAAGGAGACCTGAAGTTTAGAGGAGAAAAGAAAAAATTGAACCTTACAGAGTGACCTGCATGCACATAATCCAATTCTCATCTAATCTCTTTGTGGACTTGGCATAGGTTCACACTACCATGCATACAAGACAATGAAAAGTCAGATCTTCGCACTTGTCTTCCTCAAATAAGTGCACATCAACTAATTCACTAAATTTAGAACTCCAACTACTTGCAAGTTTGAAAAGGCACGTGTAGTGCCAATAAGAAACCCTGACACATGCAAGGTGTAAAATTAAAAGCAGATTCACTATTGAAACAGGTTGTTTCCATTCTCCTGAAAAGGAAACCATTTTATTCAACTTTGCCCAGCGTTCATAGGCTTTGTAAATGCAGCTCCTTTTCTCCAACCCCTTTAGCAATTTTGGTCTACCCTTGTCAACCAACAACTTCTCAGTGTCCAGAACACTTTGTCCATGTATGAACATCGGGATAAAGGGGGTAGGGAAATGGAAGAACTCAGAAATCTATCTTTGCCCCCTCTTCTTCCTCCCCATGCCTCTGATCTTTTGGAAGTTAAGGAAAAAGGCTTTTCAGGCTTTCTTCAGTGTTTAATTTTCTTTGAAGCTTAGGGCAGTTGGGAGAAATTGCCCTCTGCGCTTACAAGGTGGTCAGTTGAATTGAGACGTACACACAGTTTTTCACCCTAGCAGTTAGAACATCAGGCAACAAAATAATACAGCCTGTCACTTCTTGGTTTCAGGCTTGGGTTTGATTGGGGTTTGGGTTGGGTTTTTTTTGGTGTGGGGAGGAGGTGCATGAAAAAAGAAAATAAAACCACCACAACTCACACTTGAGATATTATCAGTATTTCTAATGCTTATCACCACCATGAGTCCAAACTACTGCACCAGTAGAGATAAAAAGAGAAACTGATAATAATAATCCTAAAACAATATATTTACAGAAAGGATTCTTTTTGTTTTACATGAAACAACAGTAGTATCCACCAATGGAAAGAAGGAAGACACGACTCTCAAACTTCTAAGGAAAAAAGGTAATAGGAATGCAATTTGCTTTTTAAGACATGCAGGATTTGTTGTGGGCACTTTCAGTAAAGAGATTTTTTTTTTATTATTTTTTTTTAAGTTGAGAAATGAGTAATGGAAATAATAAATACTTGTTATGGCAGTTGTTGCACAATATAAGTTCAGAACAACATTGGATTAATTGATCCAAACTACAATACTTGGAAATAAGGCAAAAAATATCATCCATGAAGTGAATTCATTTGCCAAATATTCCACTTACTAACAATCTAAGGGATTAAATTAAAGACTCTTTTAAACATTATTGTAACATGTACTGCAAGGGCAAAGTTGAAAACAGCCTCTTTGGAGAGTAGATGTTCTTTAATCACAAGGAATAAGGAAGATCCTGTTGGTCCTCTCTCAAGAGGGTAAGGGGGGTGTTGTTTGGTTGCTTAGTTTAAGTACCAATAGTTTACAGAAGCTGGGTTGATTTGCAGATAAATGGGTGTATCAAAGCTAGAATACTAGTCAGTAACATTGCATCTGCACCTGATTTTATTGTCCATGTAAGCTCAGAAGAAGAATCTTCAAGGTGTTTATTTCCCTAAGGGGATGCTAACAGCAGTAAATATGCGCACAAATGGCATTGCTGCAGCCTAATCTCTCCAAAGTATTTGAAAAGTAGCATAATATATAACAAAGTGAACTGCATGTTCTTTTACAGAGCTGTCAGGTATCATATTGATGCCAAGGAAAACCAAACACCAAGGTGCAAGAGCAGCTGTCCAAACTGTACTCAGAGGTTAAAGACTGGTGTTAACTTTCTGGCCCTGGCAAACAGGAATCTGCAGCACCACCTCAAGTCAGAAATACATACACAAAGGACTTTTTTGCTTTGAGTAAGAAGATATGGATCTCAACATAGGTGATAATGTCCAAAGCTGAAACCGTGAATGGAATAAGGAGTCAAAATAAATCCCAACAACTGCTCCAGGCACTTTTGGGAAAAGGAACAGACTGAACCACATGTCTTAACTTTCACTAGAAACACCATTTTTATGCAAGCATGCTAATGAGATCTCTGAAAAGATAATTAAAAAGATCCAGTCACTTCAGAAGTCAGTGATTTTAAGTATCAAATACACAATTAAATAAGTATCAAGGAATACATGTTGCAGGTAAGGCATGCCTATTATAAAGAAACAGCTCAGACACAAACTAGCACTTTATGCTCCCCCCTCTGAAGTTAAAGGATTATGAAGAAGCCAAAAAAAACTTATGATCTTTGAAGGGCTCTTCACATACAGGTGGTGTGAAAGCAAATTAATGAGTTGGTTTTTTCCTAGAAAGTCAAGGTTTCTTACTATCTTCCCTAAGTCATGATCATCATGATGGATTTTACCATTATTGTGAACACTTTCCCCTCTGCCATTAGGGAAGCCCCAGAGCAAAGTTCTACACAAGAAAGAAATGTGCTTTTTACTAAAACCCAATTGTTTACAATTTAGGACTTCCAACTTCTCTAAATTCTTGATATGGTTTAACCAAGACAAAAAGGGTCAACTACAATTACTCAATCCCACCCTCTCACATTCAGAAACCTATTAGACATTAGACTTAAGGACGGCATTGTAATTACTATAGTTCTACTGGAGTTAAGGAAGCTCTGCTATTACACACAAGCTGATGATCCAGAACACAATTCTAACTGGAGAAAAAAAAAAAAAAACCAACAAAAAACACCAACAAACAAACAAACACGCACACACACACAAAAAACCAAACCACAAAACAGCCATCAAAACTTAGAAGACAAAAAAGGAGAAGACATTCAACAATGTAAAACATACCCCAAAATAGAGAGGCTTTTAAGGTTTGAAATGTGATGCTTGGAAATAAGAATGGAAGCTTTAATTCACTCCCTACATGCTGATTCATGCTGTTGCAGCTACTCTTTATACCTAGAGGGTCATTTCCTTTATAACAATTTTAAAATTACAACAGCAACCACTCTGTCTGCCTTTCCGACATTCACATGCTGATACAAAAAACACCGCCAACCTAATCAGCACATGACAACCTGGGTTCCAAGTCCAGGGCAAAGGATCTGGGGTGACATGACTTTGTGGAGACAAGTGCTCAGTCACATTATCTACACTGAACAATCACAGAAGTTTTTGTAGAATGGTATGCAGAATGAGTATTTGCCACTAATTATTCTAATTTTTTTTTTTCTTTTTAATATCAGATTCCATTTTCCCATCTTTGTCCTCTGACATCCCATTCCCAGCTACTGAAAGAGAGATGCGGTAATCTTACTGTTTGTTTGTGTAGTTTAGCCCACTCGAGGGCTCCCATGTACAGACCATCCAACTGTGCAATAATATAGCCAGCATGCCTCCAAAATGGGTCATCCTTATTATTTCTGATTTGTTGTCTTGTCCATTGATCTTGTCTCCTGCAGAGGAACAAACAGGTTGGGGTTTTCTTGGTTTTTTTTAGGGTACAATTGATAATGCGGAGTAGGGACAGATGATCCAACCTTCCTAGCATTTTGAGGCAAATCATGTTTGGGAAATTCTACAGGTGTTATATGTTATATCCTCTGGGTGTAAATGTTCAGATCTATATAACATACTCTACAGCAGTTTGTATCTACTAGACTTTAGTATGAAGGAGTTGGACTCCACTTCTGTGGATGGCTCTGCTACATCAGATCAAACATCCCCATATAGTCAACAAAGGGAAACCAACATTTGATAGGTATTCACTTTCAAATGCCTATTTAAGGACAAAAAGAGCCTGGCCTTTGAAGATCCTATTTCTCTCCCCTAGGTACAAGTGCAATGAAGGCTTTTGGCTGGGGGTGCTCAAACACTGCCTAAGACCCACTGCTATGCCTCTGAGGAAAAAGTGGGAGACCAAACACAACCATCCCATGTGCCAAATCCAATCAAGAGGTTACTAGCTAAATAACCAAGATTTAGAGCACAAGGCAACACAAACTGAACAGACCTTAGGGCAAGAGCTGCCCACATTATAAGGATCTCCTAGGGTTCCCTCCTTTGCTGTGAGCAAAGGGCCAAAGAAGAACCACAGGTGTTAGACAAAGTCAGGACAGATTCATGCCTCTTCCATCCTCCTGTATTTATCCATCCAGCATTATGTACAGCAGTAAAAAAAGAAAGAATGAACCTGGCAAGGAATCAAACTCTTCCAGCAGTATATGGGTGATAAAACCTGCCAGATTCAACTTTCTGGAAGTAACAAGATGCAGGAAGTATGTCAGAAGAAATGGATATGCTCAGAGAATTCAGGGCTAACACCTTTGAGGACAATGCACTAGCTCATATTGCAAAATTGCCATTAAGTAAACCAGTGATGCAGGAGTCAAGGATATAACCAATAGAAAAAAATATACAAGGTCACATACTATTACCCCTCTCCATCCAAAAATGCGTCTTGGGGGATACAGCTACCATGCTGAGTCAGTCTGGAAAAAAACTGTACACATTGATATGGTAGCTATCCCATTTCTTTCACAAGGAGGACAATAATGCCAAAAAATGATGGCAAGGGATTGCTAAGATTTTTTTCCTCTTCTTTTTGGATAAGCTAAAACGAATCAACTTTATATATATGTACCAATAACAGAAACAGTCAGATATATAACCCCTCATGGAAAGCACAAGACGAGAAAGATGGAAAAAATAGTCCCCAGAAACAACCAAAGTTTGACAGAAGTATTTGTAATGGAAGAAAACATTAAGTCAAGGAGACTGACATAACTGGTAATCACAGTTGAGTTTCCCAGTACCTGACCTAGGTCTCCTCCCAGTTCTAGTTTCCCACCAGTGTAAGTGCATTATTTGAGAAGAATTACTTTTGGTTCATACAGCTGAAGAGAAAAGGGAATCAGGACCTTTGTGATTAGAACGGAATTAACACCAGCAGTAGAATAAACAAAATGCTAACCTAACAGAGGGTGAAAAGGATACACAATGCTAAAAAGATTCAGGTGCCTGGAGACCACACTGTTCAGTGTAACATCCAAAATACCAGCTTTTAGAAAAAGCATTTTGACTAGCATGACCTTCAGAATTCATTGGCATTATCCACGCCCCCCCTGTAGCAATGGTTTTAAACATTTCTTTGAAAGAAACAGAATTAGGCATGGATATATATGCCCTTCATCATGTATTTTCTTTTCTCATACTAACAGCATTCAAGCAAAGGGAAAGGAAGCATGTATTCTCTTAGGCCCATAAGGAAGAGATTAAAAACTCTTTAAAAACTGTCATACTCCAAACCCAAGTTTTGAGTATTTTCTTTTCTAATAACTAAATACATACGCCATAAAATTCTGAACTCCACTTCGAACGATGGGATTCTTAATTAACTGTGGATACATATTTGCAGCATGGTCATACATGTGCCTGAAAGAATAAAAGTAGCAGAAGTTATTCTTTTGCATCTCCCTTCCTTTTGCTTACCAACCCATTGATCCACAAGCATTGAAAGACGAACACCACAGTGCACAATGTAAGCTTTTCCAGATCACAGAAATTACTTCAGTGCATAACTGAAGGCAACAAAACAGCAAAGGCAACACAAATGGATTGCTTAAATTTAACTTAAAATAAATGACCTTGCTAATAGCTTCTCAAACTACTGTTTCCATAAAAACTTATGGAAAGATAAGCAAGAACGAGATTGAACTACTTTATAGCTAAATTCACATTTGAGAAGTATTTGTAGGCCAGAAGCATCTTCAAAGCATTAGCACATTAACTTAAAGAAATAGTTTACTGGAGAACTATTCTACTGAGAACCAAAAAAAAAAAAATCAAAACAAGACCACTCAAAAAATACAAAACTAACCCAAAACAACAAACCAAACACAGAGGTGAGTAGAATATAATCTGCTGATTCAGAGAGAATTTCAGCCTTTACTTACCATTAACCATGTTCCTTACTTTCTGATTAAGCTAAGTATCTCTATTTTAAAGTGTGTATAAGTTAATCTTTAATGTTCCCACAGAAACTCCCAGTCATGCCAGCCCTAAACAGATTCAGCTTTATGGAGACCAAAATTTTTGTGGGGCTTTTGCTGTTGTTGAATTCAGTTAGCTGTGTCATCCCTATTAACTAATAGAAACAAAAGTTGTAAAGGTTTTGTTTGGGTTTTGGTTTTTTTGTGGTTAGTTGGGGCTTTTTCATCATTTTGTTGAAGTGAAGTCTTCTACATTTCAAGATGAAATCAACTGCCAAAAATGGCTCAGGAGCCCAGAAGTTAAAATCATCCTTCCATTTAGGTGAAATGCAATCATCTGATTCAAGCCAAAACAGAACTCCAGCATTTCTTACTGTGGGTCAAGCTTAACAAACAAAAAAGGAGGAATACTTAGTTCTAAGTGGAAATCACCAGAAATTTATTTCCCCGAGGTCTGGAGTTGATAGAACTACATCAGTCATTAGTAAAATTAGCTCTACCAAATGCTGAGAGAAAGAAAACAGAACTAAAGCAGATACCAGCCCCAAGGAAAGCACATGCCAGCAGGACAGAATTCCTCGTATTAAAACTCATGAAGACAACTTCCTCTAGGAAGGATGCAGACACAAGCTTTTCCCAGTTTCCTTCAGGCTGTAATTTGAGAATACAGCCACAGATGACTGAATGGTTTGCTGATCAATTATTGATTCTCTAACCACCTTCTCCCCTCTCTTTCTGTCCATTGCCCCATTCCCAGCTGGTGTTTTGAGTACTTGATTGTATGTGACCCTGCTGGTTCTCAGCTCTGATACCATTCTGACTACCAACTCTGTCTCCATACATTCAGGCTAAACACTAACCCTGCAAAAAAGTGAATTCTTCTGTCAGTTTGCAGTTTGAATTAGGTGGTTATGTAGGTAGATAAGCAACAGAGCTCATGCAAGAAGACAGCTGTCTCCTGTGTTAGCAGATGATATATGATGAATAGATCTATGATGAATATCTATCATGAATAGATCATCAGTTGCAGGCACAAGCTGGGGCTCATTGGATCTGTGGAAGGAGGTGCTGGGGCAAGAGAGAGGAGCATTAAGCAGCTTCACATCAGTACACTTTTCTTGAAAGTGAAGCTACACTATCAATTTTACTTCTAGAGCTTTCCGTCTCCCATGTAACACAGAACGACATTGCATGATCATAACCTACTGCTTGATTACAACCTGCTTCTTGAAGACCAGAGAGTTGAAGAGACAGATCAATATTCTCTACCCTTACAGTCACAGCGAATTTGGCAAATAAAAATCCCAAGTAATTTTAGGAAGGAAATTATAGCTTCACATAGTCCATGCTACAAGTCAGAGCTCTTATGGTACTAGAGAAGAGGAATAAATAGCACTACACAATCCATCTGGCAGATGTCCTTTTAGAGATGAGAACCAGATGAGGAGGATAAAAATCTGCCAGAATACTACTCTAATCACTGCCTAGGCCAGGACAGATGATCAGGCTTCCAGGCTCAACCACCAGCTCTACTCTCTTCATTTTGCCCTCAAAGGTTATGCAACACAAGGTAGATTTTAGTAGCATCTTTAAGCTGTGATGGATGTGGAGACGGGGTTAGTTCAGAATCAGAGGACTGAAAACAGCTTCTTTAATAGCTTTCCATCTTGTATATGCTAACTGAACACAAGCGATTGCTGGAATTGATTTTTCTATTTAAATGTTCAATGTTATTGAGATTTTTTCCCCTGGTTGCTCTGTTTAATTTTTTTGCTTTTACAAAGCTTCTGTGCACATGGCTTGCATGTTTTGTAAGGCTATTATCCTCTGAAGTAAATTGGATCATTATAGCAAGGTAAGGCTTTTCAACTGTATCTAAGGCCAAATGCAAGGCAATTACAAAGCTGGGACAAGAATTCAAAGTCTAAAACCAGCAAAGCAGAGCACTGCTTCTTCAAATTCGAGAGGAAGATGACAAGACTCAGGTCAGCTGAGGTTATACCAGAAGACAAGAAAATTGACTTTGCTTCAAATTTAAATACTGCTATTGGGCACCTGGCGTGCCCCAATTGGAAGAGATCAAAAGTAATGTGACAGATTTGGATGTGCTTTGCCATTGCCCAAGTAAAATAAGGCCTCATTAACACTTCCCTGTTTGTAATGGGAGAAGATAATTCATATTCAAAAAAAGACAGCAATCATCTTTGGTTGGATGATAGGATTAACCAGATGTCTGGATCTCCAGACACTACAAACACTAGAATTAGATTTATCCAACCCGTAACTATGTGTTTTCAAATGGCTACTATCTTAATCAGGTACTAATACCGGAAAGATGACTCATGCTTTAGAAAAGGCTTGTGTTTCTCTGCTCACTGATAAATGGGACTGGCCAGTTTAGCTTTTGTTTTTTTCTATCACAGATTTATACGGCTAGAGCTGAGATTAATTCTACCCCAGGAATCCAAGGTAAAATAATCTCACATGTCTCATCCTTTGCTATTTTTTATCTGTTTGGTTTACATTCTGCTTAAATTCCTCACAGGGACAAAGTGTACACTTAGATACTTTGTCACTCTTTTGCTCACATGATGAGACACCTAGCTGTGTCTAAACCCTTGCTTCGTGCCTTCAGCGTAATGCAAGAACTGAGCTAACCGAGCATTCATGAAGGTCTTCAAATTTCAGGCACTGCCAAGCTGGAGCTCCTGCTCATCAAACAGTTTCTGCAGGAACTTGTACTTCAGCCTGGGATAAGGCATGCAATGTATCCTTCCCATTAATGCTTCGCATCAGACCTCTTCCCAGGAGGACTTCAGGGTTTCTGCAAAGAGCTACTCTGGGTCATTTCTACTTCATCAAGTCATTACCACAAATGGATGCAAGACAGCTGGAGACCCTGGAGTTGTTCAGGCTACAGGTAACAATGTGCTATAGGGTACTTTAATTACCAGGCATACCCAAAGTTTTTACACTGGTAGGCTTTGCCTGAGCCACCAAGAGATGGTTGGTGCTTATTACAGGCAAGTGACACAAGTTTTCAGTCTGGTAGCTAAGTGGTTATTGATGCAAATAAAGCATTCCCCTCAGTTAAACACACTGTTATACTCTTCCTTGTTTTTACCCAGTCCTGAAAACAAAAGCTTGAGCTGTATGCAGCTACTGCAGGCACTGATGTGTGCAAAAGCAGAGTGAGAGTGTTTAGAGACTTCTCATAAGAGAAGTTGTGATAATAATGCTAGACAGCTTCCCTGAAGACAGGCTGAATGTGCTAAGCAGTCTGTTGGGAATAGAGTTATGGATTGGGAAACCCTGTTTCCCAGTTTTACTTCAGAAGACTTGAGTAACTGTCCCAAAGAAAGAACATCTGCCTGCATGTTAATTAAGTTTCCGCAACTCTCTGGGCAAGATAAAGGAGAAATGGAGCTCCGAGAGCAACCTTGACATCTGCAAACTTAGTGTGTTCTCACTACTCCCACAGTTCAGGAAATTGCAAACACACTGTGTAAGAAGATTCATTAGTTGCAGTTTGCTGAATAAAAAAAACACAAAGGTCCTGAGCTAAAATCCGAAGTAACAGGCTCTTCTCAAGGGTCAAGTTTGTACACCACTAAACAATCTTTGTTCCTCAGCTGGAGCATTTTCAATATGTTTTCTTAGCCTCAGGAGAAGCCCTCTTTATCCAAAATAGCTTTACAAGACCTGACTGAAAAAGCTTATATTCATAACTCCCAGTGAAGAATATGCTTTCATTGCAGTTACAGATATATAATGGGGCAAAGACATAGCTAAAAACCAAAATCAGATGGCATGCATATTATTTGATAGCCATTTTTGTGATGGTAAGCATTTTCAGGTTTGCACTGTCAAAGGATTTCTCAGTGGATTTTCTCAAAAAAGTTTCCTCTGAAAAGAAAGGCTTTGGCTACTTCAGGTTTTGCATCTTAACCCTCTCACACTTAAATTCCTTTAAAACGGTTGAATTTCCCACTTTGCTTAAAAGTCAAAGTCTCAAAGCCTACTTTTCCACATTGATAAAAACCCTCAACTTCACATCCATAAAGTTTAAGATCTCTGCTCTTTACCTTTTCTGCTACATTCACTTCTCTTCAAAGGACCAGTCAGTGCTAGAGCTGGTAGCCCCACAGCTAGGGCTAAGAAACAACCTCAGTAAGCACCAAGAGAAGACAAAAGCCTTGACCAGAATAACTTGTGAATCTTCACTTGACACTCCTGGAATAGACAAAGGGGAAAATCTCCCTCCCCTACACCTAAGCATAGACTAAGAGATCAGATAAAGTCCCTGAAGACGCTGTTTCACATTCAAGCCATGTTTAAAGGAATCGGCATATACTTCAGTTTTTTTAAAAGCCAGGAAGATTTATTAATCTACTGTGGAGGCAGAAGAGGAACAGGGCATGGGTTGTTGCTACTAGAACATTAACTGCTATCTAATTGGGCTTAGCATGGATTGAGCGCTCTGTAGTATGACAAAGCTTAAGCTTAACCACTTAGAAATGAGCACCTAGGTAAAACCTTGTGAAAAAAAATCTGCTGAGCAATACCCAATTTTAACAATATTCTAAATGTAATCCTAGCACCCCTAAAATCCACACACAGAGTTTACACAAACTGACTGAATAGCACACAACAGTAACCTCTCCTGACAAATAATCCAACAGCATGCATCCAGATCTCTCATGTACTTAATTTCCTTTCCTTCCTGGAGTACAGGTTGTACACTCTGAGCTTTAGCATTCCTTTACTCTTTCTCTCAGAACTGTTTTGTTATTGACAAATATTACTTTAGTGAATTTCCTTTACACTCTCCAGAGACCTAGCTTCCTCTCCAGCAAAGTCTCCTAGACAGTCACATTTTCATATGATCAGAGCTATCCATAAACATCAACTGATTTTAAAATATCTTACTAATTAGCATCATCTTGTCCAGCAGCCATATCTAGCAACTGTTCAACAGACAACCTTCCTCTGCTGACCTGTTCAACACAGCCAATGGGTATTTATTTCTGTGTTCTGGAAGCAAAGCTGGTGAAGCTACTGTAAGCATCTCCGAACTATTCCCCAGCCACGCATCAGAATTTGGGAATTCTTTTTTTTTCTGTGACTAATTTGACAGAGGAAAAGATAGAGCTTGTTCAATAAGTCATACATTGTGTTTTTAGCTGTATGACCAGCTATATCAGTTCGTATGTCATAATATATAAGAAGCCATTCTGTCTTCCTATTTTGTCAAGGAACAAACAGGGTTTGGGGTTATTTTTTTCATCTGGTTGTTGCTTAGAGTTTGGAGGGGGGGAAGGATGGGTTGGTGGGTTGGTTGTAGTTTTGGGGTTTGGTTTCTTTTTCTGTTCTTTAAAAAACTGCTCTGGATTTATAAGAAGTACAAAATTCTGTCAGTTTCATAGATCTGCATTGTGGGAGAGATTCAGTTCCTCATTTTCTCTCCAAAGGGCTTTCAGCAATAACATGACCCTTCTAGACACACTACCAGTCTGCCTTCAGGCTTACGAGTATTTTTTTTTTAATTATTATTATTTATCCAAGAGACTAAATTCCTTATGCTATGAAGATTCAGTAGCTGCTCCCAGCAGTTTCTTAACTGTTTGCCGAAAAAGGTCCTTAAGGAAGCCCTGTAGCCTTTGCTAGCAACACAGGGCTTAGGCACTTTCTCACACATACACTATTCTGTGATTCTGTTATTTAATCAGTAACACTGATACAGTACTCTATCCCACCAAGGTGTTAGGAGAGCCTGCAGGATGAGAAGAGGGTACATCTTGATGCCATAATGAAAAGCGATACTTCATACCAGCTACTAATTAAAAGAATAGCACACAACTGCAAAATGTATGGTTAGCTTAAATGGATGGAAATTAAGTGAAATGAAAAACAAACAAACAAACAACTCACGAGTACAGAAATCCACTGGAAGTGTCATAAGTTGAGTTGCTTCCTGAGGTACTTACGGAGCTGTGAGATAGCCTTCCAAGAAGCCAGCTGCATACATGATATCTTCATTGCTTAAGGTCTGACCGCCATAGCCTGCTCTGATCTCCAGAACTCCCCAACCTGTTGTCTGTATAGAGTTGTTGTAGAAACCATAAGCATCTCCATGCCTATCCAGCATATTCCTGACCTGAAGTGTTTTTGCAGCTCTATTCCAGTACACAGTTGCATAGCGGATTTCTATGGTGGAGAAGAAAGGAGGCAAAGGAAACAAACGAACATGAGTAAGTACTTCCTACCCAATACTGAAACATCAAGACAATATTGTCACAATTTTAAAAAGTTAATTTGATAGCTTTTCATCAAGTTCAGTTCTACTGTGGAGAGCAACAGTAATTTTAACATACTGAAGAGTGGCATGAGAACTAAATGGAGTTTTACCCAGATGAAATCTTAGAGCTAAATATTCTCATGTTACTCTTTTAGAAATCATCTATAATTCTCTCAGTGTAGAGTTCCAACGTAGCTGAGTCCTGACAGAAAATTCAGAAAAGTACTTCCTTACCCTGGCTCAGAAGAAAATCTATACAAATCTTATAGAAAGTAACTATAGAAGACAGCATGACTTAGCAACTGCAAAGGATTATAGGCTACTGTGGATTTTGTTTTCCACCTAAAGATTCAAAAGGTTGCAAAAGTATTCTAAACTGTCTCTCTGGGCAACTAATTCTGGAGGTGGCAATACACAACAGGAGCACTAAAACTCAGTGGATCACAGGTTTAAAGACAAAAGCACCACAGGTATGCAATCCTTTATAAGATACACAATCCCTATCACCCAGCCATATTAGTATCAATTTCAACTGTGAAATGAACAAGAAGGACAAGCACTAGATTGCTCAAGAGTTCTGCTTGAACTGCTGTTAAAAGCATTCTTTATTAGTTGGGTTTTAATCCTGTTGTCCTGAAGAACACAGAGCAAAGCAAACTGCTTTTCACAAAAAAAAACCCCAAACCCTAGAACTCTAATTCAGCCTCCCCTAAAATGGGAGCTGATTACATCAGACCTCTATTCATACTGATCAAATCACTACTACAGCATTACAAGTAAAAATAATTCAACAAAACATGAGTCAAAGTTCCCAGAACTACTTAAAAAGTTTTAAGGGATAAACTTGTAAACACTTAAAACTACTGAGAAACCCGCAACGTTTTTATTCCCCAGACCCTTCTCCAGTGTGTGTAGCAACTAGTTCTGCCAGTTTATGTCAAGAATTACAATTTGGTTACTACTTCCTCACAACGATCCATTTCATGTATCACACCACAACAGCTGCAAAATAGAGAACTTGATCTAATTCTAGATGATCTTACACAAAATACTTAGAACGCATGCTGCGATAATGGAACCACAACAAATGCAACATAATGGCAGCACAATAGCTAATGCTCTTTTAAAAGCTGTAAGTAACAAGTTTGTAATTAAGCAGCTAGTTCGACTTCAAATTAAGTGCACCCACTTTATTCACTACTATAAAACATAACATAAATAAGCTATTTTTATGAAGAGCCATGACACATTTGAATACAAAAAGCAAACCCAAACATTTTCCAAGAACTAAACTTTCTCCACTAATCACTTTTTGACATAACAGTTACCCAGTTGCTTTAAGCCAGTTTTTATCCATTTTACCAGACTGTTGAATAATCTGCGTCATTCAACATCCACAAAGCTGTTCTTTCCTGGTGTTCCAGCAAGAACAGCTAAAACTGTTTCTTACAGAGAATCAGAGGATGGCTGAAGTTGGAAGAGACCTCTGGACATCATCTTGTCCAAACCCCCATGCTTAAGGAGCTTCACCTAAAGGCAGTTGCCTAGAATTCATCCCGGATGACTTTTAAGTATTTCCGAGGACAGAGATTTTACAATCACTCTGAGCAACCTATGCCAGTGCTCACCCACCCTCATAGTTAAAAAGTGTCTCCTGCTGGTCAGAGGGAACCTTCTGTGTTCCAGTTTGTGCCCATTCCCTCTAGTCCTGATCCCTGGGCACCACTGAAGAGAGCCTGGCTCCGTTTTCTTTACACCCTCCCTTCGAATGTTTGTAGACATTGATGAGTTTTCCCCCTTGCACCTTCTCTTCTCCAGATGGCACAGTCCCAGCTCTCCCAGCCATTCCTCATGTAAGAGATGCACCAGTGCCTCAATCACCTTAACCACAGCCCTTTGCCACAATCTCTCCAGTACCTCTAGATGTCCCTTGTACTGGGGAGCTCAGAACTGGACCCAGCACTCCAGGTATGGCCTTACCAGTGCTGAGCAGAGAAGGATCACCTATCCGAACCTGATGGCAATACTCATCCTGATACAGCTCTGGAGACAGTTACCTTTTTTTTGCCATAATGGCACATTGCTGGCTCATGTTCAGTTTGGTGTCCACAAGGCCCTTTTCTGCAAAGCTGCTTTCCAAGCAATCAGCCCCAACATATACTGATATGTGAGGCTACTCCTCCCTAGGTCAGGACTCTGGATTTCTCTCTGTTGAACTACATGAGGTTCCTGTCAGCCATTTCTCTAGCTTGTTGAGGTCCCTCTGAGCGGCAGCACAGTTCTCAGATGTGTCACCAGCACACTTGCTTAGGGTACATTCTGTCCCATCACCCAGATCACTAAGGAAGATGCTGAGCAGTACCAACCACTGGCATACACCACTCGTTACTGGCCTCCAGCTAGATTTTGTACCACTATGCACTACATCTATCTTCATGATGTACTAGAGACACTATTCACATGAACAGGAAAAGCATTAGCAAGAACAGAATTTTAGTAGTGAAGGAACTGCATTTCTTTCCCCATTCTATGAATAGAAGTTTTTATACAAATATATTTGGAGATTAAGTCACTTCAGGGACTTGGAACACAGTGTTTAAAAACATGTTTTTCATCTGACAGGTACTAAGGCTATTTAAAGGACTAAGACATAACAGGTAACTCTTCAAGAAGCTCTATAAGAAGCTCTAATCTTAGTTTTCTGTTGTCTCCTTAACTGTTTCTAGTAATGCATACTGTAATTGCTACTTTAAGTGAAGGGTTAACAGGGGAATCACTCAGACTGAGAAAAAAACCCAAACATCTATAAAGAGAGCAGGCTGATAAGGGTCAATGCTGAAGAGAGCCAAAGGCCACCTTACAAAGCTAAAAGCTTACATAAACAAAGAGGTTAGGAAAGGGAGGTCCAGTGAAGAAATAGCGTAAGGGGTCAGCACAGAACACAAGCAGCCTGTCCAGCAGTAAATGGGAAGGCTGATTCCAAGCAAAAAGCCCAGTGCAGGCCAGAGGAGAGACAGATCACTTGCCCAGCGCACAAAAACAGCTGAGAAAAGGGTAAAAAGAGCAAGAACAAACATAAAACATTATTTTTTTCCCATCTTTTCATTGGGCTGTGGAAAGGCAGCAAGTAGTCAAGAAGAACCAGACAGCTGGGTATTGTTGTTAGTGCCCATAGGCTAAACAGATATGTCAGAGAAACTTTCTTCTGCCTAGAGCAAAAAAAGTGCTTTCTTTTGTAAAAGAAGATTGATCTCAATGCCAGACAGACCCACCTGACACAGGTGTTCTAACACGGCAGGCTGTGTTTCTTTGGCTTATGCTCTGCCAGCATGAACATGCAGAGCTATTTTCAAATGTCAGAGCAAACTTTTAAATTACCCATGGAGTTTGCCCTGCCCCTACTTCACTACAAGATAAATTTAAACTGAAGAAAACCAGGACTAGAATAGGATGGGAGAGAAGGGGAAATACATGATAATTAAATTACATGATAATTTGCAAGAAACCTAGCAAGGCCTCTTGAGGAACAGCATCAAGATACCTGCCATAGATGTGGCGTAACAATGATGCTGGAAAAGACCATTTCCAATTACCAATTTATTATTTTTTCCCCAACTCATTCACTTACTGTCCTATTTCACCCCATTAGTTTTTATGTCAGTTTCTGCAAATCTAATTGCCCTGCTCTAAATAGTCGAAATACCTACGTATTAAATTGCTATGTTTATTTCAAGGAACATATATATAGCAATAAAATAATTGTTCAAATTTAGTCGATAAGTCTTTATCTTGCTATAGAGTTAAATGAGTTAAATGCTCTAGAGATGGAGTTAAAACTACAAGCTTACAAAGCTTGTACACTTAAAACTAGATGATCTCCAGAGGTCCCTTCCAACCCTAATGATTCTGTGAAAACACGCTTACACTACAATGTAATTAAAACATTTGTTATCACTCAATCTGTTACAATTTTAATCTGTGCTCATCTAAAGTAGCAGCACTATCGTTGACAAGGAAACCATCCAGAACTGAAGTAAGATATGAAATATAGATACAGAAGAAGCAACTGCACATTTCCAAACAATCCTGTATGTGCCCTGCAATGAGAACCTTCCCTCTGAATAATGCTGGCATTTTTTAATCATTATTTTTGGAGGATGAGGCAGGGGCCCTATCATCTCTTATCCCAGCAGTTGTGTTGGTAACTCCTTGCATATGAATCAAATGCAGTGTCTCCATGAATCTCTAAATCATCCTTTTATTACTGAAGTTAGACTTCCCAGTGTGTAGCTGAGAATGCTTACAAGCATTTCATCCTATTAGGACTCTAAAGAACAGAAAAGACTGTGATAACCTGTGGCTGTTCCAAAACAGTATCACTTAGAATAACCTAAATAACAAGCCAAAGCACACACTATTTACTGCAATGAATGACTCAAAATCCCTGGGGATAGGGTAGGTCAGTGGAGTCACCATTCCCCTTTGTTCAACCAGCCAGCCAGAAGAACTGCATAGCATCAGTGATACGCAGTTCCACCACAACCACTGTATGGTGGGACACAGGAGTGGAGAAGTGCAATAACAAAATAAGCCTGGTAATAAACCAGTGCTCCTCCTTTCTGCAGTCAGTAGGGACTGGGAGGAACCTTTCTTCAAATTGCCTGTTTTTAGAGATACATCAATGTTTCTGCCAAATAAAGATCCAAATATAGGGACTGCAGCTGGGAGAGTGCTGGGATTTCTTAAAGAATTGAGAAGTATCTGCTTTTTTCCAGGGTTATACCCTAAATAATGGAAAAATAAAGATACTTCAGCTACAGCTAGGAGTTGGTAGTATTCCCCTTATTTTTTTGGCTGAAATGCCAAATCTGTTTTCTGCCTTTTTAGCCTAATAAAGGCATTTCCAAGGTTATGTTAAAAGCAAGCTTGTCTTTTATCTGGTGGCAGTAGGAGAGAGGAAATACAAGTTCGTGAGAATATGGAAAAAACAGAAGTAGAAAACTAAGTGAGAGGACTGAGGCAAGATGAAACAAAGAGGAAAGCAGATGCTGAAGAGCACATGAAACAATAGCAGTAACTTGCAATGAAAGAACAGAATGGACAGAGAAGATGAGGAAGAAAAAAAGTGCAATACAGTGAGATGGCCCAAGACTATCTAATAAAGACGCTATTTGATAATTGACACTAATATCTATTAAATAAATTATACTTACAAACATAACACCTGAGGTGCCTTAAGAATACCAGTAAAATCTGTTTGGCAATATGCAACAGTTGTTTTTCCTTATGCTTTCCCATATATAAGTTGGTTTTAAAGCATAAATATATCTAGATAGGCTACTGGACTTTCTAATTACAGAAATTAATAGAACTCACTTTTTCTTGCAGGCAAAAGAGCTACAAGGTCTGGGAATGAAAATTAGTATTCATATTTTTCCTTAGTCTAAGAAAGAAGCCAACTTGTAAGCAATGAAGTACTGGGTAGGTTGCATGTAATAAGCTAATAAACAACCATGAGAATTTCCTATTAATAGCAAAAATACTGGCTTCCTTAAGCTACTAATTTTTATCTCTATTTCACATGCTTATTTTTAGCTATGACTTTTCAAACATGAAGCTTTTTTGTAGAATTGCTGGGATGTATTTTACAGTGTCCATCTCTCCACTAAATAAGGAAACTATCACTCCACCATTTCACTGAAAAACTAGTTTTGTGCAACTTAGAAACACAAAAACCTAGCACTTCTGTTTTCAGTGTACCCTCTCCTAAAGCTAATGTTCACTAGTAAAGATTATATATGCATAGTTTAACATCTAAATATTTCAGGTCCACCACAATCAGGAACGAGATCATGTTTCTGTTCAGCCTTGTAATTTGATAGAGCTTGTCCTGTTTTCCCATTAAAAATTTTAGAATCATTCTTTTAACTGTTCTTAAGAAAAGGTTCTATACCTCTAAAGTACAACTAAGATTTCAAAGTACAGTTATGACTGGAAGCCATTACAACACAAATGTTAAGCACTTCAGGACTTCTTTAGAGATTAGTTTAAACCACACAAGAACTAAACATGAAACCCAGTAATGTTCAATTGAAGGAGTGAAAGCATTCTTGTTCTGCTTGAATATAAGCTATTCGCGTTTTCTATTCTATTGGCCTTAATTCATCCTATTTCCTCACACATTTCAGGTCTAAGTAATTTTCCAATTTGGCTTCAACAGGCCTGTCATTATTTGAAACCTAATCTCCTGATTTGCACTTACATGAGAGAGAAGCAATATTCAAATGTGAACTATAAATTAAGAGTTTGAATATTGTACAGTTTTCATGTTCACAAGGATACTTGACCAGTAAAGCTTGGCCAATTGTCTGCATTAGCTAAAACAGTTATACATCATCCACAAAGGAAACAAAAGTAACAGTTTCACAAGTACCTTCACTTATCATATAGTCTGTCAATTTAAGCCAACTTTTCCAGAGAACATTCTCTAAACCCACTTTCCTAACTGTCTGATGAAGAATATCCAAGGCATTCAAAATGCTAAAGAACAATGAACAAATTAAAAAAAAAAAAGAACCTATACAATTCACAATGCTGAAGGCCAACTTTACTCCACTAAATAGCCTAAAGGCATTTCTATTTGCTCCTCAGTAGTTTTCTACCAGCACTTCAATTATGATGTGAGGAATCAGAAATTACCTAAAACTACTTCAAACCCTAAACTTCCTTTCACTTCTTCTGCATAATACACAGTTGCCCCTTCCTTCAGCCCTGCTAATGTAGCCCTAAAGTTTTTGCCATCTCCAACAAAGTTTGAAAAGTAGATCTGTAAGATGAGGGGGGACCATCAGCAAAATTATATGCTTCTAACATTTTGGACACATTAAAAAAAAAGTTACCTGAATTTCTCCTTGTTTTGTGGCAATTAATGTATGAACTAGGAATTTCCTACAAAATAAGCACTGAACCCAGCCTTTAAGATCTTCAGAATTCACTGAAAGTAGTAAAAGAAGGAGATATTCTCCTGATGAGATTTGGTCCCCAACAACCTTACTATTGCCATCAGTACAAACGGTATCCAAAATTCTCTAATGGACATTCTGCTCCCAATGGCTGCTGTCACTAACCTTCACCAATCTTTCAGAGGCCCCTTCACTTTCACATGTTCCACACTTGCTCAGCATCTCTCAAAATTCCCTCCTTTAGTGCCTCCTTTCCCCACCCTTCTAGTTGCTGGCAAACCTGTTTCATACTTTGAAATGAAAAAAAAATAAATAATAATGCTATGTTCATAACCTCACTGGCATGTTTTTCTATCACACAGTGGTATGTCCACGCTGCAGTAAGTCTCAAACAAACCAATCAGAAACCCAATTTTTAAGATTTAAGAGATTCTATGAGAAACCATGAAGCTCAACAAAATGTGCCATTATGCTATTTGCCAAATTTTGTTTGCATCTAAATCTGACTATGAAGTTACTATAAGAATTGAAATACCTTAATTGAGCCTTATAACTTTGAATGAAAAACTATTACATTACGCAAATGTATGACAAAAAAAAAACCAGCCATGAGCACAAAATTAGCATGAAGTGGTGTTCGTACCACAGAAAACACCTTCAGATTTTAAAAGCTAACTAGATACTGGTAAATTAGTTACTCTCATGTCAACACAAGTTAATCTACTCAGGAAACACTAGATCATGCATAGGTATAAGTTCTGAAACACAGATGACAACCTATACCCACAAGCTAGCATTAAAACTCTGTTAAGACACAGCATGCTGTAGGCCACAGCACCAAAATGAAGCATACGTCCTAAATGATTCCCGGGCATGCCTGTTACATTAAAAACCAGCACCGCTGAGAGCTCAAGGCAGCCTCCCATCTGTTGAATCCCCAGTGTGGGTCCCCTCGCCCATTCTGGGAACCGCAAAGGTGTTCTGAAAGCAGAAAAGTACCGGCACTTAGCACCCACGAGGCACCACGGCCGAGCCCACCCCAGCCGGCGCGACGTGAGGCGCTCTCCGAGCAAGCCCATGAGCAGCCGGGCCCTCCCCAGAGGGTGGAGGAGCTCGACGGCCCCGGCACTGCCGACGAACGAGGCACCTCGCCGCCTCGCAAGGCGGCACGGTGGCCCTATCCACTCCGGGGAGAAGGCACAGCGACGAGGCAGGACTCGGAGCCCCGCTGGTCCCCCGGGGCGGGCCCGGACGAGCCGCGTTACCTCCTCAGGAGCAGCGGCAAGAGGCACAGGCCGGGCTAAGCCGGTGGGACAGCTCATCCCGGCCGCCGGACGCCCCCGGAGCAGAGAACGACCCCGCTGTCTTTCTCCCTTCCCGCCCTCCCGGTGAGGGGACTTCGGGGCAAGGCCCCCCTACTGCCCTCCCGCGCCCCGCCCCCCTCACCTGCTCGGCCCCCCGCCGCCGCCCACAGCAGGACAAGCCCCCAGCAGCAGCAGCACACGCCGCAGCCGAGCTGGGCCATTCTGCTGCTACCCCGCGCCTCCTCTGAGTGCCGGCGGGCGGCGGGACTTTAACAAGTTCCCTCGCTCAGGGCAGGTCCCGCCGCTGCCCCCGCCTCCTCTGGCACCCGTCCCAGCCGCGGTTCCCCGTGCTGGGGGTGGCCCCGCCAAGTCAAGGGCTGTGTCTCGTACTGATCGACCTCTCCCCTCACGGCTCGGGGATGCGCCCCGGGATCAGCCGGCAGCGGCGGCTGCTCTTCACCCAGCGCTTCCCGCCCAAAGCGTCGTGACGGCGGCCCCCAGGCGGCCGTTGAGCTCGTAGCCGCCGGCAGCCCCGCCGGCAGGGCCTGCGCGCTGCCCTTCGCGCGCGGTCGCCTCACGGGGATGGGGGCAGAAGGCCCTGGCATCTTTTTGTCGCCGGCACTTTTTTAGAGTCCCCAGTGCCTGGCTGGGACGTGAGGCTCGCTCCAGGACGAGGTTGGGTCTCACCATTGTGCCAGACATCATCGTGAGGCACAAGTCAGTGAGGAGGTGGCTGCTGGGCTGGCTGAGAGTGATTGCCCATAAGGGGGCAAAGGTTTATCAGGAAAAGGCCCTGTAAAGCAAGGGAGTTAGGAGTTAGGTGATGCCTTGTCAAACTGCACATTTTGCATCAGGAAGAGCAGCTTTCTTTTGAGAAGAAAAACTGCACATGTCCCAGCAGAAAGGCTGATGGACAGCCCTTTTCTGAAGGCTTACAGGTAGGGACAACTTTCCCTGGGGTCTCCCCCTGCCCCCTTGTTTCAGATAATTTTGAGATACTGCCTTTTCGTCTCTCCCCAGTGTTGGATATTCTACCACTGTACTAAACCAGCCATTATTAGGCCATTGTGTTTCGGTAATTGTTAGAGATAGTTCAGATTTGATGCTGGTGCCTGTAATATCCTCATATAGCAAGGTCACATGCCAACCATTTCAGGCCAAGTAGCAAGACTTGGCCTTAAGCCCAGGGAAAAAGGAGTACAACACTACTGCCTACCCAGTCAAAAATAACTCTTAAATGCCTAATCATGAGTGGATGCTGTGTTTGCTTTGGAGGGATATTCTCCAAAGGCTTTTCCAAATTAAAAATTCACTTGTCACGTGCTGCTCTCAGTTTTACTGTGTTGGGGAAGTAAAACAAAATTTTATTTTCCATAGAATTCTCTTTATGGGATTACCACAAGAAGAAAACCCACAGTATTTAAAACAAGATTCTCTGTGTACAAGTGATGGATGTGGCCAGGAATTAGAGGCACATGCAGGACAGAGAGCACAAATACAACAATGTGGAAACAGGAGGGGAGTATGGATGAGTGACGAGTGACAAGTGTTCTTCAGGGGTTGGAACTGGCACCAGCACTTCTTAACATCTTGTTGGCAACATGGGCAGTCAACACACTGGAAGGAAGGGATGCCATCCAGAGGGACCTGGACAGGCTCAAGAGGTGGGCCAGTGTGAACCTCATTAAATTGAGTAAGGCCAATTCAACTGCACCTAGGTTAGGGCATTCTCAAGCACAGCTACAGGCTGGGCAGAGAATGGATCAAGAGCAGCCCTGAGGCAGACTTGGAGGGGTGTTAGTTGATGAGAAGCTCAAATTGACCCAGCAATGTTCACTTGCAGCCCAGAAAGCCAACTGTATCCCAGGCTGCATCAAAAGAAGCGTGGCCAGCAGGTCAAGGGAGATGATTCTCCCCCTCTGCTCTCATGAGACCCCACCTGGAGTACTGCATTCAGCTCTGGGGTCTCTAACACAGCACTTGCTCAACCAAGTCCAGAGGAGGGCCATGAAGATGATTCAGGGGCTGGAACAACTCTCCTATGAAGACAGGCTGAGGGAGTTGGGTTTGTTCAGCCTGGAGAAGGCAAGGCTCTGGGGAGACCTTAGAGCAGCTTCCAGTGCCTAAAGGGGTCTACAAGAAACCTGGAGAGGAACTTTTTACAAGGGCATGTAGTGACAGGACAAGGGGGAATAACTTTAAGCAGAAAGAGGTAGATTTGGATTGGAGGTTAGGAAGAAATTCTTTACCGTGAGGGTGGTGAGGCACTGGAACAGAGAGGCTGTGGCTGCCCCATCCCTGGCAGTGTTCAAGGCCAGGTTGAATGGGGCTTGGAGCAACCTGGTCTAGTGAAAGGTGTTCCTGCCTATGGCAGAGGGCTTGGAACTACGTGATCTTAAGGTCCCTTCCAACCCAAACCATTCTATGAGTCTGTGCATGACAAAAAAGAGATGGAGAAATAGGGGGAGTCTGAATATGACCAGAGCTACAAAACTCTGATGTGTATTTGGAAAGATTCACTTCCTCATGCTTCCAATCTAGATTCACAGAAATTTTATTTTTGTGTGAGTTAAATTGAAATGAATGGTGATGGTGCCACGAAAATCCATTCCGCTCAGAGAACTCACACAAGGTTTTTAATATAACATTTCACTGTTAAAAAAAAACAAACTAGGAGAGGTGGATGATTTCTGATAGATTTCTGACGGTAGAGGGCTCTGAGCTAATATTTGATAGCAAGATGCAGTGGTAAGAAATCGAGTCCAAGACAGATTCAAAACACAAACCAGGAGCAATTTTTTTAAAAGGATAGTAAAAAATTATTCTATTGTTATGTATGATTGACAGATATGTGCAGGAACAAAACCATGTAGAAAAAAAACGTACAAGAAGATGAGCCCGTGATCTCATTGCTAAGGAAACTATTTATCTTCAAAGAATTATATGAAATTTACGATCTGAAGAATGCAGGAAAGAGAAGGGCTACTGAAAACTAAATATTGTTTAAATTAATTGTTCCAATCAGTGTCAACAGACATCTACTTTAAAATAATTTGTATCTCAGAGATGTCAAGAATGGAACCCATAGAACTCCTCTTTATGAATAGACTTACATCACTTCAAAGATTAGAGCAGCTCTGATTAAGATAGTAGTAGTGGGCTTCTTCAGGCAAGAAGAGTCCAAGTGACGCTTG
The DNA here is from genome assembly GCA_017639245.1 of Myiopsitta monachus. Lineage (NCBI taxonomy): Eukaryota > Metazoa > Chordata > Aves > Psittaciformes > Psittacidae > Myiopsitta > Myiopsitta monachus. The sequence goes on from CM029920.1 coordinate 64,495,353, forward strand.
TCACTGCATTACAGCTACACTTGCTGAGCTTATCAGATACAGCGACCAGGACAGCCCAGTGGTGCCAAGTAACACAGCAGTTGCACCCAAGAATGCAGAATGTCTTTTTTTTTTTTTTCTATCTTCATCCCAATGAATGTTTCTATTAGGATACAGACAGAAGATGGCATGGACTTATAGCCTGACTTGGAGTATTGTGTGCTGTTCTGGTGTCGTCAGCACAAGAAGGACATGGAGCTGTTGGAGCAAGTCCAAAGGAGGGCCACGAGGACAATCAGGGAACTGGAGCACCTCCCATATGAAGATAGGCTGAGCAAGTTGGGGCTGTTCAGCCTGGAGAAGAGAAGGCTGCATGGAGACCTTCCAGTATCTGAAGGGGGCCTATATAGATGCTGGGGAGGGACTCTTCATTAGGGACTGTAGTAATGAGACAAGGGGTAACGGGCTCAAACTTAAACAGGGGAAGTTTAGATTGGATATGAGGAAGAAGTTCTTTACTGTGAGGGTGGTGAGGCGCTGGAACAGGCTGCCCAAGGAAGTTGTGAATGCTCTATCCCTGGCCAGGTTGGACAGAGCCTTGGGCGATATGGTTTAGTGTGAGACACCTGGGGCTGGAACTTAAGGTCCTTTCCAACCCAAATCAGTCTGTGATTCTAAGGTTCTGTGATTAGTGCCAGTCCAAGTTTAAGACTGATTACATATGATCTGAAAGCTGTGGCTGTTGGTTACATGTTATCTGTTGTTTCTGTCTATATCATGTTCCTGGGTGTAGGAATTTACATTCATTAGGCAAAAATATAAGCTCTACAGCACCTCATGATTTAATTTTTCCAGGAATCTTTGCACTTCTGTGTGTTTACACCCAGGTTATTCTTTTTTTGTGTTTTCCTACAAAGCCAATGCATGTTGACAAAGAAAAAAAAAACACAGGCAACTGGCTTACTCTTTTTAAAATATTTTGTTTACTTGAACAAAGATGCTGTTCAAAACAGTAAAAGAATGATTTTGCACGAAGTTTTACAGTTTGAATACTGACCAATATTTGACAATGGTGAAAGAAGTAGCTCTGCTTTGAAAGCCACCGATGCACAAAAGGCCTTTGCAAAAGTTTCAGTCACTAGTTGTTGTTTCTTCATGTGATTGCTGATTTTCTTTTACATGCCTCCCCTGTGCTTTAGTTGCTTTTTAAAGCTGTTTATTAATATAAATGCCACGGTGTCAGTTAATGAGCAAGTCACTTGAGTAAAACCTGAGTTTTGCCTGGTTGTGAAACTTCATCCAAAAGTTGAATTGAAAGTTTCTGAGGTTTAAGTTCAGTAAGTTTGGTTTCTTCATTTCTGTTGCACTTTTGGCTTGGGGACAGAAGCGGAAATGGAGAAAAGATATGAAAGTGTCTGTTTTTGCAAGATTTCCAGTCTCGTTTTGCAAGCTCAAGAGATTCAGATAAGCTTTAGAAACAATACAGCTTCTGGAGTAATCTCCCAAGGTAAATAACAGAAGTGTTGTCTCTTGAACAATGTCAACTTGATTAAACAAAATATGTGAGACACAGGGGAAACCAACAGAGGAAGCAAAATGGCAACATATCCAGGATTTATGTAGTATATGTTTAATGATATTTTCAAATATATTACACCAAATCTTTCTTCAAATAGAAATTGCAAATTAAATACAACATCTAAAAATCATGGCAAATTAAGGCTTTGCTATGAATATTTTCAGAAGTGGATTATTGAACAGGCTATCCCATTTAAAAAACTAACCAAAACAAACAAAACCAAATATTTTCCAGGACTCAAGTGCAGATATTTTCATTTACCTCAAATCAGGTTGCATGTGTCTTACTGAAGTCATTCAACAATTTCGACATTACAGTGAAGAGAGGTTTGATTTACTGATAGCAGGTCAGCTGGTTGAAAGAATGCTTGAAAAGATATTTTCCTTCTCCTCTAGCTGAGAGTATAAGCCTCCAGGCTTTATATGAAGTCCTTCAGAGATTTGCGGCAGCTTTTTGAGTCAGACTAGACATCCAGTTTTAAATGTATGTGTCATAATTCTCTGTGCTGACCAGTTGCAGGTATTCCAGGGTACCTGATCGGTAACTAGCTACCCGTGAAAGCTTACGTGTCTTGGATCCTTCATTTTCCCTTTTCTGAAGAATATTAGTTATCATCTCTGCTAGGTCATCTTGTAACCGCTGCTGGTTCTCCCTAAAAGGAAAAAGATGGAAAAGAAAAAATCAGTGATTTACATGTTTGTAGTGATCCCCAGTGTTTTTTAAACATCTCTATCCCATGTTTATCTTAATCACATTCACATGCTACTGATAAAAAGTGTGCACAGAACCATATTCAGGTTCTGCAGTTGTGAATAGAATTCAGGACTTCCATGTGATTTGTGTAAATAGTATAGATCCATGACTCTGCACAGTGTCATTATGGACCTTAAAAAAAATCATGATCATTTGCATGAGAAGGAAGAATTAATTAGATTCACTCCCAAACAAAATAGATTGTAGCTTTCAATGCCAGTACTGGCACTAGACCTTTCCCTATGCAACTTCAAGCATCCTTCAGTAACTAAATTGCCACTTTCATGCATTTTCTCCTCAATTTTCTGGAATACCCCATATATGACAATTTTAAGGGGCAACTTTATCAGTCACAACCCATATGAGGAAGCAAAACCAAAACTATCACAGACGACAGTGATGCAGCTCAATAAGTACTTTCAATAGTTGACTTCCAGAAGAATTAGCAATTTTATAATTCTGATCGTCTCAACAGATCATATTGATTGAAAAAAAAAAAAAAAACCAAAAAAAGAGAGTTCTGAGTTTACAAATGCAATGTACGATAGAAGTGGAGTTGACAGTATTTCCTGTGCAGCCCAGAGACATGTACTTTCCATTTGTATTTTCTGCACTTACCACATCAGAACTTGTCCTGTAAGTCTTATTTCCCTCCCAAGGAAATGAACCCATTAAGCACCTATATATATATATCATAGAATCATAGAATAGTTAGGGTTGGAAAGGACCTTAAGATCATCTAGTTCCAACCTTCAGTACACACATAGTCCCATTTACACGTTTATATGCACATACATTGTTAAGCCTGTAACTACTGAAAGCAAGTTGAGTGATAACAAAAAAAAACAGAAGCGCAGGGAAGGAACAGTGAAGGCTAAAGTACAAAAACTGGGAATTTCTCTTCCCTTTTCACATATAAAGACCATCTTACACAGAAGGAGGTGTTGGGAGATTGTATTTCTTGTCCTCAGAACCCGTCAACCAGTAGGTAATCTCTGTTCCTCTGCCCTAAAAATGTATGACAAAGAGAAAGCACCATTTCAGGATTAGAATGCAATTTCCCGTTGTTAATTCACTTAAACAGTACTGTATTGCATATTGATGTGTTTGCCTTCACTTGTTTTCAGTAACTGATGCTCACAGCAAAGGAATAAAAATCAGATGTGAGAAGAAGAATAATGGGGGAGATGCAACTGCACAGAAGTGAGCTGTGCTGCCTGCCACCAGCTCCCAAGTACAGAATCTGCCAAGTGTAATAGACTGAAATAAATGGATTGTTAGATAGACAGTCAGCTATCAGAGCATGAGGAAATTAGCAATAGATTCAGCTTCCCTTCCATCAGATTAATTCACTTTACAGTTTTGTTACAGATGATATGTTTCATATCTTCTCCACATCTTTATGTTGCTTTAATTTATGACGTAGGGAGTTCTTCATTGCCTTCATTGTCTTTATAGAAGTGTCTTCAGCTACTAGAGACTGTGATGCCAGTTGATGTGTAACCCTTGTTCCCCAGCTGTTAATGGAGCAGGAGGGCAGCCTCAGCTATGTGATGCTTTTATACTACCCTTTTTCTCAGTGTTCATGCATTTACATAGAATCATATAATCATAGAATGGTTTGGGTTGGAAAGGACCCTAAGATCATCCAGTTCCACCCCCCTCCCATGAGCAGGGACACCTCACACTAGACATGGTAAAGATTACCTTCAAGTACGTTTCTCCTCTCACTTCATACTGGAATGGGCAGTCTGTTCTTTTCAGGATGCTAATAGTGGAACCGCTTACATGAATCCTTAAAGCTAAAAATTAAAGAGACAATGAAAGGTCAACCTGGAAACGTTCCACATAATCATATTAAGTATATATGAAAACTGGTGCTATAGCAGAAACTCCTTCAACTATTATCAACATAAATTCTGAGAGTCAAATTAAATGAGAATCAGTTACATTGCTGTACAAAAAATCTGACTCCACTATATAGCACCGCATTTAGGGAGAAATTGCTGATACAGCTATTGATCTGAAATACAGGTCACCAAGGTATCTGTAGTATTTAGATGCCAAAAGGGAACAGAGTAATTGGGAATTATCTAAATAAAGATAGTTGCATGAAGACACTTTGTATAAGAAAGACAAACCGACTCTTGGCACAGTTCCTTAATGGTGAAGTTGAAGACATAATTGCTTCAATTTAAAATACACAGTTTTCATATTTACACAGCAAAGTTGCAACACAACTCTAGTCAAACTAAGAATCTACACTTTGTAGAGTAAAACTGAATTCCAGACACATAAGTATCATGTCTTCTGGGGGAACTCAGATCGTGATCCAGCCTATGTACTCCCTATTACCAGTACTGAAGCATGACCAAGGAACAATTTTTTCATTGCTTAGTGAAGTGTCCACTGTCACTTCAGACAGTGAAATAATTAGTAATGAAAACAAATAAGGCTTCTTCATCTTTAAAGCTTCTGCAAGCTGATAATAAATTGTTTTCAGCTGAAAACAGACACTTCAGTCACAAACTAACCAACAGCCTTTGGTCCTGTTACACTGACAGCTAAAATGAAATCCTTACGCAAACCCGTGGATTCCATCCGCGAAGCTGTGTTCACCGTATCTCCAAACAAACAGTAACGAGGCATTTTTATTCCAACCACACCAGCTGCACATGGACCTAGAAATGGGATGCAGAGAATATTAAAAGGTGGATCAAGAGACTGTTTGGAAGGTGTCTCACCATTGCAGAGCAGTGGGGTGACTGCTGGAGCTCTACATTTCTCACCAACAGCAATACTCTGTACCTCACTTTCCAAAGGGTCTAGTGGTCTCCCCTTCTACTCTAAAGCTAGACCAGCTCTGTTAGTCTTGCATAATCCAACGAAAGCATAAAAAGGACGCAGTTGTATAGTGTTAATTGTATTTAAACACAATTTCTGTGCAGAAAAAAAGCACAGTTACTAGCTCTCAGTTTTGGAAGCTAGAGAAAAAAAGAGTAAGCTTCATTATGGAGAGGTGCATAGTGATGCCTCAAGCTGTTTCCCAGTGCCTTGGTAATTTTCAGTGATATGTTCCTCCCGTGGCAGTTGGTGTTCAGGTGGTTGTTGAAACAAGTGGAAATAAAAAAGAAAATTTCCCAAAGTACTTGGGATTTTGGAGCTATCCGCAGTTCCCCTTCTGTGAAAAGTATTTATATGGATAAATTAAAACATGAACTCCTATGTAGGCTTGACAGAATTTTTGCTTCCAAAATTGTAAAATACAGGCTTGCATTTTTTGGCTAGACAAGCACAGCTTGCCATGACTGATCCCCACTTTGGTCAGGGAGGAGTGACCTGTGAAGGCTTATTTGATAACTATGGTAGTTGTTCTTCCTAGGTCAGGGAGGAGTGACCTGTGAAGGCTTATTTGATAACTATGGTAGTTGTTCTTCCTAGCTACTGACTAAGCTATGAATGAATGTGCATGGGCTATTACACTACAGGGGAGCAAATCAATGGCTTATTTACTTCTGTTGCTCTTCCTCCAGGTACATTGTTTTCCATGATGACACTTCTTTGAGGAGAGCAGTTGTGTATGATGTACAACCAGATTTTCTATGGATGTCTATTCTGTTCAAAACCAAGGCAACAACATTGTCATTGTTGATCTAGCACTGTTGCTTACCAGAGTGAATTCCAATGCGAATCCAAACAGGCAGGCCTGGCAGATGCCTCAGTTCAAAAGAACCCATGAAGCTGAGGATGTCCAGAGCCATCATGGAGATGTCTACTGCATGCCGGTTGCCATTCCTGTTAGGTAAACCACTCACCACCATGTAAGCATCACCAATGGTCTCCACCTGTGGTAACAAAATCAGAACTCACTACCTGCCAACATGGCAACTTACATATTTAGTTAAAAGCAGAAAGGTTGTATCAGATCTTCTTGTTCATGATTAAACATTTCTTCCCTGGACAGCAAGATTGATTGTTTAAGTTAAAATAGCTGAAACCTACTTGGTATATAACTGTTTATAACTGTGCCCAGCATTCCAGTTAATGCATCTATTACCACCTAGTATAGAAAATTCAGTACAAGCAGGCACATTGCTTCTTTTGTCTTTGCTTAGAAGGGAGATTCCCAAGTCCACCACATCATGCAGTTTGATTTGTGCATCCTCTGATTGTTAAGTGAGCAAAAGTGCAGAACTAATCACCTTGTAAACATCATGATGGTCAAGAATGTGGTCAAAGTTCTTATAGATATCATTCAGCATATCTACCACCTCCATAGGGGTGCTGTATTTGCAGAGTGTGGTGAAGCCAACAATGTCACTGAAGTAGATAGTGACTTCTTCAAATAGCTCTGGCTCTACCAGACCAGTTTCCTTCAAAGACTTTACTACTGGCCTGTGTAAATAGAGAAGGCAGGAAGACAGATGAGTAGTGTTAAATATTAAAGATATTTTTTCATGCAACCCAACCACATAATTGCTTTCTATGTAGAAAACATCAAATAGTTTGCTGAAAACTGCCGCTGTAATTGTATTTAAGGTGCCCATAATATCTTTCAGCCAGGGACCTCAAAGCACTTATTAATGTTAATTAATGTGCTACAGCCTTAAAAAATTCAAGTGCATTAATAGCCATGAGGAAACTGAGACACAGGCAACTGAGCTTCTTGTGTAAGGACAGGAATAGTGATTTTGAGTCAAATTTAAAACTGAAATTCTGAAAATTCTGACATGCAGATCTACATTCTACCCACACAATAACTGAGAACAGACATATTTTTCTGTTTTTTCCAGTAGAGAAGTAATTTCATCCTAATAATTATATCACCTCATCTTGATTTCAAATGAGATACCATAATAATTTTATGGAACAAAAATTCAATTCCATGACAGTCAATATCTATTCAGAGGGACCTTCATTTTCTCCCATTTCTAAATCCAGGAAAATATCTGTTCTTAGTGGACATATTAAAAGAGAATAACAGCAGGAGTCCCAAAAAATTATAGGTGTTGCACAATGCTGTGTTCTGTCTATGATAAGACGATAGAGTGGTAGAAACAAAAAGAGTAGAACAAAACATGAATTTCTTATTACGTAGTCTACACAGCAACACCATTTTCCCCAAAACTGGATTGAACAGCCACTTTTTAAAAAAAGATTAGTCATAAAATCAATACTCTGACTACTTAAATACCCTCGAATATAGTAATGACGTACCAGGATAGTTTCGCTATTGTGTCAATAATACTTGTCCTATCATACTCTGAAGCATCCATCTAGCCCAGTATGGCTGAGAATGGCCCAGCCCACCTCAGCCCTTCTTCTGCACTGCTAAACCCCAGCCTGAAGCTGGACTGCACTTCTGCTCTCCAACTGGAGACACTCCTTCTATACTTCTACTACTCTCTGTTCTGCTGGAGCAGAACAGAGCTCTATGTGTTCCCAGAAAGGCGTGGAAAAGAGGTTTGTACTGGAAAGGGAGATCCTGTGCATGAAGAGAGGTTGGGGAAGGTAATGGGTCCCAGTACCATCTTGGCATGAAACTCCACTATACAGTGGAGACTTCAAGGACAGCTTCTTCTTCTTTTCTCCCTAGCAGGATCAGATAAGAGGGGAATGAAATGGAAGATTAATATTAATTCCAACCCTCACTCTCTAAGAATCAGGTGATATATGTAAAAAAAAAAAATGACAGTCAAAATCCCCCTGGCCAGTTACCTTGGGAGTAACATGAAGTTAAGCCTGTCTGCTCTGTCTCGCTCTGCTTTATATAGCTCTGTCCTTTCCTCCACCAGGTGCTCCAGATTTCGGGAATACAGCTGTAGACGCCGGATCAGGGTATCCATGTAGCTTTCATTGGTCTGGCCATGGTAGTTACTGCGAAGAAATACACAGGAGCCAAAAAGAAAGGTTGATAGAAGCACATTGTTGAGCAAGGCAGAAAAGAGGCCAAAAAGGAGCAATGGAAACTTCTCCAGTGTTTTACTTCCATGTTGTTAGAATGCACAGTGCCTTGAGCGCATCATTCTTTTTCTTGCTTGGAGGACATATATATATGAATCAAAAGTCTGTGATCCATGTTTCTCAGTTGAAGCTAGTAAGTCTGAAGGCACTCTTAAATCACCTCTCTCTGCTAATATTGTCAGCTTCAGGTTACCTTGGGTAATCTGTGAACATTCATTTATAAAAAGTAACTGTCAACTTGAATGCTGAGAGGAAGCTAAAGATAGTAGGTAGTAAACTGCATGAAACATTTAGATGGGGACTTCAGCCAGAAGTATTAACACAATTTTGGGCTGCCTGTGTGGAAGACAGAGCAATTCAATGGAACAAATAGCAGCTCCTGGGCTAGTTTTACTCACAAGATCCTGCAGACTCCAGCCTACTAACTCCTGGAAGCAAAAGTATGGTAACATGAGTCACTCATAACCTCTGTTTGTCCTGGCAGCCTGCACTTGCCAGAGCAGCCTGAAAGTTGATGAGGCCAGGCTCACTGGAAAAGTCAGATTAGTATTGTACCCAACTGGACTTTAAAACCACTCTTATTTCAAACAAATCTTTATGTCAGGGATGCACCATCTCAGACTCCCCCATGGGGAGAATGAGACACTGCATGTGGCAAGAGGCAACCTCTCTGCTTTTATAGGATGGCAGCTCAGGAGCTGAACCAGAAGGTCTTTCTATTCATCTGCAGTAAGACTATTCAACTGATACATTCAGTTATGCATAGCACAGTGGTCCTTCTGCCCATGTAAAGTGTGTAATGATACAAGTACTGTTGGGCTTTGTTGATGAGGAGAGCTTGAAAAAATGGGAAGCAATTTTCCCAGAGAAGTGATTAAAAGCTCACTGTTTGGATGCCAAAATAATCAATTCAGACCAAACTCTGTGGGAACAATGCAGCATTGGCCAGGTGAAAGGCCTGCATAGCTCCACACTGTGTGTCCAGCTATGGCCCTTACTATGCCACAACTTTATACCAATAAAACCCTGTAATTAATATTTCTGGTGAGTTACAACCCAGCATTTCCAATCAGCTTAATTTGGGACCATCCAAGCTCCTGTATGGCACAACCTAGCTCATTCAAACTTTCTAATCATCCTCCAAACATTTATGTGCTCTCATTTCCTGAAACTTAGACAACATGAGTCACTATCCAACTCTAGACTAGAGACAGGGGGTGAATTACTTAAATGGTTTAAATCTCTAATTATCTAGCTTGCTACTTTCACAATGTAACAATTTGAGGTATGGTGATAGTCTTACCCTCACTCAGCTAATACATGCATAAGTGCTCATGTACACCCATGTACGTATACATATGCACGTGCTCACCTACTTTAATACCAAGGAATAAAAAAGGATCTAAGTGAAGACACTCAGTTCTTCCACTGAATCATAATCACATCAGCTTACTTAGGAGGAGTTTGGAGCATCTTAAGAAACAGAGCTCCTGCTGCTCACCTGAATATTTTAGCCAAAGTATTCTCAATTTTCTTGAAGTCTGGCCTTTTCTCTGGATCTTCTTCCCAGCAGCTCTTCACTAGTGTATACACCTTCAAACAAAAATATAAGTCCACCTGAGTGATGGATATAGAAGGTTAATGGTGCTAAACAGCAATAGTTCACTAGGGAATTTCTGGTTACTCTTGACGGGCAACATATTAAAATGTGTGACTAACTGTTTTGAATCAATGGTTAGGACACTCATTGCAGGCATCTTAAATTTAACTCTGTGGTGACTAGTGACATGATCATAACTTGAATTTGAATTTGCAGTACATCAATAAAAGGCAAGTAAATGGATCCAGTCTTGCAGCTAGTGCCAGATACAGTTATTGACATGGAGGTAAATGATGTGGTAATTATACTTCCAATATCCTGAGTCCTGGATTTTTCTGACACAGATGATTCAGCCAAAAAGAATGAGGATCATTGCTGAATATGTTGATGTGTACCATACAAACATTTTCACCCAAGCAGGAAGCCTTAGGGGCTATATAATCAGTCGAGAGAGGTATATTTGAGGTGTGATTCATCCCATCTTAAAGATATCTAAAATAGGTCAGCAGAGTAGAACCATATAAGCGTCCATTTCTTTCCAGTGAAATAATTTTCATGAGTTGTATTTCATTCGACTGGTAACAACTATAGAACACCATTTTTTCCCATGAGGTTAGGGCATTTGGCATAAAATGTGCAAAGCTTTCATCGTCCCATGATCATGAGCTCTAGCTTGGCCAGGATTTCTGCCCTTCACCCAGAAAATGCCTTAGTTAATTATTAGCTTACTTCCATCTGTCTTTCTTCCACTGTTTCCAATGACAGGTCTGGTCGGAAAGGCTTCACTCCTTTGCCACTCTCCACTCTGTAAAGTTTCTCTAACACAGGAAAAAGATGAAAACTTTGAAACAAAAAAAGTAAGAAGGACATTCCATGTGGATAGTGTCCTATGGTGTTACAGGTCACTGTATAAATAGAAGCCTTAAAGACAGTTCCCTCATTTTAATGTGAATTTCAACTTTGGAGCTTTTCTAAATATATGGCACAAGATCAAATCAGGCTGGCTTGAAGGCACCTGAAAGCAAAATGAATAGGAATGTACATGAGTATTTATTGGTCACGGTAGACATGGTTATGGCATCTTCCCAAATAAACGTTAGGCGTTATTAGTGTGCCTCTCAGCATGAAGTATAGCTATAGTAAAAACAATATGAAATGCACAAATGCACATCGCATTTGTTAGCTCATTTGTACTTTTATTCACGAAATCTGTTCTATGAAAGCTATTTGGATTCTGAACACGTCAGAATGCAGGCTGCATTTGCACAACTCGATTTAGGCACAGTGAGAGCTAGAGCAAAAATCTCTCTCTTTGTTCTTCTCCTCCAGACCTCAACAGTTCCAGAGGGAGTTAGTTAAAAAAAGAGAAGCAATTTTCTACCTCTGGGGGAGAGAAAGAGAAACTGAAAGAGATCTGTGAACAAGCATGAAATACATTTAGTAATAATGTCTGATTATATTTGGGAGCCATTTTTACTGAAGGAAGCATATAATGATCTGAGGAAAGTTTGTAATCATGATGGTATGTGCAAGTCTAGAACAACTAGGGATGCCTAAGCATGTCCAATATGCATGATCACTTTAAAAGATTCAGTAGTTTTCAGTTTTGTGTGACAGAAATTACAGACTAGAAAATCAGCATAAGGCTTGAGTCTCACAAATGCTGTGGGGTGGAGAGAGTGCTAAAAAGCCTTCTGTGGGCTGAGATGAGCCAATCTTTGTAAGTCTCATGGATGCAAGAGGAATGTGCTGAATTTCCATGTTGCACATTCACCTGAGAGCAGAAGTAACAACAGCTATTAGCAACACTGCAATTAGCCAGTGGCAGAAAGTAGTGGAACAAGGTGGTAGCTTGAATTGAGCATTGGTATGTGACAAGATTTCAGTCTTGAGCACTGAATAAAGTGTTTCTGCAGAAGAGTGGGGCAACCAGTTGGCCTAACAGCTGTCTTGCAGAGAAGTCAGTGAAGAGGACTATGACCTAGTTACTTCTATACATTAGAAATCCAGTTCTGTATCCCCATCATGCTAGTGGGACTTCTTTTCTCACATTAATAGCAATATTATTGCACATTAAGTTGGTGGATACGTATTTGCAGGTTGAGAAAATTATTTCACTGAGTACCTGGAAGTTGAGCTTAATTTTCCTAAGTTGGAGTATAGAACCTAGGTACAGCATTTTTAAAACAACTCTTTTAGAATCTGAACACAGTCCTTGCTGCTATCAAAGAAGCCCTGGAGAACTGGCTATATCAGTTGTCCTGAAATATCAGTTTCGTGTCCTCTAACCTGCAGAGATTAAGTTAATGACTGATAGCCTAGTCATTGAAAGACTTTCTGCAGGACACTTAAAAAACCAAATTAATCTAACATGCAACATGGACACTTCTTTGCCCATTACCATTGATTCTAATTTGACATTCTTTTCTCTCTTTTTATCCTAGATATTTGTAAATTAATTGTCATGCCAAGTTTGAGCTACTGTCTCCCAAAGTTAGATGATTCCACAAAAAAATTCAAAGGCGTTAGAATAAGTATGGTCCACCCTCTTGCTGTCTTGGCTAATGAATGAATCCAGACATTTAAATGAGGAGGCACTTCAGCAACATATAGTAGCACTCATTCCTTTCTGTTACATTAAATTTGATGAACTGCTGAAAGTAGGCTGAGCACATTTACTCGAATTGCATAATCAAAAATTAAGAATAATACCAGAAGCTATTAGATCAGCAATATGTACCTTATATAATGCTTTTAAGGAAAAATTTTTCAGGAGAAAACTGTCTCCTCACTGGATGGAAAACTCTATATTTCAACTGAGGTTTACAAAGCAGATTTTTTTTTAACTGAATCCAAACTTACCAAACAGGCTTTGGGCCCAGTAAGTTTATTGCTGTCTTACTAAGCATACTGATAACCTGTGACCATCTCCAGCAAAGAACCTAGAGGTGCTGAAAATTCTTTCAGTCGGATGGATTAACCTAATGCTATTTGAAAGGGATGGCCTTTCTAAAATGACAAAATGCAGTGTGAGGAAAGAGGCCAGAGTTAAAACAAGGAACCAGACTGTGGCTGTGACAGCCAGAGTCAAACACAGAGCAGTGAGGATGCCACCACATCTCAGAAGAGCCCAGAAACAGTGTCTGAGGCTAGTTTAATAACCATTAACATAACACAGAAAGACTATAACTGCTCAACAAATACAGAATGTAGTTTGTCATGAATTTACTTTGCAATTCAAAATGAGCAAGGAAGAACACTGCTCTTTCCTTTCTCTGTCTGTGATACTTGTGAAGTCCTTGCTTGCACAAAGATTGTGCCTACTCTTCCCCAGAAAAAGGAATAGAAACTTTTATTTTCTCTACTTTATCTTAACTATGGAGTCCTGAAGAGTTTGCTTGAAGGGGAGCAGGCATTACCAATCTCTCTTAGGTCTACATTTCTATTAAAGAGTTGGTGATGTGAAATACTGTGTTTCCCCAAATATGAACACAAAGTTGTGATAATGTAGGATGATGAATGTGCCTCAGAAGCTATTCCTAAATATAATTCAGGAAAAGAGCTATTATGCTGTCCAGCTGCTGCTCTAGATGTTTTAACAAATGTGAGGCGGATCTATCAGAATGACTCAGAGGTAAAGGCAATGTCTAAACTTGTTGTTGGTAACTGTCACCAGGAAAATCTCAAACCCACACATGTTTTATGTCAGTTCTAGTATACCTAGTTCTGGATTCTGGGAACTGGGATTGACTAGGCTATTAACCACTCAAAAACATTGTCATAAAATTCACAAAATGGGGCTTAATGGATGCACTACAGGAGGAGATGCTTTTTCTGACAGAAGTTAAATAACTGAAGTCAATTTTTTCACGCTTGCATGAAGTCTGAATTGCCAGTTTTTAAACACCAACTGTTCTTGCTGCTGACTTGTTGCTGTTCTGTGTTGACATTGCTGATTTACAATGCCTAATATGAGTGAATTATTATATGTTGTGCACAACTTAGAAAAACCTTTGTGGCCTTTAAATGTTAGAGTAAGCCTGAACAGCATTCTCTAATGTTAATTTTTGCAATGCTGTAGCCAAGGTGAGAAAGGAGGAGAAAGGGCGAGAAAACTCAATGCAAACTTGATTTGCATGAAGAATAGGGACACTTGCCCCCACAGTGAGATCCCTCAAACAAGCTCTTCAATTATCACATAGTGAAAGAAGCAGCAGTTCAAGCAGCTACCAGAGACAGGGCTTTTCACAAGACATTTAGAATGGTCCACTTTCAGCTAATCATCCCGGAAGGCTGCATGCAATGAAGGAGAAATCTGTGAATTTACCTTTGTTGTCCCGGCAGTGTCTGGTGTAGAAGGTCTCCCTGCGTAGAATAATTTCTTGGGCAATGATTCCATAGCTGTACACATCACCTTTCTGAGATACATCAGCATGACGGAGATGCTCAGGGGCTGTCCACAGATCTAAAGGTCCCAATGATAATGGGAGATAAGGTAAAGAAGGAAGTGAGAGAAATAATTGAAAAAGAGTGATCCTTCTCAGAGCATCCATTTGCTACAGTGGTATTTACTTTTAGTCAGTCCAGATCAATCCCAGAGCCCACTGGTACAGTTTATTTCCTATTTTAGCATTTTCTTGAGAAGCTGACATCAGTACAGGCTAGATAACCCTCTGATGTGGTGGTTTTCAGTTGTCTGGGATTTGTTGACCCTGCTATTTTCCGCTGTAGATTCAGACCCTCACACCTCCAGAAAAGTTATGACTATTGGCAATAAACTTGCTTTTCTTAGCTACCTTTCGTGTGCTACTTAGAAATAGCTTATGCATCTGTATATGATAAAGGAATGCAAGTGCTATAAAAAAAAAAAATGCCGAGCCATAAATTATTGAGCTAGATGCATGAGCTAGATGAGTTTGTTATACAAGATGTCAGATGTGAAGACTATAATATTTCCCAGCTGCCTTGATAACATGAATCTATTGAAATAACTCTCAAGAGCTTTTGAGCTTGACATAATATTTCCTCCTCATAACCACTTTCTTTCTACTGAAATTATTAATCTGTATTTCTCGTACAACCACCACCACTGTACCTCAAAACCTGAATGCTGCCATGGTATGACAGTTTGTTATGACATGCTGGTGATGTAACAGTGACATGAACACAGTGACACTGAATACAATATTTTGATATCAGGCTGCAACACCCAGCCACAATGAATCTGTAGATCTCTTGTGAAATATTAACTCTTCTTCAAGGAAAGAAATCTAGTAGCCCAAAAGTTTGAGGCTGCTTATAAGCAATGGAAATAAGTATATTACAATGTAATAACATAAATTCAAATATGAAAATTGTAAAATAAAGACTGAACAGAGCACTTACATTCACTGCACTTTTCTTACTCCTTTTTAAGTTCTCATTGCTACTCCTGAGCATGTTTATGTCTGAATGTTAAAATTTCTCTCAACCTAGTTGCAATCACAGTTTCTTCTCAGGTCATATACAGCAGTTATGGCATAATGTTGTGCTTATTATGCCCCAAGCTCTACTATACAGATTGAGATTACATAATTTCAGATGGGTTCATCTTTTCACTCAAGATCAAGTAAGAAGGAAAAGATAAGTAGGAAGGAGTGCTCCATTTTTCAGAAATGTCCGATGAATATAAGATGAATAGAAAATGCAAAGAAAAGTTGTTAAAATTATTCCAGTCTGATCAAGCATGTATTGGTAGATTCCAACCTAAAGAATGAAAATCATTAAGGTTATTACTGCATATCATTACAGATTTCTTTAAGGATGATCAGTCACGAGTGTTAATATTTAAACGAAATTACAGAGCGCTGTGGTAGCGTGTACCTGATCAACGACAAGACCATGTGGTACTTAACTCTTTTTTTTTTTCTTCACACCAGCTCAGCATTACTGCTAAAGAGAGCTGTTTGCATGAAAGCCTTGAGTGCTGAAAATGTTTCTTGCATCTCAGCCACATGTGAATTCTCTGTTTTCTAAACTATAAGTAGAAAATTAATCTTTCCTTCCCTTCTCACATACACTGCCTTATTTCTTTCTCTACCTGCTAATAATTCTCTCATTGTGTTATTTAAGACAAGACAGTGTTTCAGATAGCATTTGTATGATGGCTGCCGCAAGAAACAAAATCATATTGTATGGTTTTTACTCTATACAAGATGTAATTAGACCCTACAGGACTTCTCATATAAGAAAATTCCATTGGTTTGAAAACCATGAAAGAAAGTCTAATTGGGTACTGGTTTTACCTTTTCTTGGAGGCAGAATTGAATTACAGCCAAAATCAGTGATCTTCACTACCATGCGATTGTCTACTACACAGTTTGTGGATTTGAGTCGACCATGGACTTCAGTTTTGCTTGAGTGCAGGTAAGACATCCCCTGTGGTTGATGATAAAAGAGAAAGAAAGCAAGACTACATGTGAGACACTGATCTGTTAGCAGACTCAACAAGAATGTGAAGTACTAGTGTAATATCTGTCCAAGTAATTAAATGGCCTTCAACAGCAATGGATATACATAAATCAGAATTCCCCATCATGGGGTGAAACAAATATTATTTTACTTAAGATACTTCCCAAGATGACAGGATGATCATTAGAAGGATAATGTCATGCAAGACAATCCTTCCTCTTAATTAACAAAAGCCTGACATGGCATCTTGAGTTTTGATAAAATTAGAGCACAAATAAGCAAATAGGAAAAACTATTCCCTCCCACAGAAGTTTTTCAATAAATGTTTTTTTGGTAAATTTAGTATAGATTTGTTAGAATGTCACACCAAAAGAAAGTGCTTCCAACTCCATTTTCATCCAGTGAAAACCATAGGTGTGAGAGGAATTGCACTTTATGTCTGCATCATCTTTGAAGATTACCATATACCAGAGGTTTAATTCAGAAACATTGCAGCAGATCCTCTTCTGCAAAGCAGAGGGCTAGAGACAGGTCAATGCAGAGTGTTAGATGATGCACTAAGACTGTATAAACCAGGAGATCAGATTAGACAATCTGTGGTGGTTTAAGCCCAGCTGTAAATCTGCCACGATGTTGTTAGCTCACCACCCCCCTCCTCCCCGTGCTCCCGGTGGGGTGGGGAGGAGAATCGAAATAATGTAACTCCCACAGGTTAAGATGAGAACAGTCCAGTAACTAAGGTATAACACAAACCACTGCTGCTGCCACCAATAATAATAATGATAAGGGAAATAACAAGGAAAGAGAATACAACCGCTCACCACCCACCGGTTGACACCCAGCCCAACCGAGCAGTGATCCAACCCTTCCAGGTCCCTGCCCCCAGTTTTTACATCCTGGGCATGATGTGCTGTTATATGGAATTCCTCTTTGGCTAGTTTGGATCAGGTGTCCTGTCTCTGCTTCCTCCCAGCTTCCCCTGCTCCCTGGCAGAGCATGAGGCTCTGAAAGTCCTTGGTCAGACTAAACATTACTAAGCAGTAGCTAAAAACATCGGTGTTATCAGCGCTGTTCCCAGGCCAAAAGTCAAAAACACAGCACTGCATCAGCTACTAAGAAGGAGAAAAAATGACTGCTACTGCTGAACCCACGACATCTATCACAATCAGAATCTTCTGACCTGACTGATTAGGGTTTTTCCGTATACTAGTCAGTATGTACCAGCCATCCATGAGCTAAACTCTGAAGTGGGCACCATGAGGACTGGCCGATGCATTTTCAGCTATATTTCCTGAGATTCAGATTCTTGACCTACACACAGAGGCATACAAAGGTGTACACTTTGCTCCTTTTCAGTCATCACCTCTGAATTTATCTCATTTAGTCTAAGACACTCAAATATGGTGCAATACATGAGAAGGGGCCACCACTGAGGCATAGTAGGAAACTAACATTAGCAAGTGGGTGTAAACTGAAGGGAGTAGGTATGCTAATTAGCACCCTCTTGCTATTATTTATTCTATTTCATCTCTCTCTCCTTAACTACCTAAGTTCACACCTACTTAAAGCCTACTGCTTGTAGTTTTTCTTCCTATAGTCCTCTCTGCTTTAGCTCAGTATACAAAGCAGAATCGATATTCTGTGGAAGCCAAAACAGGTATGTCATATCTGTTTAGTTTCTTCTCTGAATGGTTTTCCAGTTAGGCTCCTACATTCATAGCTCCTCCTCTTATATGATAACTTTTAGATAGACTTTAATCAGGGATACATAGCCCATGTGGTCATGAATACACTGTATGACACGCTGGGTTTCTCTCCTAAGATTGAGTACTTGTAATTGGGAACAGATCAGCAAATGCTGCAAGAGATCACTAAGATAACAGCAGAGGTTTGGGCACAGTAGATGTATGTCAGAGACACAAGCAGCCTGAAAGGGATGCAATCTTTGGGGAATGCTGTTGGACTGGTTATCCTGGGCCTATCTAAACCATGGAAAAATTTAGAGAGCCTGTGTACATGCTATATCCAAGGCACATATTTCTTGATTAAGCAGCTTTTATCATGCAGCCGGATGACACTGTCCAGGATGTTTTGCTGTTTTGCCGGCTTAGGTCTAATTTCCTCCAGCTGTGCCTTCTTCCAGCTCCCGCTTTCATCAGCCAGGAAATACACTGATTGCTACAGCAGAATTCCCAATCATTTTCAGCATCAAATGGCAGGCAAAGCTGATTTCGATTCTCTTATACCAGTGCTTTCTTGTTAACAGTTTCTGGAGGCAGAAGTCCTATACCTGTGCCTGATAAATTTTTCCTCTTTCCTTCCAACTACCCTGCACACCTGAAAACACAGAGCTTATTCAGAATCAATATTATTAACAATGTGATTTTCAAAATTTATAATGACTTTCAATGTGGTACTTCTAAATCGTTGAGACAGTTTTGTAACCTCTGCTCTGGAGCTTTAGTTCTGACTGAGAACCCTTTTTCTGACACAATGCAAAAATATTACAATTCCTTGCACAATATCCTGCAGAATCCTTTATTTAATAGTGTCACAACAACAGTGTATGCACTAATAACTGCAAGGCTCAATTTATGCAATTCATCCTTAGCAGACCTTTCATCAGAGCTCTTTGGTCACATGTAGCTAAATCCATGCAGCTACAGGTGGTGCCATCAGACCTAAAGAGATCAAAGATCGCAAAAACAAGGAGAAAAATGGAAACAGAGCAGATTTAGGGCTTTTCCTTTGTCTAACCCACTTACCAAGGAATAGAAACATCTAAAGGTGAACTGCAAAAGGTTAAAAATACCCTGGTTTTTTGATATGCTTTAAAGAGGAAGGGAAACTCCATCGCTGATATTTAAAATGAAACTTAATGGTAAACATTAACTGAACTTGAAAGTCATTAACAAGGCCAACAAACTGTGACAGTTTGGATTAAGGGGGCTTTAATAAAGAGCAAGATTTTCAGTATCTCTTTAGAACAGACACAGTGGAGTCATTCTGTGTGGAGACCAAATCTGAACTGATGCATTCAGGGAAATGAGAGGACCATCCAACTGCAAACTAGCAATAGGAAGAGGAGAGCAGTTGAACACTAGCAAAAAAGCAGAGGTAATTCTCTATATTACCTGCAGAGGTATAATTAACTATTTATTATACCTGTGAATTATAGAGGATCCGTACCTACCAGCTAAATAGATACAAGTCTGTAACGTAGAAGAGAATTTTCTTTAACAAGCATAGAATGGAAAGATCTGCTGAAAGCTACTGAAAATCAATCTCGGTTTCTGTATAAGATTAATTTCTTCCCTCTTAAACTGCCTGAAATTGATAGCTCTAGTGAGAAACTGGAATTTGTCACTCTAGTGAGTGAGAAAATTAGAATGTAAAGTAAACAGTTTGTTTAGAAAAAGTTGATCCCATTTCTGGATACAAATCAGGATAATTCCATCATTTGAAAAACAACTGTTTTCCTGTGTATGCCTTCCCTGAGGCCAGAGAGCAGTGTGTTTTGCAGGTCTTGTGACTGCAAAAGCCCTAGTAATCAGAGGCACTGATAAACAGGTTGTAACCCTCTGATCTTTGGGTCACATTTATTTGGGATATACTTTATTTGGTTATTTATAAATACCCAAAGCCAGCTCTAGCCCTCTGTACCTCCGCTTTGAGAGCCAATGGCTCCTCCTGCCTCATATACCTGTTCCCAGAGGGGGAAAGAGTGGAAGGGCATACAGCTCTAATGAGGAAAGGAGAAGACCTTGAGTGTTGCCTTTCTCCAAAGGATCAGTTTTGCAAGACAGGACAGGTTGGTTAACATTGCACTGTCAGCAGCCCGCTTACCTTGGCAATATCATACATGACAGAGATTTTAAATTCCCAGTCCATGAAAGTGCCATCAGGGTAAGAGATTTTATCATTTAAAACATCCTGTCAAGAGAAGAAAAGAATGGTTCTAATCTACATCGGGGAAAAAGCACAAGATGAGATATGAGTACCTAAATTGCACAGCCTTTCAATCAGTGCTTGAAAGAGACAGTCCTTCATTTTTCATAGGGAGTACATGCATTACAGCAGGAGATGACTCAAAACAGAGGATATTAAATATATTTTAGGATATTAAATATATTTTAGGCTTATGCACAGCTAGAAAAGTGGTGAAACCAGAAAAGAGTGTTTTGTATCATTAAAGGTAAATTGTGAATTTTCTCTTAAAGCCAAGTCTTTATTAAAGTAAAATAGCTGAGACAGGAATGGGTGAGGTATGGAAGAGGAAGGCAGAAGAATTTCTGTGCTTTGTGCTCACAGTCCATTTCCGATCAATTTTCTTACGGCCTTGTAAGTTCAAAGTAGACTGTTTCTTTAAGTGTCAGTTATTTACAGCTCTCCCAGCCACTACGGTTCCCACTGCTAAAAGTAAACCTCCATGAGTATGCCGGTTTACAAGAAAAGAACTAGAGATAGAGCTGTTTTGCTGCTTTACTGTGAGTTTGTTCCAGAAACCACTGCTGTTGTTAAGTCTTTGTATGAACACAGATGTAGAAACAATGTGTGCCTGCAGAAGAGCTAGTGCCACCATTACTTAATGATTAGCACTGAAATAAGATTGGTAGTAATAAACCATAAGTCTTTCCATAACTTTTGCCAGTCATGAGTCTACCATTTCCTTTTATAAACAAAAATTAAGGGTTGTTGTCCCGTATGCACAGGATTTGCCAAATTCCAGCCTCAAACACTTTGTCCCTTATTACTATGGAATATATTCTTTTCTCTATTCTTTCACACCCTGGGGCCCCTGTGGGGTCCACAAGGGCATCATCAGAGACAGTGGCTACAGCTAGGAAGATAAAGAAAAGGTAATATCTTAAATGCTTGCATTAGGGGACACAATACTAATACTGGCTGTTGCTGTTGTTTGGGAAGAGCTCTGTCTGCATTATTTCTTGCTTGCACCTCACTTCATCCTTTGGCTGCTAAGAGCCATCAAACTGATGGCAGCAGGAGCAGCACCTGAGGAAGGCTGGAGAGATCTGAGCAAAGGAGAGGAAACTCGAAGTCAGAAACCTGCCACCATTTGCTCAGTCCATGGCTGCTGCATGAGGGCCAGAGACATGCAGATGGGGATTTTCTTCCTTGCTAGAAATTTTATAATTTGGGGGTAGAAGGGGACCTGCAAAATCCTTTACCCGCAGAGAACCTCTTTCGCAGTATTCAATCACCCCAAAGATCGTGGTGTCTATCTTCACCGTGCCATAGAACTTCGTCAGGTTGTAATAATCAATCTGTAGGAGCTAGAGGAAAAACAATGCATCTATTTTTAAAAGCAATCACTGTTAGTACAGAAACAGGTCAATGATACTTGTGTGACATGGTTTTTTATCACAGGCCTGATAAGATGTGTGAGTTTCATTTAAACTAGTATATACTAAGGCACTGAGTGAAGTGCTTGAAGACATCTGTCATTCCAGAGCCTTCTGGATTAGGGAGATAAGAGTGGCTGCTTTTGGATACTGTGAGTAAATTTCAGAGCCCACTATTCTCTCCATTATTGCCTCCCTACTCAAACCTCCCAGTTGACCACAATAGCCATTATGAGTGACAGAATGTTGTGAATCAGTCAGTAAATGAGCAAGCAATAAAAATTGTATGACACTGCATGATATTATTCACTTTGTCCATTTTTATAGACAACTGTATTTTACTTTGAGGTATTTTTAGAGCTTATTGAATCCAGAGTATAGCTGTGTTGTGTAAAAAGGAAAAACACTTGAAAAAGATGCAGTAATGCAGCCAAATTCATGTCTCATGTTGGAAGAGTCTGTATGCACAAGTTAGAAGAGTTGCATGTATTTAAAGAGCTGCACTTGGCATTCAGTAATAAGATTTAACTACAGCATTCCACTACTGATCAGCATGATATGAGCAAAAAAGAGTGCACTGACTTTCAGCATCAGCTGCAAAAATGTATTTAGCAAGGCCATATGACAGAGCATGAATTACTTCATTCATCTTCAGCTTCACTGGCATACAATTCAGACTCTGCACTGGTGATGAGATCACACACACAAAGAGAAAGTTCATCAAGCAATATCCTTTGAGGAACTTATTACCCATCCACCTCACAAACATGCACAAGCATATGGCTGTTGCATTTGACAATGGAAAGCAATGACTTCATTCGTAGGCTCCATCCCACCCCGCAGTGTCCAGTTGCTACGTGCAACAGTTACCTTGTTCAGCTCTATTTTTTGCTTCTCTGAGAAATTACCATCACTGTTTTTGAGATCCTTTAAGATCACCACCTGAAGAAAAAACACCAGTGGGGAAAAAAAACCCATAGGTTTAGTACAACAACCATTCATCCTTCTTTTCTAGTAAATGTCCATACACAGAAATATTACAGAAACACCTGTCTATTGCTTTGCTGTTGGAGTTTTGGTTAATCAGCTAATAAGTCACTGAGTTATATTTCCTTCTAAAGATTTACCAGGCAGATAGGAACTATTTAGACCTGCCAGTGATGCAGATTTTATTTTAATATGAAAATACCTAGATCAGGCTGATAGCTTCACTGAATGTACAAGAATTGCCGTGTAAATAGCCTGTCCACCGTTAATCTGTTAATCTCCTCAGTAACAAAATGCATCAGATTTCTGGTCATTCTGCTTCTGTGCTTCTGGCCTAGGGTAGGGGTTCATGGAGTCTAGTATTTTTTCCTCCCATCAGTAAGCAAGATGCAAAGCATCTGATAGGGAACAAATGGCTTATTCCTTCCATAAGATCAAGCCATTTTGCAAGGTCAGGGGAGGTAGAATTTTCTCTGGAGAGGGCTAACCACCTCCCAGAAAGAGCCCTCCTAAGCCAAGGAAGAGAGTGTGGACACTGCAGTCAGATTACCTTCTTGTCATATTTGCCTTGGCGCAGCCTCTGGGTGGTGTCACGTCTCTTATCGTCATCGATCTGAGAATAAAGAAGAATAATTAACTTGCAATTATCACCTACTTCCCACTTGGCAGGTCTTAAGAGGTTAAGTAATGTCAGTGTGTGCCATACAAGGAAGCATAAGCCTCTCTCGGGAGGGCCACTACATGGCATAAAGTATGGGGCATCCTTGCCACTCCCACAGTTGGCCTGGCCTCTGCATGCTGCTTTCAAGCTCTTTGGCGTTACAGAGGCATAACACTGCACAGGGAAATCATTTGTAACAGGAATAGACTGGAAATCCATACCCAGCTCTTTCTGCTATCACAAAATGAGCTTTACTGCTGCGGAACAGATGTATTAGGGGGCTATAGATGGGGAATAATCTCCTTTTTTAACTCAATGCAGCAAGTGAGGGTTAAAAAAATTTTAAAACCCCCAAACATTTAACAGATCCTAGTTCAACCAGAGCCATATTTTGTACTGTAGTCAGAGCATGCCAGCACTCCAGCTTCTATGGTCTTTAGAAGAAAGAATCCAAGACCCAGCTTTGGGCATTGTGTTTTTCTTACCTTCAAACTAACATGACTTGTCTCACTGGTTTCCAGAGGCAAGATTTTCTCAGGTGGTATATGAGACCATTTCTTCCACCGGCGCTCATTGTCTCTCCTGTATTTCCTGCAAAACGAGCAAACTCGTTCAGAATATCCTTCCAGAATATCCTATCCAGAACGGAAGATTTGGACAGGGAAGCTTCTAGTGTCAGGGTGACACAAGGATGGGGTGTCAGGATAGCAAATCTTGAGCACAAGCCCCATGGCCTTTTATACAGTTTTCCAGTTTAAGGCTGCTCTAATTCCCCTAGCTTTGGAAAAGCCTAAATACTCATTCAATTTCATAGATATAACAGAGGAACAGATTTAGCAGAAAACTTCCAGGAAACTGTCAGAGTCTTAAGGGATGTCAGATCAATTTAAAGTACAAAGGGCCGTCTGGATTTTATGTACTTTTTCCTCCATGTTATTGAATGTACTCTGAAAAGAGGTCCCACAAACAAACGCAAGACAAACAAGTCCTGCCATCAACACTAGATGGTAAGAACTGATGTGAATACCGTGGCAGGAGAGGAGGTAACAAAAGCGCTGAGATTAGTTGCCGGTTTGTGGGTGGCCTGTGTTCTGCACATTTTGCAGAAATGAGGGAAGAGCCCTCAGAACAGGCAGAAGGAATCTGCTGTCTCCTTTGCAGAACTTCAGAACAGACACTGTCTTCTCTTCCAGAAAACTAGTGCTCATCAAATTACCTGCTTATTTGTGCAAGTCCTCCCTCGATTGAAAAACTAACGCAGGACTGACTGGAGAGACTGCAGGAGAATCCTAACACACTGATGACTGCTGGCAAATGCTCTAAACAGGAGCATGGGTAGTATTGACTAATCAACCAAATGTTCACTTTTTCCAAAATACTTTCACATACACATGTATAAGAAAAGGAAGACCAATAATTGCAGCAAGAACTGTTTTTGTTAAGAATGGAAAAAAACCCTATGCTTTGGAAAGGGGGTGGCATTTCTTCCAGCAAAAGGACACATCACTGATTTCTATTTCCGCTTTTTCTATCATGATAATGCTGAAATGGGTTATACTCATGAAATTCTAGCTGTTAATGAAGTTGGTGTGAGAGGAGCTGAACTGAGTCAAAGGAAATTGAAAGGATGTATCCATACAATGAAACCACCGTAACATCATGGTGTTTTGACTCCTACAGTGACTCAAGATGAATACTTCTTTCAAGATTGAACTTTCATGTCACCAATAGGCTAAAAAACCATAAATGAACCCAACTAAGCTAAAGACAGGCAGTAAAGTGGAAAAACTCTGAAGATTGGACTGAGACGTATGTTTTTCTGCATGTATAGGAATCAGAGCTTTTTAGCAGATGCAAAACTTCGGAGCCTTGCTGCATCTTCCATGATTATTAACCTGACATAACAACACTATGGATGCAAACACTGATTAGCATATACTAAAGAGCTCACACTGAGGGCAATCACCCAGGTAAGCTAATTAATGTCTCTTCAGGAGAGATCAAAGGCATTGCCCTAGGAGGAAAACTGTTCAAGGACAAACACAAGGCCAAAGGCATTGGTACCTGAGAATCAGCAAAGAGATGATCAGAACCAGAATCACAATTCCTGTGAGTGTAAAAACAGCAATAGTCAAGATGTGTGGGCCTGCAAAAAGAAAATTGAAAAATAAACAACTTGACAGAGGATGCTGAAACCCTGTATTATACTTAAGAAATTACACTCACCCACACGTGTGCAAGTCACAGTACCTGAGATGGATATTCTTTTGTCACATCCAAATTGAGAGGCTTTGGTAAATTCCAGCACTGCCTAAAGATGACATGTGCAAGATGAAGCACAACCTGGAGCAGTGCAGTCTTAAATCCCTGCCTAAGGCATGGGCTCTCTCTAAGGACACCCAGATGGGAGGTGAATTTAACAGCACTAAATCTCACCTCAACTCAGCAGCAGTTTCCAGGTGTTTTCTTTAAAAACAAACTAGAAGATTACTTTTTGCAGTAACCACATTTTTAAAAAATGAAGCAGCCAAACTTCTCTTTGCAATAACTTCATAAGAGTGGTTGGTGGAGGCAAACCTTGGATACAACTCTCTGCGCGATCGGATGTAGATGGGGTAAGCAGTTGGCCGTTTGAAATCAGAGTCACTGGCACGGTACAGCTTTTAGCATTTCCCACATTTCACCGGGCCTTATTGGCCCAGTTGTTTAAAGTCATTCTACAGTTGTTGTAGACAGACCTTTGGAGACAGAATTAATTTCTGAACAAGGAAGACAAGTGCTGCTGAGTGGACTGTACTCTTCAGTAGGAAATTCATACACTATAGAGGGAAATTAATCTGGTGACTGCACAAAGCTAGTAAAGTACTTGGAAGCTGCCAGCTGCCAAACAATTTGAAAATCAGGCTGTTCAGGCATCTGAGGACTTCGGCCCAAAACCACAGAGCACATGAATGTCCTAATCCTGAGCAGGCAGGCAGGAGAGACAAGGCTAGGAACTGATTATTTAAGGTTGCAATTTTGATTGTCTAAATGTGGAAAAGCAACCTGAAGCCTGTTTTGGGTCAGTTCTTGGAGCTCAGGTATACTGGGAAGGAAAACTGCAACCATCAAGTTCCTCTGAAGAGCAACAGGCCATTCATGCCGAACTTCATCTGGTGGCCACACATCTAGAGTGTGCCTACTCTACTGAGCAAGTCTCTCAGGGAAAGAAGACAAAGGTGAATCTGGTTTTTGTCAGATTGCCATATAGGTTATGGATAGTAAAAGAGTGGAGCTACTCAGTTTTAGAGGCTAATGCACTTCTGCCTGTTCTCAGAAACAGAAATAAAGGCACACAGAAAAATGATGAAGTGTAAAAATTAATAAATACATAAAAAGCAACATGACACACATTAGCTGCCCTCAGAATCAGGCAGCAACTGGGCAGGGATTTTCAGTATACCAATGTGTCTGCATCTGACATAGAATTCAATTTTGGAACTCCTCTGGGATTTGGACCTAGCTTTCTGGCTTTGATTTTTCTTGTCTTGTGTATCATGTCTCCCACCTTCGTTCTGTGTGTTCATCCCAGCATCAGTCTGGGGGGTCTCTTAGCAACTTAACATTAGTCTAATGCTCCATTGAAAACAGTCAGTACGAATGTTTCCCTCCACCAAAAAATGACAGTAAGTCACCACTAACAAGAGGACAGGTACATGAGAATCTACAAAGTATAGGAATGTGCATTTCATACGAATTCTTTAAAACTTAAGTTGTGTGAATCGTGGTTTGCTGCTTAACAATCAGCAGGTCGTATTTTCCCCTGGAAATGCAGTGGAACCAAAATTTCCCTTTCCTGAGGTTTTGCTACCACCACCTGGCTTTTAGTATTACAACATACAAAGGGAGAGTGCATCACAAATTAGCTCCTCTCAGGTCCTCTGCAATCAGAAACCTTCGTGTAATATGATGGCTGACCTTACCCATGTTTAGAGCAAGGGTTAAAACTTTCTAAGTAATGAGAAAATGTGGATGAAGACCCTTTCTTTATGGGGTGCCAGGAGGAAGGAGGGTAGCAGAACTGTGTCAGCTGTTCTCAATTACAGCTTAGGAAGAAGCAGGGCTCTGGTTCCTGTTTGTTCACCTCCCTGGAGGGAAAAAACATATTTCTGGTTGGAAAGTTTTGACTGGCTTTGGCAAAGCTTAGTGATTGCTTAAACTTTGCCCGTAAAAAGTTGTCTTTTGGGGGAATGGATTTATTTAAACTCACACTAAATGAAGGTTTATTTTAAAAAATGTGAAAACAAAATAATCAAGTGCCTGTGGGAGGTGGTTTTACTTTGGTTTAGTATAGCTTGGCCACAAAATCAGGCCTACATTAAGTGCAGCATGTTAAGCTAATGGTCTGTAGACACTGGCTTTCTGCAATTCCCATTTTCCTTTTGACCTTGTAAGGAAGCTTAAAACAAGGACACACTCAAGGGAATATTTTAAAGATGCAAAGATCCACTGACAACATGGCATGTTGTGGGGCCCAAGCGATGGATGAGAATGGGACTGGAGCAACGCTGAGAAGACTGCAAAGAGGCAGCACATAACTTGAGGAGCTGCAGGGACACCCTGTCGTTGACCTTTGCAGCACTGATGTCTCTCCACAAGTAAGACTCTTGGGCATACCAAGGAAGACTATAGATTTGACCAGATTTGAAAAGTAAAAGCTTCACTGAACTCCCTCTGCTTTTTCCAGAGCTATCTAACTAGAGTCTTGTCAGTGCTGCTACCTGCTTCTCGTGTCTCCCTGGCAATGAACTCCTGCTTCTCTTAGGAGGGGTAAGCCCTAATTGGAAGACATTTGATTCACTTTACTGAGGAATAAAAATGTTTGAAACCATGTACCACTTTACTGTGAACGGACTCTTAGCAGAGAGTGTTTATTTCTCCAGTTATTGCTTTACCTGTTCCCTAAAAGAGGTAAGCAATACAGCAAACTAACAGAGGCCTTTAGCAGAGAACTTTAACAGTGGCATCTTCGGACATTCACTGATGGCAATGACTCAAGTGAATGCTAACCCAGTGTGTGCTAGCCCTTGCAGCCACTGCTACTGCAGTAATTTTTATCCTGCAAATCATACCCTGAACCATATACCTTTCCACTGCCAATAACCGTGTGGCAGCAGTTTAACTGGGGAAATAATCTCAATCTGATCAG
This sequence comes from Myiopsitta monachus, assembly GCA_017639245.1. NCBI lineage: Eukaryota > Metazoa > Chordata > Aves > Psittaciformes > Psittacidae > Myiopsitta > Myiopsitta monachus. Next base: position 64,523,877 of record CM029920.1, read on the forward strand.
ACTGACAAGGTTGTACTCTGTTGTGCTGAATAACTAGAGGGTTCATCCATTCTATCCAGGAGTCACCCAAAACTCAAAAGAAGAAGTGGTGATTTCTGGGATTTCAGATTTGAAGTCTGAGTGTAGATAGAGCAACAACCTAGTTTCCCATTGTCTTTTTGCAAAGCACCAGCTCTTCTAAGAGACCCCTCCAGAGAAGCACCCTGAATCTGCACAGTGCTGTGAACTCTCCTCAACAAGGATAAAAGGGCAAGCAGAAGCCACCATGCTGCAATGTAGGATCAGATAACTCATCATAACCTTAACTCTGCTGCCTTTCCTTAACAGTCTTTAAAGCAATTCACACCACCACCATTTTCTAATGAAGGTTAATATGTTCAGGGGTAACATCTTCCAAAACATGCCATGGTGTTCCCCACAATCAGTGGTACAGTACGGAGTCTACAGAGAGACTTCATAGCAGCACCTAAGCAGAAATGCAGATTTAGAACTGAGCTGGATGCAGAGAACATGGGAGGCTGGAGCAGGGGAAGGAAAGATGCTGTTCTGCCCCCAGCTCCTCTCATCACTGGCTGGGGGTGGTGTGAAGGTAGCATGCTGGGTTCACAGCAGGAGTATCTCAGAATTGTGTGACTTGTCTTCGAAGAGGTAGGTTTAATGGGTATCTCACCAGTGCTTGGAGTATCACTGGGCAGCTTGTGGTTCTTCCAGACAAAATCAGGACTGGCAGCCTCCATGAGTGTCTTGTTGTTGTGAGTGTTGAAATACAGAAGAGTTTTGAACTATGGGTGTAGGAGGGAAGAAATGCAGTTAGCAGCTGTGCTTTCCTTCTTTTGTCCCTTGCTTCAAACTACCGTTAATAAGTGTATTGCCCAAACTCAAATAATTCTAGCTCTTTCTGCTACAGTAGTGCATTCCTCAGCTTAGCCGTATTTTTAGCTGCCATATTCTTCCTCATTCATCCCCTCTCTCTGAAAAGAAATGTATCAGTCCCACAAAGTACCAGCTGCACTTCACTTACTGAATCACCAGATGACATCAACCCTGTCAGTCTCCAGCGCACCTCTCATGCCCACCTCCCGGCATGTACAGCATGCCTTGGCACACCACCGCTTCTGCTGTGGTTATTTTCATCATTCTTATGCAATAGTACAGGGCATTTTGTTTCTCCTTTCACATATAAGGTCAAACAGTTGCTCCCTGGACATACATACATGATTTGCAGTCTGTGACGTGTACAGCAGCGTCAAATTCGTATCAATGTCTCCAAATTCATCTAGAGTCACAGGACCCAGAACACCTGCAGACACAAGAAATTAGTCAGAGCGCCTGTTTTCTCAGAAACGCAAGTATGCAGCAGGAAGGATGGGACAAATAAAAGGATCTCTGACACTCAGAGAATTCATCTTTTTCATGTACATGCTAGAATACATATCAGCTCAGTGTAGTGCTACTTCTGCCACAATAGCACACTACATTTTCTCTACAAAATCCAATAACAGGTGTTGAACTGACTGCACTAAAGATGAAAGTTTCCCTCTAGCTATAGAAAAATATATTTGTCAGGTTTCTTCAGCATACCAAGAATGTCAGAGTAACCTCACTTGTAGGGACATTTTGCCTCTTTCAACCCACAGTTTGGATCTATCAGTAAGAAAGGAAATACAGAGATACATTCATTCCCCTTACTCTTTTAAGAGCTACCTGCTTGGTTCTAATAATACTATTTTAACATTTTTTTTTTCCTTTTAACCTCCTGCCTCTGTATGTCAGCAAATGTACAGGTTGAGAAATTGCCTATGTAACACATTCAAAGAATTTTTAAGGTGGAACATCCTAAATCCCTCAGCACGGCTTCATTTTGCTCTCATAGAGTCAGTCATTTCACCAAGTGCGCGAGCTTAGCCAATACCTACCACTCCTGAAAGTCTCACTTTCATTTTTTCCCTTCTTCTGTCAGAAGAGTCTTCTTGATCAGCTTCAGATTGCTTTTTGCTGCTGTTGCGGATGACTTATTTAATTTTTCTTGAAGTTTGGCACCATTATTTTAGTTCAGGAATTACCCTTCTCCCTTCTCATCTCAAAACTTGATGCTAAGTTTTTTATGGTCCACTTTCTTAATATCAAAATAATTGTTGTTTGGGCTCCCTGCTCTCACAGCCCCCAGCACAAGAAAGAATGAAGGAGGTTCAACACCTTTTATTTTTTTTTTAATTAAACCTATAACTAATCTGGAGCATGACAGTGTGAGATTGATTTTGGATAAGTGAAAAAGTTTGTGCAACTTACATTTCAAATTCGAAGTGAAATTGAACAGATGAGTTTACTGATACTCAAAAAAGGATGCCGGCTGCAGGAGGAATTAGTAAACTGTATTTTGATATGTTTGAGATACCATAGTTAAAGCAAAGATAAGTCTAAAGTCTGTTAGGCCATATTAGAAAAATTTGGGAAACTTCTATAAATGTGTTTGCTGGAAACAGGTGGGACATAAATACAAAGCTTTGAGTCATCATTTTGGTACAGATCTCTGAATTGAAGTTACAGCAGGGACCTTGCCTCCATAGAGGTAATGTTGTCCCCTTCTTTATCTAAGTCTTGCCTCTGTCTTTTCCTAGTAATTGAATTCTGTGATTTTAAGCCTGTGGCATACAAAAGCCCACTGGTGCTAGACAACCTGTGAGAGCAACAAGAAAGTTGACTAAGAGCCAACCCATTGCTAGCTGGCTTACACGCACTGCAGGCACCCAGGCCTTTGTAAACTGGTTGAAAAGGCCAAAACTATTCCATTAAAGCAGGATAAGTGGATGTCATTTTGAACTTCAATCATATTTCATACGTTCTGGCCCCAAGTCAAGACTAGACAGTTAGGGAAGGCTTAGGAATGCTACCGTTGCAAATTAACAGCTTGAATGCCAAGTTACCTTTAGAGGAAGCATGGACCCCAAAACCTACCTATGTGCCTCACTCTTCCAGCTCCCTTCTCATTCTCCAAATAGTCTCCCTATAGAGAGTTCAGCTCTGTCAGAAGAATGATGCCAGCTTCTGGTCCTGATCCCTGTCCTCCACCTCTGCTGGCTGGAAAGATCTGTCTCTCCTTCTTCCCCTACCCCTCATTAGGCAGCAACATTCTTTAAATGTGTTTTGTACTTCAAAGCAGCAGGAAAGCCCAGAAAGCAGTCTGGTCCTCTGTTGCTAATTGTAGTGTTTCAAATGATTGTCATTTTGTATTTTGATCTCTTCTGTGTTGTGTACACTGAGGTGATTCTGCACAACTGCTATGTAGTGCTTCTGCTAATATTGAAGATAACATCCTTGGAATAAAATTATAGAAAAAGAAAAAAGGGTTGGAATAAAACTCATTGAAGTGCTTTGACTTGTTTAGTGTAGAAGTGACTTATCGTTAGAATGCTTAAAACAAAATTTCTTTCCCTTCATCAATTTAATGAACCCTATGCAGGACTGGTATTTTTACCTTCAAAAGTGATATTTCGGGATTCATTGATGAAACTAAGAGGTGACACTGGGCTCTGGGAGGAGATAAATTTCTTCAAAATATGTCCGAACAGCAAGACTGCATTAAAATATCCAACAACAAAGTCATCTTCCAACTACAACAGGGGAAAAAGAAAAATGGCAATTTGAGCGTTCATGTGTCTACCTTAAAACTACAATATCTGTAGTGGTCTCTTTTGGCAAAAGCTTCAGCATGGAAGACCAGAATCTGCTGAACACTGAGTAAGTAGATGGGCAAAGCCACATCGATGTTCTTGTTTGGAAAAATAAAAGTAAACAAACATATTTTTGGTGTATGAAGACGGGGAGGTGGTGAAAACTTGTAAAAGGCTAGCATGAAGCTGTGGCATGTTGATCCTCATGTAAAGGATGGAATAAATCCCACACTGTAGGTTCTGAGTAGGCTTGCTCAGCGGGACCCAAAGTCCCTGGCTTTGGATTAGACTTTCTGTGCAAATAACCTGGTGTGGCGCCAGCAAGTCTGGGCTTCCAGATGGCCACAGCTCAGGGACAAGGAGATGTGCCAGAATTTCCAGCAGCCTGCCATAGAGCTGGCACCCAGAAAGTGTTGAGCCCAGGCTGGGGGATCTGAAAGCCCTGTAAATCCAGCCAAAATCTTTGGGCTGCCTACTAGAGCGCTGGCAGTCAAAGCCACAAATCCTGGGAGAAACTCTACCTGTAGAGTCTGGTTCCTGGGCATATGGCAGGAGCATCAGTTTCACTAAGCAGACACAGTATTTGCAGTTTCTGCTTTCCAGGAAATTTAAAAAAATACATCTCCCACAGAAAAACAACAACAACAAAAAATCCTATATTTGAAATTTAACTGGAAAGCCCTTGGGCAGAAACAGCAATGGTTGCCACTGCTTATACATATCCATACACAAAAATCAGTCAACATTCATTGGTTCTGACCTTTCCATGCTCACATCTTGATTACACCAATAAACCTCCCTTCAGTGACGCCTTGCAGCTACATGTAAGATTGTCAGTCACTCTGGAGTCAGAAGGCCATATACCTATAGATCTCCCTTACACCCAGTGGACATGACATGTGCAGACCAAATTAAAAGCTTGAGCTGAACTTCACAAAGCAGAAATATGACAGCCTGCAAGTTTGCCTTATGGTACTATATTTTTACATCATTACAGCAGGACAAAATGTAATCCCGTAATAATGTAAGAAAATATCAGCACAGAAGCCTGATGGGGTATGATTACAGCTGTGGTTTTAGTTTTTATTTCCTAGTGCATGAATATGAATGAACTGAATGCATTAGTCAGATATAAAATAGCATGGTTACCAGGACGGCATCCTCAGTCGTTATGGTATTCGAGCTGTAATTAGCTGGTGGCAGAGTCAGGACAAGTACATTCTGCATGTAACGGGCTGAGCTGTTGTTCCTGAAGTACATATTACTGCAAAGCAAATCACAAGAACCCCACAAACAATCAGCCACAGGGGCAATGGCAACCTTGACAGAATCACTTTCCTATTCCCAGTAGCACTGTTATTTAACAGGTTAAAACAATAATTCTAAAAATTAAATTTCATCATGGACAAAACTCCATGTTGTTCATTCCCGGATGCCTAATTCTGTGTTTAACTACATTAAAAGGTAATATAATAGAGATCTGGCAATATGAAACTCAAAGGTTGCAGTGAATTATTGTTATCATTGTAACTGTATGGTTTCTGTCCTATTTATTTCCTCTTCTTTCAAGCAGGACTTTATTGAAACTGAATCTCTTCTTGGAATCCACAGTACTGCAGCCTGTAGTTTCTTTATGTTACTGTGCATGTTTCTGACCTCTTCTGCACTCTTGTGCATGTTCCTCTAATTTTGGTATTTCTTGCTAGAAATCACAGCAGGATTTGCATTGAAAGCATTTAACAGGAGGGCATGAAACAATCAGAGGTGCAGAGAACAGCATATTGATTTATTTGCTTAATTCAGTAAGCTAGGAAAATCCAGGAAAACTATGCTAAAACAAGCAGAAAAGGTTCTAGTTTCCAGGCATCTTCTGTTTCATCACCCTGACAGGTGTGATGGTGTTCCTCCATCTGGAAGTGTTTTGTGGACTGGCTACCACTGGATTCACATGTTACAGAGCAATTTAGCAATATATATTAGTGTCAAGTGGCAGTATCTGTCATTGCTATAGCCAGATTTATTAAAAATATACATATATATAAATTTATGAGCCTTCTCTCATTTTTTATGTTTGATCATGCTTTTATTTGTTCATTCAGTATTATATTGAGAACTTTTGGAAATAGCAAGCTCTGATCCATGGCCATAAGTGGAATCCTGACACCAGAGTCCTGTTCCTGCCTTTCCCTGAACCTTCTGACTTTTACATTGGACTTTTCACCCTGAAGAATTTCTAAATGCTCTTCATTCTGGCTTGGACTGAACTAGCCAGGTGAACAAGAAACTTCGTTAGACTCCACCAGACTGGATAATCCTACAGCATCTCACCTCCCCTGAGGGGGATTTAAATACTATCTTTGTGTTCTGCCTGCCAGAGGGCTCAGAGCTGAAGAAACTTTAAATCCATCACTTTGTCTGAGGGACTTGCCTCCTGCAGAAACATGTGACCTTGTCTGCTGTCTTCTACAGCTTGAGTTTACATCTAACACTTTGTATTTTGTTTCTGTTTTAAGAAGAACACGATTTGAGTTATTCAGGAAAACCAGGGATATGCAGTAAATTTAAGGAGGACAGCATGTAAACTGAGCTGAGGCAGCTGGGTATATCAGAGGGATGCATATCACAGCCAAGAAGGCCTTAGCTACTCTCATCTACTGAGAGGCAACAATTATACGGGCAACATCAGTAAGTACAAGCACTTACATATGTAGTCCCCATTGTGCATTTGCAAAGAAACAGGAATTATGTCCCGTTGCCTCAGGAGAACCAACTGGGTATTCTAGTGCCTGAATAAAGTAGTGAAAGTTTAAAGTTCTTAGAGGCACTTCTGAAAAATATAGATGATGAAGTTGAAAGTGTACAGGACGAAGAAGATCCTGTTAGAATTTAAACCACAGGCTCCATTTTATATCCAAAGGTTAAATGCCTGAAGTCATTAATCCAAAGCTCCTCAGCCCTACCCTGTCGAGGTCAGCTTTAGACACGAGGGCTGGGAAGTTCCACAGGCACTGGAAATCCAGGGGCTCTTTTGCTAAATCAACAGTGAAATGAGTAAGATCAAGATACGGACACATATATTTGCCTTGTGATCATCCGTAAGCTGCCAGCATAGTCCTGGGCATGGTTTTCTTCTAGCTTTCTCTCAGACTGTGACTTGCTACAGTGACTGAAGCCATACCCAAAAAGCAGCTTGGGCACGTACACTTAGACATATGGATGTGAGCTGTTCTATGTCATTTAGGCTTAGGGCATAAGTGAGGACTTCTTGGTCCTCATATACAGCCAAAGATTTTGAGGCTACCATTGATAAGGCCAGTTTATACCAGTCTTCGTCTACAAAGACTTTGCCATTAGTAATATAAGGATGAAATTGAACAACATAAAAGTTAAGTTGTATACTAAGAAATGCCTCTGAAAAGTTAGATATATGTAGTTACAAAGATGTTTGAAGAGACAGTTATAAAATGCCAGAGTTATACAGTGGAAGGCACAGTTGTACCACTCTTTAGAGTAATTTTAAAATGGAATCAATGAAGCCTAGAAAAATAAACTATAAGCCACATTTACATGATTGTCTGATTGGGCAGAGTGTATGAAAAATACACATTATCGCATGCGAACAGCTCATGACCATTCTGACTTTTTGGTTCTCTCATTGCTTCCTGCACTGATGAGTCCACAGGATGACATTATAAGCCCACCTCTTCTGCCACTGCCTTAGAAAAATATTATGTGCACTAAAGGGGATGCTGTAAAGGATGTGCCACAAATTGAACACTAAGCAGCTTAGATAAATGGCAAGACATGAGGAAAGACAGCAATGGAAAACATTACATGAGAGAGTACTTCTTCAACCAAGCAGTTCCACTCTACTATTTCCATTATCTCAGTCCTTCAGAAAACTGTAGAGGAGAGGAAAAGCAAAGGTGATACTTTACTTGAAGAGATCTATCAGGATGATAACAATGTCCTTATCCACTTCCTCCATCCCTAGGTCTGTGCTGACATCAACTGGAGAGCCACACATGATGATCACTATAGATTGGGCAAAAATGGACACAGATTGATGAAAGGTACAGACAAGAAGAGGACATTTGCCTGCTCCCCCATGTTTGAGTAGCAGGCAGCAGAGCAATGCTGGACTAAAGCACATTACCTGTGCTGAGCTGGGACCCAGGCACAGAACTACAGCTTCTCTGCAGTAAGACAGGGATGTTTGAGAGAAAGTAGTAAAAGTTGCCTCAACACCTGCATCATTTTCTGTCTGATTGTACCAGAACATTGCCATTTTCCCACTCAAGTAAGCATTAGCAGTTCTGATGCCATATGGGCTACTGAACATGACCATTTCTCACTTAAATGGCATTTGGGTAATAGTTTCATTGGCTTACTTATTACTCTTGCACTCACCTGGCCTGCTGATGCCAGGTGCTTATTCCTGGGAGAAGATGAGGTATTTACTCAGCCATTTTTCTAGTTTAGATGGGACACTTCCAGAAGAAGTGCCCCTTGATGGCACAACTGAGGCCCATATATGTACCAGGGCTGCAAACACAGGAATGTTAGAGAGCTAAGCATTTTTGCAGTATCTAAGGCCCTTCTTTGGAGGAGCTGTGATTCCTGGATTTCTGAATCTTGTGCCTAGATGGGATAATTCACCCCAAAGGCCCTCTGGAACCAGGATTTTGCCCATATTTTATGGGGATGGAGAGAGGAATCTAGGAACTTTGTGCCATTTTTTGTTTACAGCCTTGTGAACCGATGTATCTGTTTTCTCCATCATCTCTGTGGAAAGTCTACACCTAAAATGTAACAAACGGACACGTTTGATTTCCTGGGAAAACCAACCTGGGAAATCAACAGTGCACCCTCAGCCCCCTCTCCCCTTCCCTGCCTCCTCCTCCCCCCTTCTTTTACCATTGCTTTTTCGGAGTGGATCTTTCACGGTTTTTTGAAGCTGCTCTGGAGTCCTTAAAATCTCCTTGTACTTCAGTTTTTCGGAGAAGGGTGTGATTCCAGCATCAAGTGCATTAATATACCTGACACAAGGGAGCACAGATACTGTCAGAAAATGGCTAATTCCTCACTTTCTCCTAAATAAGCCAAAATGTGAGATAGGCTGTTTACAGCACACAAGAGGGTTTGTAGGGCGGTATGGAACATTTTTTTCTGCAGCAATGGAAGAGAGAAAAATCAATACAGGGCATGAAAGACTTAGAAGTGTTAGGAAGGCCACCCAGAGGTATTTGAACATGGCTGTACAAATGATATAATAAGACATTAACAATTAAGAAAGGAAATCAGGGATATGGGGAAATTATAGTGAGACTAACCGCGAGGCAGACCAAGGAATCTCTGCTGTTTTAAGGCATCAGTGGTAATCTTAGAAGAAACATGTGAAGGTTCAAAGGAGTAAAAGGGAGCTGCAGAAAGAACTGAGATAGAAAGCACACATGCACCATGACTGTGAGAGAAGTGAAGAAAGGTAAGTAGCAACAACAAACCCCTCTACTTAGTCAGTTAAACCTTGAAAGAGAAAAGTGAGGACAGCAAAAAACATAACCAAGTGAGTAAAAGCTAACTAAAAGATTAAGCAAAACTGGCCAACTCCTAAATCCTATTCTTGGCTCAGCATGTTATATCTGAGATATTCTGTCTGAAATAAAGTTAATGCAGAGGAAAAATCAAAGAAATCCCTTTGTTTTCAAAATGCTGAACTTTTCATTTAGCAACACTGAGATACCAGTCCCATAAACTACTAAGTATATTTTGCTTCCCATATTTTTATAGGAGCAGAATTACTAACCATTCATTTACAGGAACATATCCATAGTTGAGATATAACCTGATTTAGCTATCACTGTGGGTATTCACTTATTTGTATACATATATGGGGAAGACAATTAGCCCATGCAGTATAACTTGCACTTTAGCAAAAACTGGTTTTTTAAATTAGACAGTTCATAAACTTTCAAGCTGACAGTTTCTATTAAAGCGGAATGAGGTGCGTTTTTACAACTATTGTAGTATGAAAAATGGGCAGAGATAAAAAAATGATTTTAAATTTTAAATTTTTTTGTTAATTAAACATTAAAGAAAAGGAACATGAACAATTCCGAAGCCAAGACCCTGAACAGAAGTATTAATAAAGACCAAGTAAGAAACACTTGGTAAATAATCTACATGCATAGACTTCCTTGAAAGATATGAAGCCTGCAGGATTAAAGGGATTTAGCTAAAGTATGTGCAGTTGCATTCAGCAACTACAGCTGCAAACATGAAGAAATAGATAGTATAGTAAGAGATAAGTGAAGTGCACTGATGTTTCAAAGCATCAAAGACAAGTAATAGCATTATCTGATTAAGTTGCTATCTATACTAAAACAGAAGGAGCAAACAATAAAAGACCCAAAATAGTTACAAAACAGTGAATTGGAAATTGGGTTTTATTCCCCTTAATTCAGAAACAAGAAAAGATCTCACCCAAATTCTGTATACAAAACGTTCTGTAAGTACGTGCTTACATCGCTCTGAAGAAAACAGTCATAAATTTAACTTAATATTCTGCAAGTTCCTCACGTTATGAATTGGAAAGATAAATAATAGCTATTTCCATGAATTCTTGGCAGCCTTTGAGCTGCTTTTATAAAATTAGAAGAAACTAGTTTGTTTGGGTTTTTTTTTACTTAATCAGTATTTTATGTCCCAAAATTAAGAAAAAAATCAAAGGAGTATAGAAACACTTCAAGCTGAAAATTAAATACAAGCCAATAATGGAAGAGTAGTGAAAAATATCAGTATATTAAAGAGTCTATTTGACTAAAAACAGCCTTTGATTTTAGGCAAGGAGAAAACCCAACATTCTTGAGAATCAAGTACAGGCTGATATTTCAGATCATGAAGTGAAAACTGTCTCCTCTGCTCCAAACTGGTGAGAGCATAGCTTAAACTCTGCAATCATTGGGGGTCATTTTGTTCACAGAAAGATACAGTCTGAACTCTGAAAATGTTTTTTAGTAACAGTACTGCCCACAGATTGAAGTCATTAATGTGGAGAAACTTCACAAGAGTAAGAAGAGACTGGTAACACCTGACCTAAAAAGGCATTTATGGAGAGCCTCTCACGTCACACTATTTACATCAAGGATTCAATAAACAGGTATTTCCAGCAGGGACAACAGGCTATGCTGTCCACAGCAAAAGCCAAGGCTTGAGCATACTGGAATGAAATGAAAACGAAACATTCAGATACACAGTGCAGCTAAAGGGTATGGTTCATGTTCCCTTTCTCTCATTCCTTAGTAGCTGTAAGGCACCCCCCGAAGCGTAGGACTCAAAGGACAGCTTGTAAAAGCCATATCCAAGGATGGAGATGGAGTTCATCAACAGTCAGATCAGTGATAGATCCAGTTCTTACCAGAGGCACGGCTCGGAGTTTTCATTCCCCTTGTAAATGTAAACAGATTCCCAGGTTATGGTTTTGAATGGTAGCTGAGATTCTTTCCAAAAATAGTAGAAGAAGTCATTCACTTTCCTGGCTGGGGTCAGAAGGCGTGTTAGGTTTACTTTGTAGTCACAGGACAGTCCAAAACTCCCTACAGAGATCAGAGGCAGTCTCAGTACTGTTTCAACTCTGAAAGGAGAGACAAGAGAATAAGTTTGAACAGATTCCTGTCGCACCAAAGCAGCTACCACGTGATTCCTGCCCTCATCTCCCTCTTCTCTTGTGCCGTGCATCAGTTTAACAGCAATTTTAACCTGAAACAGAAGGCTTCTCAAGAACACAAGAAGACTTGAGGTCGCGATAAGACCCTGTTGAATTGGTCCAGGCAGCTTCTCTCACTGCCCCCAGTTTCTCCTGCTCTTTTGGGTACCATGCACCATTTGAGTCCAAGGGCTGTGACAGGAGTCCAAAGACATGAGGACCCATCCAATTCTGCTCCCTGGCTGCCATTAACATGGGATGGATTTGGTCTATTTGTTGGGGCAGTGCTGAAGGGTGACAGCTTTTTGCCATCAGAAAAACTTTACTCCTGCAACTCAAAGGAAAATATTAGTTTCACTATGGCATATTTTAGGAGCTGTACAAAAGCAGCAAACAGGAAGAAAAGCTAAGGTAACCCTCTGCTGGCAGGAAATTTGTAAAAGAAAGGTAATTTTTATCCACAGAGACAATAAGTTTTTAAGGATTAAAGTATTTTCCTAGGTGCTGCATTCTTATCAGGCTAGATTAAAAATATTTCAGTCCTTGTATGGTGGTTTTTCAAGACAGTTTTGCCTGCAAAAGACATGGCTATTAGAGTTGTTCACATTATTGTAACAAAACTTTATTTTCCAGGCAAAGCGCACTTACCAAATTACAAGGTTTACATTTGTTGCAACAGAAACAGGCACAGATGATGTAATAAGTAATGCCAGGGAGAGTATTTCACTAATGAAATGGACATTATTCTGTTTGAACTCAGAACAGAAAAGAATAGACTGTTTCAGTTGGAAGGGATCTACAACCATCATCTAGTCCAACTGCCTGACTAATTCAGAGCTGACCAAAAACTAAACCACGTTGTGAAGGGCATTGCCCAAATGTCTCTTAAACACTGACAGGCTTGAGGCATCAACTATCTCTCTAGGAAGCTTGCTCCAGTGTTTTGACTAATGTCTTGATAGAGAAACTCTTCCAAAAGTCCAACCTAAATATCCCCTGGCACAGCTTTGAACCACTCCCATGCTTCCTACCACTGGATATCAATGAGAGCTCAGCACCTCCCTCTCCACTTCCCCTCCTCAGGAAGCTGTAGAGAACAATGAGGTTGCCCCTCAGCCTCCTGTTCTCCAAACCAGACAAACCCAAAGTCCTCAGCCACTCCTCACAGAACATGCCTTCCAGCCCCTTCACCAACTTTGCCGGCCTCCTCTTGGATGCATTCAAGGACCTTCACATCCTTCTGAAATTGTTGGGCCCAGAAGTGCAAACTACATAAGGTGAAGCTACGCCAACACTGAATACAGCAGGATAATCACCTCTTTTAAACAGCTGGTTGTACTATCTTTGGTGCTCCCCAGGATGCAGCTTGCCCTCTGGACTGCAAGGGACCACTGCTCACTCCTGTTGAGCCCACTGTTGGCCAGCCCCCCCAGATCCATTTCTGCAGGGCTGATTTCCAGCCACTCCTCTCCCAACTTATAATTGTGCCCGGCATTACTCTGCCCTAGGCACAGAATTGTTAAATTTGGAAATAATTACATTTTCAGAATTTGGATTTGTTAACTTTCATCCCATTGATTATGCCCAGTGATTCTATGAATCACAGATGATGAAGAAGTTGGAGGTAGACAGTCAGGCTAATTTCAAATGCTTGTTACTTCTACCGTTCTGTCACATCCCGGTTGATGCTGTGCATATGGACCTCTTGCAGTGAACACTCAATGTCACTTAATATCCATCTGACAAAACAAATATGAAGATGTGTGGTTTGGTTGATATGCTGGAGGGAAGGAATGCCATCCAGAGGGACCTTGACACGCTCGTGAGGTGGGCTGATGCCAACCTGATGAGGTTTAACCATGCCAAGTGCAAGATCCTACACCTGGGTCAGAGCAATCCCAGGCACAGCTACAGGTTGGGCAGGGAAGAGATTCAGAGCAGCCCTGCAGAGAAGGACTTGGGGGTGTTGGTCGATGGAATAATGAACAGGAGCCTGCTGCAGTGTGCGCTTGCAGCCCAGAAAGCCAACTGTAGCATGGGCTGCATCAAAAGGAGCGTGACCAGCAGGTCGAGGGAGCTGATCCTGCCCCTCTACTCTGCTCTTGTACAAGAGACCTCACTTGGAGTCTTGTGTGCAGTTCTGGTGTCCTCAACATAAAAAGAACATGGAACTGTTGGAACAAGTGCAGAGGAGGGCCACGAGGATGCTCAGGGGACTGGAGCACCTCCCGTATGAAGATAGGCTGAGCAAGTTGGGGCTGTTCAGCCTGGAGAAGAGAAGGCCAGTGTTCAAGGCCGGGTTGGACAGAGCCTTGGATGGCATGGTTTAGTGGGAGGTGTTCCTGTCCATGGCAAGGGGGTTGGAACTAGGTGATCTTAAGGTCCTTTCCAACCCTAACTATTCTATGATTCTATGAAATACAGAGAGTGGCAGCCAAGCACAGGCAGCTGCTAGGCTGCTGCAGGCTCTGCACGCTCCCAGCCCACTGCCCATAAAGTGCCCTCCCCACAGCTTCCTGACCACACTTAAAGTGCTGTAAAGTAAGGCACTTGTTCTGATTTGCAAAGGTATTGCACCATGGGAAAAGCCAGCTGCCTGCTTGTTAGTGTTCTTCATTGCTTTGCATTAACTTCCCCTACCCATATTTTATGCTGATTTATCTGTGTCAGAGTTCGAGAAAAGTACTTCAGCGCCATTCTGGGCAGCTCCATATCCAGCAATAGAAAAGCAAATATAAAGTTAGGAAGCACAATGAATAAAATGGGGTATATTGCATAGTATTTTACCACAGTCCTATATATATGATTTATTCTTTTTATTCTTCTATAGATCAATCACATGCATTCACCAGTAACATTATACTAATTTCTGGTCATGCCACTCAAAGAAAAGCATAGAGTTAAAAACAGATAAAGCTTGAGGTAAAAGTGCCTCATATTCCCAGTATCTCTCAGTGAAACCAAAAGGTTACCAAAGTTTAAAAAGGGAGGTTATTCACACGAGTAAAAATATGGATTTGTATGTTGTGACTGACATGAGGTTTTTAACTGATCTATGCTAGAAGTCTGCAGATACAGCTTACACTTTTACTGATATCTGAGAATGAACATATTCATGTATAATACAATATAGAATAGAATCATAGAGGTTGATGTATAATACAATAGTGGACATTTCATTCTTCAGGAATGCTTCCTCAGGCAGGGGAGTTGGGATTAAGCTGACTGCTTCCTATCTGAACACACTTTACTGAAGATGGTTGGGGTTTTGGGATCTTCTCTTGGCACATACAACTCAGGCCCCTCTCAATGACTGAACACCCACCCAGAAGGACCCCACAGCTGCAGTACTGTGATGTGTACATGCCTCAAGCTAACATCTCTTTCCTGCTGCATTTGCTGAAGAGTTGAGTTTTTTAAGCTCTTCATCAATTTACAGTCAGCAATTAGAAGAGTTTTCCTTCTAGCAATGGGATTTCATCAATGTGCTTTGGAATGGGTTTTTCTTCTCCCTGCCGAACATAGTGGCTATGCATAGAAGTCTTACTGCCTTGACTATACACCTTGAGGTGTCTGATGTATCCTAACCCAAATGTCTCTGCTGGCTTCTTGTACACAAAACAATCTTGTTCAGCAATCGATATTTTTAAGAACACAATATTAGGGGAAAAGGTGGTACTTACGAGACCATTTGATAGGTGGCATAAGTGCAAGCGGGTCCTATGACAACACAGCCAAGTGTGCCACTATTCTGCAAAGGATCAGAAAGGGTCAGTAGCAGGGATACTGCAGAGGACTGCCCAAGAGAGGAGGATGGGGAAATAAAGAGAACTTGGGGATTTGAGGAGTCACAGAATTGATCCAGCAAAATCAAGAACAGAGTAGCAAAGGAGCTACAGAAAGGTTAAAAGAACAAACCCAGAGTGAAAGAGGGAGGAATCCAGAAGGCTAAGAAAGGGCAAAGGACAGATTAGAGCCTGTGAATAGGACCTTAACTAAGGGAGGGACAGCAAGTTAGGATTAAAATATTGCAATTGCTACAACTGCACATATGAAATTACACAAACCAGAACTGCTTGGACTTGCAGAAGACAGAGCAGTTGGAATTACAAGATACTGTGTATCAGAAAAATTCTTAGTTATGTGCATATGAAGTTTGTATGAAAAAATTAAAAACCTTCCATAACTATCAAATGAGGCCTGACCAGTAGCTTTGTGCGTCATGAGGCACTTCTTATCAAAGACTACTGCATGTGCTCATAAATTGCTAGATTTGAGAATTCACATTGGATTGACAAAGCGTCACTTAGAGGAAACAGTTATTAGACATGACAAAACCTACTGAAACACAGCTTCTTGTAAGGCACCAGTTCTAACCGAAGCTTTTCTGCATACTAGGGCATTCAGCTAGTTTCTGGCACGTGACTTCTCTGATTTCTAGTGAGAAGTGAGTACTTCATCTTTGCCCTTCGGGCATAGTTCCATATGCATTTCTTTGCTATCAGTGCCAGCCTAATCACTCTGCCCCCACATTCCCTCCTCACGTAGTGGTCTCCTTTGTGTATTTGTGTAAACTAAAGGTGAACCAGATTAAGGTGAACCAGATTAGGGTCTGATTCAGTTGGAAAAGGACCTTTTCTGTTCTGCTTGGGCTGTTTGGGGGTTTGGGGTTGTTGCTGGGGTTTTTTTCTTGGTTGTGTTTCGCTTTGTTGTGGTTTTTTTTAACGGATTGTTTTGACTATGTGGCCACACAAAGAGCTGTGCAGATACAAAAAGAGGACAAAGTGTAGGAAAAGAATGCTGAAGCTGAAGGCTGCTGGTGCTGCCCCAAATGTCTAATGACAGCCCCCAGGCAGAATCTCTCTCCAGGATTTGCCTGCTTGTGTCCACAAAACCTACAGGAACACCTCCTCTTTGAAAACTCCACTTCTCTGTCAAATTTGTTTGAAACTGAACAACAAGACCAAAAGTTAACATGGAAAGACAGAGACACATATGCATGCATGCAGAAAGAAAGAAACAAGTCTTGTCTTCTTAGGAAATCAACTAAAAGAAGCTTGCTACTCACATAAATTTGCTTGATGAGCTCCACACCTTCACAGGTGCTGGTACGACAGCCTTGTGAGACATAGAGTGATGAGGTAAAGCTGTGGAAGGTGGCACTGACTGTAACATTTTCTCCTGTAATGCAAACATAAAAGTAAACAGCATTATGAGTTGCAGATAGCCACTAATACACAGGCCTGAGCAGTTTTGTTCTAGGTTGTCTCCCACAAAAAACCTGCTAGAAAGTCCATGTACCACCTAATGCCCACTGCTTAGCATGAGAATCTAAAATTTGCTCCAAACTTTGCAATGTGGACTGTTGACTTCTGTTGTTGAGCCTTAGTACTTTCAATACAAAGTACTTTTAGTTTTAGCCATTATCAGAGACATTTTTTAAGACTCTGTATGAAGTAACTGAGAGACCACTTTCCAATAAAATTGACAAAGTCTCTTCAAGTAGAGGGCAGAAAGGGAATAGATACCATTTCTCTGGAACCTCTTTCCCCATGATATTCTAGGGAATGATAGTAGATTGGTGATGTTGAAAGAAGAGGTAATACATAAAAATAAATAAAAGTACCTTCTGCAGTGATTCTAAATGAAGGGAAAACATATAGACTGCACATTCTTCACACTTCGAGTCATAATGTGGTAAACAGATGGGGTCAAGAGGAAAATTATTTTCAGAAAGTACAAGCTAATACAGTCAGGAGAGGAAGCAAGGGCATCCCAGTTTCCACACTAGATGGATCACTGGTCTTGTCTGATCCAATTCAGCAATTCCCATATTTCAAATCCCAACTGAACATCTCCAGAAAAGCATACAGGAAGAATCTGCCCAAACACCATGAAAGCAAATATGGTTCTGCCCATCTGTGGGCAAAACTTCTGTTTTCTCAGAGGGAGGTTGTTGTCTCTGTGAGATCTATATAAAGTGAACAGCTAAGCAGAGAGCCTGTTGGAGGAGCAGTTTGCTGAAGGTCAGATGAGTAGAAAGCTCTGGCACAAAGTCACAAGGAGCCGCAGCAGGAGAAGAATAACCAACACCTGTCACCTTACCTGTCAGCTGGACTTCATTTTGTACCCTTTTCAAGGCTTGCTTCACAGCTAATTTCAAATTATCAGTAGTTGATGGGAAGTCCGAGTAATTCATGAGCATTACATTGATCACATAATTACTGTTGCTACATTCCTTTGAACAAACTTGCTGCAGCAGCTGAAGTGAGAAAAACAAAGGCCCAAGGGCCAGACCCAACATCCGTTTCTTCATTATTGTTCAGTTTAGATCCATTGTGTGTGCTCCCTTTTTTCTGTTTCCCTTCCAATCCTCTTCCTTTCAGATACTCTACATTGGTTTTGTTCCTGGATGGGATGAAAGAGATTTCCACACCGTAGATTCAAAGACAGGCCGTATGATCCTTCTCTCAGGCACTTCCCTATCCCCCTACCCGCCTCCACCTCTGCCTGTCCCTCCAATGTACTAGGCGCACTTCTGTTCATGAAAAACTAACAGCAAAACTCAGGAAAGGAGAGAGGCTAAAGGTTGCTGTGAATGTTTGCTCATGGTAAGGTTGAGGCTATAAAACTGAAACATTACCTGAAACCTTGTCCTGTAAGGGCACTAACTCTTTATCAAGGGGATGAGCTGAGAGAAGGAAGAGGAGGGGACAAATGGACTGTAAAGACAACTCTTTTAAATGGATTTTAAACACAAGGTCCATTAAAGCCTAGAGGAAAACAGATGGTTACTTCATGTATGCATTGCCCTCCATCTCTGGTTAAATTACCACACCATTTTTAGTGGCTAGGCTCATAAATCAAGGGTATATTTTCTTCTGTGATAAGAAACCAATTTCATTCCTTTAGCTTTTACCATTGAAGCACTTTCTGTGTGGCAAAAATGTCTGACTTGCAGTTCTCCAGACCAAAGCCTTTGTTTTTACTTATAGAGTAGACTCAGCACAAAGGTTGTCTGTTCATACTCATCCAGCATTATGCACCAAAGCACCCCAGGTCTGCCCCAGACACATTGCTCTCTGAAAGCACAAGTCTCACTGCCCATTTCTTCCTTGTAAGATGGCTCTACAAATGGGGCCCAAACATATTCATACTTAATGTGATTCAACCTCTTGCATCACACAAGGATTAGCTGAAGGCCACATCTCAGACCTGTAGGACCAAAGCTAAATTTCAAATGGCATCACTAAAAGCCATACACTGAAGGACTCTGTGCTATCATTTCTATGTAGGGCTCATGGGCTCTCCTGAATATTGAATGGTCTCAGGGAAGGCAGGTAGAATGAAAGGAAGACAAACATCCACAAGCCTTACGGGTAAGTCTGGGCTCAAAGGAGAACTGCAAGATAAAAGGAATCAACAGGCAAATCTAAATAAAATACTGAGTGTGACTGGTCTGAATTTGGGGTGTTTATGCAAGCCTACATCAGCTTCTTATTTTCTACTGAAACCTGGACTAAGGCTGTCAGATAATAAATCCGTTTACTTTTATTACCTTCCTGAAATAATTTTAAGAAAAACAAGGAAAATAATCAGCAAAAGTGTAAATAATAATGCTTTTGGGTTTAAAATAGAACTGCAATTCCATGGTTTCTTTCAACACTCTATTTAAAAGGGGTTGAATACGCTTCAAATATATTTGTGTAGACATTTTGTATGATTCTATTTTAATACCAAGTGATTATTGCTTGAATCTTTCTTATACCAAGCAACAAAGGAGAATGTAAGCCAGCATTTAAGAGCAGACCTTGAACACCTCACCATATCTCATCGAGCATTTGGTATTAGTAATACAGTAACTCTTAATTAGCAGTCTGTCATTTAAACATCTGGAGTAGTATGGCTGACTAGAGCCACAGAATGAGAAGAGAATATAGCTTTTCACGTTGAGATCATGGGCTCATCATGGCCCCATTTAATAGGTATTTACAAATTCCTTGAAATGTATCCCATGTAAGTCAGCAGGAGGTTTCTCATTAACTTCATCGAAGCAGGATGTGCAATTTTGTACTCTTTAGTACAAAATTTTTAGCCAATTTGAGAGAAACCATTCACTATCATGGATAATACATGCAGAACTGAGTATTTTATACTGCTGGTCACACAGGAAGCATGTAATAGCACTGAGGTCTCCCTGCTTTTGTATCTATTAATATGTTTATTTGGTTTTCATAGCACCTTAAAAATATCCTTTAAAGACAAAAGGTAAAATCAACAATAGCCTTGGCACAGCATTTCTTTTTAATCTCTTCCTTAACCCCTGCCTTCACAGTGCCACAGGGAGTCCCCATACAGAGCATGTTATAGATAAGTTGTTGACCTCTCAACTATTTAATTGCCCACTGTTTGTAGTCTCTCATTGTCAAGTCCCATGAGCACGCGTTTACCACTGGGTGATGTGGAACTGGAGGGTATGCAGCAGGAGGCTGCGGCTGGAGTGAAGCCAGTGCTCCCTGGAACCTGCTGAGCACCACACTTTCCCTTGTACCTCAGGGCTTTGCACATCAGACACAGTTGCCTGGCAGACTGATTAGTAACATCTGCTTTATGGTGTGAGAGAGACAAAGAAAAGCTGTTGCATCACGCTGTAAATGTGAGAGTTACTGATACTAGCGGAGATCATGAGGGTGGAGAGAAGAAAAAGTAAATGAGTGAGTCGTATGTGTAAACCACAAAATTTGATGGGCCTGCTACAAGCAAAAGCAAAAAAAAAAGTGTATATTTGCAATATACAGTTGGTTACTGCCTGTGCCTGAGAGATCTTTAGTCCCTGGGGAATAGATGAGGTGAGACACCAGTGCCAGTCCATGCAGAGTGCCCTGACTGCAGAATGAAGTGAAGCCCCCTAGGATCCCAGCTAACTTCATCTAATTCTTTTGCAAACTCCAGCCTAGCAATCAATAAAATCAAGAGGTTACCAGTGACACAAATCAGCCAGATACCCCAAAAAGTCTTCCATATCTCTTCAGGCCCCACTATCTCAGTAACTTTTCTCCAACTGTGAGCCAACTCTCACACTTCAAAGGTTAGTCAAGGAGGGATACAATTCAGAAACCCAGAAGCCAAGTTATGTGTCAGAGGAAGAGAAAAAAAGACTTTTTGACTCCTACAGGCAACTGCAGCTTTAATTAGAAGTAGTGTCTTAGAGCAGAATAGCACTGGGAGCATCCTGAAGGCAATGTAAATGGCTCTGCCTACCCCTGAAAGAATGTGATGACACGGCAAAACAGAGCAAAAATCTCAAACAGCAGGAATATCTTGCCTAAGGTAACTTCTCCTGACACCCCCACAATAACCCACAAAATTTATCCTAAAATATCTTTAAAGCACATCTTCTAGGACTACTTATTCTTTCTTATGAGTCAAGGTTTAATTGCCTTCTAAGGAATAAAGTGGTAAGAAATTGCGTCTGACGTCCCCAGTGCATTTTTCTGGCTGTGGTTTCTAGGCACCAGTTATTGCTACCATCTTGTCAGAAAGTTAAAAATATCCTAGCATGAAATGCTTTCACTACGTGCAAGTATCTATCCAAAAAGACAGTTCTTAGGTGTACATCATTTTCAGTACCTCATGTTTGTAATCTTAGAATTATTAATAGCTTATGGAGGTCTACCCTTGAATCATTGAATACAAACCCTATAGTTTATCATTTATTCTGCCTTTAAAAGCACAGGGGCAAATAAGGTTCAGATAGGTAGGCCCTCTATTTACTCATCTGAAGACAGAATTCAGACCCTCACGAACAACAATACCTGTGCATATATTGCATAGCTACAAAACACCATAATAGGTCTCTGTGAGTGTTCTTATAATTTGTGTTAGATTAGAAATACCAATTTAAATTAACTCACCAGAGAACTGTATCATTGGTTTTAGTGAACAGTGATTTTTAGTGCCTGATTCTGCAGCACTATTGGCTTGCTCTGACTTTTGTTTTATTGGGTAATAACCAACCAGATATTATAGGGTGTATATAAAACAGATAATCAGCACTGACTTCCTGATCTGAAACTACTCGAAGAGGTTTTCTTCGTCTTCTGGAGTACTGAAAGACATGCAGAGTAAATGAAACCAAAAGAGCAAAAACCACAGAGTTTTTCCTCTAAGTCCCTCAGCCGGTTATGCCCTGTAGAACATTTTCTAGTCCTTTTTTAATGGTCCTTGTGACAGGACTTTCCTCAATTCATTGGTCTCTTTTTTGTACAGTCCGAGGGTCCTGAAAAATGGTAATGAGAGGACAACCTGAGCATCACAGAGTCCCTTTGCCTATTCTGCTCATATTGTAAAAGTGCAACTGTATTCAGAGCAGGGCACTTGTTCTGAATGCATCTCCAATTCCTTTACCATATTCATTTTTACTGTCACGTAGCCTATTTTATTTTTTACTTAATTACAAATCATTATTTCCACTTGACTACTCGGAGATGAGAAAATAGAGAGAAGATACGGAATGAAAACTTTAGGAAGCTCAGAACAGCCAAAGAGTTACATGCGTGTCCCAGCTGCTACCAGTTCCACTACTGCGGAAGTTAGAACAAATAGTGCTAGTAAGTCTGACAATAATGTAGACAAACTGTCAGCTCATCTTAAATTTCTTTGGTACCAAAGACAATCAATGTAGAATTTTTCAAGCCATTATTTTGTAAAGAAACATGCATTGTGATACAGTTGTCTAATTTTGCAGAATAAAATATTTGACAGTATCTTTAAAATAGTTTTTTTCCTACTTATTTGCTAAAATTATTGATTTTCTCAGTGTCATTTAATTATGATTGTTACGATCAACTAATGAGTTTCACAATTGTACCTTATTGTTTATTTTCTCCAGAGCCAGGAACTTTTACAGTACACAAGAATCCAAGGTTCCATTAAAATAAGAGTGATGCTGCAGATCTCCAGCATTTCAGAATTAGGAAATGTGAAAAAAAGGCATTTAAAAAAAAAATCTGAGAAGACGTAAATAAAAAGAACAGCGGACACATTTATGAATTTAATTCTCATTAAAAAAACAGAAAAAAGAAATTCCTTGGTTTCAGTGGCTGTGCCTGCATGTTTGAAAAACATGAAGTTGTTCATTTTGTTTGGGTACAATACAGAATTTTTAACATTAAAATTTCATGAGATATTATATGTTGCAATAGATGATCTTATTTAGGCAACAGGATAAATATAGACAAACTTCAATGTTGTTTTCAAGTTCTATCCACTATTAATATGACTGCCTCCAAATTATTTTGCTTGCTTGGGGCTTTAACAGCTTTTACCCTGTCTTTAAAAATATTCAGAAAATCATGTTGAAGAAAAATGAAATAGAAACATTTCAGTTTCCCCTTTTTTCCACTTTTGTTAGAGGTTGGAATCCTAAATGTGATGGCAGACAGAATAGATTACAATACTGTAATGTCTGTGTTTATTTAATGTCAGTAACTTACAGGTCTAGCCTGTATAGTATAAAAGTGTTTTTAACTTTCAGTATTACAGAAGACCAACCACATGATGTATTTTTTCTCTTTTAAAAGATTTTACAATATTCCTACTGTCCAGATTTAGAAGGCAGTAATGTGAATTACAAACATGGCTGTATAGCATACCTATATAAAAGCTATATACATGTATAGAGTATACATATATAGCAGTTGCATAGCAACTACATCGACTTTCCAGAACCAATCTTTTTTTCTCATTTACTATACAAGAACACAAAGGAAGATTTTACAAATGTTATTCTTTGGAACTGAAACTATCTACTGATAAACAACAAGCCTCCAAAAAAGCATGCAAATACGTGGGTCATATATCGCATGATCCTGATGGTGCAGCATGATCCTGCCCCAGTACGTATCCTGATAAAGTGGAAGTTCTGATTATATTGCCAATGTCATGGGTTATCAGGAGTTTATGTATGATCTTGGAGTTCACAGTTGCTGCCTCGAATTAGAGTGAAATTATATTGCAAAGCACTGATTGTTCCCATCAGAAGTTACTAATCTAGTAAAAGGAAATCTACACGTAAGAAAGAGAAGAGTTGTAATCAAAATCTTTGTCTCTAAATTGGAGAGACATCAATATGCTAGATAGCCCACTCGGTGAATAAAGAACTGGCTGGATGGACGCACGCAAAAAGTTGTGCTCAATGGCTCAATGTCCAGCTGGAGACCAGTAATGAGTGGTGTCCCTCAGGGATCAGTGTTGGGACCGGTCTTGTTCAACATCTTTGTCAGTGACATGGACAGAGGGATTGAGTGTGCCCTCGGTAAGTTTGATAGAATCATAGAATCATAGACTAGTTAGGGTTGGAAAGGACCTTAAGATCATCTAGTTCCAATCCCCCTGCCATGGGCAGGGACACCTCCCACTAAACCATGCCACCCAAGGCTCTGTCCAACCTGGCCTTGAACACCGCCAGTGATGGAGCATTCACACCTTCCCTGGGAAACCCATTCCAGTGCCTCACCACCCCTACAGTAAAGAATTTCTTCCTCATATCCAATCTAAACTTCCCCTGTTTAAGTTTGAACCAGTTATCCCTTGTCCTATCACTACAGTCCCTCATGAAGAGTCCCTCCCCAGCATCCCTATAGGCCCCCTTCAGATACTGGAAGGTCTCCACACAGCCTTCTCTTCTCCGGGCTGAACAGCCCCAACTTGCTCATCCTATCTTCATACGGGAGGTGCTCCAGTCCCCTGATCGTCCTCGTGGCCCTCCTCTGCACTTGTTCCAACAGTTCCATGTCCTTTTTATGTTGAGGACACCAGAACTGCACACAAGACTCCAAGTGAGGTCTCTTGTACAAGAGCAGAGTAGAGGGGCAGGATCAGCTCCCTCGACCTGCTGGTCACGCTCCCTTTGATGCAGCCCAGGATACAGTTGGCTTTCTGGGCTGCGAGCGCACACTGCAGCTGGCTCATGTTCATTTTCTCATCGACCAACACCCCCAAGTCCTTCTCTGCAGGGCTGCTCTGAATCTCTTCCCTGCCCAACCTGTAGCTGTGCCTGGGATTGCTGTGACCCAGATGTAGGACCTTGCACTTGGCATGGTTCAACTTCAGCAGGTTGGCATCAGCCCACCTCACAAGCGTGTCAAGGTCCCTCTGGATGGCATTCCTTCCCTCCAGCACATCAACCGAACCACATCTGAGAATGTCTGAGCTCAGGCAGTGTCTGGGTCATGGGTACAAGAAAGTTTAAATCCCCTGGAAACTTCCTAAGTGGATCTGCAGCTGCACAGAGTGGTTGACCCGTGCAGGGTGAGGGGCAGCTGGTGGGGAGAAGGCAGGGTTCTCTGGCTGAGGTGTCTGTTGGTGTGATGTCCTTCACCAGCTCCAACTTGGGCCTTTTTCTCTTGTTTTCTCTTTCTGCCACTCAGTTAAATCCAGGTGGGTCTGTTGAGCAGAGCAACTCCTCACCAACTCCTCCTCCTCTACCACCCTCCTGCCTTGAGCCTGGGCAGGCAGCATCCAGAGCAGGCATTGCTGGCTGTTCTCAGATGCAGTCATGTACCTGGTCTGCGTCAAAAGAAGAGAGGCGTCTTCTTCAGAGGAAAAGAGCTCTTCAAAACCCTTGGGTCCAGTAAGAGAAGTTAATAAGAGATCTGTTGTTCTGCAAAGATTGCCTGTGCAGTCCCCACAGAGACTGCCAATTCAGGAGAAGCCCTCTGCCATAAGCTGCCTGGAGTGTTTTCACAGGGGAAAAATGCACGTTGAAGAGAGAAAACTCTTCAGTGGCTCTGTGAGCTGTGACCTCTGCTGAGAGCGCGCCGTGGATGCCCACCCAGGGTGGGCAGTGGCTCTGAACACGGCGTCATGGCACTGGGGTGTGTGAGGCCTCAGCTCTAGGACACAGCTACCTCCACAGTAGGGCGTCCTGCCCCTGGCAGCCCTCAGTGCAGCAGTTGCCTGGGAATGCTTGAAATTAACATTTCTGTTCTGGCTGTAAGTTTGCTGAATGGCTTTTCCCATTCAGCAAAGCCCCGGCCCTGCAGGAAGGGATCCCTTGTCCTCCACACGCTGGGATTTCTCTGGTCCAAAGGAGGTTGTGTCAACTCCTTCACTTCCTGCACAGAAAATCTGTGCTTCTGTGTTCCCGTCAGTCCTCTTTGCTGTCTCTGGGCTGAGGAGCGAGTTATTTGTTCTGTCAACCTGTAAATATACAGCTGTGCCTGGGAGCATCCCAGCCTGCCTCAGTCCTGTTCGGCACCAGGATTCCTGCGCAGGGAGGAGCGATACCCTGAAGGGGTCCATCCTTCTGCCTGTGGAGCGAGCGGGCTGCTGGAAGCTGCTCCTGTGGTTCACCTTGGCTGCACGCTGGCTGGGGACTCTGCTTTATTGAGCTCTTTAGTGTTTCTCCCCTTTATTTCTTTAGTTGGTTGGTTGGTGTCTGCCTTGGTCACAGTTTTCTGTGGCTGTTTCAATGGGCTGCTCACGAGTTGGAGCATTTCAAAATGTAGAGCTGGGGATGGAGAGATTGCAGCTATTTTCATAGGAGATGATGTGTTCCCTGAGTTCAGACACATCCCTTTCCAAGCCATGGAGGGTGCTGTACTACATGGTTTGTATCCTCTTCAGCGTTACTTTCTTTGCATATTTCAGTGGGGTACTTGTTTGGAGAAGGACAGTTCCCTGCGGTACGTGAACGATGCCAGCAGAGCGTCCGGAGGGTTCGTGATATGGTATGTTTTTATTTAATATCCCATTATATTATAATCATGTCTATTTTCACAAAAATACATTTTCCTTAAAAAAGCAAAAGATGCAGTGATGCTTTTTTGGCGGGGGGGGGGGGGGGGGTGTGACAAAGAGGGGAAAATGATACCTGACACTTGCAGCTTGAAGATGCTCCGCAGCACTTCATTTGCCCGTGCTCCTGGGGGGAGCTGACTTCTCTGGGAGTCCCAGAAGCTGGCTCTTGTTTCCCCAGTGAGGCCAAAGCCCCTCCCTGTGAGCGTGCCCGTGCCAGGCTGGGGGGGCCCTGCTGCTGTGGAGCCTTCCCCAGCACCTAGGGGCGGCTGGCAGCCTGCTGCAGGCAGCATCGGAGACCTGGAGGAGCCTGGCTGGGAAGGGAGAGGGGCTGCAGACGCCTCAGGAGCAGCACGGGCCTCTGCCAAAGCCCACACACCCAGGATAGCCCATCCCTGGCACTGTTCCACTCCTCACCTTCAGCCTTCAGCAGCTTGCGGCCTCTGCACATGTCTATCAGGAAGGGGCTATTGGCCAGGGTGGACTTCCCCAGCCCAGATTCATCTGGGGACCAAGGGAGTAGGTGAAAGCAGGGGTGGCAGTGCCAGCGCAAGGTGGCATCGCCTGACTTGGCAAATGAGCCAAGAGGCTGCAGAAGCCACAAGCACGCACCTAATGATGGCAGGGATGGGAGAAGAAGGGGTCACAGGAATCACCATGGGGACAGCCCAGGTGCACCATCAGGGGAAGGATCCCCTGACCTATTGTAGGTGACTGAAAGGAAAAGGTCATGCAAGGGCAGGAGCTCTGGCATGTGCAGCCTGCGGCTGCCCCATCCTGCCTGCACCTTGCGCCCAGCTTCCCCCCCTGCCCTCTCGAAGCCATATAGAGGACGCCGCTGCCATCGCTGGGCTGGGGGAGCACCCTAGGTGTTTCCTTCAGCCCATCCACCCCTGCTCGAGAGCGTAAAGACTCCTCTGGTTGCTCTTGCCAAGGCACTTCTCTGTCCTTGACCTTCTGCAAACTGGGTGCTGCAGTACCATGAGGAGCATCTTTGGTCGGAAGGGACACTTAGCGATGGGTCAAGCAGAGAGTGCTGGAAAGCAGCACCTGTGCCCTGGCCCAAGAATCAAACACAGGGAAGGCAGATGTGAACATAGTCTGGTTTATTTTAAGTAGGAGATGTAAAAACAGGGTGTGGGGGATGTAGTACAGGGAGTGGAAATTGTATGTTGACAGTAAAAAAATGCTAAAGTGATAGTGAAATTATGGTAAAAATATTCATTTACTATAGTTAGAACAACAACGGAACAACAAAAAAGCTACAATAACAACAAAATAACATCAATAACAACAACAAATAACAAAATAACAACGAATAACAAAATAACAACAATATCAATAACAACAAAAAGCTACAATGAAACAACAAAACAATTACAGTATAAGAGCAAAACAACAACAGGATAACAAGAATATTAGAACAACTGTAGAACAGACATAGAACAACAAAAATCTTCAATAAACATCAGAGACGCTGACGTTTTGCTTCTGGTGGCCCAAAAGGCCACTTGGCATCTCTGTGGTCCTCCTCCTTTGGGAAGATCAAAAACCAAAGAGAACAGGGTTAGTCACACCCATGTGCATCGCAATTTAGGAGGAAGGAGAGACTGTCACAGCTCAAATATAAAAACAAAGTGTGATTTCATTAACAAACATTTCAATATTTGTGGGTTTTGGGGTAATTTAGACTGCACCCAACACACACAATTACAGGGCTCAGAGAGTAAAAGACCCAGCAGCAAAGCCCTCCTGGGGGTGCTGAGGACCCCACGGGCAGGTGTGAGCAGCTCTCGGGTGACCCCTGGCTCCAGCAGCCCCTGCCCTGCTCCCACTGAATGGCACCAGGGGAGAAGGCTCCAGAGCACCCCAACATGGGGAGGGGGATAAGAAGAGAGGGGAGCGACTGCCAGGGCTGGAGCAAAAGTTTACACCTTAGGAAACGCGGCAAAATAAAGCCAGGATGGAAACACTGCACAGACACACAGAGGTTCATCAGCCTTGGCTGGGGAACTCTTCCAGCAGGAAGAGTTCCCCCTGTCCCACCCCAAGCGCTGCCACCCTGCACGGCTTCTTGCCAGCAGCAGAAACGGGGCCTGGCCCCATCACTCCGGTCCCTCCTCGGGGCTGCTCTGCATCGCAGTCCCCATGGCTGGGGGCCAGCAGCACTGGCCATTACTTATTGCAGGAATGATGGATCCGTGCCTTGTGCCGCTTGCAGGCTCTGTCCTTGGATCTTGCCCGGCTGGACGAACCTGGAAGCACAAATGTTGCTCAGGTCTCTGCAGCCGCACTCTGAGCTGGCACCGGGGATACCACCATCCCTATCCCTGGGGGAATGGAAGGTTTTGCATCCCTGGAGCCCAGTAGCTACCACCTGAGCCGGCTGCTACAGCCCAGCCTGGCCCTTCCGCCATCCCCCAGCCCGAGGGGACAACGCCACCCATCAGATCCCGAAGCCTGAAGCACCAACTCCATCCTTACCAGAGGAAACGGTGTCTCGCGGAAGGCCTGAGGTGGGTGCAGGAGTCCCTGGAAAGCAACACACCACTGTGGGCCGGGGTCAGCAAAGGAGGAAGAGCCTGGCTTTTGGGAGCTGACAGCACACGCAGGAGCCGATGCATCCAGTGCATCCAGAGGGGGCGAGGAGCGGCATTTCAGATTCCCCTCCACCCCCAGGGCTGGGGACTGGGGCTGCGAGTGACGGAAGCACCTTCCCTTCCCACGGCAAGGCTCTGCACAGCCCCAGCACCAGCCCCTCAGGGCTGCTGAGCCCAGGCAGGAAAAGCTGCTGCCTGAATCTAACCCTGCCCTTCACCCCACAGGAGCCCCATCCACCCTGACCCACCTGGCAACACGGGCATGCTCCCGCTCCTGGGCTGGGTGGCAGGAGTAAGGCTGGCGGTGGTAGAAACGGCTTGCCCAGAAACCACTGATGCTGTGGTCATGGGCACTGCCTGTGTGCAGCTGGTGCCTGAGCAGTCCTGGGTGACGGCTGCAGGGTGGGAGCAAGAAATCAGGACCCGCAACTTGCTGCATGGGACTACCCCTTGGCAGAGCCTTCCAGCATGACCGGCTCGCAGCTCCAGCCCTGGGCAAGCTCGCCCATCACCTTGAGGATGGCAGAACACAGGGTCTCCCTCCCGAGTCTTCACAAGTCTCTAAGAGCATCAGACCCCAGGACCAGGCAGCACTGGCCCAGGAGCTTCTTCAGCCTGTGCTACACAGACACCCACTGCTCTGCCAGCCGGGGCCACAGCTTTCTCCTCCTTGCCGTGCCCTTCACATTCCCACTCTGCCCTTACCAGCCTTAGGTCTCAAGAGCTGTTGAGAGCGCTGCCACGCTGCCACCCTCTCCTCCTCTAGGATTAGCTCCTTGGTGGGGTACCCAGGAATAAGCTCAGGGAACTGCCAAGAGAGAGCAGTAGTTTAGTTCCTTCTCAGACAGAGCCGCTCTGAAGGAGGTGTGGAAGCAGGCCTGTGCCAGACCCATGGGGCCGTGGTTTTGCCACAGCCAGAGCCAGAACTCTGGACCCCATTCATTTTGGCTCCGGCTTGGAGCTGAGCCCAGGGCAGCCTTGCCCAGGCCAGTACCTGCTCCAGCAGCGGGCAGCAGTCACGCACAGCCACCACCCACTGGGGCAGGGGAGAGCACGAGTTCCCACTCAGCCAAGGATGAGACCTCCTGCCCCAAGGCAGGCAGGGCAGCCTGCCCCAGCCCTGCAGGAATTGCACTGAGCACTTTCTATCCCCAGAGGAGGCCAAAAGAGGCTGTGAGACAGCCACGTACCAGCACCACTGGGTGGGTCTCGCCAGGCACCAGCAGGCAGATGCTCCTGCGTGGCCTTCCTTTCCCCAGTGAAGGTGGTGGGCTCGGGGACTGCCGCCGCTTCTCCTCAGGCCTCTCGACAGCTACAGGAGGAGATGAGTCAGAAGCAGCTCCCAGCAGAGCCGTTAGGCCTGCACCAAGGAGGTTCTCCCTTCTCACTCCCCCCTGGATGCCCGTCCTGGAGGGCAGAGCCAGAAACATGGCCTTAAGCCACGGACAAGGCTGCGATGCCCTGGGGCAGCAGCTGGCCACAAGAGATCCCTGGGGAAGTGGTCACAGGAGCCTGCCGGGGCTCCATGGGCCAGCGGCCCCTTCCCACCTCCACAGACGCTCCTTGCACGCTGCCCACCCGAACCACAAACTGCCACACGTGGCCACATCTCTCACTGTGCCACGGGACCCCATCCGCCATGGGCACACGGGCTGTCCTCTCTCCTTCAGCTGAGGAAGTGTTGGAATGAGCTCCGCCTGGAATCGGAGCAGGCCTGCACCGGTGGCCCATCCAAGCCTGGCACAGAGCTGGGCCCCACCTGCACTCACCTTCCTCGGGCTGCACAGCCCTGTTCACTCTTCCTGGGGTGCAGTCTCCTGGCCGCCGCAATTCCCATGCCCTGTGCAAGTGGGAGAGAGACAGTTAGGGTCAGCCCCGGGCTAGGACAGGACATGCCAGTGCCACATGGCAACATCACCGCTGCAGCAATCTGAGCCCTTCAAGCTCCAGCCTGGCCTGCGGGCAGGGCAGAGATGGCGCCAGTCAGTGCTGCCGCCAGCACTGCAGTGGAACAAGGCAGCAGGGATGCTGATGGACACAACAAGAGGGTGTTCCCAGCACTGGGTGACCCAGCAGCCATGTCTCACAGGCCCGGAATGTCCCAGCTCCGGTGAAGAGCAGGCCTTGGGCACCGGGTCGGCTGGGAAGGTGACTGCTTTCTTCCTGGCTGGCATTGGCAAGCGGGCACTGGCTGGATGAGCAGTACGTTACCTTCCGATCCAAAGTGGCACCTTGCAGCAGGATCCTTGCCCGGCCTCTGGGGTCTCCTTCACGCACGTCCTCTTCTATTGGAATGTGGAAAGAGACCAGCAATAACTAACCTGGTTCATGGGAGCACAGCCTCCCCTTCTCCTGCTCACCACAAAGTAAATCCCATCTGGCAGGTGCTGGCTGCCCAGCACAGAGCCTCTCTTGCTTCAACACTGCTCAACCCCCCTCCACAATGGCCGTGGAGGGCAAAGTCTGAGCACCCCAAACGGAACCCGCTCTGGGAGCAAGCAGCCTCCAGGCTCTTTACTGGCCGAGGCGATGGGGAGGGAGGACACTGCTGGCCCAGCCAGAGCAAACCCTTCCCTACTGACCCACCCTGGATAAAACCTTTCCCTGCACAGCTGCAGAGCTCCATCAACCACGACTACGTCCCACTCTCACATCTGCAAGTCCAGCCCAAGATGTGAGCAGTGTTTTATTACAGCTCAGCAGGGGATGAGGAGACCCATGTCAAAGTGAGAACACAGGGCTCCCACACGTGCTGCTGCCTCCAGCTGAAAAGGTGCCAGCACAGCAAAGAGATTTTCTCCTTTCCTTTCCCCTGGAAGTGTCCCCCCAGCAGACTGGCCAGGGCAGAGTGGGAAAAGGAAAAGAGCTCTGCGCTGGGCTGTGGGCTGCGGAGCGCTGCTGGGCATTGGGCCCATGGTCAGCCCCTGGGCATCCGACCGTCCCAGCGTACCAGGGGCAAAATGGTCTCAGGGCTTCGGTCCCATGGCAGTGGGTCCTGGCGGTGCACGGTCTGCGGTGGAGCTCTGCTGGGGCACAACGGTCAGAGCACTGTTAGTGGCAGGAAGATCCCATCCCATCCTCCCCCCAAGCTCACCAGAGACAGTAGCGGTGGGACGGGTTCTCTCAGCATGGATGGCGCCTGCGGTTGTGCTGCTGTAGAGGCCATTTTGTCGTGCGGACGACACGAAGACAGGAGCGATGCGAGCTGGCAGGATCGCATCACGCACCAGGACCCCTTGCTCCCGGCAGCGATCCCTGCAGCACCGCACAGGGCAGCGCCAAGGGCAGCAGTACGGGCCCGGCACCACCATCGCTGTGTCACCCATGTCTTTATCCCATCCGTGCCCTGTGCCACCTTCAGCCCTGACAACCTACATCTCTCTGCCACCTGTGCCCATATCCCACCCGTATCACTCTGCCACCTTCATCCCTGACAACCAGGGCCCCTGTGCCACCCATGTCCCTGACAAGGGGTGTCCTACTGCCACTCGTGTCCTTATACCACCTGTTTCCCGGGACCACCCGCGTCCTTATCCCACCCACATCCTACTCCCGCTCTCACCCCAGGCAGTTGCTGCGAGTCGGGGTGCTCACGCCTCGGCCCATCACAGTGGCCGGTCCGCCGTCGCTGGCCCTTTTCCTGGTCAGGCGCCAAACAACCTGGTCCCAGTCAGATGGAAGTCTGGCGATCAGGCCGGGCCTGTAGGGGGGCAGCCGCAGTTGGGGATAGCGCCGGGGGGGCAGGAACCGCGCTGGGGAGCACCGGGGCAGAGGGCGCCTGGCGGGCGGGCGGGACCGCAGCGCACACCAGGCCCCCCCCGCGCCCAGCGCCGCTCCCAGCAGCGATCCCTGCAGCAGGCAGGTGACCGCCACCAACAGCGCCGCTGGCAGCGCCGACGGCCAGCGCCAAGGGCAGCGCCACGGGCCCGGCAGCGCCATCGCTCTCGATCTCACTGAAGCAACGGCCGCCGGCCCGGAACGCGCTGCGGGAGCCGCGCGGAGGCCCCTCGGCAGTCGCCGCGTTCTACACCTCGTGGCCCTGTTCCACGGCACCGCCGTTCCACCGCCTTCTACTGACAGCCCCGTGCCACCCGCGCCCCTGGCAGCCGCTGTCCCTGTGCCACCCCGGTCCTCATCCCACCCTCGCCTCTGCCTGCATCTTTCATAGCCCTGCCCTGCTCTGCCGGGCAGGCACCGTGGCTGGGAAGACGCCATGGACCACACGGACCACGCTTCCCCTGAGCGTCTCCCTGGCCATGGCCCTGCTTTGGGGACCCTGCAGCCCAGCTGAGGAGGGCAGGGCTGCCTACAGGGCATCATCTCTACAGAGAGGGAGAGGGCTGGTGGGGCTGCCCCTTCTCCTCAGGACTGAGCATGTGTCCTGAGCATAGGACACTACACACCATGGTAGCCAGTTGACCCCCTCGGAGATCCCCTGTCCCATCCCTGTGCTAGGGGACAGGAGGAGTGGGGCTGGGGGAAGCAGGCTTGCACATTTTTGGTGTGGGCTTGAGGACAGCCTGGCCACAGCTGCATAGCCAGGGTGCCTGGTGCTTCATCTCCACAACCAAAGAAGTTAAGCTTCATGGCTACTTTGTCTTTCCAAGCATACAGATCTTGTTTAACAAGCTAAATGCAGTTTAGAATCTTTAGACACATGAGATCTATTTATTATTGTCCTTATATCAGAAATGTGCTTATCAGCTGCAGATGGAGGGCTTTTTGCTTCAGTAGGATAAGATTAAATTCCTTCTATGTTACAATAAATTTAGTGGGGAATTTTAGGTCTAAAATAAACAGTGGTTGGTTTTCCTTAGAAGGAAAATCCTTTAGAAATATCTGAAAGAATGAGAAGTGTTCAGTTTAAGCAGTAAGGTTTGGGTATGTATGAAACCTCTTTAGACATTGCACATCCTAACCCCATGTGATTTTTACTTATTGTTACTTTAGTTCACAAAAAAAAAAAAAAAAAAAAAAGGAGTCATTATAAATCGAATTGGAATTCATGACTAAATTCATAATTTAAACTGCAGGCCAAAGGAGGTGATCCTGTTCCAGCTCTGCTCTCATGAGACCCCACATGGAGTATTGTGTACAGTTCTGGTGTCCTCAGCATTAGAAGGACATAGAGCTGTTGGAACAAGTCCAGAGGAGGCCACGAGGATGATCAGGGGCTGGAGCACCTCCTGTATGAAGATAGGCTGAGCAAGTTGGGGTTGTTCAGCCTGGAGAAGAGAAGGCTGTGTGGAGACCTCATAGAAGCCTTCCAGTATCTGAAGGGGGGCTATAGGGATGTCAGAGAGGGACTTGGGGACTGTAGTGATAGGACAAGGGGTGATGGGTTCAAACCGAAACAGGGGAAGTTCAGGTTAGATCTAAGGAAGTTCTTTCCTGTGAAAGTGGTAAGGTGCTAGCACAAGTTGTCCAAAGAAGTGGTGAATGCTCCATCCCTGGCAGTGTTCAAGGCCAGGTTGGACAGAGCCTTGGGTGACATGGTCTGGTGTGAGGTGTCCCTGTTCTAGATGGCTACTTTAATGCACATGAAACCAGAGGTGGCATCCTTTTGCTATGCACCGCATCATTGCCCTGAAGTTAGTAATATTGCACCTGTTAGCTGGCGATTTAAACATAAGCCCTCCCTGAATCCACAGGTAAGAAATGGATTCACACTCTCAAGCACAGGCAGTGCAGGAAGTTAGCAAGCAAAGTCTACCTAATTTATTGCCCAGTGAGTTTTTTGCCTGAAAGAGTCAAGGGCACCACCATCATCTGATAGAGCTCTTCCCATAGCAGCACCTCACTAGCCCCTTCACTTTTTATTCCCCACGCATCATAGCATCTGATTTTGTAACTTCCCCTCCATTATCTTGTGATAGCAGAAACAGAATTTCATTACTCCATCTATATTTAATTGGGAAAGCAGAGTAAAGTGCTTTAAATGCAAGAGAGAAAGTGGCTCCTTTTTTTCTGAAGCAAAACAGCTTCAGAGTTTTATTTCCCTCAGAGTACTAGCTCCAGTATCCCATGAAGGAATGCTTTGAGGCTTTGTGGGAATATCCTGCAGGAAATACAACCAGCCCCTGTCCCTTCCTACTGAAAAGATGTTAGGAGAGTGTGAAGACATCACAAATAAGTGAGCTCTCCTATCAGGCCCATATAATTAACTACATGTTAATTCCGGAAGATATCATTCAGAATTAATGTATGTACATGCATATATAATCTCATACTGTACACACACACACACATCCATTACATGCTGAACTTCCTGAAGTGAGGACTATCTTGCAACATCCAAGCTGACAAGCTTTGCAGAAACTTCTTCACAAAGAAAAGTGGGGAGGGGGAAGAAGCAACCGCTTGGTCCTTTCATCCCTAAAACTCTATCTCCTTTGAGAAAACAATTCAGTTTCTTTTACAGAATTCAGTGAACAAAACTGGACTCAAGTTTCACCTCCTCCAGGTTCCTTCAGGAACTAAATTAATTTCCTCTCCTCTTAATACTGGCACCCTGCTAATGAAAACAGTTGGATTTTCCTCTGCTGTGGTTCAACCCCAGCTGGCAACTAAAGTACCAGGCAGCTGCCTGCTTACCCCACACACCCTCCCTGGGATGGGGAGGATAATTGGGAAGCAGGTAAATCCTGTGGGCTGAGATAAGAACAGTTTAATAACCGAAACAAGATAATCATAATATAATTGTAATGAAAAGAGAAACAACATTTTGTGGTCTGGAATACCCTTCTAGCCAGTTCAGATCACTTTGGCTCTGCTCCCTCCCAGCTCCCTGTGCCTCTCCTCACTAGCAGGGCCTGGGGCAGTGATGTGTCCTTGGTTAGGTCAGCTCTGCTGAGCAACAATGCAAACATCAGTGTGTTACCAGCATTATTCCCAGGCTAAACCCAAACCACAGCACTGCACCAGCTACTAGCAGGAAAATTGTCTCCATCCCAGTTGAAACCAGGACAACCGGCTAGCTCGTATTCATCCACAGAGACAAATAGGCCAACAGCAATCTGCATGTGTTGGTAAAATTCATGGAGAATTACCTACATTAAGAGTTATGGTGTGCAGGGAATAAATAACATTTCTGTTGCCAATCATGCTAACATAAAGCCAATGTTCAGTTGATATGCATCAGAAATAAAGAAATACAGGAGGAAACGGTATTCTGAAGCACAGCATTTCTGGAAATGTGTTTCCAGCAGAGCCAAGTGTTAAAAGCTCCGAAGTGGAGATGCAGATGACTTCCTGCCAGTGTGTTGTATCAGCTCTTCCCAGAAGCATTATTAAGAATAATCTATTTTTATGGATGACTAAACATCAAACAAACAACCCAACAACCCACCCCTCCACTCGTTTACAGTCTTTACAAAAACTACAAGGAATACATTGGATTGTCACAGATTTAAGGAATAAAGTTTGGTGTAAGTTCAGCTTTCTCCTTTGGAAGCTTTCACAAGGCACCCATGGTTTGGAAACAGATTTTTCTTGTAACTTCTGATGCAGCCTGAAAAACCCTAATCTCATCTCTATTGCTGAAAACAGAGCACAAAACCTGTATGTGCACCTCTACATACAGTGTATGGGAAAATGGAGACATTTTCATTAGGAAATGACTTGCCATCAGTCAGATAGATAGGATCTTTTAGTTTTGGATGATGTTCCTTAGCAACAGAAAAGATGAAGGGTCTGGAAGAAAGAAAAAGAAAGAAAGAAAAGGTTCAGTCTCTCCACTTTCTATCCCCAATTGTTCCATGTGGAAAAGCTCAGAATGAGTTGAAAGACACCAGAGACACTAACGACAATGAAATTTTGTTCCAGCTTCCTGAACAGGCTTGTTCTGTGAGTCCAATTGCATGTCAGACACCATCATGATTCGTAAGTCAACAGCATTTCCTGGCTCCCAGCTACCCCCAAACTATGCAGAGAGGTTTAAAACACTGCTTGAAATAGGGAGTTCATGACGAAAGTATGGTTTTGAGCACCATATTTTGATACTTAGCCACATAATAAGACAATCAACCTCACACACAAAATTTTTTAGCTTTCTATTTCTCTCTGTTCAATTTAGATTTACTAAAACTTCTTTGTTTTCTGAAAGAGACTTACTGCCTGCTCACTAGGAAAAAACCCTGGTGTTACCCAAGTTATTCTTTCACTTTAGTAAGTCATTTGTTGTCATGGATTCCAATATTTCTTTTTCCACCTAAGAAGCAGTGACCTTGAACAAGCATTTTACCAGAATTCTTTATTTATTGATTGATTTTCACCAAATATTCACCACTTCCCATTGAATGCATCCTACTACAGCTGATGCGTGGACTTCAGCTTACCATAGTCTTTCAAAGAAAATCTATGAAGTGCTTGTATTAAGGTTTTGACCTCAACATACAGAATGGGATCAGTTTCCCGATGTCATGATAATATTACAGTAGCTTTTGCTTAAAACTAAGAGTCCAACTTTTCTTACACAAACATGATGAAGACAAACTATGATGGATGGGCAACATGCCTCTGAATTAATCTAACATTGTTTAATGTAACTTTATTCCAATTGAAAAAAATAATCTTTTCATATTTAATCGTATTATAACCCTTTTCAGTGTCTTGCACCATAATCTCTTTTTGTTAAGTGCCTGAACATTTGGTTTCTTCACAAAGTTCCCACTAGAGGAGATGCACAACACTTGAGCAACCTGCCCAGAGAGGTGGAATCTCTGTCCCTGGAGCAAGACTTCCAAGCCTTGACGAAGCAAGGCCATGACAGACCAGATCCAGGAGTGGCATTAGTCCCACTTGGACAGGAGACTGGACTAGATGGCCTCTAGAGGTTCCTTCTAAGCAACATTTCTATGAGTTTCTTTTCCCCAGCTGTATAGGGCACAGAAAGCAAATACATTTCTGATTCTGGTACCGAGAGACTAGGGTGTGATAGCTCAGTTAAACAAACACCTACTACCCACTGGGAGGTGGATGACCAAGTACAGGGAATGGGAAGACTCTTCGGCCTCTCATAGGCTCGGAATGTCTGTGAGTCTTCCTGCTGGATGAATACAAAACCTCTGCCCTTCCACAAAGTGCTTCCTCCCTTCTCTAGACCCCAAGGAGCTTTAAAAAGTCAACATTCCCTTTCATCTTCTGGTTTTCCTCCTCTGGTTACGGCTGACACATATTCAACCCTCATAGCATGATACAGCCCTTTTGAGGATTAGAAGCCTGTTTCCTATCTAGATTGTTTTATCTTTACTGCTCAGTTTCTCTAACAGCTTTGCTTTATCCTGTT
This sequence comes from Myiopsitta monachus, assembly GCA_017639245.1. Classification (NCBI taxonomy): domain Eukaryota; kingdom Metazoa; phylum Chordata; class Aves; order Psittaciformes; family Psittacidae; genus Myiopsitta; species Myiopsitta monachus. The sequence goes on from CM029920.1 coordinate 64,561,938, forward strand.
CCACAATAAATCATCCACTGTAAGCATAAAGGAACACTGAGCATGTTTATAAAATAGAATTCATTTCCCTCCTTATCATAAGTGCCTGTCACAACCTACAAGACAAAAATCAGGCAGTTTCACAGCCACAGCAGCCAGTTTCTCAAGTGTTTGGTGATGGTGCCTATTTTGAGATTCCCAGGGAAATCTTCCCAAAGCACAGCCCTTTGAGACTGTAAGTGAAGTTTCTGACAGTATTCTTAGAACTTCAAGTTAAACTTTCTGATGCAAATGTGCTTGGCCTAAAGCTGAAAACCTGACCACCCAAATGGACAGGTAGGATAATGACTTACACTTCCACAAAAAATTTCCCATATGTACCCAGCGTGTTGAAACTATAATGGGAACTGTATTTCTATCCCAGTGCTCTCTTTCACAGAACCCAGCACTATAAGACTGTCCAAAAATAGATAAATCTTAATTACAGTGTGATTAGCAAAGAGAATAGTCTCAATTCTAGCTGTATCTTTTCTATTTTATTCCCCTGTTACTCAAGGGAATACTTGAGCCCCAACTGCACCATTCAGAAATCAAGCCGTAGACATAACAGTACACACTCCTTGGGCCACTCACTGTTGTAAAACTAAGAGCAAACCTTCACAGGCAAAGCTGGTTACCACCCTTGCATAAGGGCAAGCTGCAAGATATATTATACCTGTATTAACTGGCCACACAGGCAATAAGTGAAAGATTGCCCCGTATTAAACACTCCACATTTATACAGCAATTTCATTTTTTGGTTATTACCTCCTTTGCGTATGTGGAGAAAGTTATGCAGAGCTCAGCTGAGTATTCTGTACACAGTGGTGATACATAGCACTGCTGAGAATGAAAAGCCACATCATGGTCATTCCACTTCACGTGACTGGAACACAGTGGATTTCCTCCAGACTTCTTCAACTTACTTCACAACAGTCAAGTTAAAATTTGGTCAGCATGTCTGGTGTTGAATTTCAGAAGGGGTAAACCTCACATTATCTAAACCAGAGGTGAAGAGGGAGCTTCAACTACACAACAGGTCTTCAATTTTATTCCTTGGTCATGCAGTAGATTTTTATTAAGACATTATTAGCTTGTTGAAAGCTACATGCATCAGTAACTGCTAACATAATAGCAAGGAGTTAGTGACAAAATGTAGACCACCTTTACATAATATCTTTTTAACTATCAGAATGATACTTGTCATTATCCAAATGAGAAGAAACCCTCACTATTACCATAGGTACTTCTGGTAGCAACTCAGTATAAGAGTTATTAATAAAAAATGTTCTGATTTAGTACCACTTAGAACATTTCTGAATTGTGACAAGCTCATTTACACCTCATGTGTGCACAAGGTATGCAAGATAAGATTACAATAAAATAAGTAGCAGCAAAAACGTGAGGAATAATAGAAAGCTTCTGATATTTTGCAGAAGGAAAGAGTTATTCCTACAACACAGACAGCATTTAATGGGAAAACAAACCTTGACAAATTGCTGGATTTGCCAGAATGATATTCAAATTTGTGGTGGTACAGGGGATACTGTAATCTGTAAAGATACTCTGTGAGCACTACTGGGAAGCAACAGGTTTTAATTAGAGAATAGACTACTACTTTCAATATTATCTGTTTAACTGTTAACGCTAAACTTCTGAATGTATTTTGTTCTCTTAACAAAGATCAAATTCTCTGTAGCATCACTGTTCTCTTATTAATGATAAAGTTCTAAAACCCAAGAAGTGATGCACAGGAGCTCAAAGCATGTGACAACCAGTGTTCCCAGTACATGACACTGCTGGTGGAGGATAAGGTTCCCCTGCAAGGTAAACTCAGTGAGATCAGAACTGGAGAGGGAGGAAGGCTCTGATCACACATACCTGAGACTTGAAAACGGCCCAGAGAACTGTTCTATTAGAGTTTTATACTGACATTGCTGTCACGCACTTCTTATTCCACAGAGCTCACTATCCTTGTTCTCAGTTTAACTACCTACTACCTCGTTAGCTCAACCTTTATTTATGTGAAGTATAACCCTAGTAAAGACATTTTCTTACATTAGCAAATTGAGTTCATTCTTTCCAGGGAAGCATTGAGCCGAATTATCATAAAATACAATCATGAAATACGATAAAATACAATGAAATACAGTGACTGTGTTCCAGCCAAATTACCATGAAATAGGATCATGAGATAACTCCCCAGATATGAGGCCAGTGGAAAAATAAGAGAATCCTGAATTTCCCTGAGAAGCAGGTCAAGAGATAAAGCACCAAACCTGGAAGTAAGTACATTCAGTGGCCAAGTATTTCCAGAATTATAAAAGCAAGGACTGGTTTAATTTACTTAGCTAGTACCTAATGTCATTTTTTAACATCTCTAGAAGCCACAGCTTGAGCTTTCCCTTATTTGTGCCTGCACTTTCATCCAGCTGCAAAGTCTGCCTGTTCCTCTTTAGTAAATCTGAACCAGTTGATTAACTTCAGTCAGAGATGAAAATTTACAGATACTGAGCTCTTGCTGAGAAGTTTAGTGAAGTTTAGGGTATGAGTAGAGAAGATATTCAAATTACCATTCTCACTGAGGGAAAGATTGCAGAATATGGTCATAGAATCATAGAATCACAGACTGGTTTGGGTTGGAAGGGACCTCAAAGCTGATCCAGTTCCAACCCCCTACCATGGCCAGGGACACCTTCCACTAGAACAGGTTGCTCCAAGCCCCATCCAACCTGGCCTTGAACACTGCCAGGGATAGGGCAAACGGTCAGAAGTTTCTAGTTTGGGCTGGTCTAAGCATGAGCATTAGCTAGATGCTAGCATGTATATAGATTAAAGCTATTGTGTCTACCTCTTGCCCAGGTAACAGGCATGAACCCAAAAGGGTCTTCATCTCTAGCAGAACCCTATTGCAGTGTAAAGCCTCTCAGCATGATTCAGGTGTTGCCCAACACCAGCATAGAGAAGGTTTTTGCCCAGAATTGCTCTGACCACCTGCAGGACCAAAGGTCTACATGAGAGGGTGATTTAAACAAGACCCAAGCATACATTTAATAAATTGTCTTTATTGTTATTAGAATGGATTAATGAACACTTTATTCAAGAGCAAAAAGATGGCCTTACTGGCATCAGGAAAGTAGTTTATAACTATACCACTTCTGCACTGATAGAGGCGCATGTTTTGGCAAAGGATATTATTCCCCTAGACTGAGGGCAGGAACATGGGGATTTCCCCCTTGTTTCCTGTCAGCCCATGGAGGGGGGACTGGGGGGAGAGGAGGGGGAGAGAATCATGCAAGATTTGTTGTATTCTGTGCCGGTTTTATAGACAACACAGTTACTAAGTGCCCAACAATGCTGTTTGTAAAAATAACATGGCACGAATCCTTTATGACTCATGTAAGACACAACAAAATATTCCTTTTGAATCTGTACAGAGTTTTGTGCAGCATATTTTTAGACATTTAAAAAAAAGGGAGGAGGGAGGGGAAAGCACGACTTTAAATAAAGGATTCAGAATTGGTAAGTTAGTTGCTTTCCTTTTTTAAAACCCAACCCCTGCGGGTATGTTTAATACAAAGCAGATGTACTGGGCCTACAGACATTACAAATAAAGAGTTTGGCTAAGATAGGCAAAGATGAGATTGCAATGATGATTGATTGTAGATCTCAAATCTACATTTAAGATTTGCCAGGTCTTCAACTAGTTTTGTAAGACAGCTCCAGTACAAAACCGTGCCCCGTACCAAGCTACCTCAGAACACATGCTGCTTCCCAGAGCCAGAGCGACGCCCCTGCGAGCAGAGCAAGTGATGGGGCGATCGATCGCAGGCACGGATTTGACTTCTGTTCCTCCGCAGCCTCCTGTGTTACCTCGGATAGCACTGCTTCAGCGCTCAGGGCAGCTCCACCACTACCGACGGAAACCATCTCTGCTACCATAGGTAGTCAGTGCGTGGGGTCCAGCTCCAAGAGGAGCCGGGACAGAAGGGTAGCGGCGGATACCGCGGCGTGCGGGGGTGCGGTGGGTCGGAACGGGGAGGGACGGGACGGCCCCGCCCGGCACAGCCCCGGCACCGCCCCGGGACCCGATTGCCAGCTGAACTCAAACAGCTGAAGGCGCGAAGCTGAGGAGCACGGTGGAGCGCGGCTCCCCATGTCCCGAGCGAGCCCTGCACCGCCGCCCTCCCATCAGCCCGGGCTGCCCGAGCCCCTGGAAGCCGGTCCCCGCCTTCCTCCTCGTCTTGCCGGTGAGTGAACGAGACCCGCGGTGGCGGGCGGAGAATGGGTTGCGAGCGGCTGGTCCGACGGCTCCGCCCCCGACTCGCCCCAGCTGCTAACAGCGGGAAACACTGCCTGCTCCCGCGGCACCGCCGGGCTGCACAGAGAACGGGGCTCCGGCGGAGCGCAGGGCCACGCACCGAGCACAGCCCGGCCGCACAAAACCTGCTACGTTTTGCTCTAGTTCAAACCTGAAAGGTGCAGCAGCGCCGTGCAGCCAGTCCCCGCCCGCAGCCGCGGTCGAGCGCCGAGTGATGCTCGGATGCAGCAGGAAGGGATACGGATGGATAAAGTCCAGATTCTGCGTTATACTTAATGGTCACACTGACCACTTGCCTAAAGGAGATTAGGGTGAGTTTCTGTCTACCAAATGGCAAAATGCTTCTGCACTTACTTTAAGAATCCTTCCTTTAACAATTTGTAAGTAGCCATAAAAGAGTATGTGGCTGAAGAAAGGAGGAAGGCCAGGGTCATTCTTTGTTCTAAGGAAGAAATAGTGACTTCACTGAAGAAGAGGAAGATTTGTCTGAACATTAACCCTTATCCCTTTCTGAAGCAAACTGTACTTTGCAGGTGGGGAGAAATCCCAGCTGCATTCATTCCCATACAGGAATTGGACTTTTATTTATTTAAGAAAAGCCACACCACATCCTGAGGGGGTCAGTGGGAAAGGGGACTACATCAGTGATACAGCATGCTCTAAACCCATACCATGGGCAATTCTTGAAGGAGCCTTCCCAGCCTTTCCCTCACAGATAGTAAGCAGGGATGATAGAGAGGAACCAGGCTTCCTAGATAAACTGCTTCTAAACTGCTCACTTCAAGGCACTAGCCTTGAGCTGTAAGAGACCTTGGGCTCCCCCAGTTCATCTTAACTCTCTGTTTAATTCAATGAGCAACACTAGCACTACCTGGAGAAAGATAGGAGGTTGCTTAAGTTTAGATAGATAGATAGATAGATAGATAGATAGATAGATAGATAAAAAGGGAAGACTTTGGACATTCAATGGGTTATTGCTAAAAGATGAAAGAGCTCATCATATTTCTATAGAAAGGCTGCCAGATGTTTACAGAGACAGATAATCTGTATTACAAATTAGAGACAAAAAAAAACAAAACAAAACAATGGTCTGCACAGTAACATGTCTGGTTGCAGTAAGTGAGCTGCAACCAAACAGGGTTTACTTCTATTAATAGTTCAAGGAGGCAGCAAGTCCTCACAAATCATGAGGATTTCTAAACTTGTGCATTTTTGTGGTGAAGTCTTTTGTATAGCTTAAAAGCACGTTAAATTTAGTTGGGTTGAAATTCAAGTTCATTTTGGTCAATCCCCAAAGAAACTTTGTATTAATCAGCACTGATGACACCAAGCTGTGTGGTTCGGTTGATGTGCTGGAGGGAAGGAATGCCATCCAGAGGGACCTTGACACACTTGTGAGTTGAGCTGATGCCAACCTGCTGAAGTTGAACCATGCCAAGTGCAAGGTCCTACATCTGGGTCAAAGCAATCCCAGGCACAGCTACAGGTTGGGCAGGGAAGAGATTCAGAGCAGCCCTGCAGAGAAGGACTTGGAGGTGTTGGTCGATGGAAAAATGAACATGAGCAGGCTGCAGTGTGCGCTCACAGCCCAGAAAGCCAACTGTATCCTGGGCTGCATCAAGAGGAGCGTGACCAGCAGGTTGAGAGAGGTGATCCTGTCCCTCTGCTCTGCTCTTGTACAAGAGACCTCACTTGGAGTCTTGTGTGCAGTTCTGGTGTCCTCACCATAAAAAGGACATGGAAGTGTTGGAACAAGTGCAGAGGAGGGCCACGAGGATGCTCAGCGGACTAGAGCATCTCTCGTGTGAAGATAGGCTGAGCAAGTTGGGGCTGTTCAGCCCGGAGAAGAGAAGGCTGTGTGGAGACCTTCCAGTATCTGAAGGGGGCCTATAAGGATGCTGGGGAGGGACTCTTCATGAGGGACTGTAGTAATGAGACAAGGGGTAATGGGTTCAAACTTAAACAGGGGAGGTTTAGATTGGATATGAGGAAGAAATTCTTTACTGTAGGGGTGGTGAGGCACTGGAAGGGGTTTCCCAGGGAAGCTGGGAATGCTCCATCACTGGCGGTGTTCAAGGCCAGGTTGGACAGAGCCTTGGGTGGCATGGTTTAGTGGGAGGTGTCCCTGCCCATGGCAGGGGGATTGGAACTAGATGATCTTAAGGTCCTTTCCAACCCTAACTATTCTGTGATTCTATGAAATTGCATCATACTACCAACAGCCTGGCGTGTGGTTACCACATACCAGTAGATGAAGCTAAATATGTGAGGTATCATAAATATCTAGCTCAGTTAAAAAAGTCTTCTTCCTTTTAACTCTTTTCTAACACATACACACTTGAAAGTTAATATTATTTATCTATCTAACTTGTACACTACCAAAATAAATAGTAAGAAATCTTTCCTTTTAACTGTTGATTTCATATCTTTTCTCTAAAGGACTTCATTTTCCGAGTGACAGAACACGTATTTCTTTTCAGCACGAAAGTTAGGCCCTGCTGTAGACTGAGCAGGATACAGCTTTGTCAAGTGACTGTCATCTGTCACGGCTTAACTTCAGTCAGCATCTAAGCACAACGCAGCTGCCCACTCACTCCCCCTTCCTGACCTAGTGGTATGAAGAGAACAGGGGAAAAACTTTAAAACTTGTGGGTTGAGATAAGACTAGTTTAATAATTGAAAAAGCTAATAATAATAATTATGATGAAAATGAGAGGAATTAAACCCAAGAGAAACAAGTGATGCACAGTACAAGTGCTAACCACCCGCTGACTGATGCCCAGCCTTTCCTGCTAACACCTCCCCGCCCAGTATATATACTAAGCATGACATTATATGGTATGGCATACCCCTTTGGCTAGTTTGGGTAGATGTCCTGGCTGTGCTCCCTCCTCGCTTCTTGCGCCCCTCCTCACTGGCCGAGCATGAGACTGGAAAAGTCCTGGATTAGGGTAAACACTACTTAGTAACTAAAACATCGGTGCGTTATCAGCGTTATTCCCATACTGAATCCAAAACACAGCACCTTACCAGCTACTATGAAGAAAATTACCTCTATCCCAGCTGAAACCAGGACAGTATCCTCCAGATTTGGGGAGGAAACACTATGGAACACAGGACAAGGGGGCGAAAGGGGTGGTAGTGTGTTTCTCTGGTGTCTCTCGTCTCCATCGTACGCTCTATTTCCAACTATTTTCCGGAGTTAGGGGACCCTATTCTGCACCGCATGTGAATCTGTGTTTACAGGGGATTAAGTGCCAGCAGCTGAAATTAGATCACATTAGGCCCATGTGTCCAGCGTGCCAGTGACTAAGGACAGACCCAGCATCTGCGCCCCCACTTCCCGTTCCTTGTTGGCCCCGGTGACCGGCGCCCGCCGCAGCAGAGGCGGAACCTGGGGGGCGGCTCCAGTCGCGAGCCGGCGCCTATTCGCCGCTGCTCTCGGGCCTGTGCCGCGGCTCTCCACCGCCCCGCGGTTACCCGGGCAACGGCGCCGTCGGCGGAGCGAGGAGTGCGGGTCTGACGGCAAAATGGTGAGAGGCGGCGGGCCGGGGGACGCGGCGCTTCCCCCACCTCGGATGGGGGAACCTCCGCTGACGCTCTGCTCTGATCTTTGTCCAGATGCTCTCCCGGGCCAAGCCGGCAGTGGCGGATCCCCCGCCGCCGTTAGACAGGCGAAGGAAGAAAGGGAAGAAGGTGCCGCAGCTGGAAGAGCTCCTGGCCCTTAGGGACTTCACCGGCGCGATCGCCTTGCTGGAGGTAACGGCGGCGATGGCCCCGGAGACCTCAGCCTGAGGGCGCCGCCGGCCCCCGGCTCTCCCGCTCCCCTCGGGAGAGCGGTATCGTTATTGCCAGGCCTGCGCTCGACACGGCTGCGGGGCAAGGAAAGCTCTTCCCCGGCCTTGTGTCCCCCTCGCTTCTTTCCGCACCCGTTAGACCTTGTTGCAGCAGCTTTCCCCTCGGTTCGCAGGACTAGGTTTGGCATGTGAGAGTTGCCGGCTGCTTCCTTCATAAATGTTAGAGCAGCTCCGCCCCTATAGCATCCATAGCTGACCAGCCGTCCGTGAGAGAAGGTGGCCTATTATTAGTTTGATTCTTTATAGGGCTTTATAAACTGTTTGGCAGCTGACAAAAATCTTACATTATTTCTTCTCTACAAAGTTTAAACGGCAGGTGGGTGAGCAAGAGGAGGATACTGACCTTTGGATGGGATACTGTGCCTTTCATTTGGGTGACTACAAGAGAGCACTGGAGGTAAGGTGGGGAAATACAGCTCCCCGAGGCTGGAAATCAGGATGTGATAAAGTGATGACAAAAGGAGGGAGATGTTCTGTAATAGGGAACAGTTCTACCAGCCAGTTAAGATACAAATGTATGGTAATAAGGTAGATTCTGTGCCCATAAAAATGAACTTTTTTTAACGTTGCCTAGTATCTGATTTAATACTAGCTTAGTAGCCTAATTTAAATGTCAGAGATCATGTCCTAAATTTTCCATTCACTTTTTTGCAGCTACTTTCCACAATTTTGTTTTTCAGGTTTAATTATGTTTTTGTCTCATTGTGTATTCTTTCTCTAGAGGTTGATGCCCCTGGCCATTTAATGTACTTTCTTCTTCTTTATGTTTCCTTGTATTGGGTAATTCAATGCAATGAGGCATACTTATTCTCCAGAAGCTTTAAGTCACTAACAGACATGCTGATTATTCAAATACACATACATTTTTAATATTTGCACCGTAAAATGCTGTTCTGTCACTTTCTGTGCATGAGTAAGAGAAAGAATACACAATTCTTTCTCTCGTGTCCATTTATGTCTCCAATGTAACCCAGTTTGCTGCAAATCAGTTTTTTGCCAGTGTTCCTCAGATCCCTCTGTCTTCTTAATTGTGCTAGTATATTTGTCTGTAGAAGTCTCAGCAAATTTTTGTGGCTGCTTGGTTCTGTATCTCCAAGAGCTGTAATCTGTACACAGCAGGGAGTGTTGTGGATGGTATGGTGATACCCACAAGGCTGCATACAAGCTAGTCAAGATTTGAAAAAAAATTCACACTACAGGTGTGAATTGCTGGGTCCTTACGATGCTGTAATGCACCATTTAGGGCTTATTGGTTTCAGTCAGTATCAGCTAGGAAGTTCTGCACTGCGATTCACTGTGAAGCAGAACTGTGAAGTATAAATGGTTTTGCAGGTTCTTGCTTTCCCTATTCGTTGCGAATCGGCGGGAGGAAAGAAGCACTCGATACGAGCTGATCGACAAACCTCAAATTTTATTAGTACAACACCAACTATTATACTCATTTTAATTAGCCTCATACATAGTACAAAAGCGAGCTCATTGTTGGTTGTAGATTAGCTAGCGGTCTCAGAAACACTAAAGCATTCAGCAAATACCTAATTGGATACATCTTTTAGCCAAGTGTCAGCAATAGTTTAGTCATTGGTTATTACAACAATAAGCGATTCAACCACTACAGTCACAAGAGTAGATAGTTTCAACATTTCCTGCGGTGTCTGCCCTACTCAAGATCCTGTCTTACTGACTACCACATTGTATTATAGCGTAACATTGTATATATGCCCAAGGTTGCTCTAGCCTTACTTCATCAGCAGCTGTGTCAGCAGCTTTAAGCGGCCTAGTCAGAGGCCTATACAACTTGAGTCCTTACTCTTGCTAACTCGTCTGACGTGAGTAGCTCAGTCATGCTAACATGCTTTCGCTCATTGAGCCATTCCTCCACACCTATTAAGAAAATATTAAAAACAGATGATAACTTGAAGTATTAACAAGCAAAAATAACCACAGAGAAGCACATTCTAGAGCACTGGTGATAGTTTCTATCTTGGGTAAAATTAGGTGTTTAACTATAGTAATACATGGTCACATGCACAAGATACAGATGTAAAGCAGAAATAGAATTTCTAAAGTTTCCAAGTAATTTCACAGGGCACCTTCCCCCTTAAAAAACTGAAGAAGAGACATCCATTAGAGATGTTAGAAATGCTCAGTGAATCAAACTGACAGTACAGAATGCAGAATAGTAATACAGGACATAGTGGTAACTTGAGTTGCAGAATTTAAAGATTATGAATGTAACAATCAATTGCTGCAGTTAATTTATATCTAGACATTAGGTGTTACTGGACAGCGAAAGTTTAAAAAACAGAAAAATGTTTGTATACAAATGAAGAATAGCTTGCAATTTCTTTGAAATCACTTCTGCTATTTGGAATATCCAGTGGGTGCTTTTATAGCCAGAGTAGATTTTTAAATGTTTCCTTCAACGAAAGAGTAAGAGCTTTTTTTTTGTTTGGTTTGGTTTATTTGGGGTGTTTTTATAGATTAGGTTTTGTATGTGGCATTTGATTCACCACTAGGTGATGCTGTTGATTCGGGCTTTTAAAAACTAACAGTCCTCTTTTTCCCGTTTTTCTACCCAAGTAAGGGCAATAAAAGGTTTGTATGCATGGTTTTCAGTTGGTTTGTCTGTGTGCATGTTTTAAGTGAGAAATCCCAGGGTCTGTCTTTTCAGATTTAAGACTGATCTTTGACACAGTGGTGAGTCCTGATAACTTTGTCATTTTGTGGTGGCATGTGGGAAATGAGCCTGTGCATCTCAACCTAGTTTCTTTTGAGACAGAACACGGTAGTTGTTATTCCCAAGCCTGTAGTAATCAAGGAAAAGAGTGCTGACTGTGGAGGCTGAATTGCCTTTCAGTTCAGCTTCAAGGTTGAAGTGTAATGCTCTGTCTTCTCTGCTATGTTACAGAGGTATTGCTGCTGTATTCTCAAGGACAAATTCCTTTATTATCTGTATCCTCTAGATCTTGGAGCGCTCTTTGGGGAGTTCCAAGAGCACTGTAAATAAAATACTATGGGTAGAATATTCTGCAGAATTCTCCAGAGTAATATTCCACACAATCTAAATGATTCACATTCTGAATTGCCTGCAAGTGGCAATGCATGCCATGTGTCACATTCCCAGTTCGCAGTTTGTAGTTCATATACCTAGTGAGGATCTTCAAAAATTATGCTGCTCAGTAATACTTTCATTGATAATGATCCTTTAATAGTGAGCCAGGTGTGCTGGTTACATGGCAACTTTTGGAGAAGGTTGGGAATTGGGGTCAGGTGGCCATCATCCACTGCTGGGTGAAGCAGGGACAAAAAGAAAAACACACAGCTCTCTAGCTCCAAGAATATACTCAGAGAAAATGACAGCAAAATATGTGGCACACTCACATGAGAGATTTCACATTCTCTTATCATAGACAAACCAACAGTAACATTCTCTAGGTAGAGCACTAACCGTAGCTTCACTCAGGTCACACTTTCCCCTTCTTAGTAAATAGATGCCTTTCCCAAAGGATATGCCACTGACACTGGCCTGGTGGGATCATCCCTACTGCTGTACACCAATTGACAAATGGTACTGCACTGGGCTCAAGGCTTCCAGCAGTCATGGTGATGGTCCCTCCCTGGGGACTCTCTAGCGTCCTTCTCTGACAAATTAAGTTTTACTAACACTGAGTGGCTAGTGTTTTCCTGGCATTGTATGGCAACTGGAACTCCCCTAGTAATGACAGCTTCTAATTACTTTTCTGCAATCTTCCACATCTACTATTCCTAATGGGGGAAACCCCACCTGTCTTTCTGCCATGACTTGTTCACAGCCCTAATCTTACATCTTTCCTGAAAGATTTCTCAGTGTCACCCAAGGACCAGAATCAGTCTGAGGATTCTTTTTCTGAGATGCCTGATCTTATAAATTGTAGCAGCTGGGGCTTAGGAAAGGGAGGGTTATAATATGTTTGAGGTATTAACAATTTAAGAGAGGAATTGGCAAGGGCAAGTCCACTGCTAGGATGGATTCAAGAACAGGTTTCACATTTGCACTCTGCACCCTCTGCCTGGGTTTAGGAATGCAGGATGGTGGTGTGGTACAGCTGCCCGACATGGTAATGCCATTTTGGCCCATCAGCTGCACATGGGAGAGCAAAGCATGATCCCTGGGCCAGAGCCTTCAATGCATTATTTTTGTTAAAATCTCACAAACTACAGTCAATGATTCCTGCAGTCTCTCTGACAGTGTATGCTTGCAGCCTAGAAAGCCAAGTATAACCGGGGTTGCAACAAAAGGAGCGTGGTCAGCAGGTTGAGGGAGGGGATTCTTCTCCTTTATTTCGCTCTTTTAAGATCCCCACCTGCAGTACTGCATTCAGTTCCGGGGCCCCCAACATAAGAGGGACATGGAGCTGCTCTAGCAAGTCCAGAGGAGGCCACAGAGATGCTCTGAGGGCTGGAGCACCTGTCCTATGAAGACAGACTAAGAGACTTGGGCTTGTTCAGCCTGAAGAAGAAAAGACTCTGTGGAGACCTTAGAGCAGCTTCCAATACCTAAAGGGGACCTCCAAGAAATGTAGAGAGGGACTTTTTACAAGGGCATGTAGTAACAGGACAAGGGGGAATGTCTTTAAACTGACAGGGGAGATTTAGGTTAGACATTAGGAGAAAAATTCTTCACTATGAGGATGGTGAGACACTGGAACAGTTTGCCAGGGAAGATGTGGCTGCCCCATCCCTGGCAGCATTCAAGGCCAGGTTGGATGTGGCCTGGTGCAACCTGGTCTAGTGGAAGGTGTCCCTGCTCATGGCAGGGGGATTGGAACCAGGTGATCTTTAAGGTCTTTTCCAACCCAGACCATTCTGTGATTCTGTCTGCTGCCTCCTTCCTAAAGGAGACTTGGGAGTCATTCCGCTCTTCACTGGACTGGACTTCCTGCCTACCCTCAGGATAATTTCAGTCAAATAGTAAATGAGAAAAGGAACGGGGCTGTGCTAGAGTAGTGGTTCATCCATAAACAGAATCAGGTCTTGCTTGAGTACTTCCACAAGAAGTATGAGAATACAGGTACACTCAAGTTCCTGAGAGATGAAGCTAGGAAATAAAGATTAATTTTTGGCTTGGGAAGTTTTCTAGTCTTCTCTGACATAGCCAGGTTACGATGAGTATCTCCACACCTCCTTTGAGCACTTGTGGGGCAGCTCTATAGGTTGGCCTGTTATTGGCTCTCCAAGATATGTGTTTATGGGCAGACAAGGAATAAGGGCACAGAGCAGAATCCTGCTGGCCACAACATTGGCAGTAGGTTCCCACAGTTGTAGGCAATCAATCTGGCAGCCTGCTTTTGAGGAAAAGTGCATGTGTCTTGTGAAAGGCATGAGAGCTGCAGGCAGTTGAAATAGCAAGAAGTTCTTGTGCTCCTGGTTGGCAAAAATATGTCACAGGTTGACTGCTGGGAAAGCTTTTGGAGTATTTAGTTTGTTTGAGCTTGTTGGGTTTTTGGAGAGGAGAGTGAAGGTACTTGTGAAGTAGTCCTCAAGAGACTGATGTTGAATGTCTTTCAGTGAGGAAATGGGCAACAGCAAATAGTCTGGGCTAATGGCCCAGAACTACAGGGTAAGTAGCACTTATAGTCCTAATTTTTATTTACTGTGTTTCCGTAAGTTCACTTTGGTACTTCTAGAGCACTCTTTATTTATTGCTTGCTTTGAATGGCCAAGCCAGAACATGACATGTGTTCATGCACTTTGTCTTTTCTAATTAATCTGCCTGAAGCTATAGTCAAAAGAGACCTTTGGGTACATTTCATCTGGATGGGTTTTGAAAGACTCCAGATGGTCCCAATAAACAGCAGTGGCCTGTCTCTTAGAGCTCTGTGACAGACCTGTATCAAGATTGAACTGGCCTCAGTAGGAAAGATTGGCCTCTATGTAAATATTTTGGTTTGGTTGGTTGTTTTCTGTTATTTATTTTAAATCTTCTTGAAGGACAGTTAGTCCCTGAAGTACTAGCAAGACTCAGCTGGCTCTTAAGAGCATACGTTACTAATATCTTCTCTGTTTTGGAGTGCAGTTTACTTTTACTTGGCAACAGAAAAAAAAATGTCTTTATGCTTGCAAACTGTAGAGTTCATTGTTGTCAGCATATTTCTTTTCTTGGGATTCACTGGCCTTTGGTCATGGCTTATTTTATCTGGTGCTATTGTTACATCTGTGCCTTTCCCCAGGAGGTATGAAGTTTTCTACCCGTAGCAGCACAATCTGGTAAATTCTTGCCAGGCAGAGGGAAATTCCAATTTATGTGTTTGGAGAGAGAGTACAGAGTCAGCAAGGTGGTTGTGTTGCTGGAAGAAATGAGAGGCTGATGGCGATTGGGAGTACGTAGATGGCATTCTTTCAGGTCTGGTGAGAACTTTGCATGACCCTACTTGCTTTGCCTTATGTTGCTGGTTGGATATGGCTGAATGGAGAGCAAGAGCACCAGCCGGAGGCACTTTCACTAGGATGGTTCTTCCTGGTAATTAAACAGAAACCTGAGAGAGGGAAAAAAACTCTTCAGGATTGTCACTGTTCTGTAGCTGCAAAGTTGAGTTTTTTCGATTAAAAAAGAAGTACATTGACAGATTTATCTGTTAAGTGTTTATATTCCACAAAGAGCAAGAAATGAAGCAGTCTGTGTGGCAGTATTACGGGATATGAAATGAATGTGGATGTGTAAGATATCAGAATATGTTATCTACTGGTTTTCTATTGCTATTGGCTGTAAGTCTTAAAATGGGAAACAGTGCAGTTATGCACAGTTTAGTAATATTTAATTTATCTATTAGGAAATTTTGAATTTGCACAATTGTGACTTGTAGGTTTGTATTTTAATGCAGTGGTTTCCAAACAATTTTGATCATGCATCCCATCAGTAAAAAAGTTTTGAACGCACCCACCCAACATACATACCTATGTGTATAAATATATAGTACTATACTATCATGTAATTACGAAAATACACAAAATAGAAATTAAAAAATACAAGGTAAAGATTAAATAAGCACTTTTTAAAATATTTATTTTAGTTATTAATGGTACCAAAAAAATTCTCCCTGCACACAACAGTATTGTCTTGCGCTACTGCTGGGGTGCATTGTTGCATACACTCCACTTTGAAGACCACTGCTTTAGTCTATGCTAAGACATTACCTACAGGTTTATAAAAGCATGTTTTAACACTTGCTCCATTAAATATTCACAAAGAGATTTCCCTGGTGTCCTGGGTTCAGCAGTAGCAGTAATTTTTTCTCCTTCTTAGTAGCTGGTCCAGCACTGTGTTTTTGACTTTCGGCCTGGGAACAGCGCTGATAACACTGATAATTTTAGTTACTGCTCAAATGTTTAGTCTGACCAAGGACTTTCTGAGTCTCATACTTAGAAATGTAGCGAGGAGGGGAAGCCGAGAGGAAGCAGAGACAGGACACCTGACCCAAACTAGCCAAAGAGGTATTCCGTACTACAGCGCGTCATGACCCCTATATAAACTGGGGGCAGGGACCTGGAAGAGTGAGATCACTGCTGGGTCGGGCTGGGTATTGGTCTGTGGGTGGTGAGCGGTTGTATTCTGTTCCCTTGTTATTTCCCTTGTCATTATTATTATTAGTGGTAGCAGCAGTGGTGTGTGTTATACCTTAGTTACTGGACTGTTCTTATCTCAACCTGTGGGAGTTACACTCTTTCAATTCTCCTCCCCATTCCCCTGGGAGCGGGGGGAGAAAAGGGAGGGAGGGAGGGAGGGAGCGAACTGTGTGGCTCATTTACAGTTGGGCTTAAACCACGACATCTGGCATTTATAGCTGCCAGGCTTTGACTGGAGGAGAAATTAGGAAAGCATCAGAAAAGTCTGTGGAAAAGTTGCTTATTTTGATACCTTTATAAATTTAATACATTAATCTTTTAGAAATATAAATAATGTACTTATATACAATTATTTCTGTTGTATTTTTATATATTTATAATTTCAGTATTGACAGAATTCATGCTTATACAATGAAGACTTATAGTGCTGCTTGTTCCTTTTTTTTGGTCCTATTGCTGTAAACAAAAAAGAGCTAGGGACATATCTTAGGTTAAAATGTAATAGTTTCATTGTTAGAACTGCAGTGAACTTGAGAATAAGTCATTTAATCTCAAGAATTTAATGATACATTGTAAAATGGTGAAAGAAATATGGTATAAAGATGATATTTAACACAAGTCTGTGCTATTAAGCATTTTTTTTAAAATCAACTCTCTCTTCTATTACAGGAATATGAGGCCTTAACCAAACAACCAGCTTGCAATCCAGATGTTTGGGTGAACCTTGCCTGCACATATTTCTTTCTGGGAATGTATACACAAGCTGAACAAGCAGCCTTGAAAGGTAAGATGTATGTCTGATGGAAAGGACTACTCATGGACTTGAACGCTTAAAGTGATTTCCAGACAAAGTATTTAATGCTTTTTATATATATATAGGAATAAAGGAAGGACACTTTTGAGCAAAGTTGGGTTGGTTTTTTTTGTGTGTGTGTTTATTTGTTTCCATTTAACAGGAGACTTTTATTGCAGTTTGGTTCCTAAAAATACTGTGGGCAGGTGGAGCAGCTGGAACTGAAAAGAATCACCTGGAAAATAAATTATCGTATTAATTTCTAAATACAAAACCTAGCATGTGCTGGCCAGCAGCAATAAGTTACTTTTCTTTTGACTGATTTAATATCTCCGAGCCAGTGCAGATGAAGTTAATTAGGCAAGTGAAATTAGCCCAAAATATGGAGCTGAGAGAGTTCAGCATTATCCCTGATGTGGACAAGAGCTCTGTTTACATAGTTTGAGTGACTTAGGTGATCTTGTTGCCTCGTAAGTCAGATATTGGGTATGTGATTCTTCAAGGTGTGAAGTTCACTGCAGTCCCATTGTTGCATTTCTACTTTAATCTGAACGGGATAATTTAAAGAAGAGGTATAAAATTAGATTCCAAGGCAGTTTTTACTGCCTAAAAATGTTTCTGCAGTTTAATTGTTACCATTCATTCTCTTTCTATCTTTGTGATGTATATTGTCTTCCATAGCATAAGTATCCTGGTGCTTTCTAAATAGGATTAATAGTAATGATACCTCATTCAGGTTCTGACTCTTGCCTTTGCAGAATAAAACTCTTACAGATTTTCTCCTTTCTTTCTTTTTGTCTTTAGTCTTCTAGTCTTGGGCTGAAAATAGGGTAAGGAGGAAAATAACTGTACTTTCTGCTACTGTGGAGGAGTAACTTCAAAAAGGACAGTTTTGTAGTATCCCTTTAAATTGTCTGAAAGACCATGCTGTTTGGAAACAGAACAGTGGAATGTTTTGTTTAAAACTATAAAAATTCACAGGTCTTTGTGATCTGTATTCTTCAAGAGGTGTGTAAAATTCTAATATTTCACAAATAATTTCATTTTTAATGCACCACAAATTTGATCTTTAGAGATTACAATCTAGGACTTGAACTGGAATCTGAAAATACCTGGGCAATACAGCTTGAGGTGTCAGTATGACTTAAACCATGGGGGAAGCAAGCAGCTGCACCCTGTACCTGTTGGAGTCATTGTCATCAGCTTCACATCATGTGAATTAAAGTAATCTATTTTAGAGGTGACAGATAAACAGCTGGGCATGCACCTTTATTAACTTTGAGTTAGTTCATGGTAGTGGTAGGGTAAGAAGTGCAGTTAGTGGTACTTGGGTGCTGGAGGCAAAGGCAAGAATATTAAGGAAGGAGTGTAAGATGTAGAGAGTGTAGCTAAGGGAGGGAACAAAAAGTAACTGAGTGCTCATGCTAGTCCTGATTTTATGTAATTGTTTAAGGACAGCATGCCATTGTTTTTTTTAGTGAGGTGCTGTTGTGGTTTAAGCTGTAAATTTCACTTCTCCCTCCCTTTTTCCCCCCCACTCCGATGGGGGGAAATGGGGAGAAGAACCAAAAGAATGTAACTCCCATGGGTTGAGATAAGAACAGTCCAGTAACTGAGATATAATACAAATCACTACTGCTACCACCAATAATAATAATAATAATGACAAGGCAAATACAAGGGAAAAGGATGCAACCGCTCACCGCCCGACTGAGCCGAGAGCGCGAGAGAGCCACTTCCGGGTTCCTGCCCCCAGTATTTTACATCCTGGGCATGACATCCTGTGGCATGGAATAGCTCTTTGGTCAGTTTGAGTCAGGCTCCCTGTCTCTGCTTCCTCCCGGCTCCCCCTCCTCCCTGGCATAGCATGAGACTCAAAGTCCTTGGCCAGACCAAAACATTGTCAAGCAGTAACTGAAAACACTGCTGTTATCAGCGCTGCTCTCGGACACGAAATTAAAAACACAGTGCTGCAGCAGCTACCAAGAGGGAGAAAAATGACTGCTGCTGCTGTTATTTTGCACTGCAAAAATGCTAAAACTTTTTTGTGAGTACTGTAACACTGATGATTTCTGGCTACTTAAGCTTGGTGAGGAGGCAGACACAGCTGAAGATTTGTAGCACTTGTCCTTTCTCCATTGAGGGCTTCAAAGTGTTATATATTCCCCTTCCCACTCCTATCATTTCAGTCTTTCTACATTGAGGTTGAATGGTTTTCTTTTCACTCAAGACAGACAGATCCTCTTCTAGGTTTTCTCTAACATCTGAGGATTGCATCAGTGATGGTTGGTTGTGATATATTATTGACAGCTGAGGCCATAACATCTTGATACCTCTTACATGATTTTGCAAAGATCCTAAAGAAGCAAAATATTTAATTGGATATAGACATAACAGGTGAAGTCTCTAGAAGAATACCATTTATCCAGTACTGCCTTGAATGATAAATAGTGTTGGGCTGCTTATCTTTGTTATTTTGGGATTATTTTGCCTAAATTCTTGCACACTGCTTGCTGTGTATTTCTGCAGTTATGTTAAGCTCCTGAAAGTAGCATAGTGCTAAAGCAAATGAGGGAGAAATAACTTTTTTTCAGCTATAATTCTAAATTACTACAGTGATGTAATCTCTCTGTGAAAGGGAGCATAACTGTCAGCCAGCTTTCTATAATAAATCTTCTACACAAACATGTAAATATCTAGAAATCGAATATAAGCTCCTTCTTCCCATGTACTGTTGCTGTTGCTTAAGAAAATTATTGTTAACTGAGGAGAAACATGCAGGATACTTAAAAATTAGGAAATTAGTATTAAAAGCCATGAGGTAATTATTGCATTTCATATGAGATATATACTCCACAGTCTCTTGCAGAGCAAAGTTTTACATTTGTTTTGTAATATATGTGTTCTTTTAGCTTATCATTACTTAAGTAAAACTTCATGATGCATTCTCTCAGGAAAGTATAAATCTGTATATCAAAAGTCATATAAACCAGAATTAATGCAAATATAACCTCAGAAGTAGAGCAAAGAGGCAATAAAGAAAAATCTTTTTTTGAAAGTTTTTCATTACAGTTTTTACTTTACCTCCTCTGGGCTTTCTTCCAAATTCCTTTCCTATATTTCTGGCTTCTCCTTTTTCCCTGCTGTCTTCTTACATTGCAGTTGTTCATGCTCCTATATCTGAGGTGGAGTTACTTCAAGGCAGCTACTCTTGTTTCATAGTCATCTCATAGTGAAGCTGCCAAGTGATGGTTTGTTTACTCCTTCTGCCCCTCTGCTGTCATACATTGGCTGAACGTGTTTTCCATGCGTGTGATAGCTCTGGGAGAATGAGGCTGAAAGTCTCCATCTTGGTTTAATAAATAATACATATTTTTTTTATTATAAAACCAAATAACCTTATAGTGCATTCACAGTTCATGTGTCTTGCAAAGGATAAGGAGTAGAAACTTAGCCTGGCACATTTGCATGGTGGCTGTGGCAACTGATCCTAACGTTTAGAAGCCTGCGTAGTGTTCTCAGAAGCCATTGGCTGGCCCTGCATTAAGAAAAACACAAGAACTAACTGTTCTTTTAAGCCACAAAATGTACATAAGCAGGGCTGCAGTTAACTCTGTTACGAAAAGCAGTCTTTTTTGGATAAACGGAATTTTACAATTAAATTTAAGATTCATGTGCAGATAGAGTTACGGTGCTCTACCAGTCATTAAAGTTGTTTGTAGTTTTGGGATTTCTTTTTGGTTTTTTTCCCTCCCTTCTAATTTTTCATGGGCAAAGCTTTGTAATTACATTACTTCTTTGCAACTCTGCATGTGTCAGATCTGAATGTGGTTTAACTGAACAGAGATACTTCTCATTTCACAGCCTATACTGGAAGGAGCAATGTTGTACAAAAGCAGAACAGAAATGGGTCAGTAAGAACAATGTCATTTTCCAAACCATTTTTGCTTATGTATGTACTAATGTTTGCCAGGTGTCAGAAAGTTGTCACCAGTGAAAATATGCAGTTACAAGAGGGCATGGAAAAGTTGCTGGAGAGCAGTAATTAGTTTTCATTGCATTTTGCTGTGGTTTTGAACCAGCAGATTTAGGTATATGGAACTTTCAAAGTGTGTAAGTGAAAATATCAACTTGTACGTATTTAAACTTTAAAAACTACTAACCCTAATTTCTTGCTTTCTTTTTAAAGTATTGTGAAAGCTAAAGAACAGTAATAATTGATAGTGTTTGCTTCAGTGATCTTTAACTGCCTGTGCTTAGGCATGACTGAAATAAAACGTGTATATATTGCAAGTAACTGAATGTAGCAGAACTAGCTTTTATGTATTTTGGGAATGGGAAAATTTCAGTGAATGTCCTCTTTAAATTTCATTTAAGAAAATTCTAAACACTTGAGTTATTCAAGTGTGGTAAGTGTGAACCTCGCTGCCTCACCATGGTTTTTGAGACATTTTTCCCATACCCTTGCATATTCCTTCCACCAGTGAAACTGTGGTTCTGAGGCACAGAAGGCTTCATTCAGCTATGGTATTCAGGTGAGCAGGGTGTTGTTTCTCAGGGACAGGAGAATTATATTTCCTCTGGTGCTATTTTCTGTGCTGTCAGGCTGGAGCCTTCTTAACCCTGTTTCGTTCCTACCAGCTCCTGTTATGTATAAGATGTGTTCTATGTCTGATATTGTGTGAAGTGCTGCTACGGCATATGCATTACATCTGCTAGATGGGATTTGTTAATACTGGATGCATCACCAACATTGCCTTGCACTTCTGCAAGAGGGCAGAAATGCCACATTGTCCATTACATTGTCCATCATCTTCTTACTGCCAGTTTGCAGCAAAATGGAACCCAGAAGGAGTCTGAGCTAGCATTTCTAGTGAGTTTAACTTTTTGTTTAGTAATTAGTGAAGATAACTGTCTTCTGTTCATTATACTTTTACAAATACTTCACTGGGTACCTGTTCAGTGTCAGCACATAAAACTATACAGAAAACTTTTAAGATCAATGTCAACTATGACTTTAGTGCCTGGGACATCATCAGTGATCATGACAAAAATTCTAGTGTAGGAATGTTGACGTGTTTCCTAGCTTGAAAAAGATATATCTAACTATCTCAGTCATGTCTTTAGCACAAGGACAGTACTAGATTTGGAGCAGGGTCCAGTTTGTTGCCATGCACCATCATGTTTGTTATGATCTCTAGATTGCTTAGTACTGATAAAAAAAGTAATAATTTACGATCATCTTCTTGAAAAAGTAGGACAGAGAAAGATTGTGCTTCCTTGTGGCGTTAAGACATCAGCAACAATGAAATTCGGTAGCATCAGAGTAGTAAAAGAACAAGCCTAATGTCCCTTAAAAGTCGTTATCTCTGATGAAGCAATAGTATCACTTCCTGCTTCAGTGATTGATAACAGCTTTATCCAATATTCATAACCAAATTCTTTCTGGAAAGTAATCTGATCTTATTCATATGTTTCCTTGTCTTCCTCAAAAAATGAATTTGGTACTGGTAGAAAATAAACTGCTGATATTTAATGTTTCCAAGGCTCTGCTTCCTATATCAACAGGACTGTTTTTTCTTTTGTTTTTTACCATCTCCTTCTTTGGCTGACATTAAGTGTCTTATTTTAAAGACTTTTGTGTCTTATTATCAAATGGATAGTATCATATAGTATCATATGACAGCGAACATTTTTTTTCTCCCTCCGTACATCCATGCCCACCATCAGTACTCAGGTTTCATCTTTTGCCTGGTTTTAGATGTAAAATAACATGGACTAACCCTTCAGTTTTTGCCAAGAAGTAAATAATAATTTTAATGTCAGATCAGATGCCAGGTCTAAGAAGGCAGCACAGCAGTCATTGGTTGACCAGTGAAACAAGAATTCCTTCATTTAGATTCTTGAGGGAGTATTGCTTGCAAGTCACAATTTCACAGCAAAATTAATGCTAAAACCCACTGAAAAACAAAAAAAGAAGAAACAGAGCCTACTCAAAAAAAGGAACATGTCTTTACCCATAGCACTGTGATTATACAATATGTTATTTTCAGTGTAAATCCCACAATCTGTCCTGCTTGTATTTTTGGAGTCTTTGATAACCAAATGTTTTAAATTGTGAGGGGTGGTTGTGGTTAGTTTAAATTTCACACAAAAGCACATGTGGGGTCCATGTGCAACCCTTCTAAACTTTGATATTAAAACCTATCAGTTAATGCTGGGGCACATGTGGAGTTGCCACACTATCATTGCCAAAAACGTTTTGAAGAACAGGCATTTAAATTAAGGTACCTTAACTTTCTAACTCAGTGAATGAAAGAATTTCTGACATAATAGTACATTCTAGTTATACTGTTGCTACTGTTGCTTATACAATATTGATTGTAGATCAGAAAAACCCCTTTCTGTTCTTTAATAATTAGGCTAATGAAAATTCCCATTTTTTTATCGTAGATTGAAGGCCATTTAAATTCTTAAAAACTTGATGCTCTGTTGTTAAGACATGGCTTTGTGAGAGCGCTCTCATACCACCTTGGCTTTTTTGGGATGTTTGTGTTGTAGCAGTTGTTAAAACTTACAGCTCTCTGTCCTCTTTTTTTCTAGTGGTTAAATAACACAGCTTGGGAAGGAAGAAGTGGGAGAAATAATTGCTGTACCTATCAGAAGTATGTGGGCAGGCTTGCACTGCCAGCCTGATGAGAATGGCCTGGGTTTTGGCAATGTCCACTGTTACAAAGGGTGTTTTTACTATGTAGAGAAAGAGTGAGAAGCCTGAAAATCTGTCCCTACATGCTTAAAAAAAACCCAAACCACCTAACTTATTGCTAGAAAATTCCATCTTGGGAGGGTGGAAGGAAGAGGTTTTGGTGGTTTGAGCCCTCTTTCATGGTTTAAGATGTCAGAAGAATTACAGCCTTGTGTTACAGGCCATTGCTTTGCTAACTCTGCAACTTTTGTGGCTTCATAAACACAGTAAGTCATTCTGCTTTTTGAAAGATTCCATGTTCATCCTTTCTGTTGAAACATAGGTTGCCAGCTGGTTGGTCTGAGCAAGAATAAGAGTGCTCATTAGCTGAGTAGGCTAAAGAAAATACAGGAAACAAGGGAAAGCTTTTGGAAGATTGCTTGCAAAAGAAATTAATAGCTCTGTTGGTAAGGATCTTTGTCACTCAGTGAAGCACAAGGCTCTCTCTAGTGACTTGAAGGTCTGCAGTTAACAATTTGTGTCAGATGGAGTGAGTTAAATGGAATTTCTAATCCTGCTTCAGCAAGAAATTTCATGAACTTCAGGGGCTTTAGAAAGGATATGTCTCCCTTAAATCTCTTTCCATATCTTAGTTTAAATCTTAGCTAAGCATAATATGATGTGCATACATAACAAAATGATAGCAGCAGTGGGTTTTACAATAGCAGCAGTGGGTTTTACAATATACTCGAAGTTGACAAGATTCCTAAAATTATGAATCACAACTTATTTTAGATGTGACACATTGTAGAAGGAGCCTTGATTATGAGTTTATCTGTTGCTGCTTTTTATTCTCTAAGAGGTGCTGTGCTATGTGTCACAAAAAAACCCACAGTTATCCAGACGGCCCCACAGGGAAATGATAGTGAAATTCCTAAATGTTTAAAGGCTCATGGAAAACAGAGGCCAATGAAAAGTTTTCTTCCACAGAGATATAAAAAGAAATGGTCAGGGAATGAAGATAGGAAACAGGAAGGCCTCTAAACCGCTATAAAATTGGTAGAACTTGCTTGGGCATGACCTGCAATGGCTGCATCAGTGAAGAACTGTACTTGGGCTAGTTAAATGAAAGAATATGGGTGCATGCATGTCTGTTGAGAAAGAAAGTTATAAATAAGATTCAGCTTGAGTTCTGTGCAGCGATAATTACTGAATTTTCCTTTCAGCACCTAAGAGTCGTCTTCAGAACCGTTTACTCTTTCACCTGGCACATAAGGTATGATGTCTTTTCTTCACTCCTGCTTTGTTTTTCTTTTCAATTTGATAATGTGTAATTTATATGGCAACCTGGCAGAATAATTAAAATGTCTGTGGCAACAAGAGAACAAACATTTTCCATAACCACCCTTCTGTATTAAAATGTGGATGAGAAAGCGAGTGTGAAAACATTAACTTAGAGTAGATGTCCTTAGCATGTATCTAAGGAAAGTCTTACCAACACACTTCACATAAGTCTTACAACAGGAACCTTGTGGTATTTTGGATCACAAGGAACCTGGGACTCAAATAGAATCAGGTATGTATAAGCCACTATTTTTCTTCTTCTGTGCACCATGATTTTGTAAGTTGCAGCTGCCTTATATTTAGCAATTTGACCAAAGTGGTCTGTATGCTGTTACTGATCCTCCTAAGTAATTCAGTATCCGAGAAGTTACATTGTTTATAGCATGAAATTTACATTAATTTCAACAAGAATTAAATGCTTATTTCATTTGCCACACATAGCTATGTTCCCTTAAATTTGGGTTTGTGTTGTACTGTGTTATACTTAACTAGTATTGTGCTACTGAAAAGACTGAGTTGAAAGAAAGTATAAATCCTGAATGTTAGCTTTCATGTCAGACTCTCTTTACTTAAATCTTTCTTAAGAGAGAAATCTTAAAACATTTTTGTAGTGGTGCTGACACTGATGTTTGTGATTAAGAGAAGTTGAGTAATTATTAGTTCATCTGGTTAGTCTTTGGAATATAAAGGGTTTTACAAAACTGAAGCTCATTGCCTTTAGTTATCTTCAGCAACTTCTCTTGCCTTTGTGCTGGGATATCATTTTGTGACTGACTCAAAGAGGGAGGAAAAGGATTTGAAGAAAACCCAAAAGATAGATGAAAACCAAATACATGATATTTTGTGGGTGAAAGAATTCATTATTACTGTTGAATCAGCAGAATCGGCAAAGGGAAGCACTGGAATAACTGATTTGAGTGGAGTGATTAGGTGAATAGCCTCACCTTTACTGTTGTAATACAAATATAATGGGTATGTTTAATTCTATTCCTTGTTTTTATCTGTGTGTGCTTGTTATGTGCTATTCATCAGTCCTTTAAAAATAAACCATTTAGTTAAAGAAACTGGAATTTTAAGAAGCTAATGAAAGAGATTTAATGTAAATAAGTCTTGTGAAAATTAGTGCTTGTGTGTTGGCAAGTCTTGAATTTTTGTGCTATCTGTGAGAAATAAGATTTGGATCTGCAAACAGTAAAATTTCTGCTGGCTCACATAATAAGTCAAATCTTGTGTTGCGAAATTCTGCTTGTGAAATAATTTAGCTCTTTCCCTCTTATCCACCAAGGCATGTGACATGTAATTATGTATAAATCACACTTTAGAGGAAAATGTCTACTTAGTTTTCAGCCTCATATTTATCTAGTTTTAACTGGTCTGCCTTCTCTAATGTTTGCTTTCTCCACTGGTCAAATTAACTTTAAAATAACAGAGGTTTTCCAGATGTTTAGTATTAGTCACCTGCTGTTTGCCAGCAAGGACAAAACTAATCCAGCTAATTAAAATGTTTTTCTGACTGAACTCGTCTGAGAATGTGTCACATTCTTTTTAGTTCAGTGATGAGAAGAAACTGATGAGCTCTCATCAGAATCTGCAGGACATTACAGAAGATCAGCTTAGCTTGGCATCTATCCACTACATGCGGTCCCACTACCAAGAAGCTATTGATATCTACAAGCGCATTCTTCTTGATAATCGGTGGGCACCTTTACTCTGAACCTTAGTGCAATTTCTCTGATGCTGTTGGTATTTGAATTCTATTTAGCTGCTTGGTTTCTGAAAGTAGGAAATTTTCCCAATCACTATGTCTGTTTCCCACCACAAAATGTGCACAAGTTGCAAACCCCTCAGTTTTGTTCATTGCAAAGCATTATTGAAAAATCCGTGTTTAAAAAAAGTCTGCTTTCTTTTGCTTTCTTTAAGTGATATTTTTTGTAATTAATTCCGAGATTTATTTTTTTTTTTAATTTTGTTACTTACTTCTGAAATGTTATATGGTTATGTACCCACTTCGTCTTTTTCTTTCCCCCCCGTGATGGCCAGTCTGGTGACCCTTGTTTGTGGTTACTGACTTCTTCACCTCTTAGCCTTTCTAAGAAGGGTTCAGTTCTTAGTTTTTATGTAGGGAGTTTCTTGTATTTCTTTCGGTATGAAATTCTTTCAATTTCTGTTTATCATAGAATCATAGAATTATTTGGGATGGAAAGGACCTTAAAATCATCTAGTTCCAACCCTCCTGCCATAGGCAGGGACCCCTCACACTAGTCCATGTGGCCCAAGGCTCTGTCCAACCAGGCCTTGAACTGGCAGGGATGCAGCGTTTACCACTTTGGGCAACCTGTTCCAGTACCTCACCATCCTCACAGTAAAGAACTTTTTCCTTATATCTAACCTGGACTTCCCCTGTTTAAGTTTAAACCCATTACCCCTTTTCCTGCTATGACACTTGCTGATGTTTTTCCTATCATATTCTGCAAGTTTTTAATTTGGGATTTGACAAGTAACAAATCAAATTCTTAAGTGGCTGATATAATTGTTTAGTAAAATAGAAACTGCTGTCCCAAAATACATAGCTATCTCTTTTCCTTTTGAGTGCTTTAGAGAAGTCCATGATAATGTGTGCATATATGTTGTGTAATGCTTAGGGAAGAGATTTTTTAACTTCCAAGACCCATAGAAAGAAACACTCAAAGCTAAAGGGATAGTCCTTGTATGGTGGTTTTTCAAGACAGTTTTGCCTGCAAAAGACATGGCTATTAGAGTTGTTCACATTATTGTAACAAAACTTTATTTTCCAGGCAAAGCGCACTTACCAAATTACAAGGTTTACATTTGTTGCAACAGAAACAGGCACAGATGATGTAATAAGTAATGCCAGGGAGAGTATTTCACTAATGAAATGGACATTATTCTGTTTGAACTCAGAACAGAAAAGAATAGACTGTTTCAGTTGGAAGGGATCTACAACCATCATCTAGTCCAACTGCCTGACTAATTCAGAGCTGACCAAAAACTAAACCACGTTGTGAAGGGCATTGCCCAAATGTCTCTTAAACACTGACAGGCTTGAGGCATCAACTATCTCTCTAGGAAGCTTGCTCCAGTGTTTTGACTAATGTCTTGATAGAGAAACTCTTCCAAAAGTCCAACCTAAATATCCCCTGGCACAGCTTTGAACCACTCCCATGCTTCCTACCACTGGATACCAATGAGAGCTCAGCACCTCCCTCTCCACTTCCCCTCCTCAGGAAGCTGTAGAGAACAATGAGGTTGCCCCTCAGCCTCCTGTTCTCCAAACCAGACAAACCCAAAGTCCTCAGCCACTCCTCACAGAACATGCCTTCCAGCCCCTTCACCAACTTTGCCGGCCTCCTCTTGGATGCATTCAAGGACCTTCACATCCTTCTGAAATTGTTGGGCCCAGAAGTGCAAACTACATAAGGTGAAGCTACGCCAACACTGAATACAGCAGGATAATCACCTCTTTTAAACAGCTGGTTGTACTATCTTTGGTGCTCCCCAGGATGCAGCTTGCCCTCTGGACTGCAAGGGACCACTGCTCACTCCTGTTGAGCCCACTGTTGGCCAGCCCCCCCAGATCCATTTCTGCAGGGCTGATTTCCAGCCACTCCTCTCCCAACTTATAATTGTGCCCGGCATTACTCTGCCCTAGGCACAGAATTGTTAAATTTGGAAAGAATTACATTTTCAGAATTTGGATTTGTTAACTTTCATCCCATTGATTATGCCCAGTGATTCTATGAATCACAGATGATGAAGAAGTTGGAGGTAGACAGTCAGGCTAATTTCAAATGCTTGTTACTTCTACCGTTCTGTCACATCCCGGTTGATGCTGTGCATATGGACCTCTTGCAGTGAACACTCAATGTCACTTAATATCCATCTGACAAAACAAATATGAAGATGTGTGGTTTGGTTGATATGCTGGAGGGAAGGAATGCCATCCAGAGGGACCTTGACACGCTCGTGAGGTGGGCTGATGCCAACCTGATGAGGTTTAACCATGCCAAGTGCAAGATCCTACACCTGGGTCAGAGCAATCCCAGCCACAGCTACAGGTTGGGCAGAGAAGAGATTCAGAGCAGCCCTGCAGAGAAGACTTGGGGGTGTTGGTCGATGGAATAATGAACAGGAGCCTGCTGCAGTGTGCGCTTGCAGCCCAGAAAGCCAACTGTATCCTGGGCTGCATCAAAGGGAGCGTGACCAGCAGGTCGAGGGAGCTGATCCTGTCCCTCTACTCTGCTCTTGTACAAGAGACCTCACTTGGAGTCTTGTGTGCAGTTCTGGTGTCCTCAACATAAAAAGGACATGGAAGTGTTGGAACAAGTGCAGAGGAGGGCCACGAGGATGCTCAGGGGACTGGAGCACCTCCCGTATGAAGATAGGCTGAGCAAGTTGGGGCTGTTCAGCCTGGAGAAGAGAAGGCCAGTGTTCAAGGCCGGGTTGGACAGAGCCTTGGATGGCATGGTTTAGTGGGAGGTGTTCCTGTCCATGGCAAGGGGGTTGGAACTAGGTGATCTTAAGGTCCTTTCCAACCCTAACTATTCTATGATTCTATGAAATACAGAGAGTGGCAGCCAAGCACAGGCAGCTGCTAGGCTGCTGCAGGCTCTGCACGCTCCCAGCCCACTGCCCATAAAGTGCCCTCCCCACAGCTTCCTGACCACACTTAAAGTGCTGTAAAGTAAGGCACTTGTTCTGATTTGCAAAGGTATTGCACCATGGGAAAAGCCAGCTGCCTGCTTGTTAGTGTTCTTCATTGCTTTGCATTAACTTCCCCTACCCATATTTTATGCTGATTTATCTGTGTCAGAGTTCGAGAAAAGTACTTCAGCGCCATTCTGGGCAGCTCCATATCCAGCAATAGAAAAGCAAATATAAAGTTAGGAAGCACAATGAATAAAATGGGGTATATTGCATAGTATTTTACCACAGTCCTATATATATGATTTATTCTTTTTATTCTTCTATAGATCAATCACATGCATTCACCAGTAACATTATACTAATTTCTGGTCATGCCACTCAAAGAAAAGCATAGAGTTAAAAACAGATAAAGCTTGAGGTAAAAGTGCCTCATATTCCCAGTATCTCTCAGTGAAACCAAAAGGTTACCAAAGTTTAAAAAGGGAGGTTATTCACACGAGTAAAAATATGGATTTGTATGTTGTGACTGACATGAGGTTTTTAACTGATTTATGCTAGAAGTCTGCAGATACAGCTTACACTTTTACTGATATCTGAGAATGAACATATTCATGTATAATACAATATAGAATAGAATCATAGAGGTTGATGTATAATACAATAGTGGACATTTCATTCTTCAGGAATGCTTCCTCAGGCAGGGGAGTTGGGATTAAGCTGACTGCTTCCTATCTGAACACACTTTACTGAAGATGGTTGGGGTTTTGGGATCTTCTCTTGGCACATACAACTCAGGCCCCTCTCAATGACTGAACACCCACCCAGAAGGACCCCACAGCTGCAGTACTGTGATGTGTACATGCCTCAAGCTAACATCTCTTTCCTGCTGCATTTGCTGAAGAGTTGAGTTTTTTAAGCTCTTTATCAATTTACAGTCAGCAATTAGAAGAGTTTTCCTTCTAGCAATGGGATTTCATCAATGTGCTTTGGAATGGGTTTTTCTTCTCCCTGCCGAACATAGTGGCTATGCATAGAAGTCTTACTGCCTTGACTATACACCTTGAGGTGTCTGATGTATCCTAACCCAAATGTCTCTGCTGGCTTCTTGTACACAAAACAATCTTGTTCAGCAATCGATATTTTTAAGAACACAATATTAGGGGAAAAGGTGGTACTTACGAGACCATTTGATAGGTGGCATAAGTGCAAGCGGGTCCTATGACAACACAGCCAAGTGTGCCACTATTCTGCAAAGGATCAGAAAGGGTCAGTAGCAGGGATACTGCAGAGGACTGCCCAAGAGAGGAGGATGGGGAAATAAAGAGAACTTGGGGATTTGAGGAGTCACAGAATTGATCCAGCAAAATCAAGAACAGAGTAGCAAAGGAGCTACAGAAAGGTTAAAAGAACAAACCCAGAGTGAAAGAGGGAGGAATCCAGAAGGCTAAGAAAGGGCAAAGGACAGATTAGAGCCTGTGAATAGGACCTTAACTAAGGGAGGGACAGCAAGTTAGGATTAAAATATTGCAATTGCTACAACTGCACATATGAAATTACACAAACCAGAACTGCTTGGACTTGCAGAAGACAGAGCAGTTGGAATTACAAGATACTGTGTATCAGAAAAATTCTTAGTTATGTGCATATGAAGTTTGTATGAAAAAATTAAAAACCTTCCATAACCATCAAATGAGGCCTGACCAGTAGCTTTGTGCGTCATGAGGCACTTCTTATCAAAGACTACTGCATGTGCTCATAAATTGCTAGATTTGAGAATTCACATTGGATTGACAAAGCGTCACTTAGAGGAAACAGTTATTAGACATGACAAAACCTACTGAAACACAGCTTCTTGTAAGGCACCAGTTCTAACCGAAGCTTTTCTGCATACTAGGGCATTCAGCTAGTTTCTGGCACGTGACTTCTCTGATTTCTAGTGAGAAGTGAGTACTTCATCTTTGCCCTTCGGGCATAGTTCCATATGCATTTCTTTGCTATCAGTGCCAGCCTAATCACTCTGCCCCCACATTCCCTCCTCACGTAGTGGTCTCCTTTGTGTATTTGTGTAAACTAAAGGTGAACCAGATTAGGGTCTGATTCAGTTGGAAAAGGACCTTTTCTGTTCTGCTTGGGCTGTTTGGGGGTTTGGGGTTGTTGCTGGGGTTTTTTTCTTGGTTGTGTTTCGCTTTGTTGTGGTTTTTTTTAACGGATTGTTTTGACTATGTGGCCACACAAAGAGCTGTGCAGATACAAAAAGAGGACAAAGTGTAGGAAAAGAATCCTGAAGCTGAAGGCTGCTGGTGCTGCCCCAAATGTCTAATGACAGCCCCCAGGCAGAATCTCTCTCCAGGATTTGCCTGCTTGTGTCCACAAAACCTACAGGAACACCTCCTCTTTGAAAACTCCACTTCTCTGTCAAATTTGTTTGAAACTGAACAACAAGACCAAAAGTTAACATGGAAAGACAGAGACACATATGCATGCATGCATGCAGAAAGAAAGAAACAAGTCTTGTCTTCTTAGGAAATCAACTAAAAGAAGCTTGCTACTCACATAAATTTGCTTGATGAGCTCCACACCTTCACAGGTGCTGGTACGACAGCCTTGTGAGACATAGAGTGATGAGGTAAAGCTGTGGAAGGTGGCACTGACTGTAACATTTTCTCCTGTAATGCAAACATAAAAGTAAACAGCATTATGAGTTGCAGATAGCCACTAATACACAGGCCTGAGCAGTTTTGTTCTAGGTTGTCTCCCACAAAAAACCTGCTAGAAAGTCCATGTACCACCTAATGCCCACTGCTTAGCATGAGAATCTAAAATTTGCTCCAAACTTTGCAATGTGGACTGTTGACTTCTGTTGTTGAGCCTTAGTACTTTCAATACAAAGTACTTTTAGTTTTAGCCATTATCAGAGACATTTTTTAAGACTCTGTATGAAGTAACTGAGAGACCACTTTCCAATAAAATTGACAAAGTCTCTTCAAGTAGAGGGCAGAAAGGGAATAGATACCATTTCTCTGGAACCTCTTTCCCCATGATATTCTAGGGAATGATAGTAGATTGGTGATGTTGAAAGAAGAGGTAATACATAAAAATAAATAAAAGTACCTTCTGCAGTGATTCTAAATGAAGGGAAAACATATAGACTGCACATTCTTCACACTTCGAGTCATAATGTGGTAAACAGATGGGGTCAAGAGGAAAATTATTTTCAGAAAGTACAAGCTAATACAGTCAGGAGAGGAAGCAAGGGCATCCCAGTTTCCACACTAGATGGATCACTGGTCTTGTCTGATCCAATTCAGCAATTCCCATATTTAAATCCCAACTGAACATCTCCAGAAAAGCATACAGGAAGAATCTGCCCAAACACCATGAAAGCAAATATGGTTCTGCCCATCTGTGGGCAAAACTTCTGTTTTCTCAGAGGGAGGTTGTTGTTTCTGTGAGATCTATATAAAGTGAACAGCTAAGCAGAGAGCCTGTTGGAGGAGCAGTTTGCTGAAGGTCAGATGAGTAGAAAGCTCTGGCACAAAGTCACAAGGAGCCGCAGCAGGAGAAGAATAACCAACACCTGTCACCTTACCTGTCAGCTGGACTTCATTTTGTACCCTTTTCAAGGCTTGCTTCACAGCTAATTTCAAATTATCAGTAGTTGATGGGAAGTCCGAGTAATTCATGAGCATTACATTGATCACATAATTACTGTTGCTACATTCCTTTGAACAAACTTGCTGCAGCAGCTGAAGTGAGAAAAACAAAGGCCCAAGGGCCAGACCCAACATCCGTTTCTTCATTATTGTTCAGTTTAGATCCATTGTGTGTGCTCCCTTTTTTCTGTTTCCCTTCCAATCCTCTTCCTTTCAGATACTCTACATTGGTTTTGTTCCTGGATGGGATGAAAGAGATTTCCACACCGTAGATTCAAAGACAGGCCGTATGATCCTTCTCTCAGGCACTTCCCTATCCCCCTACCCGCCTCCACCTCTGCCTGTCCCTCCAATGTACTAGACGCACTTCTGTTCATGAAAAACTAACAGCAAAACTCAGGAAAGGAGAGAGGCTAAAGGTTGCTGTGAATGTTTGCTCATGGTAAGGTTGAGGCTATAAAACTGAAACATTACCTGAAACCTTGTCCTGTAAGGGCACTAACTCTTTATCAAGGGGATGAGCTGAGAGAAGGAAGAGGAGGGGACAAATGGACTGTAAAGACAACTCTTTTAAATGGATTTTAAACACAAGGTCCATTAAAGCCTAGAGGAAAACAGATGGTTACTTCATGTATGCATTGCCCTCCATCTCTGGTTAAATTACCACACCATTTTTAGTGGCTAGGCTCATAAATCAAGGGTATATTTTCTTCTGTGATAAGAAACCAATTTCATTCCTTTAGCTTTTACCATTGAAGCACTTTTTGTGTGGCAAAAATGTCTGACTTGCAGTTCTCCAGACCAAAGCCTTTGTTTTTACTTATAGAGTAGACTCAGCACAAAGGTTGTCTGTTCATACTCATCCAGCATTATGCACCAAAGCACCCCAGGTCTGCCCCAGACACATTGCTCTCTGAAAGCACAAGTCTCACTGCCCATTTCTTCCTTGTAAGATGGCTCTACAAATGGGGCCCAAACATATTCATACTTAATGTGATTCAACCTCTTGCATCACACAAGGATTAGCTGAAGGCCACATCTCAGACCTGTGGGACCAAAGCTAAATTTCAAATGGCATCACTAAAAGCCATACACTGAAGGACTCTGTGCTATCATTTCTACGTAGGGCTCATGGGCTCTCCTGAATATTGAATGGTCTCAGGGAAGGCAGGTAGAATGAAAGGAAGACAAACATCCACAAGCCTTACGGGTAAGTCTGGGCTCAAAGGAGAACTGCAAGATAAAAGGAATCAACAGGCAAATCTAAATAAAATACTGAGTGTGACTGGTCTGAATTTGGGGTGTTTATGCAAGCCTACATCAGCTTCTTATTTTCTACTGAAACCTGGACTAAGGCTGTCAGATAATAAATCCATTTACTTTTATTACCTTCCTGAAATAATTTTAAGAAAAACAAGGAAAATAATCAGCAAAAGTGTAAATAATAATGCTTTTGGGTTTAAAATAGAACTGCAATTCCATGGTTTCTTTCAACACTCTATTTAAAAGGGGTTGAATACGCTTCAAATATATTTGTGTAGACATTTTGTATGATTCTATTTTAATACCAAGTGATTATTGCTTGAATCTTTCTTATACCAAACAACAAAGGAGAATGTAAGCCAGCATTTAAGAGCAGACCTTGAACACCTCACCATATCTCATCGAGCATTTGGTATTAGTAATACAGTAACTCTTAATTAGCAGTCTGTCATTTAAACATCTGGAGTAGTATGGCTGACTAGAGCCACAGAATGAGAAGAGAATATAGCTTTTCACGTTGAGATCATGGGCTCATCATGGCCCCATTTAATAGGTATTTACAAATTCCTTGAAATGTATCCCATGTAAGTCAGCAGGAGGTTTCTCATTAACTTCATCGAAGCAGGATGTGCAATTTTGTACTCTTTAGTACAAAATTTTTAGCCAATTTGAGAGAAACCATTCACTATCATGGATAATACATGCAGAACTGAGTATTTTATACTGCTGGTCACACAGGAAGCATGTAATAGCACTGAGGTCTCCCTGCTTTTGTATCTATTAATATGTTTATTTGGTTTTCATAGCACCTTAAAAATATCCTTTAAAAACAAAAGGTAAAATCAACAATAGCCTTGGCACAGCATTTCTTTTTAATCTCTTCCTTAACCCCTGCCTTCACAGTGCCACAGGGAGTCCCCATACAGAGCATGTTATAGATAAGTTGTTGACCTCTCAACTATTTAATTGCCCACTGTTTGTAGTCTCTCATTGTCAAGTCCCATGAGCACGCGTTTACCACTGGGTGATGTGGAACTGGAGGGTATGCAGCAGGAGGCTGCGGCTGGAGTGAAGCCAGTGCTCCCTGGAACCTGCTGAGCACCACACTTTCCCTTGTACCTCAGGGCTTTGCACATCAGACACAGTTGCCTGGCAGACTGATTAGTAACATCTGCTTTATGGTGTGAGAGAGACAAAGAAAAGCTGTTGCATCACGCTGTAAATGTGAGAGTTACTGATACTAGAGGAGATCATAAGGGTGGAGAGAAGAAAAAGTAAATGAGTGAGTCGTATGTGTAAACCACAAAATTTGATGGGCCTGCTACAAGCAAAAGCAAAAAAAAAAGTGTATATTTGCAATATACAGTTTGTTACTGCCTGTGCCTGAGAGATCTTTAGTCCCTGGGGAATAGATGAGGTGAGACACCAGTGCCAGTCCATGCAGAGTGCCCTGACTGCAGAATGAAGTGAAGCCCCCTAGGATCCCAGCTAACTTCATCTAATTCTTTTGCAAACTCCAGCCTAGCAATCAATAAAATCAAGAGGTTACCAGTGACACAAATCAGCCAGATACCCCAAAAAGTCTTCCATATCTCTTCAGGCCCCACTATCTCAGTAACTTTTCTCCAACTGTGAGCCAACTCTCACACTTCAAAGGTTAGTCAAGGAGGGATACAATTCAGAAACCCAGAAGCCAAGTTATGTGTCAGAGGAAGAGAAAAAAAGACTTTTTGACTCCTACAGGCAACTGCAGCTTTAATTAGAAGTAGTGTCTTAGAGCAGAATAGCACTGGGAGCATCCTGAAGGCAATGTAAATGGCTCTGCCTACCCCTGAAAGAATGTGATGACACGGCAAAACAGAGCAAAAATCTCAAACAGCAGGAATATCTTGCCTAAGGTAACTTCTCCTGACACCCCCACAATAACCCACAAAATTTATCCTAAAATATCTTTAAAGCACATCTTCTAGGACTACTTATTCTTTCTTATGAGTCAAGGTTTAATTGCCTTCTAAGGAATAAAGTGGTAAGAAATTGCGTCTGACGTCCCCAGTGCATTTTTCTGGCTGTGGTTTCTAGGCACCAGTTATTGCTACCATCTTGTCAGAAAGTTAAAAATATCCTAGCATGAAATGCTTTCACTACGTGCAAGTATCTATCCAAAAAGACAGTTCTTAGGTGTACATCATTTTCAGTACCTCATGTTTGTAATCTTAGAATTATTAATAGCTTATGGAGGTCTACCCTTGAATCATTGAATACAAACCCTATAGTTTATCATTTATTCTGCCTTTAAAAGCACAGGGGCAAATAAGGTTCAGATAGGTAGGCCCTCTATTTACTCATCTGAAGACAGAATTCAGACCCTCACGAACAACAATACCTGTGCATATATTGCATAGCTACAAAACACCATAATAGGTCTCTGTGAGTGTTCTTATAATTTGTGTTAGATTAGAAATACCAATTTAAATTAACTCACCAGAGAACTGTATCATTGGTTTTAGTGAACAGTGATTTTTAGTGCCTGATTCTGCAGCACTATTGGTTTGCTCTGACTTTTGTTTTATTGGGTAATAACCAACCAGATATTATAGGGTGTATATAAAACAGATAATCAGCACTGACTTCCTGATCTGAAACTACTCGAAGAGGTTTTCTTCGTCTTCTGGAGTACTGAAAGACATGCAGAGTAAATGAAACCAAAAGAGCAAAAACCACAGAGTTTTTCCTCTAAGTCCCTCAGCCGGTTATGCCCTGTAGAACATTTTCTAGTCCTTTTTTAATGGTCCTTGTGACAGGACTTTCCTCAATTCATTGGTCTCTTTTTTGTACAGTCCGAGGGTCCTGAAAAATGGTAATGAGAGGACAACCTGAGCATCACAGAGTCCCGTTGCCTATTCTGCTCATATTGTAAAAGTGCAACTGTATTCAGAACAGGGCACTTGTTCTGAATGCATCTCCAATTCCTTTACCATATTCATTTTTACTGTCACGTAGCCTATTTTATTTTTTACTTAATTACAAATCATTATTTCCACTTGACTACTCGGAGATGAGAAAATAGAGAGAAGATACGGAATGAAAACTTTAGGAAGCTCAGAACAGCCAAAGAGTTACATGCGTGTCCCAGCTGCTACCAGTTCCACTACTGCGGAAGTTAGAACAAATAGTGCTAGTAAGTCTGACAATAATGTAGACAAACTGTCAGCTCATCTTAAATTTCTTTGGTACCAAAGACAATCAATGTAGAATTTTTCAAGCCATTATTTTGTAAAGAAACATGCATTGTGATACAGTTGTCTAATTTTGCAGAATAAAATATTTGACAGTATCTTTAAAATAGTTTTTTTCCTACTTATTTGCTAAAATTATTGATTTTCTCAGTGTCATTTAATTATGATTGTTACGATCAACTAATGAGTTTCACAATTGTACCTTATTGTTTATTTTCTCCAGAGCCAGGAACTTTTACAGTACACAAGAATCCAAGGTTCCATTAAAATAAGAGTGATGCTGCAGATCTCCAGCATTTCAGAATTAGGAAATGTGAAAAAAAGGCATTTAAAAAAAAAATCTGAGAAGACGTAAATAAAAAGAACAGCGGACACATTTATGAATTTAATTCTCATTAAAAAAACAGAAAAAAGAAATTCCTTGGTTTCAGTGGCTGTGCCTGCATGTTTGAAAAACATGAAGTTGTTCATTTTGTTTGGGTACAATACAGAATTTTTAACATTAAAATTTCATGAGATATTATATGTTGCAATAGATGATCTTATTTAGGCAACAGGATAAATATAGACAAACTTCAATGTTGTTTTCAAGTTCTATCCACTATTAATATGACTGCCTCCAAATTATTTTGCTTGCTTGGGGCTTTAACAGCTTTTACCCTGTCTTTAAAAATATTCAGAAAATCATGTTGAAGAAAAATGAAATAGAAACGTTTCAGTTTCCCCTTTTTTCCACTTTTGTTAGAGGTTGGAATCCTAAATGTGATGGCAGACAGAATAGATTACAATACTGTAATGTCTGTGTTTATTTAATGTCAGTAACTTACAGGTCTAGCCTGTATAGTATAAAAGTGTTTTTAACTTTCAGTATTACAGAAGACCAACCACATGATGTATTTTTTCTCTTTTAAAAGATTTTACAATATTCCTACTGTCCAGATTTAGAAGGCAGTAATGTGAATTACAAACATAGCTGTATAGCATACCTATATAAAAGCTATATACATGTATAGAGTATACATATATAGCAGTTGCATAGCAACTACATCGACTTTCCAGAACCAATCTTTTTTTCTCATTTACTATACAAGAACACAAAGGAAGATTTTACAAATGTTATTCTTTGGAACTGAAACTATCTACTGATAAGCAACAAGCCTCCAAAAAAGCATGCAAATACGTGGGTCATATATCGCATGATCCTGATGGTGCAGCATGATCCTGCCCCAGTACGTATCCTGATAAAGTAGAAGTTCTGATTATATTGCCAATGTCATGGGTTATCAGGAGTTTATGTATGATCTTGGAGTTCACAGTTGCTGCCTCGAATTAGAGTGAAATTATATTGCAAAGCACTGATTGTTCCCATCAGAAGTTACTAATCTAGTAAAAGGAAATCTACACGTAAGAAAGAGAAGAGTTGTAATCAAAATCTTTGTCTCTAAATTGGAGAGACATCAATATGCTAGATAGCCCACTCGGTGAATAAAGAACTGGCTGGATGGACGCACGCAAAAAGTTGTGCTCAATGGCTCAATGTCCAGCTGGAGACCAGTAATGAGTGGTGTCCCTCAGGGATCAGTGTTGGGACCGGTCTTGTTCAACATCTTTGTCAGTGACATGGACAGAGGGATTGAGTGTGCCCTCGGTAAGTTTGATAGAATCATAGAATCATAGACTAGTTAGGGTTGGAAAGGACCTTAAGATCATCTAGTTCCAATCCCCCTGCCATGGGCAGGGACACCTCCCACTAAACCATGCCACCCAAGGCTCTGTCCAACCTGGCCTTGAACACCGCCAGTGATGGAGCATTCACACCTTCCCTGGGAAACCCATTCCAGTGCCTCACCACCCCTACAGTAAAGAATTTCTTCCTCATATCCAATCTAAACTTCCCCTGTTTAAGTTTGAACCAGTTATCCCTTGTCCTATCACTGCAGTCCCTCATGAAGAGTCCCTCCCAAGCATCCCTATAGGCCCCCTTCAGATACTGGAAGGTCTCCACACAGCCTTCTCTTCTCCGGGCTGAACAGCCCCAACTTGCTCATCCTATCTTCATACGGGAGGTGCTCCAGTCCCCTGATCGTCCTCGTGGCCCTCCTCTGCACTTGTTCCAACAGTTCCATGTCCTTTTTATGTTGAGGACACCAGAACTGCACACAAGACTCCAAGTGAGGTCTCTTGTACAAGAGCAGAGTAGAGGGGCAGGATCAGCTCCCTCGACCTGCTGGTCACGCTCCCTTTGATGCAGCCCAGGATACAGTTGGCTTTCTGGGCTGCGAGCGCACACTGCAGCTGGCTCATGTTCATTTTCTCATCGACCAACACCCCCAAGTCCTTCTCTGCAGGGCTGCTCTGAATCTCTTCCCTGCCCAACCTGTAGCTGTGCCTGGGATTGCTGTGACCCAGATGTAGGACCTTGCACTTGGCATGGTTCAACTTCAGCAGGTTGGCATCAGCCCACCTCACAAGCGTGTCAAGGTCCCTCTGGATGGCATTCCTTCCCTCCAGCACATCAACCGAACCACATCTGAGAATGTCTGAGCTCAGGCAGTGTCTGGGTCATGGGTACAAGAAAGTTTAAATCCCCTGGAAACTTCCTAAGTGGATCTGCAGCTGCACAGAGTGGTTGACCCGTGCAGGGTGAGGGGCAGCTGGTGGGGAGAAGGCAGGGTTCTCTGGCTGAGGTGTCTGTTGGTGTGATGTCCTTCACCAGCTCCAACTTGGGCCTTTTTCTCTTGTTTTCTCTTTCTGCCACTCAGTTAAATCCAGGTGGGTCTGTTGAGCAGAGCAACTCCTCACCAACTCCTCCTCCTCTACCACCCTCCTGCCTTGAGCCTGGGCAGGCAGCATCCAGAGCAGGCATTGCTGGCTGTTCTCAGATGCAGTCATGTACCTGGTCTGCGTCAAAAGAAGAGAGGCGTCTTCTTCAGAGGAAAAGAGCTCTTCAAAACCCTTGGGTCCAGTAAGAGAAGTTAATAAGAGATCTGTTGTTCTGCAAAGATTGCCTGTGCAGTCCCCACAGAGACTGCCAATTCAGGAGAAGCCCTCTGCCATAAGCTGCCTGGAGTGTTTTCACAGGGGAAAAATGCACGTTGAAGAGAGAAAACTCTTCAGTGGCTCTGTGAGCTGTGACCTCTGCTGAGAGCGCGCCGTGGATGCCCACCCAGGGTGGGCAGTGGCTCTGAACACGGCGTCATGGCACTGGGGTGTGTGAGGCCTCAGCTCTAGGACACAGCTACCTCCACAGTAGGGCGTCCTGCCCCTGGCAGCCCTCAGTGCAGCAGTTGCCTGGGAATGCTTGAAATTAACATTTCTGTTCTGGCTGTAAGTTTGCTGAATGGCTTTTCCCATTCAGCAAAGCCCCGGCCCTGCAGGAAGGGATCCCTTGTCCTCCACACGCTGGGATTTCTCTGGTCCAAAGGAGGTTGTGTCAACTCCTTCACTTCCTGCACAGAAAATCTGTGCTTCTGTGTTCCCGTCAGTCCTCTTTGCTGTCTCTGGGCTGAGGAGCGAGTTATTTGTTCTGTCAACCTGTAAATATACAGCTGTGCCTGGGAGCATCCCAGCCTGCCTCAGTCCTGTTCGGCACCAGGATTCCTGTGCAGGGAGGAGCGATACCCTGAAGGGGTCCATCCTTCTGCCTGTGGAGCGAGCGGGCTGCTGGAAGCTGCTCCTGTGGTTCACCTTGGCTGCACGCTGGCTGGGGACTCTGCTTTATTGAGCTCTTTAGTGTTTCTCCCCTTTATTTCTTTAGTTGGTTGGTTGGTGTCTGCCTTGGTCACAGTTTTCTGTGGCTGTTTCAATGGGCTGCTCACGAGTTGGAGCATTTCAAAATGTAGAGCTGGGGATGGAGAGATTGCAGCTATTTTCATAGGAGATGATGTGTTCCCTGAGTTCAGACACATCCCTTTCCAAGCCATGGAGGGTGCTGTACTACATGGTTTGTATCCTCTTCAGCGTTACTTTCTTTGCATATTTCAGTGGGGTACTTGTTTGGAGAAGGACAGTTCCCTGCGGTACGTGAACGATGCCAGCAGAGCGTCCGGAGGGTTCGTGATATGGTATGTTTTTATTTAATATCCCATTATATTATAATCATGTCTATTTTCACAAAAATACATTTTCCTTAAAAAAGCAAAAGATGCAGTGATGCTTTTTTGGCGGGGGGGGGGGGTGTGACAAAGAGGGGAAAATGATACCTGACACTTGCAGCTTGAAGATGCTCCGCAGCACTTCATTTGCCCGTGCTCCTGGGGGGAGCTGACTTCTCTGGGAGTCCCAGAAGCTGGCTCTTGTTTCCCCAGTGAGGCCAAAGCCCCTCCCTGTGAGCGTGCCCGTGCCAGGCTGGGGGGGCCCTGCTGCTGTGGAGCCTTCCCCAGCACCTAGGGGCGGCTGGCAGCCTGCTGCAGGCAGCATCGGAGACCTGGAGGAGCCTGGCTGGGAAGGGAGAGGGGCTGCAGACGCCTCAGGAGCAGCACGGGCCTCTGCCAAAGCCCACACACCCAGGATAGCCCATCCCTGGCACTGTTCCACTCCTCACCTTCAGCCTTCAGCAGCTTGCGGCCTCTGCACATGTCTATCAGGAAGGGGCTATTGGCCAGGGTGGACTTCCCCAGCCCAGATTCATCTGGGGACCAAGGGAGTAGGTGAAAGCAGGGGTGGCAGTGCCAGCGCAAGGTGGCATCGCCTGACTTGGCAAATGAGCCAAGAGGCTGCAGAAGCCACAAGCACGCACCTAATGATGGCAGGGATGGGAGAAGAAGGGGTCACAGGAATCACCATGGGGACAGCCCAGGTGCACCATCAGGGGAAGGATCCCCTGACCTATTGTAGGTGACTGAAAGGAAAAGGTCATGCAAGGGCAGGAGCTCTGGCATGTGCAGCCTGCGGCTGCCCCATCCTGCCTGCACCTTGCGCCCAGCTTCCCCCCCTGCCCTCTCGAAGCCATATAGAGGACGCCGCTGCCATCGCTGGGCTGGGGGAGCACCCTAGGTGTTTCCTTCAGCCCATCCACCCCTGCTCGAGAGCGTAAAGACTCCTCTGGTTGCTCTTGCCAAGGCACTTCTCTGTCCTTGACCTTCTGCAAACTGGGTGCTGCAGTACCAGGAGGAGCATCTTTGGTCGGAAGGGACACTTAGCGATGGGTCAAGCAGAGAGTGCTGGAAAGCAGCACCTGTGCCCTGGCCCAAGAATCAAACACAGGGAAGGCAGATGTGAACATAGTCTGGTTTATTTTAAGTAGGAGATGTAAAAACAGGGTGTGGGGGATGTAGTACAGGGAGTGGAAATTGTATGTTGACAGTAAAAAAATGCTAAAGTGATAGTGAAATTATGGTAAAAATATTCATTTACTATAGTTAGAACAACAACGGAACAACAAAAAAGCTACAATAACAACAAAATAACATCAATAACAACAACAAATAACAAAATAACAACGAATAACAAAATAACAACAATATCAATAACAACAAAAAGCTACAATAAACAACAAAACAATTACAGTATAAGAGCAAAACAACAACAGGATAACAAGAATATTAGAACAACTGTAGAACAGACATAGAACAACAAAAATCTTCAATAAACATCAGAGACGCTGACGTTTTGCTTCTGGTGGCCCAAAAGGCCACTTGGCATCTCTGTGGTCCTCCTCCTTTGGGAAGATCAAAAACCAAAGAGAACAGGGTTAGTCACACCCATGTGCATGGCAATTTAGGAGGAAGGAGAGACTGTCACAGCTCAAATATAAAAACAAAGTGTGATTTCATTAACAAACATTTCAATATTTGTGGGTTTTGGGGTAATTTAGACTGCACCCAACACACACAATTACAGGGCTCAGAGAGTAAAAGACCCAGCAGCAAAGCCCTCCTGGGGGTGCTGAGGACCCCACGGGCAGGTGTGAGCAGCTCTCGGGTGACCCCTGGCTCCAGCAGCCCCTGCCCTGCTCCCACTGAATGGCACCAGGGGAGAAGGCTCCAGAGCACCCCAACATGGGGAGGGGGATAAGAAGAGAGGGGAGCGACTGCCAGGGCTGGAGCAAAAGTTTACACCTTAGGAAACGCGGCAAAATAAAGCCAGGATGGAAACACTGCACAGACACACAGAGGTTCATCAGCCTTGGCTGGGGAACTCTTCCAGCAGGAAGAGTTCCCCCTGTCCCACCCCAAGCGCTGCCACCCTGCACGGCTTCTTGCCAGCAGCAGAAACGGGGCCTGGCCCCATCACTCCGGTCCCTCCTCGGGGCTGCTCTGCATCGCAGTCCCCATGGCTGGGGGCCAGCAGCACTGGCCATTACTTATTGCAGGAATGATGGATCCGTGCCTTGTGCCGCTTGCAGGCTCTGTCCTTGGATCTTGCCCGGCTGGACGAACCTGGAAGCACAAATGTTGCTCAGGTCTCTGCAGCCGCACTCTGAGCTGGCACCGGGGATACCACCATCCCTATCCCTGGGGGAATGGAAGGTTTTGCATCCCTGGAGCCCAGTAGCTACCACCTGAGCCGGCTGCTACAGCCCAGCCTGGCCCTTCCGCCATCCCCCAGCCCGAGGGGACAACGCCACCCATCAGATCCCGAAGCCTGAAGCACCAACTCCATCCTTACCAGAGGAAACGGCGTCTCGCGGAAGGCCTGAGGTGGGTGCAGGAGTCCCTGGAAAGCAACACACCACTGTGGGCTGGGGTCAGCAAAGGAGGAAGAGCCTGGCTTTTGGGAGCTGACAGCACACGCAGGAGCCGATGCATCCAGTGCATCCAGAGGGGGCGAGGAGCGGCATTTCAGATTCCCCTCCACCCCCAGGGCTGGGGACTGGGGCTGCGAGTGACGGAAGCACCTTCCCTTCCCACGGCAAGGCTCTGCACAGCCCCAGCACCAGCCCCTCAGGGCTGCTGAGCCCAGGCAGGAAAAGCTGCTGCCTGAATCTAACCCTGCCCTTCACCCCACAGGAGCCCCATCCACCCTGACCCACCTGGCAACACGGGCATGCTCCCGCTCCTGGGCTGGGTGGCAGGAGTAAGGCTGGCGGTGGTAGAAACGGCTTGCCCAGAAACCACTGATGCTGTGGTCATGGGCACTGCCTGTGTGCAGCTGGTGCCTGAGCAGTCCTGGGTGACGGCTGCAGGGTGGGAGCAAGAAATCAGGACCCGCAACTTGCTGCATGGGACTACCCCTTGGCAGAGCCTTCCAGCATGACCGGCTCGCAGCTCCAGCCCTGGGCAAGCTCGCCCATCACCTTGAGGATGGCAGAACACAGGGTCTCCCTCCCGAGTCTTCACAAGTCTCTAAGAGCATCAGACCCCAGGACCAGGCAGCACTGGCCCAGGAGCTTCTTCAGCCTGTGCTACACAGACACCCACTGCTCTGCCAGCCGGGGCCACAGCTTTCTCCTCC
Organism: Myiopsitta monachus; assembly: GCA_017639245.1. NCBI lineage: Eukaryota > Metazoa > Chordata > Aves > Psittaciformes > Psittacidae > Myiopsitta > Myiopsitta monachus. Next base: position 64,606,773 of record CM029920.1, read on the forward strand.
TTGCCGTGCCCTTCACATTCCCACTCTGCCCTTACCAGCCTTAGGTCTCAAGAGCTGTTGAGAGCGCTGCCACGCTGCCACCCTCTCCTCCTCTAGGATTAGCTCCTTGGTGGGGTACCCAGGAATAAGCTCAGGGAACTGCCAAGAGAGAGCAGTAGTTTAGTTCCTTCTCAGACAGAGCCGCTCTGAAGGAGGTGTGGAAGCAGGCCTGTGCCAGACCCATGGGGCCGTGGTTTTGCCACAGCCAGAGCCAGAACTCTGGACCCCATTCATTTTGGCTCCGGCTTGGAGCTGAGCCCAGGGCAGCCTTGCCCAGGCCAGTACCTGCTCCAGCAGCGGGCAGCAGTCACGCACAGCCACCACCCACTGGGGCAGGGGAGAGCACGAGTTCCCACTCAGCCAAGGATGAGACCTCCTGCCCCAAGGCAGGCAGGGCAGCCTGCCCCAGCCCTGCAGGAATTGCACTGAGCACTTTCTATCCCCAGAGGAGGCCAAAAGAGGCTGTGAGACAGCCACGTACCAGCACCACTGGGTGGGTCTCGCCAGGCACCAGCAGGCAGATGCTCCTGCGTGGCCTTCCTTTCCCCAGTGAAGGTGGTGGGCTCGGGGACTGCCGCCGCTTCTCCTCAGGCCTCTCGACAGCTACAGGAGGAGATGAGTCAGAAGCAGCTCCCAGCAGAGCCGTTAGGCCTGCACCAAGGAGGTTCTCCCTTCTCACTCCCCCCTGGATGCCCGTCCTGGAGGGCAGAGCCAGAAACATGGCCTTAAGCCACGGACAAGGCTGCGATGCCCTGGGGCAGCAGCTGGCCACAAGAGATCCCTGGGGAAGTGGTCACAGGAGCCTGCCGGGGCTCCATGGGCCAGCGGCCCCTTCCCACCTCCACAGACGCTCCTTGCACGCTGCCCACCCGAACCACAAACTGCCACACGTGGCCACATCTCTCACTGTGCCACGGGACCCCATCCGCCATGGGCACACGGGCTGTCCTCTCTCCTTCAGCTGAGGAAGTGTTGGAATGAGCTCCGCCTGGAATCGGAGCAGGCCTGCACCGGTGGCCCATCCAAGCCTGGCACAGAGCTGGGCCCCACCTGCACTCACCTTCCTCGGGCTGCACAGCCCTGTTCACTCTTCCTGGGGTGCAGTCTCCTGGCCGCCGCAATTCCCATGCCCTGTGCAAGTGGGAGAGAGACAGTTAGGGTCAGCCCCGGGCTAGGACAGGACATGCCAGTGCCACACGGCAACATCACCGCTGCAGCAATCTGAGCCCTTCAAGCTCCAGCCTGGCCTGCGGGCAGGGCAGAGATGGCGCCAGTCAGTGCTGCCGCCAGCACTGCAGTGGAACAAGGCAGCAGGGATGCTGATGGACACAACAAGAGGGTGTTCCCAGCACTGGGTGACCCAGCAGCCATGTCTCACAGGCCCGGAATGTCCCAGCTCCGGTGAAGAGCAGGCCTTGGGCACCGGGTCGGCTGGGAAGGTGACTGCTTTCTTCCTGGCTGGCATTGGCAAGCGGGCACTGGCTGGATGAGCAGTACGTTACCTTCCGATCCAAAGTGGCACCTTGCAGCAGGATCCTTGCCCGGCCTCTGGGGTCTCCTTCACGCACGTCCTCTTCTATTGGAATGTGGAAAGAGACCAGCAATAACTAACCTGGTTCATGGGAGCACAGCCTCCCCTTCTCCTGCTCACCACAAAGTAAATCCCATCTGGCAGGTGCTGGCTGCCCAGCACAGAGCCTCTCTTGCTTCAACACTGCTCAACCCCCCTCCACAATGGCCGTGGAGGGCAAAGTCTGAGCACCCCAAACGGAACCCGCTCTGGGAGCAAGCAGCCTCCAGGCTCTTTACTGGCCGAGGCGATGGGGAGGGAGGACACTGCTGGCCCAGCCAGAGCAAACCCTTCCCTACTGACCCACCCTGGATAAAACCTTTCCCTGCACAGCTGCAGAGCTCCATCAACCACGACTACGTCCCACTCTCACATCTGCAAGTCCAGCCCAAGATGTGAGCAGTGTTTTATTACAGCTCAGCAGGGGATGAGGAGACCCATGTCAAAGTGAGAACACAGGGCTCCCACACGTGCTGCTGCCTCCAGCTGAAAAGGTGCCAGCACAGCAAAGAGATTTTCTCCTTTCCTTTCCCCTGGAAGTGTCCCCCCAGCAGACTGGCCAGGGCAGAGTGGGAAAAGGAAAAGAGCTCTGCGCTGGGCTGTGGGCTGCGGAGCGCTGCTGGGCATTGGGCCCATGGTCAGCCCCTGGGCATCCGACCGTCCCAGCGTACCAGGGGCAAAATGGTCTCAGGGCTTCGGTCCCATGGCAGTGGGTCCTGGCGGTGCACGGTCTGCGGTGGAGCTCTGCTGGGGCACAACGGTCAGAGCACTGTTAGTGGCAGGAAGATCCCATCCCATCCTCCCCCCAAGCTCACCAGAGACAGTAGCGGTGGGACGGGTTCTCTCAGCATGGATGGCGCCTGCGGTTGTGCTGCTGTAGAGGCCATTTTGTCGTGCGGACGACACGAAGACAGGAGCGATGCGAGCTGGCAGGATCGCATCACGCACCAGGACCCCTTGCTCCCAGCAGCGATCCCTGCAGCACCGCACAGGGCAGCGCCAAGGGCAGCAGTACGGGCCCGGCACCACCATCGCTGTGTCACCCATGTCTTTATCCCATCCGTGCCCTGTGCCACCTTCAGCCCTGACAACCTACATCTCTCTGCCACCTGTGCCCATATCCCACCCGTATCACTCTGCCACCTTCATCCCTGACAACCAGGGCCCCTGTGCCACCCATGTCCCTGACAAGGGGTGTCCTACTGCCACTCGTGTCCTTATACCACCTGTTTCCCGGGACCACCCGCGTCCTTATCCCACCCACATCCTACTCCCGCTCTCACCCCAGGCAGTTGCTGCGAGTCGGGGTGCTCACGCCTCGGCCCATCACAGTGGCCGGTCCGCCGTCGCTGGCCCTTTTCCTGGTCAGGCGCCAAACAACCTGGTCCCAGTCAGATGGAAGTCTGGCGATCAGGCCGGGCCTGTAGGGGGGCAGCCGCAGTTGGGGATAGCGCCGGGGGGGCAGGAACCGCGCTGGGGAGCACCGGGGCAGAGGGCGCCTGGCGGGCGGGCGGGACCGCAGCGCACACCAGGCCCCCCCCGCGCCCAGCGCCGCTCCCAGCAGCGATCCCTGCAGCAGGCAGGTGACCGCCACCAACAGCGCCGCTGGCAGCGCCGACGGCCAGCGCCAAGGGCAGCGCCACGGGCCCGGCAGCGCCATCGCTCTCGATCTCACTGAAGCAACGGCCGCCGGCCCGGAACGCGCTGCGGGAGCCGCGCGGAGGCCCCTCGGCAGTCGCCGCGTTCTACACCTCGTGGCCCTGTTCCACGGCACCGCCGTTCCACCGCCTTCTACTGACAGCCCCGTGCCACCCGCGCCCCTGGCAGCCGCTGTCCCTGTGCCACCCCGGTCCTCATCCCACCCTCGCCTCTGCCTGCATCTTTCATAGCCCTGCCCTGCTCTGCCGGGCAGGCACCGTGGCTGGGAAGACGCCATGGACCACACGGACCACGCTTCCCCTGAGCGTCTCCCTGGCCATGGCCCTGCTTTGGGGACCCTGCAGCCCAGCTGAGGAGGGCAGGGCTGCCTACAGGGCATCATCTCTACAGAGAGGGAGAGGGCTGGTGGGGCTGCCCCTTCTCCTCAGGACTGAGCATGTGTCCTGAGCATAGGACACTACACACCATGGTAGCCAGTTGACCCCCTCGGAGATCCCCTGTCCCATCCCTGTGCTAGGGGACAGGAGGAGTGGGGCTGGGGGAAGCAGGCTTGCACATTTTTGGTGTGGGCTTGAGGACAGCCTGGCCACAGCTGCATAGCCAGGGTGCCTGGTGCTTCATCTCCACAACCAAAGAAGTTAAGCTTCATGGCTACTTTGTCTTTCCAAGCATACAGATCTTGTTTAACAAGCTAAATGCAGTTTAGAATCTTTAGACACATGAGATCTATTTATTATTGTCCTTATATCAGAAATGTGCTTATCAGCTGCAGATGGAGGGCTTTTTGCTTCAGTAGGATAAGATTAAATTCCTTCTATGTTACAATAAATTTAGTGGGGAATTTTAGGTCTAAAATAAACAGTGGTTGGTTTTCCTTAGAAGGAAAATCCTTTAGAAATATCTGAAAGAATGAGAAGTGTTCAGTTTAAGCAGTAAGGTTTGGGTATGTATGAAACCTCTTTAGACATTGCACATCCTAACCCCATGTGATTTTTACTTATTGTTACTTTAGTTCACAAAAAAAAAAAAAAAAAAAAAAGGAGTCATTATAAATCGAATTGGAATTCATGACTAAATTCATAATTTAAACTGCAGGCCAAAGGAGGTGATCCTGTTCCAGCTCTGCTCTCATGAGACCCCACATGGAGTATTGTGTACACTTCTGGTGTCCTCAGCATTAGAAGGACATAGAGCTGTTGGAACAAGTCCAGAGGAGGCCACGAGGATGATCAGGGGCTGGAGCACCTCCTGTATGAAGATAGGCTGAGCAAGTTGGGGTTGTTCAGCCTGGAGAAGAGAAGGCTGTGTGGAGACCTCATAGAAGCCTTCCAGTATCTGAAGGGGGGCTATAGGGATGTCAGAGAGGGACTTGGGGACTGTAGTGATAGGACAAGGGGTGATGGGTTCAAACCGAAACAGGGGAAGTTCAGGTTAGGTCTAAGGAAGTTCTTTCCTGTGAAAGTGGTAAGGTGCTAGCACAAGTTGTCCAAAGAAGTGGTGAATGCTCCATCCCTGGCAGTGTTCAAGGCCAGGTTGGACAGAGCCTTGGGTGACATGGTCTGGTGTGAGGTGTCCCTGTTCTAGATGGCTACTTTAATGCACATGAAACCAGAGGTGGCATCCTTTTGCTATGCACCGCATCATTGCCCTGAAGTTAGTAATATTGCACCTGTTAGCTGGCGATTTAAACATAAGCCCTCCCTGAATCCACAGGTAAGAAATGGATTCACACTCTCAAGCACAGGCAGTGCAGGAAGTTAGCAAGCAAAGTCTACCTAATTTATTGCCCAGTGAGTTTTTTGCCTGAAAGAGTCAAGGGCACCACCATCATCTGATAGAGCTCTTCCCATAGCAGCACCTCACTAGCCCCTTCACTTTTTATTCCCCACGCATCATAGCATCTGATTTTGTAACTTCCCCTCCATTATCTTGTGATAGCAGAAACAGAATTTCATTACTCCATCTATATTTAATTGGGAAAGCAGAGTAAAGTGCTTTAAATGCAAGAGAGAAAGTGGCTCCTTTTTTTCTGAAGCAAAACAGCTTCAGAGTTTTATTTCCCTCAGAGTACTAGCTCCAGTATCCCATGAAGGAATGCTTTGAGGCTTTGTGGGAATATCCTGCAGGAAATACAACCAGCCCCTGTCCCTTCCTACTGAAAAGATGTTAGGAGAGTGTGAAGACATCACAAATAAGTGAGCTCTCCTATCAGGCCCATATAATTAACTACATGTTAATTCCGGAAGATATCATTCAGAATTAATGTATGTACATGCATATATAATCTCATACTGTACACACACACACACATCCATTACATGCTGAACTTCCTGAAGTGAGGACTATCTTGCAACATCCAAGCTGACAAGCTTTGCAGAAACTTCTTCACAAAGAAAAGTGGGGAGGGGGAAGAAGCAACCGCTTGGTCCTTTCATCCCTAAAACTCTATCTCCTTTGAGAAAACAATTCAGTTTCTTTTACAGAATTCAGTGAACAAAACTGGACTCAAGTTTCACCTCCTCCAGGTTCCTTCAGGAACTAAATTAATTTCCTCTCCTCTTAATACTGGCACCCTGCTAATGAAAACAGTTGGATTTTCCTCTGCTGTGGTTCAACCCCAGCTGGCAACTAAAGTACCAGGCAGCTGCCTGCTTACCCCACACACCCTCCCTGGGATGGGGAGGATAATTGGGAAGCAGGTAAATCCTGTGGGCTGAGATAAGAACAGTTTAATAACCGAAACAAGATAATCATAATATAATTGTAATGAAAAGAGAAACAACATTTTGTGGTCTGGAATACCCTTCTAGCCAGTTCAGATCACTTTGGCTCTGCTCCCTCCCAGCTCCCTGTGCCTCTCCTCACTAGCAGGGCCTGGGGCAGTGATGTGTCCTTGGTTAGGTCAGCTCTGCTGAGCAACAATGCAAACATCAGTGTGTTACCAGCATTATTCCCAGGACTAAACCCAAACCACAGCACTGCACCAGCTACTAGCAGGAAAATTGTCTCCATCCCAGTTGAAACCAGGACAACCGGCTAGCTCGTATTCATCCACAGAGACAAATAGGCCAACAGCAATCTGCATGTGTTGGTAAAATTCATGGAGAATTACCTACATTAAGAGTTATGGTGTGCAGGGAATAAATAACATTTCTGTTGCCAATCATGCTAACATAAAGCCAATGTTCAGTTGATATGCATCAGAAATAAAGAAATACAGGAGGAAACGGTATTCTGAAGCACAGCATTTCTGGAAATGTGTTTCCAGCAGAGCCAAGTGTTAAAAGCTCCGAAGTGGAGATGCAGATGACTTCCTGCCAGTGTGTTGTATCAGCTCTTCCCAGAAGCATTATTAAGAATAATCTATTTTTATGGGTGACTAAACATCAAACAAACAACCCAACAACCCACCCCTCCACTTGTTTACAGTCTTTACAAAAACTACAAGGAATACATTGGATTGTCACAGATTTAAGGAATAAAGTTTGGTGTAAGTTCAGCTTTCTCCTTTGGAAGCTTTCACAAGGCACCCATGGTTTGGAAACAGATTTTTCTTGTAACTTCTGATGCAGCCTGAAAAACCCTAATCTCATCTCTATTGCTGAAAACAGAGCACAAAACCTGTATGTGCACCTCTACATACATGTATGGGAAAATGGAGACATTTTCATTAGGAAATGACTTGCCATCAGTCAGATAGATAGGATCTTTTAGTTTTGGATGATGTTCCTTAGCAACAGAAAAGATGAAGGGTCTGGAAGAAAGAAAAAGAAAGAAAGAAAAGGTTCAGTCTCTCCACTTTCTATCCCCAATTGTTCCATGTGGAAAAGCTCAGAATGAGTTGAAAGACACCAGAGACACTAACGACAATGAAATTTTGTTCCAGCTTCCTGAACAGGCTTGTTCTGTGAGTCCAATTGCATGTCAGACACCATCATGATTCGTAAGTCAACAGCATTTCCTGGCTCCCAGCTACCCCCAAACTATGCAGAGAGGTTTAAAACACTGCTTGAAATAGGGAGTTCATGACGAAAGTATGGTTTTGAGCACCATATTTTGATACTTAGCCACATAATAAGACAATCAACCTCACACACAAAATTTTTTAGCTTTCTATTTCTCTCTGTTCAATTTAGATTTACTAAAACTTCTTTGTTTTCTGAAAGAGACTTACTGCCTGCTCACTAGGAAAAAACCCTGGTGTTACCCAAGTTATTCTTTCACTTTAGTAAGTCATTTGTTGTCATGGATTCCAATATTTCTTTTTCCACCTAAGAAGCAGTGACCTTGAACAAGCATTTTACCAGAATTCTTTATTTATTGATTGATTTTCACCAAATATTCACCACTTCCCATTGAATGCATCCTACTACAGCTGATGCGTGGACTTCAGCTTACCATAGTCTTTCAAAGAAAATCTATGAAGTGCTTGTATTAAGGTTTTGACCTCAACATACAGAATGGGATCAGTTTCCCGATGTCATGATAATATTACAGTAGCTTTTGCTTAAAACTAAGAGTCCAACTTTTCTTACACAAACATGATGAAGACAAACTATGATGGATGGGCAACATGCCTCTGAATTAATCTAACATTGTTTAATGTAACTTTATTCCAATTGAAAAAAATAATCTTTTCATATTTAATCGTATTATAACCCTTTTCAGTGTCTTGCACCATAATCTCTTTTTGTTAAGTGCCTGAACATTTGGTTTCTTCACAAAGTTCCCACTAGAGGAGATGCACAACACTTGAGCAACCTGCCCAGAGAGGTGGAATCTCTGTCCCTGGAGCAAGACTTCCAAGCCTTGACGAAGCAAGGCCATGACAGACCAGATCCAGGAGTGGCATTAGTCCCACTTGGACAGGAGACTGGACTAGATGGCCTCTAGAGGTTCCTTCTAAGCAACATTTCTATGAGTTTCTTTTCCCCAGCTGTATAGGGCACAGAAAGCAAATACATTTCTGATTCTGGTACCGAGAGACTAGGGTGTGATAGCTCAGTTAAACAAACACCTACTACCCACTGGGAGGTGGATGACCAAGTACAGGGAATGGGAAGACTCTTCGGCCTCTCATAGGCTCGGAATGTCTGTGAGTCTTCCTGCTGGATGAATACAAAACCTCTGCCCTTCCACAAAGTGCTTCCTCCCTTCTCTAGACCCCAAGGAGCTTTAAAAAGTCAACATTCCCTTTCATCTTCTGGTTTTCCTCCTCTGGTTACGGCTGACACATATTCAACCCTCATAGCATGATACAGCCCTTTTGAGGATTAGAAGCCTGTTTCCTATCTAGATTGTTTTATCTTTACTGCTCAGTTTCTCTAACAGCTTTGCTTTATCCTGTTCCACAATAAATCATCCACTGTAAGCATAAAGGAACACTGAGCATGTTTATAAAATAGAATTCATTTCCCTCCTTATCATAAGTGCCTGTCACAACCTACAAGACAAAAATCAGGCAGTTTCACAGCCACAGCAGCCAGTTTCTCAAGTGTTTGGTGATGGTGCCTATTTTGAGATTCCCAGGGAAATCTTCCCAAAGCACAGCCCTTTGAGACTGTAAGTGAAGTTTCTGACAGTATTCTTAGAACTTCAAGTTAAACTTTCTGATGCAAATGTGCTTGGCCTAAAGCTGAAAACCTGACCACCCAAATGGACAGGTAGGATAATGACTTACACTTCCACAAAAAATTTCCCATATGTACCCAGCGTGTTGAAACTATAATGGGAACTGTATTTCTATCCCAGTGCTCTCTTTCACAGAACCCAGCACTATAAGACTGTCCAAAAATAGATAAATCTTAATTACAGTGTGATTAGCAAAGAGAATAGTCTCAATTCTAGCTGTATCTTTTCTATTTTATTCCCCTGTTACTCAAGGGAATACTTGAGCCCCAACTGCACCATTCAGAAATCAAGCCGTAGACATAACAGTACACACTCCTTGGGCCACTCACTGTTGTAAAACTAAGAGCAAACCTTCACAGGCAAAGCTGGTTACCACCCTTGCATAAGGGCAAGCTGCAAGATATATTATACCTATATTAACTGGCCACACAGGCAATAAGTGAAAGATTGCCCCGTATTAAACACTCCACATTTATACAGCAATTTCATTTTTTGGTTATTACCTCCTTTGCGTATGTGGAGAAAGTTATGCAGAGCTCAGCTGAGTATTCTGTACACAGTGGTGATACATAGCACTGCTGAGAATGAAAAGCCACATCATGGTCATTCCACTTCACGTGACTGGAACACAGTGGATTTCCTCCAGACTTCTTCAACTTACTTCACAACAGTCAAGTTAAAATTTGGTCAGCATGTCTGGTGTTGAATTTCAGAAGGGGTAAACCTCACATTATCTAAACCAGAGGTGAAGAGGGAGCTTCAACTACACAACAGGTCTTCAATTTTATTCCTTGGTCATGCAGTAGATTTTTATTAAGACATTATTAGCTTGTTGAAAGCTACATGCATCAGTAACTGCTAACATAATAGCAAGGAGTTAGTGACAAAATGTAGACCACCTTTACATAATATCTTTTTAACTATCAGAATGATACTTGTCATTATCCAAATGAGAAGAAACCCTCACTATTACCATAGGTACTTCTGGTAGCAACTCAGTATAAGAGTTATTAATAAAAAATGTTCTGATTTAGTACCACTTAGAACATTTCTGAATTGTGACAAGCTCATTTACACCTCATGTGTGCACAAGGTATGCAAGATAAGATTACAATAAAATAAGTAGCAGCAAAAACGTGAGGAATAATAGAAAGCTTCTGATATTTTGCAGAAGGAAAGAGTTATTCCTACAACACAGACAGCATTTAATGGGAAAACAAACCTTGACAAATTGCTGGATTTGCCAGAATGATATTCAAATTTGTGGTGGTACAGGGGATACTGTAATCTGTAAAGATACTCTGTGAGCACTACTGGGAAGCAACAGGTTTTAATTAGAGAATAGACTACTACTTTCAATATTATCTGTTTAACTGTTAACGCTAAACTTCTGAATGTATTTTGTTCTCTTAACAAAGATCAAATTCTCTGTAGCATCACTGTTCTCTTATTAATGATAAAGTTCTAAAACCCAAGAAGTGATGCACAGGAGCTCAAAGCATGTGACAACCAGTGTTCCCAGTACATGACACTGCTGGTGGAGGATAAGGTTCCCCTGCAAGGTAAACTCAGTGAGATCAGAACTGGAGAGGGAGGAAGGCTCTGATCACACATACCTGAGACTTGAAAACGGCCCAGAGAACTGTTCTATTAGAGTTTTATACTGACATTGCTGTCACGCACTTCTTATTCCACAGAGCTCACTATCCTTGTTCTCAGTTTAACTACCTACTACCTTGTTAGCTCAACCTTTATTTATGTGAAGTATAACCCTAGTAAAGACATTTTCTTACATTAGCAAATTGAGTTCATTCTTTCCAGGGAAGCATTGAGCCGAATTATCATAAAATACAATCATGAAATACGATAAAATACAATGAAATACAGTGACTGTGTTCCAGCCAAATTACCATGAAATAGGATCATGAGATAACTCCCCAGATATGAGGCCAGTGGAAAAATAAGAGAATCCTGAATTTCCCTGAGAAGCAGGTCAAGAGATAAAGCACCAAACCTGGAAGTAAGTACATTCAGTGGCCAAGTATTTCCAGAATTATAAAAGCAAGGACTGGTTTAATTTACTTAGCTAGTACCTAATGTCATTTTTTAACATCTCTAGAAGCCACAGCTTGAGCTTTCCCTTATTTGTGCCTGCACTTTCATCCAGCTGCAAAGTCTGCCTGTTCCTCTTTAGTAAATCTGAACCAGTTGATTAACTTCAGTCAGAGATGAAAATTTACAGATACTGAGCTCTTACTGAGAAGTTTAGTGAAGTTTAGGGTATGAGTAGAGAAGATATTCAAATTACCATTCTCACTGAGGGAAAGACTGCAGAATATGGTCATAGAATCATAGAATCACAGACTGGTTTGGGTTGGAAGGGACCTCAAAGCTGATCCAGTTCCAACCCCCTACCATGGCCAGGGACACCTTCCACTAGAACAGGTTGCTCCAAGCCCCATCCAACCTGGCCTTGAACACTGCCAGGGATAGGGCAAACGGTCAGAAGTTTCTAGTTTGGGCTGGTCTAAGCATGAGCATTAGCTAGATGCTAGCATGTATATAGATTAAAGCTATTGTGTCTACCTCTTGCCCAGGTAACAGGCATGAACCCAAAAGGGTCTTCATCTCTAGCAGAACCCTATTGCAGTGTAAAGCCTCTCAGCATGATTCAGGTGTTGCCCAACACCAGCATAGAGAAGGTTTTTGCCCAGAATTGCTCTGACCACCTGCAGGACCAAAGGTCTACATGAGAGGGTGATTTAAACAAGACCCAAGCATACATTTAATAAATTGTCTTTATTGTTATTAGAATGGATTAATGAACACTTTATTCAAGAGCAAAAAGATGGCCTTACTGGCATCAGGAAAGTAGTTTATAACTATACCACTTCTGCACTGATAGAGGCGCATGTTTTGGCAAAGGATATTATTCCCCTAGACTGAGGGCAGGAACATGGGGATTTCCCCCTTGTTTCCTGTCAGCCCATGGAGGGGGGACTGGGGGGAGAGGAGGGGGAGAGAATCATGCAAGATTTGTTGTATTCTGTGCCGGTTTTATAGACAACACAGTTACTAAGTGCCCAACAATGCTGTTTGTAAAAATAACATGGCACGAATCCTTTATGACTCATGTAAGACACAACAAAATATTCCTTTTGAATCTGTACAGAGTTTTGTGCAGCATATTTTTAGACATTTAAAAAAAAGGGAGGAGGGAGGGGAAAGCACGACTTTAAATAAAGGATTCAGAATTGGTAAGTTAGTTGCTTTCCTTTTTTAAAACCCAACCCCTGCGGGTATGTTTAATACAAAGCAGATGTACTGGGCCTACAGACATTACAAATAAAGAGTTTGGCTAAGATAGGCAAAGATGAGATTGCAATGATGATTGATTGTAGATCTCAAATCTACATTTAAGATTTGCCAGGTCTTCAACTAGTTTTGTAAGACAGCTCCAGTACAAAACCGTGCCCCGTACCAAGCTACCTCAGAACACATGCTGCTTCCCAGAGCCAGAGCGACGCCCCTGCGAGCAGAGCAAGTGATGGGGCGATCGATCGCAGGCACGGATTTGACTTCTGTTCCTCCGCAGCCTCCTGTGTTACCTCGGATAGCACTGCTTCAGCGCTCAGGGCAGCTCCACCACTACCGACGGAAACCATCTCTGCTACCATAGGTAGTCAGTGCGTGGGGTCCAGCTCCAAGAGGAGCCGGGACAGAAGGGTAGCGGCGGATACCGCGGCGTGCGGGGGTGCGGTGGGTCGGAACGGGGAGGGACGGCCCCGCCCGGCACAGCCCCGGCACCGCCCCGGGACCCGATTGCCAGCTGAACTCAAACAGCTGAAGGCGCGAAGCTGAGGAGCACGGTGGAGCGCGGCTCCCCATGTCCCGAGCGAGCCCTGCACCGCCGCCCTCCCATCAGCCCGGGCTGCCCGAGCCCCTGGAAGCCGGTCCCCGCCTTCCTCCTCGTCTTGCCGGTGAGTGAACGAGACCCGCGGTGGCGGGCGGAGAATGGGTTGCGAGCGGCTGGTCCGACGGCTCCGCCCCGACTCGCCCCAGCTGCTAACAGCGGGAAACACTGCCTGCTCCCGCGGCACCGCCGGGCTGCACAGAGAACGGGGCTCCGGCGGAGCGCAGGGCCACGCACCGAGCACAGCCCGGCCGCACAAAACCTGCTACGTTTTGCTCTAGTTCAAACCTAAAAGGTGCAGCAGCGCCGTGCAGCCAGTCCCCGCCCGCAGCCGCGGTCGAGCGCCGAGTGATGCTCGGTGCAGCAGGAAGGGATACAGATGGATAAAGTCCAGATTCTGCGTTATACTTAATGGTCACACTGACCACTTGCCTAAAGGAGATTAGGGTGAGTTTCTGTCTACCAAATGGCAAAATGCTTCTGCACTTACTTTAAGAATCCTTCCTTTAACAATTTGTAAGTAGCCATAAAAGAGTATGTGGCTGAAGAAAGGAGGAAGGCCAGGGTCATTCTTTGTTCTAAGGAAGAAATAGTGACTTCACTGAAGAAGAGGAAGATTTGTCTGAACATTAACCCTTATCCCTTTCTGAAGCAAACTGTACTTTGCAGGTGGGGAGAAATCCCAGCTGCATTCATTCCCATACAGGAATTGGACTTTTATTTATTTAAGAAAAGCCACACCACATCCTGAGGGGGTCAGTGGGAAAGGGGACTACATCAGTGATACAGCATGCTCTAAACCCATACCATGGGCAATTCTTGAAGGAGCCTTCCCAGCCTTTCCCTCACAGATAGTAAGCAGGGATGATAGAGAGGAACCAGGCTTCCTAGATAAACTGCTTCTAAACTGCTCACTTCAAGGCACCAGCCTTGAGCTGTAAGAGACCTTGGGCTCCCCAGTTCATCTTAACTCTCTGTTTAATTCAATGAGCAACACTAGCACTACCTGGAGAAAGATAGGAGGTTGCTTAAGTTTAGATAGATAGATAGATAGATAGATAGATAGATAGATAGATAGATAAAAAGGGAAGACTTTGGACATTCAATGGGTTATTGCTAAAAGATGAAAGAGCTCATCATATTTCTATAGAAAGGCTGCCAGATGTTTACAGAGACAGATAATCTGTATTACAAATTAGAGACAAAAAAAACAAAACAAAACAATGGTCTGCACAGTAACATGTCTGGTTGCAGTAAGTGAGCTGCAACCAAACAGGGTTTACTTCTATTAATAGTTCAAGGAGGCAGCAAGTCCCTCCCAAGCATCCCTATAGGCCCCCTTCAGATACTGGAAGGTCTCCACACAGCCTTCTCTTCTCCGGGCTGAACAGCCCCAACTTGCTCAGCCTATCTTCATACGGGAGGTGCTCCAGTCCCCTGATCGTCCTCGTGGCCCTCCTCTGCACTTGTTCCAACAGTTCCATGTCCTTTTTATGTTGAGGACACCAGAACTGCACACAAGACTCCAAGTGAGGTCTCTTGTACAAGAGCAGAGTAGAGGGGCAGGATCAGCTCCCTCGACCTGCTGGTCACGCTCCCTTTGATGCAGCCCAGGATACAGTTGGCTTTCTGGGCTGCGAGCGCACACTGCAGCTGGCTCATGTTCATTTTCTCATCGACCAACACCCCCAAGTCCTTCTCTGCAGGGCTGCTCTGAATCTCTTCCCTGCCCAACCTGTAGCTGTGCCTGGGATTGCTCTGACCCAGATGTAGGACCTTGCACTTGGCATGGTTCAACTTCAGCAGGTTGGCATCAGCCCACCTCACAAGCGTGTCAAGGTCCCTCTGGATGGCATTCCTTCCCTCCAGCACATCAACCGAACCACATCTGAGAATGTCTGAGCTCAGGCAGTGTCTGGGTCATGGGTACAAGAAAGTTTAAATCCCCTGGAAACTTCCTAAGTGGATCTGCAGCTGCACAGAGTGGTTGACCCGTGCAGGGTGAGGGGCAGCTGGTGGGGAGAAGGCAGGGTTCTCTGGCTGAGGTGTCTGTTGGTGTGATGTCCTTCACCAGCTCCAACTTGGGCCTTTTTCTCTTGTTTTCTCTTTCTGCCACTCAGTTAAATCCAGGTGGGTCTGTTGAGCAGAGCAACTCCTCACCAACTCCTCCTCCTCTACCACCCTCCTGCCTTGAGCCTGGGCAGGCAGCATCCAGAGCAGGCATTGCTGGCTGTTCTCAGATGCAGTCATGTACCTGGTCTGCGTCAAAAGAAGAGAGGCGTCTTCTTCAGAGGAAAAGAGCTCTTCAAAACCCTTGGGTCCAGTAAGAGAAGTTAATAAGAGATCTGTTGTTCTGCAAAGATTGCCTGTGCAGTCCCCACAGAGACTGCCAATTCAGGAGAAGCCCTCTGCCATAAGCTGCCTGGAGTGTTTTCACAGGGGAAAAATGCACGTTGAAGAGAGAAAACTCTTCAGTGGCTCTGTGAGCTGTGACCTCTGCTGAGAGCGCGCCGTGGATGCCCACCCAGGGTGGGCAGTGGCTCTGAACACGGCGTCATGGCACTGGGGTGTGTGAGGCCTCAGCTCTAGGACACAGCTACCTCCACAGTAGGGCGTCCTGCCCCTGGCAGCCCTCAGTGCAGCAGTTGCCTGGGAATGCTTGAAATTAACATTTCTGTTCTGGCTGTAAGTTTGCTGAATGGCTTTTCCCATTCAGCAAAGCCCCGGCCCTGCAGGAAGGGATCCCTTGTCCTCCACACGCTGGGATTTCTCTGGTCCAAAGGAGGTTGTGTCAACTCCTTCACTTCCTGCACAGAAAATCTGTGCTTCTGTGTTCCCGTCAGTCCTCTTTGCTGTCTCTGGGCTGAGGAGCGAGTTATTTGTTCTGTCAACCTGTAAATATACAGCTGTGCCTGGGAGCATCCCAGCCTGCCTCAGTCCTGTTCGGCACCAGGATTCCTGTGCAGGGAGGAGCGATACCCTGAAGGGGTCCATCCTTCTGCCTGTGGAGCGAGCGGGCTGCTGGAAGCTGCTCCTGTGGTTCACCTTGGCTGCACGCTGGCTGGGGACTCTGCTTTATTGAGCTCTTTAGTGTTTCTCCCCTTTATTTCTTTAGTTGGTTGGTTGGTGTCTGCCTTGGTCACAGTTTTCTGTGGCTGTTTCAATGGGCTGCTCACGAGTTGGAGCATTTCAAAATGTAGAGCTGGGGATGGAGAGATTGCAGCTATTTTCATAGGAGATGATGTGTTCCCTGAGTTCAGGACACATCCCTTTCCAAGCCATGGAGGGTGCTGTACTACATGGTTTGTATCCTCTTCAGCGTTACTTTCTTCGCATATTTCAGTGGGGTACTTGTTTGGAGAAGGACAGTTCCCTGCGGTACGTGAACGATGCCAGCAGAGCGTCCGGAGGGTTCGTGATATGGTATGTTTTTATTTAATATCCCATTATATTATAATCATGTCTATTTTCACAAAAATACATTTTCCTTAAAAAGCAAAAGATGCAGTGATGCTTTTTTGGGGGGGGGGGGGGGGTGACAAAGAGGGGAAAATGATACCTGACACTTGCAGCTTGAAGATGCTCCGCAGCACTTCATTTGCCCGTGCTCCTGGGGGGAGCTGACTTCTCTGGGAGTCCCAGAAGCTGGCTCTTGTTTCCCCAGTGAGGCCAAAGCCCCTCCCTGTGAGCGTGCCCGTGCCAGGCTGGGGGGGCCCTGCTGCTGTGGAGCCTTCCCCAGCACCTAGGGGCGGCTGGCAGCCTGCTGCAGGCAGCATCGGAGACCTGGAGGAGCCTGGCTGGGAAGGGAGAGGGGCTGCAGACGCCTCAGGAGCAGCACGGGCCTCTGCCAAAGCCCACACACCCAGGATAGCCCATCCCTGGCACTGTTCCACTCCTCACCTTCAGCCTTCAGCAGCTTGCGGCCTCTGCACATGTCTATCAGGAAGGGGCTATTGGCCAGGGTGGACTTCCCCAGCCCAGATTCATCTGGGGACCAAGGGAGTAGGTGAAAGCAGGGGTGGCAGTGCCAGCGCAAGGTGGCATCGCCTGACTTGGCAAATGAGCCAAGAGGCTGCAGAAGCCACAAGCACGCACCTAATGATGGCAGGGATGGGAGAAGAAGGGGTCACAGGAATCACCATGGGGACAGCCCAGGTGCACCATCAGGGGAAGGATCCCCTGACCTATTGTAGGTGACTGAAAGGAAAAGGTCATGCAAGGGCAGGAGCTCTGGCATGTGCAGCCTGCGGCTGCCCCATCCTGCCTGCACCTTGCGCCCAGCTTCCCCCCCTGCCCTCTCGAAGCCATATAGAGGACGCCGCTGCCATCGCTGGGCTGGGGGAGCACCCTAGGTGTTTCCTTCAGCCCATCCACCCCTGCTCGAGAGCGTAAAGACTCCTCTGGTTGCTCTTGCCAAGGCACTTCTCTGTCCTTGACCTTCTGCAAACTGGGTGCTGCAGTACCAGGAGGAGCATCTTTGGTCGGAAGGGACACTTAGCGATGGGTCAAGCAGAGAGTGCTGGAAAGCAGCACCTGTGCCCTGGCCCAAGAATCAAACACAGGGAAGGCAGATGTGAACATAGTCTGGTTTATTTTAAGTAGGAGATGTAAAAACAGGGTGTGGGGGATGTAGTACAGGGAGTGGAAATTGTATGTTGACAGTAAAAAAATGCTAAAGTGATAGTGAAATTATGGTAAAAATATTCATTTACTATAGTTAGAACAACAACGGAACAACAAAAAAGCTACAATAACAACAAAATAACATCAATAACAACAACAAATAACAAAATAACAACGAATAACAAAATAACAACAATATCAATAACAACAAAAAGCTACAATAAAACAACAAAACAATTACAGTATAAGAGCAAAACAACAACAGGATAACAAGAATATTAGAACAACTGTAGAACAGACATAGAACAACAAAAATCTTCAATAAACATCAGAGACGCTGACGTTTTGCTTCTGGTGGCCCAAAAGGCCACTTGGCATCTCTGTGGTCCTCCTCCTTTGGGAAGATCAAAAACCAAAGAGAACAGGGTTAGTCACACCCATGTGCATGGCAATTTAGGAGGAAGGAGAGACTGTCACAGCTCAAATATAAAAACAAAGTGTGATTTCATTAACAAACATTTCAATATTTGTGGGTTTTGGGGTAATTTAGACTGCACCCAACACACACAATTACAGGGCTCAGAGAGTAAAAGACCCAGCAGCAAAGCCCTCCTGGGGGTGCTGAGGACCCCACGGGCAGGTGTGAGCAGCTCTCGGGTGACCCCTGGCTCCAGCAGCCCCTGCCCTGCTCCCACTGAATGGCACCAGGGGAGAAGGCTCCAGAGCACCCCAACATGGGGAGGGGGATAAGAAGAGAGGGGAGCGACTGCCAGGGCTGGAGCAAAAGTTTACACCTTAGGAAACGCGGCAAAATAAAGCCAGGATGGAAACACTGCACAGACACACAGAGGTTCATCAGCCTTGGCTGGGGAACTCTTCCAGCAGGAAGAGTTCCCCCTGTCCCACCCCAAGCGCTGCCACCCTGCACGGCTTCTTGCCAGCAGCAGAAACGGGGCCTGGCCCCATCACTCCGGTCCCTCCTCGGGGCTGCTCTGCATCGCAGTCCCCATGGCTGGGGGCCAGCAGCACTGGCCATTACTTATTGCAGGAATGATGGATCCGTGCCTTGTGCCGCTTGCAGGCTCTGTCCTTGGATCTTGCCCGGCTGGACGAACCTGGAAGCACAAATGTTGCTCAGGTCTCTGCAGCCGCACTCTGAGCTGGCACCGGGGATACCACCATCCCTATCCCTGGGGGAATGGAAGGTTTTGCATCCCTGGAGCCCAGTAGCTACCACCTGAGCCGGCTGCTACAGCCCAGCCTGGCCCTTCCGCCATCCCCCAGCCCGAGGGGACAACGCCACCCATCAGATCCCGAAGCCTGAAGCACCAACTCCATCCTTACCAGAGGAAACGGCGTCTCGCGGAAGGCCTGAGGTGGGTGCAGGAGTCCCTGGAAAGCAAAGGAGGAAGAGCCTGGCTTTTGGGAGCTGACAGCACACGCAGGAGCCGATGCATCCAGTGCATCCAGAGGGGGCGAGGAGCGGCATTTCAGATTCCCCTCCACCCCCAGGGCTGGGGACTGGGGCTGCGAGTGACGGAAGCACCTTCCCTTCCCACGGCAAGGCTCTGCACAGCCCCAGCACCAGCCCCTCAGGGCTGCTGAGCCCAGGCAGGAAAAGCTGCTGCCTGAATCTAACCCTGCCCTTCACCCCACAGGAGCCCCATCCACCCTGACCCACCTGGCAACACGGGCATGCTCCCGCTCCTGGGCTGGGTGGCAGGAGTAAGGCTGGCGGTGGTAGAAACGGCTTGCCCAGAAACCACTGATGCTGTGGTCATGGGCACTGCCTGTGTGCAGCTGGTGCCTGAGCAGTCCTGGGTGACGGCTGCAGGGTGGGAGCAAGAAATCAGGACCCGCAACTTGCTGCATGGGACTACCCCTTGGCAGAGCCTTCCAGCATGACCGGCTCGCAGCTCCAGCCCTGGGCAAGCTCGCCCATCACCTTGAGGATGGCAGAACACAGGGTCTCCCTCCCGAGTCTTCACAAGTCTCTAAGAGCATCAGACCCCAGGACCAGGCAGCACTGGCCCAGGAGCTTCTTCAGCCTGTGCTACACAGACACCCACTGCTCTGCCAGCCGGGGCCACAGCTTTCTCCTCCTTGCCGTGCCCTTCACATTCCCACTCTGCCCTTACCAGCCTTAGGTCTCAAGAGCTGTTGAGAGCGCTGCCACGCTGCCACCCTCTCCTCCTCTAGGATTAGCTCCTTGGTGGGGTACCCAGGAATAAGCTCAGGGAACTGCCAAGAGAGAGCAGTAGTTTAGTTTCCTTCTCAGACAGAGCCGCTCTGAAGGAGGTGTGGAAGCAGGCCTGTGCCAGACCCATGGGGCCGTGGTTTTGCCACAGCCAGAGCCAGAACTCTGGACCCCATTCATTTTGGCTCCGGCTTGGAGCTGAGCCCAGGGCAGCCTTGCCCAGGCCAGTACCTGCTCCAGCAGCGGGCAGCAGTCACGCACAGCCACCACCCACTGGGGCAGGGGAGAGCACGAGTTCCCACTCAGCCAAGGATGAGACCTCCTGCCCCAAGGCAGGCAGGGCAGCCTGCCCCAGCCCTGCAGGAATTGCACTGAGCACTTTCTATCCCCAGAGGAGGCCAAAAGAGGCTGTGAGACAGCCACGTACCAGCACCACTGGGTGGGTCTCGCCAGGCACCAGCAGGCAGATGCTCCTGCGTGGCCTTCCTTTCCCCAGTGAAGGTGGTGGGCTCGGGGACTGCCGCCGCTTCTCCTCAGGCCTCTCGACAGCTACAGGAGGAGATGAGTCAGAAGCAGCTCCCAGCAGAGCCGTTAGGCCTGCACCAAGGAGGTTCTCCCTTCTCACTCCCCCCTGGATGCCCGTCCTGGAGGGCAGAGCCAGAAACATGGCCTTAAGCCACGGACAAGGCTGCGATGCCCTGGGGCAGCAGCTGGCCACAAGAGATCCCTGGGGAAGTGGTCACAGGAGCCTGCCGGGGCTCCATGGGCCAGCGGCCCCTTCCCACCTCCACAGACGCTCCTTGCACGCTGCCCACCCGAACCACAAACTGCCACACGTGGCCACATCTTCACTGTGCCACGGGACCCCATCCGCCATGGGCACACGGGCTGTCCTCTCTCCTTCAGCTGAGGAAGTGTTGGAATGAGCTCCGCCTGGAATCGGAGCAGGCCTGCACCGGTGGCCCATCCAAGCCTGGCACAGAGCTGGGCCCCACCTGCACTCACCTTCCTCGGGCTGCACAGCCCTGTTCACTCTTCCTGGGGTGCAGTCTCCTGGCCGCCGCAATTCCCATGCCCTGTGCAAGTGGAGAGAGACAGTTAGGGTCAGCCCCGGGCTAGGACAGGACATGCCAGTGCCACATGGCAACATCACCGCTGCAGCAATCTGAGCCTTCAAGCTCCAGCCTGGCCTGCGGGCAGGGCAGAGATGGCGCCAGTCAGTGCTGCCGCCAGCACTGCAGTGGAACAAGGCAGCAGGGATGCTGATGGACACAACAAGAGGGTGTTCCCAGCACTGGGTGACCCAGCAGCCATGTCTCACAGGCCCGGAATGTCCCAGCTCCGGTGAAGAGCAGGCCTTGGGCACCGGGTCGGCTGGGAAGGTGACTGCTTTCTTCCTGGCTGGCATTGGCAAGCGGGCACTGGCTGGATGAGCAGTACGTTACCTTCCGATCCAAAGTGGCACCTTGCAGCAGGATCCTTGCCCGGCCTCTGGGGTCTCCTTCACGCACGTCCTCTTCTATTGGAATGTGGAAAGAGACCAGCAATAACTAACCTGGTTCATGGGAGCACAGCCTCCCCTCTCCTGCTCACCACAAAGTAAATCCCATCTGGCAGGTGCTGGCTGCCCAGCACAGAGCCTCTCTTGCTTCAACACTGCTCAACCCCCCTCCACAATGGCCGTGGAGGGCAAAGTCTGAGCACCCCAAACGGAACCCGCTCTGGGAGCAAGCAGCCTCCAGGCTCTTTACTGGCCGAGGCGATGGGGAGGGAGGACACTGCTGGCCCAGCCAGAGCAAACCCTTCCCTACTGACCCACCCTGGAAAACCTTTCCCTGCACAGCTGCAGAGCTCCATCAACCACGACTACGTCCCACTCTCACATCTGCAAGTCCAGCCCAAGATGTGAGCAGTGTTTTATTACAGCTCAGCAGGGGATGAGGAGACCCATGTCAAAGTGAGAACACAGGGCTCCCACACGTGCTGCTGCCTCCAGCTGAAAAGGTGCCAGCACAGCAAAGAGATTTTCTCCTTTCCTTTCCCCTGGAAGTGTCCCCCAGCAGACTGGCCAGGGCAGAGTGGGAAAAGGAAAAGAGCTCTGCGCTGGGCTGTGGGCTGCGGAGCGCTGCTGGGCATTGGGCCCATGGTCAGCCCCTGGGCATCCGACCGTCCCAGCGTACCAGGGGCAAAATGGTCTCAGGGCTTCGGTCCCATGGCAGTGGGTCCTGGCGGTGCACGGTCTGCGGTGGAGCTCTGCTGGGGCACAACGGTCAGAGCACTGTTAGTGGCAGGAAGATCCCATCCCATCCTCCCCCCAAGCTCACCAGAGACAGTAGCGGTGGGACGGGTTCTCTCAGCATGGATGGCGCCTGCGGTTGTGCTGCTGTAGAGGCCATTTTGTCGTGCGGACGACACGAAGACAGGAGCGATGCGAGCTGGCAGGATCGCATCACGCACCAGGACCCCTTGCTCCCAGCAGCGATCCCTGCAGCACCGCACAGGGCAGCGCCAAGGGCAGCAGTACGGGCCCGGCACCACCATCGCTGTGTCACCCATGTCTTTATCCCATCCGTGCCCTGTGCCACCTTCAGCCCTGACAACCTACATCTCTCTGCCACCTGTGCCCATATCCCACCCGTATCACTCTGCCACCTTCATCCCTGACAACCAGGGCCCCTGTGCCACCCATGTCCCTGACAAGGGGTGTCCTACTGCCACTCGTGTCCTTATACCACCTGTTTCCCGGGACCACCCGCGTCCTTATCCCACCCACATCCTACTCCCGCTCTCACCCCAGGCAGTTGCTGCGAGTCGGGGTGCTCACGCCTCGGCCCATCACAGTGGCCGGTCCGCCGTCGCTGGCCCTTTTCCTGGTCAGGCGCCAAACAACCTGGTCCCAGTCAGATGGAAGTCTGGCGATCAGGCGGGCCTGTAGGGGGGCAGCCGCAGTTGGGGATAGCGCCGGGGGGGCAGGAACCGCGCTGGGGAGCACCGGGGCAGAGGGCGCCTGGCGGGCGGGCGGGACCGCAGCGCACACCAGGCCCCCCCCGCGCCCAGCGCCGCTCCCAGCAGCGATCCCTGCAGCAGGCAGGTGACCGCCACCAACAGCGCCGCTGGCAGCGCCGACGGCCAGCGCCAAGGGCAGCGCCACGGGCCCGGCAGCGCCATCGCTCTCGATCTCACTGAAGCAACGGCCGCCGGCCCGGAACGCGCTGCGGGAGCCGCGCGGAGGCCCCTCGGCAGTCGCCGCGTTCTACACCTCGTGGCCCTGTTCCACGGCACCGCCGTTCCACCGCCTTCTACTGACAGCCCCGTGCCACCCGCGCCCCTGGCAGCCGCTGTCCCTGTGCCACCCCGGTCCTCATCCCACCCTCGCCTCTGCCTGCATCTTTCATAGCCCTGCCCTGCTCTGCCGGGCAGGCACCGTGGCTGGGAAGACGCCATGGACCACACGGACCACGCTTCCCCTGAGCGTCTCCCTGGCCATGGCCCTGCTTTGGGGACCCTGCAGCCCAGCTGAGGAGGGCAGGGCTGCCTACAGGGCATCATCTCTACAGAGAGGGAGAGGGCTGGTGGGGCTGCCCCTTCTCCTCAGGACTGAGCATGTGTCCTGAGCATAGGACACTACACACCATGGTAGCCAGTTGACCCCCTCGGAGATCCCCTGTCCCATCCCTGTGCTAGGGGACAGGAGGAGTGGGGCTGGGGGAAGCAGGCTTGCACATTTTTGGTGTGGGCTTGAGGACAGCCTGGCCACAGCTGCATAGCCAGGGTGCCTGGTGCTTCATCTCCACAACCAAAGAAGTTAAGCTTCATGGCTACTTTGTCTTTCCAAGCATACAGATCTTGTTTAACAAGCTAAATGCAGTTTAGAATCTTTAGACACATGAGATCTATTTATTATTGTCCTTATATCAGAAATGTGCTTATCAGCTGCAGATGGAGGGCTTTTTGCTTCAGTAGGATAAGATTAAATTCCTTCTATGTTACAATAAATTTAGTGGGGAATTTTAGGTCTAAAATAAACAGTGGTTGGTTTTCCTTAGAAGGAAAATCCTTTAGAAATATCTGAAAGAATGAGAAGTGTTCAGTTTAAGCAGTAAGGTTTGGGTATGTATGAAACCTCTTTAGACATTGCACATCCTAACCCCATGTGATTTTTACTTATTGTTACTTTAGTTCACAAAAAAAAAAAAAAAAAAAAAAAAGGAGTCATTATAAATCGAATTGGAATTCATGACTAAATTCATAATTTAAACTGCAGGCCAAAGGAGGTGATCCTGTTCCAGCTCTGCTCTCATGAGACCCCACATGGAGTATTGTGTACTTCTGGTGTCCTCAGCATTAGAAGGACATAGAGCTGTTGGAACAAGTCCAGAGGAGGCCACGAGGATGATCAGGGGCTGGAGCACCTCCTGTATGAAGATAGGCTGAGCAAGTTGGGGTTGTTCAGCCTGGAGAAGAGAAGGCTGTGTGGAGACCTCATAGAAGCCTTCCAGTATCTGAAGGGGGGCTATAGGGATGTCAGAGAGGGACTTGGGGACTGTAGTGATAGGACAAGGGGTGATGGGTTCAAACCGAAACAGGGGAAGTTCAGGTTAGTCTAAGGAAGTTCTTTCCTGTGAAAGTGGTAAGGTGCTAGCACAAGTTGTCCAAAGAAGTGGTGAATGCTCCATCCCTGGCAGTGTTCAAGGCCAGGTTGGACAGAGCCTTGGGTGACATGGTCTGGTGTGAGGTGTCCCTGTTCTAGATGGCTACTTTAATGCACATGAAACCAGAGGTGGCATCCTTTTGCTATGCACCGCATCATTGCCCTGAAGTTAGTAATATTGCACCTGTTAGCTGGCGATTTAAACATAAGCCCTCCCTGAATCCACAGGTAAGAAATGGATTCACACTCTCAAGCACAGGCAGTGCAGGAAGTTAGCAAGCAAAGTCTACCTAA
This sequence comes from Myiopsitta monachus, assembly GCA_017639245.1. NCBI lineage: Eukaryota > Metazoa > Chordata > Aves > Psittaciformes > Psittacidae > Myiopsitta > Myiopsitta monachus. The sequence continues at coordinate 64,631,350 of CM029920.1, forward strand.
TTTATTGCCCAGTGAGTTTTTGCCTGAAAGAGTCAAGGGCACCACCATCATCTGATAGAGCTCTTCCCATAGCAGCACCTCACTAGCCCCTTCACTTTTTATTCCCCACGCATCATAGCATCTGATTTTGTAACTTCCCCTCCATTATCTTGTGATAGCAGAAACAGAATTTCATTACTCCATCTATATTTAATTGGGAAAGCAGAGTAAAGTGCTTTAAATGCAAGAGAGAAAGTGGCTCCTTTTTTTCTGAAGCAAAACAGCTTCAGAGTTTTATTTCCCTCAGAGTACTAGCTCCAGTATCCCATGAAGGAATGCTTTGAGGCTTTGTGGGAATATCCTGCAGGAAATACAACCAGCCCCTGTCCCTTCCTACTGAAAAGATGTTAGGAGAGTGTGAAGACATCACAAATAAGTGAGCTCTCCTATCAGGCCCATATAATTAACTACATGTTAATTCCGGAAGATATCATTCAGAATTAATGTATGTACATGCATATATAATCTCATACTGTACACACACACACATCCATTACATGCTGAACTTCCTGAAGTGAGGACTATCTTGCAACATCCAAGCTGACAAGCTTTGCAGAAACTTCTTCACAAAGAAAAGTGGGGAGGGGGAAGAAGCAACCGCTTGGTCCTTTCATCCCTAAAACTCTATCTCCTTTGAGAAAACAATTCAGTTTCTTTTACAGAATTCAGTGAACAAAACTGGACTCAAGTTTCACCTCCTCCAGGTTCCTTCAGGAACTAAATTAATTTCCTCTCCTCTTAATACTGGCACCCTGCTAATGAAAACAGTTGGATTTTCCTCTGCTGTGGTTCAACCCCAGCTGGCAACTAAAGTACCAGGCAGCTGCCTGCTTACCCCACACACCCTCCCTGGGATGGGGAGGATAATTGGGAAGCAGGTAAATCCTGTGGGCTGAGATAAGAACAGTTTAATAACCGAAACAAGATAATCATAATATAATTGTAATGAAAAGAGAAACAACATTTTGTGGTCTGGAATACCCTTCTAGCCAGTTCAGATCACTTTGGCTCTGCTCCCTCCCAGCTCCCTGTGCCTCTCCTCACTAGCAGGGCCTGGGGCAGTGATGTGTCCTTGGTTAGGTCAGCTCTGCTGAGCAACAATGCAAACATCAGTGTGTTACCAGCATTATTCCCAGCTAAACCCAAACCACAGCACTGCACCAGCTACTAGCAGGAAAATTGTCTCCATCCCAGTTGAAACCAGGACAACCGGCTAGCTCGTATTCATCCACAGAGACAAATAGGCCAACAGCAATCTGCATGTGTTGGTAAAATTCATGGAGAATTACCTACATTAAGAGTTATGGTGTGCAGGGAATAAATAACATTTCTGTTGCCAATCATGCTAACATAAAGCCAATGTTCAGTTGATATGCATCAGAAATAAAGAAATACAGGAGGAAACGGTATTCTGAAGCACAGCATTTCTGGAAATGTGTTTCCAGCAGAGCCAAGTGTTAAAAGCTCCGAAGTGGAGATGCAGATGACTTCCTGCCAGTGTGTTGTATCAGCTCTTCCCAGAAGCATTATTAAGAATAATCTATTTTTATGGGTGACTAAACATCAAACAAACAACCCAACAACCCACCCCTCCACTCGTTTACAGTCTTTACAAAAACTACAAGGAATACATTGGATTGTCACAGATTTAAGGAATAAAGTTTGGTGTAAGTTCAGCTTTCTCCTTTGGAAGCTTTCACAAGGCACCCATGGTTTGGAAACAGATTTTTCTTGTAACTTCTGATGCAGCCTGAAAAACCCTAATCTCATCTCTATTGCTGAAAACAGAGCACAAAACCTGTATGTGCACCTCTACATACATGTATGGGAAAATGGAGACATTTTCATTAGGAAATGACTTGCCATCAGTCAGATAGATAGGATCTTTTAGTTTTGGATGATGTTCCTTAGCAACAGAAAAGATGAAGGGTCTGGAAGAAAGAAAAAGAAAGAAAGAAAAGGTTCAGTCTCTCCACTTTCTATCCCCAATTGTTCCATGTGGAAAAGCTCAGAATGAGTTGAAAGACACCAGAGACACTAACGACAATGAAATTTTGTTCCAGCTTCCTGAACAGGCTTGTTCTGTGAGTCCAATTGCATGTCAGACACCATCATGACTCGTAAGTCAACAGCATTTCCTGGCTCCCAGCTACCCCCAAACTATGCAGAGAGGTTTAAAACACTGCTTGAAATAGGGAGTTCATGACGAAAGTATGGTTTTGAGCACCATATTTTGATACTTAGCCACATAATAAGACAATCAACCTCACACACAAAATTTTTTAGCTTTCTATTTCTCTCTGTTCAATTTAGATTTACTAAAACTTCTTTGTTTTCTGAAAGAGACTTACTGCCTGCTCACTAGGAAAAAACCCTGGTGTTACCCAAGTTATTCTTTCACTTTAGTAAGTCATTTGTTGTCATGGATTCCAATATTTCTTTTTCCACCTAAGAAGCAGTGACCTTGAACAAGCATTTTACCAGAATTCTTTATTTATTGATTGATTTTCACCAAATATTCACCACTTCCCATTGAATGCATCCTACTACAGCTGATGCGTGGACTTCAGCTTACCATAGTCTTTCAAAGAAAATCTATGAAGTGCTTGTATTAAGGTTTTGACCTCAACATACAGAATGGGATCAGTTTCCCGATGTCATGATAATATTACAGTAGCTTTTGCTTAAAACTAAGAGTCCAACTTTTCTTACACAAACATGATGAAGACAAACTATGATGGATGGGCAACATGCCTCTGAATTAATCTAACATTGTTTAATGTAACTTTATTCCAATTGAAAAAAATAATCTTTTCATATTTAATCGTATTATAACCCTTTTCAGTGTCTTGCACCATAATCTCTTTTTGTTAAGTGCCTGAACATTTGGTTTCTTCACAAAGTTCCCACTAGAGGAGATGCACAACACTTGAGCAACCTGCCCAGAGAGGTGGAATCTCTGTCCCTGGAGCAAGACTTCCAAGCCTTGACGAAGCAAGGCCATGACAGACCAGATCCAGGAGTGGCATTAGTCCCACTTGGACAGGAGACTGGACTAGATGGCCTCTAGAGGTTCCTTCTAAGCAACATTTCTATGAGTTTCTTTTCCCCAGCTGTATAGGGCACAGAAAGCAAATACATTTCTGATTCTGGTACCGAGAGACTAGGGTGTGATAGCTCAGTTAAACAAACACCTACTACCCACTGGGAGGTGGATGACCAAGTACAGGGAATGGGAAGACTCTTCGGCCTCTCATAGGCTCGGAATGTCTGTGAGTCTTCCTGCTGGATGAATACAAAACCTCTGCCCTTCCACAAAGTGCTTCCTCCCTTCTCTAGACCCCAAGGAGCTTTAAAAAGTCAACATTCCCTTTCATCTTCTGGTTTTCCTCCTCTGGTTACGGCTGACACATATTCAACCCTCATAGCATGATACAGCCCTTTTGAGGATTAGAAGCCTGTTTCCTATCTAGATTGTTTTATCTTTACTGCTCAGTTTCTCTAACAGCTTTGCTTTATCCTGTTCCAATAAATCATCCACTGTAAGCATAAAGGAACACTGAGCATGTTTATAAAATAGAATTCATTTCCCTCCTTATCATAAGTGCCTGTCACAACCTACAAGACAAAAATCAGGCAGTTTCACAGCCACAGCAGCCAGTTTCTCAAGTGTTTGGTGATGGTGCCTATTTTGAGATTCCCAGGGAAATCTTCCCAAAGCACAGCCCTTTGAGACTGTAAGTGAAGTTTCTGACAGTATTCTTAGAACTTCAAGTTAAACTTTCTGATGCAAATGTGCTTGGCCTAAAGCTGAAAACCTGACCACCCAAATGGACAGGTAGGATAATGACTTACACTTCCACAAAAAATTTCCCATATGTACCCAGCGTGTTGAAACTATAATGGGAACTGTATTTCTATCCCAGTGCTCTCTTTCACAGAACCCAGCACTATAAGACTGTCCAAAAATAGATAAATCTTAATTACAGTGTGATTAGCAAAGAGAATAGTCTCAATTCTAGCTGTATCTTTTCTATTTTATTCCCCTGTTACTCAAGGGAATACTTGAGCCCCAACTGCACCATTCAGAAATCAAGCCGTAGACATAACAGTACACACTCCTTGGGCCACTCACTGTTGTAAAACTAAGAGCAAACCTTCACAGGCAAAGCTGGTTACCACCCTTGCATAAGGGCAAGCTGCAAGATATATTATACCTATATTAACTGGCCACAAGGCAATAAGTGAAAGATTGCCCCGTATTAAACACTCCACATTTATACAGCAATTTCATTTTTTGGTTATTACCTCCTTTGCGTATGTGGAGAAAGTTATGCAGAGCTCAGCTGAGTATTCTGTACACAGTGGTGATACATAGCACTGCTGAGAATGAAAAGCCACATCATGGTCATTCCACTTCACGTGACTGGAACACAGTGGATTTCCTCCAGACTTCTTCAACTTACTTCACAACAGTCAAGTTAAAATTTGGTCAGCATGTCTGGTGTTGAATTTCAGAAGGGGTAAACCTCACATTATCTAAACCAGAGGTGAAGAGGGAGCTTCAACTACACAACAGGTCTTCAATTTTATTCCTTGGTCATGCAGTAGATTTTTATTAAGACATTATTAGCTTGTTGAAAGCTACATGCATCAGTAACTGCTAACATAATAGCAAGGAGTTAGTGACAAAATGTAGACCACCTTTACATAATATCTTTTAACTATCAGAATGATACTTGTCATTATCCAAATGAGAAGAAACCCTCACTATTACCATAGGTACTTCTGGTAGCAACTCAGTATAAGAGTTATTAATAAAAAATGTTCTGATTTAGTACCACTTAGAACATTTCTGAATTGTGACAAGCTCATTTACACCTCATGTGTGCACAAGGTATGCAAGATAAGATTACAATAAAATAAGTAGCAGCAAAAACGTGAGGAATAATAGAAAGCTTCTGATATTTTGCAGAAGGAAAGAGTTATTCCTACAACACAGACAGCATTTAATGGGAAAACAAACCTTGACAAATTGCTGGATTTGCCAGAATGATATTCAAATTTGTGGTGGTACAGGGGATACTGTAATCTGTAAAGATACTCTGTGAGCACTACTGGGAAGCAACAGGTTTTAATTAGAGAATAGACTACTACTTTCAATATTATCTGTTTAACTGTTAACGCTAAACTTCTGAATGTATTTTGTTCTCTTAACAAAGATCAAATTCTCTGTAGCATCACTGTTCTCTTATTAATGATAAAGTTCTAAAACCCAAGAAGTGATGCACAGGAGCTCAAAGCATGTGACAACCAGTGTTCCCAGTACATGACACTGCTGGTGGAGGATAAGGTTCCCCTGCAAGGTAAACTCAGTGAGATCAGAACTGGAGAGGGAGGAAGGCTCTGATCACACATACCTGAGACTTGAAAACGGCCCAGAGAACTGTTCTATTAGAGTTTTATACTGACATTGCTGTCACGCACTTCTTATTCCACAGAGCTCACTATCCTTGTTCTCAGTTTAACTACCTACTACCTTGTTAGCTCAACCTTTATTTATGTGAAGTATAACCCTAGTAAAGACATTTTCTTACATTAGCAAATTGAGTTCATTCTTTCCAGGGAAGCATTGAGCCGAATTATCATAAAATACAATCATGAAATACGATAAAATACAATGAAATACAGTGACTGTGTTCCAGCCAAATTACCATGAAATAGGATCATGAGATAACTCCCCAGATATGAGGCCAGTGGAAAAATAAGAGAATCCTGAATTTCCCTGAGAAGCAGGTCAAGAGATAAAGCACCAAACCTGGAAGTAAGTACATTCAGTGGCCAAGTATTTCCAGAATTATAAAAGCAAGGACTGGTTTAATTTACTTAGCTAGTACCTAATGTCATTTTTTAACATCTCTAGAAGCCACAGCTTGAGCTTTCCCTTATTTGTGCCTGCACTTTCATCCAGCTGCAAAGTCTGCCTGTTCCTCTTTAGTAAATCTGAACCAGTTGATTAACTTCAGTCAGAGATGAAAATTTACAGATACTGAGCTCTTACTGAGAAGTTTAGTGAAGTTTAGGGTATGAGTAGAGAAGATATTCAAATTACCATTCTCACTGAGGGAAAGACTGCAGAATATGGTCATAGAATCATAGAATCACAGACTGGTTTGGGTTGGAAGGGACCTCAAAGCTGATCCAGTTCCAACCCCCTACCATGGCCAGGGACACCTTCCACTAGAACAGGTTGCTCCAAGCCCCATCCAACCTGGCCTTGAACACTGCCAGGGATAGGGCAAACGGTCAGAAGTTTCTAGTTTGGGCTGGTCTAAGCATGAGCATTAGCTAGATGCTAGCATGTATATAGATTAAAGCTATTGTGTCTACCTCTTGCCCAGGTAACAGGCATGAACCCAAAAGGGTCTTCATCTCTAGCAGAACCCTATTGCAGTGTAAAGCCTCTCAGCATGATTCAGGTGTTGCCCAACACCAGCATAGAGAAGGTTTTTGCCCAGAATTGCTCTGACCACCTGCAGGACCAAAGGTCTACATGAGAGGGTGATTTAAACAAGACCCAAGCATACATTTAATAAATTGTCTTTATTGTTATTAGAATGGATTAATGAACACTTTATTCAAGAGCAAAAAGATGGCCTTACTGGCATCAGGAAAGTAGTTTATAACTATACCACTTCTGCACTGATAGAGGCGCATGTTTTGGCAAAGGATATTATTCCCCTAGACTGAGGGCAGGAACATGGGGATTTCCCCTTGTTTCCTGTCAGCCCATGGAGGGGGGACTGGGGGGAGAGGAGGGGGAGAGAATCATGCAAGATTTGTTGTATTCTGTGCCGGTTTTATAGACAACACAGTTACTAAGTGCCCAACAATGCTGTTTGTAAAAATAACATGGCACGAATCCTTTATGACTCATGTAAGACACAACAAAATATTCCTTTTGAATCTGTACAGAGTTTTGTGCAGCATATTTTTAGACATTTAAAAAAAGGGAGGAGGGAGGGGAAAGCACGACTTTAAATAAAGGATTCAGAATTGGTAAGTTAGTTGCTTTCCTTTTTTAAAACCCAACCCCTGCGGGTATGTTTAATACAAAGCAGATGTACTGGGCCTACAGACATTACAAATAAAGAGTTTGGCTAAGATAGGCAAAGATGAGATTGCAATGATGATTGATTGTAGATCTCAAATCTACATTTAAGATTTGCCAGGTCTTCAACTAGTTTTGTAAGACAGCTCCAGTACAAAACCGTGCCCCGTACCAAGCTACCTCAGAACACATGCTGCTTCCCAGAGCCAGAGCGACGCCCCTGCGAGCAGAGCAAGTGATGGGGCGATCGATCGCAGGCACGGATTTGACTTCTGTTCCTCCGCAGCCTCCTGTGTTACCTCGGATAGCACTGCTTCAGCGCTCAGGGCAGCTCCACCACTACCGACGGAAACCATCTCTGCTACCATAGGTAGTCAGTGCGTGGGGTCCAGCTCCAAGAGGAGCCGGGACAGAAGGGTAGCGGCGGATACCGCGGCGTGCGGGGGTGCGGTGGGTCGGAACGGGGAGGGACGGCCCCGCCCGGCACAGCCCCGGCACCGCCCCGGGACCCGATTGCCAGCTGAACTCAAACAGCTGAAGGCGCGAAGCTGAGGAGCACGGTGGAGCGCGGCTCCCCATGTCCCGAGCGAGCCCTGCACCGCCGCCCTCCCATCAGCCCGGGCTGCCCGAGCCCCTGGAAGCCGGTCCCCGCCTTCCTCCTCGTCTTGCCGGTGAGTGAACGAGACCCGCGGTGGCGGGCGGAGAATGGGTTGCGAGCGGCTGGTCCGACGGCTCCGCCCCCGACTCGCCCCAGCTGCTAACAGCGGGAAACACTGCCTGCTCCCGCGGCACCGCCGGGCTGCACAGAGAACGGGGCTCCGGCGGAGCGCAGGGCCACGCACCGAGCACAGCCCGGCCGCACAAAACCTGCTACGTTTTGCTCTAGTTCAAACCTAAAAGGTGCAGCAGCGCCGTGCAGCCAGTCCCGCCCGCAGCCGCGGTCGAGCGCCGAGTGATGCTCGGGTGCAGCAGGAAGGGATACAGATGGATAAAGTCCAGATTCTGCGTTATACTTAATGGTCACACTGACCACTTGCCTAAAGGAGATTAGGGTGAGTTTCTGTCTACCAAATGGCAAAATGCTTCTGCACTTACTTTAAGAATCCTTCCTTTAACAATTTGTAAGTAGCCATAAAAGAGTATGTGGCTGAAGAAAGGAGGAAGGCCAGGGTCATTCTTTGTTCTAAGGAAGAAATAGTGACTTCACTGAAGAAGAGGAAGATTTGTCTGAACATTAACCCTTATCCCTTTCTGAAGCAAACTGTACTTTGCAGGTGGGGAGAAATCCCAGCTGCATTCATTCCCATACAGGAATTGGACTTTTATTTATTTAAGAAAAGCCACACCACATCCTGAGGGGGTCAGTGGGAAAGGGGACTACATCAGTGATACAGCATGCTCTAAACCCATACCATGGGCAATTCTTGAAGGAGCCTTCCCAGCCTTTCCCTCACAGATAGTAAGCAGGGATGATAGAGAGGAACCAGGCTTCCTAGATAAACTGCTTCTAAACTGCTCACTTCAAGGCACAGCCTTGAGCTGTAAGAGACCTTGGGCTCCCCCAGTTCATCTTAACTCTCTGTTTAATTCAATGAGCAACACTAGCACTACCTGGAGAAAGATGGAGGTTGCTTAAGTTTAGATAGATAGATAGATAGATAGATAGATAGATAGATAGATAGATAAAAAGGGAAGACTTTGGACATTCAATGGGTTATTGCTAAAAGATGAAAGAGCTCATCATATTTCTATAGAAAGGCTGCCAGATGTTTACAGAGACAGATAATCTGTATTACAAATTAGAGACAAAAAAAACAAAACAAAACAATGGTCTGCACAGTAACATGTCTGGTTGCAGTAAGTGAGCTGCAACCAAACAGGGTTTACTTCTATTAATAGTTCAAGGAGGCAGCAAGTCCCTCCCAAGCATCCCTATAGGCCCCCTTCAGATACTGGAAGGTCTCCACACAGCCTTCTCTTCTCCGGGCTGAACAGCCCCAACTTGCTCAGCCTATCTTCATACGGGAGGTGCTCCAGTCCCCTGATCGTCCTCGTGGCCCTCCTCTGCACTTGTTCCAACAGTTCCATGTCCTTTTTATGTTGAGGACACCAGAACTGCACACAAGACTCCAAGTGAGGTCTCTTGTACAAGAGCAGAGTAGAGGGGCAGGATCAGCTCCCTCGACCTGCTGGTCACGCTCCCTTTGATGCAGCCCAGGATACAGTTGGCTTTCTGGGCTGCGAGCGCACACTGCAGCTGGCTCATGTTCATTTTCTCATCGACCAACACCCCCAAGTCCTTCTCTGCAGGGCTGCTCTGAATCTCTTCCCTGCCCAACCTGTAGCTGTGCCTGGGATTGCTCTGACCCAGATGTAGGACCTTGCACTTGGCATGGTTCAACTTCAGCAGGTTGGCATCAGCCCACCTCACAAGCGTGTCAAGGTCCCTCTGGATGGCATTCCTTCCCTCCAGCACATCAACCGAACCACATCTGAGAATGTCTGAGCTCAGGCAGTGTCTGGGTCATGGGTACAAGAAAGTTTAAATCCCCTGGAAACTTCCTAAGTGGATCTGCAGCTGCACAGAGTGGTTGACCCGTGCAGGGTGAGGGGCAGCTGGTGGGGAGAAGGCAGGGTTCTCTGGCTGAGGTGTCTGTTGGTGTGATGTCCTTCACCAGCTCCAACTTGGGCCTTTTTCTCTTGTTTTCTCTTTCTGCCACTCAGTTAAATCCAGGTGGGTCTGTTGAGCAGAGCAACTCCTCACCAACTCCTCCTCTACCACCCTCCTGCCTTGAGCCTGGGCAGGCAGCATCCAGAGCAGGCATTGCTGGCTGTTCTCAGATGCAGTCATGTACCTGGTCTGCGTCAAAAGAAGAGAGGCGTCTTCTTCAGAGGAAAAGAGCTCTTCAAAACCCTTGGGTCCAGTAAGAGAAGTTAATAAGAGATCTGTTGTTCTGCAAAGATTGCCTGTGCAGTCCCCACAGAGACTGCCAATTCAGGAGAAGCCCTCTGCCATAAGCTGCCTGGAGTGTTTTCACAGGGGAAAAATGCACGTTGAAGAGAGAAAACTCTTCAGTGGCTCTGTGAGCTGTGACCTCTGCTGAGAGCGCGCCGTGGATGCCCACCCAGGGTGGGCAGTGGCTCTGAACACGGCGTCATGGCACTGGGGTGTGTGAGGCCTCAGCTCTAGGACACAGCTACCTCCACAGTAGGGCGTCCTGCCCCTGGCAGCCCTCAGTGCAGCAGTTGCCTGGGAATGCTTGAAATTAACATTTCTGTTCTGGCTGTAAGTTTGCTGAATGGCTTTTCCCATTCAGCAAAGCCCCGGCCCTGCAGGAAGGGATCCCTTGTCCTCCACACGCTGGGATTTCTCTGGTCCAAAGGAGGTTGTGTCAACTCCTTCACTTCCTGCACAGAAAATCTGTGCTTCTGTGTTCCCGTCAGTCCTCTTTGCTGTCTCTGGGCTGAGGAGCGAGTTATTTGTTCTGTCAACCTGTAAATATACAGCTGTGCCTGGGAGCATCCCAGCCTGCCTCAGTCCTGTTCGGCACCAGGATTCCTGCGCAGGGAGGAGCGATACCCTGAAGGGGTCCATCCTTCTGCCTGTGGAGCGAGCGGGCTGCTGGAAGCTGCTCCTGTGGTTCACCTTGGCTGCACGCTGGCTGGGACTCTGTTTATTGAGCTCTTTAGTGTTTCTCCCCTTTATTTCTTTAGTTGGTTGGTTGGTGTCTGCCTTGGTCACAGTTTTCTGTGGCTGTTTCAATGGGCTGCTCACGAGTTGGAGCATTTCAAAATGTAGAGCTGGGGATGGAGAGATTGCAGCTATTTTCATAGGAGATGATGTGTTCCCTGAGTTCAGACACATCCCTTTCCAAGCCATGGAGGGTGCTGTACTACATGGTTTGTATCCTCTTCAGCGTTACTTTTTTGCATATTTCAGTGGGGTACTTGTTTGGAGAAGGACAGTTCCCTGCGGTACGTGAACGATGCCAGCAGAGCGTCCGGAGGGTTCGTGATATGGTATGTTTTTATTTAATATCCCATTATATTATAATCATGTCTATTTTCACAAAAATACATTTTCCTTAAAAAAGCAAAAGATGCAGTGATGCTTTTTTGGCGGGGGGGGGGGGGGTGACAAAGAGGGGAAAATGATACCTGACACTTGCAGCTTGAAGATGCTCCGCAGCACTTCATTTGCCCGTGCTCCTGGGGGGAGCTGACTTCTCTGGGAGTCCCAGAAGCTGGCTCTTGTTTCCCCAGTGAGGCCAAAGCCCCTCCCTGTGAGCGTGCCCGTGCCAGGCTGGGGGGGCCCTGCTGCTGTGGAGCCTTCCCCAGCACCTAGGGGCGGCTGGCAGCCTGCTGCAGGCAGCATCGGAGACCTGGAGGAGCCTGGCTGGGAAGGGAGAGGGGCTGCAGACGCCTCAGGAGCAGCACGGGCCTCTGCCAAAGCCCACACACCCAGGATAGCCCATCCCTGGCACTGTTCCACTCCTCACCTTCAGCCTTCAGCAGCTTGCGGCCTCTGCACATGTCTATCAGGAAGGGGCTATTGGCCAGGGTGGACTTCCCCAGCCCAGATTCATCTGGGGACCAAGGGAGTAGGTGAAAGCAGGGGTGGCAGTGCCAGCGCAAGGTGGCATCGCCTGACTTGGCAAATGAGCCAAGAGGCTGCAGAAGCCACAAGCACGCACCTAATGATGGCAGGGATGGGAGAAGAAGGGGTCACAGGAATCACCATGGGGACAGCCCAGGTGCACCATCAGGGGAAGGATCCCCTGACCTATTGTAGGTGACTGAAAGGAAAAGGTCATGCAAGGGCAGGAGCTCTGGCATGTGCAGCCTGCGGCTGCCCCATCCTGCCTGCACCTTGCGCCCAGCTTCCCCCCCTGCCCTCTCGAAGCCATATAGAGGACGCCGCTGCCATCGCTGGGCTGGGGGAGCACCCTAGGTGTTTCCTTCAGCCCATCCACCCCTGCTCGAGAGCGTAAAGACTCCTCTGGTTGCTCTTGCCAAGGCACTTCTCTGTCCTTGACCTTCTGCAAACTGGGTGCTGCAGTACCAGGAGGAGCATCTTTGGTCGGAAGGGACACTTAGCGATGGGTCAAGCAGAGAGTGCTGGAAAGCAGCACCTGTGCCCTGGCCCAAGAATCAAACACAGGGAAGGCAGATGTGAACATAGTCTGGTTTATTTTAAGTAGGAGATGTAAAAACAGGGTGTGGGGGATGTAGTACAGGGAGTGGAAATTGTATGTTGACAGTAAAAAAATGCTAAAGTGATAGTGAAATTATGGTAAAAATATTCATTTACTATAGTTAGAACAACAACGGAACAACAAAAAAGCTACAATAACAACAAAATAACATCAATAACAACAACAAATAACAAAATAACAACGAATAACAAAATAACAACAATATCAATAACAACAAAAAGCTACAAAAACAACAAAACAATTACAGTATAAGAGCAAAACAACAACAGGATAACAAGAATATTAGAACAACTGTAGAACAGACATAGAACAACAAAAATCTTCAATAAACATCAGAGACGCTGACGTTTTGCTTCTGGTGGCCCAAAAGGCCACTTGGCATCTCTGTGGTCCTCCTCCTTTGGGAAGATCAAAAACCAAAGAGAACAGGGTTAGTCACACCCATGTGCATGGCAATTTAGGAGGAAGGAGAGACTGTCACAGCTCAAATATAAAAACAAAGTGTGATTTCATTAACAAACATTTCAATATTTGTGGGTTTTGGGGTAATTTAGACTGCACCCAACACACACAATTACAGGGCTCAGAGAGTAAAAGACCCAGCAGCAAAGCCCTCCTGGGGGTGCTGAGGACCCCACGGGCAGGTGTGAGCAGCTCTCGGGTGACCCCTGGCTCCAGCAGCCCCTGCCCTGCTCCCACTGAATGGCACCAGGGGAGAAGGCTCCAGAGCACCCCAACATGGGGAGGGGGATAAGAAGAGAGGGGAGCGACTGCCAGGGCTGGAGCAAAAGTTTACACCTTAGGAAACGCGGCAAAATAAAGCCAGGATGGAAACACTGCACAGACACACAGAGGTTCATCAGCCTTGGCTGGGGAACTCTTCCAGCAGGAAGAGTTCCCCCTGTCCCACCCCAAGCGCTGCCACCCTGCACGGCTTCTTGCCAGCAGCAGAAACGGGGCCTGGCCCCATCACTCCGGTCCCTCCTCGGGGCTGCTCTGCATCGCAGTCCCCATGGCTGGGGGCCAGCAGCACTGGCCATTACTTATTGCAGGAATGATGGATCCGTGCCTTGTGCCGCTTGCAGGCTCTGTCCTTGGATCTTGCCCGGCTGGACGAACCTGGAAGCACAAATGTTGCTCAGGTCTCTGCAGCCGCACTCTGAGCTGGCACCGGGGATACCACCATCCCTATCCCTGGGGGAATGGAAGGTTTTGCATCCCTGGAGCCCAGTAGCTACCACCTGAGCCGGCTGCTACAGCCCAGCCTGGCCCTTCCGCCATCCCCCAGCCCGAGGGGACAACGCCACCCATCAGATCCCGAAGCCTGAAGCACCAACTCCATCCTTACCAGAGGAAACGGCGTCTCGCGGAAGGCCTGAGGTGGGTGCAGGAGTCCCTGGAAAGCAACACACCACTGTGGGCGGGTCAGCAAAGGAGGAAGAGCCTGGCTTTTGGGAGCTGACAGCACACGCAGGAGCCGATGCATCCAGTGCATCCAGAGGGGGCGAGGAGCGGCATTTCAGATTCCCCTCCACCCCCAGGGCTGGGGACTGGGGCTGCGAGTGACGGAAGCACCTTCCCTTCCCACGGCAAGCCCAGCACCAGCCCCTCAGGGGCTGAGCCCAGGCAGGAAAAGCTGCTGCCTGAATCTAACCCTGCCCTTCACCCCACAGGAGCCCCATCCACCCTGACCCACCTGGCAACACGGGCATGCTCCCGCTCCTGGGCTGGGTGGCAGGAGTAAGGCTGGCGGTGGTAGAAACGGCTTGCCCAGAAACCACTGATGCTGTGGTCATGGGCACTGCCTGTGTGCAGCTGGTGCCTGAGCAGTCCTGGGTGACGGCTGCAGGGTGGGAGCAAGAAATCAGGACCCGCAACTTGCTGCATGGGACTACCCCTTGGCAGAGCCTTCCAGCATGACCGGCTCGCAGCTCCAGCCCTGGGCAAGCTCGCCCATCACCTTGAGGATGGCAGAACACAGGGTCTCCCTCCCGAGTCTTCACAAGTCTCTAAGAGCATCAGACCCCAGGACCAGGCAGCACTGGCCCAGGAGCTTCTTCAGCCTGTGCTACACAGACACCCACTGCTCTGCCAGCCGGGGCCACAGCTTTCTCCTCCTTGCCGTGCCCTTCACATTCCCACTCTGCCCTTACCAGCCTTAGGTCTCAAGAGCTGTTGAGAGCGCTGCCACGCTGCCACCCTCTCCTCCTCTAGGATTAGCTCCTTGGTGGGGTACCCAGGAATAAGCTCAGGGAACTGCCAAGAGAGAGCAGTAGTTTAGTTCCTTCTCAGACAGAGCCGCTCTGAAGGAGGTGTGGAAGCAGGCCTGTGCCAGACCCATGGGGCCGTGGTTTTGCCACAGCCAGAGCCAGAACTCTGGACCCCATTCATTTTGGCTCCGGCTTGGAGCTGAGCCCAGGGCAGCCTTGCCCAGGCCAGTACCTGCTCCAGCAGCGGGCAGCAGTCACGCACAGCCACCACCCACTGGGGCAGGGGAGAGCACGAGTTCCCACTCAGCCAAGGATGAGACCTCCTGCCCCAAGGCAGGCAGGGCAGCCTGCCCCAGCCCTGCAGGAATTGCACTGAGCACTTTCTATCCCCAGAGGAGGCCAAAAGAGGCTGTGAGACAGCCACGTACCAGCACCACTGGGTGGGTCTCGCCAGGCACCAGCAGGCAGATGCTCCTGCGTGGCCTTCCTTTCCCCAGTGAAGGTGGTGGGCTCGGGGACTGCCGCCGCTTCTCCTCAGGCCTCTCGACAGCTACAGGAGGAGATGAGTCAGAAGCAGCTCCCAGCAGAGCCGTTAGGCCTGCACCAAGGAGGTTCTCCCTTCTCACTCCCCCCTGGATGCCCGTCCTGGAGGGCAGAGCCAGAAACATGGCCTTAAGCCACGGACAAGGCTGCGATGCCCTGGGGCAGCAGCTGGCCACAAGAGATCCCTGGGGAAGTGGTCACAGGAGCCTGCCGGGGCTCCATGGGCCAGCGGCCCCTTCCCACCTCCACAGACGCTCCTTGCACGCTGCCCACCCGAACCACAAACTGCCACACGTGGCCACATCTCTCACTGTGCCACGGGACCCCATCCGCCATGGGCACACGGGCTGTCCTCTCTCCTTCAGCTGAGGAAGTGTTGGAATGAGCTCCGCCTGGAATCGGAGCAGGCCTGCACCGGTGGCCCATCCAAGCCTGGCACAGAGCTGGGCCCCACCTGCACTCACCTTCCTCGGGCTGCACAGCCCTGTTCACTCTTCCTGGGGTGCAGTCTCCTGGCCGCCGCAATTCCCATGCCCTGTGCAAGTGGGAGAGAGACAGTTAGGGTCAGCCCCGGGCTAGGACAGGACATGCCAGTGCCACATGGCAACATCACCGCTGCAGCAATCTGAGCCCTTCAAGCTCCAGCCTGGCCTGCGGGCAGGGCAGAGATGGCGCCAGTCAGTGCTGCCGCCAGCACTGCAGTGGAACAAGGCAGCAGGGATGCTGATGGACACAACAAGAGGGTGTTCCCAGCACTGGGTGACCCAGCAGCCATGTCTCACAGGCCCGGAATGTCCCAGCTCCGGTGAAGAGCAGGCCTTGGGCACCGGGTCGGCTGGGAAGGTGACTGCTTTCTTCCTGGCTGGCATTGGCAAGCGGGCACTGGCTGGATGAGCAGTACGTTACCTTCCGATCCAAAGTGGCACCTTGCAGCAGGATCCTTGCCCGGCCTCTGGGGTCTCCTTCACGCACGTCCTCTTCTATTGGAATGTGGAAAGAGACCAGCAATAACTAACCTGGTTCATGGGAGCACAGCCTCCCCTTCTCCTGCTCACCACAAAGTAAATCCCATCTGGCAGGTGCTGGCTGCCCAGCACAGAGCCTCTCTTGCTTCAACACTGCTCAACCCCCCTCCACAATGGCCGTGGAGGGCAAAGTCTGAGCACCCCAAACGGAACCCGCTCTGGGAGCAAGCAGCCTCCAGGCTCTTTACTGGCCGAGGCGATGGGGAGGGAGGACACTGCTGGCCCAGCCAGAGCAAACCCTTCCCTACTGACCCACCCTGGATAAAACCTTTCCCTGCACAGCTGCAGAGCTCCATCAACCACGACTACGTCCCACTCTCACATCTGCAAGTCCAGCCCAAGATGTGAGCAGTGTTTTATTACAGCTCAGCAGGGGATGAGGAGACCCATGTCAAAGTGAGAACACAGGGCTCCCACACGTGCTGCTGCCTCCAGCTGAAAAGGTGCCAGCACAGCAAAGAGATTTTCTCCTTTCCTTTCCCCTGGAAGTGTCCCCCAGCAGACTGGCCAGGGCAGAGTGGGAAAAGGAAAAGAGCTCTGCGCTGGGCTGTGGGCTGCGGAGCGCTGCTGGGCATTGGGCCCATGGTCAGCCCCTGGGCATCCGACCGTCCCAGCGTACCAGGGGCAAAATGGTCTCAGGGCTTCGGTCCCATGGCAGTGGGTCCTGGCGGTGCACGGTCTGCGGTGGAGCTCTGCTGGGGCACAACGGTCAGAGCACTGTTAGTGGCAGGAAGATCCCATCCCATCCTCCCCCCAAGCTCACCAGAGACAGTAGCGGTGGGACGGGTTCTCTCAGCATGGATGGCGCCTGCGGTTGTGCTGCTGTAGAGGCCATTTTGTCGTGCGGACGACACGAAGACAGGAGCGATGCGAGCTGGCAGGATCGCATCACGCACCAGGACCCCTTGCTCCCAGCAGCGATCCCTGCAGCACCGCACAGGGCAGCGCCAAGGGCAGCAGTACGGGCCCGGCACCACCATCGCTGTGTCACCCATGTCTTTATCCCATCCGTGCCCTGTGCCACCTTCAGCCCTGACAACCTACATCTCTCTGCCACCTGTGCCCATATCCCACCCGTATCACTCTGCCACCTTCATCCCTGACAACCAGGGCCCCTGTGCCACCCATGTCCCTGACAAGGGGTGTCCTACTGCCACTCGTGTCCTTATACCACCTGTTTCCCGGGACCACCCGCGTCCTTATCCCACCCACATCCTACTCCCGCTCTCACCCCAGGCAGTTGCTGCGAGTCGGGGTGCTCACGCCTCGGCCCATCACAGTGGCCGGTCCGCCGTCGCTGGCCCTTTTCCTGGTCAGGCGCCAAACAACCTGGTCCCAGTCAGATGGAAGTCTGGCGATCAGGCCGGGCCTGTAGGGGGGCAGCCGCAGTTGGGGATAGCGCCGGGGGGGCAGGAACCGCGCTGGGGAGCACCGGGGCAGAGGGCGCCTGGCGGGCGGGCGGGACCGCAGCGCACACCAGGCCCCCCCCGCGCCCAGCGCCGCTCCCAGCAGCGATCCCTGCAGCAGGCAGGTGACCGCCACCAACAGCGCCGCTGGCAGCGCCGACGGCCAGCGCCAAGGGCAGCGCCACGGGCCCGGCAGCGCCATCGCTCTCGATCTCACTGAAGCAACGGCCGCCGGCCCGGAACGCGCTGCGGGAGCCGCGCGGAGGCCCCTCGGCAGTCGCCGCGTTCTACACCTCGTGGCCCTGTTCCACGGCACCGCCGTTCCACCGCCTTCTACTGACAGCCCCGTGCCACCCGCGCCCCTGGCAGCCGCTGTCCCTGTGCCACCCCGGTCCTCATCCCACCCTCGCCTCTGCCTGCATCTTTCATAGCCCTGCCCTGCTCTGCCGGGCAGGCACCGTGGCTGGGAAGACGCCATGGACCACACGGACCACGCTTCCCTGAGCGTCTCCCTGGCCATGGCCCTGCTTTGGGGACCCTGCAGCCCAGCTGAGGAGGGCAGGGCTGCCTACAGGGCATCATCTCTACAGAGAGGGAGAGGGCTGGTGGGGCTGCCCCTTCTCCTCAGGACTGAGCATGTGTCCTGAGCATAGGACACTACACACCATGGTAGCCAGTTGACCCCCTCGGAGATCCCCTGTCCCATCCCTGTGCTAGGGGACAGGAGGAGTGGGGCTGGGGGAAGCAGGCTTGCACATTTTTGGTGTGGGCTTGAGGACAGCCTGGCCACAGCTGCATAGCCAGGGTGCCTGGTGCTTCATCTCCACAACCAAAGAAGTTAAGCTTCATGGCTACTTTGTCTTTCCAAGCATACAGATCTTGTTTAACAAGCTAAATGCAGTTTAGAATCTTTAGACACATGAGATCTATTTATTATTGTCCTTATATCAGAAATGTGCTTATCAGCTGCAGATGGAGGGCTTTTTGCTTCAGTAGGATAAGATTAAATTCCTTCTATGTTACAATAAATTTAGTGGGGAATTTTAGGTCTAAAATAAACAGTGGTTGGTTTTCCTTAGAAGGAAAATCCTTTAGAAATATCTGAAAGAATGAGAAGTGTTCAGTTTAAGCAGTAAGGTTTGGGTATGTATGAAACCTCTTTAGACATTGCACATCCTAACCCCATGTGATTTTTACTTATTGTTACTTTAGTTCACAAAAAAAAAAAAAAAAAAAAAGGAGTCATTATAAATCGAATTGGAATTCATGACTAAATTTAATTTAAACTGCAGGCCAAAGGAGGTGATCCTGTTCCAGCTCTGCTCTCATGAGACCCCACATGGAGTATTGTGTACACTTCTGGTGTCCTCAGCATTAGAAGGACATAGAGCTGTTGGAACAAGTCCAGAGGAGGCCACGAGGATGATCAGGGGCTGGAGCACCTCCTGTATGAAGATAGGCTGAGCAAGTTGGGGTTGTTCAGCCTGGAGAAGAGAAGGCTGTGTGGAGACCTCATAGAAGCCTTCCAGTATCTGAAGGGGGGCTATAGGGATGTCAGAGAGGGACTTGGGGACTGTAGTGATAGGACAAGGGGTGATGGGTTCAAACCGAAACAGGGGAAGTTCAGGTTAGGTCTAAGGAAGTTCTTTCCTGTGAAAGTGGTAAGGTGCTAGCACAAGTTGTCCAAAGAAGTGGTGAATGCTCCATCCCTGGCAGTGTTCAAGGCCAGGTTGGACAGAGCCTTGGGTGACATGGTCTGGTGTGAGGTGTCCCTGTTCTAGATGGCTACTTTAATGCACATGAAACCAGAGGTGGCATCCTTTTGCTATGCACCGCATCATTGCCCTGAAGTTAGTAATATTGCACCTGTTAGCTGGCGATTTAAACATAAGCCCTCCCTGAATCCACAGGTAAGAAATGGATTCACACTCTCAAGCACAGGCAGTGCAGGAAGTTAGCAAGCAAAGTCTACCTAATTTATTGCCCAGTGAGTTTTTTGCCTGAAAGAGTCAAGGGCACCACCATCATCTGATAGAGCTCTTCCCATAGCAGCACCTCACTAGCCCCTTCACTTTTTATTCCCCACGCATCATAGCATCTGATTTGTAACTTCCCCTCCATTATCTTGTGATAGCAGAAACAGAATTTCATTACTCCATCTATATTTAATTGGGAAAGCAGAGTAAAGTGCTTTAAATGCAAGAGAGAAAGTGGCTCCTTTTTTTCTGAAGCAAAACAGCTTCAGAGTTTTATTTCCCTCAGAGTACTAGCTCCAGTATCCCATGAAGGAATGCTTTGAGGCTTTGTGGGAATATCCTGCAGGAAATACAACCAGCCCCTGTCCCTTCCTACTGAAAAGATGTTAGGAGAGTGTGAAGACATCACAAATAAGTGAGCTCTCCTATCAGGCCCATATAATTAACTACATGTTAATTCCGGAAGATATCATTCAGAATTAATGTATGTACATGCATATATAATCTCATACTGTACACACACACACACATCCATTACATGCTGAACTTCCTGAAGTGAGGACTATCTTGCAACATCCAAGCTGACAAGCTTTGCAGAAACTTCTTCACAAAGAAAAGTGGGGAGGGGGAAGAAGCAACCGCTTGGTCCTTTCATCCCTAAAACTCTATCTCCTTTGAGAAAACAATTCAGTTTCTTTTACAGAATTCAGTGAACAAAACTGGACTCAAGTTTCACCTCCTCCAGGTTCCTTCAGGAACTAAATTAATTTCCTCTCCTCTTAATACTGGCACCCTGCTAATGAAAACAGTTGGATTTTCCTCTGCTGTGGTTCAACCCCAGCTGGCAACTAAAGTACCAGGCAGCTGCCTGCTTACCCCACACACCCTCCCTGGGATGGGGAGGATAATTGGGAAGCAGGTAAATCCTGTGGGCTGAGATAAGAACAGTTTAATAACCGAAACAAGATAATCATAATATAATTGTAATGAAAAGAGAAACAACATTTTGTGGTCTGGAATACCCTTCTAGCCAGTTCAGATCACTTTGGCTCTGCTCCCTCCCAGCTCCCTGTGCCCTCCTCACTAGCAGGCCTGGGGCAGTGATGTGTCCTTGGTTAGGTCAGCTCTGCTGAGCAACAATGCAAACATCAGTGTGTTACCAGCATTATTCCCAGAAAACCCAAACCACAGCACTGCACCAGCTACTAGCAGGAAAATTGTCTCCATCCCAGTTGAAACCAGGACAACCGGCTAGCTCGTATTCATCCACAGAGACAAATAGGCCAACAGCAATCTGCATGTGTTGGTAAAATTCATGGAGAATTACCTACATTAAGAGTTATGGTGTGCAGGGAATAAATAACATTTCTGTTGCCAATCATGCTAACATAAAGCCAATGTTCAGTTGATATGCATCAGAAATAAAGAAATACAGGAGGAAACGGTATTCTGAAGCACAGCATTTCTGGAAATGTGTTTCCAGCAGAGCCAAGTGTTAAAAGCTCCGAAGTGGAGATGCAGATGACTTCCTGCCAGTGTGTTGTATCAGCTCTTCCCAGAAGCATTATTAAGAATAATCTATTTTTATGGATGACTAAACATCAAACAAACAACCCAACAACCCACCCCTCCACTCGTTTACAGTCTTTACAAAAACTACAAGGAATACATTGGATTGTCACAGATTTAAGGAATAAAGTTTGGTGTAAGTTCAGCTTTCTCCTTTGGAAGCTTTCACAAGGCACCCATGGTTTGGAAACAGATTTTTCTTGTAACTTCTGATGCAGCCTGAAAAACCCTAATCTCATCTCTATTGCTGAAAACAGAGCACAAAACCTGTATGTGCACCTCTACATACATGTATGGGAAAATGGAGACATTTTCATTAGGAAATGACTTGCCATCAGTCAGATAGGTAGGATCTTTTAGTTTTGGATGATGTTCCTTAGCAACAGAAAAGATGAAGGGTCTGGAAGAAAGAAAAAGAAAGAAAGAAAAGGTTCAGTCTCTCCACTTTCTATCCCCAATTGTTCCATGTGGAAAAGCTCAGAATGAGTTGAAAGACACCAGAGACACTAACGACAATGAAATTTTGTTCCAGCTTCCTGAACAGGCTTGTTCTGTGAGTCCAATTGCATGTCAGACACCATCATGACTCGTAAGTCAACAGCATTTCCTGGCTCCCAGCTACCCCCAAACTATGCAGAGAGGTTTAAAACACTGCTTGAAATAGGGAGTTCATGACGAAAGTATGGTTTTGAGCACCATATTTTGATACTTAGCCACATAATAAGACAATCAACCTCACACACAAAATTTTTTAGCTTTCTATTTCTCTCTGTTCAATTTAGATTTACTAAAACTTCTTTGTTTTCTGAAAGAGACTTACTGCCTGCTCACTAGGAAAAAACCCTGGTGTTACCCAAGTTATTCTTTCACTTTAGTAAGTCATTTGTTGTCATGGATTCCAATATTTCTTTTTCCACCTAAGAAGCAGTGACCTTGAACAAGCATTTTACCAGAATTCTTTATTTATTGATTGATTTTCACCAAATATTCACCACTTCCCATTGAATGCATCCTACTACAGCTGATGCGTGGACTTCAGCTTACCATAGTCTTTCAAAGAAAATCTATGAAGTGCTTGTATTAAGGTTTTGACCTCAACATACAGAATGGGATCAGTTTCCCGATGTCATGATAATATTACAGTAGCTTTTGCTTAAAACTAAGAGTCCAACTTTTCTTACACAAACATGATGAAGACAAACTATGATGGATGGGCAACATGCCTCTGAATTAATCTAACATTGTTTAATGTAACTTTATTCCAATTGAAAAAAATAATCTTTTCATATTTAATCGTATTATAACCCTTTTCAGTGTCTTGCACCATAATCTCTTTTTGTTAAGTGCCTGAACATTTGGTTTCTTCACAAAGTTCCCACTAGAGGAGATGCACAACACTTGAGCAACCTGCCCAGAGAGGTGGAATCTCTGTCCCTGGAGCAAGACTTCCAAGCCTTGACGAAGCAAGGCCATGACAGACCAGATCCAGGAGTGGCATTAGTCCCACTTGGACAGGAGACTGGACTAGATGGCCTCTAGAGGTTCCTTCTAAGCAACATTTCTATGAGTTTCTTTTCCCCAGCTGTATAGGGCACAGAAAGCAAATACATTTCTGATTCTGGTACCGAGAGACTAGGGTGTGATAGCTCAGTTAAACAAACACCTACTACCCACTGGGAGGTGGATGACCAAGTACAGGGAATGGGAAGACTCTTCGGCCTCTCATAGGCTCGGAATGTCTGTGAGTCTTCCTGCTGGATGAATACAAAACCTCTGCCCTTCCACAAAGTGCTTCCTCCCTTCTCTAGACCCCAAGGAGCTTTAAAAAGTCAACATTCCCTTTCATCTTCTGGTTTTCCTCCTCTGGTTACGGCTGACACATATTCAACCCTCATAGCATGATACAGCCCTTTTGAGGATTAGAAGCCTGTTTCCTATCTAGATTGTTTTATCTTTACTGCTCAGTTTCTCTAACAGCTTTGCTTTATCCTGTTCCAGAATAAATCATCCACTGTAAGCATAAAGGAACACTGAGCATGTTTATAAAATAGAAT
The DNA here is from genome assembly GCA_017639245.1 of Myiopsitta monachus. Lineage (NCBI taxonomy): Eukaryota > Metazoa > Chordata > Aves > Psittaciformes > Psittacidae > Myiopsitta > Myiopsitta monachus. Next base: position 64,654,499 of record CM029920.1, read on the forward strand.
TCATTTCCCTCCTTATCATAAGTGCCTGTCACAACCTACAAGACAAAAATCAGGCAGTTTCACAGCCACAGCAGCCAGTTTCTCAAGTGTTTGGTGATGGTGCCTATTTTGAGATTCCCAGGGAAATCTTCCCAAAGCACAGCCCTTTGAGACTGTAAGTGAAGTTTCTGACAGTATTCTTAGAACTTCAAGTTAAACTTTCTGATGCAAATGTGCTTGGCCTAAAGCTGAAAACCTGACCACCCAAATGGACAGGTAGGATAATGACTTACACTTCCACAAAAAATTTCCCATATGTACCCAGCGTGTTGAAACTATAATGGGAACTGTATTTCTATCCCAGTGCTCTCTTTCACAGAACCCAGCACTATAAGACTGTCCAAAAATAGATAAATCTTAATTACAGTGTGATTAGCAAAGAGAATAGTCTCAATTCTAGCTGTATCTTTTCTATTTTATTCCCCTGTTACTCAAGGGAATACTTGAGCCCCAACTGCACCATTCAGAAATCAAGCCGTAGACATAACAGTACACACTCCTTGGGCCACTCACTGTTGTAAAACTAAGAGCAAACCTTCACAGGCAAAGCTGGTTACCACCCTTGCATAAGGGCAAGCTGCAAGATATATTATACCTATATTAACTGGCCACACAGGCAATAAGTGAAAGATTGCCCCGTATTAAACACTCCACATTTATACAGCAATTTCATTTTTTGGTTATTACCTCCTTTGCGTATGTGGAGAAAGTTATGCAGAGCTCAGCTGAGTATTCTGTACACAGTGGTGATACATAGCACTGCTGAGAATGAAAAGCCACATCATGGTCATTCCACTTCACGTGACTGGAACACAGTGGATTTCCTCCAGACTTCTTCAACTTACTTCACAACAGTCAAGTTAAAATTTGGTCAGCATGTCTGGTGTTGAATTTCAGAAGGGGTAAACCTCACATTATCTAAACCAGAGGTGAAGAGGGAGCTTCAACTACACAACAGGTCTTCAATTTTATTCCTTGGTCATGCAGTAGATTTTTATTAAGACATTATTAGCTTGTTGAAAGCTACATGCATCAGTAACTGCTAACATAATAGCAAGGAGTTAGTGACAAAATGTAGACCACCTTTACATAATATCTTTTTAACTATCAGAATGATACTTGTCATTATCCAAATGAGAAGAAACCCTCACTATTACCATAGGTACTTCTGGTAGCAACTCAGTATAAGAGTTATTAATAAAAAATGTTCTGATTTAGTACCACTTAGAACATTTCTGAATTGTGACAAGCTCATTTACACCTCATGTGTGCACAAGGTATGCAAGATAAGATTACAATAAAATAAGTAGCAGCAAAAACGTGAGGAATAATAGAAAGCTTCTGATATTTTGCAGAAGGAAAGAGTTATTCCTACAACACAGACAGCATTTAATGGGAAAACAAACCTTGACAAATTGCTGGATTTGCCAGAATGATATTCAAATTTGTGGTGGTACAGGGGATACTGTAATCTGTAAAGATACTCTGTGAGCACTACTGGGAAGCAACAGGTTTTAATTAGAGAATAGACTACTACTTTCAATATTATCTGTTTAACTGTTAACGCTAAACTTCTGAATGTATTTTGTTCTCTTAACAAAGATCAAATTCTCTGTAGCATCACTGTTCTCTTATTAATGATAAAGTTCTAAAACCCAAGAAGTGATGCACAGGAGCTCAAAGCATGTGACAACCAGTGTTCCCAGTACATGACACTGCTGGTGGAGGATAAGGTTCCCCTGCAAGGTAAACTCAGTGAGATCAGAACTGGAGAGGGAGGAAGGCTCTGATCACACATACCTGAGACTTGAAAACGGCCCAGAGAACTGTTCTATTAGAGTTTTATACTGACATTGCTGTCACGCACTTCTTATTCCACAGAGCTCACTATCCTTGTTCTCAGTTTAACTACCTACTACCTTGTTAGCTCAACCTTTATTTATGTGAAGTATAACCCTAGTAAAGACATTTTCTTACATTAGCAAATTGAGTTCATTCTTTCCAGGGAAGCATTGAGCCGAATTATCATAAAATACAATCATGAAATACGATAAAATACAATGAAATACAGTGACTGTGTTCCAGCCAAATTACCATGAAATAGGATCATGAGATAACTCCCCAGATATGAGGCCAGTGGAAAAATAAGAGAATCCTGAATTTCCCTGAGAAGCAGGTCAAGAGATAAAGCACCAAACCTGGAAGTAAGTACATTCAGTGGCCAAGTATTTCCAGAATTATAAAAGCAAGGACTGGTTTAATTTACTTAGCTAGTACCTAATGTCATTTTTTAACATCTCTAGAAGCCACAGCTTGAGCTTTCCCTTATTTGTGCCTGCACTTTCATCCAGCTGCAAAGTCTGCCTGTTCCTCTTTAGTAAATCTGAACCAGTTGATTAACTTCAGTCAGAGATGAAAATTTACAGATACTGAGCTCTTACTGAGAAGTTTAGGGTATGAGTAGAGAAGATATTCAAATTACCATTCTCACTGAGGGAAAGACTGCAGAATATGGTCATAGAATCATAGAATCACAGACTGGTTTGGGTTGGAAGGGACCTCAAAGCTGATCCAGTTCCAACCCCTACCATGGCCAGGGACACCTTCCACTAGAACAGGTTGCTCCAAGCCCCATCCAACCTGGCCTTGAACACTGCCAGGGATAGGGCAAACGGTCAGAAGTTTCTAGTTTGGGCTGGTCTAAGCATGAGCATTAGCTAGATGCTAGCATGTATATAGATTAAAGCTATTGTGTCTACCTCTTGCCCAGGTAACAGGCATGAACCCAAAAGGGTCTTCATCTCTAGCAGAACCCTATTGCAGTGTAAAGCCTCTCAGCATGATTCAGGTGTTGCCCAACACCAGCATAGAGAAGGTTTTTGCCCAGAATTGCTCTGACCACCTGCAGGACCAAAGGTCTACATGAGAGGGTGATTTAAACAAGACCCAAGCATACATTTAATAAATTGTCTTTATTGTTATTAGAATGGATTAATGAACACTTTATTCAAGAGCAAAAAGATGGCCTTACTGGCATCAGGAAAGTAGTTTATAACTATACCACTTCTGCACTGATAGAGGCGCATGTTTTGGCAAAGGATATTATTCCCCTAGACTGAGGGCAGGAACATGGGGATTTCCCCCTTGTTTCCTGTCAGCCCATGGAGGGGGGACTGGGGGGAGAGGAGGGGGAGAGAATCATGCAAGATTTGTTGTATTCTGTGCCGGTTTTATAGACAACACAGTTACTAAGTGCCCAACAATGCTGTTTGTAAAAATAACATGGCACGAATCCTTTATGACTCATGTAAGACACAACAAAATATTCCTTTTGAATCTGTACAGAGTTTTGTGCAGCATATTTTTAGACATTTAAAAAAAAGGGAGGAGGGAGGGGAAAGCACGACTTTAAATAAAGGATTCAGAATTGGTAAGTTAGTTGCTTTCCTTTTTTAAAACCCAACCCCTGCGGGTATGTTTAATACAAAGCAGATGTACTGGGCCTACAGACATTACAAATAAAGAGTTTGGCTAAGATAGGCAAAGATGAGATTGCAATGATGATTGATTGTAGATCTCAAATCTACATTTAAGATTTGCCAGGTCTTCAACTAGTTTTGTAAGACAGCTCCAGTACAAAACCGTGCCCCGTACCAAGCTACCTCAGAACACATGCTGCTTCCCAGAGCCAGAGCGACGCCCCTGCGAGTAGAGCAAGTGATGGGGCGATCGATCGCAGGCACGGATTTGGCTTCTGTTCCTCCGCAGCCTCCTGTGTTACCTCGGATAGCACTGCTTCAGCGCTCAGGGCAGCTCCACCACTACCGACGGAAACCATCTCTGCTACCATAGGTAGTCAGTGCGTGGGGTCCAGCTCCAAGAGGAGCCGGGACAGAAGGGTAGCGGCGGATACCGCGGCGTGCGGGGGTGCGGTGGGTCGGAACGGGGAGGGACGGCCCCGCCCGGCACAGCCCCGGCACCGCCCCGGGACCCGATTGCCAGCTGAACTCAAACAGCTGAAGGCGCGAAGCTGAGGAGCACGGTGGAGCGCGGCTCCCCATGTCCCGAGCGAGCCCTGCACCGCCGCCCTCCCATCAGCCCGGGCTGCCCGAGCCCCTGGAAGCCGGTCCCCGCCTTCCTCCTCGTCTTGCCGGTGAGTGAACGAGACCCGCGGTGGCGGGCGGAGAATGGGTTGCGAGCGGCTGGTCCGACGGCTCCGCCCCCGACTCGCCCCAGCTGCTAACAGCGGGAAACACTGCCTGCTCCCGCGGCACCGCCGGGCTGCACAGAGAACGGGGCTCCGGCGGAGCGCAGGGCCACGCACCGAGCACAGCCCGGCCGCACAAAACCTGCTACGTTTTGCTCTAGTTCAAACCTAAAAGGTGCAGCAGCGCCGTGCAGCCAGTCCCCGCCCGCAGCCGCGGTCGAGCGCCGAGTGATGCTCGGGTGCAGCAGGAAGGGATACAGATGGATAAAGTCCAGATTCTGCGTTATACTTAATGGTCACACTGACCACTTGCCTAAAGGAGATTAGGGTGAGTTTCTGTCTACCAAATGGCAAAATGCTTCTGCACTTACTTTAAGAATCCTTCCTTTAACAATTTGTAAGTAGCCATAAAAGAGTATGTGGCTGAAGAAAGGAGGAAGGCCAGGGTCATTCTTTGTTCTAAGGAAGAAATAGTGACTTCACTGAAGAAGAGGAAGATTTGTCTGAACATTAACCCTTATCCCTTTCTGAAGCAAACTGTACTTTGCAGGTGGGGAGAAATCCCAGCTGCATTCATTCCCATACAGGAATTGGACTTTTATTTATTTAAGAAAAGCCACACCACATCCTGAGGGGGTCAGTGGGAAAGGGGACTACATCAGTGATACAGCATGCTCTAAACCCATACCATGGGCAATTCTTGAAGGAGCCTTCCCAGCCTTTCCCTCACAGATAGTAAGCAGGGATGATAGAGAGGAACCAGGCTTCCTAGATAAACTGCTTCTAAACTGCTCACTTCAAGGCACCTAGCCTTGAGCTGTAAGAGACCTTGGGCTCCCCCAGTTCATCTTAACTCTCTGTTTAATTCAATGAGCAACACTAGCACTACCTGGAGAAAGATAGGAGGTTGCTTAAGTTTAGATAGATAGATAGATAGATAGATAGATAGATAGATAGATAGATAAAAAGGGAAGACTTTGGACATTCAATGGGTTATTGCTAAAAGATGAAAGAGCTCATCATATTTCTATAGAAAGGCTGCCAGATGTTTACAGAGACAGATAATCTGTATTACAAATTAGAGACAAAAAAAACAAAACAAAACAATGGTCTGCACAGTAACATGTCTGGTTGCAGTAAGTGAGCTGCAACCAAACAGGGTTTACTTCTATTAATAGTTCAAGGAGGCAGCAAGACCCTCCCAAGCATCCCTATAGGCCCCCTTCAGATACTGGAAGGTCTCCACACAGCCTTCTCTTCTCCGGGCTGAACAGCCCCAACTTGCTCATCCTATCTTCATACGGGAGGTGCTCCAGTCCCCTGATCGTCCTCGTGGCCCTCCTCTGCACTTGTTCCAACACTTCCATGTCCTTTTTATGTTGAGGACACCAGAACTGCACACAAGACTCCAAGTGAGGTCTCTTGTACAAGAGCAGAGTAGAGGGGCAGGATCAGCTCCCTCGACCTGCTGGTCACGCTCCCTTTGATGCAGCCCAGGATACAGTTGGCTTTCTGGGCTGCGAGCGCACACTGCAGCTGGCTCATGTTCATTTTCTCATCGACCAACACCCCCAAGTCCTTCTCTGCAGGGCTGCTCTGAATCTCTTCCCTGCCCAACCTGTAGCTGTGCCTGGGATTGCTCTGACCCAGATGTAGGACCTTGCACTTGGCATGGTTCAACTTCAGCAGGTTGGCATCAGCCCACCTCACAAGCGTGTCAAGGTCCCTCTGGATGGCATTCCTTCCCTCCAGCACATCAACCGAACCACATCTGAGAATGTCTGAGCTCAGGCAGTGTCTGGGTCATGGGTACAAGAAAGTTTAAATCCCCTGGAAACTTCCTAAGTGGATCTGCAGCTGCACAGAGTGGTTGACCCGTGCAGGGTGAGGGGCAGCTGGTGGGGAGAAGGCAGGGTTCTCTGGCTGAGGTGTCTGTTGGTGTGATGTCCTTCACCAGCTCCAACTTGGGCCTTTTTCTCTTGTTTTCTCTTTCTGCCACTCAGTTAAATCCAGGTGGGTCTGTTGAGCAGAGCAACTCCTCACCAACTCCTCCTCCTCTACCACCCTCCTGCCTTGAGCCTGGGCAGGCAGCATCCAGAGCAGGCATTGCTGGCTGTTCTCAGATGCAGTCATGTACCTGGTCTGCGTCAAAAGAAGAGAGGCGTCTTCTTCAGAGGAAAAGAGCTCTTCAAAACCCTTGGGTCCAGTAAGAGAAGTTAATAAGAGATCTGTTGTTCTGCAAAGATTGCCTGTGCAGTCCCCACAGAGACTGCCAATTCAGGAGAAGCCCTCTGCCATAAGCTGCCTGGAGTGTTTTCACAGGGGAAAAATGCACGTTGAAGAGAGAAAACTCTTCAGTGGCTCTGTGAGCTGTGACCTCTGCTGAGAGCGCGCCGTGGATGCCCACCCAGGGTGGGCAGTGGCTCTGAACACGGCGTCATGGCACTGGGGTGTGTGAGGCCTCAGCTCTAGGACACAGCTACCTCCACAGTAGGGCGTCCTGCCCCTGGCAGCCCTCAGTGCAGCAGTTGCCTGGGAATGCTTGAAATTAACATTTCTGTTCTGGCTGTAAGTTTGCTGAATGGCTTTTCCCATTCAGCAAAGCCCCGGCCCTGCAGGAAGGGATCCCTTGTCCTCCACACGCTGGGATTTCTCTGGTCCAAAGGAGGTTGTGTCAACTCCTTCACTTCCTGCACAGAAAATCTGTGCTTCTGTGTTCCCGTCAGTCCTCTTTGCTGTCTCTGGGCTGAGGAGCGAGTTATTTGTTCTGTCAACCTGTAAATATACAGCTGTGCCTGGGAGCATCCCAGCCTGCCTCAGTCCTGTTCGGCACCAGGATTCCTGTGCAGGGAGGAGCGATACCCTGAAGGGGTCCATCCTTCTGCCTGTGGAGCGAGCGGGCTGCTGGAAGCTGCTCCTGTGGTTCACCTTGGCTGCACGCTGGCTGGGCACTCTGTTTTATTGAGCTCTTTAGTGTTTCTCCCCTTTATTTCTTTAGTTGGTTGGTTGGTGTCTGCCTTGGTCACAGTTTTCTGTGGCTGTTTCAATGGGCTGCTCACGAGTTGGAGCATTTCAAAATGTAGAGCTGGGGATGGAGAGATTGCAGCTATTTTCATAGGAGATGATGTGTTCCCTGAGTTCAGACACATCCCTTTCCAAGCCATGGAGGGTGCTGTACTACATGGTTTGTATCCTCTTCAGCGTTACTTTCTTCGCATATTTCAGTGGGGTACTTGTTTGGAGAAGGACAGTTCCCTGCGGTACGTGAACGATGCCAGCAGAGCGTCCGGAGGGTTCGTGATATGGTATGTTTTTATTTAATATCCCATTATATTATAATCATGTCTATTTTCACAAAAATACATTTTCCTTAAAAAAGCAAAAGATGCAGTGATGCTTTTTGGCGGGGGGGGGGGGGGTGACAAAGAGGGGAAAATGATACCTGACACTTGCAGCTTGAAGATGCTCCGCAGCACTTCATTTGCCCGTGCTCCTGGGGGGAGCTGACTTCTCTGAGAGTCCCAGAAGCTGGCTCTTGTTTCCCCAGTGAGGCCAAAGCCCCTCCCTGTGAGCGTGCCCGTGCCAGGCTGGGGGGGCCCTGCTGCTGTGGAGCCTTCCCCAGCACCTAGGGGCGGCTGGCAGCCTGCTGCAGGCAGCATCGGAGACCTGGAGGAGCCTGGCTGGGAAGGGAGAGGGGCTGCAGACGCCTCAGGAGCAGCACGGGCCTCTGCCAAAGCCCACACACCCAGGATACCCCATTCCTGGCACTGTTCCACTCCTCACCTTCAGCCTTCAGCAGCTTGCGGCCTCTGCACATGTCTATCAGGAAGGGGCTATTGGCCAGGGTGGACTTCCCCAGCCCAGATTCATCTGGGGACCAAGGGAGTAGGTGAAAGCAGGGGTGGCAGTGCCAGCGCAAGGTGGCATCGCCTGACTTGGCAAATGAGCCAAGAGGCTGCAGAAGCCACAAGCACGCACCTAATGATGGCAGGGATGGGAGAAGAAGGGGTCACAGGAATCACCATGGGGACAGCCCAGGTGCACCATCAGGGGAAGGATCCCCTGACCTATTGTAGGTGACTGAAAGGAAAAGGTCATGCAAGGGCAGGAGCTCTGGCATGTGCAGCCTGCAGGCTGCCCCATCCTGCCTGCACCTTGCGCCCAGCTTCCCCCCCTGCCCTCTCGAAGCCATATAGAGGACGCCGCTGCCATCGCTGGGCTGGGGGAGCACCCTAGGTGTTTCCTTCAGCCCATCCACCCCTGCTCGAGAGCGTAAAGACTCCTCTGGTTGCTCTTGCCAAGGCACTTCTCTGTCCTTGACCTTCTGCAAACTGGGTGCTGCAGTACCATGAGGAGCATCTTTGGTCGGAAGGGACACTTAGCGATGGGTCAAGCAGAGAGTGCTGGAAAGCAGCACCTGTGCCCTGGCCCAAGAATCAAACACAGGGAAGGCAGATGTGAACATAGTCTGGTTTATTTTAAGTAGGAGATGTAAAAACAGGGTGTGGGGGATGTAGTACAGGGAGTGGAAATTGTATGTTGACAGTAAAAAAATGCTAAAGTGATAGTGAAATTATGGTAAAAATATTCATTTACTATAGTTAGAACAACAACGGAACAACAAAAAAGCTACAATAACAACAAAATAACATCAATAACAACAACAAATAACAAAATAACAACGAATAACAAAATAACAACAATATCAATAACAACAAAAAGCTACAATGAAACAACAAAACAATTACAGTATAAGAGCAAAACAACAACAGGATAACAAGAATATTAGAACAACTGTAGACAGACATAGAACAACAAAAATCTTCAATAAACATCAGAGACGCTGACGTTTTGCTTCTGGTGGCCCAAAAGGCCACTTGGCATCTCTGTGGTCCTCCTCCTTTGGGAAGATCAAAAACCAAAGAGAACAGGGTTAGTCACACCCATGTGCATGGCAATTTAGGAGGAAGGAGAGACTGTCACAGCTCAAATATAAAAACAAAGTGTGATTTCATTAACAAACATTTCAATATTTGTGGGTTTTGGGGTAATTTAGACTGCACCCAACACACACAATTACAGGGCTCAGAGAGTAAAAGACCCAGCAGCAAAGCCCTCCTGGGGGTGCTGAGGACCCCACGGGCAGGTGTGAGCAGCTCTCGGGTGACCCCTGGCTCCAGCAGCCCCTGCCCTGCTCCCACTGAATGGCACCAGGGGAGAAGGCTCCAGAGCACCCCAACATGGGGAGGGGGATAAGAAGAGAGGGGAGCGACTGCCAGGGCTGGAGCAAAAGTTTACACCTTAGGAAACGCAGCAAAATAAAGCCAGGATGGAAACACTGCACAGACACACAGAGGTTCATCAGCCTTGGCTGGGGAACTCTTCCAGCAGGAAGAGTTCCCCCTGTCCCACCCCAAGCGCTGCCACCCTGCACGGCTTCTTGCCAGCAGCAGAAACGGGGCCTGGCCCCATCACTCCGGTCCCTCCTCGGGGCTGCTCTGCATCGCAGTCCCCATGGCTGGGGGCCAGCAGCACTGGCCATTACTTATTGCAGGAATGATGGATCCGTGCCTTGTGCCGCTTGCAGGCTCTGTCCTTGGATCTTGCCCGGCTGGACGAACCTGGAAGCACAAATGTTGCTCAGGTCTCTGCAGCCGCACTCTGAGCTGGCACCGGGGATACCACCATCCCTATCCCTGGGGGAATGGAAGGTTTTGCATCCCTGGAGCCCAGTAGCTACCACCTGAGCTGGCTGCTACAGCCCAGCCTGGCCCTTCCGCCATCCCCCAGCCCGAGGGGACAACGCCACCCATCAGATCCCGAAGCCTGAAGCACCAACTCCATCCTTACCAGAGGAAACGGCGTCTCGTGGAAGGCCTGAGGTGGGTGCAGGAGTCCCTGGAAAGCAACACACCACTGTGGGCTGGGGTCAGCAAAGGAGGAAGAGCCTGGCTTTTGGGAGCTGACAGCACACGCAGGAGCCGATGCATCCAGTGCATCCAGAGGGGGCGAGGAGCGGCATTTCAGATTCCCCTCCACCCCCAGGGCTGGGGACTGGGGCTGCGAGTGACGGAAGCACCTTCCCTTCCCACGGCAAGGCTCTGCACAGCCCCAGCACCAGCCCCTCAGGGCTGCTGAGCCCAGGCAGGAAAAGCTGCTGCCTGAATCTAACCCTGCCCTTCACCCCACAGGAGCCCCATCCACCCTGACCCACCTGGCAACACGGGCATGCTCCCGCTCCTGGGCTGGGTGGCAGGAGTAAGGCTGGCGGTGGTAGAAACGGCTTGCCCAGAAACCACTGATGCTGTGGTCATGGGCACTGCCTGTGTGCAGCTGGTGCCTGAGCAGTCCTGGGTGACGGCTGCAGGGTGGGAGCAAGAAATCAGGACCCGCAACTTGCTGCATGGGACTACCCCTTGGCAGAGCCTTCCAGCATGACCGGCTCGCAGCTCCAGCCCTGGGCAAGCTCGCCCATCACCTTGAGGATGGCAGAACACAGGGTCTCCCTCCCGAGTCTTCACAAGTCTCTAAGAGCATCAGACCCCAGGACCAGGCAGCACTGGCCCAGGAGCTTCTTCAGCCTGTGCTACACAGACACCCACTGCTCTGCCAGCCGGGGCCACAGCTTTCTCCTCCTTGCCGTGCCCTTCACATTCCCACTCTGCCCTTACCAGCCTTAGGTCTCAAGAGCTGTTGAGAGCGCTGCCACGCTGCCACCCTCTCCTCCTCTAGGATTAGCTCCTTGGTGGGGTACCCAGGAATAAGCTCAGGGAACTGCCAAGAGAGAGCAGTAGTTTAGTTCCTTCTCAGACAGAGCCGCTCTGAAGGAGGTGTGGAAGCAGGCCTGTGCCAGACCCATGGGGCCGTGGTTTTGCCACAGCCAGAGCCAGAACTCTGGACCCCATTCATTTTGGCTCCGGCTTGGAGCTGAGCCCAGGGCAGCCTTGCCCAGGCCAGTACCTGCTCCAGCAGCGGGCAGCAGTCACGCACAGCCACCACCCACTGGGGCAGGGGAGAGCACGAGTTCCCACTCAGCCAAGGATGAGACCTCCTGCCCCAAGGCAGGCAGGGCAGCCTGCCCCAGCCCTGCAGGAATTGCACTGAGCACTTTCTATCCCCAGAGGAGGCCAAAAGAGGCTGTGAGACAGCCACGTACCAGCACCACTGGGTGGGTCTCGCCAGGCACCAGCAGGCAGATGCTCCTGCGTGGCCTTCCTTTCCCCAGTGAAGGTGGTGGGCTCGGGGACTGCCGCCGCTTCTCCTCAGGCCTCTCGACAGCTACAGGAGGAGATGAGTCAGAAGCAGCTCCCAGCAGAGCCGTTAGGCCTGCACCAAGGAGGTTCTCCCTTCTCACTCCCCCCTGGATGCCCGTCCTGGAGGGCAGAGCCAGAAACATGGCCTTAAGCCACGGACAAGGCTGCGATGCCCTGGGGCAGCAGCTGGCCACAAGAGATCCCTGGGGAAGTGGTCACAGGAGCCTGCCGGGGCTCCATGGGCCAGCGGCCCCTTCCCACCTCCACAGACGCTCCTTGCACGCTGCCCACCCGAACCACAAACTGCCACACGTGGCCACATCTCTCACTGTGCCACGGGACACAATCCGCCATGGGCACACGGGCTGTCCTCTCTCCTTCAGCTGAGGAAGTGTTGGAATGAGCTCCGCCTGGAATCGGAGCAGGCCTGCACCGGTGGCCCATCCAAGCCTGGCACAGAGCTGGGCCCCACCTGCACTCACCTTCCTCGGGCTGCACAGCCCTGTTCACTCTTCCTGGGGTGCAGTCTCCTGGCCGCCGCAATTCCCATGCCCTGTGCAAGTGGGAGAGAGACAGTTAGGGTCAGCCCCGGGCTAGGACAGGACATGCCAGTGCCACATGGCAACATCACCGCTGCAGCAATCTGAGCCCTTCAAGCTCCAGCCTGGCCTGCGGGCAGGGCAGAGATGGCGCCAGTCAGTGCTGCCGCCAGCACTGCAGTGGAACAAGGCAGCAGGGATGCTGATGGACACAACAAGAGGGTGTTCCCAGCACTGGGTGACCCAGCAGCCATGTCTCACAGGCCCGGAATGTCCCAGCTCCGGTGAAGAGCAGGCCTTGGGCACCGGGTCGGCTGGGAAGGTGACTGCTTTCTTCCTGGCTGGCATTGGCAAGCGGGCACTGGCTGGATGAGCAGTACGTTACCTTCCGATCCAAAGTGGCACCTTGCAGCAGGATCCTTGCCCGGCCTCTGGGGTCTCCTTCACGCACGTCCTCTTCTATTGGAATGTGGAAAGAGACCAGCAATAACTAACCTGGTTCATGGGAGCACAGCCTCCCCTTCTCCTGCTCACCACAAAGTAAATCCCATCTGGCAGGTGCTGGCTGCCCAGCACAGAGCCTCTCTTGCTTCAACACTGCTCAACCCCCCTCCACAATGGCCGTGGAGGGCAAAGTCTGAGCACCCCAAACGGAACCCGCTCTGGGAGCAAGCAGCCTCCAGGCTCTTTACTGGCCGAGGCGATGGGGAGGGAGGACACTGCTGGCCCAGCCAGAGCAAACCCTTCCCTACTGACCCACCCTGGATAAAACCTTTCCCTGCACAGCTGCAGAGCTCCATCAACCACGACTACGTCCCACTCTCACATCTGCAAGTCCAGCCCAAGATGTGAGCAGTGTTTTATTACAGCTCAGCAGGGGATGAGGAGACCCATGTCAAAGTGAGAACACAGGGCTCCCACACGTGCTGCTGCCTCCAGCTGAAAAGGTGCCAGCACAGCAAAGAGATTTTCTCCTTTCCTTTCCCCTGGAAGTGTCCCCCCAGCAGACTGGCCAGGGCAGAGTGGGAAAAGGAAAAGAGCTCTGCGCTGGGCTGTGGGCTGCGGAGCGCTGCTGGGCATTGGGCCCATGGTCAGCCCCTGGGCATCCGACCGTCCCAGCGTACCAGGGGCAAAATGGTCTCAGGGCTTCGGTCCCATGGCAGTGGGTCCTGGCGGTGCACGGTCTGCGGTGGAGCTCTGCTGGGGCACAACGGTCAGAGCACTGTTAGTGGCAGGAAGATCCCATCCCATCCTCCCCCCAAGCTCACCAGAGACAGTAGCGGTGGGACGGGTTCTCTCAGCATGGATGGCGCCTGCGGTTGTGCTGCTGTAGAGGCCATTTTGTCGTGCGGACGACACGAAGACAGGAGCGATGCGAGCTGGCAGGATCGCATCACGCACCAGGACCCCTTGCTCCCAGCAGCGATCCCTGCAGCACCGCACAGGGCAGCGCCAAGGGCAGCAGTACGGGCCCGGCACCACCATCGCTGTGTCACCCATGTCTTTATCCCATCCGTGCCCTGTGCCACCTTCAGCCCTGACAACCTACATCTCTCTGCCACCTGTGCCCATATCCCACCCGTATCACTCTGCCACCTTCATCCCTGACAACCAGGGCCCCTGTGCCACCCATGTCCCTGACAAGGGGTGTCCTACTGCCACTCGTGTCCTTATACCACCTGTTTCCCGGGACCACCCGCGTCCTTATCCCACCCACATCCTACTCCCGCTCTCACCCCAGGCAGTTGCTGCGAGTCGGGGTGCTCACGCCTCGGCCCATCACAGTGGCCGGTCCGCCGTCGCTGGCCCTTTTCCTGGTCAGGCGCCAAACAACCTGGTCCCAGTCAGATGGAAGTCTGGCGATCAGGCCGGGCCTGTAGGGGGGCAGCCGCAGTTGGGGATAGCGCCGGGGGGGCAGGAACCGCGCTGGGGAGCACCGGGGCAGAGGGCGCCTGGCGGGCGGGCGGGACCGCAGCGCACACCAGGCCCCCCCCGCGCCCAGCGCCGCTCCCAGCAGCGATCCCTGCAGCAGGCAGGTGACCGCCACCAACAGCGCCGCTGGCAGCGCCGACGGCCAGCGCCAAGGGCAGCGCCACGGGCCCGGCAGCGCCATCGCTCTCGATCTCACTGAAGCAACGGCCGCCGGCCCGGAACGCGCTGCGGGAGCCGCGCGGAGGCCCCTCGGCAGTCGCCGCGTTCTACACCTCGTGGCCCTGTTCCACGGCACCGCCGTTCCACCGCCTTCTACTGACAGCCCCGTGCCACCCGCGCCCCTGGCAGCCGCTGTCCCTGTGCCACCCCGGTCCTCATCCCACCCTCGCCTCTGCCTGCATCTTTCATAGCCCTGCCCTGCTCTGCCGGGCAGGCACCGTGGCTGGGAAGACGCCATGGACCACACGGACCACGCTTCCCCTGAGCGTCTCCCTGGCCATGGCCCTGCTTTGGGGACCCTGCAGCCCAGCTGAGGAGGGCAGGGCTGCCTACAGGGCATCATCTCTACAGAGAGGGAGAGGGCTGGTGGGGCTGCCCCTTCTCCTCAGGACTGAGCATGTGTCCTGAGCATAGGACACTACACACCATGGTAGCCAGTTGACCCCCTCGGAGATCCCCTGTCCCATCCCTGTGCTAGGGGACAGGAGGAGTGGGGCTGGGGGAAGCAGGCTTGCACATTTTTGGTGTGGGCTTGAGGACAGCCTGGCCACAGCTGCATAGCCAGGGTGCCTGGTGCTTCATCTCCACAACCAAAGAAGTTAAGCTTCATGGCTACTTTGTCTTTCCAAGCATACAGATCTTGTTTAACAAGCTAAATGCAGTTTAGAATCTTTAGACACATGAGATCTATTTATTATTGTCCTTATATCAGAAATGTGCTTATCAGCTGCAGATGGAGGGCTTTTTGCTTCAGTAGGATAAGATTAAATTCCTTCTATGTTACAATAAATTTAGTGGGGAATTTTAGGTCTAAAATAAACAGTGGTTGGTTTTCCTTAGAAGGAAAATCCTTTAGAAATATCTGAAAGAATGAGAAGTGTTCAGTTTAAGCAGTAAGGTTTGGGTATGTATGAAACCTCTTTAGACATTGCACATCCTAACCCCATGTGATTTTTACTTATTGTTACTTTAGTTCACAAAAAAAAAAAAAAAAAAAAAAAGGAGTCATTATAAATCGAATTGGAATTCATGACTAAATTCATAATTTAAACTGCAGGCCAAAGGAGGTGATCCTGTTCCAGCTCTGCTCTCATGAGACCCCACATGGAGTATTGTGTACACTTCTGGTGTCCTCAGCATTAGAAGGACATAGAGCTGTTGGAACAAGTCCAGAGGAGGCCACGAGGATGATCAGGGGCTGGAGCACCTCCTGTATGAAGATAGGCTGAGCAAGTTGGGGTTGTTCAGCCTGGAGAAGAGAAGGCTGTGTGGAGACCTCATAGAAGCCTTCCAGTATCTGAAGGGGGGCTATAGGGATGTCAGAGAGGGACTTGGGGACTGTAGTGATAGGACAAGGGGTGATGGGTTCAAACCGAAACAGGGGAAGTTCAGGTTAGGTCTAAGGAAGTTCTTTCCTGTGAAAGTGGTAAGGTGCTAGCACAAGTTGTCCAAAGAAGTGGTGAATGCTCCATCCCTGGCAGTGTTCAAGGCCAGGTTGGACAGAGCCTTGGGTGACATGGTCTGGTGTGAGGTGTCCCTGTTCTAGATGGCTACTTTCATGCACATGAAACCAGAGGTGGCATCCTTTTGCTATGCACCGCATCATTGCCCTGAAGTTAGTAATATTGCACCTGTTAGCTGGCGATTTAAACATAAGCCCTCCCTGAATCCACAGGTAAGAAATGGATTCACACTCTCAAGCACAGGCAGTGCAGGAAGTTAGCAAGCAAAGTCTACCTAATTTATTGCCCAGTGAGTTTTTTGCCTGAAAGAGTCAAGGGCACCACCATCATCTGATAGAGCTCTTCCCATAGCAGCACCTCACTAGCCCCTTCACTTTTTATTCCCCACGCATCATAGCATCTGATTTTGTAACTTCCCCTCCATTATCTTGTGATAGCAGAAACAGAATTTCATTACTCCATCTATATTTAATTGGGAAAGCAGAGTAAAGTGCTTTAAATGCAAGAGAGAAAGTGGCTCCTTTTTTTCTGAAGCAAAACAGCTTCAGAGTTTTATTTCCCTCAGAGTACTAGCTCCAGTATCCCATGAAGGAATGCTTTGAGGCTTTGTGGGAATATCCTGCAGGAAATACAACCAGCCCCTGTCCCTTCCTACTGAAAAGATGTTAGGAGAGTGTGAAGACATCACAAATAAGTGAGCTCTCCTATCAGGCCCATATAATTAACTACATGTTAATTCCGGAAGATATCATTCAGAATTAATGTATGTACATGCATATATAATCTCATACTGTACACACACACACACATCCATTACATGCTGAACTTCCTGAAGTGAGGACTATCTTGCAACATCCAAGCTGACAAGCTTTGCAGAAACTTCTTCACAAAGAAAAGTGGGGAGGGGGAAGAAGCAACCGCTTGGTCCTTTCATCCCTAAAACTCTATCTCCTTTGAGAAAACAATTCAGTTTCTTTTACAGAATTCAGTGAACAAAACTGGACTCAAGTTTCACCTCCTCCAGGTTCCTTCAGGAACTAAATTAATTTCCTCTCCTCTTAATACTGGCACCCTGCTAATGAAAACAGTTGGATTTTCCTCTGCTGTGGTTCAACCCCAGCTGGCAACTAAAGTACCAGGCAGCTGCCTGCTTACCCCACACACCCTCCCTGGGATGGGGAGGATAATTGGGAAGCAGGTAAATCCTGTGGGCTGAGATAAGAACAGTTTAATAACCGAAACAAGATAATCATAATATAATTGTAATGAAAAGAGAAACAACATTTTGTGGTCTGGAATACCCTTCTAGCCAGTTCAGATCACTTTGGCTCTGCTCCCTCCCAGCTCCCTGTGCCTCTCCTCACTAGCAGGGCCTGGGGCAGTGATGTGTCCTTGGTTAGGTCAGCTCTGCTGAGCAACAATGCAAACATCAGTGTGTTACCAGCATTATTCCCAGGCTAAACCCAAACCACAGCACTGCACCAGCTACTAGCAGGAAAATTGTCTCCATCCCAGTTGAAACCAGGACAACCGGCTAGCTCGTATTCATCCACAGAGACAAATAGGCCAACAGCAATCTGCATGTGTTGGTAAAATTCATGGAGAATTACCTACATTAAGAGTTATGGTGTGCAGGGAATAAATAACATTTCTGTTGCCAATCATGCTAACATAAAGCCAATGTTCAGTTGATATGCATCAGAAATAAAGAAATACAGGAGGAAACGGTATTCTGAAGCACAGCATTTCTGGAAATGTGTTTCCAGCAGAGCCAAGTGTTAAAAGCTCCGAAGTGGAGATGCAGATGACTTCCTGCCAGTGTGTTGTATCAGCTCTTCCCAGAAGCATTATTAAGAATAATCTATTTTTATGGGTGACTAAACATCAAACAAACAACCCAACAACCCACCCCTCCACTTGTTTACAGTCTTTACAAAAACTACAAGGAATACATTGGATTGTCACAGATTTAAGGAATAAAGTTTGGTGTAAGTTCAGCTTTCTCCTTTGGAAGCTTTCACAAGGCACCCATGGTTTGGAAACAGATTTTTCTTGTAACTTCTGATGCAGCCTGAAAAACCCTAATCTCATCTCTATTGCTGAAAACAGAGCACAAAACCTGTATGTGCACCTCTACATACATGTATGGGAAAATGGAGACATTTTCATTAGGAAATGACTTGCCATCAGTCAGATAGATAGGATCTTTTAGTTTTGGATGATGTTCCTTAGCAACAGAAAAGATGAAGGGTCTGGAAGAAAGAAAAAGAAAGAAAGAAAAGGTTCAGTCTCTCCACTTTCTATCCCCAATTGTTCCATGTGGAAAAGCTCAGAATGAGTTGAAAGACACCAGAGACACTAACGACAATGAAATTTTGTTCCAGCTTCCTGAACAGGCTTGTTCTGTGAGTCCAATTGCATGTCAGACACCATCATGACTCGTAAGTCAACAGCATTTCCTGGCTCCCAGCTACCCCCAAACTATGCAGAGAGGTTTAAAACACTGCTTGAAATAGGGAGTTCATGACGAAAGTATGGTTTTGAGCACCATATTTTGATACTTAGCCACATAATAAGACAATCAACCTCACACACAAAATTTTTTAGCTTTCTATTTCTCTCTGTTCAATTTAGATTTACTAAAACTTCTTTGTTTTCTGAAAGAGACTTACTGCCTGCTCACTAGGAAAAAACCCTGGTGTTACCCAAGTTATTCTTTCACTTTAGTAAGTCATTTGTTGTCATGGATTCCAATATTTCTTTTTCCACCTAAGAAGCAGTGACCTTGAACAAGCATTTTACCAGAATTCTTTATTTATTGATTGATTTTCACCAAATATTCACCACTTCCCATTGAATGCATCCTACTACAGCTGATGCGTGGACTTCAGCTTACCATAGTCTTTCAAAGAAAATCTATGAAGTGCTTGTATTAAGGTTTTGACCTCAACATACAGCATGGGATCAGTTTCCCGATGTCATGATAATATTACAGTAGCTTTTGCTTAAAACTAAGAGTCCAACTTTTCTTACACAAACATGATGAAGACAAACTATGATGGATGGGCAACATGCCTCTGAATTAATCTAACATTGTTTAATGTAACTTTATTCCAATTGAAAAAAATAATCTTTTCATATTTAATCGTATTATAACCCTTTTCAGTGTCTTGCACCATAATCTCTTTTTGTTAAGTGCCTGAACATTTGGTTTCTTCACAAAGTTCCCACTAGAGGAGATGCACAACACTTGAGCAACCTGCCCAGAGAGGTGGAATCTCTGTCCCTGGAGCAAGACTTCCAAGCCTTGACGAAGCAAGGCCATGACAGACCAGATCCAGGAGTGGCATTAGTCCCACTTGGACAGGAGACTGGACTAGATGGCCTCTAGAGGTTCCTTCTAAGCAACATTTCTATGAGTTTCTTTTCCCCAGCTGTATAGGGCACAGAAAGCAAATACATTTCTGATTCTGGTACCGAGAGACTAGGGTGTGATAGCTCAGTTAAACAAACACCTACTACCCACTGGGAGGTGGATGACCAAGTACAGGGAATGGGAAGACTCTTCGGCCTCTCATAGGCTCGGAATGTCTGTGAGTCTTCCTGCTGGATGAATACAAAACCTCTGCCCTTCCACAAAGTGCTTCCTCCCTTCTCTAGACCCCAAGGAGCTTTAAAAAGTCAACATTCCCTTTCATCTTCTGGTTTTCCTCCTCTGGTTACGGCTGACACATATTCAACCCTCATAGCATGATACAGCCCTTTTGAGGATTAGAAGCCTGCTTCCTATCTAGATTGTTTTATCTTTACTGCTCAGTTTCTCTAACAGCTTTGCTTTATCCTGTTCCAGAATAAATCATCCACTGTAAGCATAAAGGAACACTGAGCATGTTTATAAAATAGAATTCATTTCCCTCCTTATCATAAGTGCCTGTCACAACCTACAAGACAAAAATCAGGCAGTTTCACAGCCACAGCAGCCAGTTTCTCAAGTGTTTGGTGATGGTGCCTATTTTGAGATTCCCAGGGAAATCTTCCCAAAGCACAGCCCTTTGAGACTGTAAGTGAAGTTTCTGACAGTATTCTTAGAACTTCAAGTTAAACTTTCTGATGCAAATGTGCTTGGCCTAAAGCTGAAAACCTGACCACCCAAATGGACAGGTAGGATAATGACTTACACTTCCACAAAAAATTTCCCATATGTACCCAGCGTGTTGAAACTATAATGGGAACTGTATTTCTATCCCAGTGCTCTCTTTCACAGAACCCAGCACTATAAGACTGTCCAAAAATAGATAAATCTTAATTACAGTGTGATTAGCAAAGAGAATAGTCTCAATTCTAGCTGTATCTTTTCTATTTTATTCCCCTGTTACTCAAGGGAATACTTGAGCCCCAACTGCACCATTCAGAAATCAAGCCGTAGACATAACAGTACACACTCCTTGGGCCACTCACTGTTGTAAAACTAAGAGCAAACCTTCACAGGCAAAGCTGGTTACCACCCTTGCATAAGGGCAAGCTGCAAGATATATTATACCTATATTAACTGGCCACACAAGCAATAAGTGAAAGATTGCCCCGTATTAAACACTCCACATTTATACAGCAATTTCATTTTTTGGTTATTACCTCCTTTGCGTATGTGGAGAAAGTTATGCAGAGCTCAGCTGAGTATTCTGTACACAGTGGTGATACATAGCACTGCTGAGAATGAAAAGCCACATCATGGTCATTCCACTTCACGTGACTGGAACACAGTGGATTTCCTCCAGACTTCTTCAACTTACTTCACAACAGTCAAGTTAAAATTTGGTCAGCATGTCTGGTGTTGAATTTCAGAAGGGGTAAACCTCACATTATCTAAACCAGAGGTGAAGAGGGAGCTTCAACTACACAACAGGTCTTCAATTTTATTCCTTGGTCATGCAGTAGATTTTTATTAAGACATTATTAGCTTGTTGAAAGCTACATGCATCAGTAACTGCTAACATAATAGCAAGGAGTTAGTGACAAAATGTAGACCACCTTTACATAATATCTTTTTAACTATCAGAATGATACTTGTCATTATCCAAATGAGAAGAAACCCTCACTATTACCATAGGTACTTCTGGTAGCAACTCAGTATAAGAGTTATTAATAAAAAATGTTCTGATTTAGTACCACTTAGAACATTTCTGAATTGTGACAAGCTCATTTACACCTCATGTGTGCACAAGGTATGCAAGATAAGATTACAATAAAATAAGTAGCAGCAAAAACGTGAGGAATAATAGAAAGCTTCTGATATTTTGCAGAAGGAAAGAGTTATTCCTACAACACAGACAGCATTTAATGGGAAAACAAACCTTGACAAATTGCTGGATTTGCCAGAATGATATTCAAATTTGTGGTGGTACAGGGGATACTGTAATCTGTAAAGATACTCTGTGAGCACTACTGGGAAGCAACAGGTTTTAATTAGAGAATAGACTACTACTTTCAATATTATCTGTTTAACTGTTAACGCTAAACTTCTGAATGTATTTTGTTCTCTTAACAAAGATCAAATTCTCTGTAGCATCACTGTTCTCTTATTAATGATAAAGTTCTAAAACCCAAGAAGTGATGCACAGGAGCTCAAAGCATGTGACAACCAGTGTTCCCAGTACATGACACTGCTGGTGGAGGATAAGGTTCCCCTGCAAGGTAAACTCAGTGAGATCAGAACTGGAGAGGGAGGAAGGCTCTGATCACACATACCTGAGACTTGAAAACGGCCCAGAGAACTGTTCTATTAGAGTTTTATACTGACATTGCTGTCACGCACTTCTTATTCCACAGAGCTCACTATCCTTGTTCTCAGTTTAACTACCTACTACCTTGTTAGCTCAACCTTTATTTATGTGAAGTATAACCCTAGTAAAGACATTTTCTTACATTAGCAAATTGAGTTCATTCTTTCCAGGGAAGCATTGAGCCGAATTATCATAAAATACAATCATGAAATACGATAAAATACAATGAAATACAGTGACTGTGTTCCAGCCAAATTACCATGAAATAGGATCATGAGATAACTCCCCAGATATGAGGCCAGTGGAAAAATAAGAGAATCCTGAATTTCCCTGAGAAGCAGGTCAAGAGATAAAGCACCAAACCTGGAAGTAAGTACATTCAGTGGCCAAGTATTTCCAGAATTATAAAAGCAAGGACTGGTTTAATTTACTTAGCTAGTACCTAATGTCATTTTTTAACATCTCTAGAAGCCACAGCTTGAGCTTTCCCTTATTTGTGCCTGCACTTTCATCCAGCTGCAAAGTCTGCCTGTTCCTCTTTAGTAAATCTGAACCAGTTGATTAACTTCAGTCAGAGATGAAAATTTACAGATACTGAGCTCTTACTGAGAAGTTTAGTGAAGTTTAGGGCATGAGTAGAGAAGATATTCAAATTACCATTCTCACTGAGGGAAAGACTGCAGAATATGGTCATAGAATCATAGAATCACAGACTGGTTTGGGTTGGAAGGGACCTCAAAGCTGATCCAGTTCCAACCCCCTACCATGGCCAGGGACACCTTCCACTAGAACAGGTTGCTCCAAGCCCCATCCAACCTGGCCTTGAACACTGCCAGGGATAGGGCAAACGGTCAGAAGTTTCTAGTTTGGGCTGGTCTAAGCATGAGCATTAGCTAGATGCTAGCATGTATATAGATTAAAGCTATTGTGTCTACCTCTTGCCCAGGCAACAGGCATGAACCCAAAAGGGTCTTCATCTCTAGCAGAACCCTATTGCAGTGTAAAGCCTCTCAGCATGATTCAGGTGTTGCCCAACACCAGCATAGAGAAGGTTTTTGCCCAGAATTGCTCTGACCACCTGCAGGACCAAAGGTCTACATGAGAGGGTGATTTAAACAAGACCCAAGCATACATTTAATAAATTGTCTTTATTGTTATTAGAATGGATTAATGAACACTTTATTCAAGAGCAAAAAGATGGCCTTACTGGCATCAGGAAAGTAGTTTATAACTATACCACTTCTGCACTGATAGAGGCGCATGTTTTGGCAAAGGATATTATTCCCCTAGACTGAGGGCAGGAACATGGGGATTTCCCCCTTGTTTCCTGTCAGCCCATGGAGGGGGGACTGGGGGGAGAGGAGGGGGAGAGAATCATGCAAGATTTGTTGTATTCTGTGCCGGTTTTATAGACAACACAGTTACTAAGTGCCCAACAATGCTGTTTGTAAAAATAACATGGCACGAATCCTTTATGACTCATGTAAGACACAACAAAATATTCCTTTTGAATCTGTACAGAGTTTTGTGCAGCATATTTTTAGACATTTAAAAAAAAGGGAGGAGGGAGGGGAAAGCACGACTTTAAATAAAGGATTCAGAATTGGTAAGTTAGTTGCTTTCCTTTTTTAAAACCCAACCCCTGCGGGTATGTTTAATACAAAGCAGATGTACTGGGCCTACAGACATTACAAATAAAGAGTTTGGCTAAGATAGGCAAAGATGAGATTGCAATGATGATTGATTGTAGATCTCAAATCTACATTTAAGATTTGCCAGGTCTTCAACTAGTTTTGTAAGACAGCTCCAGTACAAAACCGTGCCCCGTACCAAGCTACCTCAGAACACATGCTGCTTCCCAGAGCCAGAGCGACGCCCCTGCGAGCAGAGCAAGTGATGGGGCGATCGATCGCAGGCACGGATTTGACTTCTGTTCCTCCGCAGCCTCCTGTGTTACCTCGGATAGCACTGCTTCAGCGCTCAGGGCAGCTCCACCACTACCGACGGAAACCATCTCTGCTACCATAGGTAGTCAGTGCGTGGGGTCCAGCTCCAAGAGGAGCCGGGACAGAAGGGTAGCGGCGGATACCGCGGCGTGCGGGGGTGCGGTGGGTCGGAACGGGGAGGGACGGCCCCGCCCGGCACAGCCCCGGCACCGCCCCGGGACCCGATTGCCAGCTGAACTCAAACAGCTGAAGGCGCGAAGCTGAGGAGCACGGTGGAGCGCGGCTCCCCATGTCCCGAGCGAGCCCTGCACCGCCGCCCTCCCATCAGCCCGGGCTGCCCGAGCCCCTGGAAGCCGGTCCCCGCCTTCCTCCTCGTCTTGCCGGTGAGTGAACGAGACCCGCGGTGGCGGGCGGAGAATGGGTTGCGAGCGGCTGGTCCGACGGCTCCGCCCCCGACTCGCCCCAGCTGCTAACAGCGGGAAACACTGCCTGCTCCCGCGGCACCGCCGGGCTGCACAGAGAACGGGGCTCCGGCGGAGCGCAGGGCCACGCACCGAGCACAGCCCGGCCGCACAAAACCTGCTACGTTTTGCTCTAGTTCAAACCTAAAAGGTGCAGCAGCGCCGTGCAGCCAGTCCCCGCCCGCAGCCGCGGTCGAGCGCCGAGTGATGCTCGGGTGCAGCAGGAAGGGATACAGATGGATAAAGTCCAGATTCTGCGTTATACTTAATGGTCACACTGACCACTTGCCTAAAGGAGATTAGGGTGAGTTTCTGTCTACCAAATGGCAAAATGCTTCTGCACTTACTTTAAGAATCCTTCCTTTAACAATTTGTAAGTAGCCATAAAAGAGTATGTGGCTGAAGAAAGGAGGAAGGCCAGGGTCATTCTTTGTTCTAAGGAAGAAATAGTGACTTCACTGAAGAAGAGGAAGATTTGTCTGAACATTAACCCTTATCCCTTTCTGAAGCAAACTGTACTTTGCAGGTGGGGAGAAATCCCAGCTGCATTCATTCCCATACAGGAATTGGACTTTTATTTATTTAAGAAAAGCCACACCACATCCTGAGGGGGTCAGTGGGAAAGGGGACTACATCAGTGATACAGCATGCTCTAAACCCATACCATGGGCAATTCTTGAAGGAGCCTTCCCAGCCTTTCCCTCACAGATAGTAAGCAGGGATGATAGAGAGGAACCAGGCTTCCTAGATAAACTGCTTCTAAACTGCTCACTTCAAGGCACTAGCCTTGAGCTGTAAGAGACCTTGGGCTCCCCCAGTTCATCTTAACTCTCTGTTTAATTCAATGAGCAACACTAGCACTACCTGGAGAAAGATAGGAGGTTGCTTAAGTTTAGATAGATAGATAGATAGATAGATAGATAGATAGATAGATAAAAAGGGAAGACTTTGGACATTCAATGGGTTATTGCTAAAAGATGAAAGAGCTCATCATATTTCTATAGAAAGGCTGCCAGATGTTTACAGAGACAGATAATCTGTATTACAAATTAGAGACAAAAAAAAACAAAACAAAACAATGGTCTGCACAGTAACATGTCTGGTTGCAGTAAGTGAGCTGCAACCAAACAGGGTTTACTTCTATTAATAGTTCAAGGAGGCAGCAAGTCCTCACAAATCATGAGGATTTCTAAACTTGTGCATTTTTGTGGTGAAGTCTTTTGTATAGCTTAAAAGCACGTTAAATTTAGTTGGGTTGAAATTCAAGTTCATTTTGGTCAATCCCCAAAGAAACTTTGTATTAATCAGCACTGATGACACCAAGCTGTGTGGTTCGGTTGATGTGCTGGAGGGAAGGAATGCCATCCAGAGGGACCTTGACACACTTGTGAGTTGAGCTGATGCCAACCTGATGAAGTTGAACCATGCCAAGTGCAAGGTCCTACATCTGGGTCACAGCAATCCCAGGCACAGCTACAGGTTGGGCAGGGAAGAGATTCAGAGCAGCCCTGCAGAGAAGGACTTGGGGGTGTTGGTCGATGGAAAAATGAACATGAGCAGGCTGCAGTGTGCGCTCGCAGCCCAGAAAGCCAACTGTATCCTGGGCTGCATCAAGAGGAGCGTGACCAGCAGGTTGAGAGAGGTGATCCTGTCCCTCTGCTCTGCTCTTGTACAAGAGACCTCACTTGGAGTCTTGTGTGCAGTTCTGGTGTCCTCACCATAAAAAGGACATGGAAGTGTTGGAACAAGTGCAGAGGAGGGCCACGAGGATGCTCAGCGGACTAGAGCATCTCTCGTGTGAAGATAGGCTGAGCAAGTTGGGGCTGTTCAGCCCGGAGAAGAGAAGGCTGTGTGGAGACCTTCCAGTATCTGAAGGGGGCCTATAAGGATGCTGGGGAGGGACTCTTCATGAGGGACTGTAGTAATGAGACAAGGGGTAATGGGTTCAAACTTAAACAGGGGAGGTTTAGATTGGATATGAGGAAGAAATTCTTTACTGTAGGGGTGGTGAGGCACTGGAAGGGGTTTCCCAGGGAAGCTGGGAATGCTCCATCACTGGCGGTGTTCAAGGCCAGGTTGGACAGAGCCTTGGGTGGCATGGTTTAGTGGGAGGTGTCCCTGCCCATGGCAGGGGGATTGGAACTAGATGATCTTAAGGTCCTTTCCAACCCTAACTATTCTGTGATTCTATGAAATTGCATCATACTACCAACAGCCTGGCGTGTGGTTACCACATACCAGTAGATGAAGCTAAATATGTGAGGTATCATAAATATCTAGCTCAGTTAAAAAAATCTTCTTCCTTTTAACCCTTTTCTAACACATACACACTTGAAAGTTAATATTATTCATCTATCTAACTTGTACACTACCAAAATAAATAGTAAGAAATCTTTCCTTTTAACTGTTGATTTCATATCTTTTCTCTAAAGGACTTCATTTTCTGAGTGACAGAACACGTATTTCTTTTCAGCACGAAAGTTAGGCCCTGCTGTAGACTGAGCAGGATACAGCTTTGTCAAGTGACTGTCATCTGTCACGGCTTAACTTCAGTCAGCATCTAAGCACAACGCAGCTGCCCACTCACTCCCCCTTCCTGACCTAGTGGTATGAAGAGAACAGGGGAAAAACTTTAAAACTTGTGGGTTGAGATAAGACTAGTTTAATAATTGAAAAAGCTAATAATAATAATTATGATGAAAATGAGAGGAATTAAACCCAAGAGAAACAAGTGATGCACAGTACAAGTGCTAACCACCCGCTGACTGATGCCCAGCCTTTCCTGCTAACACCTCCCCGCCCAGTATATATACTAAGCATGACATTATATGGTATGGCATACCCCTTTGGCTAGTTTGGGTAGATGTCCTGGCTGTGCTCCCTCCTCGCTTCTTGCGCCCCTCCTCACTGGCCGAGCATGAGACTGGAAAAGTCCTGGATTAGGGTAAACACTACTTAGTAACTAAAACATCGGTGCGTTATCAGCATTATTCCCATACTGAATCCAAAACACAGCACCTTACCAGCTACTATGAAGAAAATTACCTCTATCCCAGCTGAAACCAGGACAGTATCCTCCAGATTTGGGGAGGAAACACTATGGAACACAGGACAAGGGGGCGAAAGGGGTGGTAGTGTGTTTCTCTGGTGTCTCTCGTCTCCATCGTACGCTCCATTTCCAACTATTTTCCGGAGTTAGGGGACCCTATTCTGCACCGCATGTGAATCTGTGTTTACAGGGGATTAAGTGCCAGCAGCTGAAATTAGATCACATTAGGCCCATGTGTCCAGCGTGCCAGTGACTAAGGACAGACCCAGCATCTGCGCCCCCACTTCCCGTTCCTTGTTGGCCCCGGTGACCGGCGCCCGCCGCAGCAGAGGCGGAACCTGGGGGGCGGCTCCAGTCGCGAGCCGGCGCCTATTCGCCGCTGCTCTCGGGCCTGTGCCGCGGCTCTCCACCGCCCCGCGGTTACCCGGGCAACGGCGCCGTCGGCGGAGCGAGGAGTGCGGGTCTGACGGCAAAATGGTGAGAGGCGGCGGGCCGGGGGACGCGGCGCTTCCCCCACCTCGGATGGGGGAACCTCCGCTGACGCTCCGCTCTGATCTTTGTCCAGATGCTCTCCCGGGCCAAGCCGGCAGTGGCGGATCCCCCGCCGCCGTTAGACAGGCGAAGGAAGAAAGGGAAGAAGGTGCCGCAGCTGGAAGAGCTCCTGGCCCTTAGGGACTTCACCGGCGCGATCGCCTTGCTGGAGGTAACGGCGGCGATGGCCCCGGAGACCTCAGCCTGAGGGCGCCGCCGGCCCCCGGCTCTCCCGCTCCCCTCGGGAGAGCGGTATCGTTATTGCCAGGCCTGCGCTCGACACGGCTGCGAGGCAAGGAAAGCTCTTCCCCGGCCTTGTGTCCCCCTCGCTTCTTTCCGCACCCGTTAGACCTTGTTGTTGCAGCAGCTTTCCCCTCGGTTCGCAGGACTAGGTTTGGCATGTGAGAGTTGCCGGCTGCTTCCTTCATAAATGTTAGAGCAGCTCCGCCCCTATAGCATCCATAGCTGACCAGCCGTCCGTGAGAGAAGGTGGCCTATTATTAGTTTGATTCTTTATAGGGCTTTATAAACTGTTTGGCAGCTGACAAAAATCTTACATTATTTCTTCTCTACAAAGTTTAAACGGCAGGTGGGTGAGCAAGAGGAGGATACTGACCTTTGGATGGGATACTGTGCCTTTCATTTGGGTGACTACAAGAGAGCACTGGAGGTAAGGTGGGGAAATACAGCTCCCCGAGGCTGGAAATCAGGATGTGATAAAGTGATGACAAAAGGAGGGAGATGTTCTGTAATAGGGAACAGTTCTACCAGCCAGTTAAGATACAAATGTATGGTAATAAGGTAGACTCTGTGCCCATAAAAATGAACTTTTTTTAACGTTGCCTAGTATCTGATTTAATACTAGCTTAGTAGCCTAATTTAAATGTCAGAGATCATGTCCTAAATTTTCCATTCACTTTTTTGCAGCTACTTTCCACAATTTTGTTTTTCAGGTTTAATTATGTTTTTGTCTCATTGTGTATTCTTTCTCTAGAGGTTGATGCCCCTGGCCATTTAATGTACTTTCTTCTTCTTTATGTTTCCTTGTATTGGGTAATTCAATGCAATGAGGCATGCTTATTCTCCAGAAGCTTTAAGTCACTAACAGACATGCTGATTATTCAAATACACATACATTTTTAATATTTGCACCGTAAAATGCTGTTCTGTCACTTTCTGTGCATGAGTAAGAGAAAGAATACACAATTCTTTCTCTCGTGTCCATTTATGTCTCCAATGTAACCCAGTTTGCTGCAAATCAATTTTTTGCCAGTGTTCCTCAGATCCCTCTGTCTTCTTAATTGTGCTAGTATATTTCTCTGTAGAAGTCTCAGCAAATTTTTGTGGCTGCTTGGTTCTGTATCTCCAAGAGCTGTAATCTGTACACAGCAGGGAGTGTTGTGGATGGTATGGTGATACCCACAAGGCTGCATACAAGCTAGTCAAGATTTGAAAAAAAATTCACACTACAGGTGTGAATTGCTGGGTCCTTACGATGCTGTAATGCACCATTTAGGGCTTATTGGTTTCAGTCAGTATCAGCTAGGAAGTTCTGCACTGCGATTCACTGTGAAGCAGAACTGTGAAGTATAAATGGTTTTGCAGGTTCTTGCTTTCCCTATTCGTTGCGAATCGGCGGGAGGAAAGAAGCACTCGATACGAGTGATCGACAAACCTCAAATTTTATTAGTACAACACCAACTATTATACTCATTTTAATTAGCCTCATGCATAGTACAAAAGCGAGCTCATTGTTGGTTGTAGATTAGCTAGCGGTCTCAGAAACACTAAAGCATTCAGCAAATACCTAATTGGATACATCTTTTAGCCAAGTGTCAGCAGTAGTTTAGTCATTGGTTATTACAACAATAAGCGATTCAACCACTTACAGTCACAAGAGTAGATAGTTTCAACATTTCCTGCGGTGTTTGCCCTACTCAAGATCCTGTCTTACTGACTACCACATTGTATTATAGCGTAACATTGTATATATGCCCAAGGTTGCTCTAGCCTTACTTCATCAGCAGCTGTGTCAGCAGCTTTAAGCGGCCTAGTCAGAGGCCTATACAACTTGAGTCCTTACTCTTGCTAACTCGTCTGACGTGAGTAGCTCAGTCATGCTAACATGCTTTCGCTCATTGAGCCATTCCTCCACACCTATTAAGAAAATATTAAAAACAGATGATAACTTGAAGTATTAACAAGCAAAAATAACCACAGAGAAGCACATTCTAGAGCACTGGTGATAGTTTCTATCTTGGGTAAAATTAGGTGTTTAACTATAGTAATACATGGTCACATGCACAAGATACAGATGTAAAGCAGAAATAGAATTTCTAAAGTTTCCAAGTAATTTCACAGGGCACCTTCCCCCTTAAAAAACTGAAGAAGAGACATCCATTAGAGATGTTAGAAATGCTCAGTGAATCAAACTGACAGTACAGAATGCAGAATAGTAATACAGGACATAGTGGTAACTTGAGTTGCAGAATTTAAAGATTATGAATGTAACAATCAATTGCTGCAGTTAATTTATATCTAGACATTAGGTGTTACTGGACAGCGAAAGTTTAAAAAACAGAAAAATGTTTGTATACAAATGAAGAATAGCTTGCAATTTCTTTGAAATCACTTCTGCTATTTGGAATATCCAGTGGGTGCTTTTATAGCCAGAGTAGATTTTTAAATGTTTCCTTCAACGAAAGAGTAAGAGCTTTTTTTTTGTTTGGTTTGGTTTATTTGGGGTGTTTTTATAGATTAGGTTTTGTATGTGGCATTTGATTCACCACTAGGTGATGCTGTTGATTCGGGCTTTTAAAAACTAACAGTCCTCTTTTTCCCGTTTTTCTACCCAAGTAAGGGCAATAAAAGGTTTGTATGCATGGTTTTCAGTTGGTTTGTCTGTGTGCATGTTTTAAGTGAGAAATCCCAGGGTCTGTCTTTTCAGATTTAAGACTGATCTTTGACACAGTGGTGAGTCCTGATAACTTTGTCATTTTGTGGTGGCATGTGGGAAATGAGCCTGTGCATCTCAACCTAGTTTCTTTTGAGACAGAACACGGTAGTTGTTATTCCCAAGCCTGTAGTAATCAAGGAAAAGAGTGCTGACTGTGGAGGCTGAATTGCCTTTCAGTTCAGCTTCAAGGTTGAAGTGTAATGCTCTGTCTTCTCTGCTATGTTACAGAGGTATTGCTGCTGTATTCTCAAGGACAAATTCCTTTATTATCTGTATCCTCTAGATCTTGGAGCGCTCTTTGGGGAGTTCCAAGAGCACTGTAAATAAAATACTATGGGTAGAATATTCTGCAGAATTCTCCAGAGTAATATTCCACACAATCTAAATGATTCACATTCTGAATTGCCTGCAAGTGGCAATGCATGCCATGTGTCACATTCCCAGTTCGCAGTTTGTAGTTCATATACCTAGTGAGGATCTTCAAAAATTATGCTGCTCAGTAATACTTTCATTGATAATGATCCTTTAATAGTGAGCCAGGTGTGCTGGTTACATGGCAACTTTTGGAGAAGGTTGGGAATTGGGGTCAGGTGGCCATCATCCACTGCTGGGTGAAGCAGGGACAAAAAGAAAAACACACAGCTCTCTAGCTCCAAGAATATACTCAGAGAAAATGACAGCAAAATATGTGGCACACTCACATGAGAGATTTCACATTCTCTTATCATAGACAAACCAACAGTAACATTCTCTAGGTAGAGCACTAACCGTAGCTTCACTCAGGTCACACTTTCCCCTTCTTAGTAAATAGATGCCTTTCCCAAAGGATATGCCACTGACACTGGCCTGGTGGGATCATCCCTACTGCTGTACACCAATTGACAAATGGTACTGCACTGGGCTCAAGGCTTCCAGCAGTCATGGTGATGGTCCCTCCCTGGGGACTCTCTAGCGTCCTTCTCTGACAAATTAAGTTTTACTAACACTGAGTGGCTAGTGTTTTCCTGGCATTGTATGGCAACTGGAACTCCCCTAGTAATGACAGCTTCTAATTACTTTTCTGCAATCTTCCACATCTACTATTCCTAATGGGGGAAACCCCACCTGTCTTTCTGCCATGACTTGTTCACAGCACTAATCTTACATCTTTCCTGAAAGATTTCTCAGTGTCACCCAAGGACCAGAATCAGTCTGATGATTCTTTTTCTGAGATGCCTGATCTTATAAATTGTAGCAGCTGGGGCTTAGGAAAGGGAGGGTTATAATATGTTTGAGGTATTAACAATTTAAGAGAGGAATTGGCAAGGGCAAGTCCACTGCTAGGATGGATTCAAGAACAGGTTTCACATTTGCACTCTGCACCCTCTGCCTGGGTTTAGGAATGCAGGATGGTGGTGTGGTACAGCTGCCCGACATGGTAATGCCATTTTGGCCCATCAGCTGCACATGGGAGAGCAAAGCATGATCCCTGGGCCAGAGCCTTCAATGCATTATTTTTGTTAAAATCTCACAAACTACAGTCAATGATTCCTGCAGTCTCTCTGACAGTGTATGCTTGCAGCCTAGAAAGCCAAGTATAACCGGGGTTGCAACAAAAGGAGCGTGGTCAGCAGGTTGAGGGAGGGGATTCTTCTCCTTTATTTCGCTCTTTTAAGATCCCCACCTGCAGTACTGCATTCAGTTCCGGGGCCCCCAACATAAGAGGGACATGGAGCTGCTCTAGCAAGTCCAGAGGAGGCCACAGAGATGCTCTGAGGGCTGGAGCACCTGTCCTATGAAGACAGACTAAGAGACTTGGGCTTGTTCAGCCTGAAGAAGAAAAGACTCTGTGGAGACCTTAGAGCAGCTTCCAATACCTAAAGGGGACCTCCAAGAAATGTAGAGAGGGACTTTTTACAAGGGCATGTAGTAACAGGACAAGGGGGAATGTCTTTAAACTGACAGGGGAGATTTAGGTTAGACATTAGGAGAAAAATTCTTCACTATGAGGATGGTGAGACACTGGAACAGTTTGCCAGGGAAGATGTGGCTGCCCCATCCCTGGCAGCATTCAAGGCCAGGTTGGATGTGGCCTGGTGCAACCTGGTCTAGTGGAAGGTGTCCCTGCTCATGGCAGGGGGATTGGAACCAGGTGATCTTTAAGGTCTTTTCCAACCCAGACCATTCTGTGATTCTGTCTGCTGCCTCCTTCCTAAAGGAGACTTGGGAGTCATTCCGCTCTTCACTGGACTGGACTTCCTGCCTACCCTCAGGATAATTTCAGTCAAATAGTAAATGAGAAAAGGAACGGGGCTGTGCTAGAGTAGTGGTTCATCCATAAACAGAATCAGGTCTTGCTTGAGTACTTCCACAAGAAGTATGAGAATACAGGTACACTCAAGTTCCTGAGAGATGAAGCTAGGAAATAAAGATTAATTTTTGGCTTGGGAAGTTTTCTAGTCTTCTCTGACATAGCCAGGTTACGATGAGTATCTCCACACCTCCTTTGAGCACTTGTGGGGCAGCTCTATAGGTTGGCCTGTTATTGGCTCTCCAAGATATGTGTTTATGGGCAGACAAGGAATAAGGGCACAGAGCAGAATCCTGCTGGCCACAACATTGGCAGTAGGTTCCCACAGTTGTAGGCAATCAATCTGGCAGCCTGCTTTTGAGGAAAAGTGCATGTGTCTTGTGAAAGGCATGAGAGCTGCAGGCAGTTGAAATAGCAAGAAGTTCTTGTGCTCCTGGTTGGCAAAAATATGTCACAGGTTGACTGCTGGGAAAGCTTTTGGAGTATTTAGTTTGTTTGAGCTTGTTGGGTTTTTGGAGAGGAGAGTGAAGGTACTTGTGAAGTAGTCCTCAAGAGACTGATGTTGAATGTCTTTCAGTGAGGAAATGGGCAACAGCAAATAGTCTGGGCTAATGGCCCAGAACTACAGGGTAAGTAGCACTTATAGTCCTAATTTTTATTTACTGTGTTTCCGTAAGTTCACTTTGGTACTTCTAGAGCACTCTTTATTTATTGCTTGCTTTGAATGGCCAAGCCAGAACATGACATGTGTTCATGCACTTTGTCTTTTCTAATTAATCTGCCTGAAGCTATAGTCAAAAGAGACCTTTGGGTACATTTCATCTGGATGGGTTTTGAAAGACTCCAGATGGTCCCAATAAACAGCAGTGGCCTGTCTCTTAGAGCTCTGTGACAGACCTGTATCAAGATTGAACTGGCCTCAGTAGGAAAGATTGGCCTCTATGTAAATATTTTGGTTTGGTTGGTTGTTTTCTGTTATTTATTTTAAATCTTCTTGAAGGACAGTTAGTCCCTGAAGTACTAGCAAGACTCAGCTGGCTCTTAAGAGCATACGTTACTAATATCTTCTCTGTTTTGGAGTGCAGTTTACTTTTACTTGGCAACAGAAAAAAAAATGTCTTTATGCTTGCAAACTGTAGAGTTCATTGTTGTCAGCATATTTCTTTTCTTGGGATTCACTGGCCTTTGGTCATGGCTTATTTTATCTGGTGCTATTGTTACATCTGTGCCTTTCCCCAGGAGGTATGAAGTTTTCTACCCGTAGCAGCACAATCTGGTAAATTCTTGCCAGGCAGAGGGAAATTCCAATTTATGTGTTTGGAGAGAGAGTACAGAGTCAGCAAGGTGGTTGTGTTGCTGGAAGAAATGAGAGGCTGATGGCGATTGGGAGTACGTAGATGGCATTCTTTCAGGTCTGGTGAGAACTTTGCATGACCCTACTTGCTTTGCCTTATGTTGCTGGTTGGATATGGCTGAATGGAGAGCAAGAGCACCAGCCGGAGGCACTTTCACTAGGATGGTTCTTCCTGGTAATTAAACAGAAACCTGAGAGAGGGAAAAAAACTCTTCAGGATTGTCACTGTTCTGTAGCTGCAAAGTTGAGTTTTTTCGATTAAAAAAGAAGTACATTGACAGATTTATCTGTTAAGTGTTTATATTCCACAAAGAGCAAGAAATGAAGCAGTCTGTGTGGCAGTATTACGGGATATGAAATGAATGTGGATGTGTAAGATATCAGAATATGTTATCTACTGGTTTTCTATTGCTATTGGCTGTAAGTCTTAAAATGGGAAACAGTGCAGTTATGCACAGTTTAGTAATATTTAATTTATCTATTAGGAAATTTTGAATTTGCACAATTGTGACTTGTAGGTTTGTATTTTAATGCAGTGGTTTCCAAACAATTTTGATCATGCATCCCATCAGTAAAAAAGTTTTGAACGCACCCACCCAACATACATACCTATGTGTATAAATATATAGTACTATACTATCATGTAATTACGAAAATACACAAAATAGAAATTAAAAAATACAAGGTAAAGATTAAATAAGCACTTTTTAAAATATTTATTTTAGTTATTAATGGTACCAAAAAAATTCTCCCTGCACACAACAGTATTGTCTTGCACTACTGCTGGGGTGCATTGTTGCATACACTCCACTTTGAAGACCACTGCTTTAGTCTATGCTAAGACATTACCTACAGGTTTATAAAAGCATGTTTTAACACTTGCTCCATTAAATATTCACAAAGAGATTTCCCTGGTGTCCTGGGTTCAGCAGTAGCAGTAATTTTTTCTCCTTCTTAGTAGCTGGTCCAGCACTGTGTTTTTGACTTTCGGCCTGGGAACAGCGCTGATAACACTGATAATTTTAGTTACTGCTCAAATGTTTAGTCTGACCAAGGACTTTCTGAGTCTCATACTTAGAAATGTAGCGAGGAGGGGAAGCCGAGAGGAAGCAGAGACAGGACACCTGACCCAAACTAGCCAAAGAGGTATTCCGTACTACAGCGCGTCATGACCCCTATATAAACTGGGGGCAGGGACCTGGAAGAGTGAGATCACTGCTGGGTCGGGCTGGGTATTGGTCTGTGGGTGGTGAGCGGTTGTATTCTGTTCCCTTGTTATTTCCCTTGTCATTATTATTATTAGTGGTAGCAGCAGTGGTGTGTGTTATACCTTAGTTACTGGACTGTTCTTATCTCAACCTGTGGGAGTTACACTCTTTCAATTCTCCTCCCCATTCCCCTGGGAGCGGGGGGAGAAAAGGGAGGGAGGGAGGGAGTGAGCGAACTGTGTGGCTCATTTACAGTTGGGCTTAAACCACGACATCTGGCATTTATAGCTGCCAGGCTTTGACTGGAGGAGAAATTAGGAAAGCATCAGAAAAGTCTGTGGAAAAGTTGCTTATTTTGATACCTTTATAAATTTAATACATTAATCTTTTAGAAATATAAATAATGTACTTATATACAATTATTTCTGTTGTATTTTTATATATTTATAATTTCAGTATTGACAGAATTCATGCTTATACAATGAAGACTTATAGTGCTGCTTGTTCCTTTTTTTTGGTCCTATTGCTGTAAACAAAAAAGAGCTAGGGACATATCTTAGGTTAAAATGTAATAGTTTCATTGTTAGAACTGCAGTGAACTTGAGAATAAGTCATTTAATCTCAAGAATTTAATGATACATTGTAAAACTGGTGAAAGAAATATGGTATAAAGATGATATTTAACACAAGTCTGTGCTATTAAGCATTTTTTTTAAAATCAACTCTCTCTTCTATTACAGGAATATGAGGCCTTAACCAAACAACCAGCTTGCAATCCAGATGTTTGGGTGAACCTTGCCTGCACATATTTCTTTCTGGGAATGTATACACAAGCTGAACAAGCAGCCTTGAAAGGTAAGATGTATGTCTGATGGAAAGGACTACTCATGGACTTGAACGCTTAAAGTGATTTCCAGACAAAGTATTTAATGCTTTTTATATATATATATAGGAATAAAGGAAGGACACTTTTGAGCAAAGTTGGGTTGGTTTTTTTTGTGTGTGTGTTTATTTGTTTCCATTTAACAGGAGACTTTTATTGCAGTTTGGTTCCTAAAAATACTGTGGGCAGGTGGAGCAGCTGGAACTGAAAAGAATCACCTGGAAAATAAATTATCGTATTAATTTCTAAATACAAAACCTAGCATGTGCTGGCCAGCAGCAATAAGTTACTTTTCTTTTGACTGATTTAATATCTCCGAGCCAGTGCAGATGAAGTTAATTAGGCAAGTGAAATTAGCACAAAATATGGAGCTGAGAGAGTTCAGCATTATCCCTGATGTGGACAAGAGCTCTGTTTACATAGTTTGAGTGACTTAGGTGATCTTGTTGCCTCGTAAGTCAGATATTGGGTATGTGATTCTTCAAGGTGTGAAGTTCACTGCAGTCCCATTGTTGCATTTCTACTTTAATCTGAACGGGATAATTTAAAGAAGAGGTATAAAATTAGATTCCAAGGCAGTTTTTACTGCCTAAAAATGTTTCTGCAGTTTAATTGTTACCATTCATTCTCTTTTTATCTTTGTGATGTATATTGTCTTCCATAGCATAAGTATCCTGGTGCTTTCTAAATAGGATTAATAGTAATGATACCTCATTCAGGTTCTGACTCTTGCCTTTGCAGAATAAAACTCTTACAGATTTTCTCCTTTCTTTCTTTTTGTCTTTAGTCTTCTAGTCTTGGGCTGAAAATAGGGTAAGGAGGAAAATAACTGTACTTTCTGCTACTGTGGAGGAGTAACTTCAAAAAGGACAGTTTTGTAGTATCCCTTTAAATTGTCTGAAAGACCATGCTGTTTGGAAACAGAACAGTGGAATGTTTTGTTTAAAACTATAAAAATTCACAGGTCTTTGTGATCTGTATTCTTCAAGAGGTGTGTAAAATTCTAATATTTCACAAATAATTTCATTTTTAATGCACCACAAATTTGATCTTTAGAGATTACAATCTAGGACTTGAACTGGAATCTGAAAATACTTGGGCAATACAGCTTGAGGTGTCAGTATGACTTAAACCATGGGGGAAGCAAGCAGCTGCACCCTGTACCTGTTGGAGTCATTGTCATCAGCTTCACATCATGTGAATTAAAGTAATCTATTTTAGAGGTGACAGATAAACAGCTGGGCATGCACCTTTATTAACTTTGAGTTAGTTCATGGTAGTGGTAGGGTAAGAAGCGCAGTTAGTGGTACTTGGGTGCTGGAGGCAAAGGCAAGAATATTAAGGAAGGAGTGTAAGATGTAGAGAGTGTAGCTAAGGGAGGGAACAAAAAGTAACTGAGTGCTCATGCTAGTCCTGATTTTATGTAATTGTTTAAGGACAGTATGCCATTGTTTTTTTTAGTGAGGTGCTGTTGTGGTTTAAGCTGTAAATTTCACTTCTCCCTCCCTTTTCCCCCCCCCACTCCGATGGGGGGAAATGGGGAGAAGAACCGAAAGAATGTAACTCCCATGGGTTGAGATAAGAACAGTCCAGTAACTGAGATATAATACAAATCACTACTGCTACCACCAATAATAATAATAATAATGACAAGGCAAATACAAGGGAAAAGGATGCAACCGCTCACCGCCCGACTGAGCCGAGAGCGCGAGAGAGCCACTTCCGGGTTCCTGCCCCCAGTATTTTACATCCTGGGCATGACATCCTGTGGCATGGAATAGCTCTTTGGTCAGTTTGTGTCAGGCTCCCTGTCTCTGCTTCCTCCCGGCTCCCCCTCCTCCCTGGCATAGCATGAGACTCAAAGTCCTTGGCCGGACCAAAACATTGTCAAGCAGTAACTGAAAACACTGCTGTTATCAGCGCTGCTCTCGGACACGAAATTAAAAACACAGTGCTGCAGCAGCTACCAAGAGGGAGAAAAATGACTGCTGCTGCTGTTATTTTGCACTGCAAAAATGCTAAAACTTTTTTGTGAGTACTGTAACACTGATGATTTCTGGCTACTTAAGCTTGGTGAGGAGGCAGACACAGCTGAAGATTTGTAGCACTTGTCCTTTCTCCATTGAGGGCTTCAAAGTGTTATATGTTCCCCTTCCCACTCCTATCATTTCAGTCTTTCTACATTGAGGTTGAATGGTTTTCTTTTCACTCAAGACAGACAGATCCTCTTCTAGGTTTTCTCTAACATCTGAGGATTGCATCAGTGATGGTTGGTTGTGATATATTATTGACAGCTGAGGCCATAACATCTTGATACCTCTTACATGATTTTGCAAAGATCCTAAAGAAGCAAAATATTTAATTGGATATAGACACAACAGGTGAAGTCTCTAGAAGAATACCATTTATCCAGTACTGCCTTGAATGATAAATAGTGTTGGGCTGCTTATCTTTGTTATTTTGGGATTATTTTGCCTAAATTCTTGCACACTGCTTGCTGTGTATTTCTGCAGTTATGTTAAGCTCCTGAAAGTAGCATAGTGCTAAAGCAAATGAGGGAGAAATAACTTTTTTTCAGCTATAATTCTAAATTACTACAGTGATGTAATCTCTCTGTGAAAGGGAGCATAACTGTCAGCCAGCTTTCTATAATAAATCTTCTACACAAACATGTAAATATCTAGAAATCAAATATAAGCTCCTTCTTCCCATGTACTGTTGCTGTTGCTTAAGAAAATTATTGTTAACTGAGGAGAAACATGCAGGATACTTAAAAATTAGGAAATTAGTATTAAAAGCCATGAGGTAATTATTGCATTTCATATGAGATATATACTCCACAGTCTCTTGCAGAGCAAAGTTTTACATTTGTTTTGTAATATATGTGTTCTTTTAGCTTATCATTACTTAAGTAAAACTTCATGATGCATTCTCTCAGGAAAGTATAAATCTGTATATCAAAAGTCATATAAACCAGAATTAATGCAAATATAACCTCAGAAGTAGAGCAAAGAGGCAATAAAGAAAAATCTTTTTTTGAAAGTTTTTCATTACAGTTTTTTACTTTACCTCCTCTGGGCTTTCTTCCAAATTCCTTTCCTATATTTCTGGCTTCTCCTTTTTCCCTGCTGTCTTCTTACATTGCAGTTGTTCATGCTCCTATATCTGAGGTGGAGTTACTTCAAGGCAGCTACTCTTGTTTCATAGTCATCTCATAGTGAAGCTGCCAAGTGATGGTTTGTTTACTCCTTCTGCCCCTCTGCTGTCATACATTGGCTGAACGTGTTTTCCATGCGTGTGATAGCTCTGGGAGAATGAGGCTGAAAGTCTCCATCTTGGTTTAATAAATAATACATATTTTTTTTATTATAAAACCAAATAACCTTATAGTGCATTCACAGTTCATGTGTCTTGCAAAGGATAAGGAGTAGAAACTTAGCCTGGCACATTTGCATGGTGGCTGTGGCAACTGATCCTAACGTTTAGAAGCCTGCGTAGTGTTCTCAGAAGCCATTGGCTGGCCCTGCATTAAGAAAAACACAAGAACTAACTGTTCTTTTAAGCCACAAAATGTACATAAGCAGGGCTGCAGTTAACTCTGTTACGAAAAGCAGTCTTTTTTGGATAAACGGAATTTTACAATTAAATTTAAGATTCATGTGCAGATAGAGTTACGGTGCTCTACCAGTCATTAAAGTTGTTTGTAGTTTTGGGATTTCTTTTTGGTTTTTTTCCCTCCCTTCTAATTTTTCATGGGCAAAGCTTTGTAATTACATTACTTCTTTGCAACTCTGCATGTGTCAGATCTGAATGTGGTTTAACTGAACAGAGATACTTCTCGTTTCACAGCCTATACTGGAAGGAGCAATGTTGTACAAAAGCAGAACAGAAATGGGTCAGTAAGAACACTGTCATTTTCCAAACCATTTTTGCTTATGTATGTACTAATGTTTGCCAGGTGTCAGAAAGTTGTCACCAGTGAAAATATGCAGTTACAAGAGG
Organism: Myiopsitta monachus; assembly: GCA_017639245.1. Taxonomy (NCBI): domain Eukaryota; kingdom Metazoa; phylum Chordata; class Aves; order Psittaciformes; family Psittacidae; genus Myiopsitta; species Myiopsitta monachus. The sequence continues at coordinate 64,694,611 of CM029920.1, forward strand.
GCATGGAAAAGTTGCTGGAGAGCAGTAATTAGTTTTCATTGCATTTTGCTGTGGTTTTGAACCAGCAGATTTAGGTATAGGGAACTTTCAAAGTGTGTAAGTGAAAATATCAACTTGTACGTATTTAAACTTTAAAAACTACTAACCCTAATTTCTTGCTTTCTTTTTAAAGTATTGTGAAAGCTAAAGAACAGTAATAATTGATAGTGTTTGCTTCAGTGATCTTTAACTGCCTGTGCTTAGGCATGACTGAAATAAAACGTGTATATATTGCAAGTAACTGAATGTAGCAGAACTAGCTTTTATGTATTTTGGGAATGGGAAAATTTCAGTGAATGTCCTCTTTAAATTTCATTTAAGAAAATTCTAAACGCTTGAGTTATTCAAGTGTGGTAAGTGTGAACCTCGCTGCCTCACCATGGTTTTTGAGACATTTTTCCCATACCCTTGCATATTCCTTCCACCAGTGAAACTGTGGTTCTGAGGCACAGAAGGCTTCATTCAGCTATGGTATTCAGGTGAGCAGGGTGTTGTTTCTCAGGGACAGGAGAATTATATTTCCTCTGGTGCTATTTTCTGTGCTGTCAGGCTGGAGCCTTCTTAACCCTGTTTCGTTCCTACCAGCTCCTGTTATGTATAAGATGTGTTCTATGTCTGATATTGTGTGAAGTGCTGCTACGGCATATGCATTACATCTGCTAGATGGGATTTGTTAATACTGGATGCATCACCAACATTGCCTTGCACTTCTGCAAGAGGGCAGAAATGCCACATTGTCCATTACATTGTCCATCATCTTCTTACTGCCAGTTTGCAGCAAAATGGAACCCACAAGGAGTCTGAGCTAGCATTTCTAGTGAGTTTAACTTTTTGTTTAGTAATTAGTGAAGATAACTGTCTTCTGTTCATTATACTTTTACAAATACTTCACTGGGTACCTGTTCAGTGTCAGCACATAAAACTATACAGAAAACTTTTAAGATCAATGTCAACTATGACTTTAGTGCCTGGGACATCATCAGTGATCATGACAAAAATTCTAGTGTAGGAATGTTGACGTGTTTCCTAGCTTGAAAAAGATATATCTAACTATCTCAGTCATGTCTTTAGCACAAGGACAGTACTAGATTTGGAGCAGGGTCCAGTTTGTTGCCATGCACCATCATGTTTGTTATGATCTCTAGATTGCTTAGTACTGATAAAAAAAGTAATAATTTACGATCATCTTCTTGAAAAAGTAGGACAGAGAAAGATTGTGCTTCCTTGTGGCGTTAAGACATCAGCAACAATGAAATTCGGTAGCATCAGAGTAGTAAAAGAACAAGCCTAATGTCCCTTAAAAGTCGTTATCTCTGATGAAGCAATAGTATCACTTCCTGCTTCAGTGATTGATAACAGCTTTATCCAATATTCATAACCAAATTCTTTCTGGAAAGTAATCTGATCTTATTCATATGTTTCCTTGTCTTCCTCAAAAAATGAATTTGGTACTGGTAGAAAATAAACTGCTGATATTTAATGTTTCCAAGGCTCTGCTTCCTATATCAACAGGACTGTTTTTTCTTTTGTTTTTTACCATCTCCTTCTTTGGCTGACATTAAGTGTCTTATTTTAAAGACTTTTTTTGTCTTATTATCAAATGGATAGTATCACATAGTATCATATGACAGCGAACACTTTTTTCTCCCTCCGTACATCCATGCCCACCATCAGTACTCAGGTTTCATCTTTTGCCTGGTTTTAGATGTAAAATAACATGGACTAACCCTTCAGTTTTTGCCAAGAAGTAAATAATAATTTTAATGTCAGATCAGATGCCAGGTCTAAGAAGGCAGCACAGCAGTCATTGGTTGACCAGTGAAACAAGAATTCCTTCATTTAGATTCTTGAGGGAGTATTGCTTGCAAGTCACAATTTCACAGCAAAATTAATGCTAAAACCCACTGAAAAACAAAAAAAGAAGAAACAGAGCCTACTCAAAAAAAGGAACATGTCTTTACCCATAGCACTGTGATTATACAATATGTTATTTTCAGTGTAAATCCCACAATCTGTCCTGCTTGTATTTTTGGAGTCTTTGATAACCAAATGTTTTAAATTGTGAGGGGTGGTTGTGGTTAGTTTAAATTTCACACAAAAGCACATGTGGGGTCCATGTGCAACCCTTCTAAACTTTGATATTAAAACCTATCAGTTAATGCTGGGGCACATGTGGAGTTGCCACACTATCATTGCCAAAAACGTTTTGAAGAACAGGCATTTAAATTAAGGTACCTTAACTTTCTAACTCAGTGAATGAAAGAATTTCTGACATAATAGTACATTCTAGTTATACTGTTGCTACTGTTGCTTATACAATATTGATTGTAGATCAGAAAAACCCCTTTCTGTTCTTTAATAATTAGGCTAATGAAAATTCCCATTTTTTTATCGTAGATTGAAGGCCATTTAAATTCTTAAAAACTTGATGCTCTGTTGTTAAGACATGGCTTTGTGAGAGCGCTCTCATACCACCTTGGCTTTTTTGGGATGTTTGTGTTGTAGCAGTTGTTAAAACTTACAGCTCTCTGTCCTCTTTTTTTCTAGTGGTTAAATAACACAGCTTGGGAAGGAAGAAGTGGGAGAAATAATTGCTGTACCTATCAGAAGTATGTGGGCAGGCTTGCACTGCCAGCCTGATGAGAATGGCCTGGGTTTTGGCAATGTCCACTGTTACAAAGGGTGTTTTTACTATGTAGAGAAAGAGTGAGAAGCCTGAAAATCTGTCCCTACATGCTTAAAAAAAACCCAAACCACCTAACTTATTGCTAGAAAATTCCATCTTGGGAGGGTGGAAGGAAGAGGTTTTGGTGGTTTGAGCCCTCTTTCATGGTTTAAGATGTCAGAAGAATTACAGCCTTGTGTTCCAGGCCATTGCTTTGCTAACTCTGCAACTTTTGTGGCTTCATAAACACAGTAAGTCATTCTGCTTTTTGAAAGATTCCATGTTCATCCTTTCTGTTGAAACATAGGTTGCCAGCTGGTTGGTCTGAGCAAGAATAAGAGTGCTCATTAGCTGAGTAGGCTAAAGAAAATACAGGAAACAAGGGAAAGCTTTTGGAAGATTGCTTGCAAAAGAAATTAATAGCTCTGTTGGTAAGGATCTTTGTCACTCAGTGAAGCACAAGGCTCTCTCTAGTGACTTGAAGGTCTGCAGTTAACAATTTGTGTCAGATGGAGTGAGTTAAATGGAATTTCTAATCCTGCTTCAGCAAGAAATTTCATGAACTTCAGGGGCTTTAGAAAGGATATGTCTCCCTTAAATCTCTTTCCATATCTTAGTTTAAATCTTAGCTAAGCATAATATGATGTGCATACATAACAAAATGATAGCAGCAGTGGGTTTTACAATAGCAGCAGTGGGTTTTACAATATACTCGAAGTTGACAAGATTCCTAAAATTATGAATCACAACTTATTTTAGATGTGACACATTGTAGAAGGAGCCTTGATTATGAGTTTATCTGTTGCTGCTTTTTATTCTCTAAGAGGTGCTGTGCTATGTGTCACAAAAAAACCCACAGTTATCCAGACGGCCCCACAGGGAAATGGTAGTGAAATTCCTAAATGTTTAAAGGCTCATGGAAAACAGAGGCCAATGAAAAGTTTTCTTCCACAGAGATATAAAAAGAAATGGTCAGGGAATGAAGATAGGAAACAGGAAGGCCTCTAAACCGCTATAAAATTGGTAGAACTTGCTTGGGCATGACCTGCAATGGCTGCATCAGTGAAGAACTGTACTTGGGCTAGTTAAATGAAAGAATATGGGTGCATGCATGTCTGTTGAGAAAGAAAGTTATAAATAAGATTCAGCTTGAGTTCTGTGCAGCGATAATTACTGAATTTTCCTTTCAGCACCTAAGAGTCGTCTTCAGAACCGTTTACTCTTTCACCTGGCACATAAGGTATGATGTCTTTTCTTCACTCCTGCTTTGTTTTTCTTTTCAATTTGATAATGTGTAATTTATATGGCAACCTGGCAGAATAATTAAAATGTCTGTGGCAACAAGAGAACAAACATTTTCCATAACCACCCTTCTGTATTAAAATGTGGATGAGAAAGCGAGTGTGAAAACATTAACTTAGAGTAGATGTCCTTAGCATGTATCTAAGGAAAGTCTTACCAACACACTTCACATAAGTCTTACAACAGGAACCTTGTGGTATTTTGGATCACAAGGAACCTGGGACTCAAATAGAATCAGATATGTATAAGCCACTATTTTTCTTCTTCTGTGCACCATGATTTTGTAAGTTGCAGCTGCCTTATATTTAGCAATTTGACCAAAGTGGTCTGTATGCTGTTACTGATCCTCCTAAGTAATTCAGTATCCGAGAAGTTACATTGTTTATAGCATGAAATTTACATTAATTTCAACAAGAATTAAATGCTTATTTCAGTTGCCACACATAGCTATGTTCCCTTAAATTTGGGTTTGTGTTGTACTGTGTTATACTTAACTAGTATTGTGCTACTGAAGAGACTGAGTTGAAAGAAAGTATAAATCCTGAATGTTAGCTTTCATGTCAGACTCTCTTTACTTAAATCTTTCTTAAGAGAGAAATCTTAAAACATTTTTGTAGTGGTGCTGACACTGATGTTTGTGATTAAGAGAAGTTGAGTAATTTTTAGTTCATCTGGTTAGTCTTTGGAATATAAAGGGTTTTGCAAAACTGAAGCTCATTGCCTTTAGTTATCTTCAGCAACTTCTCTTGCCTTTGTGCTGGGATATCATTTTGTGACTGACTCAAAGAGGGAGGAAAAGGATTTGAAGAAAACCCAAAAGATAGATGAAAACCAAATACATGATATTTTGTGGGTGAAAGAATTCATTATTACTGTTGAATCAGCAGAATCGGCAAAGGGAAGCACTGGAATAACTGATTTGAGTGGAGTGATTAGGTGAATAGCCTCACCTTTACTGTTGTAATACAAATATAATGGGTATGTTTAATTCTATTCCTTGTTTTTATCTGTGTGTGCATGTTATGTGCTATTCATCAGTCCTTTAAAAATAAACCATTTAGTTAAAGAAACTGGAATTTTAAGAAGCTAATGAAAGAGATTTAATGTAAATAAGTCTTGTGAAAATTAGTGCTTGTGTGTTGGCAAGTCTTGAATTTTTGTGCTATCCGTGAGAAATAAGATTTGGATCTGCAAACAGTAAAATTTCTGCTGGCTCACATAATAAGTCAAATCTTGTGTTGCGAAATTCTGCTTGTGAAATAATTTAGCTCTTTCCCTCTTATCCACCAAGGCATGTGACATGTAATTATGTATAAATCACACTTTAGAGGAAAATGTCTACTTAGTTTTCAGCCTCATATTTATCTAGTTTTAACTGGTCTGCCTTCTCTAATGTTTGCTTTCTCCACTGGTCAAATTAACTTTAAAATAACAGAGGTTTTTCAGATGTTTAGTATTAGTCACCTGCTGTTTGCCAGCAAGGACAAAACTAATCCAGCTAATTAAATGTTTTTCTGACTGAACTCGTCTGAGAATGTGTCACATTCTTTTTAGTTCAGTGATGAGAAGAAACTGATGAGCTCTCATCAGAATCTGCAGGACATTACAGAAGATCAGCTTAGCTTGGCATCTATCCACTACATGCGGTCCCACTACCAAGAAGCTATTGATATCTACAAGCGCATTCTTCTTGATAATCGGTGGGCACCTTTACTCTGAACCTTAGTGCAATTTCTCTGATGCTGTTGGTATTTGAATTCTATTTAGCTGCTTGGTTTCTGAAAGTAGGAAATTTTCCCAATCACTATGTCTGTTTCCCACCACAAAATGTGCACAAGTTGCAAACCCCTCAGTTTTGTTCATTGCAAAGCATTATTGAAAAATCCGTGTTTAAAAAAAGTCTGCTTTCTTTTGCTTTCTTTAAGTGATATTTTTTGTAATTAATTCCGAGATTTATTTTTTTTTTAATTTTGTTACTTACTTCTGAAATGTTATATGGTTATGTACCCACTTCGTCTTTTTCTTTCCCCCCCGTGATGGCCAGTCTGGTGACCCTTGTTTGTGGTTACTGACTTCTTCACCTCTTAGCCTTTCTAAGAAGGGTTCAGTTCTTAGTTTTTATGTAGGGAGTTTCTTGTATTTCTTTCGGTATGAAATTCTTTCAATTTCTGTTTATCATAGAATCATAGAATTATTTGGGATGGAAAGGACCTTAAAATCATCTAGTTCCAACCCTCCTGCCATAGGCAGGGACCCCTCACACTAGTCCATGTGGCCCAAGGCTCTGTCCAACCAGGCCTTGAACTGGCAGGGATGCAGCGTTTACCACTTTGGGCAACCTGTTCCAGTACCTCACCATCCTCACAGTAAAGAACTTTTTCCTTATATCTAACCTGGACTTCCCCTGTTTAAGTTTAAACCCATTACCCCTTTTCCTGCTATGACACTTGCTGATGTTTTTCCTATCCTATTCTGCAAGTTTTTAATTTGGGATTTGACAAGTAACAAATTAAATTCTTAAGTGGCTGATATAATTGTTTAGTAAAATAGAAACTGCTGTCCCAAAATACATAGCTATCTCTTTTCCTTTTGAGTGCTTTAGAGAAGTCCATGACAATGTGTGCATATATGTTGTGTAATGCTTAGGGAAGAGATTTTTTAACTTCCAAGACCCATAGAAAGAAACACTCAAAGCTAAAGGGATAACCTTCACAACAGTTATACTTCTGTTGTTTCCACAAATGCCTTTCTTTTGTGTCTAGTTCTTTTGGCTTGATAGCTTGTCATGGCAAGGATTTTTTTGAAGTAACTGTACTTGGTATAAGATAATAAGATCTAAAAAAATATTTTCAAAGTTTTGTGTGCATATTAAATGTATTTGTATAGAAAATCCTGTTCTGTCAGGCCAAACAGTGCTTGTCTTCTGTGCATTTTCTTAGTGTGAAGTTGCCACAATTTTCCCAATTTACAAACCAAAAGTTTTATGGGTAATTCTTTAAAGCTGCAGTACCTGCCATAGAAAACACTAATGCAAGTCTGGGTCTGTGCAATCTTATCTCACAGCTAGAGCTCTAATAACTCTAAGCATTTCTCAGAAACCCCAGTTTAGGCTCTTCAGAAGGGTTAGGCAAGGAAAAAGAGGTGGTGGGGTTGCATTGTATGTCAGGGAGTGAATTGACAGCCTTGAACTCGATGTGGTGTGTGAGAAGGCTGAACATTTATGGGTGAACATCAGGGGGAAGGCCAACCAAGCTGATATCCTGGTAGGAGTCTGTTATGGACCACCCAGCCAGGATGAAGCTACAGGTGAAGTGTTCTTCAAACAACTGGGAGAAGTTTCACGATTACTTGCCCTTGTTCTCGTGGGGACTTCATCCTACCAGATGTCTGTTGGAAGTACAACACAGCAGAGAAGAAACAATCCAGGAGGTTCTTGAGGAGTGTGGAAGATAACTTCCTAATCCAGCTGGTTACTGAGTCCAACTAGGGGAGATGCCTGCCTAGATTTGCTGTTCGCAAACAGAGGACTGGTGGGTGATGTGATGGTTAGAGGCAAAGTGATCAAGAAATTACTGAATTTTCAGTCTTTGGAGAAGTCAAAAAGAAGGTCAGCAGAACCTTCACCTTCAACTTCCAGAGGGCTGACTGGCCTGTTTAGGACACTGGTTGGCAAAATTCCTTGGGAAACATTACTGAAGGACAAAGAGGTCCAGGAAGGCTGGATGCCCTTCATGAATGAAATCCTTAAGGTGCGGGAGCACATGGTCCCTATGTGCCGAAAATCAAACCTATGGGGAATAGACCAGCCTGGATGAACAGGGAGATATTGCTGAAAATCAGGAAAGAAAAGAAAATTTATCATCTGTGGAAGAAGGGACAGTTACCCCATGAAGAGGGTAAGGGTACTGTTAGGTTATGTAGAGAAAAAGTTAGAAAAGTGAAAGCAGAGGTGGAACTGAATCTGGCCACTGCCATAAAAGATAATAAAGCATGGCATGAGGAAGAAATTCTTTACTGTAAGGGTGGTGAGGCACTGGAATGGGTTGCCCAGGGAGGTTGTGAATGCTCCATCGCTGGCAGTGTTCAAGGCTGGGTTGGACAGAGCCTTGGGTGGCATGGTTTAGTGGGAGGTGTCCCTGCCTAATGGCAGGGGGGTTAGAACTAGATGATCTTAAGGTCCTTTCCAACCCTAACTATTCTATGATTCTATGGCCTGGATAGGTGTGTTCTTTGCTGGATTGGAAACTGGCTGGATGGTCTAGGCCAAAGAGTGGTGGTAAATGGCATCACATCTAGTTGGCGACCTGGTCACTAGCAGTGTCCCTCAGGGCTCGATGTTAAGGCCAGTGTTGTTTAATATCTTCATTGATGATCTGGATGAGGGGATCAAAGATACCCTCAGTAAATTTGTGGATGACACTAAGTTGGGTGGGAATGTTGATCTGCTGAAGGATAGGAAGGCTCTGCAGAGGGATCTGGACAGTCTGGATTGATGGGCTGTAACCAGTGACATGAGGTTCAACAAGGCAAAGTGCCAGCTCCTGCATTTGGGCCACAAGCAGCAATGACCCAGGCTTGGGGAAGAGTGGCTGGAAAGCTGCTCATGGAAAAGGACATGGGGTGCTGTTTGATGGCTGCTGAACATGAGCCAGCTTGTGCCCAGGCAACCAAGAAGACCAACAGCATCAGAAATAGTATGCCCAGCAGGGCTGGGGCAGTGATTATCCCTCTGTACTCAACACTGGTGAGGCTGCACTTCGAATCCTATTTAGTTCCTATATCCTTGAATTCAGTTCCAGTCCCCTCGCTACAAAAAAGACATTGAAGTGGTGGAGCAGGTCTAGAGAAGGGCAACAAAGCTGGTGAAGGGTCTGGAGAATAAGACTTAAGAGGAATGGATGAGGGAACTGGGGTTGTTTAGTCTGTAGGATAGAAGGCTCAGGGGCGACCTTATAGCTCTCTACAACTGCCTGAAAGGAGATTGTAGTGAGGTTGGGAGTTGGTCTCTTCACCCAAGTAACAAGCTGATGAACAAGAGGAAATGGCCTCAAGCTGAGGGTAGGCTTATACTGGATATTAGGAAAAATTTCTTCACAGGAAGGGTGGTCAGGCATTGGAACAGGCTGCCCAGGGAAGTGGTGGAATCACCATCCCTGGAAGTGTTCACAAGCCATGTAGATGAGGCCCTCAGTGATACGGTTTAGTGATGGTCTCAGCAGTCCTGGGGTAATGGTTGGACTTGACTTGATGATCTTAAGGGTCTTTAGCAACCTAGTTGATTCGATGATTCTGTGATTTGACATGCTTGTAAAAGATGTATAGACACGTCAGAGCTTTATCACTGATTTTAATGTTCTGTAGTATAACTCTGTGGTGCAATTTAAATGTTCTCTTTAATCCTCTTTCCCACAGGGAATACCTGGCCTTGAATGTATATGTGGCCCTATGCTATTACAAACTGGATTACTATGATGTATCACAGGAAGTGCTAGCTGTTTATCTTCAGCAAGTTCCTGACAGCACAATTGCTCTTAACCTTAAGGCTTGTAACCATTTCCGCCTTTACAATGGGAAGGCTGCTGAGGTATCTATTGGACAGCCCTTCAGTACACTTTTGTTTTAGTTCAAGGTTCTGTACAGTTTGGGGTTTTTTTTCTTATCTATCTTAATCAGTAATATTGATAGAGGTCTTTATTTTGTCATTGTGTCCTTCTCTTAGGAATGTCACCTCTGTCAGTTTTCCTGGTGTTAAGCCATCTGTCCCCATGTATGCCCAGTAGTCTTACACTTTTCCCACTTATGACCTTGTGTCTATATATATTACTCAATTGCTAAAAAATTACATAGAACTGGGAAGGCAAAAACCTTCCAGTGATCCAGCACTGCTGGAGATGTCTTTCTGTCAGGCTCGTATGAAACTCCATTTATGCTTGTGTTAAAATTTTGGAATATATGTAATTCCAGGCAGAGCTGAAGAACTTGACAGAGAGTGCTTCATCATCATTTGAGTTTGGCAAAGAGCTCATTAAGCACAATCTGGTGAGTAATGTATTTCTTGTATTTAATATGAACTGCACTCATTTGTAGAGCTTTTCTTGATGATTCATAAAATGGAATATTTTGGGACTTGCAGACCCAGTTGAATCTCTGCTGCCATGTATACCCCCTCTCCGGACATCCTACCTATATAATCAGTGTGCTAGCAAATGTATTTTTTTATCCATGGCATTTTTTCCTGTCAGTTTGAGACTGTATCAAGAAAATAATAATGCTGCCTTTTTTAACCCCAAAAGCATATTAAAATAATTTATGTCCTGTAGTAATACCTTTGCAAGATATTTTGTGGAACCCAGTCAATAAGGACACTGTAGAAACAAGTCAGAATGCATGACCCTGAACTCTTTAGTAGGAAAACAATGTGAGTGGAATTAAGATTAATGGAATTAAGATAACTCAGAGAAAATGGTCTTCATCCTAAAAGTACTTAAGAAGGAGTTGTAGGGAAAAAGCCCCAGTCTTCAGCACACTGCTGTGTGTTCTGCAGTTTAAGGGTTGCTAATCACCTGTCAATTTTCCCGCCAGTGGTATTATTTGCTGATCAACCCCTAACAATAGATTGCTTTTATTTAAGGATGAGCAGTTGCTTGCTTTGTCTTTTTCCAAGAGTAGTCACAACAAGCTAACACTTCCCCCCCCCCCCCCAGAGTTAAAGCTGCTTTCCAACTGAGCTTTTGTAAGTCAGCATTATTTATTTTGAATTTCTGTCTTTCTGCCAGTGGTTTACTGAATAAGTATGTTAGATGCTGTTGGAGGAACTCTCATGTGAAACTGGAGTATAATTGACTGCTCCTAACCAGTTTCGGATCTTGTGGCATTCTAAATAAATACAGAGTTGTTAGCCTAATTTTTCCATATGAATACTTCATAAGCAAATTGTAATTCTCTATGTATTCCTCTCACTCTTGTCTCAGACGATATTATTCTTTAAAATCTTTGATATATAATATATCACTGTTTTGAGTTGCTAAAAACTGGAATAAATTATTCTTTACTGATGGATTAAATATATTCTTCAGAATAAAGATTTTCACACAGGATAATTCTATAGTTATATTAAAGCAGGGAATATGGTAATGTCCGTACCACTGCCCTTTTCCTATTGTTAATATAGGAATTTTAGGATTAATTTCTTTGAATTTAGAGATCATAGACAAGGTTTTGATAACACAGTTATCAATATGCTGCTTTTCTCTGCAGGTGGTGTTCCGAGGAGGAGAAGGGGCTTTGCAGGTCCTGCCTCCTCTGGTTGATGTTATTCCTGAGGCAAGACTGAATCTTGTGATTTACTATCTCCGACAAGGTAAATATCACTTTCCTCTGGCTCTTCCATAGCTTCAGGGATGACATTAATTCATCTGATCTCAACTGACTATTCAATTAAATGCTTTTTTTTTTCCTTTGTAGTGAAATGCAATTTATTTCATTCTCTGTTCCTCTGGAAAATAATGATCTATGTGCTCCCATGGCTTGTAGAGAAGGGCTTTCATTGTGTGCAGTCAAACAAATCTACTTCAGCAGAGTATTGGGGGGTTTTTGGGCTGCAGAAGATGGCTTTGGGGATGATGGTGTTTATATGTTTATAGTGAGAGTTATACTAGTTACATTATTTCTGTAAATATGACACAGAGTGTGAGCCAAAATCACTGTGAAAAAAGGCAAAACATTTCATTCCAAGTCTACTGTACAACTCTCAAAGAATGCAGGTAGGTAGCCAGAACCAGTTGGAAAGCATTGTTTCTCTTCTTAGTTGTCTGGTTTCTTTCAATTTTATATGAGTTTACTTTCAGAGCCATTCCTATTCCTTCCTTGTGTTCCTTTATTCAACTGCAGCTTGACTGGCTGAGTCCTGAGTAGGTGTTAACTGCAGTTATTTAATATAAGGTAATGTGATGATTGCTTTTCCATCCACTACTTTTTTATAATGTATTTTGTCACCTTTCAAAGGTGACAAAAAACCCAAAACCTTTTAAAGGGGACAGAAAAAGTTTGGATGAGCAGTGCATCTGACAGCAGAAAAACATATTTTATTAATTTTTAAATAAATAGAGTCCATGTCTACTTCCCCCCCCCCCCGCCCAAATGTTGAAAAATTACCAGGAAAAAAAGGAGATCTATACTTCTGGCAAAAGTAAGTCACACCAGCTTATTATTCTTTGCATCACAGTAAGCTCATCAGAGAATCCGAGCATATACAAGCATAGTACTTTGAAAAAGCTCCATGAGTGTGATTGACTTGGAGTTTTAGATACTGATTCTGAGTAACATCTGTAGGATTTGTAATTAACAAGACTGGTGAGATTTAATCTTTTTAGTTGGAATAAGTTCTCTTTGGTGCTCACTATCCAGGACTGCTTCTTTTGTCTTCATATACAATTGAAACACTGTTTCATTGTTTCAGTTCAACTCAGACTGTAACAAATTTTAGAATATCCCACTACTGGTAACTATTAGCTGTTACAGAAATTTGTATTGTGGCAAATTTGTATTCGCAATAAATTACAATACAAATTTGTATTTGCCACAATGCGATAAAATCTCAATAAAGTCATATTATACAGTGTCTACTAGTATCCCTTTATCCATGCAACCAGTCATACATTGGGCTAGTCAGTACATTTTAGCATTGGTAAATCTATGCCTGCTGTTCTCAGTCACCTTTCTGTCCAGTATTTTGTTGCCAATATCACCATAGATAATTTTGGTATTATTACCAATAATATTGTATGAAACAGTGTTTGGATGGTATGTACTAACAAAAAATAGTTTTTGCTTGATGAGGCTGGTACAGTGCTGTATTAACAAAATTTTGCCAATAAAAAGGGCATCTTCACTAGGTTGGTTTACAAAGCTGACCATAGTGCCAACATCTTTTTTGATTTAGGTGTTCAGGATCCTTTCAGTTTGTTTAGTTCTTGGGTGGAAGAAGGTTGTTGATTGAATTTAAACTTTACATTTAAACTTCTATACCAGTAAGTGCTTTTTGCTTGTTAGAATTAGGATCAGGTAAGAGCTGCTAGATAGATTTTGAAATATTGACAAGGAAGAGATGAAGTTTACCTCCAGATTCACGTTACCCTGTCCTCCTTAAGGGGTAAATAAATATGAGAAAAGACGAGAAGATGAAGGATTTATTATCTTGACCTTGTACTGTTGAGAAGGCAGCCACTGGATAATGAACAAGGGGAGCAAGTCATCTCTACTAGGAAAATTGTAGTAGTAAAGAAGCTATTACTCACTCCATGTTTGTTGAGTTCTAGAAAACCATCACTATTGTGATAAAAATTCACAGTGATTTATAGTTATCTTTCTCCTTCTGTCTGACTGCTTTATTTCTTAGTCTATAACTATTGGGGAATGTTGTAGAGGACGAGTGACTTGTTCTAATGCAGTGTGCTGTGGGTTGTCATGCATTCTAATGTCTTGTATTTCAGATGATGTGCAAGAGGCTTATAACCTGATCAAGGACCTGGAACCTACAGCTCCACAGGTAATTGGAAACTGATGTCGTGGTACATAAAGACAGAGGTTATAAATGGATATGAAATCTGCCACATACAAAACTGGTATCCTGAGGACAGCTTGTCCCATTCCCACTCTTAAAACTCTTGTGTTTTGCATCTTTATCAACAATAGACTTAATCCGCATGCATAAATTATACATGTGCATGTATGAATACTTAGGATGCTTTTTATTGTACCTCTTGGGGCTAGCTAAGATTACAGCTCTGTTGTGTGCAGACTTGATTCTGGAGAGCTGACTTAGTGCATAGATGAAAGCCCTCTTCCAACTACAGCTACTTGTCACTTCTGCCCTAGTGATGGTTGCCATCCCTCAGATCTGCTAGCTTAGATGCTTATGTGGATTGTCCTGAAGCCATTTCTGTAAAAATTAGCTAGATTAGATTGAATGGTTTAAATAACAGGTCTTTTCTAATCCCATCTCACTTTGGCTGCAGGGAGTGAAAAGTGCAGTGTCCCTTGGCTGCTACTGTAGTTTTCTTTTGTGGCTGTTCCAACATATTTGGTCTCCGACCTATTCCTCTTTGCAGTTTATTTTCCAAAGGTCACATAGCTGGGCATGAAAGGGACCTTTCATGAGTCTGTGTGAGGATTAGATGGAGGGAGGGGAAAGGAAAACCTCAAGAGCACAGATCTGGTGATTCTGTTCCGAGGAGCTTCTTCTGCTGCTGCTTTCCAATTCTTGCATTTTTCAGTATAACAAGACTTTCTTGGACAGTTTTCGGCATCTATTGATACTTTAGCCTCCGTTTCTGATATACGTGCCTAATACACATAACATAGTGTCCTTCTTGGTCACATTTTGAAACAAGAATCTTTGTGGTTTTTTTCCCCGCATTTTCTCACACTTGGAAGGGACTCCCCACTAAGACTTGCAAAACTACTTGTATATCCTTCTTCAGGTCTTCTCAAATTTCTTGTTTGTCATGGTACCCATGGGGTAATAATTTGGCATCTGTAAGAGAGTTGGTAAGAATGCTAAAATGATTATTTAGCATGCTGCCTAGTACTCTCAGATTATTTCTTTGTACTCCATTGTTGCTCTATGTAGGTGTCTCTCTTTCCCCATGTTTACATCTGTGACAGTGCTGGCCAGATTTATCACAAGTACCTATTAAAGCAGGTTTAGAGAATTAATGCTTAATTAAAAGATTTTAATAGGACAAGTCTGTTACATGGCTGAGAAAATCTTGTTTAGCGAAGAATTAAACTATGGTTGTATCTCAGAGTAGAGATTACAGGGTACTCTAGTCCTATTCCTAATTTCAGCAGAGTAATAAAATGACTGCGGAGCACAAACCTAGTGACATTTTTGCCCGGATTAAAAATGCAATGCATTTTGGAGCAAGGATGTTAGTGGTTATACTTAACCAATATGCATACTTGATGTTAGATCTGTGCCTTAATATAACAATATAGCACTTATGATTCTTGGTTATATGATTGTGAAGAAAGCATGATAGTATGTTATGGTGTTCCTTCTAGTGCATTGTCTTTGAGCACAAGAAACCACATTACACCTTTGCATCTGAAAGGAGGAGGCACAAAAGCACAAAATGTAATCAGTTCTAAGTAAGGTTAAGTCTGATGGCTTTGTAATGGGGGTGCTTGAAGGTAGTTGAGGTAGTTTTAGGTCCTTAGGACCTTAGTACAAAAAGTGTAACAAAAATAAAATAGAAATGCAGGACCTGAGGATGGGCACAGTTAAACTGACTGATGGGTGGAGAGACAGGATGATTGCTACGTTAATGAACCTATTAAGTTGGTGTAAACATCTACTGAGGAGTATCCCGGACTAGCAAAAGTCCAGGATGGGAGCAGTTAAACCAACTGATAAGTAGAAGGACAGGATGATTGCTGTGTCTGTAATGTTAATTAAGCTGGTGCTTCAAAGACTGCCAGCAGTGATGAAGATTGTTGGAAGAAGTAAATGAGTCTCAAAAACCACCACCACCACATTTTGTATGTATGAGAAACTTTCTGGAAAATGATGTAATTCATGTGTAGCCTCATGAATATGTATGTATGACCAAGTGACTATGTAAGGGTGGCCTGTGAGGCAATACGGGGACGCATTTTAGGAGGAGCTATCCCCCGTGTCTCCCAGCGCTGCAACAAAGAATGCCTGCTTGTCAAATTAAAACTTTGTTGGCGAGTTTGTTCCTGGAGTTTTCTCCAAATCACATCCCACATACTTAGGAGAAGTGACTAACTAGTGAGTAAAATGCATTTTTGGGGAGTAACTTTGTCCTACTCTGCTGAAGCACTGTTATAGTATCACAGTAACCAGCTACCTATTAAATTGATTTGCAATAGAGTTGAATTTAGGAAGAAAATATGTATGCATAGGTGGCTCTTACTTGTCTCCTGAAATCTTCACCTTGTCCTCTTTGATGCTTTTAACTTTTTTTTCTCCCCCCCCCCCCCAGGAGTACATCCTCAAAGGAGTAGTGAATGCAGCAGTTGGACAAGAAATGGGCTTGGTAAGTGAAGCCCATGAGATTCTGCAGCTTCTCCAACAGTAGAATATGAACAGGTCTGTAGGGGCTGAAATGGAGTGAAAGAGGCAGTCATTTAATTGCAGGATCTCTGAGTCTCTTAATCTTCTTCTGTATAGTACTCAGCCTAGAATGAGTGAAATGCAAATCTGTTGCTAGTCCTGACAATAAATCAAGATGAATTTGGCTTTTCTGTCCAAAAGGCCTGTTTGCCCTCTAGGCATATATAGTGGTACATCCCCATGCATTCCTCAGTGTATTTTCACTGCGTATTGGAGCATCAGCTCTAGCACTCATGTTGGATTATTTTTTTTTTGTCTCCCAGAGAGACCATCTGAAAATTGCTCAGCAGTTTTTCCAGTTGGTGGGTGAATCAGCCAGCGAACGTGGTATGTTTGAAATGTTCTTTCTTCATTATGTAATCCTTCTTACAGTATCCAAATATATACCATCATATCTCTGTCTAACTGCTGACTGCATGACACTTGCTAGGTATTTTGTTGCTATAGTGTGAGTAACAGTCTAACATATATTTGAAAACAAATTTGCAAGCTTAAATTAGCAGTCTTAATTGATTCTAAACCTTACTACATGAATTTGGCTGGAAAAGAGGCTATACTGCAAGCTGCTAGTCTTTACTGATAGATTCTGTGGCAGTTTGCCTTTGACTAATAATCCCACATTAATAAGGGCACTGAGTGTGCCCTGGAACTGAGGCTGATAAAAATGTGAAGGAGAATTGGACTACAGAGAGAAATGGAGGCTCTGTGACTAATGCTTTGGTTGATTTAATAAAAAAACCAAACCGAAACTTAACAATGAAATCAACATATTTTCAATATTTACTTATTCAATAATATACCAAAACAAGGCCTTGTTTTCCCTTCCCCTTGCCAAAGTAAAACCAAAATCCCAAATAAAAAGACGGTAGTTGGAACACAGAAATTCAGTCAAAATGGCACTTCCATTGTAGTCATTGTCACTAGGGCTGTTTCTTTGGGTGGATAACTTAAGCATGTTTATGGTGCAGAGAGCTTATAGTCCTCAGAGACAGAACGCTGTCTCCTGTGTCCATCGTGACTAAAGAGAAGGAGCTCAAGAGGCAGAGTGGCAGCACTGATGAAACTTTCAGAAATACTATTGAGCCATTATGTTCCTCTTGCAGCCCTTATTCTGTTGAGATTATGCAGCAGAGCACTTCATGTTGGAAGACTGGAAGTGAATCCATAGATAAGGTTTTTCTAACACATTCCTTTTGCATTGAGGCTTTCCCTTTGGAGCTGGGATCCAAGTTAACATAAAGAAGCAATATGAAGTGGAGTAGTGGAGAACTCATTGGGCATATAACTAACAGGGTTTGTGATGCCAGCGAAGTCACAGCATGACTGATAAAATGGTGGTAGACCTCTTAATGCCCATAACAGTCATGCAGGTGTCATGAGTGACTGTAACACACATGAATAAAAATAATGCAGAGATAGTATGAGAAGAGATACCCTGAAAAGATGTATAGTGAAGATGTAGCCCAAACCCAAGATTGAAATTGTTAGGAAGCTAGAAGGCTTAATTTTATTGTGAAATATTTTTAAACCCATATGCAGAACAAAATAGGCTGAGACTTGAGGTATGGTTGAGGGGAAGAGAAAAAAAAAGAATAAAAGAACAAAAATGTAGTTCAATTAGGAAGGTGGGGTATTTGGGAGAAAAATGAGTCTATGGGTAGGATCAGTTCCAGCAAAAGGTAAGTGGAAACACTGGTTTCCACTGCAAGCATCTTAGAGTCTTGGTACTTCCATGTAAAAACTGCTTTGTCATCTTTTTAGAAACCTGTGGGAGAAAGCTGACATACAGAAGAGCACACAGTTCAAAGTAACACCTCCTTTAAAGGTGAAATAGTGTGGGGGGTTTTGTGTCTTCAAATAAAGGACAGGTGGAGGTAAACAAACTGTAGATAGGAAATAGAAGAGGCAAACAGAGTTCACTTTAGATAGGACAAAACAAAAACAAACACATAAAAAGCAAGCACATGAAAACCAAATATGTAAGTGGTTTTAGACAAATATTAGATGTTTTAAAAGATGAATAAAGTAGAGCACCTGGGTTTAGAAGAGGAAGGTATAAACCTAAAATAATTTTTAAATGTGATAGGAGGAAGGTAACATGTAGAATATTGTTCCTATTTAATCTACAATGCGGTATTACTAAATAGATGGTGCCAGTGGAGAAGTGGTTCTAAATGTTATAGAAACCTCTCAGAGCAAAGTAAATATATTTTCTTTATCAGTGAGTAACATGAAATTGTTTTAAATTACATGCTCAAATAGGAGAGTTATCATATTAAGGCTAAATATTCACCAGCCAGCCTGGATGGGTACAGTGAGTGGCATATTAAAGAGGTTAGAGATTTTATATAGAAAGATAATTAAATAATTGTTGGAGACTTCTATTCTGCCCATATTGCCCTACTAAATGCAATGACATAACATGATTTAAATAATTCATTTTTAAATGCTAAGTTTTCATCTTTCTTACAGGACACACAAGTGAGCAAGTGACTCTAGACCAATACAAAGATCACATAGAACCTGATAAGAAATTTTCTAACGAAAATCCCATTCTGATATAGTGATCTGAGTATAATCAAATTCAAAATCCATGTGTTAGCAAATACCTCAAAAAAATCCCACAGTACTAATTTCAAGAAATGAAGCTACATAATAACCTTTCTCATTTCTAACAGAAACTTTTCATTGAAGTAGCAGTGAAAAGGATAAAATGCACCTGATTTGAACACTTGAAGGAGCCTTTTGTTTCTTTAAAGAAAGGGCTTGTATTCATAATTAATGAGGTATAGGAGACAAATAATGACATGACTAGGTTTGCCAATGGTACAAAATTACCCAATGAAGGAAAAATGAAAGCTTTCAGAATGATGAAAGCTGTGGAAGAATATCTGAGGCTGGGTAATAGTATGCAAATTTAATTTAGCTTTGATAAATGCAAAGTAGTCCATGGCGGGGGCGGGATACCTTAAACTGTGTTTGCAAAATTATCAGAAAAGTTGAAGAGAATTTTAGGAATTGATGAGGAAAGAGAGAACAAAACAAAATAATTACTGTGTCATTGTATGCCGACATGGTTTCCTTTCTTGAGTGCTGTCTGCAGTTCTAGTTCTTACATTAAAAAAAAATGAAAGGGCACAATAATGACAGCAAGGATGATCAGAGAAAGAGGATACATGGATACATGGCCTGGAAAATAATGACTGGGTTTGGTTACATTCACAATACAGAACATCATAAATGACAAGGAGAAGAGGAATAGAAAAGAATTAGTTACTGTACCATACAAAAACCAAGGAGCATTGACATCATGGAAGACAATTAAAACAAAGAGTGTGAACTACTTTTTCAGATAACACAACTTATTTGATACAAAATCTTGTGAGAATGAGAAGGTATTAAAAAAAAAAAAAGAAAAAGGACAAGAAAAGCCCAGTGGCTGTTTAACACAGTATTTCAGTGATGATTAGGAAGTCTTTAGTGCAGATTGTTGGAAGCTAAGAGAAACTTCAAAGGAAGAGGCATTACATAGCGCAGTTACGTGTGAAAGCAGAATATATTCTTTTGATACCTATATTCTTATCCAGCAAGCTTCTGAACCAGATAGACTTTGGCTCCAACAGGATAATTTTTGTTGTTTTATGTAACTTTGCATGTTAGCCACTATGTTGTATATTTGTGGTCATTTTTGTTCTGCTGCATTTGTTCTGCTGAATTTAGAATCAAGAACAGAATTCTTGCTGTTTGTATACTTGGGGTTTTGCTAAATAGCCAGCCTTGCTTCTGCTATTCAAGCATGTAAGTCATGCTTCAGCACCTCCCACTGGGCCAGTCCTTGCAAGGGGCTTGTAACACTAGATTGTCTAAGATCTTTATCAAGTCACTTAGCTGCTTTGTTACAAAAGTAGATTGTGTTCACTAAAGTGAGGAAATCCTTTGCTCACAACTGTGTCTACAGGGCTCCTGATTTTAATGTGGATTATCAAAAATTAATGGACTACATTGAAGATGTGGAATATTTTTTCCTGACAAATTTCTTTCTGACTTGCTCTTGTTAACTGTAGAAATCCCACGACTGCATTAAGAAAAAAACAACATCAGAGAGTTCAGGAAGAATACAGTGTAATGTGTTTGTACATGTACACATTTCATCTCATGTTGAAAGTTATGTACTTCAGGAGGATTAGGGACACCCAAACAACAAAAAAAACCCAAAACAACCCCAAAATCCCTGAAATCAGGAAGGACTTACAGTATAGGAGTCTATACTCTCCCTCTAGCAGCAATAAATAACACCCAGAACAGCAGCTTGGTTTAATGCTTTGGGGTTTTTTTTTTAAGCTTATTAAAAATTCTTAATCCCAGTGACATGAAATAGAACTGGCATTACAAAGGAGGATATAACTAGATTTTTATAGTTAATTTTCATGCTCTTCTCCTAGAGTCTCAACTGGGTGGAAAATTAAACAGACCAGATTTCTGAGATAAGCTAAGGATGAAATAGGGCAAGAGGAACATTAGTAAAAGTAAATCAACATCAACATTTCCATTAAGTGCAGTGTTTCTGGGTGCTTAACATCAGTTTTACAAACTATCCTAAAAACACTGGAAGGATAATGGAGGAAAGCACTCCTTTCATTTTCACTGGTCCTCTTTTAGGACCAAGTGAGGCATATCTAGTGTTGGGTGGGAGGACTGAAACACTTCTTCTGGACTTTGTGCAGTCTTCAAGGTACTCTTAGATCACCCGAAGAAATTTTTCAAAATGAGAACTTTTTCCTCTTCCTGCATGAGTCACATGGGATGACCTAGAACTATAAAATTCTAGGGGTTTTGCCAGTAGTTTTTGCTGAGATGTGTGAGATTTACGGATGTTCTATTTGTTTTTTTGATGAGGTCTTTCACTAAAAATACATGGGTGGTGGTATATTGGGATAATGATCATTTGACATCATGAAGTAGTAGTGATTTGACATCACTTGCATTTGTGCCTTCCTAGCTGTTGCTTGGGTTCATCCAGCAAAGCAAAGTGCAGGGTCCTATACCTGGGTCAGGGCAATCCCAGGCACAGCTACAGGCTGGGCAGAGAAGTGATTCAAAGTTGCCCTGCAGAGAAGGACTTGACCGACATTGACATGACAGTCAATGAAAAAATGAACATGAGCTGGCTTCAGTGTGCACTCGCAGCCTAGAAACCACCCATGTCCTGGCCTGCATGAAGAGGAGAGAGACCAGCAGGTCGAAGGAGGTGATCCTATTGCTCTACTCTGCTCTCGTGAAACCTCGCTTGGAATACTGTGTGCAGTTCTGATGTCCTCAACATAAGAAGGACATGGAACTGTTGGAGCAAGTCCAGAGGAGGGCCACAAGGATGATAAAGAGGCTCGAGCACCTCCCACATGAAGACAGGCTAAGCAAGTTGGGGCTGTTCAGCCTGGAGAAGAGAAGCTACATGGAGACCTCATGGCAGCCTTCCAGTATCTGAAGAGGGCCTATGAGGATGGTGGAGAGGGACTCTTCATCAGGGACTGTAGCGATAGGGCAAGGGGTAATGGGTTTAAACTTAAACAGGGGAAGCTCAGGTTAGATATAAGGAAGAAGTTCTCTGCTGTGACGGTGGTGAAACGCTGGAACAGGTTGTGCAAAGAAGTGGTAAATGCTCCATCCCTGGCAGTGTTCAAGGCTAGGTTGGACAGAGCCTTGGGCGACATGGTGTAGTGTGAGGCGGCCCTGCCCATGGCAGGGGGGTTGGAACTGGGTGATCTTAAGGTCCTTTCCAACCCTAACCATTCTATAATTCTATCATGCATCTCTGACCAATCTCTGCTGATTGAGTCTAATTAAAATTAGTCCTAGTAAGCTTACTTCAGAATCTCTAAAAAAGTTTTAAAACAGTTCTCGAGTAACACAGCATGCAATTTCGGGGTAGGTGACAGCATAGTATGGTGGCAAAAAGTTTACGATGACACAGTGGCAGCAAAGTTTACTGCACTTATTTGTGCTGATACGTCTAATTTATTTATGGCTTCACCACTTGTGAGCAATGTGGTAATCCCAAATGCACAGAAGTTAATTTTCATATTGTATTTTTTCACTCAGTGTTTTTCCTGTGTGTATTTTTTTCTTTTTAATAAAAATATTTTCAGCATATCAAGCTTACTTTCTTAGTGGAACTAAAATTAAAATATATCAAACTTCCTTGTCCAGGATAACTGGAAAGCATAATTTTAAAGGCTGGACTTGATGATCTTCATGAGCTTTTCCAACCTAGTTGATTCCATGACTCTATGGAGAAAAAAAAAAAAAAAGGCTAACTAGGTTAGAATAACAAACTCAGGCTTTGTATGAAGAGTCCTAAGAGTAAGAATAACTCACAGTAAAATTATGCTACGGAAATTGTGTCATGGAAAAGGCCTGTTACTTAAACAGTTTGTCTCTGTAGAATTTGCTGTTGAATACAGTCTTGCAATAGTTATTGCATGCTGTAGAGAAAGTTGACAAGATGAACTAATAGTTTTTCTAACCTGTAATATGGTCCTTTGCCTGAAAAGGCAAGCTATGCTACTTTTAGAAGTTAGCTGCCTTCACAGTTGCCGGCAACCTTGGCAGTGATTTCCATTACCATGTGACTTTTAAGTTCTACAAATTTGCATTTCTCTTTTGAATTTTAGATACCATTCCAGGAAGACAGTGCATGTCCTCCTACTTCTTTCTTCTTAGACAGTTTGGTAATGTCCTGATTTACCTCAACTCAGTCAAGGTTAGTATTTTTATTTAGTACTCTAATGCATGGAATGAATACTAATGGAATTGGACTATACTGTATGAGACACTGTGTAAACATAAAAGGATACAGAAACACAACAACAACAAAACACAGGAACAAGTGAGCTATAAGTGGGGCAGGTACAGCAAAAGGCTCAAAATGTGAAGGGGCAGTTTTTAAGATAGCATTGTGAAGCATGATGGTCTCTTCATACTTGCAATTTAACCATTACCAGGCTTTCTGGTGGCATCAGAGAAGATGAGGAAGATAATTATAGGAAGACAGTGAAAAAATGTGCGTATTTATGGAGTGGGCAGCATGGAGAAAACCCAGTGAACCAACCAAACAAATGTTTTCTTAAGATTTACCAAATAAGTGATGGAGACTATTGTCAATCGCCATATTGGGGACATCATTTTAATGAACAAGAGTGTGTAAGGAATATAGGACATGAAGGACTCTGAAAGTAGTCATGCTTATATTTTACAGGGAAAGCAGCCACTGAACACTAAGATAGGGCATTATTACCAAATCAGTAAGCTAAGAATATTATTTTTGCTGAAATAATCTGAGTGGTACCCTTCAGACAATGTTGCATTTTTCAAAGTAAGAGAAGGTGTTTGCAGTTGTCATAATACAGCATTATTGGATTGCCAATATTCAATGAATAAAATGGCTATAACTTACAGATACCCAGTTATAAGTCAGATGTGAGGAAAGAGAGAGAGGCTGGAATGTGATTATAGAGTTAGACAATTGGAGTTTTGTTCCAATTATTTGAAACTAGAGGTGGAAGAACTCTGGTAGGAAGAGGAACAAGTATCTAAAAAGAAAATGACTAAGGAGATGCACATGATAAGCAAAATCGCAACATGCTAAGGTGGGTGAGATCTAAAGAAAAACGTGCTTGTAATGGTGGCAAAAGCATCTGGTGGGTGAAAAATTAAGGTATAGTGTTTTTAAACTTTATCTGGAAAGACATCATTGAAGAAACCCCAAGTGGCTGTCAGCACTGGAATGGCTCCACTGTAGTGGAATGAAGACACACGCCATCACCACCCCGAATTGGAGTGTGAGTGTAACTGAAGGAAAGGAGAGCTGGAACCTTAACAGTGAGATTTGTCTTGCCTAACTTGAGCCATCTAAAAGTCAGATTTCTAAGTTGTAACCAATCATCTGGTCTTAGTCTATAGCCAAGGGGGGCAGATGGTAGTTTCCAGAGGAGAATATGTATTTCTTACACTTATCTTAGAATGCAGTGAGTCACCCCATAGAAATGCCTAGCTCTTGCCATTTCCTTTAAAAAGTTCTTAAACAACTAGTTCTAACCTGAAAAGTTTAAATGTGATTACTCACCACCTCCAAGGTATATGGAAAAGCTTAGAAATGAGAGAGTACCATCTGGGGAAACAAATGGATTTGTCATTAATGTTGGAAAGTAAGGCTAGTATTTGTAAAGAAAAGAGCCAGAAACAAACAAGACACTGAACAGAAATTAAGAGGCAATGGAGTGAGCAGAGGATAGGTGAAAGTCATGAGGCAAGAGAATTGCTACAGGGAGGGGATTAGGTGAGACAATTCTGCATCTGTGAGTGTATAAAGGAAAGTGTCATTAGAAGGGTTGGAAAGAAAATCTGAAGGGAAAAGGAAGAGCACAGAATACTCGGTATTATTTTGTAAGACATTAGTAAGAGTCTGTGCAGTGAAGTATAGGTGAGGAATACATTTAATGTTTAAAAACATCTCTCTCAGGAGAGAGGCAGAAATAGTGACAGGTACAAGTATGCAAGCCTTCAGTCCTGTTATATTTGTCAACTAGAAGGAGCATTCAACCATGTGAGATTTGGGAGAAACAATTTTATTATGTGTGCATAGGAGAGGGGAAGGGTTATCTGACTACTTGTGTTTGGGTGTTTTGTTTTAAAAACTTAGCTGTTCTGAAAGCATGCAGAACTACTGTGACACATAACATACATATGTGGATCTCAGCTTGCAAGCTGGACTTGCCCGTATATACACACCTTGGCATCAATAACCATATATCTATACTCCCTTGGTTTTCACAGTTGTAATGTGAATGCATTTATAAGGGTGAAACAAAATATTAAGCTAAGTAAATTCAGCTTAAAAAAAAGGTTGTTGCCTTTCATTGCACAGTGGTGTACTCTTATTTGAAATACTGACCACAGCCTCCTCAGATTCTGAAAGTAAGGTGATTTGGAGAATAACTAGAAATTGAAATATTATCTTAAGAGATCTAGAAGACAGATATTATTTGCTACAGAGGGAAGTTAAGAAAATAAAATTGTACAAAATGAGGATTAGAATAAAGAAGGTATATTTGAAACTTCCATTTGTATTAGGAGAGGCTGAAAACAAGATACAGCTTGTTGGAATTACAGCAAACTCACAGTGTCTTTTCCAAGAAAATGCATTTTGTCCCTCTCAGAACACAGTTGGTTTATGGAACTCATTGTCATAGTTCAAGGTAGGGTTGAGACTGCAATTTTGGATGGTTTTATAGATTGTATCTAGCAAGTTGCAATGCGATTAAGCTTAAGTAAAATATGTTTTTGTTAAATTTTTGAAGGGAATCATAAATACTGGTAATTTGAGACATTATGCAGTTGATAAATAGCAAGGACTCAGGACAAAATCTTCAGCCTACTGCCACTTTCATTGCATGATCCTTTTGAAGTAATTCGTCATTCTCATAATTTTTTAGCTGAGACTAGCCGCTGCTCAGATTTACTTAGGTCATTTTCTTTCTCTTCAGGTCACAGGGATGCAAACAGTTCTTCCTGTGCCATGTTATAAGCAAGGTTTAGGTGGCTTTTCAGTGACAGTTGTGCTTCATTCATGGGAATAAAGTTTAGTAGAATCTCTGCATCTCTGTAAGTGGAGCTGTGCACTCGTGAAGATTGTTTGCATTATATTCTTTCAGGAAACACCACCTTCATTCATGATTGATTAAAACTGCTGTAGGCATGAGAATGTCTCAAAGGATACCTTATTATAAATGTATTGCCTGCTGCCTGAGGGTGACACAATAACACTGACGATCGACTGAGAAGACAATCTAATTCAGGCTCAGCTGAGTTCCAGCCACAAGGAATGCTTCATTGTTCAACTGGGTATCTGAGCATGTCATTGAAATGGACATCACTCAGAGCACAGTTAGTTTTATGAAACGATTGAAGACCACTAAAATACCTCAAAAGAGTGAAGTGCAGTACATGTTTTGTTTTTTCAAACTACATTACATCTAGTTTCTGTGAATGTGTTGCGCTATCAGCAGCACTAGCTCATTTCTATTGGCTTTGGGTTTTGCAGCAGGTGTGGTCTGTAGCAATTATGCAGTTAGGATAAAATTACATTGTTTTTGATTTTTATTGTTAACAGAATTGCTTTTCCATTTTCATTAAAAAATACATAGGGGCTGTTTGAACAGAATCATAGAATCATATAATGGGTTGAGGGGGAGGGGACCTTAAAGATCATCTAGTTCCAGCCCTTCTGCTATGGGCAGGGATATCTTCCACTAGACCAGGTTGCTCAAGGTCTCATCCAGCCTGGCCTTGGAACACTTCCAGGGATGGAGCAACAACAGCTTCCCTGGGCAGCCTCTGCCAGTGTCTTACCACTCCCATAGTGAAGAATTTTTCCTAATATCTAATCTCAATCTCTTCTCTTTGAGTTTAAAGCCATTCCCCCATGAAACTACTCATGCAGTAAAAGAAGTAAGTATTCATGTGGTAAAACTAGCGTTATGCTCACCAGCTTTGCTTAACCTGGGACTTGTGCTGATTCACATGAAACTATCATTGAGGAAGAATACAGTAAACATGTTGTAATTCTCATATGATGAAACCTATTAGTTCACCCAAAGGGTACTGAAATGTTTTCACAAACTGAACTGAAGATTCACCTGATTGGTTCATCCTCATGCTTTTATATAGCTTGCTATATTTGAACCCTAATATAGACATCTGAGAAAAGGTACTCCCTCTTCCCCCCCCGTCTCCTATCAAGGCACTAGCTTGATGTATGGGGGTGGACGGGATCAATACCCTTCATTATCTGCCTGTGACAGGGAACAGAAGTTCCTCAAGTGTCCCTACATCATGAAAGAAGACGGAGAGCTCTGGGAAGGGGGTTTACCCCTTCCTTCCCATATCTTTTGTACAGTCCCAACTATGCCTTTTACCTCCTCCTCAGTCTTAATGAGGGAACACAACAAAAATCGTGTCTTCCTACACAAGTTCTGTTTCTTTTATGGATGCTATATGAGGAAAACCATTTCTTCTTGCTGGAGTGGGTCCAGAGAAGGGCAATGAAGCTGGTGAAGAATCTGGAGCACAAGTCTTATGAGGAATGGCTGAGGGAACTAGGGTTGTTTAGTCTGTAGGAAAGAGCGCTCAGGGGTACCTTATCGCTCTCTACAACTACCTGCAAGGAGGATGGAGCAAACAAGTGGCTGGTCTTTTCTCCCAAGTAGCAAGTGATAGGACAAGAGGAAACAACCTCAAGCTGTGTTTAATATCCAATCAAGTTTAGATTGGATATTAGGAAAAATTTCACCAAAAGGATAATCTGGCATTAGAATAGGCTGCTCCGGGAAGTGATGGAATCACTGTCCCTGAAAGTGTTCAAAAACCATGTAGACAGAGCCCTTAGTGACATGATTTAGAGCCCATCCCAGGACTTGGCAGTTCTGGGGTAACAGCTGGACCCCTTTAATCTTTTTTAAGATTTAATCTTTTTTAATTTTTTAAGATTAAAAAATCTTAAAGGTTTTTTCCAACCTAATTGATTCCACAATTCTTCCACACACTATGTGCTATTATGCACCCAGGAAGGCCTTTGTTACAGCAATTATACTGCATAAACCACCCTGCTTTTTTCCCATGACTCTTTCATAAGCACTGCACCTCTGTTCGGCAGGGATCCTCAATTCCATCTACACTTGTAGTTGTGGTATTGTGTTCTACCTTAGCTCTACCAGGTCTACTGGGTGCAGCAGTGTAAGACAGTGCTGAACATAGAACTCAGTCAGCTTTTGGTCATCTGAGTTATACTTCAATCTGGACATATGACCATTATAAAATCTAAGCTATTTGGGCCAAACCCAAATATCCGGCTAACTTATACATGGAGTTACATTTCCTATTTTGGCGCATACAGCTTTTCAGAAAAGCTGCAGATCAGCCTGACTTGTCGTTAACCAGGTTTGTCCAGTCTAATATTATGGGAGAGAAAAATGTGGTGTTGCACATCGGATAGAGTGCATGTAAGCAAAGCCTGAGCTCAGAGAAGTGCCATCACATCTATTACACACCAGGCAGGTGTGCTGTCTGCCTACAGCTGCTACTGCAGTTCCACCTGCATCATGGGATCCAGTGTGTCAGACTAGCGTGTATCACACAACCAGATCCACAGGATCTCTTGTTGCACCTTGAGAAGTCTTGGAAAAACAAACTGTTCATCTCCTTAAGCCATTAGGGAGTCAACTACTTGTTTACCATCCTAGTGGTGAAATAAGTGCTTAGGAGGTGAAAGAGACCATGGCAGTACTGCGTGTCTTCACATGCCTAAAGTGAAAATTATACCCACAAAGCTGCCACTGCAATTTTGATCTTGGAGCATTCCCCAGACATCTCATGGTTAATACTGTGGAATGTTCCAGCTGTGTTTGTAGTCACGAATGTAGGATGGAAAGGCAGTCCATAATTTTCTACCCACTGTTTATAAATGCCGTATGTTCATAATGTGGGTTTTTCTTTTTCCTTCCCATTGTCTTGTTCTAGTCTAACTCCGATTGGAGGGCGGGGGTATTTTTAATGTTGTTATACCATGGAGGAGGGTTTTTGTCTTATTTATTTGGATTTTGTCTGTGCGGCTTATTTTTCAGAGTTACTTCTACAATGATGACACTTTTAACTTCAACTATGCCCAAGCCAAAGCTGCCACAGGCTGTTTTAATGAGGCTGAAGAGGTATGCATTTACTTTCTTTAAAAAACAGTGGAAACATTTCCACATACTTTCCTCTTTCTTTCATTTTTTCACTCCAGATCTTCATGTTGGTTGAAAACAAGCAGGTTGTGTAGAATGTCATCTTCCCCTTCTCAGAGGAAGTGAAATTCTCAGTGAACACCATTCAGAAAAGATTATCTTGCTAATCTTGTAATGTGAGCTATACTAGAAGCCATGCTGCTTGTGGTGCATCACAAGTGTGCTTGCAGCTATCTCTAATTGATCAAAGAATGCCCTCTTAATCAGATTTCCTACTCTTTGTCTGGGATCCCAGGCAGTCTTATTGTTCAGGCTGACTAGGGCATGCTGTGTAAAAGACATCAGATAGTTAGGAGCTTCTAGGTGTCCCTAGAAAATTGTATCTAAATAAATAAATAAATAAATGTATGTCTTCCTCTGAGAGATGTGTGAGGAAATGAGGAAATGCTCACTATCTTATTCAGCAGCATCCAGATGCAGCTGGAAGAGATTAACTTCTACACACGGCATTTTTTGTGTCTATGTGCACTAGAAACTTAATTACAACTAAAATATGCAAAAGCAAATAGCTATTATGAAGATGGAAACAACATTTTTTGCAAGACCAGAAAGAAGACATGCCAGAAAAAATCCCAACAAAACAATCATGTAGTCAAAAGTGAATCATACAGGGGGGGTTTGGTTTGGGTTGGGGTTTTATTTGTTTGGTTGGCTGGTTTGTTTTTCCTGTCTTTCTGACTTTTTAACTCTTCAGGTTTCTCAACAATGGAGCCCCCTGTTTTACTCTTTTTCTCTTCCCCCCTCTCCATCCCCACACCCACACCCTTAATTTCTGTAACCTGAAATTGCATCTGTCTTTAAGAAAAATATCCAAGACATACCATGTAAATTGGATATACATTTCAATTCAGCTACCTTAAATTTAGTTAGCTTAATGAAAATGTAGGTGACTCTTTCAAAACTATGCTACCAGGCTACAGTGATTCCTGAGACGTCATAAAAATGATAATGCTGTAAGTAAGCTTTAGCTGCAGCCAGGCAACAAAGAAACACAAAGCTGTAAACTGCTGTTAATCCACATTTTCCCTCTTATGTTCTTACAAATGATTCTGTATAAACTTGGGCTTATAGCTGATGCATTTAAATAAGAGAATTATGTAATTACATTGATTAGTCTGGCCTAATGTGTGATGTTTGATTGTGATGACACTCTCATAGAAAGGTCACCCTCCTCCAGTGTCTCATAACTTGTAAAATACCTCCACATATAGCACTTAAGTTATTTAAAAGCTTACCTCCCTGGAAGTAATGAAATAAACCTATGATAAAGTGCTACTTACAGTGACAATGCTGCTTTCTTTTTATTTCTTCCCTCCTACCCCTTCCCCTCCTTTCACCACCACCTCCCCTCTTCCTTCCCCCCCCCCCCGAGCCCAAATTAGTGGATCAACAATGTTTGACCAATAAAAATGTCAGTAATTTGTCGAACTCCCTGTTCCAGCACATATATCTGTTCCTATAAAGGTATTTGGAGTTTTGCCAGTAGCATCCTAGTATAGCTACAGATACACCTGCAGAGAGGCATAAATAGCTTTTTTTCTGTGAGAGAAGCCAGAATACACTATTAAATGTATAACTTTTCCACACACATCCCTTTAGATGTAGAATGTAATAAACCGGTATTTGTACAGTAAGTTACAAAATGCAAATGTTTTGGCTCAGAACCATACTGAATCCAAAATGGTTAGAAATGGCTTATTGCTGACCTGGAATTCTCTCTGACATGTATGGGGAGGAAAGGCTCATATATATGTGAAACTTGTGGTATTTCAAGAAGATGCTAATGTAATTGCTTGCCCTGCTTTCTAAACAAACACATTCCAAATAGCTTTTCCCACAGGCCCAGTGTTCCTTTGTGCTGTTTGTGTTGCATGGCCGCCCACTGGCACTTGTTCAGAGTAGGCCGCACCCTCCTCACAGCTTGCTGTTTGGAAGCTGCAGAAGTCCCTTGATAAGCATGGCCCTGTTTGAATCCTCCACCTACTCGACACGGAGAGATGAGATACCCCACACTGCGCTTGCATACCCTGTCTCTTCTCTTGAAGCAGTCGTTCGTGTGGCTTCAGCCTTAGCTGCATGTTGAAATGAGGCAGGTCTGTCTTCTGTTTGTTAAACAGTACGTTCATGTATAATCTTTTATTTTCCTTCTTCCTTCAGGTGTTCCTTTTGATCCAGAGTGAGAAGATAAAGCGTGATTTTGTTTACCTTAGCTGGCTAGCTCGCTGCTGTGAGTCACCTTACTCTCAACATTGCAGAATACAGATCCTCCTCTATTGCATCAGTCTTGGCAATCTGCTTTCCTAATTGAATTTAATGTTGTAGGTGGATTCAGAAC
Organism: Myiopsitta monachus; assembly: GCA_017639245.1. NCBI lineage: Eukaryota > Metazoa > Chordata > Aves > Psittaciformes > Psittacidae > Myiopsitta > Myiopsitta monachus. The sequence continues at coordinate 64,725,930 of CM029920.1, forward strand.
TATGAAAGTGAAACACTGATTGCACTAGTTACAGTGTGGGTGGTTATTGCACCTTTCATACATCTAGCTTTAGTAAGCAATTACTGCTTCACTGCAATGCTCTTACAGCTTCATCAATGCAGCTTTGTCCTAACCAGTGACCCTTTTTCTTCTCAATTGTCTACTCAATTGCTTGAGTGAAGATTTTCTGTCTCAAAAGACTGAGTTGCAACTTTTAAAATGTTCAGACTGAAACACAGAAGCATCCATACTGGGTCAGTCCCAACAGTCTATCTACCTACAGAAGGAGCCAATGTCACTTGTCTGTGGAAGAGAAGAATCAGGCAAACTTACACAGTATTTTTCTTCCTACTGCATTACTGTTCATATTCTCCAAACTTCTGTGCCCGAGGGATATCCTTTATAATCTCAGCATGTTTTTTCTTCCCAAAACTTTTCCATTCTTCTCTTGAACCCAGAAAACTTTTGCTGTGTTTAATATCCTATAGCAAATTATATTTTAGGTTTTTGAACCAGTTTTTAAAACATTGCAGAGTACACCTCTGCACAGATACAGCTATAGTGCCACATGTAAAATAGTGTAGAAGTGGGCTTGTCTAGTGATTCAACACTGAGACTCCGTAGGTTAATTTGTTTTCCTTACAGTGCCTCAATACAAAAATGTTCTCTTATCTAACCGTTTTCAGTAGTTGTACTTGGAATGTAAATATGCATGTTTTGGGACATTATGCCGTATGGCAGATGTGCTAAACATCTCTAACATGATCTCTCAGGCAGGCACATCACACCCATGGGTGCCTATTTATGACTCCATTTTAGGACATGCCAGTTTATTTCCTTTTTCATTAAGCTGTGGTACCTGATTGGTTTTGAGTGCTTTGTATGTGAATGTTTTATGTGAATTTTTCTGATGGGAGAATTCCCATTGAAAAGTGAATAGGTTGTTCAGTAGGCAGTGTTAATTCCTGTGATTCTGTGCTATAGTAGTTCTTTGACATACATCTGGGGATGCAGAACTCTTTGAAGGTGCTGCTTACTGTGTAAGTGGATTTAACACCATGTTATCAATTAAAAATTGTCTACCTCTTTCATAGGAGTTACTCTTTATTTGTGAGTGTGCCTTTTGCCACTCTGAATTCCTGTAGAGCTGCTGTATTCTTCGGTGTCTGTCTTAAAACTTGTTTTTTTCATTCTGCACTAGTATTCTAGCTGCTAGAATTCTTTGCAGAAACAACTGCTCAGTGATGAATACAGTTATCTTTTTGTGGCAAGTACGTAAATCATTATTAGATCTTTCTGGATAAAGGCTGCTCTAGAAATGACAAAGGATCATAATACATTCATGTCAGAATATGATTAGGTATCAAGTTGTAACCAATTCAATGCTGAAATATTTCTAATGGGCAAAAAGTACCAGAGATGCATCCTTTTTGGATGCAAGATGTAAGTGTACTATTTATATCAAATTCATCTTGAGAAGGTAAAAAACCTCTGAATTAGCACAGTACTCAATTTCTCTAGACAGTTGGGTTGGTATTTGGAGATTAAGACCTGGCTGTTTGCCACTGTGTATGGTATCTGGAGCTGGTGAGACAAAAACCTGATCTGATGTCTTGCTGTGTTCTAAATTGAAATTGCCTATAAGTCCTGTGATTTGGTAATACGTGTTTATTGTTGATGACTGCCACTTATTCTACCTGAAACATACGCATTAGAACAGTGGTCACAGATACAATAAGCTAAACTGTCCCTCTTTTGAAAGAGCATGAGTGGTACATGTGTGACCAGCCAGCTACTCTTTGAGTTGCTGATAAGACTTGAAAAAGAAAGGAATACTTAATTTCATTTTCTTTTCTCCCAGTACTTGAATGAGTCTGGAATTACCAGTATCAACCTCAGTATCAACAGAATGGGTTCTTATCTCCAGAAAATCAAATATTAGCACTTTTTGTGTTCAAAGACCCTAGTAGAATTTCCACTAGCTGAGATGGAAGATTCAGATTCTTCTATTTCTATTGTGTATAGCAGTGGTGTTTAAATTTAAAGGCCAGTGAAAAATTCTAGTCATATAGACAAATTTAAAACCAGCACAAAATCTCAGGAATCTGGAAACACTTTTTCTAGTACCTGTATAATGACAGGTTTAGTTATATCTGGAGGGGCTTCATACTCACAAACACACACCCCTTTTTGGTTTGTTATGAATCATGGGGATTGAAGTATTGGGCATCAAGTATTAAAGACCTTGGTTTGGTGCTAATTAAAATTTTTCCATGTGTAAGAATGCATAATCCTAAATCTCACCATCTAAATGGATTTCTACAGTTCATTGTCCTGCATAAAATAACTTCTCTAATGCTTTTCATTCTGTTCCTTAATCACATCTTAAATCATGAGAGTTGTGCTTGTTGCTGTATCAGAGAAATACAGTCTGAGATGTAAATGCTATAATCATTTCTCTTTACATTGCTATTCTCTGATGAATTTGCTGCTATTTCTAGTAAGGCAGAAGATAAGGACAAGTTTCCCTTCCCGAAGTCATGCTCACAGGGCGAGGCATGCATTTACATTAAGCAAAGAAATTTTGGAACATCTATTCCTTCTGCCACTGAGTATTATGTGGGGCATACATATTCTTTTCACAATCCCAGCTTTTTGTTGTTATTGCAGATATTGTGAATAAGAAACCACAGTTGGCCTGGAAGCTCTATCTGAAGATGGAGACGTCAGGAGATTCATTTAGCCTATTGCAGCTCATTGCCAATGATTGTTACAAAGTGAGTCTTCTCTTTAGAACTTGGTGTATAGCATGTTAATTCAGTGATTGTACCAAAATCCTTTTTTTTTTTTGATACTTTTCATCACTGTCATCACTAGTGAACTTTCTTTTATAACAGCGGGATGTTTAATAATGTGGATGAGTTGGCAAGGTTTAGTCAGTATTTTAACCTACAGGCCTTCTTGGTAGACAGCCCCCTGAATAAAACATGGCTAATTTATTCCATGCTTGAGCTGTCAATAACAGTTTCTTATGCTGCCGTTATTGGTAGAAATGACAAGAAACTTCTTAGGAAAAAAAAAACCTAGCATAGATTCAGCAAGGAGCCTTATGCTGCATTTTTCCCCTGGACAGTCATTTTTCCTTAAAGCTTGTAGTGGCTTCACTTGATAGAATGCTGAATGAATGTGGATGGAGCAAGCTCAACAGCGCCCTGAGACTAGCTGTAGCTTGCTTGCCCCATTGCTGTGCTGATAGCTGAGACACAGGACTTCTGGCTAATTTCTTGCTGCTTTTCATGCAAGATCTCATCTTGTCCATATGGGGAACAGCACATGACTTGGAGTAAAGCATTTCCTGCTTTTGTGTCAGATAGAAGGACATTGAACCAGTGTCTGCTTAATGGAACTAGGTCAGATGCCAGTTTGGAGAGATCAGTATTAATTTTTTATCTTTTTAGATGACACATCTGATACTGCTTACACTCACTATCTTTATTCCCACCTATTTAAGTGCTTGTCAGCCACCTCTGGTTAAAATCGCCATTTATCTGAAGAAAATTGAATTTTCTATTCATCTATTCATCCTGTAGTACCTGTGTTTCTCTGACTAAAGTAACTCCCACAGCCCATCCAGGATTTTTCTCAGCACATGCAGACTTCCAACCACCAAAGGACGGGAGGTTGTGCTCAGCCTACCTTCTGTGCTCTGTTGTGGGAAGATGCTAGCCATAAAGAATGTTGTTCTTCAGTCTTGTCCAAGTTAAGAATACTCAACAGTCATAAATAAAAGTCCACGAGTTATGCTGAATTAAAAAATCGGTTAGTGTGGTCACTCCTTTCACACTGACTGTTGCCAACCAACTTGCTTCTTGTTCCCATTTACAAATAGACAATTGAAGGAAGAAATGATAGGGTACAAAGATTTTCCTATGCTTAGGAAACTTTTGGATGGCAGAGTCACTGAATTTTACTTTGTACTGTACTGTAACAGTGAAGAAAAAAATTTAGTTCCAAATTAAACCCAAAAGACATCAAATATGTCCCTGTGACCATCACGAGGTCTCTGTGACCATCCTCTGTGACCTACATGAGGAAAAGCGGTTCTGTTTTGAAATGTTTGCACTAGTTGGAAGTTGATGTTTTATCAAGGACTTCAGTATAGTCAGGACAACACTGGATAGGGAACCTCATAAAAAAAGTTCTGTAAGCTACTGTTATCTGTATATGATCAAGACAACAGTACAGATCATTGCCAACTAGTGAAGCTCACAGTGCAGTTTGTCTATAATGTTCGAAGACCTTGACCAGTAATGTTACAATATCACCTCTTTTGCTACATAGAACTGAAATATGCCTGTTCTGTATAAATTGCTGCCTGCAGAAAACCAGCAAAATGCGTATTGCTTCTGTGACTTAGTGCTGATTTCAGAAAACTGAGCTCATAGTTTTTAATCCCCTTCTAAAAGATGGTCATATAGTCAGGAATAATGTTTCACTCTTCTGTGCAGTTGCGTCAGTTTTACTATTCAGCCAAAGCATTTGACGTTCTGGAGAGACTGGACAGCAATACCGAATACTGGGAAGGCAAGAGAGGTGCTTGTGTGGGTGTCTTTCAAATGATCTTAGCTGGACAAGAAGCAAAGTGAGTATTCTCTGTTGTATCTGAATTTATTTTCCTCTTTTCTTATTTCCAGTCAGCTGTAAGCCAGAATCATAATCTTTGCTTTAGGTCTATGTATCCTCTTCCAATTCTTTATTGACCTTTCAGAGAACAGGCACTCTGGCCAGTGGTTCCATATGCAGTGTTCAATTTTAAGTGTGTCTTCCACACCAACAGTTCTGGAATATATAGTGGAGAATAACTCATCAGTTAATGCCATGAAACCAAAATACACTAGTCGTAAATGTACTATATTCATGAACTGAGGGAAAAGCACCTCATTTCATGTTAATGGCATAAGAATGGAAAACTGTTCCATGACATTTTAAGGTTCACAGAACAGAACTAAGAAAACATTTACTCAGTGCTGTTGGAAAGACACAATTTGTCTAAACAATGTGAGTAGATGTGACTGTGTTTTCACTAAAATTTGCTTTCTGAAGACACGGTACATGTCAGATAAATATACTCATTTGAAAGCTTAAGGAAAATTACCTGTGTTACTGACAATTTTGCTTTCGGCCCATTTCACTGGATGGGAGAGTAAGACAGAGTAGTGGGGCTATTTTTAAGAACTGATCCCTCATGAATATTCTGCTGTAATGGCAGATGGCCATTCTCCCCTGGCCAAAGTTGCTGTTTCATACATGACTGGTAGGTGTGTATCTTGGCTTCTACACCCTTCTTGTCTTCCCTTCTCTGCTGGAGTAATCTCATTAACTACTGCACCCTTCAAGTGTCCTTTTAGCAATTACTGCGGTAGATGCAGTGAAATACACATAGGTTGCCTGTTTTTCAGTATGCATACAAGTTCTTGCAGTAAACTATCTGGTAAACTGGAGCTTCATACTGGTTTATCATATTGGTAATGTTCATTTCCATGTTATTTGTATTAATGTGTAAGGTGCTTTGGCAGTGTTAAGCTAGATGTTTCCATACTGAAGACTACCAAACAGCATTGAAGTCAAAACCAAAAAAGCCTTGCTTTGTTCTGGGGAGCTATTTTGCAAAAGTAAAGATTTATATATGAATATACACGTATGCAAACACTAAACTCCAAACTAATTACATTTTGCTGACTTTCTTACTTTAATTTCCCATTGCAATGGAATACAAGGTGGGGTTTTTGTGTTCCCTGGGATCGCATTTACTGTGAATTTTTACCTCTAACTGCTCTGCGGATGAATGGACCCCTCTGTCTAGGAACCATGCTTTGCAAACTAGTTTGGATATGGGTAGTTGTTTATTGTATAAGCTGGGTCTTGCCCTCATTTAAATCTTTGCTTTTCACCTTTATAGAGAGACTCTACGGGAAGTATTGCATCTTCTGAAGAGCACTGGCAATTCTCAAGTAGAATACATTGTCCGCATCATGAAAAAGTGGGCCAAGGAGAACAGAGTCCCTGTTTAAGTCAGTGTCACAGAATGAATTGGGTCAGTTACTACGGTGTGCGTGGCTTCAAGATGTGGATCCTGGATTCTTCTGTGCATTCTGGGTATCTCCTTCCTTGCAGAAGTTTAAACGATCAAGCAGATTGAGCCAGCTGAGCAACAGTGTAGTGGAGTGAGATTGCAAAACATGCAGCAAGTTTGGTTTTGGGTTTTTTTGGTTGGTTGGTTGGTGGTATGTTTTTAAACCTTTACTGGCACTTTTCCTGTTGCATCAGTCTCTATTTGTCATTCTAATTTTCAGGTTTTTAGTAGTAATTCCAACTGTCCACAAGTCAAAGTGCTGCTCAGATTTCTCCGCACAAGTTACTGGACTGCTCTGTGGGCTTTTATTCCAGCAAGCCTTCTGGCCTCTGGAGAAGAATCATTTGTTGAATGGCTGAGACTAATCTATTCAGCAAGCGATGGAGTGTGCATGTAGAGAAGATGACAGTGACTACCAAAAGCAAGTACTAGGGTATCAGATAATACATAAACACTTACGTATATTACCTGTCGGGAGTAAAATACAAACCATATTCTGAACACTGTCCTTTTCCGGATAAATCTCAAAAATTAATACCGTCATTTATTTGGCTGACTGTATTCTTCAATTTTGCTTTGAGGTTTGACACTTGAAACACTTACCATGTTAATATAATTTATGTGAGTGATCCATTTAGTTTAGCAATCTGGTGGATAAAAGAGCAGGACGTTTTGAATAATTTTCCTAAGCATTTACCACACTCATTAGCAATATATTTATGATACTTGGGATTTATTATACTCTCCTGTTCTTTAAAGAGAACAGTTCAGGGAATACATAATTCTAAGAAGGCATCAGTTGTAACATAGAAATGTATTATACTTTTTGTAGTGTAAAACGTGTACATTGTTTCTAAAAGGAAAATTTACATTTTGTAGATCTGTAAAATACTGACAAAGTATTTTTTATCTTTTTAGGGGAAACTCATAATACTGTGTTCTCTACTGTCTATGCTTTGATTAAATCTCTGAATGGAATGTACATATGAATGCCTTGTTGGTCTGTGTTGCTTCATACTGCAAAAGTTGAAATAGTATATTCATTTTGCTGTGGAAGAGGGTAGATTTGTGACTGGGCATTAAATGCATGTTCATTAATCTGTCTAAGGTAAGCCAGTGGCCTTGATCCTGATTTTATGGTAGTTTGCTGAAAATAAGGAGGCTGGGTGTATGTGGAACATGCACACATTTCTGCCATATAACATTGGCTCTTTTTTGCTTTAAGCAAAAACTGTGGGTGTCATCATTCAGGTATCTAGAAGTACATTGATAGTTGTGGCTACTTGCATTTATATCTAGAAATCTGATCCATCATACTGACAATAATAGAGCCTTTCAGCATGGACAGGGGACACATTGCGCTCATTCAAAAGAGGTGTGAAAGCAGCAGTATTTTCACTGAAAGCAGTTATAAAACAAAAGCAGTTATAAAACACGTTTCACTTGTAAAAGCCATTTTTCTTTTCCCTCCCAGTTTAATTACCTTGGAAACTGATCAGGAATACATTTACAAGTCTTGGTACAAAGCTTCAAAAAATCATGTTGGTGGCTTTGTAGCAGATGTTAAATGCATGTAATTACTTCCTTTATTGAAGCTTAACCTGCAGAAGAGCTGAAGAGCATCCAAGTCTATTGCAGACCATTTTACATGTTGGTTGAATCTTCCGAAATAAGTGTGGTGGCATTGCAGCATAAGTGCCTGGGGATTCATTTCAGATTCTCCGCCCCTGACCAATGAAAAAGTTTTTAAAAACCTCACCTTTATTCACTAGAGTCACAAAATCCTATCTTATATGTTAAATAATGTGGGGGTTAGCACAGCACATTCTATTGACTGGTAATAAAGCTTTTGTCATTTAAGACATAAAGGAGACTGCAGGGCTTTGCCTTCAGCAGTGATGAAATAAAACATGTATTACATATTTAGGATTGTGGTAATGGAACAGATACGTAGGTACTATTAAAATGCACAACAAGGAAAATGCTGAAATATTGGTGTTTATTTTACCTTAGAAATGTGTTCTAAGAACATCCTCCATTGTTTAATCTGAGATCACATTCAAAGAACAGGGGTGTGAATCGGAGTTGCCTTGGCTGATACAGAAAGGGAAGTTAATCAAGAATTTCTAAAGCTGTTTCTGAGGCAGAGTTAACAAAATGTTATCACTGTCCTTTTGCATATTTCCCTGAACTGTGGAAATTTGAGGAGTCAAGGTACTCTAAATAGAGCAGCTAGGAGTGAAGGTAGATGTGGAGGAAGAACAACCACAAAAGTGAGCAATACAGAACAAGCAGGCAGTGAGGAATGCATGTGCAGAGTCAGGGAAACAGATGAATTTATTGGGTCAGGAATAAGTGAATAAGAAATTGAAACAGCATTTTACATAATGTAGGAGAAGAGAGACTAGGGCAGAAAGAAATTGCTGCATCATTAGAATTTCAAGGCAGAGTATGTGAAAAAGTTATTTCTTATACTCTAAGTAAGCATCTGAGGTGCTGTGCTGGCAGTCAAATCATTGATAGTGACTGGCAGAGAAAGCTGAAGCCCGAACAGTGTGTAACTGCTTTTGGTTGGGTGCTGACCCATTCCTGACAGATAAGGAAGACGACCTTTAATTAACTCAGTAATACCTGGAGAACATTTATCCAATAACATCTAAGTGAATTACTCTGCAGGAGAGGACATTTATCCTGTCTGTTGCTGCAAATGAGTTCCAAGATGGCATCTGCTTTGGCCAGCATCTGAACTGATCCAATATAGCATCTTGGATGAATTCTGGAATCCAGCATATAAATTCTAAGACCAGTAACAGTAACAGGTGGAGCCAAGTAATGAACTCAAGCTGGAGATGGCAAGTTCATTGTGAAGGAAATGTCACGTTCCAGCTCTGTGGACTGCAGCAGGCATTTACATTTATGTCGTTCTCTGTGCTGGAAGGTTGTTCATTGATCTTCATATGAAAATTGTCTAAGGTTGAATAAGGAACTTGGCCATTAGCTAGCAAGACACAAATTAGATAATTACATATATAGCTGTTGCTACATGTAGCTTCACTACATGGGAGGTATACACAGGACTGAGGAACGCATCAGGGGTTTGCCCATTGGTTTACTCTTTCACTGAATTTTCCCTGTGTTATCTCCAGAAGTAATTTCCAGTCATCCTTGAGTTTCATTTCCAGACTTCCTTGAGTTTCATTTCCAGACTTCCCTCTCCCCATTTAATCTACTTATATGATTGCTAATTAAGTACATAATTGCATGAAAGTGTCACCAGTAACCACTAAAATCAGGTTATTAATCAGCTACTGGATAATCTGACCTGACCTTACGTAGTGCAAGATGGTAGATTTCATTGGCTAATATTTGTGTTGAGTCCAGTAACTATCTTGGCTTTCCATAAAAATAACTTGCCAGAAAACCTGAAGGTGGCTAGTGAGAAAATTTGTTAAAAAAAATCAAATTACTTTGCAATTTGTTCAAATTATTAAATTGCCTTTCCTCTTAATTCTAAATTCAGCTTGTTTGGCCTTGTCTTATACTATTTGATTCTTCCATCATCCATCTTTGCTGTTAGTCATTAAAGCTCAGCATTGTCTGATTTGATTTGGGGTTTTGGTGGTTTGGGTTTGTTGGGGTTTTTTTTATCCTTTGGTACATATAAACTACAAGCAAGTCACCGCAGTCTGTATGGAAGACAGCATCCCTTGTAAAGATGTTTTCCAGGGTGGAAAAATGGCAATCAGTTTGTCAACAGAAAAACATGGCCGTGTAGGACTAGGCATATTTATCACCATGTGTGATGTTGGAATATGCTCTTCCATACTGCTGCTTGCACTTCTCCTACATGTGTACTCAAAGACTGCATTCATCCTTTTTGTCATATTGTCACAGGAGGAGCTTGCATTAAATTGCTTCTTGACTGTGACATGACATCTAGGTTTTTTCCAGAGCTGGTATTTTCCAGGATACAGTCTACCCTTCAGAAGAGACAGCCTACATTTAGCTCTAAAATACAGATTTTGTTTGAATGGGGTCAGTTTTTCACATTATGCAGATCACTCTGAGTGACTGTCTTATTATCGCTATACTAGTCTGTTTCTCTGCAGTCTTTTATTAGTGCTGGTTTACATCTATATCTGGATCATCAAGGGATATGCTGGATCCTCCATCCTTCCAGGACCATACTAAAGTAAACCCCCAGAACATTCTAATGATGACTAATGGCTACTTCTCATCATCTGTCATTCTCAACTTGATTCACATGTACTTTACAGATACTGTATTACACAGTTTTTTTAAATTAGGTATATGACATCAGAAATGTATGTAATTACATTTGTATGACTACAGTATTGTATTGAGCTAAACTTAACGAAAGATTCGTGTCACATGAGCTAATATTTCCCATTCATTCTTTATTAGATAAACCTTACAGCATCACAGAAAGATTGATGGAGACCAGTTGTTTAAGGCTGCTTGCAGGATTTAAAAAAAGCCTTTTTTGCCCTGTAATCACATTTAGAAGCCACAAACCAAAAGCTTACTTCTGACTTTGTAGAGTTTAAACTTTCGTTTGGAACAAATAAAGCAGGAATTTCACATCTCTAGGCAAGGGATAGTTTCTAAATTCCTTATAAGTCTTGCTTAACTGATGAATTACACTAGTGTCTATGTACAGATTTTAACATAAAAGTCTGTATTTAGTAAGAGCTGTGACTTTTGAGAAGACAGTGTATTCTTCAAATAAAAAAGAAACTTCAGTTCATACGTACATATTTATTGTGCTTAATGGCTCCACAGATTATTCTTAGTAATTCTTTGAGAGAATTTAATATAATTAATGCAGTATAATGAATAATGTTCTTTAAAATGTTTTTACAAGCAGATCTTCAATAACCTGGGATTTAAGTTATTTTGACAGAAAATACGCTATGAGATAGTTTGTAGCAGATCCCAGATACAGCCAAATCTAACTGAAAAGTGGGATACTACCTATGCTGTTGTCTCTGAATTGCACTTTCATGGACCAAAGCACTGCTTTTTTTGGAGTCCTCAAACCGCACTTTAAGCTGGCTCTTAGATGAGTGATGAGTCTGAGATTCCACCATCTGTTCCTTGATCCCTGTATGCAACTTCCATGTGGTCAGAAAAAACACAAACAACAATGCATTAAATGACATACAATAACATATTTTAAGAATACATACAGTAATGTTGAGATGGTTTCTGTCACCTAGAAAAGAACCGTGCTTCAAATCTAAGTTATATTGTAACAGCTGTAATTTTCTTTGATGATTTTGCCCTTCTTAAGCATGATGGGATCATTATGCCTGTCTACTCTGAAGCTACCAGTAATCTTTTTCTTGCCTCACATCAGTGGGTGAGGCCATTATATGGGCAGCCATTATGTGACAAAACACAGTGTCTAACTTAGCACAGCTGGTGAATTAATTCACATGAAGTAAATGTATCTTTGGACTCCATGTCCGATAGTTGTGTCTAAGAAGACTTAAAAAAAAAATAATTTAAAAAAAATTGAATAATAATCCAGGTCTTGGAGTGCCTGGTACATTCCCAATAATAATGATGATCATAATATTGGTATTCTACAAGTTCCATCTTACTTTTGCCTCACTTCTTCATGATGCCACATGTGATGGACATAGTCATCACTGAGCAAACTGGGAAGTCATTTATTATTTATATAAAACAAGTGGTTTTCCCACCATTTAAAGGCAGAAAAGCTATTTTCAGGTCATAGCAAAATAATTTCTGAGGCAAGCTTTACAAGACTTTCCACTTGGTTTACCTAGTTATTCCCAAACAGGTTTTATCACTGTGTCTGCTTTTCATTTCTGTGTGTTCTCCTTCCTTACCAAGTGTTTTCCCTTCTCACCTACCCACTAAGGTGACTGGCCTTGCAGGACTACCACGAAGTACTGCCAAAGTACTGCTGCTTTCCACATATCTCTTCCTCCCCTCACCCCACCTCTGAGCATTACTTGCCTCGCTTCATTTCACTGGCATTTAAGGCAAGATTCGTTCAGATCTGTAAAATATGCTAAGTTCTATGGAGGACTGGAAATCAGCATGACAGTAAGAACTCAATCTCTTAAAACCGTGAGGAAGTTCTTGGAAAAGTACTCAGTTAAATCTGACTGTACTATTACTTACCCATGAAAGGAGGAATTCTTTTAAGGCCAGAAAAATTACACATGAAATGCACAGAAAATGTATAGAAAATGTAGCTTGTTTTCACACAAGCATTTCTGATACGTAGCATCCCCTCTATTCTTAAAATCACCACTGCTATTGCTGCTGTTATACGCTTGCTTTAATACGCTCAAAAATCTTTAGATTTCGTAAGTCTGCTCAAAATACAACTTGAGATGGTAAGAAAACAGTTTAATAAAATTTTATTTATCCATCTAAATTATTCATGTATGGATAATCATTTTTCATAAGTAATTTTTCAGATGCTACTTTTAATGCTGTGACAACTCAAAAGCAGCTTTGTGTTGAATCTGTAAGCTCAGTATGTAGTTAATTCTTGGTGATGAATATGTGCTTTGCTTTTTGAAGGCAATTTGGCTTGGAAATAAAATCATGGAAGTATGAAAATGCTGAAGTGTACATGCAAAGTGTGCTTCTGACTGTTCTGAGCATAAGCTTGTATAAATGTTAAAAATGTGGTAATGTGTTTATGCAATCAGTCTCAGCCGTCTGTGATAATGTGCACTTATTTAGATGTGGAACTATATATGTAAAAGCAGTTTCCAAAGTGCTGAGAGGCTGGGGGGGGGATGGTTAGGGAATTGGATTTTTTGTAAAATCAATCTGGAAGTCAGAGGAGAAACTAGAGAAAAATTAAACCAAGCAAATGTCTCCAATATCACTGCCAAATATTACGGTGTAAGTCTTTATGATTCCTAGGAGGTTGCTTTGCAATCTACATGTGTTACATGTAATTCCCAAATATTACACTGGTGAGTGACCAAAGCCAGTCTTGCCCGTCCGGCCTGCAGCCTGACTGGCTCTGTTTTCATGGGCACTGAGAAAGTGTTTGTCTTGTCCTAGGTCAGCACTAGCAAGAGAAACCCCCAGCATGAGCAAATCTATGGCATGTCAGCTTTTGTATTGCAGAAGACTACTTGCAGACCCTTGTACCTCATTAAACAGCATTACTACTGCTCTTAGGGTAGAAACTGCCACTCAAGCTGAGACTTCCCTACAAGGCCAGTCCTTCTCATTCGTGCTACAGGTGGGTGGGGTAGCTACTTGAAATTGTGACTCATATTCATGTGTGCTTTTAATTACTATTGGAAGAATAAACCCAGCAGACAACTGTACAGAGATAAGATAATGACCTGATTCCAAAGTTTCAGACAGGCTGGGAATCTTCGGCTGCCTCCAGGGGTGCTAGCCTGATGGAACAGGCTTTTCAGGGGAGATAAGCATCCCATGCTGCAAGGATCTATAAGGAAATGGTGCAAATGAGGAAAATAGTGAGAGACAACTCCCCAGAGCACATAATCCCTCTCAATCTCTGTAAATATCTATGGTTTTCTGCACTGTCAAATGAGCAGGTGTGAATCATAAAAGAGCTACCGTTAAGGACACCTATTCTTTCCTAAAGCAGCTCCTCTTCAATTTTAAATGCAGTTTACACATGGTTTAAGTGACAGGCAGATTTGCCTCTGTTTAAGTTTCTTCACCAGTTGATGAATTCTGGTCCCTTTATATACATTTGTATTTTTAATAAGAAGGAGTTTTGTTTGGTTTGGTTTCTTATTACCGGCACTCCTCTACAAAATCTCTTCTGGTTTTTTTTCTGCTGTAACCCTTCTTGCTATTCTTTGTATCTACAACAAAATTCCAGGATTTGGGCTAAAGGGTTATTTTATCTTTGCTAATTAAGTGGTTTAAATTTTCTTGTGACCACTTAGAAGGTGCCGATTTTTTGTTTTCCTCTATTTCTTCTTCCTTCTTAGAAAAGTAAAGGGTAAACCTGCAAGGAGGAATTCCTTAGTGATTTTAGACCTCAAACTAATCTTCACCGCTTGGCAGAGAAAACCTCTCAGATGCTGATATTCCCAAATTAATTTCAGTTAAGACACGGAGTCCACACTGCTTCACCTAAAGGTACTACTACTGGAGAAGTTTACAAGTTTTTTGTCAGCCGCAACTGAGTTTACCCTTAACATTAGGAAACCCTAAGGATGAAAGTTGTCTGCTTGCCCCAGCAAGAAATCTTGACACTGGAAGTAGAAACAACTATTAATGATTAAGTATAAAATAAGATGTAACTATAAAAGTGTTCTTGTCTTGTTATTTACAAGTGACTTTAGTATGGTTATCTGAGGGAACAAATTACCCCCATTCTGCTTGGTAAATGCACCCACTTAAGAGCTGATGTTTAATGTTTCAGTATCTCATCTTCTCTCCAGGATCAACAGCTGTTCCCAACAGCAGCTTCTTTGAGTAGCTTCCTATTCCTTGGCCAAGATGCAGTTCTTTACAATTTCTCTCACCCCTATTTCTCCCTAACCTGCTATTCCATGCAAATTAAGTACTTGAGGCTTAGAATCTCCTCTGAAGTTTCTTTAAGTTAACAATCTAACTTTACCTATTAGCTTAAAGAATGTTACGATGTTATGCAGAGAGTAAATATCACCAGTCACACAGAAGTTGTGTCAAGTTTGAAGTTCTCGTTGAGAAATGGCACGTGAACAACACAGATGATAGCTAAGACGCCCGCCTTTGATTGCGGATCTCACACTGCCATGAGACATACACTCCTGTAAATCCTTTGACTTTTCTAGCATGAAGGCTTGCCCTGGTTTCTAGCTTATTTTTAATGTGAGATAAAAGCCAACATTTTGATTTTATCAGCTATTTACCACATACCTAGTAGTGCCATTTATGCTGTCCTGTCACACAGCACGGTATTGGGAGGCTATTCCTCATTTCCGGAAGCAAAGAAAAGATGCATCTAAATCCACGTGCAAAGGTAAAAAGTGTTTCCAGTTGCAGCAGCAGTAACAAACTTTTGTGTAAAAATTGTTGTTGCTCTTAAAGCTTCCTATTGTCATTGGAACCTTGAACTTTCAAACAGGTTTGTTCAGAGCCTTTCTTGAAGTTCTTGAAAGGACTATAGTGTCTTATAGGGTCACATTTTCATTCTCCAAGAAGTAAGGTTTCACCAGTTCGCGGGGAGCAATATACAAACATATGGGATAAAGTTAACAGTCCCATTTCCTCTGCCCTGAAATTGGGATAAATGAGTATCACTTCCCTGGTAAAGCATATCCTAATTACTTGAAGCTAATGCACTCTTTCTAGTCCCAACATCTGGCATTCCTCTACCTGCCAACAGTCCTCCTAAACCACTGTTCACTGAATAGAGTACTTTAGACTTTTTAAAGCTGTGGTAGAGCAGCTGCTAATAGCTATAAGTACATGTGCCTGAGGAGAGAAAGCTGGAGGTATGTTCTGCAGTAAGCAGCATTTTTAATTAAAAGAATATAAAATAAAGGGGAGGGAGGGAAATCCTGTAGATAAAAGAAATTAGTTTTCAAAATGGTTCGCAGGTCATTGATGTTTGGCTTTGGAAAGAGGTGGGGGGTGTTACTTCCTTGATTCTTGATCTAGCAAGAAGAAACTTAGTCAAATTCTAGGAGGGAATATAAGGTCAAAAAAAAATCACACTTGAGTTCAGGGAGCCTCATTAAATAGAAAACCAGCAATACCATCCATGCTGTTGGTGCAGTGGATTCTTGTGATGCAGCAGCCTTTCTAGAAAAGCTACACAAACACCACCATACCTGGAGCTGTATCATCTCCTGACACAGCAATGAAAGTTGCAGCTTCTGTGGCAGCAGCTTCAGTGAAAGGACCAAGAGGATCAACATGATGCCTGGTTGGACCATAAGAAACCAAGATACCAGAGGGATACACCAGTCAGTTCCCACTGACCGGAAAAAGGGAAATATAAGCCCACATCATGCAAAAAAAGGAATACTCAGGGAAATACAGGCCAGTCAGTTTCACCCCAGTGCCAGCAAGATCATGGAGCAGATCCTCCTGGAAACTATGCTAAGGCCCATGGAAAATAAGGAGGTAATTGGTAACAGCCAACATGGCTTCACTAAGGGCAAATCATGCCTGTTAAATTTGGTGGCCTTCTATGACAGGATTATAGCATTGGTGGATAAGTGACTGACGTCATCTACCTGGACTTGTGCAAAGCATTTGACACTGTCCCCCACAGCATCCTTGTCTCTGAACTCTAAAGGCATGGGTTTGACGGATGGACTGCTTGCTGGACAAGGAATTGTCTAGATGGTTGCACTCAAAGAATTGCGGTCAATGGCTCGATGGGATGGAGACAGTGACAAGTGGTGATCCTTAGGGGTTGGCACTGGGACCAGCACTGCTTAACATCCTTGTCAGCAACATTTACAGTGGGATTGAGTGCACCCTCAGCAAGTCCTCACCACACCAAGCTGTGTGGTGCAGTTGACATGCTAGAGGGAAGGGATGCCATCCAGAGGGACCTGGACAGACTTGAGAGGTGCGCCAGTGTGAACCTCATGAAGTTCAACAAGGCAAAGTGCAAGGTCCTGCACCTGGGTTGGGGCAATGTAGTAATAGGAGAAGGGGGAATGGCTTTAAACTGAAAGAGGGAAGAGTTAGATGAGATATCAGGAAGAAGCTCTCCACTGTGAGGATGGTGAGACACTGGAACAGGTTTCCCCAAGCTGTAGATGCTCCATCCCCGAAGCATTCAAGGCCAGGCAGGATGGAGCTTTGAGCAACCTGGTCTACTGGAAGGTGTCCCTGCCCATGGAAGGGGGTTGGAACTAGACAATCGTTAAGGTGCCTTCCAATCAGAACCATTCTATGATTCTATGATATAGTGAGGAACCAACCTATGGAAAATGAGCACATTCTCACAAAACAAAAACAAATCCAAATAACCCAAACCTGCTGGAAATATCTCTGAGAGGCTTTTGAGATCTGATTGGCTGACTGGCACAGGCATGACCTGGCTACCAATATAGCTCCTATCCCAGAGTAGGTCCCAGGGTTCACCTTAAGCAAAGCAGAAGACAAACTGCAATCTCAGGCCACCTAAGCTTGAGTGGTAAAACTAGCTATTCACAGAAACAGAACAAGTTTTTCCCCACATTCCCATCCTAGGGCAACAGCCTCAGAGGTCATGGAAGTATTCAGCCTATGAAACAGAAAGCAAGCCCTCTGGAGACGGACGCAACTGATCATAAGGACAGCTCTGCCTTCTGGTGGGACCTTGGGCCTGCTGCTGTGGGATGTCCCGCTCAAAGGAGGCCATACAGTCAGAACAGCTTCCACTGGGGCCAGGAGAGCAGCTAGCACTCATCTGGAACACAACAGGGCGCAGCTCTGACTCTTAACACATTGAATACTAACAGCCCAAAAGGAAGAGTGCTAGAAGTGCGTCTCCCAGACAGAGAAGCCATCCTGAAGCACAGCAGGAGGATCCCACCTGCAGCAGGGTAGAGGCCTCTGGTGGTTTACTGAGCTGTCTCTGTCACTTTCCCAATCTGAAACCAAGTCAGGTCAAGAAACTGCCACTCACTGGTGTGGCTGCAGCACCGGTAGTTTTGAGCATCCCCTTTGTATGATCTGTTCATACTGGCTTTCACCAATAAAATAAAAGGCAACTTCAAATTCACCTCAAAATTACTCTCTTTCTGCAGTTGTTATGCTTTTTTTAAACTCTCAATGTGCCTCTTTCAAGGACAGTTTTGGTATTAAATGTCCTTCAAGGTGACATACACAAAGAAGGAATCTGTACTTTAGCTGGACTATTTTAGCACTGTCATATCCTGAGAAAAAGCAAAATACCTGGCAAAACATATCTCTCATTTTTTCTATTATTATTATTTTATGCTCCGCTGACAAGTGCAGCACATGATATTACACACAACAACGCCTGAGACAAAGCTTAACACCAAAGAACATAACAGGCAGCAGAACAGAAAAAAAAATGAAAAAGATACAAACCTAGCTCCTCTTGAAACTGTTTGATAGAGCACAAGCCTGAAACTCTTCTGGCACAGTCAAAACTAAATTCCTAGAGAACTGAAGATCTCGTGGATTTGGCTTGTGTCTTGGAAGTCTTTCCTGAGTGCTTTGAGTACGCTGGACCAAATGTAATGATAATATATCCCAGTAACTGCTGTGCTTGGATCTGCTGCCAAGTTTCTTTCTGATTTCATTTAGCTACTCAGACCCAGAGCAAACCGTCTTTGGTAACTTCACTTCAGATTCAAAGATCCACGACTGCTGTTCTCCTAGTTGCAAAAAACAAATGCTGAGCCTCATGAAAAAAGAAAAGAAGTGTGCTCCAAAATGCTCAGAGGTTAGACAGATAGCATAAATGTGAGGCTTTATTTGTCTAACTAAGGCTCCCAGAAGAGAGGTAGAGGGGGTATATAAACAAACCAGTAAATATCTACAGAACCTTAGATACGACAGGCTGCTTCTACTATCAAAGTCTGCAATCTCATGATTTAGAACAAATGGCCACCTGAAACTGTCTCCAAGAAGTACTTCTGGTTTTCTCTGTAGCCCTATCACAGGTCAGCTGAGTTATTCTGATCCAGCTTATTTTTTTCGTACTTAAAAAGTGTGTTAGAAATCTGACTGGAATGTGCTTCCAGGTGTATCTACACTACAACCAAGATAATTTAAAGTACTGAATTCAGATACATGTAATGCTAATTTCCTTAATTTTCAAAAAACCTAATTTTCAGTAACCTGTTCTACATTTGTTACTTCTGAATACATACCTTAGGGGACTGAAAGACAGGAGCTTTAAGATGGACACTTAAAATGCACAGCTTATTTTCATCCCCTTCCATGGATATGTCCAAGTATCATCTGCAGAAACAAAAATTGTTGTATTTATTTCAATGTCTAAACTCCCACCTGGTAATTGAAAGCAAGCACTTAGCAGAGCTGCAGAAGAGCCCGTGAGGTCCACACAAGACTTTTGACTGCTGAGCAATAAATTGCTCTTTTGCTGGGGAAAAGCCTCTTTCTACTACCACAGGGTTTAACGACATAGACTATACAGAAACTTTGATGAGAACTAGTATCTTCCTGGCAGGATCTGCAAGTCTGTAACTTAGGGATACTCAGTTTGAATACAGAAATACATTGCCTGTTAAGTGCATCATCAGATAGCTGTCTGAAATTCTCGCCAGGAGAACAAGTGGGATTTCCAAATAATTTTATTATGACACTGAAAGTAAAAATACATTTGAGGAATACCTCTACCAAGCTTGCTAGTTGTAATAGAACATGCAGGGTTTTAAGATAAAACAAGTCCCTTTGACTATAAAGCTCAACAAAGCTTTTCCAGCTTCAGAAAGAGACAGGCTATGATTCTCAGATCAGTCAGTCATTCCACTGACTTCCTGCTGTAAGCAGTAGTCTGGAATGTCCTCCATTCCCTGTTAACAAAATCATAACTTTCAATAACACAGTTCTAGTGTCATGGATCTTCTCTGGAGTCTACATGAAAGTAAGGAGTCAAGTCAAAAGACTATACACAATGAGAAGAGACCATCAAGCTCTGTAATGAATCCAGTCTGGGAAGTGCAGTAATGTGCTGCACAGAATAGCCTGCTATAATTACCCAAAATAATATACCTATGTAAATTACATTTAGGCTGCAGGAGTACATTTTGAAAACGAGAACAACCCTCCTATGTAGTACTTCTGAGGCTAAAAAAGAACAAGAAACAACATCTTTCTCTCTGCTCCAACTAAGCCCAAGAATGCAATGCACATGAAGATGTTCATAGCTTCCTGAAACTTAGCAGTGCCTTGGTGGAATACCTCCATCTGGAAGTACCAGCAATCAGCCTGTCAAAGTAGGTGGTGACAGACTGCAACACTTGCACTGTTTGCAGGCAGCTCCTGCTGCTCATACCCTGCCTTCCCTGTGCTGTCCCCAGCCTAGAGGACAACTCTTCCTCACCAATCTGCAGCTCCTCTTTGCAGGAGCTGGTAACCTGCACAACAGGCATGGCCGCACAACACGTGACCTCTGAAGATGGCCTGGTGGCCAGAGCAGTCTCTGCTGCTCTGCAGGAGCTGGCTGGGCTCAACACTTCACAGAGGGGCAATCCTGTCAAACCTTCATCTCCCCGACTGATCCAGCAGCGCTTCAGAGTGCTTCTTGATACCACTGGGACAAGACGCACTCACACCATCACCCTCACAGACAGGAAACGGTCGGTGCCCCCCACCGCTTCACTCTCCATCCTGTTCAGGATTTAGGGCTGCTTTTCTGTCGTGACTGACCTATAGCTGCTCAATTCCAGAGGCCTCAGAGCACCTTCCCCTGAGCAGGCCCGCGGCCCCGGCAGCCGTTCCACGCTGCCCTGAGAGCACGAGCATTGCACAGCCCTGTCAAGACCCGCAGCGCCCTCCCGCCGCCCCGTCAGCATGAGGCGGCCCGGCCCGCGGCTCTCCCTTCCACCCCTCCCGCCCCAAAGCGGGGGAAGATCCCCGCCGAGGCCGCTCCCCTGGCGCCAACGGTCACACTCGGGCAGCCGCGAGGCGCACGGAGGGGTGGGGGGTGGGGGGGAAGAAGAGGCAGTGGCGGCGGAGCGCCCGCCATTGCCCCACCACGGCGCGCCGGCGGGCGGGGTGGCGGAGTCGGCACTGTGGGCCGCGGGCCCTTTAAGACGCGGCCGGCAGGCAGCGTGCACATCGCCAAGGCAACTGGGGGCGGGCGCCGGCGGCCGCGCTGACGTCGGGGGGAAGCTGAGCAATAACAACAGCGACGCGGGGCGGCGCGGCAGCGTCGGCGTTCCCCGTGCGCCTGCGCGGCCTGCGGGCCTGCTTCTATTTATGTGGGGGGGCGCCAAGATGGCGGGGTTGGAGGCGGCGAGGAGAACGTAGGGGGTAGCTCCGACCGGGCGGCGGAGGGGGGAGGGGAGAGGGAGGAGGAGCCGGGGCCGGTGGGAGGGAGCGCGGAGAGCGGTGTCACCGAACGCGTGAGGCGGGGGCCGGCGAACGGCAGGCGGGGGGCGGGGGGGTGGCGGAGGATGGCGGAGCCGCGCCGGGTGCCGTTCATTAGTCTGTCACCGGTGAGGCGCCGCGAGGGCGAGAGCCCGGCGCTGGAGCGGGAGCCGGCGGGCCGCGAGCCGGAGCCGCCGCCGGCGGGCCGCGAGGCGCCGCCGTTGGAGCCGCCGCACGAGCTTTCCCGGTCGGAGCCGCTGCCGCCGCCGCCCCGCGAGAGCACCGCGCGTCTGGAGCCCCCCCGCGAGGCCGGCCGGGCCGATCAGCAGCCGCAAAGGGAGCCCCCTCGGCCCGAGCCGCCGCCGCTGCCGCCGCCGCAGCTACCGCCGCCGCCGCCGCGGCAGAGCAGCCGGCAGGAGCCGCCGCCGCCGCAGGAGGCGCTCCCGCTCCGCCAGACGGTCCGCCTGGAGGTGGTGCTGAAGGACCCCACCGAGGAGGGCTGCGTGGAGTTCAGCTACCCGGAGCTGCTGCTGTGCGGGGACTCGCGGGTACGGGACCTCCCATTTCCCTCCCTTTCCCCCTCCCCTCCCGCTGCGCTTCCTCCTCCTCCCGGCGGGTGGCTGTCCACGGCCCCGGCCTCGCCGGTAACACTATCTGTCGCCCCTTGCTGCTCGGGGGTGGTCCCGACCCGGCGGGGCGGTGGCCTGGGGGAAGTCCGGCGGCCTCGCAGTCGTTTTGAGCTCGTGGTGCTGCCGCTGCGTCTGTGCCCGTGCCCATGGGTGGAAGAGGAGGCGTCGCACTTGTCGTCCCTGAGTTGGCTGAGGGCTCCTGTCTTTGGCTGTGAGCAGGGGCGGGGGAGCGCCAGTGCCTTGTGCCCGGCTTTCCCCAGCTCTCTTTCCCTCCCCTTGCCTGACCGGGGAGCGGTTGCATCCTCCCTTTCTGGGAGCCTTTTCCGGCAGCTGGGCGAAACTTTTTAACATGCTGGTCTATTTTTCGGGTTGTCTATAGATTGTGTGCAGGTAAAGGGAGAGTTATCAGCCCGGCTCTGCTATAAGTGCTGAGAAGCAATGAAGTGAGCATTAGCAGACTTGGAGATAAGTTTCTGCAGGGTGGTTTTTTGGGAGGGGTGATGGTGATGAATGAGAGTTAATGTTGAAACTAACTTCACCTGTAACTCTTAAGAACTTCATTCAAGAAAAAAGTACTTTCACTTTTACTATTCCTCCCAACCAGAAAATATTTGGTACTCGGAACTACTTCGGTTTCTAAGAAGAAGATTTTGTGTACATAACTTCAAGACGTAAGCAGCATTAGCCAATCAACAGGACCCACTGTTCAAGTACGAAGGAGAAACATGTGTCCTTAAGCCGGTCACACTTAAATCACTCATTCTTAGTGAGCTGAGAATGGCAGTGAAATTGTACTTGATTCAGATAGTTATAGTCCCTCTTAATTCCAGTACATGATTTCAGAGGAGCTTTCAGGGAACAAGGAAGTAACTACTATTATGAAGGCTTTGATAGCTCTGGTGGTAAAAGCAAACCTCAAGTACAAGTACTGATATTGCCACTCTACTTTTGCAACCAGCACAAACTTGAGAATGGCTGAAACTTCTAATTTACCAGACCAAAGTGTTTCTCGGTGGTAATGCCATATAATTGTACTTAGCAGCCTGCTTGCTTTTGGTTTGGTAGTTGGAGGGGTGTATGCACTGGATTGTGTTCAGATGCAGAAAACAGAAAAGTTAATTTTGATTTTAATCCCTCAGATCTAATGCGAGTTAGGAGGTTCCTTCTGTTCATCCTGTCCTACAGCTGTTGTGGGCAAACAGTGCTACTTATGACTCCTCTGAATTGGTGTGGCATAAGCATGTTGCCTTGTCAAGTGCCATCTTTCAAAGCATTTTGCTTCTGAAAAATTGTGTTAGTGTTTAGAAGTGGTTTGGTGTGTGGAGGTTGACTTTTCCTTTTGGCAGTTCCCAGTTCTGTAACTGCCTTTTTTTTTTTTTTTCCCCCTGTAGATTGGTAATTAGTTAATCACACATAGTCGTGGAAAAAATGGCTTTTGAGTGTTGTTTTGAGTGTAAATTCCGTGTCTTCTGGGGGCAAGGACTGATTCATGGGATTTTTGGTACAGTTGGGACCAGAGGATATATGGGATTGGAGACTTCTTTTAAGGTAGAAACAGTGGTAGAAATGCTTTTTAAGAAGTTCTGTCTTTTCAGCCTTCTCTAGAGTCCAAATTGAAATGAATAGATCGTAATTGTCTGTCTTGCTGGGCTATGTGGAACAATCAGTTGATTATGTAAAACAGTGTTATAAATCATGATCCTCTTAAAGAGATTCTGGACTTGGGTTCTTGTAGAAAAACTGATGTGTACTTGGCCTGTCAGTTTACGCTCTTGCTTGCTGTATGGTAGAAGCTGGAAAACCTATGCTGATATGGTAAGGAGGACTTAAAATCTTGTCTTAATCAGCATGAAAAGTGAGGGGAAGCACATTTCATCCAGAAATAAAATCAGTGCATTCTGGTTCCTTCACAGTTAGAGCAGATACTAGAGAAGAATTTGCTCTGCACAGTGCAGGAGGCTTAGCATGACAGAACTCTGTCTTCTACCCTGGTATGTTAATTGTACAAATCCTAAAATAGAAAAATATTGTGAAAGGAAAACTGATCCTGCTTGTGGAGTAGGATAGCTATGGTAATTTATACCAGTTAATGCAGCAGAGAAAACTACTTTGTTTGAAATGAAGCTTGACCAAGAAGTGCCTGCCCTTTACACTTCTCTACAGAATCTGTGAGATTTGCTCTTTCTCTTAGGTAGTAACTAATGGGCAGTTAAAACTGTGGTTTTAAGTGGAGTGCTAGATTTCCATTTTTTTTTTTTTGTTTTTAGTAATGGTTCGGTTTAAAATGAACAGTTCATACAAACTTAGCTATGCAGACTGGTTTTGTAGGGTGAAGATTGATTGGCTTTTCAGAGAGCTATTGCAGGCTCCTTATCCCTTGGAGAAGTTGCTTGACTTGCATATGTCTATTCCCATTAAAGTTCAATGTTACAAAATTGGGAACTTGTCTTTCTGTCTTGTGTTGCTTGGAACTGAAACAACCAAGAAAGTTTTTCCATAGGCAGGCAGTTCTGGGAAGGCAAAGGCTGGTGCACAGGAGTAACTTCAAACATGGCTTTAATAGGTCTTTTAATAAATGGTAAAGAATCCCAAAACTTACTTGACAGGAGGAGTGCAACTTTTCTTTCTTCTTTTTTGTTTAATTACAAATTTGGGTTCCTAACCTGAATCAGAAGCAAGTGGAAATGTTTGTTAGAATCTCATGCTGTCTTTGTCCTGCTTTTTTGCCTTGATCGAGAGACTATCCTTTGATAGGGTTGTTGGTAGAGTTCATCTTCTGGTTAGAATTACATGTGTAAAGTTTTTGCATGTGAGTAATAAGTTGGTGTGGTTGAAGAGTTTGTCTCTTAACAGCTGGCAGAAGTGGTAGTGTGCTGCCTTTTGTGTTGGTGCAATCGAAGCTTGGTGTGTAAAACTTAAAGTGGGTGAGCCAGAAACCCAAGATGGCTTCTGTCAAGTAGGGTATGAAGGCACTGAAGTAATGTCTGAAAGTTACTGCAAAGTCAGAGTCATTCATGCTGCAGAAACTGTCAAAACTAAAACTTCCTTGAATTTGAGATTTCAGTAGTGCTTAATTAATCCAAGTGGTAGTCAGCTACTACTTTGAGAATCTGGTGGAGAGACAAGTTAACACTTAAGTACCAGATTTTGCTTTACCTGTTCTCAACCTTGTCTTATTTCACAATTAAACAAAATCAAACATTTGCCTAGTAGTATTCCCAAATAAAGGTAGAGAAGGCAGTGCTGCATGCATTGAGTGGTATTTTTATATTTAAGTATGCCTGCAGGAAATATGTATGTAACTTCAACTTATATTTCAGGATTAACCTATTGATTTTTTTTCTTTAAGTTATTAATTTAGAAAATGTAAGATAATTATGTGGTGTTTTCAGTTTTGCTTAGTTTACCTTCCTAATTACATTTGTCTCAATACTGTTGGGCTAGTTTGCCATTATTTGGTCACCATTTAGTCAATATATTGGCTTTTGATACTGTGAAAGAAGGATCTTGCTTTTCTGAACTTGGTGCTGCTTTTTTGTTCTGTCTTAGTCTGCCGTAAAGCTTCGTCTATTCACTGATGAGTGGTCCATGTGCATTATAGTTGCCATCCTGAAAGTTCTGTAAAATGTAACTCCATTCCATTGTCTTTTAGCATCTTAGTACCTCCCCCAGCTCCCTTTCCAACAATTACTGTATGTTATGTGAACTCTTAAATTGAAGACTGCAGCCTGGTTTTCTGCTATACCTTATTTATTAAAAACCCCAAAACACCATGTATATCCTCGATTACTGTATATTGACTTCATGTTAATGAAAACCTTTCTCAAAGAAAAAAAGGGAGGGGGGATGTACTTCCTGATTATTTGTACAGCTGGAATATTAAATCTCTCTTGTCATAGCTGCCATAGTGTCACTAGAATTTGTGCCATGATTAGTGAAACTATCTGAAGAAAAAATAGCAGTACAAGAATTAAAGGAATTAATTATGGTTGCAACTTACTGAGCTTTATAGTCTTCTGGCTGCTTCCCTGCTAATTAGCGTACCAGGTACATCTTGCCTATTGTATCTGGAAGGATCACAGCACCAATAAGAGGCAACAGTGAAAGCAGAAGCAAAAGGTAGTTCTATTTAGAGAGAGTTCTTTCTCTTAAACATCAAATGGCCATACTTCTTTTATGCTTACACTTAAAATTGAGGTTGTAGTGGAATGCTTGGGAAAATGTAAGTCTTGTCTTTCTCTTAACTTTTCTGTGTTCTCATTAGAAGCAAAGTAACTGGATGATAATGGGTCAGACTGATTTTTAGAGAATAAGTATTTGGGCTCAGTATAAAATCCAGCTATTTAGTTATCAAGGCATTATTTATTGACATAGAATGCCTCTAATAAAAACCCTACTAGAAGTGTTTCTTATGGAATGATATTTAACTTCTGTTTGGTTTGGTTTTTTTGTTTTTTTTTTTTTTTTTTCAGAAGAAATCTATTCACTTGGAAGATCCATTTAATGATGAACAGCGTGAGCGGCATGAAGTAGAAATGCTAGCCAGGAAGTTTGAGGCAAAATACGTGAGTTATTTACCTGAATTAAAATGTGCAAATATTTAATAGTGATAACTTATGATGCTGTAGAGATGTTAACACCTTTTTTTTTTTTCTTCTGAGTAGGGTTGCTAATGTAGTATCAAATAACTTCTCTGTACTTTGGAGCTGACAGTCTCATGATATTTCATTTAAGCAGCTTGAACCTGCTACAAGCTTATTAGACAAGTCTGCTAAATAGATTTGTCTATAGGATGTTATAGCTTGAGAAGCTATTCTTGGAAGAGCTTCCTATGTAAGCACAACTGAGTAATAGATGCTGGTCGATATTAATGATAAATACTGTGCTGAAGGGAAGACATTTTATGTAATGCTGTTGTGCACTCTTGAACAGCTCTTCTGTTTGGGCAGAATACTGATGGATCTTGATGAATTTCTGACTAGTTTGGAATGCTTCCATAGGAAGTTATTGTTAAATAATAAGTCGTTGCTTGATGAGTTTATCTTGTAGCTTCCAGCTGCCTAAAGATACTCTGCTGACTCCTGAAAGTGTAGCATGAATGACTTGAACAACCCTAGGTAGTCATATAAAGAGGCTTTCAGTAATAAAGGAAGGTAGAAATCAGAAAATGTTGACATGAAACCACACCCAAACAGGTCTTTAAGAATTTATATGGGTAGGGTTGGGTGATTAATTCTGAGCTGGCAATCAAAACTCATCATCATGCTTAGGCATGTTGATATTCTGGATTACTAATAGAGTACCTCAAAAATAAAGAAGGGAAACAAGAGCAATCATTTGTATCTTTTGCTGTTAATATACATATTAAAATCTTTCTTGTTTGATTTATTCAAGGTTTTTTTTGGTGGTTGTGGTTTGTTTTTTTTTTCTTTTTCTGGCAAAGGCAGATTTCTCTGAGTGCCCAGTCTGTGCATTCTGTGGAAGTAATTACTGTGACACATAACAAAAGAAACCCTTAAACAGAAAGGAATCATTTTAATCTTCTGGGGGGGTTGGTGGATTCCAGTATACCCAGTGAATTGAGAAGGCAGTTCCAGAATACTCTTTGGCTTTCATTTGAAAGATAAATTAGTTTTTTGAATGTGAGAGAAAAATATTTCAACTGTACTTTTCTAGGGGATTCATTTCCATAATACAAGTTAGAGATTTTATAATGTCCTAAAACAAGTTGCTTAACTACAGCAGATTAAAGTTAATGTACCAGTGTGTAAAGCAATATAAGTAGGAGGGAGGGGTAGTGGAAGCAATTTAATTT
Organism: Myiopsitta monachus; assembly: GCA_017639245.1. NCBI lineage: Eukaryota > Metazoa > Chordata > Aves > Psittaciformes > Psittacidae > Myiopsitta > Myiopsitta monachus. Next base: position 64,753,531 of record CM029920.1, read on the forward strand.
TACATATGCATTTATGCATACATCAGAGCTGAACATGTACATTTATGGACAAAACATTGTTATGCTTAGGAAAAACAGTTAAATGTTCAATAGTCATAAAAAGGGGCAAATAGATACTTTTGACTATTAGAAAGCAGTAGGTAACAAACTTACAAGATTAGAGTTTTAAGTTCACAGTGCTCTTGTATCTTGATTACTATTGGCACTTCTGATTTCTTGCCTTTCTCTCATTCTCTGCCATACCTTCTGTCATTCTTTGCCATGCCTCCCTCAGCCCCGCAGAATTACTGGAAGGGGAATGTTTTTTACAGAAAGAACAACTTATGTTAGGGCCACTAAGTATGGAGCGTGGCAAGTGATCAATAGTTCTTGTGTTAAATACTCCCTGCACTTTTTCTCTTCAAATAAGAGAACTATTGGTCTATTTACCATCCGTGCTCGGAGGAATTGCATCTTTGTATGCTGACCCAGTACAATTGCTCATGTTTTGACAGCATCCAGCAATCTTCTGATTCTTGTGGTGAGACGTTCGCACCTTAGCTTAAACTAGAACAAATTAAGTACTCTGTCTCTCTCTTTAATAGTGCTTTAGTGTGAAAATTATCACTAGTTGTATGAAAGAGAAGTAGAGGTTTTTTGGGTTGGTTTTGGATTTTTTTGGTTTTTTTTTTTTGGCTGTTGGGTTGGGCTTTTTTGGGGGGGTTATCAGCTTTGCAAGGATTACTATATCCTTCTTAAACTAATTAGGTATTGCTTATCTATATCCATTTTAAAATGGAGTAAAAAACTCGCAGCACATGTGGCAGTACTTCTGAAAAATTTAGTTCATGAAGAACAGTATTCTTTGAAGATTTTTTCCTTCTTTTCAGATAAATTCCTGTACTCATAATCAAATCGGTACAGTATTTGGTATGTCTTGCAGGTACTAAGAAAGCCTGTGAAAAAATGTATTTTCAGAAAGTAAGATGCAATAAAGTTAATGTACCATTTGTTTACTTGATTGTTCGGAACTGTGTTGGAATTGCTACATGTTTTAAACACCAGGATAAAATTCTGTTCAGAATGCTTCCAGTTTTCGTTCTTTTGGTGACTGTTGTTTTCTAGACAAAATTAAACACTGTTGTAAAAACAGCATGTTGAATCTTGGACGAAGAACTTAGGGGTATTGGCCGATATAAAAATGAGCATGAGCCGGCTGCAGTGTGCGCTCGCAGCCCAGAAAGCCAACCATATCCTGGGCTGCATCAAAAGGAGCGTGACCAGCAGGTCAAGGGAGGTGATCCTGCCCCTCTACTCTGCTCTTGTACAAGAGACCTCACTTGGAGTATTGTGTGCAGTTCTGGTGTCCTCAGCATAAAAAGGACATGGAAGTGTTGGAACAAGTGCAGAGGAGGGCCACGAGGGTGATCAGAGGACCGGAGCACCTCCCGTATGAAGATAGGCTGAGCAAGTTGGGGCTGTTCAGCCTGGAGAAGAGAAGGCTGTGTGGAGACCTCTTAGCAGCCTTCCAATATCTGAAGGGGGCCTATAGGGATGCTGGGGAGAGGCCCTTCATTAGGGACTGTAGTGATAGGACAAGGGGTAATGGGTTCAAACTTAAACAGGGTAAGTTTAGATTGGCTACGAGGAAGAAATTCTTTACTGTGAGGGTGGTGAGGCACTGGAATGGGCTGCCCAGGGAAGTCGCGAATGCTCCATCGCTGGCGGTATTTAGGTTGGACATAGCCTCGAGTGACATGGTTTAGTGTGAGGTGTCCCTGCCCATGGCAGGGGGGTTGGAACTAGATGATCTTAAGGTCCTTTCCAACCGTAACTGTTCTATGATTCTATAATGTAAGAATTTTTATTGGATCAAAACAAAGGTCCATCTAATGGATGGTAGAATAATCCTCAGACACTAGTGGCATCTTATACTTGAAAGTGTAGCAGAGTAAGTGTTATTACACTTCACAGAGTAATTGATGATACTTCACTGTGCCTGTCTGGCAATCTGTGGCTTAATTTCTCCCAAAGTCAAAGGTTACATGTTTAACTACCTTTCTTACAGTTTTTGCCATAAATTTGCCAGATCATTTTTAGTTCACTGAATTTGTGTTCTGTGGCACTGATTACCATGATGATTGTTGTGTGAAAGCATACTTTGTATTTAAGCATGATGAGTTTGTTTGGTGCTCTATAGTTTCTGTATTTTAAGAAACAGTGAAATATTTCCTGTTCTTCCACATGCTGCATGTGATTCTGATGCTATCATCTAAATTCAGTTTTTTCATTCCCCAGCTGAAGTATCTATAATATTGTTATTGTACGGAAGCACTGTTTCCTACCTTTAAACATCCTTGTTGGCTTACTGTTCCCTTTTTTGTTCCAATTTCTGTTTCTAAATTAAAGGATATTAATGGTAGGATGCCCTGATTTATCGGTGATACAATGATGACTTCTGATTTTTTTTAATGTCCCTTTTTCTATAAGTCCCATGTGTTTTGTGTGGGGGTTTTTTTTGTTTTTTGTTTTATTGTTTTCTTTTTGACCACTGTTGATTGTTGAGCAAATATCACAGAACTGTGTGTAACAACTTCAGTGCTTCCTGAGCAGAGTAAGAAATTGGGAGCACCCCATATTTATTCTTGTTTGGGTTGTACTTCTTTTGTGTCAATTACTTTTCTTTTATTGATACTGAATTCAATTGATGGTTTATCATAATTAAGTTCAAAGCAACTGCGCAGTCTTTCTGTGATTATTCAGTTGTCTTCTTATATTTACTATCCTCAGCAATTTTGACATCTCACACCCAAACCATTCTATGATTTCTCCAACTCTTAGCCCTCTGTTGCTTCTAAAGATGAATGAATGCACATCCCTTGGTGTTGACTTGACTGATTACTTTCTTTGCCAAAACGAAATACTTATTCATACCCTTTCTTACTCAGCCTTAACCTAGACATTAATTTGAGTGGACCTTCCCTCTTATCACTTGATAGTTTCTTGACTTTACAGATATTTGGACCTTTTTTAAGGTATTTGAAGTACTGCTTTCTTCTACCAAAATTCTTTCCTGCTCTGGAATGTGTATTTCTTGTGCTTTCTGGCTTTGTTCCTTATAACTGCTGTTGGCTTGCCCAATGTAGAGATCAGGTTTACTGGTTTATAGGCTGTTTTTTGTCCTTGGGAAATTCCTCAAGAATTGGCATTGTATTTGCCACCTTCTAGTCCTGTTGGCCAAAGGTTGTTTAGGCTTTAGGTTATATGCCACAGTTAATTTATAGAAGTCATCCTGAGTTTTTTGGAAACTTGAATGAGTACTGTTTGCAGCCTCAGGAGCTAGACATCTTGATTTGCTCTAATGTCATGACTACTTATGTTGTGGGACAAGGTTGGAGGGACTGTTTTGAGAAACGTGAAAAGCTTCAGTGGTAAAACATTCCCGAACTGCTGCATAGTAAGCACTGATGCACTTGATGATATAGTTCTGCTGTGCTTAACATCTTGATCACACGGACTTTCAAAATTCTTCCTTAAAAATAAGCCAACCATGCCTGAAGAAAATTCTCTACCTATACATAAAATGATTCAGATATTTTCATATGTCTGAATATAGGTTACTATTTTAATCCTGCTTTTCTTCATTCAGCTATTATGAACTTCTTTTTTATTAACTTTGTTCCATACCCACACTATGTTTTTATGAATAACAGATAGTCAGAATGTATTGAGAGGTTTTTAATATCCTTTGTAGTGCCCATACACGAAAATAATTGGATAGCTGTTGCTGCAACAGGATTTTGGACTGGCAAACAAGGATATTGGTGGTTACTTGGTCTTAACAAGAGATGTGGTATGGAGGTGGATTGCATTACACATTGGTGATATCAGTAAAGTGTAGTTTACGTAGCATTCTTTAGACAACCTGCTAGTGCCTCAGTTAGATCATGAGAATTACATAAGCTCTCATTCACATTCTTTTCTATGGCATGTTTTGGGAACCTGCAGGCATTCAGCTGTGACGTGAGTGACTGTAGGGGGATGTTAGGAACTTGGGAATACTTAGCTTAAAAATCTGAGGCTTGAAATGCAGTTTGGAAACCTGAATTAAAAATGGCACTTAGTTTTGATTCTCCCCTCCCACTCCTCCCAGGGCTATTGTGTTTATTTGTTTAATTATACCTGAGAGATTCCTGTTTGCTTGCAAGAGCACATGCTTTACCTAATTACAAACTTGAATTCTTGCAAAATATTGTTAAAATGGAGGTGTTCAGATGCTTAGGCTTCTCATGAGACCAAGGATGAAACCTTCTTTGGACAGTGTCTGCATACCGATAGTAACAAGCGGGTTATGATATTTGGATGGCACAGCTAAGAAATCTCAGATTTTAAATGTGCTTAACTGTAGAGTACAGGCAGAGAAGCTTCAGGAGCAGTCTTTTTGAATTCATTGAAGATAACTGGTTAGTATTTTAGTCAAGGTGGTGCCTTTTGGAGAATTTTATCTTTTAAGACTTTAACATTGACAGTTCTAACAATATGTGGGAGTCAGAAATGTAGGTCTTATATCCTAAGTAGATTGCCATTTGTATAACTAAGCTTAGATTCCCTGAATGTTTGAGCTGGGTGTAAGTTTTTACTTGATTTAATAGTAAAACTTTCACATGAGAAAAGTACTTACATGTTAAATTGAAGTTTATTGTGTCCCGGAGGTGAGTGAGCCCACAGTCTGTGATACACCTTCTGGCTTTGCGTTACTCAAATAACCATTTCATGTCCAGTCCTATCAACTGAAGTAATGGCTCTTGCATTTCAGGATTTTATCTTAATACATTTTTCTTCAGTTATGTCATACGATTGCTGTAATGTCTTGAAAACTCATGGACACTTCATCTGCAAGTATCAGATCAATATTGTTTTATTTTTGACTTGGACTTCACTTTCCTGTAGAGAAGCAGTTTGTATTGTGTGGGGAAACAGTTTACTGAATGCTAGGCTATTCGTATTTTCCTTTGTAACAACTCTGTAATATCCTGACGAACTTAACACTTTCTAAATTATCCTAGCCCTTCTATCACTAACAGTCCTATCACTATGCTTTACAAACATAGAACAGTGAAACATCCCTAAATAGGAAATGTTAGGAAAATTTCAGTAATGCAGAAATCAGGTGGCTAGTGAATACCTTTCAGGGATGATTCTGGTGAGGCATGTTTACTAGAACTCATTCCTGTGTGCAGGTTTTTATTAAGTCATGTAGACCATCTTCAAGAAAGCAAAACTAATAATTCCCTGAATGACCATCCCTCAAATATTTTATGTTCTGTGGACTTCACTATGTTGTTTCCATGTTTCCTAAATGATCTAACTCTTGTTTTGTTTTCAGGGTGGAAAGCCCCACAAACATCGGAAGGATCGCCTGCAGGATCTAATTGATATAGGTTATGGTTATGATGAAACAGACCCTTTCATTGATAATTCTGAAGCGGTAAGTAAGCCTCATCAAAGTAGCAAGAGGAAGTAAGGCAATGCTTTATTTTTTTTAACAAAGAAAGGTATGGGAAAAAATTGTGCCTGTGTATAACTGGTAGATCCAAAATGCACGCTGTTTGGGAATCCAACGAGTGATTGTATTTTTAGGCTCATTCAGATATCATCATGCACTGCAAGAATAAAGAAGGCTATTGCTAGGCTGCATAATTTTCCAGCTTTAGAAGTTGTTTTTTTTTGTGCCCTTCATTTACCCTGGTCTGAGATTACACTGGCTCTGTTTAGTTTCTTGTACCAGCTACCTGGATTGCTAGTGGATTACTGGTGTTAGATTTCCTGCATTAGATCAGGAGGGTTTTCTGCTCTTAAAACTGACTAAGAACAGGGTGGTTATTCGAAACATTCACTGAGTGTCTGAAAAATTTGAGATAAAACAGCTTGGTTAAACAGCACAACACTACAACTTATTTTTGTCTGAATATTTTGCAGAAATGAAAGTATGTCTCGACGTAAAAGAAAAAGATATTGGGTTCAGGCAATATCAGGGATATCAGGAGGTTTAGGAGAGGCATTTGAATACGTGCTAGGGATAGTATATGAAATCCTATATGAAATAGGAAGAAGCTTGGAAGAGAGAATAGATGATTTAAAATCTTGGAGACCTCCTCTAATTCTCCTTTATTGGATACCAGGAGGAAGGTATGCTGATTAGTCAAGTGAAAACAAACAAAACCCCCTAGAAAAAAACTATGATACTTTACCCAGCTTTCAGGAGGCTGAAAGTCTGAATGCGAATGGAAGGATGATGAAAAGGAGTTGTGAGAAAACAGGAAGGACAGAAGTGAAGTGCATTGCTTAGCATACGTTGTGTTGCGCCTCCACTTGAATGTGATAGTAGACTTAGGGAATTATAAAACTTTAAAGAGCTTCTGTGAACACTGAGCTGTGAGGTATCTAGCATATAGATGTAGCAATGGATATTGCTTTTCAGAACTGTGGGTGGTGCACAAGGTGTGCTGCAGACTCATCTTCTTAGCAAAGGAAGTTACACATTAGGTAGCAGGCTGAGCTTATCTCTGTGTTGTTTTTTGAAGCAGGTCTTGAAGGCATGTGAACAAGTTTCATGAAAAGTGAGTTTGCTGTAGATGCTTATTGTAGCTTGTATTAATTTATCCTTTTTCTTGGTCTACATTAAAATTTTAGTTGAACTTGCAAATATTAAAACTGTCCTATTGTTATCCCTCAACTTCTTTTGTGTTTCTGGAACAGTATTGGGGCATAAGCCTTTGTATGTCCTTTCCAAAGGTCAGGTCAGATTCTGATCTTCAGCTCAGTATGAACGAAGGTTCTTCACTCCTGCTGAGGAACAGCTTGAGCCTGTAGTCTTACTGGGTGTCACTGTTGCTTAAGTTAACCATCCTTGGTTTTGAAATTTTATCATACAGGACCCAAGTTGTATCTTGGTTTTTCTGGATTTATTGTGACCTATCACAGATCTGATACGTGATTTGGGTAACTTTCAGTGCTCAGTAGTACAGGTGTCTATCAAAGAAGTGTGTGAGTCTAGCAGGGTGGAACACTCACAAGTGTATTAGTATTTCTCATGCTGTGCCTTCTTCCAGTGCTGCTGCTGTTACCAGCAGCAGATCCATTAGATTTACAGAAGCATTTATTTCCTACATCTTTTGCCAGACTCCTTGTAGGAACATACAAAAGGCAGTTGTTAGGGGACCAGATGGTTGCATCATGTGGTAGCTGTGGAAGCTACTGGGGAGAATGGTGTATTCTCTAAAGATTGCTCTCCTGAACAAATCATTATGCCTTGTGTCTGCATTACAAATACAGACTGGAGAGAGGCCATCTCTGCTTTGCTTTCATCCCTATTTCTGTATAGAAAAGAAGAAAAAAGAAAAAATGCACTATGTGCCAGCTGCAGTTTAAGTTGCTGGTGCAAAGCTTAAGGATCCTGTAATGTAGGAGTTAAGTTCAACAAAACCTCTCATTCCATCTCAGACGCAAATAGGAAGTGTTCAGAAAGATCTTCATGTCTGGCTTGCTCATATTCTGTGTGGCCAGCTATTAAATCACAATGTACCCTGAGAAATGTCAGAGCTAGGCCCAGCCTGGACTTGCTTCATTTTGGGAGATGCACTTTCTTGCATGTAAAAAGCTATAATATCCTGGATACAAACATTTGAAAAATGAGTGTGAGTGCCTCTTAAATTGCTCCAAGGTTGGCGTCCTGTTGTCTCCCTCTGTATCCCAGAAAAAATAATTGAAAGCTTCTTTAGAATTTTAGACATTTTTCTTGTCACAGGTGTTAATGGAATACTGAGCTCTTTGGCACTGAAACGGATATATTCCGTAGCTTTAGAGATAGTTTCTTTCTAGAACCAGATTTTGAAGTAATGCCATGAAGTATTATTCAAGAAATGAAACCAATAAAATTCTAAGCATGTTTTTAGCAGGCTTTGTATGAGTTAAGAAATTCTGCTTGCTTTGGATCCATTTCCAATTAAGCTGTATTTTGTACATGTATCATGGATGCATATGTAACAAATAGCATATGTAACAAACAGCATTTGGGTTCTCCAAGGATCCAGGAAGGCAATTGTTCTGCTTGTTTTCCTGAGTGCAGGGATTGGGGTCAAGTGTAGGAAATTTGCTAATGGTGTGATTCTCAGGTAACAGATTTTAATGGGGCTGGAATGCAGAGATAGGCAGGACATGCCTGTCTGGAATAAGGTTTTTGGAAAGCGCTGGCAAAAGGAAGCTTTTCCTAAGTGAGGAAACATTTCCTGTCAGGCTCCTCAAAGGTCACTGATACCTGCCCTGATGAAGTAGGGTAAATTTTGGTGTGCGTAGTAGGCTAGGTTGCCATTGTTTACATTGCTTTCTGTGTAAATACGAACTATGCACAAGCTTCTTAAAGATTTGCTTTCATTGTTTACTCTGCAAAGAGTCAGTACTTTCCTACAGTGCAGTAGAGACGTTAGCAGCATGGCTGCATTAAGACCCTCAATGTCCTGGTGGCTACTAAACACAGGAAAGTAAGGGCTCCTGAAGGGAGCCCTTCAGTAGGCATGGACATAGTGCCAACTGATGAAAGGTTTTTGGGTACATATTACCCTAAGTGATGCAGTCAGTTTCTGCCTCCCATCTTCCTTCAGGTGTGTCTCCTCTTGCAGGAGTAAGTTACAGGCTCCTGTTTGCTTTGTATGAATCTGATATATATGCTGCTCAGGTTTTTTACGTTGCTCTCCTCCTTGGAAAATTTTTAGCTGGTCCTTTTGGGAAGAAGTTTCTTTTCCTCTCTAGTTGCAATTGCAGGCAAGTGGAAATCCATGCTTCAGTCTATATCGATGGATATTTTTGGGTTGAGTGTTTGACTGTAGCCAGTGGGTTGTGAACTGTTGATTTGAAAGAAAACGTAAACCAAGACCATCTTACTGTTATTGCTAACATGTAGCAGTTATTCTGATGGCAAGTCCTAATCTTTGCTTATCTTAAAGGACTCCTGTTAATATACAAAATGTTCATAACTGGCAAAGCAGGCTGTCCCTCCTCAGTCTTTCCACTGCTTTGATGTTGAAAATAGGTTTTACTATAGTGTAAACTGGCAGGAACTGTGTTCTTTGTGGAATGATACTCCTGTAGATTTCTGCTTCCCCTTTATTCTACCTCCATGCACACATGCATACACATGCGTATCAGCCTGTTGTGGCTGGACTCCTTGGTCTCGTGATGACCTCCTAATATTAGCTTAGTTGAATACCTTCTGGACAGTGTAAGCTTCACATCGATAGAGATTCCAGGGGAATACAGTGCTCTCTGAGTCTTGCTGTGTAATACAGAATGAGGATCTGAAGTAATCTTAAACAAAAAAAAAAAGGGGGTGAAAAAGTATGCAATTTTCTCTTAATCAGAGGTAGTAAGACTTGCACATACAAAACAAAGACCAGCTAGCACCTGCACTCATGCATGCTACAGTTCCACTTCTTCCCATGCAGAGGAAGAAGCATCTACCTAGAAATCTGTAACCACTGAAAGCTGTCTTTTGAAGCAGCGTTACCAGGTAGCACCGCTGACAGGAACTGAAGCAATATATGAACAACAAGAGCAATAGGAAGCATACGCTTCAGTACTTTGGATACTCCGGGCAATATGACAATATTTAACCCAGTCAACTATATTCATGGGTCCACAGCAGCCTTCTAAACACTAGTGTAAGAATCCTGTGATGCTGGGTAGAGAAAACTAGCCTACCACTCAATTTCTCATACATGGAAATCTCCAAAACAAGTACTTTAACTTAATAGGAAGACATGCTTTTCTTTGGCTGTATCTTGCCTCAAGAGGTCAGACCTTCTGAAAGACAGTCTTTCAAGGATTGTATGTTGATTTTAGTAATTCTGAACACACTGGTAGTAGAGTTGCTATTTCTTGCTATCTGGGTTCCCTACAATACTTTCCATAATATAAGGGCATAGTCTTCGCAAAAATTCTGTGCCATGACACAGTTTTCACGTGTTTTTCAGGATAAATTTGGTTTGCTTCATCTTGTTATCTCCAGGCTTATTAAAGGTGTGATTGATTTTAATACCCTCTTCTCTCCTATCCTGGCTTCCCCTTAAGTGTTCCTGGTGGTGTGATCTAAAACTTTTAAGCTGATGGGTTGCCACTAAGAGCATCTTGCCTAAGACTTGTGAATATCTGAGCTGCTTTCTCCCAGTGAGAGTGATATCCATTTTTGGGAATGTCAGAGCTTAGTCTGCCAGGGGTCATTAATGGTATCTGCCTGGAGAATGGCAGAGCTCAGCTGATGGTAATTTTTACCTTTTGTTTGTTTTGTGGGATTCTGGGCCGGATGTTCTTCTCTCATCCTTCCTACTCAAAGGAGCTTGTTTTATGCGCAGCTATGGAGAGAGATTAAATGTCTCAAACAAAATGAGAAACCCCCCCAACGTCAGAGGCATATGCAGGAAAATGCTACATGGGCTCCATTAAACGTGCTTTCATGTTTGAGAGATAAATTTAACATTGCTGCATTTTTTATATGGAAAGAGCTTACTTTATGGAACTCTTATCACAAAACTTCATCCATTCTGAGTACATGACGGTACATTAAAGCTTTTTTGAGATTCAGCTCATTAGCAGTTTTTTTTGGCTCTGGATTTCTGTTTATATTAGTGGTCTGTCTTCTTCATTGTCACTTTGTCCAGTCTTGGAAATTCTGTGGTTGGATAACAGTGCTTACTTAGCTGAGTGCACCATGTCACCTTTAACAAAAGAAGTCTTGTGTGCTTCCCAGGTGTCTTCAGGATAGATCTGCCAGCTGGCACCTGGCATGTCATATGTGTTTGAGTGAATACCAGGGCAAATTTCAATTAGGAGATTATTTCATTGCTTTTTATCCTTCCTCACCCCAAGATAAATGTGTGAAATGGAGTACCAAACAAATAAAACAGGTATCTGTTCTGCATTAAGCAGAATAGTATGTTTAAACTATATACCCAGCAGTCCCCTACTCAAGAGCTGTTGTGGCTAGAGGGACAAAAGTAGTTGAATTAGCAGAGCAAGTCTGCAGCAGTAATGTTCTCTTGCTCTTCTGCTACTTTTCCTTTTTCTTTTTTCAGTCCCATCTTCTGGTGTTGGTTTCAACCAGGTAGTTTAGGACTGCTCATGTATTTAATGACATCAGTGGGACAACTAGGAAACTGAAAATTCAGTTTCTGCATAGGAACTCGAAAAAGCCTGAGACTTGGATCTGTTTTTTGTAGTACCGTTATTTAAATTGGCATACATCAAGAATGTAGGAGTAAGAAATAATCATGTGTGTAGCATGTTCTTGGGTTTTGCTAAATTTAAATTTTGAAGAGCACTAAATCACTTTTCAGAGACATCTGAGCTAGTAGAGGGGGAGGTCATGGCCTAGGATCAACTATTCTTCACAACTAGATGCATTTATTTAAGCAGCACAAGGAACTTGCTTGTGTATTTTTTTTGAAAACACTGATTATTAATATAATACAAAGGGGGGTTATAACATGCCAAAATAAGGGATCTTTGATAAGAGCATTTGTCTGAAGTGTTATATGCTAAGTCTGCTCTTCACATTAAATGAATGGAAAAGGAAAGCGTAACTTTTTTCGTTTCTACAGAATCTTCTACTAGAACTGTAACAGGTAACCTGGAGAGGTTAAGTAATACATGACATATTTATTTGTCATAAGCCCCCCTGAACTGTATTTTCAGTATAGGTCAGAGCTTAATCTTCAAATGAATTGAGTTGAATAGATAAAGGAGGTCACATGAGTGGTCATAGATGCTATATCCTGGACTGAAATATTACAACCTTGAAAGGCTGTAAGAACGTCATCCTGTTGCACTGAAGGTCGCTTAAGCTAATAGCCTGACTCTGTGACTGGTGGAGGGATATAAGAGATGGTAGTCATGGTGAGAACAAAACAGGACAATATATATGTACTTCTCTCAAGGTGCTCTTGTAGGCTGACTGATTACAATATCCTGACTACTAAACTAGGGTTCTACCAGGAGGCTATCCTATCCTAGTCTAGATTACTCTGAGCCAGGTAGTATATCTTTATTTAATAGTCTGTTACACTTCTATCTGTTGTGCTTTGCTAGCTGTCCTCTGCCCCAGGGTTAAAAAAACACAACACACCACAAAACAACATGCCTGTGCAATTTGGAAGAGTAACCTTCTTTACCCATGGGAAAGCCCTTTCTGCTTATTTTTTAATGTCATCTTGGATTGGAAAAGCAATGTATCATTCCCCCTTAGCCTTGTCCAGGATTTCATTGTATATTTGATTATGCTGTTTTTCAGAAATCTGTTTGTTTGTTTGAACACCTCTCCTTAAAGCCAAAGACTGCATTTCAGTTATTTGTGTCTGTAAGAAGCATAGAGATCCATCAACTGTATGTTTGAAGTACCTTCAAGTGTGTACTGAACACAGTGTATGGATATTAAGTCCATTTGACTGAAGCAACCATATTCAAAGTAACTTCAGTAGCTTGACTTCATTTAGTAGGCTAATGATGAAAACTAAACAGCCCCCTCAGCTGGTTAAAGTAATTTCAAAAATAGACTGAACAAGAAATAAAAGTGATCCCTGCTTATCTTTTAACTGCATAATACCAGTTTCACAACAAATAATGCACAGGGTACGTGTCTTTGAAAATACTTGGACATGTTTGCAGCAAATCTCACTTCCAGATCTCATTTCCAGAATTTAATACAGAAGTGTTACAAAGCCTTTTCACATGTATTTTTATAATGTAGGTTGTTGCCTGGAAGAGAGCTGAATGAGCTCACGGTCAAAATATCTGAGGATCATGGTCAAAATATCTGCACACAGGAGCTGACAGTATTAATATGATACTGCTGTATACTACGGGTTTGGATTTCAGAACTAAATTGATATAATCCGTAAACCCAATTAAATTTCTTTCGCGCCTAAACATTTAATTAGACTGACGGCCCTAGCAACGTAGCAATGTAGCTCAAGGACAGTAGTTGAAAATAACTTACATGCTGATCTGCTTTTAGATGATCAGACAATACATCAGTCTTCCTTTGTTTTCTGCAGAATGATTCCATAATCTTTTGTTGGACAAATTTCTGTTCTCAGGAGTCTATCATATATGAAATCCTGTGTATTTGGAGGTTTGAGAATATTTATTCTCCATCTTGGAATGTGTAAGGAAGAGCAGATCACCAAAGGGCTTTTACCTATTTTCCTTAACAGGATCAGTTCTGTGATTTCATATGCAGAAAAGCTAGTGCAAAGCAAAAGTCTTGAAACCAATTAATCAGAAGATTTAGAAGTTGCAAGAGCCATGTTCCCTTTAGCTGAGAGTTCTGAAGAAACTTTAAAATGAAGTTTAATCTAGCTATTGCCAGTGTCTTGTACAACTATATTCAAATTCTCTGTTCAATTGAAGTGCTAGAAGAGAGTAAGTTTACCTCAAAGGAGAGGATACTAAGTAAATTGTGGTCTGCATGCCCCAGTTTTAGCTAAGTTGAAAATAAAATTAAACATTTAGTTGTGAGTTATACCTTGTTCAGTAGGTTGAGGAAGAAACAATTTTGGTAGGGAAAAGTAAACTCAAAGGTTAAGAGAACTGAATTTCAAAAGGCTCTTCAAAAGTTTGACTGAATTTATAGTCCTCAGCAGAAGCTGTTGAAACCTCAGTTGATAAATTACACTTCCAAGTGTTGCTGACCTTGTTTCCCTGCTGGCTGTTATGGGATAGATAGTTTGTTCATCTGTGTATTGAATGAATTTTGCCTCTCTGGTTGTGTTGTTCTTATGGATCTGTGCCACATAGCATGTTGATCATTCTGTTAATCTGCTGTGATTCATGGCTTCCTTGGTTGTGGAATGTCTTTATTCCTTACTTTTTCTTGTGTGTTCTCCAGAGCTTCCTTACTGCTTTGCAGCTGAGTCTTTACTGTGTTTTCCTTTACTTGTTATTCACTTATTATGTTAATGGTCCCAGCTTTAACTGTGTACTTTCTCCTTCAAAGTTGGCAATTACTGTATTCTTCTGTTTTGATCCTGTTCTGCCCCCACTTCACCAATACAGTTCACACCCTGTCAGCTCAAAAAGGAAATGCCTGCTCTGTCTGTTAAGCACTGTGGATAGTAATTTATTTTCTTTTCCTTTTATCTTCCTTGTGCATAATAAAGCTGGTTCTGAGAGCTGTGGAAAAACATTGGATTTCTCTGAAATTCTTACCCAGCCTCCACTGAAGTTTACTTTGCACCTCCTACTTTGCATGATTGTCCTGGTCTCTTAAGATGAATGGCAAGCCCACTTTGCTTTCATTTTGTCCAATTAATAGATTCTCCTGCTTTTTTGCAATAGTCTTTCGTATGATCTTAGGGTATTTCATAGGTCTTGCCACCACTTTTTCTTTCCCTTTCTGCCTTTCTGTATGGCTTGTTAAGCCTTCCATTTCAGGAAGATAAAAGGTGATGACTCATTGAAATTTCTGACTACTTATGCAGAATAAATCCACATAGGTCTCCAGTTCAGGGTCTTTCACCAGCTTTCCTGTCAAAGTGGACATTTCGTGTTTTCCTCTTCTTGTTAGTTCTTCCTTTCTTAATGCTTCTGATAGCCCAGACTTCTTAGTTCTTAAACCACTTTTATCTTCATAATAAGGAGGGGGAAATGAAATAAGTTGGTAGCTGACACTCTACTTTGCGCTTTGTATGTTCCTTTTACGTAGGTGATCTGAAGTCTTTAGTTAATGTTGTGGCAGTTAAAATAGCCTGCTAATTTATTCAGCCTGTTGATTTCTGTCTTAAGACATGCAATGGAAAGCCTGCTGATTCAGACTTCAAAATAACAAGCACATTGTTTCCTTCTCAAGCATCTTAATTGTTAATTATTTGGCTGAGCTACCAAACATTAATTGCTTGCAGGTGTAACTCAAAATCGCCTTTTTCCTTTATCAGAGTGCACACCTATGAGGTGTTTCAAAATGCTACCATTTCAGATAGGCAGAAATTGATTCTTATTAGTCTGTTGGACACTGAGGTATTTCGTAACACTTTCTGGTACTTACTGGTAACTGGTACTTTTGTAACACTTTCTAAGTCCTGGAAATGCTTCCTCCTTATCTTTGTTGGCATGTGTGTGTCTCAGGCATTCTGGCTTAATGTTTCCAGGCAGACTGTAGCTTCCAGGTAGATTGTAGGTTCCAGAACTATGTTTGTTGCTTACATGCACCGTCCTAAAATTTTCTGAATCTGAAAACTAAAAGTGGTAGTTTGAATTTGGAGTTGTTTAGGACAACATTGTCTTTCTGTGCAGTGATAACAGCATTGTCAAGGCAACCTTCCCTAAGTTCTCATGCAAACACTTCCATGACTTGCTTTGCTACTTATGCATAGAGCTGGAATTAATCTACTCATCCTCCCAGCCTAAGAATTTGCTGTTAACAAGACATTTCCTAGAGTTTCCTGGTAACGCCTGGGGGAAGAATGTCATTCTGAGGAGGCTGCTGGTCATGAAATAATAGAATTCATGTCCTACCCTGTACTTCAGTATTGACCACTTTTCCTATGTCTTTGGATTTCAGTTATTTTTGAGATACAGCTTTCTACTTCTAAATGGGAAATTCCTTCATAAATACTAAGTACTTTTCAAAACAAAGTGTGTATAAGAGTTTGAAACTTTTTGTGGTTTTAAAACTCTCTAAACAGAGTGAGAGTTTACCTGACTTACAATGAAAAAAGTTCTGGCAAGGTGGTATTTGTATAAAAGGCGATGTAATATTCAACACAAAATTGGAAGTAAGCCAACAGATACTGTACTGAAATTTATCATGGCTGGGATAGCATTTTTAATAAAAGAAAATTTCAGGGTACTTTTTGTAAGAGGAGGAGGATTTTGAGCAGAGCACTGTAGTTAGATTTAGTACTGAACGTGGCATGTGTTGAACCATCTGAACGTGACATGCACTGCAGGCATGGGTATTAATGAAAACTCTGGCAGTCTTAATGAAACAGCATATAATCTTGACAAGCTCTTATGTTTAATTTATAGAAACATCTCTACTATCTTCAGGCCTGCTCCTGGATATAACATCCAATTCTGTAAAATTCCGACACAGATTAGTTTTCTTCCCGTGCAGTGTTCAGACTGTCATCTTTTCTGAAAATATGGAAGAATTAGATTCTGGAAATAACTGTAGCTCTCACAGAACTTAAAGGGCCTGTGATAAAAGTGTATGACTAACAAAGTAATTTTAACCACACCTTGTCTCATAAAATTGAAGGGCATTCAGTAGAATTATTAAACTTCAAATTTAAGATCGGTGGAGGCAGGGTTGTGGAGTTGGGTTTTTTGTTTGTTTGTTTTCACAAAATTTGTTTCAGCCAGTGATGTTGCTGGTATGCCTGTAAGATGTCCTAGATGAAACCTAATAATTCACTATGTGCCTGCCTGTTTCCTGGACAAAAGCAACCAGTGAACAATCAAGGGGAAAAAAGGTTGAAATTTTGTGTGTTTGTGGGTTTTGTTTGTTGGTTTTTTTTTTTTTGTTTTTGTTTTTGGGAGGTGGGGGAGGAAGGCCTCTGTGCCCATCCTAATTTACTTCAGAAAGCAGTACTTTTAATGCCATAATCCTGTCTTTTTCAAGAAAGAGCATTATTTGAAAGTAGAAAAGTTATTCTGTGATGTCAACTTCCTTTGCCTTAGCCAGTAACTTTTCAATATTACTATCCTGGTTCTATTCCAACAAGCTGTGATGTGTACTTGTATAGAATTTTTTTATGTATAGGGACTAGTAAATTAACTGTATTTATTTTATTAAGAAATGCTGATAAACTCATCTTTTTTCCTGCCCAGTATGATGAATTAGTTCCTGCATCCCTCACAACCAAATATGGAGGGTTTTACATCAACACTGGTACACTGCAGTTCCGCCAGGCGTCTGACTCAGAGGATGAAGACTTTGCAGAAGACAAAAAGCATACGCCACCTAAAGTGAGTGATCTTACGAATGCTTTTTATGCACATCTTATGCTAGGTGGACACTGGAAAATATTTGATATGCATAGAATGGCTCAGATGAAGAGACTGAAACCAGAATGATGCACAGCACTGTTTTACTGCATTTTCTGGTTTGTGGCTCAGGTACTAGCTTTCAGGAAGTAATTCAGGATGTCCAGTCTTGTAAGACTAACAATTAGACAAGCTAAGAAGTGTCCATCCATCTTGAAGTGACAGATGATTCTGTAATTTTATTGGGATTTTATTATGAGAGGAGAAATTTTCCAGTACTGCTTTTATGATTTTGCACAACTCTTGCATGATTTGAAAGTGTCCCTGATATTCAGACTAACACTTAAAAATATCTGTTAAAATAAACTTGGTGCATAAGAACAGCTATACTAAAAAGCACATATACAATATTTCCCAAACAGCGTGTAGCTCTGTGTACATTGATGAAGTTATGATCAGTGTGAACATAATTGTTTGCATAGGACATTCACAAGTTCCATGCCATTCCAAGAGCTTCCTGCTTTCTGATGTCCTTTCCTGCTCTATAATTCTTTTAAGTTTAACGAAAGGTTCTTATATTGGATCTGATTGGGGCGGAGTTAACTTTTTTTTTTTCATAGCAGCCCTTACGGTGCTATGATTTGGATTTATGACTAAAATAGCATTCATGACAACAGACAAAACTGTTATGAGTTGAATAATGTTTGCATAATGTGAAGGCTTTTTTTTTTTTTCCCCTGCCCCGCACCAGCAGGTGAGATGGGGATCAGCAGGAACTTGGGAGGGGAGAGAGCTGATCTGAATTGGCCAAAAAGATGTTCCATACTGTGTAACTTCACAGTCAGCAATTAAACTGGTAGCAGAAGAAGGTGGGGGGATTCAGTCTTCCAAGGCTATTTCGCCATTGCTTATGGGTATCAGTCTGTGTGTGCCTTTCAGTATTTTTCTTGTTGAAAACTCTCCGAATTCAGTAACTGTTTGAAGATCAGTAATTATTGAGACTTGTCAGCAACTGCACTGCCGCTAGGATCCGGTGGTACTCTTTGCTTTTACACGCATTGAGGTATTTTTCCTGGCTCTGAGTTGGAAAGTGTAAGGAAAACTAAATGTTTATTGCTGTATCGGTCCTTTATTGTTGAAGAGTCATTGTCCTTTATTTGATCTCATTCTAGATAGCAAAGTTGAAAGAAAGTGAAGATCGTGGAATGAAGAAGCGCAAGCGGAAAGATGAAGGGACAGAGAAGGAGAAGAAGCCTCGGAAAATGAAACCTCCTAAACCATTGGGGTAGGTTTCCTTCTTTACATAACCCTTGAATTGTATGTGAGGCTTGGTTTTAAGATTGTGTGCCATAGCAGGATTATCCCATCTGTTCAGAATATTTTTTAAACTACAATTCATAGCTAGTAGATTTTGGGTTTGGAGTTCATGTGGGTTTTTTTCATAAATAATTCCTACAAGCTAATTTTTTGTCCCCCTAAATTTTGAACAACCAATAACAAAACAAGGGCAAAAAGCATTACGGAAAAGAGGTTTTAAGTTTGTGAATAGCATTATCCATCACTGATCTATCCAAAGTCTTATATAGCACTAAGAATTACATCTTCTAATGAAAAATAATTTCCTCCATATCCCTTGGTTTCTAATCTGGAAGACTACAAATGTAGCTTAATTCTACATATTTCTTAGCAACTTTATGTGCTTTCCTGAGCTGTGAGGTTAGCATGGAAAGATTAAGGTTGTGTGTTTTTAATTGGCTTCTAGAAAACTGTTGCAGAGTGAAAGCTGTTTTATTATGAATATTCAAGTTGGTATTGTGAATTTATTGATAGTTTGGGTTTTTTTTCATCAAGGTGATGAATTGGTAAAAAGTGCTCCCTTTAAGTAGCATGTAGATGTTGAGCCTGCATGTCAAAATTCTTAGCAAAGAATTTTTTTTCGTGTACATGGTGTGCCTAGTCTTAAAGCACCCTGTCACCATTCACAAGCCTCGAGAGGCAAGTTTAAGTATTTTGGTAGCATAGATCAGCCATGAGTTTAACAACTGTGCCAGCTTCTCCATAATTCAATTGAGAAGTCAAAAGTAAATAACCTTTGCCTCAGTGTGTATGTAACCTAACAAAACTAATCAGCTGGAAGGTATGAAATCGCATGACCAGCGAAGTTTTGTGGTAGTTGAGTGAATAGTCTGAAGGTGGAAGCACAAAGCACTTGCTTCATTACCCCAATCATTTTTTGATTGTACTAAACTCCCAGACTTTTGTAAAAGTTACTGAGGCCTCAAAAGTCACATGCATTCTAATGAAAGATTTCTTTCCTCTGCAGAGTAATGGCCTTAAATTCACATAAGTCTGAAAAGAAGAAAAAGAAACTGTATAAGGACTCTCTCTCTCTGGCTGCCATGATCCGTAAATTTCAAAAGGAGAAGGAAGCCATGAGGAAGAAGGAATCTAGTCCAAAACCACCAGTGACTGTTGCAGCCTCTACCCCTAGTAAAATTCCTTCTTCCTCTCTCAGTGCAGGAAATGATATTTCTGACTTGAATCTTAGGATCAATGATCCTGTCCTCTCCATTTTTGGTAGCACAAATGAACGCGAGCTCATGCAAGAAGCTGAAAGTGCCCTGGAGATGTTGGGAGACATTGACTTTGACAAATTGCTTGATGGCACTTCTGATGGCAGCCCAGTATCTGAGCTGTCAGGAGAAAATGGAAATGTCACTCAGGCAACCTACACCTCTCAGGTCATGACACCCAAGCAGGTGCCTGCCCTCCCAGAAGGTCTGCCTATGCTACTTGAAAAGCGCATTGGAGACCTTCGAACAGTAAGTATGAATTCACTGGTAAGGGATTACATTCAAGAATTTGAGAGAATAAGGAAGAATAATTAGGGCCCAAGTTGTCATCCTTGAATTGCTGTCTGAAACTCAAAAAAATCTAGAATTGATTTTTAGTGTCAATCTGTATTTATACTCAAATGAAACAGACACAGAGACAACACAGGTCAATTGTTAAAGCAGTGCTTGTTTCACAGTGGAGACAAGGTTTTCTAAAGCTTCTGTGGATAATAACTTCTATTGTTTGATTGAGGTGTTTTCCATAATGGAAATATCAGTGTTAACTTTAATTTGAATGTTGGTGAAATTGACGGATGTTTTCTTTCTTTGGAGGAAGAAACCTGAAATATGACAGCAGCTTACAAATGTCTTGAATTTTTGGCTTTGTAGCATAACTGTTAAATTGTCAGTTTAAAACAACACCACAACAAACCTAACGAACAAACCCGACACCACAACCTAAAAAATCCACCAAAACCCACCACCCAGCTGCAAGAGGAACAAATTCCAAAACAACCACAAAACTGAATCTTTTCTTTTGGAAAGTTAGCATGCAGTCCAAACTTGTTTAAAATATTAATGAAAAGTATTAAATCTACAAATTAAAAATATCTCAATAGCTTATTGAAAGGGATCAGAGCTATTAAGGTATGATAGGTTCCTTGTTTCAGTTGTGGATGTTATAAGTTGAGAATAAATTTGTTGTTTGATTATCCATATTCTGATATTAAAATTTTTCCTTATTCAGAGCAAATTTTGGAAAAGCAGCTCAAGTTACTACCTGTTTGGAAAAATACAATTTGAACAGTAGCAGAGCTTGCTTTGCTACAGATAATGATGAAACATAATGTTTCTCACCTGTATGTAAATGTCTTATAATGTTCTTAGTAATTTTTAAATGTACCAAGCTAACTACAGCCGAGAGGTTAATATTTATTAAAGTGAGAGAAATTATTTTACCTATCCTTGAATGCGCAGATTAATTTGCTATGAAGCAAATTATAATAAGCTTTTAGCAAAACTGCAGAAGAGCTGTATTAGGCCAAAAGTCAGGAAGTGTTAGTGGCCTACCCCGAATTCATGCTGCTTCACAGTATAACAAGCTCCTCACAGCTGGAAGAAAGCTTTAATTCAGTGGATCTTGGAAAAACCTGACTTTTCCATCTTCTGCTTTTGATAATGTCTTCTGGAAGTCTGGTGCTGGCAGAGAAATTTTATCCATACACTTGGGGGAAAAACTGGACTGTTGACGTAAAGATTCCAACGTTCTCACTTTCTGTAAATGGAAATCAACTGACACATAATCAGTGGGGGGAAAACATCTTCTAAAAGGCAGGAAAAAAGAAATGGGTCTTGTCAAATACTTCACATGCTCACAGCTTTAGTGTTCTTGAGTGCAAAGAAAGGTAAGAAGTTTATAGAGCTGTCAGAAAAAGCCTATGTTGCAGGAATATGATGTTTCTCTATTAAGAACAATAGTAAAAAAAAGCCACTGACTAAATACGACAAAAATTTCCTGACCTCCTCTTGTAGATGAATGCATTCTAGTTCCCTCAGTGGGCAATTCTGAACTTCCGTGACAGAAGACAATGTTGTACACATGCAGGAAAATTAATAAAATGGCTTTTTCTATGTTGTGAAGGTAACTGTCAAGATAATCTGTGGGGAAAAAGAAAACCAAAAACCACAAAAAACAACTAACCAAAAAAAACCCCAAACCAACCAACAAAACAGAACCCAAGCACAGTTCAGTGATAGTGATGCAGTTTTTTGAATCTACAAATTCAGCCAGCAGCTCTGTCCAGTGTGATAGTATGATGCTGAAATTATTTCTGCCTGGGACCAAAATGTCAAAACATATATTTCCTTCCACTTCATATAAACCAGGAGATGATAATAATCCTTGTATTAATGATGCTTAAAGATGCTGGATTTAAGGCGTTCAATCTTGTCTTTCTGGTATCCTGTTACTTGCAAATACCTGTAGTAAAACAATTACTAGCAAGCACCTTTCTAAATTTTTTTTAGCAGGACAGATGCTTTGATAGTACCATCCCTTCAGCAGCTGAATTTACCGTAGAAAGTAGTGAGCAGTACACAGTCATTATAGGAACTTAAACTCTGCTATCAGTGTTCATGACTGAAGTGGTAAAGCATTCAGACAATGGACTACCTTATGTTTTCTGATAGAGTATCAGACTTCTATTTTCCTGTGCAGTGTAGAGTTTATAATTCCAGTAAATAATTTTTCTTCTGAACTTAAAAGTGTCAGTTTACAAATGGCAATAACAGGAAGTATTTCATAGTAACAAAGGAATTTTATCAAGCTAACACTTGCATTTATTTATAGTTTTTACCTAATTTGTCACAAGTTGTTGAAACTTTTTTAAAAGGCAGTATTGGAGATTTTTGATTATTTGAATATTCAGTCTCATATCATATTGGCTGCCTCTAGTATTTGTCAGTCAGTATGATGATACCATACATGCTTACATTTCTGCATGCATATTCTTTCCTAGCTTGCTGTCTGGTCCTAGTGCCAAAATAGAAGATGACAATAAACCTGTAAAAGTAGGGCTTTTTTTCCTCTTGATTTCTATAAATCTGCAGAGTGGATGGGCACTAGAGAGAAGACCTTACTGATTTTTGTAGAATGGTGCAGGGAATTGGATTTCTCTGGTAAGGTGTTATTGTTTGTGAAAAGAAGAATCTAGGTGATAGGAATAAAGATATAGTAATTCCCATGTAGAATCCTTTTGAGATCAGTAAAACCTTCTAATAAAAGGAAGTATGTATAGGAATAAGACTGAGATTTTTTTCCTACCCCCAGACAGACTTAGAAAGACACCAAAAATATTAGAGGTATATTCTAAAGATGGTGAAAATGCTGCACAGCACCAGAAAAGGGGGACGAGGTATTCCTCTAGCATACAAAATCCCTTTGTGGAAACACCAGTGAAGGATTAAGGCATATCTAAGAAGGCTGGGAAGTTGTAACTGGGGGAGGCAGATAATAGAGGTAGGAAAGGAGCCTTTCACAGACTGAAAGTAGAAATGTGTTGGTGCTGTTGCCTGCTTGACTTGTTCTCTTTTTAAAGCAAACAGCGGTAGCGGAATGTAGCTGGTGGTAAGGTAATAAAACATGTCTACCAATTTATTTCTTCATAGCTATTGAAAAGATGAACATGTTAACATCAGTGGTCCAGGCAGATTCTAAATGTAATGATTATTTGCTCTAGAGCAGGATGGTTTTGAGTAGAATAACAACAATCATCACCTTTTTTCTAAACAGTTCAGTATAGTTTGGTTTTGTTATTTTTTGTTTGGTTTTGTTTTTTGTTTTTTTTTTTTATTCCTCAAAATAATGATGTTTTGTGGAAAATAAGAATATAATAAATACAGCTGTAAAAGTAAAGATACAAAAGTTATGATTAAATGCTCTATGAACTTCTGGATATTCTTTATTGCTGTGTTATCAGGCCGCCAAGATGTTTGATGAAGAAGGCAGGAAGAAGTTTTTCACACAAGACATGAATAATATTCTGCTGGAGTAAGTGCTTATCTGTACAACCTTCCCTTTTTGGAAAGGGGGTGAAAGGAAAAGTACAGAAGAGGAAATATTATTGAGGTTGTTCCAACAAAGCCTTTTAAAGTCAATGAAGGTAGATCAGTCTATAAGCTAGTTATTAGCTAAAGAGATTTATATATGAATATGATTCCTGTCATGGCTGTCTGTCTTTATCCAATGTGAAGTGTTTTGTAGTGCCCTGTGTCCTTGACTTCATGTGTAAAATTCAACAAAATTGCCAGTATTTCTTCCTGTCCCCCACTTTCATAACTCAAAACACCTTCAGCTTTCATGAAGGAAAATTCCAGCTCTTTTTACTCTGTAATGCTTCAACCAAGTATTTAATACAGAAAGTTCTGTGTTTGTATTCCAAGAAACAAAAAATAATCTCTAGAAGATTGTCGTAGTCAAAATAGTATCAAGATTGATGTGCAGTCGTGGGTGTAAATGAAATTTGAGTGATATTCAACATTGCTGGCAAAGTGTGCATTAGAATGGTTTCTTGCCATTGATGAAGACATCTTCTTTTTGTAAAAAAAGTTTACCTGAAAATGTTCCAAGCTGATATCTTTGGTGTGCGTAGCTAGAATATATTATGCATCCAAAGCTTCCTTAGGTTTTTTTTTTAGCTGTCATTTTCATCTTGGGGTGCCTCACTGGTTGACTGTCTCTTGTTTGTTTGTCAGTATTGAACTACAGTTACAGGAGATAAATCCTGCTGTCCGCAATGGAGTGTACTCTCACCTTGAGGCTTTTGTGCCATGCAATAAGGACACACTGATAAAGCGTCTGAAAAAGTTGCACCTCAATGTCCAGGTAAGGATAGGGAGATTAGCTCCAGCATAGATCAGTTATGTAATGGCGATGAGGACAGAATACAGGAGAGTAGTGCAGCAGCCGCACAGTCTCCAGTAAAGCAAAAGATTTTGGATCAATTGCTAGATGAGCTTAAAACTGCTTTTGTGTGTGTGTGTGTGTGTGTGTGTGTGTGTGTGTGTGTGTACTTGCTATTGTCACTACTTTAGGTACAAACACTTTTAAGTATTTCAGACCCCTTATTTGAGAATGAAGTGCTTTCATCTTGAAAGCTAGGTACAAGGTACATATCAAAGTAGCAGAACTAGAAAGTCACAGTAATCATGGTTATGATAGGCTAAAACAAAATACCCATAAACTATTACATGCACTTTTGTGTCAAGAGAAAAGAAAGGCTAGATGGATAATAGATGACCCAGCCTATGCTGTTTGTGCAAAATAGCCTTTGTGGCTAGGTCTTGCATATACTTCACGTGTCATTTGCAGTTGCTTTTCTCTTAGAGTATGTTTTCCTATTGAATAAAAAAGTTACCTGTGATCCGAAGTATCCTGACTGGATTCTTTAGATGAAATCTAGGACTAAATCTTGCAGATGATCTGAAGATCATGAATGCAGAGTCTCAAACTTGCTAAGAAGACGGACAGATTCATATGTTATTTTTAAGCAGTAAGATACACATAGTTTTCTAGTTCTTCTCAGTAAGCAGTTATGATTAAAACTGAAGACAGGAGATGTAGGAAGAGAATTTAAAACATGTAGGGAAGTATGTACTATATTACTTTAATTGTTGAAATTCTTAGTTTGGAGGTAATTCTAAATACATTGTCTTTACCTTTGAAGTACAGGAATTACATATAATAATTAATATTCAGATAATCTGATACATATATATTGTTCGTTAGCTAGGATGTTTTTATACCACAGCATTTTTTGGGAAACTTGGATTAATTGCATGCTTATTTGCAAGTGTCATCTTGCTCTTCCCCTCAGGTTTTCTTCCTTAGTTTGGTTTTAATAACTGTCTAATGAGATCATGCCATAATGTTTTGGGATATTCATGATAATTTTCTTTGTGGCTATCTTTCATTGTTTCTAGTCTCAAGACTTAAAAAAAAATTGCATGAAAAATGTCAAGTATATGCATTTCTATAATGCTGTTGCACCTAACAGGATTCAAGTGCCGTGTAGGAAATGGCTGTTGTGGTCAGTCGTTAGTGCTGGGAATATTGTCTTAGGAGTGAGGGGGAAATAATTTTTGTGAAACTATCTGAAATATTTTTACATTGCATCTAATAGGACTGATTTGGTGTTTCTCTTTTTACAGGATGACCGCTTGAGAGAACCACTGCAAAAGCTGAAACTGGCTGTCAGTAATGTCATGCCTGAACAGTTATGCAAGTATCAAGAGGACTGCCAGGCCCGCAATCAAGCCAAGAATGCCAAGTAGGTATTTTTGGAGTCTATGCATGCCTGTTCTGGAGTCCAGTTGAAAGTCTGTCTCCACATTGTTCATTCCCTGAGCTCAGCAAAGTACTTGGCTTCAGTTTACAGGTGTCTGTAAATTGTGAGCTGTACAAAAATTCTTAGTTCTGGGTATGTAATGTTATCACACCTGGCTTTAGAAAGAAATTCCATTAACTGAGGTCTTAAGAGAAAGAAATTGTAAACCGAGAAGTATGCTGGAGATTCTCAAAATGCCAGATTAATGGAGGAGGATAGTGTGTTCAGGGTCTTGATGTATTTTGCCCTTGTTCTTTGTAGTAGTTTCACTTGTAGTTAACTAATCTTAGACTCTGAGAAGCATTAATAAATTGATAAGCTTCCTGCCATTTCTCAGTAGAGGCACTGTATGAAGTTTATAGGTAGCAACCTTGATAGGATCCATATAGTGTGTCCTTTCCACTTGTCTCTGAGGACCATGAAGTGGTGGGGAGATGAACTTTCAGGAGGGGTGTGGTGAGAACCTGAAGATGGGTCTCTTCTTTTTTTTTTTTTTTTTTTTTTTGGGGGGTGGGGTGTTTTTTTTTTTTTTCTTTCCCTAGCACCTAAACCCACACTGCTTACTCAAGGAAACATTTTGTTTCTGTTGTATACCTATAAAGAAAATAATTGTCCTATGTGTAGGTTGCAAGCGGAAGATGAACGAGAGAAAAATGGATCAGAGGAAGATGATGATGAGAAACCTGGAAAGAGGGTTGTGGGACCCAGAAAGAAGTTTCATTGGGATGACACAGTGAGGTGAGACAAAACCACCTTTTCCACTGAGAATTACCACTGACTTCATAAAGGGATCTCTGAGGGGATGTTATGCAATGCTTTTCAGAAATATACCTCTGTGAAACTTTTGGAGAGTGCTGGGGCCAAGCAGGCAAGCTAGAATGTTGCCCTTCTTTAACATGAAGGGCAATATCATCCTATGTCTGAACCTTTTTTCACTGCTTATTTATCTGTGTTACCCAAATACATGAATATTTTCTTGGGCTTACAACTTTTGCTTTGTGAAGCAAAGAACACATGTAAGCAGAGTTACACCTGCTTCTCACCATTCTAGGAGTAGGTCACAAAACACTGTCAACCAATGAGCAGTAAAGATTTCTGCCACAATAGGGTGGACTTTCAAAATTGGTGATGCTGGTTTGGCAAGCCTCCCAGTCTTTGGGCAAGCCAGCATCCAGAATGCATGAATCTTAACCCCTCCCATCCCCTCTGAACACAAATTCAATGTTATCTCTCAAGAGCAACACAGATTCTTATGTGAAATTATGAAGTCTCACTTTTCTTTTTCCTAGAGTAGTTTTTAACTGAAAACTGAGATTACTGTTATTTAAATAATCTAAGTAGGTTTCTAAGCAAGCAAATCCTTCTAAATCAGACATTTCTCATGCAAGATGTCAGCTAATTTTAATACAAATGTATGTATTGCTAAAAAGGGCTGATGAACTTCTAGCAGTGAGTCTTTTTTAGTATGTTAAGACAACAGGGAAGCAAGCTTCACAGACAGTATAGAAGTAGGATAGCTTAGACTGACCTGGAGGGAGCCGTACTTAATGAGAGGTATTTAAATCTGTTCTTCATTGAAGCTCTGAAAGGCCAGTGTTACTTAACTGTGTGCACTTCTTTTATTTTTGAGGACAGTGAAAGACAACATTCCTGTCAGGAAGAATCTTCTATTGAAATATTGAGTGTAAAATGGATTTCACTTGCTTTTAGACATTCTCCATCTTAAATGAAATAGAGGTCACTGTGAGCAACATGAGAGGAGATGTTTCAGCTATGAGGAGGCCAGAAAAAAAAAAAGTAAAACCAAGTACAACATTATAGTAAGGATGGCAAAAAGTGAGCCATACAGTCTGATGGAAATGGAAGAAAAGTGGTAGTGACAAATCATACCAGTTTTAGTAGCAAGCTTCCAAAAATTGCAATTGGAACTGAGCTCTTCCTACAGATGGTGATGGACAGCAGCTGTATAATGGTATCAGTCCTTCCATTTCTCAGCCTTTTTCTGCTCAGTTTTTGAAAATATTGTTTCTTTCAGTATACTTATTGTGTGTCTTTTTGCAGGTCTCTCTTGTGTAACCTTGTCAAGATCAAGCTGGGATGCTATGAGCTAGAGCCAAATAGAAGTCAGTCTGCTGAAGATTACCTCAAAACCTTTATGGAAACAGAAGTGAAGCCACTTTGGCCTAAAGGCTGGATGCAAGCAAGGTAAGGTACCTGCTTTGTATATCTATTAATATTGGTACTAAATATTTCTTGGATCTTCTTAACTGTCATACATTTGACTGAAATACATACTATTAATTTTGGTTAAAACTTCAAAATACGTCAGTGGAACTGAATTAATTTAGAAGATAGAAAATTAACTTCTGAAAAACATTAAATCTTGTTTGCAAGCCTGGGAGCTAAAAGCCCAGTGTTTTCTTTGGAGAACTATCTGCTGTTGTCATCTGCTGGAGACTGAATTTATGGCAGTTTGTAACACAGTGTGTGACGCTTCATTTGAGAGAGAGGTATGGGGGGGGTAACTGCTTGCGAAATTCTTTCTGTGGTATAGAAAGCGATAGTGATATAGAAAGCAGCCATGCCTATATAACTTGTAAGCAGTCTGATAATGCAGTGTGACATAGATAAGCAGGAATTTCAACACTGGAGTTCACAAAACACTAAGGTTTGTGCTCTTTATTTCCTGTATTCGATTGGGATGCTCTGTGATGCTGCAGTTAAAAATGCACCAGTTTTTTGATGAAGACTTATACTTGCTTCCTACTGACTTAGGTGGAAACAACCACACAAAGGAGGGAAAATGAGAGCAATAGTAATCATTGTGAAATACAAATTTTACAGTTTTCAAACATTTCAAAGTGGAAGAAGAGAAGCAAATATAGGTGTTCTTCTGTACATCTGCTGCAAAAAACAATTTCCCATCAAATCTTGACTGTAAAAGCTTAATGATATATAATAAATGCTTCATTCCTGGCAGTGTTCAAGGCCAGGTGGGATGCAGTCTTGGGTTACATGGTCTAGTGTGAGGGTGGTGAGTCACTGGAACAGGCTGTCCAAAGAAGTAGTAAATGTTCCGTCCCTGGCAGTGTTCAAGGCCAGGTTGGATGGAGTTTTGGGTGCCATGATCTAGTGTGAGGTGTCCCTGCCCATGGCAGGGAGTTGGAACTAGGTGATCTTAAGGTCCTTTCGAACCTTAACTATTCTATGATACATTAATACTAATCAATGAGATTGCATTGGCTGTAGATTAGTGAAATCTGTATCAAGCTGTAAAAATAACTGTACTGATTGTTTCCTAGAATAGTCAGTGTAGAAAATGAGGTTGTAATAAGCTGTTTGTGAAGCAGTAATGAAAGGAACAAATGAAGCTTTACACTTCTTGGCATACAGCTGGCTTATTTCTGTTCGAATATCTAGTTTTATATCATAAGTATGCTGATGAGTGAGAGGTTATCTCATATGAAGATTTTATTGAAGTAAACAAGATGAGGAATCCCAATTCAGCTTAAAAACACGGAGATCACTGATAGTGGCAAAACAGTCAAGTGATAATGTGAGGGTCATACATGTGAAGCATGTTAAAACTTTGTATTTGAAAGCCATGTAATGTATGGTTTTTTCCTTTGCATATGATAAGCATGCTGAAAACTTTCCATAAGCCTTTAAACTACCTATAAAAGGGATTTCAACACAAAAGGACAAAAACAAACCTAAAAACCCCAAAATGACTCCTCCCCCCAAAACAAACAAAAAACCCCAAGCAAACAAAAAGCCTCTACCCACCAACAAACCAAATAATCATCAGGAGCTGCCTCAGCATAACTTTCTGTGGACCAGCAAGACTTCTTTTACCAACTAGGCAGTTTTGGTACCATAGAAGTTGTTCTGTATTATATAGGGAGGCACTTCACTGCGTTCTCTTTAGGAAGTGATGTATTATAATTTGTAGACAGTTACACATGGAAACAGAAAAAGCAAGAATTTCAGGGAGTCTGATAGTGGTAGCTGCTAATACAGTACATTTTATTCATACGCTGGATGCTCAGTCTTGTTGAGAAGTTAGAGTAGGCATTATCATGCCAAAGGATTTACCTTTATACATGGTCTCAAGTGAGAAGGAGTTACGTAAGCTGGAAAAATGAAGGCTTTTAGTGTTAAAAATGGGCTGCTGACCACATTTCACAGGAAATACTTACTAATCAGAGTAGGTCTGTGGTACCAGAACTTTGTGGGTTCAGCCTAGAGGAAAAATTTTTGCTCTGCCAAAGTTAACTGCATTTACTGCTCATCATAGGTCAGTATAGAAGCATGAGACTACGTATCAACCGTAATTTAGAACTGCACCTTGTTCATTTGACCATGGGTATCACAACTACCTTTGTCATATGAATTTTCAATGTATGTATCTTCCATACTCTGCCCCAGGAGATTATTTTATTAATATCCATGGATTTAGAGAAATTTTGGTCCTAAAGGATCCCAAAGCCTTTCAAATAACGTAACCCATTTTTTTTTATGTAACTGGGTTGCATATTAATTTCATGTGTGTCAGAAAAAAGCCTGCAACATAAATGTGTGTATATTCAAAAACGAAGTGTAAGGAACAGGAAGTCTGTTTCCTTTAATTCCAAGAATTTAATAATCGTTGGAGGTCATCATGCATATGGGCTTGGAGCACATTTATTTTGTGCAGGTCCAGCAGCATGCTTGACTTGAAATTGTGATCAGAGAGAAACAATCTCATACTGATCTCATCAACTTTTAAATCTGAATATATTTATGCAGTGGTGGGGTTATCTTCCAAGTGTGTTCTTGCTTTGCATACACTGCAGTACAGAGGATACTATACATACACTACTATGCAGAGCATACTCTGCACTGCACTTTCTTTGTACTGTACCTTTAACTTCTGTTCCTGTAGTAGTATACTTTTGTCTTGAACCTGTAAGGATGATACAACAAATTACTGGGGCCTGGATTAATTTTGGATTTTCACTCCCAGATTAAAAAGTTTAAGGAACAGGCAAAGCACCAGGAAGGAGGTGTGAGAATAAAATTCTAGAGAAATTTCTGGGTAGGACAGAAAGTGGCACATGGAACTTGCAGCAAAAGGAACATCTCATTACATTATGTTCTTCATGGGCATTCATTAGTTTCTGATGGGGAGCAACGTAATGCAGATTTGGAGGATAGTATGGTGAAGAAAATGGGACAAAGAGGAATCTGAGAATTAAGGCACTGAAATAGCAAAAGGATGTCAATGTTTTCTTGCCAGATTATGAGATTTTGGATACATGGATTTTTCGTTAACTATTGCAGCTCTAAGGATGTGTTATCAGTGAAAAGTTCTTGTTTAGACAGCTGTTTATGATGTGATCACTGTTAGTGTGATAGCAGGAATGTAGGAAAATCTTGTCTGTTCTCATTTGCCTACCTTGGAAACAGGGAAGAGGACCAAGTTTTCGTTAGTTGTCTGTATAGTTGCATTTGGGTAGTAAGCTGCAAGACAGGTACTGATCAAGAATCATTTTCACCTCCCACTTGTCAGCTCAGGAGTTGATAACAAGGAAATAAAAGCATAAGAACTGTTGAGATTTGTTATACCAACTCTTGCCATTCATTGGCTCTTGTTGTAAATTGTGTGTGTAAGTCTAGTGTAACTGAAGTCACAGAAATGGTACTCAGTGGCCTGTGTAAAATATTGAAGAAAATGAAAAGCTGCCATGGCTACTGTATTCTGACTTTTTTCCTCTGTTTCAAAAAATAAAGATAATACAGAAACAAAAAAACCACCAAAGCACAGCAGACTAACCTCAAAACTCAAATTGTGATCAGTGTCTGACTACATAGTGTGAAGGGTTCATTATAATCCTTAATTTGATACTCAAAATATCTCATTGGTGTTTGAGGAGAATTCAGAATTCTATTACATTGACTTCTGCTTGGCTGTTCACGGTGGTGTTTTGAATGTAAACTTGAATTTAGGGGGTTGGTTTTTTGGTGGGTTTTTTGGGGTTGTTTGGTTTTTTTTGGTTGGGGTTTGTTTGTTTGTTTGTTGATTGTGGTTTGGTTGTTTTTGTTTTTTTCTGGTTACTTTTTGGTTGTGGTGTTGTTTGGTTTTTTGGGTTTTTTTACATTCTTCTGTTTATGGCCTCCTGGAGCGACATCACATTAGCAATACAGACAAACTACTTACTAGCTGCTTTGGAGGCAGATGATCAGAGTGTTCTTCTGAAAATTCAAGGATATTTGCATATTTGGTGGTTATATGCTGGTTGTTCCTGTAGAATCACCTTACGTTTCTTTACTCGTCACTCTTTTAGGATGCTTTTTAAAGAAAGCCGAAGTGTTCACAATCACCTCACTTCTGCTCCGTGAGTATAACATTTACAACTACTATCTTTAGGTTGTTCATAGTATCTTTATCCATCTTCTTGCTACTTTTTTTTTTTTTTTGAGAGGGGAGAAAAGGGAGAGATTTTGGGATTTATTTGAAGAGACTTACAGTGTTAATAATAAGTAATGTTCTTGTGGCATGATATTTTAATTCATTTATGAAGTGGCTAGATAAATCAAGAGGATATTCTTGGATTAATGCCTTTAACTCAGAGTATTTCAAAGTGCTATATACAGTCTGAATTTTGCTGTACAGCATATTAAATTGAACTGAGAGGCTGCAGTACTTCCTGCTCTTTTCTTCATAAATATCTCTGTAACAACATAAGTCTGTGTATCGTGGTGGAATTTTACCTTCTTGATTTTCAACAATGCCATGTCCCTCTGGGG
This sequence comes from Myiopsitta monachus, assembly GCA_017639245.1. Taxonomy (NCBI): domain Eukaryota; kingdom Metazoa; phylum Chordata; class Aves; order Psittaciformes; family Psittacidae; genus Myiopsitta; species Myiopsitta monachus. The sequence goes on from CM029920.1 coordinate 64,786,052, forward strand.
ACCTGTCCACATTCAGCCGGAATTCAAATAAACAATTATGACTTTGGATAACACACAAATTGCAGTCTCTGTGATAAATGATTGACATAAGATATTTTTATATATAACAAAACTGAGTCATGGTCCCCCTACAGTAAGGTTGTCTTTTAACCAGGCATATTCCTAGTTGTGTGGGAGAGAAGATGACCTATAAAATGTAAATCTATTCATCCTTTTGAAGAAATAAAAATGAAACAAAAATGTGTGAAATGCCTAACTTAAAAATTGAAGCCAATGACTAATAATCCTTAATGTTGTCCTTGATTGCATAACTGCAGTTGGTGCTACAGTGTTCACTTACACTGCAAAAGAACCTGGAAGCTTGTTAAATGTCTTCTTGCAATAAACAGAAGTGTTAGATACAACAGTGACACAATTGTTAAGCAACAAACCCCTTCTTTTCTTGGGGGAGGGAGAAAGCAACTGATTTTATGTGGTTTGAAATATAAATGAGAACACAAAGTATACTCCTCAGTGACAAAACCATCAATGTAAAGTGAAATTACTTGATTTTTTTTTTTGGAGTTTCTCTAAATTGGACTAATAAAAAATGGCTCTCTTGATACATACCAGATTATATCAGCAATTCAATTAATTTTTTATCTAAATTACTAGAGATAGATGACCCAAAAATGGATTAAAGGTGTGCTTCTTCTCTCCCCCTCTATATTTTAACTCGTTTTCAAGGATGTTTTATTATTAAAGCTGGATTACAGTAGTCATCTTTCTGTCATATTGGAACAGGGTAACAGTTAAAACTGAAGTGACTTGCCTTTCTGTTGCCTTCTGATGCACATGTGTATCCTCTGTTTTAGGGCAAAGAAGAAGGTGATTCTGGCCCCTAAACCCAAAGTGAAGGTAAATGCCTATTTAGATATCTGAATTTTATATGACCACCTGATACAAGCTGTTCCCTGCCTCTGATCCAGAAAAATTTTGGCAGAAGGATTCTGTCAGGAAATGTTATAAGAGCTTATTGAGTTGGTGCTGTATTACTTCAAAAAAAGTAGTTCAAAAGACTTCTGTTTAGCTTTGTAACTGTAGGCTATACTAGTTCTTTGAAAATGACTATTAAGAGGTACTAGTTCAGTAAATTTCACTTTTTGTGTGTGTGTGCTTTGTGTTCTTTGTCATCTGCATTAAATTTGGTAAGATTGGAAAAATACGGGGTTGGGAGAACAGCATAATTTGATAGAGGTTCTTGTTAGACATGACTAGGTGTTGTCTCAGTTCAGTAGCAATTTTACTTAGCAGTCAGGTTCGCTACCCTGTTCTTTACAGATTATTCTTAACTGTGTGGGGCACTCTGTTACGTGGAGCAACAGGTTTTAAACACAAATAAGTTTTAAAACACAAATATTGAATTAGCATGCAGGACTGAAAGACCTAGATATTATAGGTAATACAAAAATTTCAATAGTAGACCTTCTTCAGTTCATCTGAACATACAGTATAACAGAATTGCACTAAAGACTGTAGATCTACTCCAGAAAGGCTGTTAAAACCTGTGTATCTCTTTATTCTCAGGACTCCAGTCCAAAGAAAGAACAGAAAACCTGTATGTCTTCAGTCAGTTCAAGTTGTGCTACTGTACTGAGTTCCAGCACTCCTGTCTGCACCCCAGCCAGCTCTAGCTGCACGCCCGCTCCAGAGACCATCTGTTTGGACGACTCACTGGATGAAGACCTGTCATTCCACCCACCTTCACTGGACTCTATTTCTGATGCTCTGGCAGTTATCAATAACGGTGCCAAGGGATCACCTCTTGGGTCCACCATAGACACACCAACATCCAGACCTCGTCCTGGACTGAGGGAAGAGAAACTAGCAAGCATTATGAGTAAGTTGCCCCTGGCAACTTCGAAGAAAGTAGAGCCCACTCAGACACCCCATTCATCAAGTCTTATTGCTGGTCACACAGGGCCAGTACCAAAGAAACCCCAGGACCTAATTCACACTGGTATCTCTTCAGGCCTTATTGCTGGATCTTCAATTCAAAATCCTAAGGTTTCTTTAGAGCCTTTGCCAGCCAAACTACTTCAGCAAGGATTACAGAGGTCAAGCCAGATCCAAGCCGCTTCTTCCTCTTCACAAACTCATGTTTCTTCCTCTAAGACCCAAGCAGCTATTCCCACCTCTCAGAGAACCAAGGATTCTAATATCTTGGTGTCATCTTCTGAGGCTCAAGGTAGTTCTTCCTCAACATCACAAGTGACAAAGGTGCACCAGCATTCAGCTGTACAGCAGAAATATGTATCTCCTTTACAAGCAACTATTAGTAAATCACAGACCAATCCAGTGGTGAAATTGAGTAGTAATCCCAAACTGTCTTGTTCATCACCAGTCACCAAGGCTCAAGATAAGTCTGTAGTATATCGCCTGCCTTTGTCTAATCCCTCACCTGGAAGTGGCTCTCAAGTGTCTCACCCACTGGTTTCTCGGACAACATCCAGCACCTCTACCTCTAGTAACTATTTAGCCAAGGCTATGGTGTCACAAGTTTCTTCCCAGGGTTTCAAGCCTCCCTTCTCCATGGCTGCCTCTCCTAAACCTGCTGCCTCTCCTAAGCCCACTGCATCTAAACCCTCTGTCACACCCAAGCCCAATGCATCGCCTAAATTTTCATCCAAGTCCACCTCATCCCCCAGGCCTGCAACAACACCCAGTTCTTCCAGTTCAAGTGCACTAGTTTCCCAGAGTAGTCACTCCAGCAACAACCCCCTTCATAAACAGTCCAGTGGTGTAAATATCAGCAGGCAGTCTCCCACAGTGAATTTGCTGCCCTCTAATCGCACCTCAGGCCTTCAGCCTGCAAAGAACCCTCAGGCTTCTTCAAAATTGCCCAACTCTTCTCCTTCTGGAACTGTTGGTAAAAATAATCTGGGTGGAGTTGGAATGAATGTACCTGCCAGCAGAGGCAGTAACCTTAACTCAAGTGGAGCTAGTAGGACTAGTCTGTCTGGGGGAGCAGGAAGTGGAACACAGGGTGCTACTAAACAGTTGTCAACTCCACACAGACCATCTTCTGCCTCAGGGTCTCCAGTTGTAGCAGCCAGTGTGCAGGTACGCATCTAACAAGTTTACATTTAAACCTTGCATTAATATTTATCACACTTATTTTGTAAACGTTCTTTCTTACGGTATCTTGATTTGCAAATGTGTCATAAATTTAATGTTTATACTTTACTAAGCATAAATGTGTTAATACTGATGAAACTGTTTCTCACTAGTGAATAGGTATTTCCAGCTAATGTGAAATTCGAGGATCAGTGTGGAATGAATCCTCACTGTAAAACGTTGGTTGGTCTGTTCTGTGGAACAATACACTTTTGTTTGTTTGTGTTAAGAACACTAGAAAAGGTAGGCCTTTTGTGGCCGTATTTCCAGGGGATGTGGTATTTTCTTGCATTATTGGGTTTGTGTATTCTTGCATATTTACCTATTTGTAATGGTGCTGGTCACATGAAAAGGTGTATTGGTACATTTGTTGCCAAGCTTCATGAACAATTTGCAACTAGAATTCAGTTGCTTCTGGTTTGAGTATAAAGCAAGACTTGCTTTAAAAGTTAACACACGCAGGGCTTTTATTAAGTATTTGTGATTAAATATGGATTTTATATTTTAGGGTTTAGTCAAACTGCATGAGACGTCTCTAATATATAAATATCCTAGAAATTGTTTAACAGCTATGCAGAACTATAGCACTGGAGATAAAACAGTCATACAAAACAAATACTTTGAAAATACTGTTGTCCTAAACCCCATGCAAACCTATGATTTACTCAGAAGACAACTTGCTTTCCCAAGTTGTGTGGTGTTCTTACTGGGAACTGTTTAATTACTGAGCTGATTTGAGGTTTTGCTCTCTCTTTGTTGCTCTCTCTATTCTGAGGTCTTCACTACTGAAGTAAACTTAGGCAATATCACTGTAAATTAGGGTCTTGGTGTACAGCAAATGGAAAGCTTTGTATTTTTCTGAACAGTGGACATAGCTGTTGTCTGGAAGTGATGTATACTCAGCTTTTAGCAGTTGTTTGTAATTATTTAGCTTGTTAGCAAATTCTTCTTAATGCAGCTGAATGACAGGAGGAAGATGATTTTTTATTATTTTTTATAAGACGTTTTTATGGTCTTTCATCCTACTGCACCATAAGTCTGTTACAGTAAACAAGACATGTCTGGCAGGTTCTGACACAGTCTTCTTATTATTTTGGGTACTTTGAAGGAAAAAAAAAAACAAAACAAAAAAAAACCAAACAAAACAAAAACCCAACAAACCAGCCAACCCACATGCTCTGCAGAGGCCACTGTGGTACCTCTTAGAGTTTAGAGAAAAGGTGAGCCAGATACAGGCCAGTTTGGGTACTCTGGAAGGTGCCTACTGGAGACAGAAAAAGCAATAATGAATGGACTGGGAATGGAGGTGTTTCTTCCTGGTGCAATTAACAAAATCCAGTGGATACAATTGCTGTGATGTAGAAGAAAATGTGAAATGGGTGTGGTAGTGTTTAAAGATGAAGGATGAGGAAAATGGATAGTATTGTGTTGGATGATGAGGTGGATTCTGCAAACCTTCCTGTAGTTTAGTGTTTTGGGTTTTTTTTAAACTGATGATTAGGGAAATTAAATGTGTTTTGGCAGACACTGATGTTGAAGAGGACTTGAAGGGGGTGTGGTGTATAATCAAGTAACATGAGTGCATACTGTCACACAGCAAGATAAGTTGTGTTGGTATATAGGAGGGGGAAATCAGCTAGAGGTACTGAGCAGCACATAGTATCACTGAAATTATTATTGTGACTTTATATGTGGGTGTTTTTGATGCTTTAGAAGTTACTTTGGTAACCTCAAAATAGTTCAGAAGAATCGTGCAAGGCAGATAAACCATGGAATAGGGTTGTTGCTACTGTGCAGACTGAAGCATAGTCAGTGGAGAACATTCAAGAGATTAGCATCAAATTACTTCCCAGTCCAAGTACAATGAAGGGGAACAGATTGGTGATAAGAGGGCTTTATATTTAGCCTTAAAGATCCCATGGCTGCTGAACTTAATTCCAGAGTAGTTGTTAGGGGCAATGTACTAAGATACAAAGTACTGCAAACTGCAGTGGACCTCTTAAAACTTCGCATAAGGCTGAAAGTAAATCCCCTTTCCATTAAAGCTTTAGGGATTTAATTCCAATCTGAGATACTGTTAGTCAGATGATGAGAATGGTACTTGAGTTGCTCATTAGAATGTTGTGTTGATATCGTCAATGTCTTCTTACATTGAAGATCAGACTAGATGATTTCATGTGATAATAAAGATGTTCCTAACTAGGGAGAATTTCCAAGAAGAGCTTCCCTCCTTTCCCCTTTTGATTGACACATATATTTACCAGCATATAAGCATACACGTGCTGTAGCTCCACAGAAATTTTACTCTGGAATACTTTAAGTTACATCCTAAGAATACGAAGCCAAAGTCGACTAAAATTCAGCAATCGTAGTGTTATTTCCTTAAAAAGCTTCTACCTACCACTAGTACTCTTTAGCAGAATCTGGCTTAGACTTTTAAGGATCTTAGTGACTCAGATTTATGTGACCAGGATGAACCCTTTTATGAAGTGCTAATATAGGTGAAATAAATAGAAACATCTGAACTGCATCTACTTAGGGCATTCTCCATAGCCCTTTCCATCACTGAACTTCTCTCCCCTTTTTGATGGAGTAAGCTATGTCTTGGCAGAGCATATTACAAAGCTCCTTTCTGTTTTCAAGCATTTTACAAAACCACAATTACAAGAGGATTACTGTATGGATTACATATACAATGAATGGTTGCATTTTTTGTACATAGGCTTATTGTGCAACTAGTACTTTTGAAGGCAAAAGGGAATAATCAGGGATGAAAACCTTCAACATACTTTAACACCCTACTTGTGGAATGGAGTGAGTCTTAGAAGCTGTCACTCCTAAGATGACCAATACAAACACTTGCTACTTCACATCTGTAGTTGTTTACACTTACAGGATGTTTTCTCATAAGCAGCAACTTTTTTTAGCTGCTTTCATCTGAACACCTTAAGACCAAAAACTGGTAATAGAAACTCTGTTGCTTCTAGGAGTTTTTATCACTGCTGCTTCTGTAAGTTGATATTACGGAAGTCACAGAGACTTCCATTTTCATTTCTAACTCATGTGAATCATTAAAATAATTCTAAGTTTTGGGTTTAATGTTAGGGCTTACATGTGTAAATACGCAGGTTTGAAGTCTTATTCAGTATGAGTCTTTTTAACTTGGATATCTGAAATATCTGAGCTTGAGTCTAATTTAGAATGCTTTCTGTAGTGTTTTGTAGTAGATGATTAGAGAATATTAATATATAATTAATTATATATTAGCCTATAAAATTACTATTGCATAGTGAAAAACAGTTGTTAAACAAGAATAAGCTGATCTAATGTTAGAGGAATTAATACAATTTGGGAGTTGTAGCTAAAATATTCTGGCTAATCTCAACATTTTAATTTATAAACTACAGTGAATTTAACTTCATTGTGACCTATGTAGAGCACAGAGATTATTTTCCTTTGCCTTTTGCTTTGACATGTGTATGCACATGTACACCTACATATGCGTGTATTTTGGTAACCTGACTTCTCTTTAAGTGAAAGTTAAAAGTTTAAGTGGGGGTTCTTATATATGAATCTTAATTTTCAAAAATCATTGCTTCTAATCAGCCTCTTTAGAAATAAAGTTAGGGTTCTGTTAAGACCCAAATTTCGAGAGGGGAGAGTAATACTGTGCTTCTAAAGAACTTCAGATCTACATCTTACAATTTCATATTATTAATCTGTAGAAGATCCTGCATTAGATTCCGACTGTAGACCCAGTCCATAATTACAAAGAAGATAGAGGAAATGACCTGAGAAAAACATGAGATGAACCATACTGTCATGTCTGAATTTGAGATATAATTGTACTATCTTAATAGATGAACAGTGGGAAGACCTCCTGAGTAGATAAGTGGATATTTATTAATAGTTTAATACCCTTCTTAATAGGGCCACAGTTAACAGAAGACAGTTGATTCTTATCTCCTTAAAGAATGCAACTCAAAACTTTAAAATCTTGAAGTACTCCTTTTCTTTGTACAGTCAACAGCAGGAGCATCATTACTGGCTAACGCCTCACCTCTGACTCTTATGGCATCACCCCTGTCTGTAACCAGTCAGAACGTGACATCTGCACCATTAACTCCTTTTGGGATGCTGGGCGGCCTTGTACCTGTGACCGTGCCCTTCCAGTTTCCCTTGGAGCTGCTTGGCTTTGGGACGGACACAGCTGGAGTGACAACCACCTCGGGATCTACCTCAGCGGCTTTCCACCACAGCCTAACTCAGAGTGAGTGGAATCAGTTACCACACTGTGCTATAAGAAAAGATGCATCCTGAAAATGGAATTTAAGAAGAAAACCAAAAAAGTTCTGAGAGACTCCCATTTCATTTACGAAAATCCCTACAGGAGAGTAAATGTGATACCTTCACTGGTAAAGCTTTATTATCCAAATGAAGATAACTATGAACCATCTTTGATACAAGCTTAACTTCATTGTTACATTTACAGTATATGTTTAGTTTTGAACATGCTTTTTTTGGTGAACTTTTAATCCTCTGTCTTTAGAAAACAATAGAGCTTAAAAATCTCCAAATGCCACAAAACAAATAAGACTTAATATGGTGAGTCCTTAAAATATCCTTAGCTTAGTAATCTTGGATATCAAACAGTTCTTTTAGAGGAAGTATCAACCCAGATGGCACTTATTATTTTTTTTTTTTCCTGTTGCTTGAAAAGAAATTCTTTGGGGTTTCAAGCTATATTAATTCTCGGCCTTTCTGCTGAAGGAAGTGACATGAAGAGTTGCATCCCAATAGCGAGGCATGGTCCTTGCTCTGACTTTTGATTAACTATATCTGAGGTCTGTTTCTGTTGACTTATTCCAGCCATTGGAATGTTGTCAGGTACTTATTCTTTGTTGTTGAGATACATCTTCAGAAATCAGTGCAAATTAGCATGCTACTATAACTACTATAAACCCTAAAAATAAATATACTATACCCTAAAAATAAAAACTTCCTATTTCATAAAGGCTACCTCTTATTTTTAAGGTTTATTTTTGTTGCTCTCCTTTTTCCCCCAGACTTACTGAAGGGTTTACAGCCAGGTGCTCAGCACGCAGCAACACTGTCTCACTCACCTCTGCCTGCTCACTTGCAGCAAGCTTACACAGGTAAAGACACTGTGTTTTTCTTATTACTTATTTTTAACTTAGAAGTTAGATTTCTGACCTAGACTGAAATAAAATGTGCACCAGAACTGAAATTGATTTAAAAGAGGCACAGCAGAGGGACAAGCTTTAGTAGCAGCTGGCAGTGCATACTCTATCACAGCAGTATTTAAGGAACCTGAGCTTCCTTTTTTTTCCTTTCTTACTTGTCTTCAATGTCAGGAGCAAAAAAAACCTTAAAACCATCAATTATCATAGCACTTCTAGAAACCAAAGTGTATAAATTCAGTTAGTGGGGGGGAAAAAGGAATACTACTTACTGGACCCTAACATGATTATTTACAGGCTGCATAAAGTCTGTATTAGTGAGATGACTTTTTTCCACTCAGTTATAATTTCTCCATTGGAGGAGAAACCGACCTTTCTATCTGGAAGCTTCTTCATGCTTCTTGTAAGAGTGTATACCTCTGTGTACAGTGTAATGATTCCCTAATACAGTATTTGCCTTCCCTGATAATTTTGTCTTTGACACGAGTTGCATATTTTGGTAGAGAAGCTTGAAGTAGAACATCTCTTTTTCTGTTTGTAAGGCTTGATGCTGAAAACTATCCAAAAGCTTTAGAAAGTGCCGTTTATTCAGACTCTGCTCTTTGCCATCTGTAGGTGTTTTGTTTGGGTGGGTTTGTTGGTCTGGGTTTTTTTTTTTTCCAGAAGGAACAGGAAGGGTGGCAGTGGCTTGGGTGGGAGTTCTTCATCCTGTTCTCAGCACCAAAAATCTGAGCAGTGTTGCTCTAAAAGGCTGTGGAAAGAAACCAATTGGCTTTATTGGGTACAACCATAATTTTCTTGTCACAGTAAGTGCCGTGGGTTGAATACTAAATTACTAAAAATGCTTTATTAAAATGTAAAGGCTTCTAAAGAAAGGCTTGATTTTTTTTTTTTGGTTCTGTTTTTTGTTTTTGTTTCCCAAGTTGCAGCTTAATCTTTAGCAAGATGGTATCTTTTCATCTGAAGCCTGGTATCTCAGGTTTCAACTGTGCTATTTCTAATAAATGAGCTATAGAGAAGATGCAGTTTTCTACCCTGTAATGTACGTTTTGGTAATGCTAAAGCTGAACGTGCTAAATTCCTGTCTCTTTTGCTGTAAGTTGTGAAAATAAAAGGTTACTCATGCTTTTATTCTTCCCTTTTTCTATCTCTAAACTACAGATGGAGGCCAAAGTAAAGGGGACACTAAGTTACAGCGAAAAAAACAGTGACTTCTGGACAAGCAAGGGAGCTGAAGCAGTTCTGGTTGGCTGACAGAATCTGCCCAGTTGGGAAAGTGCTTTTTGTCACAGGGCTGCTGTTTCTGTCGATGTTTACATATTTTGATCCCAAGCACTGTGGTGAGAGGAAGAAGAAAAAGAAAACAATACTTGATCAAAGAGAGAAGGAAAAGGAGGACTGGTCCTCCTGGTCATGCAGACTGGTCATAGTTTGATCTTGCCTAAAGAAACAAGCTTTTTTACCTGTTCTGATTGGCTTTTAAAAGAAATTGATCGTCAAACCCACAGCAGCACAAACGTGTTTTGTTTTGGTCTTTCTTTCTGGGTGATGTCCAATGAAGAGTTGAAAGTGTGAGAGGAGCTGGAATTGGTTTCTCCATCCATTGTGTAAGGTGCAATCATCCCCTTCATTAGTGCCCAAAGTGCCCAGTATACGATGATGTATAGGTCCTGAGTGTACTATATGGTTGTGGACCAAAAGTTATCTAGAATAGAGGTGGTGCTGGGATACTTTGCATTGTAATTAAACCCTTACACAAATGCAGTTTCCCGTACGGGCATGTTTTCTGGCGTTACAAGGCTGTTTTGGCTTTAGGGAGCCTACAGATGGATGCAGTCTAATTAGAGAGTTGTCTTCAAAACCAGATCTCTTGGCATATCAAAATGTGGGAAAATTTTTTGCTCCTTATTTGATTGTTTTTTAAAATATGAATATTTAAGGGAGGAAAGGGTTGGAAAATTCTCCATTTACATGAAAAGGAAACCCACATTTTATTGGTCAGACTAGCATTTCTTGCCCACATCATTTTTTTTAAAGGCACACTGATATTTCAGTCCTTCCATTTGTTAAGCTTTGTTTTCCTTTGCCTTGTGCTTATCTGCTACTGAAATTAAGTAATGTTCTACTCATTTATTTTTTATAAAACAACCAGTTCTTTACTCATTCTAGATCTTCCTTATCTTTCATCTAACTCCTCCCAAAAGCCAGGCATTATGCTTATCTGGTAGATAAAGAAAGCTGTTTGTGACCTATTCCAGAGCCAGGTTAATACTGCTTCAGTCATTAGCCAAAGAGGAGTCGTTCAAAAGCGACCAGAGGTGCCTTCTCTTCTGGGGGCAGAATGGGTTGTCTCCAGCATGTCCAGCCCCTGCTGGCCTGGGGAGTTGCTGACCTGAATTCTTTCTTGCATGGTAGCACGAGACTGCAAAGCTGGCTTTTTTGTTTGGGTTTCTTATTCTTTTTTAATAGCAATACATTGACTGGTTTATTTGTAAGGTTAGGAGGTATCCAGCATATGTTGCACTTTCGACACTAGGACAGAACTTCACTGTTAAGTCCCTTGCGCTGTCAGATGAAAGGCGAGAATGGCAGAAAGTGAAATAAGTCATAGGGGAAAGGAGCAAATAAAGTCGTATGATGCCCTTCTCCTTGAACTCCAAAACATTCCCTTGATCAGAGATGCTGAAATTCCTAGTAACTAGTCTTTCCAGTAGTTCAATTTGAGAATGAACCAGTGACTACTCGTTATCTCACACCTTCCAGAGAGACTCTGATCCTTGGATAACGAATCTTCAATGTTTTTTTTCTAGATTAACTTATAGCTTTCAGGTTTCTTTTACATGTGATTTATTTTTCTTAGACCAGACAACAATTTTTTTTCTATTTAGAGCCCATTTTAATTTTATATAAATATATATACATGAATTTAAAATAATATATATTGTGTATTTAGTATAAAATGTTGGGTTGAGCTCAGCAATAAATGTTTTTGCACAACACTTCTGTGAAAGACAGACTGAATTAAAATAAGATGCATTAGTTCATTAATTTCACTCCACAGCATCTGCCAATTAAATGCTTTTTAGCTAGTGCTAATGTTTTGTATGTGGCATGTTAATTAGATAAGCTTGCATCTCCATCATCAAGGTTAATTTTGAGTTGAAACATACAGCTATGTAGACTCTGATATTCTTAATACTGTGCAAATTCTGTCAGAATATCATATATTCAGAAGGCAAGCTTTATCTGATTCCCCCCAAACACACACCTCTTCTCCAGGAAGGGTTGAAGGAAGATAACTTCGAGGTTTTGAGACCTAACAGTACTGGCAAGATGCTGATTCTCGTAACTGTGTCAAACCATGTACTTCTTAACAATGTATGTAGCTGAGGGAGTTGCAGCAGTAAGCATCAGACAGCAATATATTTAAAGACCCTATCCTAAGAGAGTTCTACCTCTTCTATGTTTTCTTCATCAAGGCATCTCATTCAAATTGGTGTTTTCTGTCTTCATATTTTAAAAAATTTTAGACTGGGAGACTTGGAGCCCTTTATACAGCACAAATTTCCTTTCAGCATTCCTCCCTTCCTGGAAGCATGCCTCATCTTCAGTTAGGGAGTATCCTGCCTAAATTTTACAAAGGGTAAGAGTAGTCCTGTCTGTGCAGCCTATTGAGCTTCTCAGTCTTGGGAAACAAGTAAACTAATGCTTGCTGTGGAAATAAGCAGTAGGATAATGAGAATAAAGATGACCACATGTTCTTTGTGAAGCTAGTTCAGGCAGCCCCCCAGAGGGTAACTGTGTTCAGTCATTACGCTCCTGAGCTTCTTTGGAATTGGCAACATAGCACTGAAAGGGTCTACATCCCCTGTTCCTGTTTTCCCTCGTTAAACCTGGCAAGGCCAAGTTAAAGGAAATAATAGAGTGGCTCCTAGAGACCTTTGTGGGTAGCATAAACAGGGTGGAGAAGTGAAAGATCTCTGCAACTTCCAAATGCAAAATTAGGTTAATGTTTTACTATTTTCTGCACAGCAGCTCTTCTAAAGACGTTTTCCCCAAAGTTTTTACTACTTTTTAAGGGCCTTTGTTAATAAATAAACTGTAGTTGTACATACTAAATAACCCTCAGTATTCACAAGCAATAAGAAAGCCAAGTAGAGCTGTCTTTTCCAGGCAGCAGGGCTGAACTTGGTTTGGGGACTGTATATGAGCTAACACCCCAAGCTCACTGAAAGCTCCAAACAAATGCAAGCAATAATTTCAAACACAGGTTTTAGATGTTAAAACCGTCTGGGTAATACTTTCTGCTACATGATCCAAAGTCCCAGAAGTCATAGTGGCTATTTTAAATCCTTTCAAGACATGTGCAGAGAAAGAAGGCAGGCTAGATGAAAAATAGGCTGCGAAGCTTCCTAATACCTTGGAGTGGTACTGCAGTGTTCTTCCCACTCCAAGGTGCAAATGGCCTAAATCACTTTGTCTGGCCTTCTCTGTTGATACGAGAAACATGATCAACTAAGTCACAAGTGTGGATGCTGTGGGTTTCACATCTGTTTTCTGCTAATCAGAAGTAACTTTTAATTACCTGGATTCTGCTTCTTGTTTGAATCCTATCAAAAGTTGTCCGATGCACAGATTTGGGGGCTGGACAGGTGCCAAGAGCCTGTTTCCTTCCCACAGTCCCATCACCTGACCCTTCCTCCACACTCCTTCTCCACTTGGTGCAAGACCCTTGAGGACATGAAAACAGAGAAATCCTACAACTCTCCCAAGCTGTCATCAGTTGTGTGAACCATTAACCCTCTGGGAGTCATCCTGGACTCCAGCTAACTTTATCACATTTGCTGCTACATTCATAAAATGAACTTCTGGGTGTATTTATTAGCAAATTTTAATCTAGTTTACAGTTTTTTGTTTTGAGTAGTTTTTGCCCACAGATGGATTAGAAGTGTTGGGGTGTTTGGGGTTGGTTTTGGTTTGGGGTTTGGTTTGGGGTTTTTTTGGGGCTGGTTTTTTTTTTTTCTGTGGGGTTTTTTTGGGGGTTGGTTTTCGGGTTTTTGTTTGTTTTTTTTTTTTTTTTTTTGGAGTGATTTGGTGAAGGCACAGCGGTCCCTCTATCTGCTTGTGTTTTGCCTTTGTTTGCAGGGAAAATCTGTAGCCAAGCTGTGGAAGGCTTCCTCCCACACCCGACTTTCATCTTTTGCTGAATCAGGGAGGGGGAATCGTTAAAGGGACACTTGGGTTTTGTTTGGGTGTGTATTTTTTTATTTTTTCACCATAAGTGAACCAGAAGGTGAAAGCAGTCGGTAAACAAGTTCTTAATTAACACTTTATGCAAGTTTAATTTTATAGGCATTAAAAAAGGTTGGTAGATTTTGATTGGTCCTAGCTCTGGTGTAATGCCTGCTAACCCTCCATGACTTACTTGATTCAGGCCTTTGTCCTTTGTTTAAGTGCCTTTTTATTTTTTTTTTTAATTATTTTATAATTTTATTTCCCTACCCTCTTTAAACTGTTCTCAGAGATCCTGAAGTGCTGGAAGGCATTTTGGAGGAAGATCTTAAGCTTGCCAAAATGGCTTTATGCTGTTAAACTATTTTTCCCTTTTGTAAAGAAAACAAAGTGTGTAATGTATGTAACTTCATAGCTGCTGTACCATGGCGTTGGTTCTGTGTGCTTGTGCATTCTTTCTCTCTCACGCTCACACATATGCACCCCCACACACACACATATATACAGCAATATTCCTGAGAAACCTGTTCATCCTTCTGCATCCTGCTGGCTCTATTAAACACTTGAAAGGTGAACGTTTGTGCAAAGATGGCAGTACAATAAAAGAGTGTGTGAGAGTGCGTATATGTGCATGAGAGAAAAGGATAATGGTAATGAAACTTCTTGAATTTTTTTCTGAAAGGTTTTAACTTTGGATCTTAATTAGGCCACAAGTAAAACATTATGGGCCCTGTCTGGCAACGTTATTAAATACCGGACCACTTCACACAATTGCTGAGGCAAAGACGTGTGGCTAGCAAGCCCAAGGAGGGGGGAAAAGAAAGAAGGTTAAAATAGTAGCTTGCAACAAGTTTGAGTTGAAATGAATCGCAAGGAATCTTGCGTGTCGCATCTTTGACACCAGTTACTGCAAGGATTCACACATTTACCAAGGCTGTCTCTTTCTACTGTGTATCATATGTAACAAGGAATTTGGTAAAACCTGCAAGAGTGCAGCTGCTGATTGAAGTTCGACCTGGCTATGCTTCTCATGCTGCCTAAAACTTCCACCATGAATATGTTTCATGCTGTAGTTTTTCTCTATTTGTTGAGATTTCATCAATGGTTTGTTCTTTTAATATAATGAACAGTAAGTTCCTGTGTTGTTAGCTGCAAGTGAACCCTCATAATAGTGTCTGTGCTTGTTTCCTTGTTCTCTGACAAAATTAGCAAATCTGCAATAGATCATCTAGTGATTTATAACAATTCTGTGCCAAGAATCTATCTTAATTTATGATTATTATAAATGTGTACCTGAAATTATCAGTTCACTTGTTGACCAAGTGCTAAACTTAAGCTAACATGTACACATCACTAGACTGTGCTAGTTCTGTGATGTGTTTTCCTGGGAAGATCTAATTTTGAGTTGCAATATGAAAAGGAAGCATTTGCTTTCCAGAATGGGAATGGAACAAAGAGTCCTTTGTAAGTGGAGAATCTACCTAGAGAGCAGAAAATAAGATACTGAATATCCTGTGGCAGAGAGTAGCTTATCTGCTGTTTCAGTTCTTAGCTTGTCTTCACGTGTTTGAGCGAGCCTGTTTATGTAAACTAGGCCATAGGCAGATTACTTCTAGCAATCTAATGGTGCCAGTCAAAGATAGGACTCTTGCTGGTAGGTCAGCTAGTTGCAGTGATAGAGTGCTTCTTAATCTGCCTTAGTGCATCAGTGGAGTTTGCCACAGCCACCAGTGGCAGTAAACCGAGCTAACCTGGCTCTTGTGTTGCTGTTTAATTTGCTTTGGGCACACGTGCTCTTTATCCTAGGCTGATCTGTGAGATGGGGAACCTACAGCTGGTGATGCTTAACTGTTACAGTCTTTTAACAAACGCAGCTGCTGTGAAAAATCTGTGTCTGTCTACTGCTTAAGAAATCACTGCCAAAATAAGCAGCCAGAAGTATGCTTTACTGGGCCACTGGAAATATAACTGTTGCGTAGGGGAATGCTTTGTTTGTGGAAACTTCTGGTGCAGCTTCATCATCCTTTTTCTATGACCCGGTGATCCCTTGCTGCTGTAATAGCCTTTTGGGGCCATAGGAAGCCCTGCTGCTGCTATGAGTTATGCTGAGAGATCAGCATGGCCTGGAACTGGCCCAAAACTGGGGAAGTAGAGAGATTCCCTACAGCTGTTTTTGCACACTCCTCATAAATAAGACTCTGCTAATCTTTTCAGTAGTCAAGGATATAGGTCTGTATTTTGTAGCCGTTTTGACAGCTGTAATTCTACAGAGCAACTCTAGAAAAAACAAACCCATGTTTTGTATCTAGAAGTGAATTTCAGTCTCTTCCCTTGCTGTCATCTCCTGCTTAAGTAATAACCATTAACTAGTAAGTTTTTCCTTTATGGTGAAGTAATCCAAAGCAAGCAGTGTACACTTTGACTCCTGTCATGCGCAATACTAAGGGGTTTTGGTTTGGTTGTGGTTTTTTTCTTTTTGCCCAGCAGTGTGTGCAGATGTATTTTATCAATAGATAGTTACGTTTATGACTCGCTAGTACCAAGAGAAGAAGGGATAGAGAATCAACCAAAACCAGTCAAGAGATACCACCATCGCAGGTCAAATCCAAATAACTGCTGAGGCAGCCAGAGCTTGAGACTTACCGGATTTCACCAGAGAAGTGGGGGAAGAAACTTTGTGTTCTCAGCTTTTTCCAGATAAGGCCTTAGTTTGATTAGTAGTCACTAATATCAACTATGCAGATAAGTATTTACGTGTTTCAGTGTTACATGCATTCCTTCCCGCAGCTACCCCTCTTAACACATGTCGAAGTTTTACCCAAAGAAAATGGAGTATTTTTTTGAATGTCTGTACTGCAGAAGTCTTTTTTTGCTAACATGAAGAAAGAAATTTGTATTTTAAAAAAGAAACCCTTTCACTGGTGCAACACCTAGTGTCATGTGTCATGAAGTTGTTTTAAGAGGGAAGCTAAAATAGCCTCTTGTGACAGGTTTTAGTCTGAGAGTTTTTTAGGATATTCAGCTCTCGAAACTGGTTTAAGAAGCTACAGCACTGTTAAATGTACAGATTGGATTTGGGGCGAAACTAATGAGACATCCCAGGTTTCCTTCCAGTATCAGAAGTGAATTAATTTCTCACTTAAATGAAGTTGCTTCTAAACAAGGGGAGTTACCGGCTACGCAGTAGCTGGATCTTTAAAGAAAAGCTAAATCGTGATCCCCCGGTATTTCTCATTGATCTTTTAGTCTTGTATGTAATTACAAATAACGATTTAGCTCAGAGGTGAGAACTGTAGTGTGTGTTTTATTGCCGGTGATCCCATCTTGTAGCAATTAGTTCCATGTTCTTGCATAGTTCTCAAGATCCATACTGGAAATAGATGGAGAAATTTTATTTTTGGACTACTGTTAAAAAAGAAAATAAATTGCAAAATTACTACTTTTTACCCTGAAAAGTATTGAGCAGCATTATATTTTAGCAGTTAAACTAGTACCCTTGTTACGTGATTTGTCTCTTGTAGTCTTCTTTTACTGAGAGTTAGAAGCATTTCATGAGTAATCCTTAAAATGTTGGCGTTCTCTAGCTTGAAGTCAGGTGCTTATGATAAAAGGGCATCTGTGATGATAACTTCTGATGATACAAAAGCACTATGTTCAGAATATTTCACTGGGGAAAAAGAAAACCCAGGTGTGGGTGCAAGTCCCTCTAGTTCTGTCTGACAGGGGCCCTGTGAAGAACAGTGCGTCCAAACACCTGCCTACACAGCTAATGGTAGTGGGGATCATCTCCTCGACAGAGGTTTGGCCTCAATATCCTTCCTTTGGTGTCATTTTAGTGTGTGTATATATATGTATATGTTTTAGCAAGTTTGGTCACTGCTAGCTTAACTACCTGACTTGCTGTGGTCCCCAGGACAATGAAAGGCTGGGAAACAACAGATGGACAAAGTGTTGTCCTGTCTTTCACTGGGGAGCACAGCTGGCCAAGTGTTTTGTTCTAAACCAATGTTAAATCACAGCTAGAATTCTTTGCATTCCTCAGCTTCAAACAAAGGAATGCACAGTTGGGACGAGATGGCAAACCTGTTTGAGTTGGTGATTCCTGTGATGCTTTATTCAGTCCAGCATAGATTTGTACAAGGTCACCTTCCTTCTCTTGTGTTCACATATTTTGGATCATGGGGCTTAAAGAATCCAAACAGCCGTGTGCTGCTTACCTGATGAGCTCTCCAGGGAAACTCCCCTGTGAAATGCTCCCCTCTTGTGACAACAAGCCTGAACAACCAAATGCAGCTACATTTGGGTTGTAATCCACTTCAACTGGATTTTTAGGGAGGTGTGTTCCAGTAACTTCTTGGGATACTGTGTTTAAAATGTGTGATTTCTTTCCTCTCTCCTCATCAAACTGGACCTGGACGCAAGTTTTGAGTTGTTGGGGTTTGGTTGGTTGGTTGTTTTTTTTTGTAATAATCTCAGGACCTGAAAGATTGTAGCATTTAGTGTGTCTTAAAAATGATGTACTGTACCAGCCATGGATTTTGTAAATACACCTGTCTCCCTTTTTTGTATTTTGATTTTTTTAAAAGTGTGTAAGGCTCTTTGCCAGAGGAACTGGTGCCTGCTTGATTTCCATCCTGAACTGAAGCAGGAGAAGGAAGAAGCTGCTGCCACAGAAAGCCCGCATCAGTTCCAAATGTGTATATTGTTCTGGTCAGTTTAATGGCTGTTAAGTCTTTTGTTACTTGGGAAGCTGGTTTGCTTCCCCTGCACGTTCCCAGTCCTGGCTAGTGGAGCCCTATCAGAGAGCCTAATTCTAATTCTCTTCTGTGTGACTACTTCATGTTTTCACTCCTTCCAGATACTCAGGTTTGCTATCCCTGAGAAGTCTGGCGTTTTCGGAGGTCAGGACTATAGGACCTCCGCAAGAATTAGCTGGAGAGCATTTCTCATTTTACCAATGCTTTGGTCCAGACACAGAAATAGGGTTCGTATCTGCGATGCCGCCTCCACCTGTCCTAAAAGGGACTTGCCCGTGTATTTTGTGCTTTCCTGAAGGGAGTGCACAGATTTATTAGTATTTTTATTTTTCGGCAGCAGACTTAGCTCTGGGATCCAGCCTTGCCGGCAGACGCCTGTTCTGCAGGAAGAGCCTTACCCAATTCGGCGTTGCTGTTCCCTGTCCCTGACTGCGACAGGCTTTTTTCATGAGTGTACTTTTTATTTTCCTTTTTTAAATGTTATGTGTCTGTGCTGTATTAAATAAAGAGGAATGTACATATTAGCCCTGTCTCCGTGATTTATCGTAACAAAAGTGATGTAAAGAGGTTTCACTCGGAGGGTTGTCCTTGGCGCTGTGTGTTGGGTTTCTCAGTGCTGGTTTCCTTTGGGGGCAGCCACGGAGGCACGGGCGATCCTGCGAGCACGCAGCAGCAGCTGAGCGCGGCGAGGCTGGCAGCACGGAAGGGAACGGTCCCCCCGGGGGCGGGTGGCCCCGAGGCACGGCCAAGCGCGGGGAGCCACGCGTAACCCCGCCCCGTGCGCCCAGCGGGCCACGCGGCTGCCGGCCCGCGCGCGGGAAGGCGCTGCCCAGTTAGGAGCATCCCATCCCTTCCATAAAAGGCAGAGGGGCGGGGACAGAGGAGAAGTGCCCAAACAGAAGACAGTTCTCCGCGGCAGCCCCAGTGGCCTAATGGATAAGGCATTGGCCTCCTAAGCCAGGGATTGTGGGTTCGAGTCCCATCTGGGGTGGACTGGTTTTTTTTGTTTTCTTGCACCCAGCGGATAGCAGCGCCCCGCGGCCGCGCTGCAGCGTTACAGCCGCGGCCGCTTCCCAGAGCGTCGGCCCGGGATTGCCGGCGGTCTGCGTCTTCTGGGATCACTGAGCGCCCCCCTTGGGCTCTAACGAGCTGCGCCGAGAGACCTCGGATACAAACGTGGGCTGCGCGGGAGAGGGAGGGGCCGCGGTCCCACTGACTCCGCTCGGGACCGGCGAGCGGCCCGAAGGCGCCGCCCCCAAGCCAAGGGCCCGGCGCGACAGAGAAGGAGCGGGCGCACGGGCCGCGATACTCGACCTTCGGCACTGACCTCCGCCCACCGCGGAGGACTGCGGGAGGCGACCGCCCGACTCGGCGCTCGACAGCCCGCCCCGGCCGGAGGCGCGAGCGCGGAATTCGCGCGCGCGCTCCCTCGGCCGCTTTCCTTATTGGCCGGCGCAGCGAGGCGGCGGCGCGCGATCGGCCGTGGGGTGGAGGGGTGCGCAAGATGGCGGCGCTGGGCTCTCCGCTGCGGACATTGCGCGGGCTGCTGCGGGAGCTCCGCCACGCCAGCGGCAGGGCGGGCCGCCCCTATCGCGACACGCCCGCCTACCAGCGTATCGTGGCGGCTTTCCGCGCCAACCGGGTACTGGCGGGGGAGGGTCCCCTCTCTCTCCCGGGAAGATGAGGCGGGGCGGGGTGTGAGGTCCCTGGGGCTTCATGGCTCCTCTCTGCAGGTGACCAGCGAACAGCTGTGCCGGGCCCAGCAGGAGCTGCACTTCCAGGCTGCCACCTACCTCTGTCTGCTCCGCAGCGTCCGGGAGCACGAGGCCCTCCATCAGGAGTACCACGGCCGCGGCGAGCGCTCGCCTGAGGAGGTCGCCGGCCTGGTGGGCTTCAGGTTGCCTCAGCAGCCGGGAGGGAAAGGCTGAGGTGACTCTGTTGAGTTACCTGTTTATTCCCGAATAAAGGTCCTAACATCATCGAAACTGGCTGGGGTTTTCTGGCTCGTGATTTCTGACTGTTCTGGGTTGCAGGTGTGGTGTGATGTGAGAGGCAGCCGTCGTGGAATGAGAGGACTGTGTGTAGTGAGAAAAGGTAACAGCCTTTGCTGCTAAACTGCTTAAGGAGCTGCAGGGGTTGCTGGTTCCCCCCTCAAAACCTGTAGGTAAGAGAACTGGCCTGTTTACTGTAGATCTGCCAGCCACATTATGTACGTGGGGAATTTTCTACTCCCAAGGCTGAAGGTGCCTTCTTTGGAACATCACTGGATCCTGGTGAGTGCAGCAGCAGCTCAAAGCTCTTTTTTTAATCTTGATTACCTTTTCCATGGTGGTGAGGTAGTGGCAACAATGCAAAAAGCCAAATACTAGTTCATGCGTTACAGGATTCCCAGTGTCTCTGAGCAGTTGGCTCTGAGGCTGCAGGCTTCCTATGCTGCTCTCACACACTGAATGTCACTAAAGTGAGTTGATTACTACCAATAACACTAGATACACCAAACTGCCATCTTCCTGTCTTGCAATCTGCAACAGCAAGCTGCTCTTAAAAAGAAATACCAGCTTGCATTGTTACTGCTCTCCTCTTAGCAAAGGGTTGAATTAAATGCAAAATACATAAGAAATCTGTAATAATCATAGAATCACAGATTGGTTTGGGTTGGAAGGGACCTTAAAGCTCATCCATTTCCAACCCCCTACCATGGGCAGGGATACCTTTCACTAGACCAGGTTGCTCCAAGCCCCTGTGTCCCACCTGGCCTTGAACACTGCCAGGGATGGGGCAGCCACAGCTTCTCTGGGCACCCTGTGCCAGGGCCTCACCAGTAAAGAACTTCTTCTTAATGTCTAATGTAGAACTCCCTCTATCAGTTTAAAGCAGTTCCCCCTTGTCCTGTCCCTACCTACCCTTGCAAGAAGTCCCTCTCCAGATTTCTTGTAGGCCATTTTAGGTACTGGAAGCTGCTCTAAGGTCTCCCTGGAGCCTTCAGTTCTCTGGGCTGAACAACCACAACTGTCTCAGCGTCAGGCCATTTCTGTAGCCATCATCTGGACTCACCTGAGCAGGTCCATGTCTTTATTATGTTGGGCAACTTGTAATGGCTAAAAATGTGAGGCTGCTTTATGTGGGGCAGGAGCTCTAAGCAAGGCTAACAAAAAAGTGCTTGTACTACCAAAGAAAACAAGCTATTCTGGCAGAAAAGCATTGCAAATAGGATGACTTCATCTAAATCTATGTACTTTCCTTACTCTGTGTTTAAGACTCAAGAGATAGCTTAATATAAAAGTATAGATAGGCACAACAGATACTTAAAACTGGGGAGACTCAGGGTACTTAAGTACACAGATGTGAACTTTAAGGCTCTGTAGACCAGGTTTGCAGCTCTTGCCATGTCTCACTGTTTAAAACTGATGGGTGCCCTTTTGACAAGTGTTGATACCCTAGGTGGGAAAGTACCAACTGATTTGCAGTGGTAGATGAAAATCAGGGGAGGTCACTATATCCTGAGAATGGCTGCAAAGTATTTGCTGTTCCCAGTTATTTAATGCAGCTGCTTCGTTCTGCAGTTTACTTTCCAGGTGGACTGAAGGTTTGCTGCATCTGAAGTCTGTGGTGTACTGTTCTGGAAGTAAAATAAATTGTCTCAGCGAAACCAGTTCTGGAAGAAAAGCTGAAATTTGGCCAGAAATGGATTATCTTTAAGGAGTACCTAAATCTGAGGTTGTACAGTGTGATTACAAATAATATTTTTTTCAATTTTCTTGAAACATGCTAAGGTGCTAAATAAAGAAAATTTTAACCAGTATTGGTATCTCTTCCAGTTACATCCCCTTCAATCCAGAGTAATGTAATGACTAACAAAGGTAAATTTACATGTTAAAAGAAAAACCAAAGCTGGGCCATGCTCCGAAGAGCGGAGGAGCATTGGGTAGGAAACCTTTTCCTGAACGTGTTCCACAAGATTCCTGCCTGGGCGTTTCATCTCTGCAAGCCCTCGGATTAAGTGTGGCGGGAGTTTTAATGGCTTTATATGTTGTGTTTTCTGAAATATACCGTCAAAGTTGAGCACGACTCTGCTCGCGGCCGATGACAACTGATCCTTTGTGGCAGTCATTGAGAGCTTTTGGCGCTAGATGGCAATACGGTGGTTAAGAAAGGGAGAGCTGCGAACGCAGGTGTTAGAATAGGTAAAATATACAGAAATAGTCATTTTGAGACTGGATCTCGGTGCTCTGTAAGCCGAATTAGCTGCAACAACCATCAGTAACGTCAGTGATGAGGGAGGTTCTTTAAAAAGCGAGTGTTACAGCAGCTTTTCTCAGCAGTCCCACCGTCGCCGCGCTGACAGAAGGACGAAGCCGTTAAAATGGAGCCGAGTGTCAGTTCAAGAAAGGAACTGTCCTTCGGCAGCCTATTCCGTCAGCGCTAGCTTCGACGTACGTACCCGTCCGAGCACCCGCGAGTCCAAACTCGCGCCCGTCACCCGGTGAGCGTTCTATCGATGAGTGGGGCCGCGCGACGCCCGCTACGCAGCCGGACCTCCCCCCTCCGGCTCTCCGTTAATTTCAGCCTAGCCGCCTGCTCCGGCGCGTCAGAACCGACCCTCGGCAAACGTCCGGTTCGGTCTCCCCTCACAGAGGACGAGAACTCGAGCCGGGCCCACCGGCGCTGGGCAATGCCCGCCTACCGCCCCCCGGCAGCGGGAGGAGAGCCCCGCCCGCCCCGCCCCGCCTCGCCTCGCCTCGCCCCACCGCCGTTGACGGCGGGGACGTCACAGGACTTACGCGGGGTCGCCCCGCCAATCCGCTCGCCCCAGGGGTCCAGCCCGGCGAAAGGCACGGCGGACCAATCAGCAGCCTCGCCGCGCTCCGCGTCACCGGCCGAACGGCGCAGGCCGTGGCCAATCAGCGGGCGCCAAGACCCGTCCGCGCTGACGTCGCGGAGCGGCTGGGGGGGGGGGGAAGGCCCGAGGGCGCGTGCGCGCGGGTTTCCGTTACTGCTGGTGCGCGCGCGTGGCAGGCGTGAGGGGAAGCGGGAGGGACGGAGGGGAGAGGGGAGGCAGCGGCCGAGGCACGCGGGATCGGTTTCCCGCTTCGTCTCCCACCGGGAGCGCGAGGCAAAGGCAGCGGCCGCTTCCCTCTTTCCCCCGCCCGCGGCGCCGGGGGAGCGGCTCCGCCCGGGCCCGCCAGTGACGCGAGTGGGAGGGCTGAGCGCCGCGCCGGGCCTCGGGCCTTGTAGGCCGCTGTCGGCGTGACTCGGCCGGGCCGGGCCGGCCCCCCGCGCGCTCAAGATGTCGGCGCAGGCCCAGATGCGCGCCATGCTGGATCAGCTCATGGGCACGTCCCGGGACGGTAAGTGCCCCCCGGCCGGGGACGGGGCGGGGGAGAGGGAGACGGGGTGAAGCCGCCGAAGCCCCTGAGGTCACGGTGGTACCGGGCACGTCGGCCGGCCGGCCGTTCGTCGTGATTGGTAGGCCCGGGGCCTGCTCCCCGCCCGCCTTCGCCCGCGGGGCGGGGCCTGCTGAGGCCGTAGGTCAGCGGCGGAGTGGGTGCCTTCGGCGGCGTTGCCGCCGCCCCCGTTGTGCGGCGGAGTTAGACGTCGCCTCCCCCCGCGGAGCTGCCAGCGCCAGCCGCCGTACACGCAGCGGGAGACCGCGCTGCCGTTTCGGCTGCGGTTTAAGCTCGGATCCGCTCGATGCCCAGGGCTCGCGGTGAAACCGCGCCGCTGAAGGTGCGCGCGCTGAGCTTTCCCGCGCAGCTTCCGCGGAGGGAAACAACAGTTTGCTAGATTGAGGTTATAGGGGAATAAAGCAGAACTCCCGCTCCAAACCACCACCCACTTTAGTAGAGCAGGATTTGGGGATGGTTTTTTTTGGTGGTGTTACAGTTTTGTGTAAAGTCTGACCCAAACCACGATTTCAATTAGCAGGTGGGTATGGCTGTTGCTTTCTGAAAGAAAGAGTGTTGTTAACCCGAGTGTGCTAAGTCTTTTAAAAACAAACGAGCCCCAAACGGCTAATTAGAAGCTTAACGTTTAGAGGCAGTAATCCCGAGAGGGACATGTTACATGTAGAGTCAGGTTTGGGATCTCTGGGGTCACATAGTGAACTGACGATTATCACTGTGTAAAGCTTCTCAGAATTCTTGTCAGGATGTGTGGCGGTTGACATGTAAGTTTGAACTGGCAGTCGAGTTCATAAATCTAAATAGCTTGGGGGCTGCTAAAAAAGAGCAGTTCCCGTTATGCTGTGTAATATTTTACATATAAACAAGAGAATACTGCACTGGAGGATAGACAGCAATTGGAGCTTATTCAAATGCTCTGCACATTGTACTTGCTCTTGCAGGTCTGTTACGTGTTTGTTGAGGCTTTGTGCTGAATTAATGGTTACCTATTTTCCTATGCACCAAATAGAATGTATGAGCTACATCTTGTGTGGCTGTATCTTGTATTGTGCCAGTCATCTGTTGGTACTGGGGTGATGTGATCTGACAGCTTTTGTTGTTTTTTTGTTGTGTTTTTTTTTTTTTATATATATAATCAAGTATTTTAGATAAATGTAACTAGTTTTCACTTACCTGGTGTATCAATAATGCCTTCTACTGAGTGCCTATAGTTGTTTCAAACAAGGGCGTGATAATCTCTTTGGAAAACTATTGTTCTTGCAAGATTGCCTTCCCAAGCAAGGTTGGTTAGTGAGTAGTCATCCTGCAGGACTTGATTTAGGGTGTTTTAGACTTGCCTCAGGAGATTCTTGAATGCTTCCTGTTGTGGCTGCATGTGTCCAAGTGCTTGGCAAAGTAACCATACACATGAAACTCAAGTCTTCCCAGTGTTGGCACCTAGATTGCTGTCTCAGGACTACCTAAGACTACACAGAAAGCTTAAAGGGGGGGGGGGCCTGTGTGACTCTTTCCATTTATGAATATATTTTCTGTTCATTGGTATGATTTACCTGTGATAGCTGCTTAAAAATGCTGAGTGACTAAGATCTGAACCAAGATTCACAAGCCATTTCAGACTATATTTCCTTTAGCTTTGTGAAAAAGCAGTTATTTTATTGAGAATTATATTCTCCCACCCCAGTTGCCCTGTAATTCCCAAACCACATCTGCTGAACTGTTTAAAATCTAACTGGTTAGAGAGGCAGCATTTAAATGAAATGGGCAGAATGGGGAAGGATAAGGAGGAAAGATTGTTTGCAAAACAGGCTTCCATTATTGGATTAAGTGGGGAACTGAAGATCTCAGTGTAACACAATTCTAGGTTTTGGTTTTGTTTTAAATTCAGTGGAGTATTATTTAAACCAAAATATGCACAGGGATTGAAACTCATCCTTTTTCTGCAAAGCTGCTACTTACAAAATTCAAGGCCAGGCTCAAGGTCATTGAAATATTGCTGACCTTGAGCGTAGTGGGGTCTGGAATCGTGGGGTTTTATGTTCCTATTACCTTTGACAAATACTCTATTTCTAGTAATATGCAAATTGCAGATTTTCATTAGAACAAGCAATTTTTTTCACTTCTTTGTAGAGGATAGGTTTCACTTCACTACTTGTCCCCATTGCCTTTGGTTGATGTTTGTGGCTTATGTTGTTCATAATTACCAAAGCACTTTTAAATTTCTTGATTAACTGAACTTTATACTTTATCATTCAGGGGTTTTGTTTTGGCTGTTGTGAGTTTTGGGGGTTGTTTTTTCCTTTTGTTTTTGTTGGTTGGTTGGTCTGTTTTGTTGAAAAGACTAAAGTGCAAGTTTAAAATTCTTCCTTTAATGAGAAGAAACAGATCAAATATTTAATCTATTCAGTGGGCATAGAATTAACTCAATTCAAAGCCAGTGGTAGTGGCTTGATATGTAGTCTGTACTGCTTTTTAGTTTATAATATCATTTGTAGAAAAAGGGAACATGCTCTTTGGAGAATGTTCCACAATTGGATGCTCAAACGTGGTTTTGTGCTCAAACATGAGAAGTTTGTGCACGCTTATTGTAACTGGTGTCCCTGGGGCCAGAATGGAGAAGCTTGGAGAATGTGGCTATTAAATGTTTTTATGGATTTGCTGTTAAGCTCTGAGAACACTTGGAAAGCACAGTCCTGTATTGGTCAAATTGATTCAGAAAATACCCACTGAGCTGTAAGAATATTTTTCAAAAATAAACTGTGTTACTAAGGAGCCTTCTCATGTCAAACAGAGTTGTCCAATGTGTGGCTGTCTAGATCTAGATATACTGTTCTTGGCCTGCCCCTTGCCCTTCCCCTGTTCTTGCAGGCAGGGAGATCGGAGAGCTTTGTGACTTTGGCAACCCGCTTCCTCCCTTGTCTGAATTTTGGCAGTGGGATGATGCACTTGTCGTCACACAGCATCACTCAGTGTGTAATGAACTGCTGCCTGGTACCTGCCAGGGTGTGAGGTTTAGGCAGTGCTGTGCTGGTCCATGTTTGCCTTTGCTCATGTGACAGACACCTGACAGACAAGTGAAACAGAAGGGACTTGGCAGATGCTCTTCAGGAGTTTCCAGTGAGCTGCAGTTCTTAGGCTTCACAGAATTGCAGAATGGTTTGGGTTGGAAAGGGCTTTAAAATCATCTAGTTCCAACGCCCTGCCATGGGCAGGGACACCTTACATGAAACCCTGTCGCCCAAGGCTCTGTCCAACCTGGCCTTGAACACTGCCAGGATGAAGCATTTACCACTTCTGTGATACTTCATCTGTGATATCTAAAAAGCAGTAGTATTGTTAATATCAGTACAATGAAATCATTATGTAAATGGCATGTATGGTTCTCTTACACACCTGGAAAAGCACACTATTTAAAAACAAGCGTGTTTTTAAATTCCTTGTATACCTAACTTCTCTTGCACACTTTTCTGACAAGAATTGGAAAACTGAATTGGTGGATTGGATGTGGACCATGCCAAAACTTTTTTTTTTCTTTTTTCTTATAAAAGGAAGTGGCTTAGATTTTGATGTCAGTAAAAAACTGGACTAATTTAACATAGTTATGACTGCAGGTTAAAACAAAATCTTCTCTGAAGTATGTCCTTCCCTACTGATGTACCTGGTATACTTAACTAGAGAGGCTTAAATATAAGCTACTGAATACATAGCGTGGGTTTCCCAAATACTGAGAAATAAAAGAGTGCTGAAGACCAGGTGCTAATCTTATGAAGTTACGTAAGAATGTGTTTGTTACATTATTTTTTTTACTGCTGACAGTTAAACTAAAGGACTTCTTATTATGTATGTCAATAGTTAAAAGGTTAGTTCTAGTTGAATTTATTCTTGATGACCAGAGCTGCGTGAACTTGTCACTCAGATGTATTAGAAATAAACTGACAGAAAAGTTTGGGTTTTTTTTTTTAGTACTATTTTTCAAGTGTAAAATTGATTGAACATTTTTTTTTAATAATATTTAGGCAAACCCTTTTTTTACAATCCCTGTCTCCTAGAAAACAAAAGTGACCCGTACGAATGGGATCATAATTGTTTTAAATAAATCGATTAATTTACAAATGGAGTGAAATGGTAAGTATTTATATTAGTACCCCTGGAATGTTATTTTTTTTTCTTCCAGAATATAACCGAATTGAGCAAAGATTGCCCACTTGTCTTTAAAAGGCCTGATTGTAGAAATCCCATCTTATCTTTAATCAGCTTACCTTGCTCAGCTGGTTTGTTTTCTGCCAGGTCAGTTACCTGCTCTCCTTGCAGAGTGCTAGAGTTGGTGTGAGGAAGTGTTTAGAAGCAAAGGGTGGAGCAGCGTCATTACTTCTGACTGTAGTGCAGACACAGAGCAAATGTGAATAGCCCTGGAAGCACATCTTGAAACTGGTGGACTTCACTGTTGCAAAGAAATGTGGTGGTGGTTTTGGTTTTTGTTTTTAGTAATGGCCACTACATCAAAACTAGGTTATAGTCTAGAAATATGAAACAAAGTTACTTAAATTATTCTTGAGACAGGTAAATTTGTGCATGCTTCTGGGGCTTACAGGTGGTCATGAAAATGTTCTCCAAGCATCCTAACAAATTCTATTTTATCTAATTATTGGAAAAATTTTTAGATGTATAGAACCTATATGTATGAAGTGCCAATTAGCAACTCTTGCTTCATCTGCTAGGTTTTTGACTGAACTACTCGCTGTGCTTGGAGTCTTCAACTCAGTTCTAGATCACTTTCTTCTGGCATTGAAACTTAAAATATCCTTTTTGCATCTATTCACATCTTAATCAGTTTTTTCTGTTTTACACTAGCCACTTTAGTTACCCTTAGTAATGGTTACTAACGTGTGACTTTTCTGTCCTCCTTGTTTGGGAGGAGTTGAAGTGACACCCGTGTGCTTATCTTAGTCATCCAGCATTTGGCAATACGCTTTTTATGGTAACAGAGGTGCAATCAATGACTTGCAACCCATTTTTTAATCATTTCCATCTGGGAAATGTGTGTACAAAAGGATGGTTGGTGTGTTGATGTTGGTATTATCAGGGTACATAGATTTTTGTTTTCCGCTTTGCTTTATGCTCTATAAAGGTGGAAGGTAGTATGTGCTTTTGAAGTGTCAGTATGTTGTTGTTGGTTACTGGAGGACTGATAGCCATGTGGGTAGCTTCAGGCCGAGCGCCAGGTTAGGCAACCAAGAGCCTTCTCTGAGAGTTCTCCTTTAAAGCAAGGATCAGGAGCAAAGGAAAGGCAGAAAAAAGTATCTTTTATACACAGATATTTGCAAAACCTATCCAGAATGTTGAATTGATACCAACTCAGAAGTCTGAAAGTAGTAGCAACATGTGAACTTCATTAAGAGATTCTTCACTTGTCCATTGAGAGTGACCAGTAGGCTTTAAGAGCAACAATCATGTTTAGTGAATTGTATGTATTTGCTGACTTCATTACGAAGTTCTGGAATTTTATCCTTTAAAAATTAGGGACTTGAGGAATTTTTTCTGCTCTGGATATGGGACACCATATGAAACGGCATTTGTGAAGAAGCAAATGGATTTCTACACATTCATACCTCATAGAAAAAGATTCCCATGTTGGTTCCACTTGTATTAGCTAAAAATGGTTTCATTATATTCTGAATTCGCAAGTATTAATTTAGTCATTGTGTAAACCAGAAGCAATTTGCTTAGTAATAAATTATTCTAAAGGTGTTACGGTGAAGATGTGTCCAGGGTTAGTGGCAACTAACTGCCTATTCAGTGTGTAGCAGGAGCAGGATGTAGCAGGATTAGGGTCTTCTGTGACTGCATAAGCCTCAGTTAAATAATGATGCTAAATACTTGCTATACAGGGCTTGCTTTGCTGATGAAATTTGATATGCAGTCTTTAACCTGGTATTCCATCCAGTAAGTAGCTCTCTGTGAGTGAAGCTTTCAGAATCCCTTGGCAGTGTGTTGGGACTCATACCTCAGACACCTGAGTGGAAAGCTACCCTGTTTGGTTGATGTAGCTTAATACAGGAGGTCAGAAGCATGAAAATGCACATCAGTGTCTTTGTATGAATTGTACCACTAGTTTGTGATTAGAGGTTGTAGTTGGATTAAAAAGGGTAACTCTCACGAAGGCATTGGCATTGTTGTCGGTAGTGTATTGTTAGGATAAATCAGAATAGTAAGAGATGCTGGATAAAGTAAATCATTGTTATAAGCATGTTATAATGCTAGGCATTGTTGATGCATAAGTGTTTGTTCCTCTCATTTGTGTTTAAAATAATACTGAACAAGAATGACATTGTGGGGGCTGTTAACAGGTTAGACTTCAAAGTGAATTGGGTAGTACAAGCGCACATTGTGATCTTAACCTCTGGGTATTCCGTAATCAGCAGTCTGCATTCATCTGGAATATTGATGTTGCTTTTGTAGTCAACATATTTAATACAAATGCCCTTCAGAACGTTTACATTACTGCCGTCATTTCTTTAATATTTGTGTCTCTAGTTTGCAATTTCCTTATTCTTACAAAGTATATGAGATGTGGAAGTGTAGAAATTTCCTTGATGTTTGGCTTATTTTCTGCAGTTGTTTCAGTTCTGTTTCAAAGTTTTCCATTCATCTGGAAAGCAGTCACGCACAGAAATGTGGTTTGGGCCAGGTACATAAAGTAAAACTAAAGCTGCTACTTCTTGAAGAAAATCAAAGTAATTTTTTCTGTATCATAAATTTTATCACTCATATGATTTTGTATTTTTTTTTAAATGGAGAAAAATGTAGTTGGAAACACAGGGATGGCTGCAGCAGTAGATGTTGACTCCTGTAATGCCCTTGTAAATTATTTTGATTTCTTTAATGAGCATGAGCCCTAAAGACCAAGTAGTTGAATACTTTGCTATTCTTCAGAGGCAGGGTTAAGTAGTTGCTATTCTGAGCTAATGTAATTATTTACATATAAAAATAGGACTTGTAATAAGGTCTGAAATATTGGTGATAGTGTCCCCTTTTTAAACATTTCAGGATACTTCTAAAATTTAGATGACTGCAGCTACTTGGTACCTATGTATTATTTTCTTCCTACATAATATATAATGAATTATGGTTTTTTTAACATTGTTTAGCATTTACTTGACCATATAAAGAGTACATCAACCTACATACAGTTTGACAAAGAGGAGTACTGACTTAGTTATCTGACATACAGCTGAAGTCCTTGTCTTAAAAACACTTCTGTTCACATTGTTTTAATTCCTAGAAGGTATCTGCAAAAGCCTCTTTTTGCTATAGGCTGAGTGTCAGTTGTATAGTTGATCCATAGATTTTCATCTGCCCTCCCTCCTCAGCAACCTATGCATACCCCAAGTCGTCATCTATTCAAGATGATTCATTTGCAGGTCAGCAGCAGAATGCATCTTCTGTCTTTGCCAGCGGGTCTGCGCTGTTCAGGCATATTGAAGCTCACAAAACTCATGAAGAAATAAAAGCGTTTTCAGACTCAGGAATGAGCTGCCAGAGGCGCACAAAATTCAGGCATAATATATGACGCCTTTTCTTTTTAATAAACCTTTTCTACTGAGACAACATAGATAAGAAAGAAATGCAAATGTGTGAAACTGCTTTTCATAGGAAGGAAAAGGTGAATATCTCACTAAAGGCATAGTGCAGCAAGAATAAATGTTTAAAATGTAAATGTGGAATGTGATCTTGAGGCTGTCATCAATGGTTTGCTGCTACTCCCCCTCTCCATGTTGCCTTATCTCAGTTTAGTAATTGTGATTATCATGTTAGCCGCTTAGATTTATAAAGACTGTATTGCAGCATTAGTGTCAGTTCCTAGTTGTGGTAGGGGTGTGGAAGAAGCTAAGTCTAGGTGTTGAGGTAACATCTGGGAAAATACTACTTGCCAACTTCAAGAACAATGAGTCTTTCAGCAATTATCTGGTCTTGCTAACTCCTTGACTCCTGAGAGCTTAGTGGTGTTAGGCCATTGGCTTTATTCTTTCAAATACTTTTCTTCATTTTGTTCATGTGTCTTTATATGGAAGAATCTTTACAGTCAACGTGTATTTCTAGATGCTGTGTTAAAATTGCTGGCAGAGTCTATTATTCTATACAAACTGAACAATCTGGCCCCTTGTTTTATTTATAAAGGTTCAATGTATCTTTGCCTGCCTACATCAATCTGCAAGGGAGTGTCAGAAAGGCCCCGCATTCGCCGAGCCGTGAGTTATCAATAACTTTTCAGATGTGTTAATGAATGTGGAACAAACGCAGTTATGTGTTTTAAAAAAATATGGATCCACCTCCTAAACCCCAACAAAACAAAAGGCAAAACTCTTTACTGCAGTAGCAGGCATGATTATAAAGGGGTTGGTCTAAATAATTTTGTAGTATAACTAAACCACAAAGTTGCCCTCTGGAAAACCTATTGTTGAACTGCTTTGAAGCTGTCTTTAGTGTATGGATTGCAGGTTTTAACTGTTGTATCCCGCAGGCAAATTATGTATGTGGTATCCTTGGAAACTTTACTTTGCTTAATAATATGAAACTTGTCCAATCTGAAAATGGTGTGTATTAGCATCCTATGCATAGAACTGATATTTAAAAATCTGATTACATAAGAAGAAAGGCTTGACTAATAAGATAGGACTTTTTTCAATTCCCCTCTGTTGTAGTTACCTCAGTAATGAATTTGGCTTCTTGAATTAATAGATTCAAAATTCTCAGTGTTTGAGGTCGTGAAGCCATAAAAAAACCCCAACTTTAACTGCAAAATGCATCTACAGTCTTTAAAATACTTGATGAAATGGAAAAGGCTGTTGTCCGAACTCATTCTGTCTTTTTTTTTTTAACTCTTTTCCCCAGCAGCACTCCTGGCTTCAGTAATTCACCAGTAGGTTTTCAGTGATTAGAGAGCTTAACAAGTTGTTACGTTTTTAAAAATAATAAAGAGATACATCCTGGAAGAGATTAAGGTGTTCTGTCATGCCTGTGTCTTAACAAGAGAGCTATAGCAGTGATCTCTTTTAAATCTGAAATAGTGACAATTATGCTATGACTTGAAGGAAAACATATTCCTACCCTCATCCCCAGAATACCAGCTAGTTATTTTGTTCTGAAGACTTCAGGTCTCGCTCCAAGATGGGATTATTTAAACTTGCACTTGGACCTCAGTCTGTGGGCAGGTTGATGCTTCTGCTGATGCAGGAACTACAACCTGCCATTATGAAGATACAACTGACGTGTTCCCAGCCCAACAAACACTATGTAAAAAAGAAAGAAAAAAAAAAAAAAGAAAAAGGCTTATGATATGGAGATATGCAAACATGTGTAAAATAATTTTGCGTGTAGGTTATGCTCGTATGTTTGACGATTTTTTTCAGGTTTGTAAGCATGTAAAATAATTCTTCTGCCAACTCTTTATGCTACTCCTATCAGAAGTAAGAGGGTGCATTGCATCTAAGAGCAAAATCATTATATGAGTATCAGGTGGGATTCGATGAAGACTCAATATATATAATTTTGTGATTAATGAGGTTTCTTTTATATGCTAATTGTTGCAGAAGTATACACTATTTCATGCAAAATCTGAGTTGAATGTTATATAGCTCGTTTAACAAATGCCGTTATAGCGAAGTGTTTTTAAGCTAATACTGTCTATCTTGTTTCAAGCACTTTTCACAGTGCATTTTTGAAGGGGAAGTGTGAGAGGGCTTTAAAACAGCATTATAGAGCATTAAACCGCACATTTGTGGTTCTGGTGTTATTTTCAAAGAAGCATACAGTGTTTTAAGTTCAGCTTCCATAGACCTTCCATATGTGACAGGGCAGTGTTAACGCTTTGCATGTAATCTGCAGAACACGTCTGGCTCCTCCAGATTTCTAACCTGGAACATGTTGATTTCTATATTGCAGGTGACACAACCCGTCAGCGAATTAAATTCAATGATGACAGAGTGTGCAAGAGCCACCTTCTCAACTGTTGCCCTCATGATGTGCTGTCTGGAACTGTATGTAGCTAAATCTTATTGGGTTTTTAGACAAGAATGGAGAAATTGATTTATACTTGTTCTTTGTAATATCTATTTTAATTTCATCATTTTCAGCAAGTATGTAGTGCTCTGTGGTGGTTCAGAGGAACTTGTACAAACAACTAATTTATGGGTTATGAAGTTGATTTTTGGCAGTTTCCTGTTCTACATGTCAGTTACTGTTTACAAATTCAGCATTGTTTGCTATAACTAAAAAAAAAAATCTAAATAGAATAATGTTACCTACATGAATTTTGCAATAACAGTGATTTTAAGCTGGTACAGCTGCAACTAGTAGGAAAAAGGAAATGTAATTTATGCATAAATTCTGAATTTGCTTTCTTAAAACTTGATGTTGTAGTGAGAATGTATTCTACACAAATATTTGCATAGGGAAGAGAGGTGGTATTTCTTCAGAAATATTTTAGTGAAAACAGTTGAAAGTTCAGATAATTGAATTTCTAGAAGCTGAGATATATTTAACATAGCAGTGACACTTACGTACAATATCCAGTTACTGTGCCACTTTCACAAATTTTAAGGCAATTTAAAAATCTCCATTTATGCCGTATTAGTGACTTGTTTGACTTGTGGTTTTGTGTACTCTGTAGTAGAGGTTCTTGTGCCTGAGTGTAGCAAACAAGGGGCTTCGACACATGCCACTAGAGTTGTCAGTATGCCTGTGCTTTACCTTGCTTATTCTTTGTGAAAGGCAGGTGAGTTACAGTGCATTTATTATGTAACCTGGTGTTCTGTGATATTAGAATATCTAACAATAGGGAGATGAGCATGATTATTTGCAGAGTCTCAGGTGCCTGGCAGTCTTAATGCTGCACTTTGGCAGCTTTTCTTATTCATGTTGGCATGTTTTCTTACCCTGTGGCAGTACTGGAAAACCTGTATTAAGAATTATTTGAAGCATTATTGGTTCTCCGTGCTGTTATCATTCCAAATGGCTAACTGGACTGGAGCCTTTAACAAAGTACAGAATTAAATTCATTTGCAAAATGTAAAATTGAAATATGTAGACATAACTGATTTACTTGTCAACTGGCCTCTTAATATGCTTACCAAGTAGCTGTGATTTTAAATTACCCTAGCATTTTTGGTTGAACAAAGGGCTTCAAACATGCATGCACACACTAATTTTGGGGGGTTTTTTTAGGAATTTTGGTACTTGTACTGACAGATCAATAGTTACAGTCCATTCTTCCTTCTTCTTATGAGTCCCTGCAAAAGTAGGCACAAGTGTAATTGCTAAGAAGTACAGGAAGAGGTGGCAAAATAGTAGAACCGAACTAGGGAACTTAGCATTTGCCTTATTAAAAAAGGCAATAGAATAGAAAAGGTCCACTTGCTGAGCTTCTGCGTAAGTCCTGCAGCTTCTTAAGCATTTTTTCCTATCTTTAAAGACTCCCTTTCCTTTTTTCTTTCGTATCACAAAGTTCTTTCATACCACAAAAATCAGATGTATTGAAGTTACTGTGCATTTGGCATATACTGTTTGGGCAGTGGTTCAGATGCGTAAGTCCGTGGTTTTAAGAGTTTGCTCATTCATTTTAAGTTCTGAATTTTATCATGAGATATTAATAAGACTTCATAAACCCTGGCTACTGGGACAGAATAATTTACCACTTACAGTTAGCAATTCTTTTTTCTTTTTTTTTTTTTTTTTTTGTCTTAAGGACTTAACACTCACTTTAGGGTATTTTTTTTTAATCCTTAATAGTTGCTAATAATCAAGCCTGTGGGGTTTTGTTGTTGTTTTGGTTTGGGTTTTTTTTTTGGTCCTTCCCCAAACCATGGTTCGTGAGTTATTTTTTTATCAGCATTACAAAAACATTTGCTTATATTTATTTATGTTATGAGATTAGGACTGGAGCAGCATACATAGGAGTCGGGTGACTCTGTAATGGTGTGAATCTCTTCAGCAGCATTCTTTGGATGTAAGCCCTGTCTTCAGCAGGTTTTTCAAGACGTATAAGTGCGTTTTCTGTATCATTGTACATTTCTGAATTAATAGTTGGGTACTAATGAAAACTAGAAGTTGGGAAGATTTAAAGCAAATACACTTAATAAGGTTAAAAGTAGTTATGTCTTGAATATTTATAGTATCTTTGAAGCTATCGTTGAGGAGCCCAAGCAGTTCTGCAGCAATCTGGCTTTCTTATTAGCTTGATTTTGCTTCTGTTGAAAAAATTCCATGAATACTGTTTGTGGTCTTGCAAGCCATGGTTGAGAAACTCCTTTCAGCTCGGTGGATTAACTTTATATTTGTATATATGTGTATTTGTTGAGGAGCATTGTTTTTTGCATTTTATTTATACGGACCTCAAAGTATGGTATGCTCAGTCCTGCAGTTAAGAGTATCTTTAGGAGCTCATGAACTCATTGCACTCAATTCATCAGGACTCTTGCTGACTAAAACCATATTGATTGAGACCTTGGTTTAGCAATATACCTTAATACATGATTAACTTTAAGCTTATTAAGGGTGGAATTCAGCTCCAGATGGACATCTAAATTTAGGTTTCATCTGAAGCAGCTAGTTGTTGAAGCTTGCACTGGAGTTAGAAGGGACCTAGGCAGCGGAGCCTAGAGAAAGATTCAGTTCACTTGCTACTGGGTATCCCTCTCAAGGTGGACTGAATCTATTTAGGCTCACTGGCTGTACTGTTGAAATCTCCTTTTACTGTAAAAGAGAAGTTCGGTTAGTTCACACATCTGCAGATCGGTGTTAGCAAGTTGTTTTAATCTGGATTTGATTTCTTTGCCAGTAGTCCCATTCACTCTGGAACTATTTGCATGCTAAAAACTTAGGTGTGCCAGTGTGATCATTCGGTATAGTGTTGTAAAAAAGCGTTCTTCTGGAAGTCGCCAGCTTTTCAGTTCAGGACTGCTTTGATCGTGAGAACTCCCTTAGCTTTGCAAATCAAATTAAATTAGTCGTGCATAAACTACCTCAATTTGTAGCCCAGTGGTGATGAATTGTGAAGTGCTCATGTCTGCCTCTTGAAAATGTAATCTTGATATCTTTAATTAGTGCCAGGAAAGTAAACTGATAGTGCCATGTTCCATCGAATGGGTTTAATTTATCTAGATTTATCAATGGTAATGGATTATATAATCAGGCTGTAAGTCCAAGTACTATGTAAATACTGAAACATTTTAAGATAAGAGTGCTGCTAGCTTTGTCTTTCAGTGAAGATCTATTCTAAGAAATTAAGTATTTCAAAGTGAGTATGGTTAAAGGGAGAAATGTATTTAAAGTATTATATTTCTGAAGATACCTGGAATTTTCAGTGGTTGCTAAGGACTTCAGTAACTTAATAATTTCTGCCTCTTTTTAGCTCAGCATTTATTTCCTGCTAGTGAAGTCAAAGTTAAGAGAAGTTAACCCTGTTAGTGGAGCCAGAGGACTTAAATCATGCACTATTACGTCATTCTAAAGGCTCCCCTTCTGAACATGTGTTGCCTACAAGGACAAGCTTTATCACAAATCTAGAAATCTGTTAAAGAAAATGGTTAGTGCAGATGAAAAGTGAGTTCCATAATAAGGAAGATCTCAGCAAGGAGTCTACCTGAAGCTTCTTTTTATCAGTAGCAAGGGTGTTCGCATGCAGACCCCAATAGTTGCCTTGACAATTTGATGAAGGGAGAGAGATCCTTTTCCTTCAATGTAAATTTTTCAGTAATGTCAAGATTTTCACAAGCAAACAAAATCCTTCTCTTGATGAATATGAACTGCTTTGGTATGGGTATCATTATAGCTAGAAAGAATTTTCTGTGTAAACACTGCCCAGAGTATCTTCTTTCAGGACCTGTCAAAAATGCATGCTGCTTTTGGAAGTATTGGTAGTATGTGCTACTATGTGACACGTGGCTCAATGTCAGTCCTCTGAGTTTTAATTTAAGTAGCTCTGGCTTTTCTTGCTCTTTTTTCACTCCATATAGAGTACCTTCAGTAATCTGATCTCTGATGTCGAAGCAATGCGTAGTTGTTGCAAAAGTGACAGAATGGGAATTTTGCTGTAGATAGCTCAAGATCTGAAAAGAAAGCTTTCTTAATTTGATGTTCCAGAGACAGCGTCACATCAGAGTTTAGTCTCTGATTCAGTTATTAGTGTCAGCTACTCCAAGTGTACATCTGTTTTTCAGAAAACTCTTCAGATTCTCTGTTGCCCAGGTCCTTGGCCAGCTCTTCCTTCTCTGGTCATACTTAACTCGTGTGGTTCTCTCTTTTTTTTTTTTTTTTTTTCCCCTTCCTTCTCTCTTTATTTTTCTGGTGCCTGATTTGATTGAAGCAGAGCTATGTATCATTGTTTTTAAACTAAATGTATGTAATCAATAGTTCTGTATTAATACCAAAGGCATTTTATCCATTTTGTGGATGGAATGAGAAAAAAGATCACTAGGTCATTTCAATATGAGGTGCTTTGGCATGAAAGACCAGTTATCTAAACTTCATCTCTAGGAAATCAAGTCACTTTAATTGCCCATCTAACACTGAAGAAAAAAAACAATACAGAAAACGGTTAGCAAGCTGTTAACACATAGAGCTGAGCAATAACAAAAGGATTCCTGATATAGTGTTTTGTGTGTGGTACCTAGGCAATTTTCTAGACTAATCTTCTGTAATAGCTTTCACTTTAAGAAGGATTCTCAAAATACCTAGGCTTTTTACCTGGTTTTAATATTCGATAAAAGTGCAGTAACTACAAAAAGTCCAAAGCATGGCTTCACATATTCAATAAACTTTAGTTATGTCTAGCCGGAGGACTTGGGTGTTCTCATCTTTCTGTATTTGCTTTACTCATCAGGACTCCTCTGTAAATCACTTCAGTCTAAGTCTATCTGAAAGTCAGTGTATCAACAGCGAAAGCCAGTTTATGTGCATTCTTCTTCATTAGTAGCTCAGTGTCTGAACATTAGCCTCCCTCATAACCATCTTCTGTTTCAAATGTGATTGATCTTTAAATGACTGACTGCACATTTGTTCTTTACCCCTGGGGGAGGGTGTGTCTTGGGACCAAATTACAAGGTGAACACTGAAAATTAAAATAATCATAGAATAGTTAGGGTTGGAAAGGACCATAAGATCATCTCTAGGTCCAGTCCCCCTATTCTGTCCATTTCTGTCCACTCTCCCTCTACTTTGCAGCTAGCCGCGTGAGCCAAATTATAATACTAACTGCTCCGTGGTTAAGGTCATTAGCAATCCTGATCCAGCATATACTTTTGACAGTAACGACTCATCACTAGGATGAATTATCTGCCTGGTGTTGCATAACTTACACCAATAGATGTACTTTTTACCCTGGTGAAAAACATTTGCGTATTACGTGCAAACTGTTCTGAGAGTTTTAGATTTATGTTTGTTTGGGTTTTAAATGTCTCTCTACATTGGGGTTTGCTAATAGAACTTTAAAAAAGACATTTGGGAGTAATGTAAGACTAGTTCAGGGTGTGTTAAGGAGCAGTTTCAACAACAATATAATTTTTTTTAGCAGCAAAGCTAACAAGAAAGAATCTTTTTCTCTTGTGCTTGTTTGTGCTTGCTCCCTGTCTGGTATGCCACATATTTGTAAGGCTGCACTCTGTTGGATCGAAGAGCGGAAGGAGAGTCAAAATTTCCTGCCTTCTGACTGGGACATCTGACAAATCCTCCATAACACCCCTTTCATTCCCCCAAATTGCTACTAATATTGCTGAAGCTATTCAAGAGTTTCTGAAGTGGCACCTTGATACTGTAAGAGATCCTAGCTGCTGAAGTCCACTGCTACATTTCTCCCTTACACGTTGTCAGCATGTTGTTTGTGTAGCTCTCTGACAAGTTGGACAAAGGTACACTGCTGAAAAATTGCCTCTGGTTTTAGTTTGCTAAGATAACATTTTACATGATTAGTACCCAGACTTGTGTTCAACTGCACAGGCAGATGTGCTTGCACGGGGTAGCATAGTACAGCGAGAAAGGGAGGGCAGAAAAGTTTTCAGTAGTAATGCTGGCTCAGAGGAATTACCATCCTTTCAGGCTATGGAGCTGCAAGTCCCAGTTAAAAAGAAGAAAAATTGGAAAACGCAGTCTTGAGGGCAAATCCAACCCGAACAGAGGGAAAAGCAGCATAATATATATGTGAAGTGGATGGTGTGTTGTGGTAGTCATGTGAATTCTGTTCTTTTTAAAGTATGATGAGAGATTATTTAATACATTTATTCAACGTATATGTAGATTGCATACTAAACTAGAGTTTTTCATGATGCTATGGTGAATGTGTTTCAGGCTTTTTGGCATTGTATTTAGACCTGTTAAGTATGTTGCTAGCCTTACCTATGCATTTAGAACTGCAGTGCCTCACTTAAAGCAGGATTGACCTTGAGTTTTATGGTTTAACCTTAAATATCTTATCAGTGCAAGTGATGAGTCAGCATAAAGACAAACTTTCCACAATTTTAAGAGGATTTTTAAGTGTCTAATTTTCAGATAATTTAAGAATGTTCTTTCACATTGCTATCTTAGCATTGAAGTACTTTCCTGAAAGAATGGTGCTGTTTAAATAATGTCAGCATCTAATGACTTGGAACTAGACATGTGTAATACATTGCTCGGCTTCAAGGGTTTTGTGGATTTGCATGAGTTAACAAAATTGCTGAAGTCCTGCATAGTTGCAAAAGGAAAAGCTAATTTTTTTTTTCTTTAGCATTGCAGTCAGATGTTCTCTATTGCAATCAAATGTTTTTCTGGAAAACAGGTTTGTGATGCCTGAAGGGTGTTTAAAGAAGTGCAGTTTATCAAAAGCTTTCAAGTTCAAAACTGTATTTTAATTTTTTTTTTTGTCTTTAATATTTGAAATAAACCAACAGCTTCCATGAAAGTTACTTTAATGGATTTGTTGGAAGATCTAACTGATGATTTGAGAATTGGAAACCAATTGATCAAATTTTTTACTGTACTCATGAGGCTTGAATTTCTATTTAAATGCAATTTTTTTCTTCTTTTTTAATGCACAAATAAGTGTCTTATTGGCTCAAATCCAAATTTCTTGCAACAGTTTGCGTTAACACTTTTTATTTACAAAACTCACAAACAAGTTATTAATTATTTCAGTTGGTTCTAAAGCAGTTATTAAACTACAACAGTAACAGCTTTTTCCATCAGAGTTCACCTTTCATTATGTGCTTTCAGTATTAAGAAAAGGTTAATTTTTCTTTAGTGAGCAGTGCCAAGGGCAGACTTAACTGAAACTGTGCTGGTTTTAAGTAACTCAGTTATTACTTCCAGTGATTATCCATCAGCTGGTTCTTTTGCAGACAGGATGCATTGGTTTTGTTCAATTTCTTTTATAGAATCATAGAATAGTTAGGGTTGGAAAGGACCTTAAGATCATCTAGTTCCAACCCCCCTGCCATGGGCAGGGACACCTCTCACTAAACCATGCCACCCAAGGCTCTGTCCAACCTGGCCTTGAGCACTGCCAGCGATGGAGCATTCACAACTTCCTGGGCAACCTGTTCCAGTGCCTCACCACCCTTACAGTAAAGAATTTCTTCCTTATATCCAATCTAAACTTCCCCTGTGTAAGTTTGAACCTGTTACCCCTTGTCCTCTCACTACAGTCCCTAATGAAGAGCTCCTCCCCAGCATCCCTATAGGCCCCCTTCAGATATTGGAAGGCTGCTATGACGTCTCCACACAGCCTTCTCTTCTCCAGGCTGAACAGCCCCAACTTGCTCATCCTATCTTCATACGGGAGGTGCTCCAGTCGCCTGATCGTCCTCGTGGCCCTCCTCTGGACTTGTTCCAACAGTTCCATGTCCTTTTTATGTTGAGGACACCAGAACTGTACACAATACTCCAAGTGAGGTCTCTTGTACAAGAGCAGAGTAGAGGGGCAGGATCACCTCCCTCGACCTGCTGGTCACTAGCCCTTTGATGCAGCCCAGGATATGGTTGGCTTTCTGGGCTGCGAGCGCATATTGCCGTTTCCTGTTCTTTTTTTCATCGACCAGCACTCCCAAGTCCTTCTCCCCAGGGATGGTTGGGTTTTTGTGTGTGTGTGTGTGTGTTCGTTTTGGTTTTGGGTTTGTTTGGGTATTTTTGTCATGTGAATGGTCTTGATCACCAAACAAACTTTCAAGGAACAGGTTGCATTAGAATTCCTTATGCCGAGTGGTATACAAATTTCAATTTCAGGCAGTATTTCTTACTTAATGAGATTCTTGACAATCTTCTCAGTGGCATTTTATGCACGATTAGTGATGTAGTCTGTTTATGTCAAGTTCATGCTTCCTTTCTGCCCTTCCTAGGGCAGTTTTAGATTACAAATAAAATGCATATATATCTGTACTTTTTTTTCCCTTATTCTTGAACGTAGTTTGACACTCAGCTCAACTTCAGTCTTCTGCAAAATGATTTGCTGGGATTTGTGGCTGTCTTGTTTGAAATGCTTCAAGAATGGTTTTTAAGCAGCACTTAACAGTGGGGCTGTGGTTATAGCTATTCCAGGTGATGTATATAATTGGAACACATTAGAGAGTGTGCAGACAGTTCAGATCAAGCATTTCACCATTTAATTGTCAGTTACTTGCAGGGAACTTGGTTCTCCTAGGCTGTTATAATTCAGTACAGGATGTCAGTCGCTGTACTTCAGTCACTGTTTTGTACTTCCTGTAAAACTATGTTTTTGCAGGACGTTAATGATACTTTTAATGCAGACAGCCATCTTGATAAGCTTTTGATTCTGTCTGCTTTTATTATTTCCTGATTCATGTATCTTGTTTCAAGTTATGGTATTGTCTTAAAGCTCCGTTAACCTTTCATTCCCACTGGGGAGATGATTTGCGTTAGAATATTTGACTATTAAAGAAAATAATGCTAACTTCATTCCTTGTGTAACTTTTCAGAAATGTTACAACTTTCCCTCTGTCTCTTTTCAGAGAATGGACCTTGGAGAATGTCTGAAGGTGCATGACCTGGCATTAAGGGCGGACTATGAAATAGCTTCCAAAGATCAAGATTTCTTCTTTGAGCTTGATGTATGTATTTTGTCATAATGGTGGAGAGACAGTATAAGTTATGTATCTAGGTAGATATCTGTACACAGATACAACTGAGCCACAAAAATTAAGTTGTGGTACATACAAAAGTAATTAATAGAGGCAGAAAAATCCTGGGCTCAATTACATAAAAGATACATACCTCTTCATGATTATATGCCAGGATTTAATTAATATTGGTAGTCATCTCTAGGTAGAACTGTTAAGTCTTCCACGGAGCAAATAATTATAGACCTGGATGCTGACTTAGTGTTATCAAGTTGCAAATAAATGCTAAGGCTGCACATGCTCTGAAGAGAGCCTTAAATCCCAGGCTACCTGGAGAAAGTAATTTTGTATTGGGTTAACGAATCATATGCTGTGTCTCAGTGCGCTGTAGTTTGAGTAATGTAGTTTTGAACTCCCAACTAGGAAGTTAGTCTTCACTTGAACAAAAAGGTTTGGGGTTTTTGTTCAAAGGGGTGGTGTTAATATGCTTAATAGCTTAAAACTCTACAGAAGAAAAGTTACATTGCATGTACTGGTTGGGTGAGATGAACCTGAATACCCTTAGAAGAATTTTTATGTATGTTAGAAATGCTCTTTTCTTCTTAGAGAAGGCTTAAGACAGATTCACTTCCAGATTTCTGCAAATACTTACAACTGTGATTGTAGTGTAGACTAGGATCTTTAAAATGTTGCGTGTTTCTGTATGCAATTAGTCACCATAAACTGATAGATGGTTTTACAAAGTTTCACTAATAAAAGCTTATTAAAGTTAAGTCTTAATAAATCTGAAAAGCGTTACGGCTAATGAAATATTCATGTTATTGACAGCATTGACCAGTGTTCTCATTGATGTTTTAGGCAATGGACCACCTGCAGTCATTTATTGCGGACTGTGACAGGAGAACAGAGGTGGCTAAGAAAAGACTAGCAGAAACACAAGAAGAGATCAGTGCTGAAGTTGCAGCTAAAGTAAGCATGTAAAACTAGTTACTGAAGTCTCTTTGAAGATCTGTTTTTCTGAGGAGCCAACTTAAGGCTTTGTCAAGCTATCAAACCTGAGAATTCATACTGAGGAGAGGGTAAAAATAAGTTTTCTTTATCCTTCTCAAAACTGCCTTTAAAGCACAGAGAGGATAACACAGGGAAGAGACCTCTCTGATATTTTTGTGCTTGGGAAACTTGACTCTCCATTAGACCGTGCAATATAATAAGTGTTAGTAATTCTTAACACTTGTTTACTTCAAGTTTCGATCAAAAATTTGGGCTTTTCTCTAGATCTACTGGGGAAA
This sequence comes from Myiopsitta monachus, assembly GCA_017639245.1. Classification (NCBI taxonomy): domain Eukaryota; kingdom Metazoa; phylum Chordata; class Aves; order Psittaciformes; family Psittacidae; genus Myiopsitta; species Myiopsitta monachus. The sequence continues at coordinate 64,830,186 of CM029920.1, forward strand.
AATAACTTTTTTATGTTTTCTCCACATCTGCACATGCTAGAGGTGAATGGTAGTGCAAATACTAGTTTGCAAGACTCATACAGACAAGAGTGTGAATTACTTGGAAGTTTGAACAAAATTCGGCTCTTGAATTGGTACATAAAGTTTAACTCGGCCATTTTCAGTGTGGTTTTACATGCGGCAGCTTCTGTTTCACTTTTACCTGGAAAAGTTATCTCTGCATGCTGCTTCTAATTCTGTAATTTTTGCACATAATAACTCATAATAGTTCAGATTGTTTTCCATAATGAAAAGCATTTCCTGTGTTAAGCCTTTATTTCTGTTTCAAGGCTGAAAGAGTTCATGAATTGAATGAAGAAATTGGGAAACTGCTGGCCAGAGTAGAACAGCTTGGAGCTGATGGCAATGTGGAAGAATCTCAAAAAGTAATGGATGAAGTGGAGAAGGCTCGGGTAAAGAAGAGAGAAGCAGAAGTAAGTTGATTTTGTAAGGCTTGGGATGGAAAGGACAGGGTCAAGATTAAAATGGTTGGCATCTGTGTAGTGCAAGATGTCTTATCTCCTTTCTCTTAATTGCTTTATGTAAAACTAAAGAATTTGCTTTGTTGGCATCCTGTAAAGTTTCTATTTTAAAAGTCACTCCTGTACTATTATACACTCTTTGATAGCTGATGCATTTATCTTAGTTTAGCTGTATAGGCCAGTTGTACCTATGGGCACTAGAATTGTGTCTGTGTTTGTTGGACTTACCTCATTCAGTCTCACAGCTCTTGCTGTGGCACCCCTGTTGTTCCTCATGGTATGCTGATGTGGCTCATACTGGAAGGCTTCAGTGAAGTAAACTATTGTCTTTATTAAAACATAGTTAATCAATGGCTTGTGTATCAGGCAAGTCAAAACAGTCCTTGTTGTAATGTTCAGGTGGCAGAACTCATCCAGAGCTTTGCATATAGTATTCACCAAGATACTTAAGTCAGTAGAAACAAACACCTGCAGCTGTTTTAATGATACCAGAGGGGTTACAGGCAATCTTGTTTGTCTGTCACCTGAGTATCTTAGATAGATTTTGCTCAGATAACTTGTTTAATTAGTGTCTAAACAGGTAGATTTCTCAGGGAAACCACTACTGTTTTAAACTGGGTTCAAAATTAAAACAAATACTTCCATAATATGTTGACACAGTAATTCTGCTGTTAATGTGTAGTCATTGTTGCATACGAAAAGGTTGTTAATTCTTCTAAGTAATGTGGTCTTTATTTAAGACGATAATCGCCTCGCTTTATTTAATTTGCAAAGCCAATTGCTGATGTCCTGCTTTTAAATATGTCCAGTCTTCAAAATAACAAGCTTGCCTTGTATTATTGAATCATAGAATGGTTTGAGTTGGAAAGAACCTTAAGAATCTAGTTCCAACCCCTTGCCATGGGCAGGGATGCCTCACACTAGACCATGTCACCCAAGGCTCTGTCCAGTCTGGCCTTGAACACTGCCAGGAATGGAGCATTTACCACTTCTTTGGGCAGCCTTTTCCAGTACCTCACCACCCTCACAGTAGAGAACTTCTTCCTTACATCTAACCTGAACTTCCCTGTTGAAGTTTAAACCCATCACCCCTTGTCCTGTTGCTGCAGTCCCTGATGAAGAGTCCCTCTCCAGTGCCCCTGTAGGCCCCATTCAGATCTTAATGAGACAGTTGATTTATTAATAGTGTGAATTAACTAAAAGGTGTGCTGGTGTGCATTGAATTTGGTTATCAATTTGTAGTATATCTTTGGTAAAGTGTTATCTTTGTTTATCTGTGCACTGAGAAATAACTGTTAGCAAATTATTTTGTTGTTGGTTTTTTGTTTTGTTCTTTTTTTTTTTTCCTCCAGGAAGTGTACAGGAATTCTATGCCTGCCTCCAGCTTTCAGCAGCAGAAGCTACGCGTTTGTGAAGTGTGCTCAGCTTATCTTGGTCTTCATGACAATGATCGGCGACTTGCTGACCACTTTGGAGGAAAACTTCATTTAGGATTTATTGAAATAAGAGAGAAGCTTGAGGAACTGAGGGTAAATCATTCTTCCATTTTTGTGTGTGCATGTGTGTGCTACTACTTAATTATTTGCCAGGCAACCTTAATGGAGTATTTCTTTCTGGGTGTTTTAATTTCTTCCTGTATTACTTTAAAATTTTGGATTTCATTAGTCTACAAGACACTAAACATTCTAATTAAGTATCACTTACCTGGTTAATTTGGGATGATGACCTGTTTTGTACTGGGGTATATTAAAACACATATTCAGAGTAATTCATCTTTGGAACAGAACGTGCAATTGTACTTGTAAAATGGATCGCAGTATTTTGAATTACAGTGATACTGCAACATATTTAGCAGTCATAGGAGATAGACAAATTAATTTTACTTTTAGCCCGTTGACTGTTTAAAAGTAGTACAGACGCTTCTGAAACTAAAAGAGCACATAGTGGGCCTGGATGGTATTTTGTTAATTAGGATAGAATGTTAACAGGCCTGGTGCTGAAATCCTCATTTTTGGTGCTGCTACATAAGGAGCATGATAACACATGGGAAAGTTTCTAAAATAGAAAGATCTACAGAAATGCTTGGAGCTCAGACACTCTGCTGTATGGTAAAAGACTAAACCTCAATTTGTTTGTTATTCAGACAAAGATTAGGAGGTTTCTTTTATTCTATAGGTACCAACCCTATAGAATACCTCCTTCCCCCACTCCCGGAGGGATGGGGAGGAGAATCGAAAGAATGTAACTCCCACAGGTTGAAATAAGAGCAGTCCAGTAACAAAGGTATAACACAAACCACTGCTGCTACCACCAATAATAATAATAATAATAATAATAATAATAATAATAATGGAAATAGCAAGGGAAGAGAATACAGCTGCTCACCACTCGCCAACCGATCCCCAGCCTGACCCCCAAGCAGCGGTCTTTCTTTACCCCTTAACCATAAGGGAGAGGGAGGATGAGGGCAATAAGATATTTTAGTTTTATCACTGATAGCAGTAACTGAGTAATTGACCATTGAGTGTCCATTACACTTTTATTGCTGTGGCTCATTCTTGTAAAACAGCATGTCAGAAGGTACTCATAATTAAAAAAAAATAGAAGAAATAAGCTAAAGAAGATTTGTCTTTTTTTAAAGTTATTTTTAAGGCTTTTAAACTTAACTGACCGTAGGTGAAATAAATAAGCTCCAACAACTCAAGGTAGTAGCTATCCACAGTCAGAATGCAAAAATATGTGTATCTTGAAATCAGGCAATTAAAATTATTGTTATGGGGAGCTTGCATGTTCTCTGTAGCTTGGTGATTTGAAATCCAGTTGGAATATTATCCTACTCTTGATCTTGACCAGAAACTGTGTGCTGGAAGAAAGATTTACTGGAATTATATTCTGGACTTTTTGGTATTCAAGCGAATCGATTTGGACATGGATGTCATTTATAATCTTACTATGAAAGTTGAGTTCAAGGCTCAATTAAGCATTTAACTGTAGAAATCACTAAAGACTAGCTACATGAATTGAAGTCCTAAAAGCAGAAAATTATGCTACTGAGTTTGAGTAAATTGGCTTGGTTTGTATTTCATAATATTCCAGCTGTCTTGCATGAATACTGTGTGACTTATCCTTTGAAAGCCCAACTCTTTAGGCTGACTACATGGGCAATTTAGGCTCCTAAAAATAGCTGCTGTAATTTAAACCTTAAATGCCTGGAATAGATCATGTGTGCTTCCTTTCATCCCTCCATGAAGTTATGCAAAGAGTCACTTAAGCAAGAAACCTTGCTTGTAGTTATATTACTGATGTTGCACAAGAAAGTATAGATAGGATTTGACATACAACTGATTATTTACATTATTTGGGAAGGAAAAAAATGCATGTATAATTATTTCACATTCCCAAAACATCAATAAAATAATCTTTTTAAGTACTTCACTAACAAAAAAAGAAAACAATAACTATTCCCTCCTTCCTCAGAGCTCTCCTCAGAGATCTAATCAAGATGCTGCTGGGGCAATTCCACATCTCAGAAGAAGGTCTTTACAAAGAGTTGAATTTCTTGCATCATGTCCAGAAGGTGGCAAGACTTGGGTTTGGCCAGATCTCCAGTTGTGAGTTCCACATCTGAGGGCCCTCTACTGAGCGTGCCTTGTCCCCAGTAGTAGTGAGTTTAACCTGGGGTCTACAGCGGAAGCATCCTCTTTAATTATATGTCTCATGTTCACAATATAGAAACAAATAGCCTTAAAATGATGTATTGGTCCAACCAAGTTTTTAGAGACTAAGGATTTCTTTGTCACAGCATAGCTGAAGGAGTTAAAACCATTAATTCTCCCAGTTCTGATTCCTTTCTACCTTTCCCCAGTGGCCAAAAAAAACCTTGAGAGTTTCCATGCTAGTCCTGTTAAAGGCATGATTTACTGCTCTGAATTCCCGTTTGTGGGAAACTTAATGTAACTCTGTGTATTTCAGGTCTTCGTGTCACACCCATCTGATGCAGCCCTTCTGCAATAACTTCTGGTTTTTGGAGAAAAAAAAATATACTGAGGAAGAGAGGGAATAATTACACAAGGGAAAGGGAACATACATGAGGAAAAGAACTGAATATTAACTGTCTAGATTATTTTTATAGCACATTCATGTGAAAAATTTTGAATCTCAACTTAATGAATATATTCTTTTGCTTTTAGAGAATTGTGGCTGATAAACAGGAGAAACGAAATCAGGAACGCCTGAAACGTAGAGAGGAGAGGGAAAGAGAAGAGAGGGAGAAGCTGAGGAGGTAGGGATCTATTTTAATTGCGTGGATCTATTTTAATTGCGTATACATAATGACCTCTTTAATTTCAGTGTGAAAAATAAGATGTAGTTCATACACATTTCTAAATTGCAGAACCACAATAATCTGCATTCCTTGGAAACTTAAAATGGTCAAGAGTGAATTTCATGTCAAACTCTTTAAACATTAAAACATTAAAAAATTGTTTTCATAGAAGCCTTTTCTTAAGAACTACTTATAGAAATGTCTACATATTTGAACAAATGGCCTTTAACTGAGATAATTTTCAGGTATGTAGCTTTTTTTGAGACCTGTGAGCTTATACACGTCAGTTTTGAACATCTGTTAGCTGTTAGATATTTTCTTTAGAGATGTTAAAAAATTTTCCTTACTGTAAATAGTTGAATGTATGAATGAGGAAGGTAATTCCCTGTTCTTCCATGAAATGATTGCCTCCAGGCTGAAGTGGAATGGAATTTGAACTGCAGTTCTCCTGACATGTTAGCTTCAGAGGCTAACAATGTAAGCGTTTGAGGTCTGTGGCAGCCTGATAGTGTGTGTCTGGTGAGAAATAAGGGAGTATTGACTTGAACTTTTTCAGTGACTTTTTCTGTGGGAGGGATAGGAATAAAAAGCAGATTAGATATTCTTTTTGGGTTTGCAGTATGTTGGTCTCAAAAATGAATAAAAACCAACAAACACAAAACAGTTGTCAGAGGAATGTGTTTCCTGGTAAACGTGTTGCATAGGTATTAACATCAAATAAAAAGCCTTTAATTGCTAGTAAAATAAGAAATACGGTAACAGGTCAATGGTCTGGTTTATTACTACGAAATTGTAATTAAATAAGATTCTGTAAGGAAAAGTAATATACTATTTTCTATTTATTTCAGGTCCAGATCCCACAGCAAGCATACCAAAAGGTAAACAAATCTGCAGACAAGAAATACCACCAGTGAGGCCAGCCTTTTAGAAGCTGGAACATTTTATCTAGCACTGATAAAGATGTCCACCTTTATGGACAAAATATTCTGTTATGTAGTCATCTTCCTGTGTGTTTATACAATATTTATCACCATGCTACTTCTGTTTTGTGGCTACTACAAGGCAACTTACTGTCCAAAATAACATTTAGAACACAAGAGTTGCTCTTTCTGCAAGACAGAAGCTTCTAGTTAATATCCTTTGGTGAAAACCCATATCCTAAGCACCAGGCTAATTCTCAGCAGATGACCCATCAATAGTAAGAGTTTTCTTCTTAACCTACACAAGTGAAGGTCGCCCGTGAGGTATTACTGTAAAGTAATAAAAAAAAGGGGGGGGGGGGCGGAGGATGGGATAGGTAATGGTGCTTAGATCCTTCTAGAATAGTTTTATTGCATTAGCTGTGGGGAATGATATAGTCCTGTTTTCTCAGAACATCATCACAGAGTTCTACAACTTCACATGATAAAGACAAGATTTTAAGTTTTTTAAAAAGTAGTTTTTTCCATATTTTTAATCCATTTCAGAAGCCTGAATTGGCCGTGCTGTATCCATACATACAGTCATGACTTAACTAAAATTGCCTGCATTAGTCACAGTGGAGTACTTTCTGCCTCTGTTAGACAATGCAGTAGCTCTGAACACCACAGACCATTCTCCATGCAGATTTGCTTATGCGTACAGTGCATAATGTAGTACGCTGATAGAGTAGCCAGCCGAATGCAATGTCTGGTCTAATTCCTTTCTGTTTCTAGATCTAGGTCCCGAGATCGCCGCAGACATCGCTCTCGCTCAGCCTCCCGGGAACGAAAGCGAAGAACTCGCTCCAAATCCCGGGAGAAACGCCACCGCCACAGGTCTCGCTCTACCAGCCGCAGCCGGAGTCGCAGCCATCATAGGAGCAGGCATAGTTCCAGGGAGAGAAGCCGAGAACGCAGCTCCAAAAAGAGGTAAATGTTTGCCTAGAAATAAATGGCTTTTGCTAGATGCCTGATGTGAATTTTAACACTAAATTAAGTTTACATTTCCCACTTGGTAACTTAAATACATTTTGAGACTGTCTCAGATTGTATTGTCTGAATGTGTTTCACTGTAAGTCCTTCACTGTGCATTTAGCATATTTATGACTTTACATACCATAGTGTTTTGGCTTTTAATTAAAGTAATAGGGTTAGGTATTATTTCTATTTAGGACAAGTGACATTAGGTACTGGTGTCAATACTACCAGCTTACTGCAGCATAGACAATGAAACAGCTGATCTCCATTTGAACCCAGGGATCTCAGCAGTCCTCTTACTGTCTTACATTTGGTTTTTCCCTTGGGCTCTTGTTCCCAGCACTGGAGTCCATCTGTGTGTACTGTGCCAGATAAGTTTAGATATGCCTGAAAACAAACTTGTTGCATTGCATCTGAAGATGTTGCTTTGCAAAGAAAGTGGCTTAACCCCTCACGGAAGGATTACTGCAGGGAGCAGTCTGGAGCTGTTGCTTTTGAATGACTGGGTTGCTGTCTGCTCCTGACGAGTTGCTGGCTTATTTTAGATGAGTGAGATAAGCATAATTTAGGAGAGTGTTGGAATTGCACAACGTCACATCTGGTAGGGAGGCCTGCTCATAACCAGGGTTCCTTTCTTCTGTAGGTCAGCCACTGTGGCATAGGTCTGAGAGCAATACAGTGGATGTAGTGCCCAGCGCTTAAGTAGTCTCTCAACTTGCAAGAAGAGAAAATATGTGGTTTTGAAATAAATGCACATGCAGGGGTTTACAGTTCAAATTATCTTAGGAGCCAAATCACCAAGGATGAATAAATATGTGTTGAATGTGTTCAAGTATCTCATGGGCTCTTTTCCCTAAGAGAGGGCTGCTTTTTTCTTCCTGGGGTATGTAGTCCTGTTGTGCTCTATAAGAGAGCATAGAAAACAGAGTTGATGCAAGTCTTTTATTTTCCTTCACTTTGTTGCAGATGGATAAAACTTTAATGTCCAGTATTCTACTTGATATAATCAGTAGTGTCTGGTATTTAAAATTCTTCGGGGTATTTTTTAGTCTCATAAAGTCAGCATTTCAGACTCTGCAGTTTCCATCTTGATTGTGGTCTGTCATAGTTATCCTAAAGACCCTGCCTCTTCAAGGCATTCACAATAGCAGATAAGCAAATCTTCAAACTTGCAGTTTTTCAGTTTTAAAATAAACACTTTCATTTGAATCAACACACTTGTTAACTTGGGTGAACCAATGTATAGAGCATATGCTGCAATTGCCTTTAATTCTTCAATTTCGAAGTCCAGCCTTGCAAGGCTCGATTTCAGTCCCTTGAAGAAAACTATAGTGATTGATTGTTCCAGGATTTCATTGTAGTTGTTCAAACTCTCCAATAGGATGTGCATAATACAAATGATGCATTGTCTTCTGTATGTTAGCAGAGAAATATGTGGGAACCAGGAAATAGTGTGGACCATTGGTGCTAGCCACACAACAGTAAACCCATCAGTCTCAGCTATCAAAATTCAATTGAAAAAGCACAGGGTGATCTGAAGGTGAAGTCAGTGTCTTTTTGCAAGATAATATCAAAGGATAAGCCCTTCAAGTCTTGTTTTTTGTGAATGAATATTAAAAAAATACAGTGTACCTTAGGACACAAGATTTCAACCTTATAATACTCAGTGCTGGAAATACTTCTCCTGATGTCAGTTCCTGTCCTGAAGGAATGAGACACATTTGTGTTGGAAGAATCCTTGGTACCAGTCATTGTGTTACTGTTAACTTCAGGAAAAAAAAATTATGCCATCGTTAGCAGCTCACAGAATATTAGAATGGTTTGGGTTGGAAGGGACCTTAAAGATCATCTAGTTCTATTCCCCCTGCCATAGGCAGAGACACCTTCCATTAGGCAAGGCTGAACTCTCCCTGTTGAACTTAATGAGGTTCCTGTCAGAGCATTTCTTCAGCATGTTGAGGTCCCTCTGGGTGGCAGCATGAGCCTCTAGTATATCACTTCAGTAAGAAGTTCTCATGTAAACATCCTTTTTTGTTTGACAGTTGAAATAATGATGAATAGAGCTGGGGGTTTTGCAAAAAAAACCTATAGTAGCTCAAATGACTAAAATGGGAAAATCTTTGAAGAGGGTTTATTTCTCTGAGGTCAAGCAACATTTTTGCCCTTGGAGTGTAGATATTGTGTTTTCAAGTGTCTGAAGAATTCGTAGAGCTATGATCTTGCTGCACTGAGGCCAGGATAGCTATTGAACTTGCAGCAAGGCTGGATGCCTCTTCTTTTAGAGGTGCCCTTCTAGCCATTAGAGCTGTTTTTCACATGAATGTGGGAGAAGTCCTTTTGAATACTATACCACTGTTGATGCCAGAATCCAAAATAAACCTGAGCTAGCAGGCTCAAGTGTGTTACACTTCCTCACCTCCTAAGAACTGTTTTTCTAGTCCAAGGAAGTACTTGTTGCCAAGTCTGGTTTTTTTGTGGTGTTTTTGTTGGTGGTGGTGATTGTAGTGTGTGTGTTTGTTTGTTTTGAGGAATTAAAATACTGATTTGAAATACTTCTTTTATTCAAGCCTGTCTCTTTAAGCTCAAAACATTGAGTTGTCCAAGGAATTCTGGCTAAGAATACTCTGGAACATAAAAAAATACTCCATCAAGTTAACTTCTTCAGGAAGGAGTCATAGTCTTTTTGTTTTGAGTAACCAAACTGAGATCTGGGGAACATGGTGCCTTTGCCAAGCTCTTGCAGAAGAGCTGAGTGTGGCACCAGAAGCAGCAGAAAGACAGCTGAAAGCCGCAGCAGTGGCAGCCCGTGGTGCTGCTAATTCTTGGGCCTGAAGAGAAGTGTGGCATTTTGGTTGCTATGTGGGACGTGTTGCATCATTTTATGTTCACCTAAAGTCTTCAAGTGTGATTTTTTTGACTAGGTTAAAGTACCGTAAAATACAGTTATTGTAGGCTACTGAATCCTGCTGTAAAAGCTATTTATATGTCTGGGATTTTTTCCCATTTTGATTGCATCCATTATGGCTTTAACATGTAAGCATACTAGGCGGTTAGACTCCTTACTGGAGAAACTCTTGATGTGTTTCTCCTGGAAGTCATTTTCCCATTTTGTTCTGTATAACAACATTATCACAGGCAGACATTAACTGACTTACTCTTTGCGGCAAACCATGCAGTTCCTTCTGTTTTTCCTGTCTACCCTTCTTCAGAAGGTGTCTAACATAAAACGAAAAGCTGCCATGTCTCAGATACTACTTTATTCTGAAAGTAAAGGAATGTTTATTGTGTGCTACATCTGAGGAGATACTACAAATACATAAATCTGTGTAACAGGCACATTATCTTTAATCTGTATCATCATTTGCCTTATAAACAGATGTATTGGTTTAAATCTTTTAACGTCTGGGACCTCATTTCAAATCTGTTAATATAAGGAGTGGACCTCCACACTCTGTGGCACAGCTGAATGTGCACGTGTGCAAACACAAACCATTTGGCAATAATAGCAGTGTGTCTGAGATACTGGGTACCCATCTGGTAATAACAGAAATGTGCCTAAGGTTATAGGTCTACCTAGGCTTGGATTGCTGGCTTATCAAGAGCAGGTCGAAGCAAAGTCTTGCTTTTCCTTGCTGTTAGCTGTTAAGTTCCTAATAACTAAAATAGATCATCATATTTGAAGTTAAATGTTGAGATGTATACTCAATATAAGATCAATAACGGATCATGGCAACAGACCTAAATATGGGTAAATTGAGAGATGGTTGCGTCCATATGTTTGGGCCCACTTATTCATGGGATGAGGGCTAATACACTCCCAGACAGACATTGTATGGATGAAGAGTACCTGAAGTCATAGGATAGGGTTTCATTTCACCTGGCTTTAGATGACTGGGCCAAATGTAAATCTTGTGGGTCTCATTACAGACTCATCTGACGTAATTTTATGTCTATTTTAAAATGAGACAAATCATGCCTTGAAGTATCTGTTTCTTCTGCAGACTGTTAAGGAAATCTGGCTCTTCAGCTTAAGATGTCTTCACTGCAACCGTTTAAAGCTGATGAAATAGATCCTACTCAGCATTTAGACAGTTCTTTAAATATCTTTCAGATCCCAGTTGACAGCAGAATATTCTAGCCCTATCCTATTTCTTTGCTGTGGCAGAGAAGTACAGACTCTGCTTTTTTGGTTTTCATGTGTTTGGTTGTTTTTGTGTTTGGTTTGTGGGTTGTTGGGGTTTTTTGCCTTTTTTTTGGTGGTTTTGTTGTTGTTTTGGTTTTTGTTTTGTTTCTTTTCTGGGTTTTTTTTGTTGATTTTGGCTTTTTAATGTATTTTTGTCATGTTTTGAGGAGCAGACAAACATTTTACTCCTTGGAGGGTTTGAAACTGTAGCTACATCTTCACCTGCTTTCCTTGATCTGACTGCCTGCTCTGGGACTTTCTCAGGCTGCTCTGGGATTTTTGTCCAAAGCTACTTACAGTTTTGTCCTCAGACACAATGCAGGCATCCACAGATAATGTCTTGGAACCAGTATAACCTAACACAGTTAGTGACGCAAGTTGGTGAATTGGACAGTGTGGATGCTGCCCACATATCTGGTGAAGGGTTTGGTTTCTGCTGAAGGAATCCATTTGATCAGTTGGGAAGTAATGCTTTCCAAGCACTCTAGGTAATATAAGTCTAGTAGATCTCATTCTAAAAGCTAAGCCTTGCCCTTGAGAAAGCAAAGAATGGTATTTTATTTCTAAGTCTTGGCAATAATAGTGCTTGCTAAAGCAATTGTCTAAAATTCCATATCACAGTGGTGTGGTTTGTTAAAGCCAGTCTTCTTTCTTGTCAGCTAATTAGAGACTCACCTGTATAGAGATGGGATGGCTGTCTGAATACATCTTACATTCCTTCAGAAATGTGTTGAATGAAAAGCCAAAGCTGTGCATGGCATCACATCATATCTGTCTGCCTATTCCGGGATTAATTGCTAGAGTTAGATTGAGTTAACCAGTTTTGAAGCAGGGGTACTTCTGCAGAGGACTTGCAGCACCAGATACTTGTGAAACAGCTGTACTAACTCCAGTATTAACTTCTAATGTAGCTCCACTTCTTATTTGTTGTCCAGTTTGTGGAATAGGAGTAATACCTGTGGATCTGAGTGTTTGCAAATACTAAGTCTTGCAAAATACTGTATTGTATGGAAAGTAATCTTTCCAACTGAGGAATTAAAATGTAGCTTCTTTGTAAGCTTATAAAAGGGAATTAGTGCAGGAGTGTGTCGCAGACTTTAGTTTTGAAGCTTTGAGGTGATGACAGTAACTTCTTGTAAGTGGGGAGAGCTTAGTCTTACTGCACAGTACTCCAGCTTTTTTGAGTAAGAAATTAGTGGCTGCTTTATGCATGTTGTTAAGATTTTTCTGTAGAAGTATGTATTAGAATCTTACATGATTGCTGTACATCTTAAAATGAAAACATTGTTTTTGCACGAGAGGCTTAGGTGCACTCTCTGAGGGAATATAGGGAAGGATGTATAATCCATTTTTTTTTTCCAGTACAGGTAGCCAATTGAATTTAAAACTCTGTGGATTGTTTAACAGCCTGTTTCTGACTCCATTGTAAAGGTTTTGTAAATGGCAATTATCAGGGTAAAATACCTAAAACCACCACCACCCCTCATTGCAAAATCACACAATGGATAATTCTTCAAGCAAACCTTAATTGTGGCACAGTCCAGATTTGTGGACATTTCCAGTTATTTGCCATGTGATAGCCTCATTCCAGAATTATGCAAGTTAAATTCTCCCTGTTTTTAATTGAACTCCCATTTTTAAGCAAATTTAAGTTTGTATTTTTATATCTTGAGATAAGCTGAATTCCTCTAAAGCTGGAGACTACAGATGAGAAATTTCAGTTCATCTTCTGTTAATGCAAACTTGAGGGTGGAGGTTGAAAATAAGAGATTTAGTGGAGCACATTGACCTTAATGTGGGCACTGTAATAAATGTAGATTAAATTCTGACTCTAACAGTATTTGTCTTTTGAAATTGGGAGTAGGAAGGGGAAAAGAGTAGAATGATTTCTGATGTCTTCTCGTACATTTCTGTTCATGTAAACCTGAAGTGGGGCTGGAAAAAGAAGAAAAATAAGAACTCAAAAGGCTGTTTGATAACTTGTGACTCACTTGAGCTCTCAAATTTACTGCACATTTCAGATCCTCAAAGGAAAGATCTTCCAGAGACAAAGAACGTTCAAGAGACCGTGATAGAGCATCACGTGATAAGGATAGAAGCTCAAGAGAGAGGTCACCGCGCGATTTCAAGGACAAGAAACGTTCCTACGAAAGTGCTAATGGCCGATCGGAAGACCCGAGGAGCTCTGAGGAGCGTGAAGCAGGGGAGATATAACTGGCTGTATATTCACCTGATCTCTAGCTTCCTATGGAGTTGCATACTATGGTTTAGTTTACAGTTGTTCAAAGGGACACCAGTGAGCAGTTCCAGACACTGATCCAACTAGGGTAGATGTACAGTATATAAAAGTGGTTATAACCAAGTCAGAATTAAACCCCATCAATTAAAGATGCCTAAAGCTGGGTCCTGGACTTCCACCAAGTTGTAAAACTTTTCTGAAAGATTTCTCTTTATTCAGGACAACAGTTTTATGTACCAAGATGCAGATCTCAATGTTTTTAATCTCCTTTCCAATACAAGTTAGTGAACAAATTATGCTGTACTACTTGCCTTGGGTGCTTTTGAACCTTTATAAATTCTCCAATTCTGCTCCAGTCAAAACAGCCGCATTGAAAAGTTGTATTTTGGGGGATTTTTTTGTTTGCTTTTTTGTAAGTGGGTGGGTGGATGGATATTAACTTTTACTCTAAGGTTATGTTCCCAGTTCCCAGTGATTTTGGTTTTTGTTTGGGAACCTAGCAGTTGATTACAGTGGGAGCATTTAGGCAGGAATGTGTGCTGGAGAAAGCGGAAATGTCTTTTTACAGTGCCTATTTAGATTTGGAAATTGAACAGCTGTTGCATTACTTTTTTTTTTTTATTTCTACTTAAATTTTGAAATCAAAGCCAGTCCCATATCTGTACCATTTGATTGGTATGTGTTCAATATATTTGTTTTTTTCCATAAGGACTCTTTCTGCTTTTTCTTGTGGGCTACATCCTTAATTGTATTAAACACACAAAAAAAACCCCAGCAACAACAAACAAAATCCAAGAACAAAAAAAAAAAAAACCAAAGGAAACAGTATTGTCCAATAACTGAGCAAGGATATACAGGTCTCTTGAGGTAGTTACTCTGCAGTTCAGCAGGGGCCTGGAACAAGATGATCTTTAAGATCCTTTCCAACCCAAACAATTCTATGGTTCCATGGAACTAACATAGTTTTTAACATACAGATGTGCTCTAGGAGAAGCAGTCTTTCTTACGATGGTTAGGGTTGTAATCAGATATTCAAAGGCAAAAACATGCATACAGAATCATAATTATCATGGCACAACCATTAACTCCTTAATTACTTTAGTTTCAAAAAGTTGTATTTCATTTAGGTGGAAGCTGCCTTTATGTAGAATCACAGAATGGTTTGGGTTGGAAGGGACCTTAAAGATTGTCCAGTTCCAGCCCCCTGCCACAGGCAAGGACACCTTCCACTAGAGCAGGTTGCTCCAGGCCCCGTCCAACCTGGCCTTGAACACCACCAGGGATGGGGCAGCTGCAGCTTCTTTAGGCAACCTGTGCCAGGGCCTCGGCACCCTCACAGGGAAGAATTTCTTCCTTACATCTAATCTTTATCTCCCCTCTGTCAGTTTAAAGCCATCACCCTGTTGCCCTGTCACGACATGCCCTTGTAAAAAGACCCTCTCCAGATTTCTTGGGAGGACCCCTTTAGGTACAGGAAGACTCTTACAAGGTCCCTCCTGAGCCTTCTCTAGGCTGAACAAGCCCAACTCTTTTGGCCTGTCTTCATAGGAGAGGTTCTTCAGCCCTATGAGCATCTTCATGGCCCTCTTTAGGACTTGCTCAAGAAGGTCTTTGTCCCTCTTGTGTTGGGGAGCTGAATGCAGTACTTCAGGTGGGGTCTCGGGAGGGTGAAGTAGTGTCATAGACTCCCCTCCCTCAACCTTCTGATCAGTCCAGGACAGGGTTGGCTTTCTCGGCTGCAGGCACACTCTGATGGGTCATGTTGAGCTTCTCATCAGCCAGCGCCCGCAGGTCCTCCTCAGGGCTGCTCTCAATCTAGTCTGCCCAGCCCCTATTTGGGATTGCAATCGTCCTGACCCATGTGCAGTACTTTGCACTTGGCCTTGTTGAACCATGAGGTTTGCATGGGCCCACCTCTCAAGCCTGTTGAGGTCCCTCTGGATGGCATCCCTTCCCTCCGGTGTACCCACACAACTTGGTTCCATCAGCAAATTTGCCGACAGTGCATTTAATCCCACTGTCCATGTTGCTGATAAAACATAAAGGGGTTGCTGTTGATTCTGTTGGATTGAACATGCTTTGGGGCCAACAAATTATTCAGATATGTTCTGTTTGCACATAGAATTTAGAAATTTGTAAATTCTCCTTGAGATAGCACCACTGATGTGTACTCCTCTATCTCGCTAGTCCAAGTGCCTCTGTAGGCCTGCTAATCATGGGTATATAATACCACTGTAAATACACTATGTGCATTTTAACTTGGTGTCTCTTCTGTAGCGCCTTCAGCATGACCAGAGCACATGGGTGCTAATTCTAACACAATAGTAGATAATTCAGCAGTATTTTGGCTGGCAGGGAAATGTACAAGAGGACCTTTGTACTCTGCAAGGACTTGTATCCAGCATGGCACATACACTCCACTTTGAATTCAGGTAATTTTAAGCTTCTAAAGAAATGCTGTAATGAACATGAGTTTCCTTCCTGGGAATGTTTTACAATTTCCTGTGAGGCCCAGCTGTGTGATGAATGTAAGTTACCAGTGTTCATTCACTTGGTATGACTGCTCTGTTTAAGTGCTTGATAACCTCTATTGTCACACCTTTGCTAATGGAATTCTAGTGTTGTGGCAAAAGGTGAACAGTCATTTCTAGATACATATTACACAGCAGAATTGCTGATGAGTGGATTGCTAACTCCATTGGAATTCTTTTCTGGAATAAAAATTCTCCTATTCCAGAAATACTAAGGGTCTGTCTCCCCCTGCAGCCAGCAGCTGGAAATTTTGTATTGTAAAAGATGGAGGGGGGGGATGGTGACAGAATTTACGTACTGTGACAAAACACTTACTAGCAAATTCTGGATAATATGCCATTGATTTTCACAAATGGCTTTTAAATTTAATCATAAAAGGGTGATTGGATTTAGGCTTTCCATTATTTATACATTTTTGTGAGATGTTGAGCTTCATAGTTTCCAAGTACCACACTCCTGTTAAACAGCAAGAATATACATCTTACCTCTGGGTTCCTGATAAAATAATCTGAATTTCATGTGGAAATACAGGACTGGGGTGCAGTTAGGGAGAGAACTGAATTAAAGTAAGTGATGAAACACACTTCTGATGCAAGGGATATGGAATATATATCGGAAAGGGAGACTGCTTTATTGGCTGTGCCTGAGTAAGTAAGGATCTTCCACCCTTTCAGCAGAACCTTAATTTGCAGCCGGTGAAAAATGAGGTATTCATCACCAGTGTATTTCCTGCTGGAGAGCTGAAGGATGGTATTGACTGACATTAGTTTGCATGATAAAAATTATTATGGAGGGGATCTGGAGGAAATATCTATCCATCTCTGCTGCATCATGTAAGAGCTTTGACACTAATCAAATAGTTTGGGCTTCTTCACTTGCGGTTTTTAATTTCTCATTCTTCAGTTAAGCGGTTCAGCAACTGTTAAGCCTGACTTCTGGTCTAGAACCAGACATACAATGGTGAGATCGTTCAGAAGATCAAGCTACTCAACCCACTAACCCACATTGAATACATCCTTACAGGCACAGATGTACTAGCTCATGTCATGCTATGTATCATCTGACCTCACTATAGTTGCCACTTCTCACCCTGAGCCTGTTTAACCAGCTTTTCTCCTTTTAGGTACCTGTTCAGCCATTGATTCTTAGGGGATTGAGAGAGCCAGAGGCGGCCTGCTAGACCCATGTGAAATCTGTGTGAGTGCTGCTGTGCCATAATCTGTGTTGATCCGCACTGCTGCTAGTTCTTTAGTAAGAGATTTTGCAGGTCTCCAGGTCCTTGAGAGGGCCTGAGATCAGACAGTGCTCAAGGCCATTCCTGTTCAAGGAAAATACCTTGTCTCTCCTGCAAGGAGGCTTATTGCAGCCTGGGAAGGGGATGGAGCTTCTAAGGGAACCTAAGGATTCCATAGCTGAGTGTCACTTTGAAATTTTGCTGACACAGTTGTAGCTCCGTAGCAATCTTCATTAGACTGCAGGTGTACAAATTGAGCAAAAAAGAGATATATTCATTTGCCACCACTCCCAGTTTATTATTCTCCATCCCATATTTCATGTGCCAACCTTCCTTGGTATAGTTGTCCCTTGTTCAGGAAACAGTAGAGGTTAGTTTCTCCCGATGCAGTCAGTGGTTTATAAAATGTATTGATGAGGTATGGTTCTTGTTCTTTGTTTTATTTTGGTCTTGGTTTTGTTTTTTCTTCTTTGATCACTTTTTTTCCCTACTGGCTTCTTAATAAATTCTTGCACCATTACTGCTGATGCAATTCTTTGATTCTTATTTTCAGGAAGATCTGAGGCCCATCATTCACTGCAGCCAGCAAAACTAGGAAGCAGCGGACTGCTAGGCAGGAGTTGTATCAGCAGCTGGAAATAAAAGGCAAGAGAGCAAGCAGTGTTTGTTTCTAGCCCAGGCTCTCCTCTTTATCCCTGCTTTCCCTTCTGTGGGCACATGAGGGACAGTCAGCAGGCAATTAGAAAATTCTCTCATGATCTCTCTTTCCTGGCTCTGGCTTTTCACCTCCTGTTGCTCAGGAAACTGCAGTCCCACATCACTTCCCCGGGCTCTTGGTGGTGCAGAGCACTGCAGGACAGCAATGTCCTGAGAAATGCACAACGGAGAGTCAGGATTAGCAAACAGCACAGAGAAAGTCAAAAAGAGCCTGGCAGACAGCAGGAACCACCATGGCTGTACAGCCCTTTCCCTGGTGAAATGATCAGACAAACGCTGGCTGTGGGTTTACTGTACACTGTAAAGTGGTGATGGCGATGCTCAGTTAAGAGCGCAAAGCTTAGAATCATTCCTGGGCTGGCCCAGGGCTGCGAAGGTGTCAACTTTCGCAGCACTGGCCATCAGGTGGCGCCAGCACCAAAGACGTGCTCGAGCCTCTGTGTATCCGTCGCTGGAAGGTGGTGCATCAAATGGCTGTAACTTCATTAATTGCTGCCACTTTCCATTAACATTAACAGGTTTCCAGCAAAGCAACAGGAGTAATGAACTACTGATTTCCAGCAGGGTGGGGCAAGTGCTGCTTTGGTGGAGGATGGAGACCATAATTCAGATGTCAGCTGAAATTCTGCCCTGCTTGTAACCCTGTGCAAAGCTCTTACGGTAGCCTGTGCTAAAGCATGATGATCAGCCTGCTCTGCCTGGTGGCAACGGTCAGTGATTGCCAGGCATCCTTGGTGGACAGTCTGGGGAGGCTGGATGGAGATCAGCACCACCGTCACCATCAGCATGTCTCTGATTTGTCCACTTCCATGTGGCTGTGCAAGGGGGACTTGAACCACCATGTTGCTGCCTGCGAGAGGGACACCACGTCAGTGCTTCCTGCTGGAGAAGTGCTTCCAGGAACATCAGAAGCAGAAGCCTGGGCTCTGCAGAGCATACAAAGTATTCTTGCAGTGCAACAGGACTGCCATCTCTACTGTCCACTGAGTAAGCAAACGAGTCGGTCTAGGGTGCTGCTGGCTCACACCAGGAGAAAAAATTACTCCTGTGTGTCTTAGGCTTGTTTGATACTCACCATGTGCGATCTGACCAGTATAACCGTACCCTGAAATGGCTCAAACCCACCTGACTGCATAAGCCAGCAGTTCTCTGATATGGCATATAAGGTTACCTGAGCCTCAGTGGTATTACAGATATTCATCATCTCAGTATTAGCTTTAGAAAAGCTAAAGGAATTAAAAAAAAAAAAAAGGCATCTCCTTTAACATCCACTTTCTCTAAAACAGGATGTTGCAATGAGAGAAAAAAGATCATTTTGCAGTGTTGAAAACTGAGAAGGTTTGAGTAGGACTGGGGGCTTTTTTGCTTTGGTTTGCACCATGTGTCATACCTGTGCTTTTATGAGACTCCTGAGAGCCTCGTCTGATGGATGAGCATTTGAGTTCAGTAGCTGTCCTGTTCTTTCAGGGACCACTGGCTCCTAGTGCTGATTCAGATGTCACAGTTCATTTATCATATCTCAGAATGAGTGTCCACAGGCAGCAATCCTTTCTCATCCCTCATTGTGCCATTACAAGCCTGTGGTACCTTCTGTTTAACCAGGAAGGTGATCTGAGAGTTTAATGGGGCTCTCTTGCTCCTCTCCAGCCCTAATAGAAGTGACCACCCTGGCACTGAGCAGGTGCTAGAAACATCACTGCTCCCGCATGTTCCCATCTGGGCTGTAACCTCACCACCTTCTGCCTGTCACTAGTTGTTTTAAACAGCATCTGAAAGCCTCTACTCTTTCAGTGTAAAGCAACATCTCTGAGGGATGTATCTATACCTACACCCACAGCTTTACAGCAAAGGAGCTCAAGCAGCCCTTCACTTCAACCACCAGTAGCACAAACGGCCTTCCAGAAGGAGTGGTTGCAAGGGAGGGTTTTCCTCTGAGTACTGCTGGAAGAATTCCCTGCATGCTCCCTCCAATCTTTTGCAAGGTCTCTAGTACCCTCTTTGGGCAGCCCTGGGATATCTGAAACAGCCTCTTCCCCCTTGCTCACCTCTAAGCCCCTCTGCTGCCCGTGCTCCAGGGAGAGGCAGGAAGGCCACTTGGCTCAGACTCTAGCAAGATTACTACACTTCAGTGCCCTGACAGCTAGGTTAACTACTTCTGTAAAACACTCTATCATTTCAAATTGCATTGGGATGTTCGTAGTCCTTGTCTCAGAGTGATTTAGTGATGCTGTTGCACACCATGGGACTTCTGGGGTTTATCCCAACATTGATTTGTATCTGCATAGGGATGCCTTGCAAATGCAGCTTCCTCTGGGCAAGCTTCTGCTTTGTCACCACAGCAACTGAACTTTGTCAAGTTAAATTTCTCTCATCTCTTTGTCTGTGATCCTTTATTTATTCTCTGTTCCTTGTTCTTTCACAAAGCTCCCCCCACTGGAAGGTCTGAGTTCACTCAATGAAGTCGATCAACTGGATTTAGGTACATATGTGTTTTTACAGTGTTTAGGTAATATTTTGCATCAGGAAGGTGTTTGACCTCTGCTATGTCAAGTTTTACTTGTGGGAATGCTTTTTTTTCTCCAGCAACATTACTGGCACTTCTTTTTAATAACTGAGCAGACAACCTTTGTGTATAGAGGACGAATTTCCTCTCACTCCCCTTCTCAGTGTTTCCCATGTGTCTGCATTGCTCTGGTTTAGATCAGACATAAAGACTCTGCAAAACTTACCTGACTTAACCTATCACAGGCACTTGCCATACTACCCATGCTATGTCACAGATCTGTTGTCTCTCCCAGACCTTCCTCATGTCCCACAGGCTGTAAGAAAAAGGAAAACCATGAAGCTCGGTGTGATAGCTTTGTCCCAGTCAGTGGTGGTGCACCACAGGAAATCTCTTCCTTCTCCCTTTAGGTATGACGTTTCCCTTAGGTTTCTCTTCACAGGATCAGTTATCCCTAAGAACACATACAGTGTGTATAGCACCATATATTTACAAGTTCAGTAAGTAGTGTGTTTGGTTTGCCTCTCCAGTACGTGGATGTTGCTGTTTCCCAGAGGCGCATTGAAGTACGAGGAAAGTCAGACAGGATTGGACAGTGAGGCTACTGGAAAAGTGGGAATTTGGCTCAGGTATCCTCAATCTCAATATGTCATTTAACCTATGCTCTGTTGGGAAAGCTTCCTGCTGTCCTTTGAGATCTCGGATAAGCAACAACAGCAGCAAAAAGGGCCATGTACTCCTAAACCACTCACATCACACAATCTTTTCATGTTTAAAAAGGCTTTGGAAATGGCTTTAAAAAATAACTGTCTGCTTAAGCCTGACTTTGATTTGTGTCACATGCTTTCACTACACCTCTCTTCATCCCAGGAGCAGGGAACACAAGAGCCTTAAAGCACCAGATGGTGTTGTCAGGCCCCTGTCAGCCCAGGGTGCCTATGGCTGCAGTGACAAGCACATCATTGCAGCTAACCATCGTTACAGCAAATGGTGCTCTTAGTGTGCATTAAAGCAAGTAAATAAAACGGGGAAATTACTTCGAGCTTTACAGAGTGGTGACTGCCTGCACTCCCTTGAAGGGATTTGACATCAGGAATATTTTTTTGCAAGTTTTGCTCTTTTCTGACAGTACTTGGCGATGCGCACAATGTGCTTCCTTTTTCTCCCAAGCCAACTAAAACCACAAATCAAATAAAGCAGCCTGCCCTATCCTCCCACTCTAGCAAGAGTTCATCTTCTGGACTTTGGGATTTTAGCATTCTTCGCCAAGCAAACGGAATGGGTGAGGAAAACTACACGTCAAAAGGAGAATTCTGCGGTTTTAGCTGTTGACAAGAGTTGTGTTGTGGTCAATGAAAAGCTTCCCTTCCCACCACCCAAGGAGCTGGATTACTGCAAGTGTGATGGTGCCTGGATGGGAGCTTGAGCTGGTTTTGGTACACCCCCCCCCGCACCATTAGTAATGACACACTGTAACCAGCTACCACTGCTGCACATCATGGTGCCTTTTCTGTGCTGTAAATAAGACGATGGGTCTGCTTTCTCTGTGTTTATTGCATTACACTGAAGCAAAACGACATGGTTATTTGCAGTTGTTAGCTGACTATTTCCCCATGTCTAAGGAATACGAGGAGAAGCAATTAAATAGTTTGGGACCCAGTTACTGCAGAAGGGATGCTCAGGCCTTGTGACAGGAAAGGATGAGGGCAGCTGGTAAGCCTGGTATTATCAACCTCTCCTGGGCATTTGGCTAGAGCAATTTGCTGGGAGTAGCATGGTGAAATCCATGTGCAGGAGATGTTCGTCCCTGCCCCCAAGTGACCCAGTGGGGGCCACTTTCAGTGTTGTCACCCTTTGTGCTGCAAGCTGCTCAGAGGAACCTCTCCAAGATTGTGAAACTCCTCTGGCTCATGCAGGATGGGACTTTCCCTGTGTCTTTCTCAGGCAATAGTCTTTCCCACGCACCAAACCGTCCACTGTTGTGGTTTACACACAAAACAACACTCATGCCTCTTAAATAGTGACCTCTAAGAAGTCCCTGGAGATGCTTGAAAATGGTTTCCAGCTCATTGTTCATGAGGATGGAGAAGTGGTAGCTGAGATAAAGAGCTGCTGGTGCATCTCTGGGCTGGTGCTGCTGGAAGGAGCAGGTCTTTCTCTTACGAATATCAAGCTTAAAGTCATCAGTGTAAAGTGTAGTCTTCAAGCACAGTGGCCAGAGGAACCCATCGGAAGCAGCAAAGCTGCAAAGTACATCAGGATTTGTTGTTTGGCTTTGATGTATCTGCAGGTTTGATTTAGCTGTAGAAACCCAGTTCACTAAGGCAATTACTGACACTGATATCTACATTGCATAAGCCATTTTCTTGCCTTTTTTTTTTACTTTTTCGTTTTCCGTCTGTGGCTGGAGGCCCAAAGGCAGCAAATCAGTGCTGGCAGATGTTTGAAGAGCCTGGAGATTGCATGTCCTCACCAACCTGCCTCTTTGTAGACGTTGTTGAGGTGAGTGCAGATTTCGTTGGTCACCTTCTCAAAGGAAGCTTTGCAGTCTCCACCAAATTTCTCCTCCATCAGTTGCAAGATAATGTCACAGATAACCTAAACAAGGAGGAAGGAAGAACCAACCAGTGTCAACTTTCCTCCACATTAGGGGCATAAGAACAAAATACATATTCTTAGTTGTGGTTCTTGGAGAGTCGAAAGGGGTACAAGAACAATTCAGCAGTATGTTGCATACAAAGGTTGTAGTAGGTCATGGAAAAATAGGTATAGAATTCACTAAAAAATGCAGTTACTACTGCTCTCCTTTTAACTATCCTATATTTAGTTCATGTTGACTGCACCCATCACTTAAAGACAGCAGGACTGTACAGGACAGGGCCTGTACACTTCGCTTGGTACATTCACTGCAGTCCTTCTGACAGTGGATCGTCCCAAATGTTTAGAAGCCACAGGGAGGCCCATGTTGCGCACCTATGGAATACATTGCTTGGGAGATAAGTTCCTTCCTAATCTTTCCTCAAATAGCAATCTAGCACTCTAATAATGAGGGTTTGTTTTCATAGTCACTAGGTAGATGATATACTTTGAAATGTCAGCTCCTTTTCCATGCAGCATTTATTGTTTTGTGTGCATCTTTACCCTGAAAAAGTATTTTCAGGATCTCTGCTGGCAGAAATCCTCACTTATTCTCCCACTTACTGAAAACTGGGCCTACTGCATTGGAAACCACCTTCCTGGTGCCTGAGTGACCTTCGCCAGAAGGTGACTCTTTTTGCATTTTGTGCTGTGTGAGGCAGACAAAGCAGTTATAAATGCACTCTGCCAGTGGCATTAGGTGGACTTGGGCAACTAATTTGATCCTGTGTTTATTGTTTGTGTTTTAGTGGTGGCAATTCTGTTGGCGTTGCTGCTCAATAATGGCTCAGGTTGTCCTAGCAAAGCTCAGTTCCTGCTACTAGAAAGAAATAGACATCAAGGACTCAAGTCCAGTGTTAAGCTCCTTTTCTATGTCTTGTTATTAAATGACAAGTATGTGATTCCTGTTGAACTGAGAAAACCCACTCCAATTCATGGGCAGCCTCTGCAGCTCCCACCTGAGCAGACCTGCCTGCATCGCACCTGCTGCATAGCCTCCTTCCCAACAGATGCCAGATCTCTCTCTCCTGCTATTGTCCACCATCAACCATCTCACCTTCCACCTCTCCAGTCTCTGAAGCATATACATATTTATATATACAAAGCCTGTTTTCCTCAGTTCTACCCCTCAAAGCGGAAGACATCCTCCCAGTCACAATTACAGTCCCTGGGAAGTGGGCTGCTGGCTCACCCTAAAGTTTTTGGGGTCAATCTTCAGCTGGGTGGCATGTTTCTTGCCGAGTGGGTTCACTATCCCAAGAAAAGCCTCAGAGTTGTCCAGGTGTTGCACCATGTCATTGATGGCAGTGAAAACCCTCTTGCCATGCCCTCTGATCTGATCTGACTGTTTCATCTCTTCAGCAGAGTCCATGCCTTTGAAGTGTGAGAAGTAGGACTTGGTGTCTGGGTGCTCAGTAAACATCCTGTTGAGAAATGAGAGACATCCTAATTTGTGGACCAAGGCATCAACATAGATATGGCTTCACATTCCAGGCCTTGTCTTACGCATTTATTGTCCTTTCTCCTTCCCTTTATTAGAAGGGGCACCTCTTTCCCCTGCATTTCTTGGCTCCTCTTTACCCTTCCCATATGTGCTTAGCCCCTGTGCCCACTCCAGCCTGTGTCACTTCTCCCCAGGGCACCTTTGCTCACCCCACCTTGGAACCTACCTATCCTGAGTTTATTTGCTGCTTCTGAAGTAAACTTTTCTCAGTGTTGACTCAGTATTAGGCTGAGGTAAAATGCACAGAGAACTAAGACGACGATATTCATATCAGGTGAGTGTGACAGGGCAGTATTCCCGAAGATGTGCTGGACAACAGATACGTCCACTGTGTTCTCGGTGGGTGTTTTGATGGAGAAATCCTACTACTGGTTTTGTTAATTATCCCTTCCAAGAGCCCATCCCAAAGCTTTCTTACTGCCTGTGATGGACTGTTGTTTGAGTACCAAGTACTGCTCATTTGGTTTATTCAAAAGTAACACGATTCAATGCCATTTGTAAAGGAATTGTCTCTTATAATACACCAATTACAGTCATCTTGGTCAAGCTCTTAAAAAAGCACTTTACTCAGCTGGGTAAACCAGTTATCCACCTGACACAGCAATAGCAAATTCTGGATTACATTTCACAGAGTCGCAGAATGGTTGGGCTTGAAGGGACCTGTGTAGGTCATCTGGCACAACCTTACTGCTCAAGCCGGTTGCCCAGGACCATGTCTGGACAGCTTTTGAATATCTCCATAGATGGAGACTCTCCAGCCTCTCTGGGCAACCTGTGCCACTGCTCAGTTGCCTTCACAGTAAAAAGGTGATTCCTGATGTTCGGAAAGAACCTCCCATGTTCCAGTTTGTTCCCATTGCCTCTGGTCTTGTCACTGAGTGCCACTGAGAGGATCCTTCTTTGTACCTCCCTTCAGGTTTATATATACATTGATAAGATCCCCCTCAGCCTTCTCTTCTCCAGGCTGAACAGTCCCAGGTTGCTCAGCCTCTCTCCACAGGAGGCAGGCTCCAGTCTCTTCATCATCTCTATGGCCCTTCATGGTATGTCCAGTGCATCTCTTGTACTGGGGAGCACAGAACTTTTCTATAGGCAAGGCTGGGGCTATAGGACACTAAGGCAAAACCTTCTAGAGTAAATTACCCTGGGGAGCCAAGCCACTGGATGCTTACTAGCATTTTATAGCTGCATTTCTGACCCTAACTGTCCTTAGGTTGCGTAGATTGCAGAAAGAAAGAGCAGTACACGACAGTTTCTGAGGTTGATCCAGGCACAAGAAAGGCAGAGGTAAAGGTATGATAAACAGAAAAGTACTGAGTTGCTCAGTGCATATGGAAGTGATGCAAGTCCCAGCTGAGAGAGGAATATGTGAAAGGTGAATGGAAGAAACTTCTGTCCTATAGAAGAAGAGAGGAAATCAAACAGAGAGAGAAGCCCATAGGAAGTACACAATACATTGGAACAGCTGGGCTTTGGACTGGAAAGGCTGAAGGAGAATCAGAATAGAAATATTTGGGGCATGCAAGTTAAAAAGAAAAAAAAAATTATTATAACAGTTTAGAGGTGAAGAGGAAGAGGGAAATAGGGCCCATGTTTTGTTCCCATTCTCTTTCATACCACACTTTCTCTTCTTTACCTTAAATGGGTGGGGTAAATAATTTGTTCTTCTTCCTTCCTACCCACCTCCTTCTCCCTTTCCTTTTACTTTGCATGGATCTCTCCTCTTCCCCATTTCCTACCTGAGATGGGATAAACTACAGCAAATCAAAATGTTCCCAGCAAGGGCTGCATGAAAACCATCAGGACATGCCCCTAGGTGGTAGCTCCATCCTTCTTGCCATTCTTTTTTCAGCTCTCTGGAGTAGCAGCAAGATGGCCCTTTCCTTACCTGACCAGCACAGTTGTCCCATTGTCCTCAGCATCCACATATATCTTCTCCCAGGCACCGCGGGCACTTCGCACTTCTGCCTCAGAGAATGACATTGTGGAGGAGACGTTGGCAACGCAGGGCACAGCAGGAGGGAGAAGGGCAGGGAGGTCCCTGGCAGGGCGGTTCTGCTCCAGTTCTCTCCTCAGGGCTCTCTAAATACTGCCCCAGGGATTTAAGAGGTCTTGAATGAATTCTTTGTCTCGGTTCCCCTCGGTCACATTTCTGCAGGCTTTGGGGCTGCCTAATCACTTTTAATCAGGAAAGAAACCAGCCACATGAGGACGGAGGACAAGCGCTCTCACCATGGTGACAGGTGCCAGAGCAAAGATTCCGCTGTCTGATGAGAAAAGGGGGAAAAGGGAGTTTTCAGTGGGGAAGAAAAAGAGCAGCTCTCCTCCCCTCTCACCCTGCCAAGGCCCGTGCTTGCCTTTTCTTTCTTGAGGGTAATCCTTGCCCAAGCACTCATTTTCCTGGTTTGCTCCCAGGAGGGCTGCTGTGCGGCAGGCACCGTGGTGCTCTCCTGTACCCTCTTCCCATCACTCCTTGGTCCTTCACTCCAAAGATCCGACTTCCAGGTCCAGCAACTCTCTCAAGTCCTGCTTCCATGCTACACTCACTACCTTCCCCATAGCCCTCTGCTTTAGCAGAGGCTTACCCTGAAGCTGCTCCTGACCTCAGTACTGTGCAGCCCGGAGGCATCACCAGCCCAAACCAGCGGTGTTGCAGGGATGGTGATGGCAGCATGGGCACAGCATTCATGGCGCCAGTGCCCTGGAAAGCCACCTTATTTTAACACAGGAGGTAAGTGATGAAGGACAGCCAGGCCAGAAGCACAGGCATTTCACTACCCTCATCCTCTCAGCTTGCAGCTGCGATCCCTGTCCTATTCCTAAGCCCTACCTGCCCAGGAGTGACAAAGAGATAAGAGGCAGGAGAAAGGTCAGCGTGGAGCTGCAGATGGTGCCTCTGGGCCCATCATCCTCATGGTCACTTAGAACTGGAGGAAAACAAAATCTTGGATTATCCACACAGCACCCGGGCTTAACCTCTGGCAGGAATGTTCTGATTAAGTCCAGGCCACGCACATGAAAGAAGGGCTAAAGGGCTTGAGGAACTGCTGCTGCTGCTGGGCACTGAGCACAGACAAAACCTTGTATTGTTTGGGATACTTTGGAGGAGGGAAAGTGCCCACACAACAGTGAAATGGGCAGCACAGTGAGCAAAACCAACTCAATACCCTGGGGCAGAAGGAAAGTGGTGGTTGCTTGGAGGGGTTGTGTCCCACGACTGCCAAGGAGTGCCTAAAAGGACTTAAGTTCCCCTCGCTTCCCGCCCTTTCCCGTTCCACCACAGCAAACATAGAGTGGTCTGATAAAAAGCTGCACAGCCTTCTGCTTTCTCATCCCCAAATCCTCAGAAAAATGTCCCAGATTCCAGAAAAACCCATGGGGGAAAGGGGACTGCCCTTTGAAGGCAAACACAAACTGGGGAAGTGCCATAGACTGAGCCCAGCCACCAGCACAGGGATGCAGGGGAAAGAGCAAGGATGGCACTGAAGGCCCCCGGACCTTGGAAGCCAAAACCACCTGGGGTGAACTCGGTGGGGAAAGCACCAAGTTTTTGGCCTAGAGCAGAGTGCGCATCAGGTGCTTGTCATGAGTGGCCCGGGAGAGAGCAAGCTCCTGAAGAATGAGCACCCACTTTACTCAAAAGAAAAGGGGCTCAAGGAGATCCGGAGTACGGAATCAGAGCTGGCTTTTCTTTTGGATGTGAACACGTACAACTGCACTTGCACCTTCTCCTCTCTCTGTAGGTGCAGACCCTGGTGCACCCTGACTTGTGGACAGTTCTCAGTGGGAGAAGCTGGAGTGCTGTGGTGAGCCCAACTCTCTGTCCTGAGCTGCAGCAGCAGTGCACATTGCTCAAGGATGAGTCTCAGCTCTTTTAGCCTTTTCCTCTTCATCTCTCTTGTTCACCCTTCATTTCTTTCTCTTCTGTTTTTTGCCTGCAGCAGTTCACAAGCAAACCTCAGCTTCCCTAGGGAACTCCTCTGCTCTCCCAACCTTGTCTGAGACATTGCACTACAAAGGTGCTCATTCACTCCATAGAGCGTCAGGCATCCTGTTGTGTTTTGACCACAGTTTGAGTTGGGAAATACCTGGAAAAAAATGACTGGGAAATACCCAGTTTGAGTTGGGAAATATCAAGCAAAGTAAATTATTGACAAATAAAAACCCAACCCACACATAGACTCCTCTCTTCACCCTGTCCTAGTCCCTGTGGCGCAGGTTACACTCAGGCCCTTTGGCAAGACCATGGGCAGTGCAGGAACTGGGGGTTGGTGCACTGGGTTCCTTGTGCTTTTGCTGCTTCTGGTGTTCTACTCAACAGCTCCAGCATGGGCTCCCAGTCACTGTCCCTTTGGTTGCTGTACCTGCCCTGGCCTCCTCTCTTCTTTTCCAGCATTCACTGCCCTTTCCTAAACATGTCTCCACAGAGACACCATAGACTCACCATTGTTGGTCCAGTTTTGGGGTGCAATGGGTCAATTTTGCCCGGTGCCAAGCCAGCTGTGAGCAGCACAGAGCAGTCCCTGACCTTCTCCTGCACAAACAAAACCAACAATGATGCCTTCAAGCATGTCACCATGCTCTCTGTGACATGCTTTTCTATTCTTTCTTTCACCTGCTGGTGTTACTTTCACTGTTTTGGAAAATTATCTTCTATTTTCCTGCTGCGTGGTTTGCTGAGTCCTTGTGAGATGAACACAGTAATAGCTCATGAAGCTCTGGTATCAATAACAGGGTTATACACATCTGCACTACACCTTAGGGGTCTCTAGAGATTGAAACGAAAAAGACCCAGAAGCCTTTTTTTTTTAGCCTTGGAATGGAATAGCTGTGAAAACTGTGCTGTTTAATCCTGAAGTCTCACGTTGCTGCCGATACCGCTGCACCCCAGGGGAAGAGGGTGTCTGCCTGGTTTATTTCTTTTGCTTCTCCCATGGTTTCTTTTGTTCAATATCCCAAAGGAAGTGAATGCTCTGAAGCGTGATTTCTGCTGAACAGGGAGAAGTATTTTCTAAGGGAGCGCTGGGCAGTGCTGCAAGCAGTTTTGACCGTGGATGGATGGGATGCCCCTCAGCAGGCAGGGTCAAGTTGGGGTGTGGAGGGGTGATGCAGAGTGTGCTGCAAAATCCTAAGCAGGGAGCAGAGCCACAGTATTTTGGGTTGCGTGCAGCAGCCAAGCTTTTCCTGGCTCTGTGCCCAGCCAGGAAAGCAGCAGAAGCAGCCATGCAGGGAAATGGCGGTGGTTCTGGGAGGTGGGGCTTGTTTCGTTTTGATTTCTGAGAAACCACGAGCTTTAGGTTCCAGCGACAGAAACAGGTGATGGCATCCTCTACCTGCCCAGCCATTCAGGGTCCGGCCATGCTGACTGACTGCAGAGTTTGTTGATGCCCCAGCCGCAGGCATTGCAAAGCTGCCCATGATTCCTTCTCCGTGAAAGTTCGTTAAGTGTAACGTTCAATATAAATAAACCTGTTGCCTATTTGATCGGCAACAGGGCTTAATTCCCAGCTCAGCAGACATGCCTGTTGTAGAGCATGGCTGGAAGCGGGTTGGCAGCTATAATTCTTATTTTCCCAGCACCCCCTGTACTGTCAGGCAGAGGTTAGAGCCCCCCAGAGTAGGTATTGCCAGCTTTATTGGATGCTTAGCTTGAGATGCTGACACTCAGCGCTGCTTTTTCAGAGATGACAAACCCAGCATCTGCTCCATGCTCGCTCTCTGAGGTTATCAACATTACAAGCTCATCAAAACAAGCAAAATTAGGAGCTGTAATCGTAGCTGTTGCTGTCAATGTCTGAATGCCAAAGCTCACACAGCACATGGGTGGGATTGGCCTGGGGCTGACTCAAGCAGCTTTCCCGGCTGCCACCAGACCATACTTCCCCCTCCTGTTCAGAGTGCAGTGGCAGGCTCTGGTGGAGCTGTGTTGCACTCTGCAGTGCTGAAACTACCAAGTCCAAAGATCAAGGAAAAAGCTGGCATTCCCACCTTGTTAGGACCTAGTCACCCAGAATGGCTCTCTCACAGTGTAAGAGCAGTACGATCTGACATGATAGAAACTTACACAGGTTTCTGTTGAGAATACTTTTATTTTGCACATAGGATTTTAAATGTGAAAACAAAGATGATATATTCAAAATAGTCCAGCTTTTGTACATCATGGGGCATAGTATATATATGGATTAATTCTCTGAATGCTGCTTTAATGATTGACAGCATTAAATAACATGGCTAGCAGTGGTTCTAACAGTCATTACAGCTAATGAAGATGACAGCCTTGAGTTTTCATATAGTGTACCCAGCTAACTAAGTATTTGCATTGGGACAGGCTGCTGCTGAGCTACACCCTTAGTGAAGGGGGAAAAATACAACAAAACCCCAAGTGAGGCAACAGTAGTCACCGCATCCCATCATCAGACCGATGCCCAGCCAGTCTCCAAGCAACAGCTACTTTGGAGAAACTCCTCCTGGTTTTATTGCTGAGCATGGAGTTACAGGGTATAGAACATGGCCTGGGTCAGCTGGGGTCAGCTGTGCTGGCTGCGTTCTTCTCCCAGCCCTTTGCTCCCCAACTCCCCCCCTCCAACCTCCTTGCTGGAGGAGTAGAGCAAGAAACAGAGACGGCCTTGCCACTGTGCAAGCACTGTTCAGCTATTGCTAAAACATTGGCGTGCCATCAACACCGTTTTTGTCACAAATCACACAGCAACATTAGGGTGGCTGTGACAAAAGCTAACTTCACCCCAGCCAGAGCCAGTACAATGCAGGATCACATCGTTTTCTTGGATAAATTTGGGCTCGCATAGTTCATGCTATGCTGAACTTGGGCACAGGTGCTGTAGGCAGGAGTCAAAGAAATGAGCGTTTATGAACATGGAAATCACCAAACCCAAGTCAGAGATGTAGAGGATACCCAGAGCCTGATAGAGGAGCTCAGGCAGCAGCAAAAGCACTGTTCGTATCTGTAATGTTACTACCTATCATTTTTTTCTACTCAGTCAGTTAGTAAGATCAAACTACCCAATGGTTTAATGGAAACAACACTCCCACAGGTTTTGGATACAAGCTCCCAGACAATGTTGAGTTACTGTACCACATAGCACCCTTGACTGAGATATGAGCACGTGGATTACACACAATCTGTGTAAGTGATGTCCTGAAGAGAACTGAAATCCATTCAGTTTCACTCTTGGCGGAGTTAAACCTGGACTCCAGATGAAGGGACCTGATATCAGAGGAAGAAAGAATGTAGAAGACATCAGGCTAAAAGAAATACTTATAGTCTGGTATATCTGGAAGTTAACACACCTGTCCAGAAGCTTTGTATCAAACACAAGTAGAGTACAGATGATTATATTGGTGGTATGGACTATTCAGCGATGCAACAGGGCTAAGCCAGAAGGGCAAGAGTTAAAGCAGCAGATAATCCTGCTGTCAGATACAACAGAGGGAGAGGTGTTAGCCTGAAAGGGTGGTTGGTGAATAATGGAAGGAGCTGTAGAATCATAGAGAATCAGACTAGCAAACTGTTAATCTGTGCAAGCAGAAGGCTGGATGATGAAATTTATGGTTCATTTGAATTGTCTATTGTTGGGTTATTGTCTCTCACTGAAGCCTTGTTCTCCCTTGAGTTATTGTTCTTTCGGCTTGAGGTACTGAGAATTTACACAGATAAAAAATCGATTGTAATTGTCCGTCTTTCTTTGGAAGTAATGTCAGTACATGTGGCTTTAAATTCAGTAAGCCCAAATTTAATATCCAGCTTCAGCTGGCGCTTCCTCCCAAGCTTTGTGTCTGGCATTGGCACTGTACAGGAGCCAAGGCATTCCATCCCTTCCTCATCTACATACTGAGCATCCTGCTTTTCTGTACAATAGAAAGAAAACTCTGCTTGTGTTTGATCTGCTTCTACTGGATGGAAATAATACTGGGCATCTTCATTTATATTCACTGACTCATCAATTCCAACCAATTTCTTGAAGAGATCTGTGCAATAGACATAGCCATCCTTTTCTGAGATCCTTTTTTTACTGTGGTCATGGATAGCAGCATCAAATTCCTGAGCTACTGCTATGCCATATGTCTGAGCACTAACTCTTGAGGCAACTATGCATGGATTGACTCCAAATAAAACAGCCCCTTTTACAATGGCCGCTTGGGCATCCAAAGGACAAAGGATATGATACCCCTCACTAAAGGCCTCACTGATCGCATCTCTCAAGATGATGCTAGATGAAAAGCCTCCTACAAGCAAAATGTACTGGACCTTGGCCATCTCAGGCTTGTCAAGAATTACCCTCAAAGTATGAATGATATTTCTGATACTGTAATTAAAGAGGGTCTTCATTTTCTCATACGTAACCATAAATACCCCATCACACCACACAACTCCATTGTGCTTTTTGAAGAAGTGGGAGATGTTCTTCTTGCGCTCTGCCAGTTTGGTCAAGTTGTAGTAACAACGTATGTAGACCTCCTCTCTGCTAGCAGAGCATTTCTGTAGACCAAAGCTGTACATCATATGTTGTAATTCAGTAGGGTATTTCTCTTCATATTCATCCCATACACCATCATCAAATATTTCCCTGAGGAAATCAATGAAGTTTTCATCCACTCTGTTGCCTCCCCATCCACCTCCAGATGCCTTGTGTAATTCCTTCAGGTAACGGTTTTCTTGGATCTCATGTACCGTGATGTCTATTGTGCCACCTACACACACACGCACACAAACACAAATGAACTTAGCTGTTTTCTTTAAAGTACACGAGGTCCTTACTTTCCACTGAATATAATCTTACTTTCTGAACTCCTGGTTCAGAAGGGTGGTTTTCTGTCACTTTCTTTTCTTGTCCTCACTCCTCCGCTACTGCTTGCACACCTCTAGATTTCCTAAATTAAGGCACTTCTCTTTACAAGCCTCCCCTCAGGGTTCCTACAGTAATCGCCAATGAGTTGCTCCCTGCACAAATTCATCTCCTTTCTGATCACAAAAGAAGACTGGCCTCCTCACACAGATAGTCGACTCCTGCCTTTTGAAATCAGAGTTCTAAATGAAGATGAGCAGCAGTGCTGAGTCTCTCTGGAACTTGTGGGCCCCTGGGAGACTTCTCAGTATTTGTTCACAATCACCAGACTGCTCTTGGCAGGAAATTCCTGTCACAGAGAAAAAATCTCACACAGGAAACTAGAGAAATTACTAAGAGGCGCTTCACCAAATATTCGTAATGAGTTATTCTACAGGGCCCGCTAGCTATCTCTTTGCTCCGTTCACTGGGTGCTGCACATGCTCCTGCAGAGGAAGCTGTGAGTTCAGGCAATAGAAAAGAGCATGTGGGTATGCGTTGGTGCCTGACGCTGGGACATGGTGCAGACTTATCTGGCTCTTGTCTGATTGTCTGGCCTGAAGTGCGTGACAGCACAAGACACTCACTTTCATTTGCCATGGATCGCGCTTTCAGCAGTCCTTCCCTTTTTTCCTATTTCTCTGCCTAGCCATAGGATCTTATTAAGTGAGAAATAAAAATAAAAACCCCATGACAAGCACAGCAGTGGAGTCCAAGCTCTGGGACTGCACTGTAGACCTTCAGGGACAATGCAAAAGAGCCATGCTCCAGGCCCAGCAAAGATGGCACCTGTTAAACAAGGCAAATTTTACCTCCACAGTCAGCAACAATATACTGGATCCCAGGGGAGTCCTCAAACTTCTTCTTGTCACTGCTGGTTGTCATAAACCCTTCCTGTGGAAGCTGTTTGCACCACAGTGATGCAGCCTCTGACTCTAAGGCAATGATCAGCTTCTCAGAGACCATGTCAGAGATAAGTCCCGCCTAAAATCACAAGAGAGAGGTGTCAATTCAAGGAAAGGTGATGAGATCGCCACTGCACAAATGCCACCTGCTAGGGAGGCTGTTGTCACCCCAGGAGCCCATGCTGGGGTGATAGTTCTTGCACTGGTGATCTCTGTGGGGCGCATTTCTACGCGGTGGTAGGGGGAGAGGGCAGAGCGATTGCTACTGCCAGTCTGGGACATCCTCTCCTACACCACTCCCAACTTTGGAGATTTCTCTCCCTGATCAACTGAAATTTTAAATACAGGTTGTTTGAATGTTGAGGAGTTCCTCTGCCCCAATGGGCAAACAAATCTCCAAAGATAATTCAGGGAGGTAAGATAACCCCTGCTTTTACCTCTTTTGCCGCCAGCCGCATGAACTGCCTGGCAGCAGCGCTCCATATGGCTGGGACAGTAATGACCCAGGTGATCTCCTCCTTGCTGTAGACAGTTTCAAAAGAAGCCTCTTGGATGGTGTGCAGGGCATGTTCCTTCAGGTAGCGCAGGCTTTCAGAAAAGACCTTCAGGGCAGGAAGCATCTTTCCGTTGCTGGCTTTCAGCCCCATGTCAGACGTGACTTTCTACAAGAAAAGTCTTAGGGTCACCCACTGCAGTCTCAGGACAGACCTGTCCCCTTCACACTGAGCGCTGAACAGTATATGGCACAGAAAGACAGCCTGTCTCCAAATCTGAGTCAACTCTCAGCAATACCTTCAGTATTGTGACTAACTGCAGTTTAACTGACACAGGTCAGCTACCAAACTGCTTATCCACAACGTCTGTGATTCAGGAGGCAAAATACCAATGTGGTCGATAAGTCAGCTGGTTTTCATAGGGCAAATTTTGTACAAACCCTGTAGATCCTCCTGAAGAGCCAGTGTGGAAAGTTGCATTTTCTGTGCAACACTACCATATACATTTCTTTCATGTTTGCATAGAGACTTCAGAGCTCTCTGGTTGTACCTGTACCTCTGTGTAAGGCATTGACAAAACATGTGCTGGACAAACATGTAGACAATCCTGTGTTCTGACACAGTTTCTATCTATTGTGTCCTCTTGGTTTATATGTACCCCTAGGTGTATCTGAAGCTTGAGGCAGGTGGCTGCTCTGACACTTTTGGAATTGAGACTAGGAGGCACCAAATGTAATCAGTTCTGGGTAAGGCTGGGTTTGGTGGCTTTGTAATGGAAAATAACTGGTGCTTGAAGGTAGCTGACATAGGTTTGGGTCCTTAGGACCTTAGTGCAAAAAGTGTGGGAAAAACAGTAGAAATACAGGACCTGGAGATGGGCACAGTTAAACTGGCTGATGGGTGGAGGGACAGGATGATTGCTATGTTAATGAACCCGTAAAGTTGGTTTAAACATCTACTGGGGAGTATCCCAGACTAGCAAATGTCTGGGATGGGAGCACTTAAAGCAACTGATAAGTAGGAGGGACAGGATGATTGTTATGTCTGTAATGTTAATTAAGCTAGTGCTTCAAAGGCTGCTGTCAGTGATGAAGATTGTTGGAAGAAGTAAATGACCCTCAAAGACCACCGCCAATTTTTTGTCTGTAGGTATGCCCAAATGACTCTGTAAGGATGGCCTGTGCGGCAATACGGGGACGCGCGTTAGGAGGAGCTATACCCCATGTCTCCCGGTGCCGCAGTAAAAAACACCTGCTTGTCAACTTGAAAACTTTGTTGGCCAGTTTGTTACTGGAGTTTTCTCCGAATCAGTCTCTCTCATGAGACCAAAACTCCCTCTGTCAGTCCCTGGTTACTTGCTCTGTCTAGAAAGAATGGGAATTGTTGCCTGTGTCCAAAGAATTTTCAGAAGCCAGCCTTCACTACATGCCTGCACTGCACATGCATCTCTTTGTTTTGCTTCAGCAGCCAGAAAAAGTGGCCCTAAATCACAAGCTGTATCAAGTAGATAATCAGCTCAAGTAACCTGGGATCCTTTACAGCCAATGGAGAAAAACAGGCAAGCCCAGGTGCTACCCGTCTCAAATGAGACACAGCCAGGAAAGGTGAGGTGAATCCTGTTCTGTAAGTGCAGCCACTGTAGAGAAAAGGAATCTATATCCGTTTTTACTTACAACTTCATTTCCTGTCACTGTTCCTGGCTCAGTTAGAAGCAGGTGATGTAAGGAAGCTGTCCACAGGCACTTTCTATGGAGATTCAGAAATAAATAGGTATGCATCTGGGAACTGGTGCTCCCCTTTCTTGTTGCTGGGCCCTTCTAGTGGTTTCCCAGAGAGGCTGTAGAATCTTCATCGTTGGAGATATTAAAAAGCTGGCCAGACGATAGTCCTGAGCAACCAGCTCCAGGTGGCCCTGCTTGAGCAGGGGGATTGGAGAAGATGACCTCCAGAGGTCCTTTCCAACCTCAAAAACCCGCTGATTCTGTAATGAAATTTTACTTAACCATTTTCTCCTTGGGTGCAGAGAAATGGGGTTGAAGTAAAATGTCTCTCCATCCCCCTCTGAAAGTGAATGAGAACCTACCGCTCCACAGGTGACACTGTGGCAGACCACATCTGTCCTGGGCTCAGCAGTAGCAGTCATTGTTTCTCTTTAGTAGCTGGTGCAGCGCTGTGTTTTTGACTTTCAGCCTGGGAACAGCGCTGCTAACACTGATGTTTTTAGTTGCTGCTCAGTAATGTTTACTCTGACCAAGGACTTTCTGAGCCTCATGCTCGGCCAGGGAGGAGGGGAAGCCAGGAGGAAGCAGAGACAGGACACCTGACCCAAACTGACCAAAGAGGTATTCCATACCACAGCATGTCATGCCCAGTATATAAACTGGGGCAATTACCCAGAAGAGTTAGATCACTGCTTGGGTCAGGCTGGGTATCGATCGGCGGGTGGTGAACGGTTGTATTCTCTTCCCTTGTATTTCCCTTATCATCATTATTATTGGTGGTAGCAGCAGTGGTTTGTGTTACACCTTCGTTACTGGCCTGTTCTTATCTCAACCTGTGGGAGTTACATTGGGCTTAAAATGACAAAGTCATTCCCAGCTTCCCTGGGGAGGAAAGTCTTCACAGAGGCTTCCTACCCACTGTGGCATTCAGTTCAACACTCATTGCTTAGCACTGGGGGATGCTAAAGAGCAAACACAAGACTTTACCTGGGGCTGTCCTAGAGGCTGTCCCTGTGCTGTGGGTAACTCCAAGCTTTGGGAGGCCCTGTGGTACCCTGGCTCACAGACAAGGAGGCCCTAAGGTAGCTTAATCTCTGACTGAACGAGCAAGCCCGGAAGAAGCTGTGAACAATTTTGAACTGGCACAGAGCCTTCAGATAGCAATGATAGCCACTACTTGAAGTGGCTATCACACATACTGGAAGGACAGCCAGCCACCCTTAAATCAGTTTCCTCCTACCATTTCAGGGGAAGGAGAGACAAGCTAGGAGGAGGTAGCTCCTTGCCTCAGTCCTTGACAGGGAGCAAGTGAAGTTCCCTGTAATCCAAGTGAGGTGGGCAATTTCAGGATCACCATAAGGGCTCTTCTCATGGTGACCCTGATATTGCCCATCTCGCTTAAACTGCAGGAAACTTCACTTGTTCCCTGTCAACTATTGAGGCAGGGAGCCCTGGAAGGTGGCTAGTTTCTCTGCCAAGCTCTGGAGCAGGGCAGCTTTTTGATAGAAACAAACGTATGGCTTCACTGAAGTGCGCAGTTAGGTTTTATTATCTTTAGACAAAGAACAGCATCATAAAGGAAGAGTCCATGATGCCTTTGTCTTACTAAGAAAATAACTAATTTCTTCAGTTCCTCAGAATACTCTTTGATTTCCGTTCATTCATCCTCATCATCCACATTTACTCAGCCTTTTTTCACCAATTTCTTTAAACCCCCTCCTCAATAAATCAATAGCTCTGACTCCCATTAGAAGTAACTGTTCCTTCCACCTACCGTGTTGTACAGCTTCATCTTGAAGTTCTGGAAGAAGTACCACTTGTCAGCTTCACTGGAGGGCAGGCTCTTGTACTTCATCATAGCATCATAGCCAAACTTCTTGAACTCCTTCTTCTGGTTGAACAAGACACATGTGGGTGTCTTTGGGGTCTTGAACCCATACTCTGCTCCCCAGTACACCTGCCGGATTTGGTCTGCACCTGAAGCAAGGGAAAAACAGTATCCACTGAAGGATGTGCCAAAATCTATAGCAATGACGAAGACTGACTTGCTAGTCATGACTGATGGCAGCGCAGATGTGCGCAGCTCAGGGAGCTATGGAGGAAGGAACTGATGGGACTGGAATGAAACTGAAACTTCCTCGTGTAACATTGGAGGGTGAAGCCTTCCTCCCTTGACTTTATTGGCTGGTGAGAGACGTAATACTAGAAATAATGCAAGGAAATAGTGCCTTTTCCGGTAAAGAAGGGCGGGCTTGTTTCTGTTATTCAGGGCAGAAAAGTCCTGTTGTGAAAGCAAGCAGCTGCCTGACACTTGCGGTATATTCCTTCTCTGCTGGCAGCACAGTCCCCTGTGCTGCCACTCATTTCAGCAAACATTTTTTGCTGCCATAAAGTCGTGGACACCACTGATTCATACGACAGCAGAATGGAGATGTCTAAAGGACTGCATATGTATGCTGATTCTGGAGAGATGACTGCAAAAGGAAGCAGGTATGTTGCGCAGGGAGTGTCTGTCTCTGGCTAAACTTATCAAGTTTTACTGTAGTAGGTCTGAATGTTTCTACAAAGTCCCTTTGGGGGTTGCAACAAAGGACTGCAAATATTTGCTGACTAAAATATTTCAGTAAAAACTGTTTTCTATTTCTTGTCCATCACAGGGATGGTTAATTTCCTCAAATTCAGTTGAAGTTCAGCTTCAAAGGGTGAGGCAGATTTTAAATGGGTGTAAGAGCAAGAGAAATTTGAATGAACAGTATAAAATGGCATAACAGATCCTGCACTCCGGGGACGTGGTTTCTGAGCTCATCAGTTTTGCAGGGAAACATTAACATAAATGCAAATCTTATACCGAATTGTTGAGCTTAAACAAAAAAGAAAAAAGAAGAGTCCTCAGTGAAAGACTGGAAATGAACTGGAAAGGAATCAATTCGGGTAAACAAAACCAAAAGCACTTTCAGTAAAAGGTGAGAGGGGAGGTGCTGAAAGGGAAGGGCAGGATAGACCCTTGCAGCAGCTGTGCAGACTTGGATCAGCATAAAGTGATGATGAAGCCTCACGCTTAGGCTTTCTCTGACATTGCTGGGTTGCAGGAAAGAGCTTGCTGTCTATACTCTGCCTATGTCTGAGCTGTAGGAGCATCTCAACCTGGGATTGTCCCTGCAGTAATAGTTGATGTTTGTTATCATCCTTAGGGAACAGGACACAGAGCAGCTGTAGAAATAAAAAAAACACCTTGGGAACACAGCTTTGTTCTCCTCTATAAAGAAGACCCCACACCCATACATTGCAAATTTGGTTTTAACAGAACAGCCACCTGCATTTGCTGTTCCCCACACTTTGCAGGTCTGGGTTGAATTTGTTTTTCAGGAGTTATTCCTGTTATCACCACCTCATCCAGCTCTAATGATTGCTCAAACCCTCCGTCTATTTTTGGTAAACCCTGGCCTGTGCAGTCCTCTGAGCTGCCTCACCTAGGGGAGTGCTAGCTCATTCGAGTGAAGATTGCATTCAGGGGTGTGCTGGGCTATCCTGCACCCTGAAGCATCCTGGCTCTGGTCTATTTGATAGCATGGATGTAGCCATGAAGCCTCTGCTCATGGGGTTGTCATTTAAAAGGTACCTGTTCAAAGTATGTGATTTTTTTTCCCTTCATTTGAAGAATTCTCTTTTCTCTTTGCATCAGGCAGACCTATGACACCTTGTCGCAGCCATCAGCCTATGAAAACAGGATTCCAGCGCTGGAGAGCTTGTATTCTGAAATGAATCTAAGGCTGAGGCAGCTAGAAGAACAAGCAGTGTGAGTCCAGTGACCAGAAATTACAATGTTTAGCATGGCCCCTAATGATCAGCTTAGCTGGTGTATGTTAGGACAGGTGGGAGAGAAGATTACAAATAAGCCAGACCCAAGGAGGGCTCTGATTAAGCAATAAATTTTTCAGGGCTATATAGGGAACCCAGAGAAAATTTAGAGATGCTGTTCGATCTGTACCATACAACATGAAGATTTTACACTTTCAGAGTATTTTATTTGCGCTATTGATACTGAATCACAAACCACCAACCTGGCAAAGGACAGCCTAGAGAAATTTTGGTCTCTAGACTTTTTTCCTTATGGGTTGATCAGGAATTGGAGGGAGGAATGCTTGTTCATTTCTTAGGACTTTAATGGATAACTGCCTACTGACTGGATATGGTTTATTATTTCTTTCTTCGCCTGATGGGTGGACGGACAGGAGGAAAACAGTTTGGTCTAACTCTATTGAAACTCGACTGGAGTCACTGGAGAGCTACCATAGGTAATGTGATTCTTTATATTACAAATATAGATAAGAGAGAAAACCATAAATGCTTCTGCAGTTGTCACTGAAACATACTCAAGCCTTGCTTATCACAGCTCTGTCCTGCAGGACAGCCAGATTTTCATTCTTCTGTTTAACTGCATTGTCATGGTCAGGAATGAGCTGCCTCTGAAACAAGTTTGTCTCGGGGTGCAGATTATGGTACATGACCAGGGCACGTGACATGAAAACATGTCATGTTGTTACATGAACTTTCATTTCCATGCAAATACTTCTCTGAATATGTAATGACTGCCTTCACAACAGCAGCCCTCAATATAAAGGCATCCAGCCTAACATAGAATGAGGAAGTGGTAAAAGCAGCTCTGAGGACAGTCAGTAGATGTGCAGAGACCCTCTTAATGAACTAGGCAAGCACTGAGGGAAGACATAGTGGCAGCAAAACTGGCAAGAAGGATGGAAATATTAATCAGTAGGAAACAAGGAAATAGTAGCCTAATGGAAGGCTTCTTGGGGATTGAATGCAAACATAAATCATTCTCAGTGACTGAGGCCAGGAGGCCTTACTTGAAATATTACATAAAATATACTATATAAAAACTTGAACTACTATAGCTGGATGTCCACACCCTTCCTGAACAGTTTCGTGGAGAAGAGGCTTTCCTGTTGGGATTTCCATGAAGACAGACTGTGGTATTTTAGTTTCTGATCACAGCTGAAGTATCTGTGGGGTCATCAAGGGTTTGCAGGTATGCAGTCATTGATAGCCTGATAATAAAGGAATACTCAGGCTTTCTGAAGTCTTGGAGCTTTCTTCCTGAGTAGCTCAAGTTTGTGACTTGGTCTGATGTAAGGCAAGGGTTCCCAGACACTACACCTAGGCTCAAATGATGACCAAGCTCAGTCACTTGTGTCCCTGAGTTTGTTTGCCTAATTACAGAAGGTTGTCAGGAAACCAATCTAGATGCAGATTACACCTGTCAAATTCAGGTCTTCATTCTTGGTTTGTTCTCAGGTCTCGCTCCTTAACGTAGATTGTTTTCTTCCATCTCAAGGCAGCTTACTGCACCTGTTAATTACAGCATACAGAAGATTAGCAATGATTCTCATCCTTACCAGCAGGAACACAGGAACTATCAGGAGTGAGTACTGGTTTTGCTGAATTTCCTCTTCCCAGTGTTGTCCTTTCAGCTACAGCCAGTCATCTTCCTCCACTATCCATAATACTTCTACCACCTCCAAATGTAGGCAAGCTCTGAACACAATATTTCTCTGTTCAGAAATAAAGGTTATTTCATTAACACTGGAAACTTCTCTGGATAATTCACAAGATCAGAATATTAATATAAGATGGTATTGCTCACTCTGAAAGGAGGAAAAAGAAACATGGAACAAGTGGTCTCCTTTATATTCGGGCTGCATCTACTTGTTCTGAGACTTATAATACAGAAGGCACAATCTCTAAAAACCTCTGGTGAATGATAAGTAGCAAAATATTTCTAACACTCACACTTTTACAGTGTAAGTCTGCAATAAGCCTAGAGTCATCATGTAGAGAGGACTTTTCTAAGCTCTAATTGTATCACCTAAATAGCAGGCATTGGAAACGGAAATGGGAGAATTTCACTCACTAGAGGAACTGACATTAACCAGACATTTGTGGAGAAAAGAATCGAGGAGAACGGAACTGTCTGGAGGGTTTGAGATGTTTGTTGGTAACATTTTGATGTTAAAGATGGAGAAAACAAGTAGAGGAAGCACAAAAATAGATCCTAACAAGTGGAGAATACTTGTGTTTTCTTCAAGCCTTCAACCTCTGATCCTCACAACACGATTTCTTTCTTCTGATGTAAATGGCTTTCCCTTGAATTGAGCATAAATCCTAGGTGGGAGCTTTCAGGGGTGGTTGTTAAGCTCCCCTGGAGTTTTTCCTGGGTGCTCTGTGTTTTCCCACCACAGCTGTTTTTCTGGAATTCAGACTATGCAGTAGGAGCAAGTTCACAGTTGTCCCGGTGTCCAAGCACAAATAAAGAGATCTCACAAAAGAAATCTGTTTCAGAGCATTTTCTGGTGAGGTCACCCAAAAAAACCTGGTGAAAGAGAATGAGAAGCTGAAAAAGCAGGTCACGGAGCTAGAGAAAAGGTAAGGTATTTATTCAGATTTCTGATGCAATGTGCTTCTACACTGAAAAGCCACATACTTCTTGCTTCATCCAGTCCTTAGGGACTCTTTGCCAGATGCTCTAGACTCCTTCTCCCCAGATTTTCAACCTGCCATCATCTCTTTCTAACTGGAAGATGGCTTGGGTTGTTCTGAAAGGGAAGGAGATATTCCCAGGGTGAATTCTTAATAAAAGATATCAGCCTACAATGACAGAGTCAAAATGCTGCCTTGTGATCACATTCCACTGTGATCATGCAAAACTGAGCTACGAAAGTACTGTTTCCCACATGAAAGGTGATTGCTAGCTACATAATACAGTTGTGAAGCACATTGTAGAAAACGCTGGATCCATGAAATAAATTCATAACATGCTGTAAAATAATTATGCTTACTCATTGTTACTCTTGTTGTAGCTAAGTTTTTTAGTATCCTTCTTGCCCTAGAAATGAAGAGCTCTTGTCTAAAGTGCTGGGCAGGCACAAACAGTCTGAGAACATAAACGACGATTCGCGTCCATTTGCTGTGCTGGGCATGTATAATATGCTCAAGATACATGATTGGGAAAAATTAAGGCAAAACATTACCAGTTTGACAAATAAAGATGGCAGCAGCATGATTAAGGTATGTTTATGTCCATTTTCTCAATCTGACTCTTATCAGATCAATATGGTGTAGGCAGTATAGCAGACTCTGAGTATTGGTATTTTTGTATCAGACAGGGTTGAGGACTGAGTTTGTGTCTCTGATTTTTCAGTCCAGCAGGGCCTGTGTAATGCTATAGAGAGCAAACTGACAGTGACCTGCTCCTGCCTAACTTTCAGAAGGGCATATTCTAAATCCCAGTCACAGATCTCTCCCATGTCAAGCACAAATGAGGAAACACAGTTCAGTTTCCTTATGGGTAACGCATTAAAGTACTAGATGGGAGACCTCATTCTGATATCTGACCCACTTGCCCTGATGGTGGGGATATCTGAATGAAAATACCAAAATGGTATACCTTAAAGGATGAGACTGAGATGAGGTATTATTAGCATTGTTTGTGGTGGTAAGGACCCACAGAAACTGAAGAATGGGCTTCAACATGCTAACAGTTTGATGAAACAGTTTATTTACCAGGTATTGAAGATGTGTTTCAACCAGTTAGTAGCCCTACAATTTACTCTACTGCAGATGTGTTTTCAGCACATGCTTTCCACACTATACTTCTTTCACTGTGACTGCTGCTGTAATCAGTTGTTGTCTTTGCACTGCAGATGCTGTTTGTTGCCTGTGAGACACATATCCGGGACACAATAACTAAAGTAACTGAAGTTCTTGACATTACACCTTTGGATGATATTATGACTGACAGCAATCAGGTATTTTATGTTTCTGTATAACTGCATCTAGGTAGTGGGATAAAAGGGTCATCTGCATACACCGTTCATTTAGAACTTAGCTTCTGCTAGGGACACTGCTCAAAATATACCAGCAGTGACAGCTGAGAGGGATGAGGGTATGGAAAGCTGAGCTCCAGCAACCCTAAGTATGAGAGCAGCAATGGATACAACAGGTATTTCTCTTTAAGAGGTAAGCTATTCCTGTGAGGAGCAGGGAGTTGGACTCGATCCTTGTGGGTCCCTTCCAGCTTGAGATTTTACGATTCTATGTCCCACAATAGACATACGCATGCTACATGTCTGAATTTTCCAGCTGGCTGAGGTGCATATATGAGTGCAGAAAGCGTTTTCCAGCCATGTGTTGCGTTAATGGGACCTTCCTCCAAAGCTTGAAATGAATGACTTCTTCATTGCTGATTGGTACAATCTGAGAAACAAAGATTCCTACTGCTCAAGGACTGCACTGCTGGCTGTACCGCATGCTAACAGTCTGCTTTGTGCTGTGCTTGCTTTGTAGGGGGTGATGCATGATATAAGAAACATCCTCAGGCATTCCTATTACAAAAAGCAACTAGAGTTTTACAGCAAAATTGTCACGGTGAGTAAAGATACAGACAGGGAATAGGGGCAGTGGTTCAATCTTATGGGATGTCTCTGCAGCTTGCTATTAAAAAAAAAAGACAATGGAGGTGTCCCTTCTGCTTGGGGTTGTTTACCACTTGTAAACAA
Source organism: Myiopsitta monachus (assembly GCA_017639245.1). Lineage (NCBI taxonomy): Eukaryota > Metazoa > Chordata > Aves > Psittaciformes > Psittacidae > Myiopsitta > Myiopsitta monachus. The sequence goes on from CM029920.1 coordinate 64,875,053, forward strand.
CTTGGTGAGGGTCTTCCAGCCCATATACCTCTAAAATATTCTCAGTGACATGTGTACACGTAACCTTGTACGGAAGATACAGAGCTACGCTGGGAGCAGTGGGGAACAGCAGGACAGGCAGGACAGCGCCCTTACCAGCATGGTACAGTCCTACTGAACCTAAGCAAGGGGCAAAGAGCAGAACCAGTGATGGTGATCAGGATCAGCCACAACCCAGTGATGACTGGGCAAACCCACAGCGACCATACAGGTCAAGTCCAAGCTGAGAAGTCAGTCTGTGGGGTCAGGGTCAGCCAAGCTGGGCACAAGCATCCTAACATCACAGCTTGGGCAAACACTCAGCTGCCACTGAGATTAAACAAGCTCCTGGGACAAGTGGTGGAGCATCTGTGGTTGGAGATGAGGCTTCTCATAACTCCTTTTCACACCACCCTTTCTGCCAGCTTAGCTCTTTGCAGATCTCTCTATGAGGAAACAGAGACAGTTGCTGGATGCCAGAACAGTCTTTTAAGTAACCCTTGGACCTCTGCCTGTCCCACTCAAGCAGTCCCATCATCTTTGACAAAGCAAGTTCTTCAGTGCTAAGTTTATGGGGAGCAGCTACACAGAACAAGAGCAGGGAGGCAGTGTAACATCACATCAACATAACATTACAAAGCTTTGTAAACTGTTCTCGCTTAATTTTTCAGCAAGCTGGCATTGTTCCAAGAACCGAAACTGAAAGGGCATTCACGCTGAAGTGCTGCCAAGTTTATTGTTTGCTGCTTCTTCAGAACCCACCAGTTAAAGCTGAGTGGAAAATACAGGGAAGCCCAATACAAAATTTAGAGCACATCAATCGGAAAGAAGCAAGAACCTGGAGAAACCCAGTGTTACTGTGGCCCATAATGAAATGTGGGGAAGAAGTTGTTGAGAAAGGTGTAGTTTGGGATTAAAAGTAGCATGACTTCAGTCGAGCTACTCATTTACACGGCCACAAGATGAAAGAGCTGCTGCACAATATGCTGCTTTTCTTTCTCCTGCGAACTGCCTGCTTTTCAGAGTTAGTTAGATGCTCAGGGCTTGGGGCTCCTAGGGTAAATCATTATTTGCAAACTTATTAAAAATTGAAAATGCTTGCCTCAGTAGCATGCATATATTTCATGTAACATTTCTTTTTTGCTGCCTCTTAAGCAGCATTTGTGTGGAAAGAGGATCTGTATTTCTAGCCTACCTTACCTGCTCTTCACAAATGCTTATGACACTGTCAGGTAACAGACTGGGTCTCAGTCACCTCACTTGCCTCCTTACCAACAGCCAGTAGCAGGACCAACACTTTGCGGGACCCCTAACAGCAGTGGTATCGCTGCCCTTCCCTGCTTCTATAGCAGGTGCACAAACTGTAGGCTCATGGTTTCTGCTTCAGCAGCGAGGCTGAAGATGGCCTGCTGGGAAGCAGGCATCCTTCTTGAGTAAAAATGTCCTTTCCTAAGAAAAGAGATGAAGGCACTAAAAGACAAGGTTCACAAAGGCTACAATGGGCTTTCAGAAGGCAGGTGTGCACAGGTATGTGTACCCAGGCACAGACACTGAGGCCAACTCTTACATGCCAAAAGGCCACTTGTCTTTACACAAATGCCTCCTGCCTGTTAGTACTCAGCTGCTTTCCCATGTCTGTACAATTTACCCTTCAGCTTGTATCTGCCACAGCTCTTGATCAAAGTGCTCTGAAAGGTTCATTTCATAGCATAAGGGGGATGCAATGGGGCAAAGTATGCTTATGTGCTCATGTAACAAAATATTCAGTGAGAATCTTGAGATCTGCCAAATATAATAGACTGGAAATCCTACTCTGTGTCTGATGAGTCTTTTCCTGCAGTTCTGCTTTCTAGTCCAGCAGTCTCCTCAGCTACACAGCCCTCCTGGCATTTTCTCAAGGGTCCCTAGAAAGAAAGGCAAAATGCTGCGCAGCTCTCTGCAAGCAAATTGCTTTGCTTCTCTCAGGAATCCGCTATCCTGTGAGCATGTTTCAGGTCACTGACAACAGAATCGCAGAACTGTTAAGGTTGGAAGGGACCTCTGGAGATCATCCAGTCCAACCCCCCTGCCAAGGGAGGGCCACCCAGAGCAGGTTACACAGGAATGTGTCCAGGTGGCTTTTGAATGTCTCCAGAGAAGGAAGCACCAGATGGGATGCAGCTATATGCAAAGAAATTGGCTTTTAGTAAACCAGGGTATTCTGAGAAACTGGCTGCAGTTTCTACTTTTACTTTTTTACTTTTACTGGAAATATTTATTAGGGAATAGAGCAGGTGAATTAAAATTACATATGCCCCATATTTCCTACAACTTACTCAAAAAGAACGAACCACAATAGTTAGCTTTTCATACCTTGTAAGGTGTTGCAGACTAAGGTGTTGCAGACTAAGTGGGCAGACTAAGGTGGACACTTCATCTTGCCAGGTAAATGACAGGGAAGTTGTCCAGTACCAGCAAGTAGGAGCTTCAGCGTGACCCTGAGCCAAATGCCATGTGATTATATAGGTTTAATAGTAGGTATATGGCAAGCTGCCATGCTCTATTTGGGACCTGCTTAGAAATTTTGTTAGCACTTTGGAGCAATCAGCAAAACACAGTTGCTGTAGACAGGTCACTGGGTGCAAGCATAATGGTTGTGGCTGCTGCTGCTGGCTGTCCTGAGATAGCCTGAAAGCTCCAAACAAGAATGCCCCTGAAGAACAGGCTGATGGAAGCAAAATGAACAGAAGGAGGTAGTTCACCACACAGCAGAGTGGAGGTGCTTGCCAAAGGGTATTGTGGCTGCACAAATATCCCCAAGGTCAATGTGTATCTGGATGGCTGTCTGGAAGAGACCTCCACTGGGGGTCCTTGCAGGTTGAAATGGGATAGTGGGTAGATGGCCCTCTAGTCTGGAACCACTTGGGATGCTCTTATAGTCATAAAAATTTCCTGAAAGAAATGTTGCCTGTTCGTTTTGCACCAAGCAGGCTTTACAATTGTCACACATCATCCATTCTCACCTGTCATGGGCTCAGCAGCAGCAGTCATTTTTCTCCTTGGTAGCTGGTGCAGTGCTGTGTTTTTGATTTTGGGCCTGGGAGCAGTGCTGATAACAGCAGTGTTTTTAGTTACTGCTTGGCAGTGTTTTGTCTGGCCAAGGACCTTCTGAGCCTCATGCTATGCCAGGGAGGAGAGGAAGCCGGGAGGAAGCAGAGACAGGACACCTGACCCAAACTGACCAAAGAGGTATTCCATACCACAGCACGTCATGTCCAGGATGTGAACACGGAGAGAGCAGAGACCCAGAAGGGTGGTGGTGCATTGGGGGGTTCGCTGCTGGGGGGCGCACTGGCTGGGTCGGGCTTGGTGAGCAGTTGTATTCTTTTTCCTTGTATTTCTCTTGTATTATTACTGGTGGTAGCAGTAGTGGTTTGTGTTATACCTTAGTTACTAAACTGTTCTTATCTCAACCTGTGCGAGTTGGATTCTTTTGATTCTCCTCCCCATCCCCCCGGGACTGGGGGAAGAAAGAGGGGGAGTGAGTGAGCGACTTCGTGAGTTTTAGAGACTTAAACCACGACAGTTCTTTTTGGCGCCCAACGTGGGGCACGAAGGGTTGAGATCAAGACAGAATAGCCGCTGGTCACAATGCTGATTTATTGGCTCTCAAAGCTGTTGCTCTCGGTTCTCACAGGTTCAGCGTATGATACTTACTTACAGCCGGTATTTGCTATCTTAACGTTTTTCACATCTGGGTTTGGGTTAAGGTTCTTGTTACATTGTACTCTATTGAAATGGCTTGTAATACGGGCGAGCTCCAGAAGGGAGGAGGGGAAGCCGAGGAGGGGCGGCCCCGGGAGCCGCCGGCGGCCGAAACGGCCCGGGAGAGCCGCCCCCGGGGCCGGGACGCCACGAAGGAGGTGGCAGAAGGGGATGAGCCCCGCCGCCGAGCGGGGGGTGGCGGTGAAGAAGCCGAGCCCGAGCCGAGCCGAGCCGAGCCCCGCGGCTACCGAGCGGGGGGGGCAGGCGGCGGCCGAGCCCGGCCCCGCGGCGGCCGAGAGCATTCCCCAGCAGCCGTCCGCAGAGCCCCGCGAGCCCGAGCCCCAGGAGGATGCAGGAGACCGCGCGGCACTTCCCAGCAAGGCAGAGGAGGAAGATCTGGACTCAGACAAAGAGCAGCTGGTGGTGAGAGAGCCGCAAGCACAGCAGCTACACCAGCCCCAGGGACAAGTACAGCAGCCTCATTGGAGAGTTCCGACGGGTTTGAATGGCCTTTAAGCACCCTTGGGACCTGCCTGCTGATTGTGATGGGGATCAGCATGTTGGCATGCATACAGGAGTGTGTTTTACCCACAACCATTCTGTCTGGTCCCCAGAGTTAAGCAGAGTGGGGTGTGGGTCTTGTCTGGGGTTGGACTGCAATGTAGGATGACCAAGAGATTTCCCCCAAGGCCGGACAGTCATGAGTGGCAGAGTGTGGGGGACATTGTGGGCGAGTGTGAGTACCTAGTCCACTGGAGCCCTCCAGTGCTTTGGAAGCATCAGAGATGGAAGGCAGCTGTATGGAGTCCCCAGTGACAAGCGGCTAAAATTGATGTGACTCAGATAGACTTAGATTGGCAACATAAGGGTGAATTATTTTGAGCCTGGTTGGCCTATGACACCTTAGGCCATCAGGGCAGAGATGCAGCATACAGATGGACTCATGATTGAGGGGTGGATTTAGCAGTGGACATTATTGCCCAGGTTATTCACGAGTGTGAACACTGCACAGAGCCTCTCCTGCTCTGAAAGACTGTTATAAAAGATGGAGCCCGACATCATGGACTGGATGGACTCAGCAGCTCTATAGGGATTGGTCCGTGCACTGAGGGATGATCTCCCTCCCTTTGTGCGTGTGTGGATGCATATATACACATGTGATGGTATATTGAAAATGAGGGATCTGAGCATTATGTGAATGGTATGGAATAAGGGGTGGATTGTCATGGGTTCAGCAGCAGCAGTCATTTTTTCTCCTTGGTAGCTGGTGCAGTGCTGTGTTTTTGATTTTGGGCCTGAGAACAGCGCTGATAACAGCAGTGTTTTCAGTTACTGCTTGGCAGTGTTTTGTCTGGCCAAGGACCTTCTGAGCCTCATGCTATGCCAGGGAGGAGGGGGAGCCGGGAGGAAGCAGAGACAGGACACCTGACCCAAACTGACCAAAGAGGTTATTCCATACCACAGCATGTCATGTCCAGGATGTGAACACAGAGAGAGCAGAGACCCAGAAGGGTGGTGGTGCATTGGGGGATTCGCTGCTGGGGGGTGCACTGGCTGGGTCGGGCTTGGTGAGCAGTTGTATTCTCTTTCCTTGTATTTCTCTTGTATTATTACTGGTGGTAGCAGCAGTGATTTGTGTTATACCTTAGTTACTAAACTGTTCTTATCTCAACCTGTGCGAGTTGGATTCTTTTGATTCTCCTTCCCATCCCTCCGGGACTGGGGGAAGAAAGAGGGGGAGTGAGTGAGTGAGCGACTTCGTGAGTTTTAGAGACTTAAACCACGACACCACCACTTCAGTTTGATCAAGTATCTTGACAGCTGCAGAAAGGACACAAACTTATTACAGTGTACCCTAATTTGACAGCAATGCAGTCATATGCCACTCTTCATCTGGATCAGGTCCCAGAGGACAACTAGGCAGTGATCTCGCATCACTACTGCAGGCTCACAAAGGCTTGAAACATTCCTGAGAGAGAATCTGTGTTTCAGGATCCCTTGGCCCTCCCTGCGGAGGCAGGAACTGGGCAGAGAATGGAGGATGGTCAGAGTGGGAACTGGACGGTGCGGCTGTGAGCCACCGTATAAGCCGCACCCATCATCTCTGCGTTTGTCCCCAGCCCTGGCTGGCAGTTCCCGCTCTGCTGAAGTCCAAAAGCTTCCTCTCAGGATCTTCCCTGTGGATCTCATATGGAGTGTGCATGGGCCAACGGCTCCACAGAGATGCAGTGGTTGCTGCTGTGGACGCGGTGATGCCTCGGGGTCACTGCAGCTCAGGGCATTGTGGCAGGGAGACAGCAGGAAGCCAATGGTGAGTGCAGGGAAGGGGAACCGTACAAGTGATTCTCCCGAGAGCTGCTCAGAGGGAGCTGTGGGCAGAAGCAAAACTCTGGCAATGTGCCTTCCAGTCACCACAGAATCCCAGAATGGTTTGTGTTGGAAAGCACCTTAAAGCTCATCCAGTCCCAACCCCCTGGCATGGGGTTACTACCTTCCACCTTCCAGATTGCTCCAAGCCCCTGTGTCCAACCTGGCCTTGAACACTGCCAGGGACGGGGCAGCCACAGCTTCCCCGGGCACCCTGTGCCAGGGCCTCAGCGCCCTCACAGGGAAGAACTTTTTCCTAATGTCTAACATTTTCTAACGACGGGAAGAAAGCCGGCGCTGCAGGGCCCTGGGGTATGCCGTGCTGCAAGCGGCGCTCAGAGGGAGGCCCAAAAGCACCGGGGGCCCAGATGAAGCCCAGAGCCAGGCAGCCAGGACAAGAGAGCGCGAGAGGGGAGGCTGGAAGAGCGCGGAAAAGCTCTGCCCCGGCCACGCCTGCGAGGCAGGCGGCTCCTCCTTCCCGCGGAAGCTCGGGTTTGATTAGCCTGGGGTTAAACAGCGCCAGCGCTCCCGCAAGCGCCCTGCTCGTAAGCGCATCGCCTCCCGCAGACACGGGAAGCGCTGGGACGGCGCCGCAGTACCCATCCCGGCCAAGAGCGGAGGCGGGAGCAGGACATAGGACTCGGCCCTGTCTTTGCACCGCGGGTCGCAGGGGGAACGGGCAGATCACAGCACCCGGGCATCCCGCGAAGTAAGCGGGGCACCCGGGGGCGACCTGTACCCGCGCAAAAATTCCTCTCACATTGGCAGTGAGGACCCGGGCGTCACCCCGGGTCGTTATTTTCCTTACTCATAAGTTTAAGGCATGGGGGGCGCGCCTCCGCCCCGGCGGCAGAACCCTACGTGTTATCTCTGAAGGTCAGGGCGAGGAGACCTGCACAACATTTCATGGTGTATATCTTGAGTTTCTGTTGTCTTAACTTTATTCGCCGGTTCCGTTTCCCTTTTACGACGCATACCCGCTGCCGCGGTCAGAACCGGGACGCGACACACCGTGCCGTATGCAAATGAAGGGCCCCGGCGCCGCGGGGGGTTCTGGGACACACGCCCCACTTGGGCGGGGTCCACATTACTTCTGGAGCCGGGGCGAGGAGCGGAAGCGGTGTGATGTCACGTCCGGGTCTGGCTCGCTGCGTCTTATCGGTAGGTCCCGCGACAAGATGGCGGACCTGTCTCTGGACGAGCTCATACGGAAGCGTGGTGTGGCCATGAAAGGGAGGTAAGCGGCCGGAACGGCGGCGGCCCGGGACTGGAGGCCTCCGGTGGTTCCTTTACTCTTCCTTCTGTCATTCCGCTCTGAAGGCTGCGGGTCGCAGCCCTGCCTCAGCGCGGCCCGGCCATATTCCCCGTTCTCCCCTTCCCATTGGCTTAGGCGTTGTTCTGCGGGACCGTGCCTCCGGTGCAGACTGGCGGTGGCGGCTGTCGCTCAGGGCTGAGGGGGGCTGGGGTCTCTGCCCAACACGTTACCCCCTGTGCTTGGCTCTGCCCCGTGGGCTTCGGCCCCGGCAGGGCAGGCCCAGCCGCCGCCTCTCCGCTCCTTTCTCGGGTTCTTCTCGTTGCGCTTTAGGCTTGTGGCACAGCCCATTCCTCCACTGGTATCTCAGACCTGCGCCTTCCCCGCTACCTCCTGCTTCTCCCAGCTGATTAACCCAATGGTTCCCAGCAAGCCGGGATCAGCAGCCCCCCATCCCTCTCGGCTTCGGGCCGCCCTGTGTCTGCCGCGGGAGCTGTCCGCCATGCGGTGCCCTGGGGGTGCCCGGTCCCCCCGCAGCTCCCTGCGAGGCTCGTAGAGCGGCGGCACGGTGCATTGTGGGATGGCCGTGGGAGGTGGAGTTGTGCCACGGGGAGCCGTAACTAGCGAAGCTGATCCGGAGCCGCACAGGCGAGGCTTCAGGCTGCCGTGGATCCGTGAGGGCTGCTGCCTGGCCCTTGGAAACTAGGCTGTGCAGCAGAGCTAATGGCGCTCTGGCAGATTGTTTCAAATTCTTGGGTGGATGTCGAGTGTGCTACATGTTAGCTACACAATTACATTCTTTCCTTTTGCAGCAGATGTCCTCGGTGTAGGCTGGGCCATGTACTCTAATACAGCTGGTGGCAGTCCTTACCTGGCTTCTCCTTTGGTAGCTTTTCATCTTCCATTTTGCTGTAGTCTCTTGATGCTTCTGAAGGTCTTGTCCGTTGGTTTCTTGATGCTTTTGAAGATCTTGTCCATGGATTTCTACCTGTCTGTGTTAGCTAAGCATGCTCCTTTTTTTCTTAGTTTGTTTTTGGAGGAGTGGGGTGTTAAGATTTGTTTTATTGAGGGGTCATTGGGAAATACTAGATTTTTAACTCTGAATGTCTCTACTTAACATGTCTGGTACTCTGAAAGTTATCTGCTAACATATGGTAGCAAAATGTTCAAACTTTTAAATCCTAGTCTAGACAAGGCCTTGGCTTTGCACTTTCATTCATGTTATCCTGCATATTTGGAACAGTCTTATGTTGCTTAGTATGCCAGGCACCTACTAAATCCTTTATTCAAATCCCTCCTTAACTCTCATTTCTTCCAGGAATTCTTCCTGCTTTTCTTTGCTGAACAATAGTCCCTCTGCGGCACTGTAACAATTTTTGTGCATGTTTGTCATGTTCAGTTCACTTGTCCTAGGTTCAGCCGTAACTGTTATTTTTCTCCTTCCTAGTAGCTGATGCAGCGCTGTTTTGGCTTCAGTCTGAGAGCAATGCTGATAACACACCAATGTTTTACTGTTCTGCGTTGAATGTTTTACTGTTGCTCAGTAGCACTTATCCTAATCAAGAGCTTTGCAGTTTCCCATGCTCTGCCAGTGAGAAGGGGCACAAGAAGCTGGGAGGGAGCAGAGATAGGACACCTCACCCAAACTAGCCAAAGGAGGTATCCATACCACAGCATGTCATGCCCAGTATAAAAACGGGGGGGGGAGTGACCTGGAAGGCCCAGATCACTGGTCGGATCAGACTGGGTATTGGTCAGCGGGTGGTGAGGAATTGTATTGTGTAGCACTTGTACTTATTGGGTTTTTTTTCTTTCACTTTTTATATTCTCTCCTGTTGTTATTCCCCTTATCATTATTATTAGTAGTAGTAGTTTTATATTATACTTTAGTTATCGGGCTGTTCTTATTTCAGCTGAACTCATTCAGTTCTCTTCCCCATCCCACCTGGAGGGGAGGGAAGGAAGAGGAGAGTGAGTATCTCTGTGGTGCTGAGTTCACAGCTTGGTTTAAGCCCACGACATCACTTTATAGCATTTCTGAGGTAGCTAACTTGACTTTGTGAAGGTTGGATAAACTAAATAAACTAAAATCACCATATCTGTGCTGCTCAGTAGTCTGGATGAAATAGCAGAAGAATCTTCACCTGTAAAATGTACTAACCCACAAAAATATTCAAGACAGACTGTGGAGTTCTGGAAAATTAATTAAATGTTTGAGATTTCATTTTATTTGTGGCACAAAATACCTAAGCAGTTAATGCTGTTATAGGGTAAGCAATTCTCTACAGAAGAGGGTTGCTTTAGAGTATGAACACTAGTCGTCAGAGGCAGTATTAGTTTCCTAACCAAATTCATTAGTTTGTGTCTGTAACAGTTTTAATTAATTCTGGCTTAACTGCTGATACATATATTTCAGGGTTTACTTTGACCTCTTTTAGGCTTATTAAAAAGACACCATTCAGCCCTTCTGCACCACTCTGAATGCATAGCTAGAATTGCAAGGGAAGTCTTATTCTCTGTGGCTGTTACTTTATAGGTATTGTTAGTCTTCTGTATTTTTCTGGATATATTTTAATAAATAGTCTTAGTAATACTCCTGTTTCTTCTAGCTAGTTTGCTTTGGCTGTAGGGGAGTGCAGCCATAGGATTCTTGGCTATGTAACAAAATGGGATTGCAGTCCTAGCTCTCCAGTTCTCTGGACACAAAAATGAAAGAGACGGATGGGAATGTTTAGTCTTTCATCTCATTTGTTTGGTTTTTTTTACAGATCCCTCCCCTGAAAATACGTAACCGTACATAATGTTAAGATTGCGGGGTTAGATCTGGAAATAAATACTGATACTGTATAATGAATTCAGATTGTCATTTGAATTTTTGGTGTTAGCCTTTTGACTGTTTCAACAAGTTCTAGATACCTACTTTTAGACTTCATGATACTGGATAATGTGAAAGCTGATGAACACTGTAGCCCTCTGTAGCTCATCTGAATTTAAAAAAAATAACAGCAAGAATATTCTTTCAGTACATTAACTTTAAAATTCCTCTTACTACTTTGTAATATTTTTTCCCCTCTTTTCTCATAAAGAAACCCAATGGAAAAAAGAAAACATTAAAAAATACTTAAAGGAGGAGCTGTGTTAAAACATTAGACAAGCTGTTTCCTTTTAAGGGGAGATTTTGAGAAAGCAAACAAACCTGTCACAAGAAGCTAGTTTCAGCTTTCACTGCATAATGGGCTGCTGCTTATTAATACTTGTGTACAGCTGCTGTCCTTTCTGTGGGCTGTTATCTTTCTGTCCTCGGTATTGTGATGATGATGTACTTCAAAGTAGAGGCCATTGAGTGCAGTGGTTGTGTTAGTAGATTTAGGAGAAGGCACTGATGTTTAAAAGTGATTTGGCTGATAAGTATTTTTGCTGGTAGTTAATCAACTTTGAAACTGGTGGCTTTGAACTGAGATTGGTACTGGTGCTTATACATCTTAAAATCGAAGCTTCTACACTCCCACATACATGAATTTGCTGCCCAGAATTCTTGAAGTCACACGTAGTTCCATGTTTTCTTTGTATCAGGATGTAGTAATGTATTACAAAAGATGCTTAGACCTGCTCAGTCCTGAAACTGGGAAATGTGTTTCTGTTCTCCTTTGTCTTCAAAGGTTTCCCTGAAGTACCTAAGCTGTTGATGAACTTTGTTTAAATATAGTATGTAGTTAGCACAGCTGAAGTCAGACCCTTTACTGAAGATAGTAAATGTGAGCTTAAGGATGGATTTTGAAAATCAGTTCCTTAGCTGTTTATGTAGAATGTAAAATCCGGTGTAAAACAGCTTAGGAGTTCTACTGTTGTATTTGGACATCTAACCTGAGTGGATTTCTGTGCAGTAATAATGAGCTTTTGTTTGCAGTAACACAAATACTTTTATTGATACTGTATCACATCTTAAAATGTCTGAAACTCTCCCTCTTCAGGCTTAACACAAGGCCAGTGTATGGAGGTGTAAGATCTCGCATTGGGATCCAACAAAATCTTCTAAACAGATCATCCCCAGCTGTTGGCTTCCAGCGGACATTTGATGCTCGACAGAAGATAGGCCTCACAGATGCCCGACACAAACTGGGGGTTAAAGATGCCCGTGAAAAACTGGTTCAAAAGGATGCTCGGTTTAAAATCAAAGGGAAGGTGCAGGATGCTCGAGAGATGTTGAATTCCCGAAAACAGCAAAATGTTGCTACTGAAAAGGTGACCAAAGTGGTGGATGCCAGAGAGAAGATCAGCTTAAAACGGAGCACTCCAGCTGCTATCAGCCCAACTATGGGAACAGTGAATCCAGCTGTGAAAATCACCAAAACTATCCAAGTAGGTCAAGCAAGACATCTCTGAGCTTCTCAGTTATTCTACAGCAGTCCAGTAGAAATGATAATGCATGAATATGTTCACATGTTTACAATAGAAGCGATGGTGATACAGTTCGGTCCAGCTTGTAGGGCAGTATTCAGAGCCTTCTGGGTGTCCTTACAGCTGCTTGGAGTGTTTTGTAGAATCCCAGCTTTCATTTAAGTTTTAATGTGAATTTTGGGCCCAGTAAAGACTAAAGGAACACTCCTAAACACTAAAGCATTAAAGTAGTTGTCCCGTTCAGGACAAACCATTCAGTTAATGAGTCTCTTTCCCACCTGAAATCAAAGAGAACGCATTCATTTTTTGTCATTCATACACTACCCCTTTTTGCAAGTCTGATGTGGTGGATTGTCCTGTCCAGATAACTGGCTTATCCTAGTGGCAGGGTAACAATTTAGAATACAGAGCTATGTTTGTATCTAAGAAGATGTAAAATTCAGCGAGCCCTTCCATGATATCTCTTGTTTCTACTTGTCTGGTTTTCAGGAAGGCACTTGCTTCCAGAGACTTGCCTGATTACATGATGCGTTCCTGCTGTGGCTCAAGTTTTATTTCAAGTTGCAATATAATCACTGGATCACCCTAACCTGCTGATTTTCTTCAACAGTTTTCTAATATCACTTTGCTGCGTGTGCAGGATTCTTGGCAAATGTCTCTGAGAAACAACTGCTGTTGAGCTATGTGTGTGCATTAGGTACTGTGGGTAGAGTCAAAAGAGAAGTTTCCAGACTGTCAGGATTGTGGTTTGAGGAGTGGTTTTGTTCCTCGCCTCTCCAAGCATGTAACTGAAGTTCCTAGCCTACCTATTTCATGTTCCTCCTCCCAAAGATCAACAGTGTGCTTACACATACCTAGAAAATCTCCTGTTCTCATCGATTTGAAGCCTAGATGAGTCCACCTTCTGCTCAGCTGTGAGTTTTGCTCAAAAGTATCAAACACATTTCTTCTGTAAATTAGCAAAGGAAATTTGTAGGTGGAATTTCAGGCTAAAATTACTGTCAGAATGACCTAAGAAAGAGAAAGGACTCTTGTGGCAATAAGAAGGGCTAATCATAGAGCAATAGAGCAGTCTGTTCAGTAGCATTTTAATTAGGAGGATAATTAATGCTCATGTCATAGAATCACAGAATAGTTAGGGTTGGAAAGGACGTTGAGATCATCCAGTTCCACCCCCCTGCTGTGGGCAGGGTCACCTGCCACTAAACCTTGCCACCCAAGGCTCTGTCCAACCCGGCCTTGAACACTGCCAGGGATGGAGCATTCACAACTTCCCTGGGCAACCCGTTCCAGTGCCTCACCACCCTTACAGTAAAGAGTTTCTTCCTTGTATCCAATCTAAACCTCCCCTGTTTTAAGTTTGAACCCATTACCCCTTGTCCTTCTCCTTCTAAGCCAAATCACCACCAGTCAGCCATTAGGAGCTGAACATTTTCTACAAAGTTTCTGGGAGTTAAAATAGTTTCCAGAGACTTGGTACAGTAGCAATTTTCTCTGACCTACTTGGTTTTTTGTTTGCTTTTTTTTATACATTATTTCATTTGACCTGTGGTACTTCCTGTTTGTTAGGCAACATCATGCAAGAAAAAATATTGTAGAATATAATGGTAATTAAGACTGTAGACAAAACCATGCACATGAGAAATTAACTATTTTTGGTTTTAGGATTTTTATTAAAATTCCAAATTTCTCATGGCCCTCCTCTCTTCCCAAATGTTGGAGCAGAATCAAACTAAAGTATTTTGAGGGGGGCTATAGGGATGCTGGGGAGGGACTATTCATGAGGGACTGTAGTGAGAGGACAACGGGTAATGGGTTCAAACTTAAACAGGGGAAGTTTAGATTGGATATGAGAAAGAAATTCTTTACTGTAAGGGTGGTGAGGCGCTGGAATGTGTTGCCCAGGGAAGCTGTGAATGCTTCATCCCTGGCAGTGTTCAAGGCCAGGTTGGACAGAGCCTTGGGTGGCATGGTTTAGTGGGAGGTGTCCCTGCCCATGGCGGGGGGGTTGGAACTAGATGATCTTAAGGTCCTTTCCAACCCTAACTATTCTATGATTCTATGATCTGATATGCAGCACACAGCTCTGATGTCCTGTATTGTGGGTCTTGTTGCTCATAAAGAAAAGCCTTAGAAAGCTAAAAAATTCCCATAACTCTGTGTTTTTGTAGGATGAGTACCCTTGTTTCTGAATTGAGTAGCAAATTGAAACATGAGAGTGCTGTGGTATAAGTTACAGTCTAGATGAAATGCAGATCTGAGGATTTTACTGCCTGTATGGAGCATTTTTGGAAGACAACCCGTTCTTTTCTGTAATGGAAAGCTTCCAGCTTTTTCAAAAACTAAACAGCTTTTCTGGGGAGAGATGCTGCTTAATTACAGTTGTTGAATAGTACAGCTGCATTCTCTGACTACTTCTGTTGTGGTTTCTCTGTTTCTTGGGGCAACAGGCCACGGAAAGGCCAGCTACGCTACTGTGTGCATCATTTTATTTCTCTACAAGCAAGAGAGCTTATTCCAGCTCTAGTGTGAAGAGGCAGTGTATATTACTCCTTTGAAATAGTGATAAACTAAATTGTGATGTGTCCCAACTTGTTGAGTTTGATGGAAATTGGTGTCTGGTTCCTTCTAGCATGAAAGATTTGCCCCATTCCTGTTTTCATGTTGGCAGAAATGTAAATCCAGTCAGTGCTGGCAGGCACTGACCCTTTCCCACTAATCTTGGACTAAAAATCAAGTAATTTGAATCAGTTTCTCTGTGTGGCCTTAGGCCTTAATTTCTTCATTCAAGCAGAGCTGTCTTATATCTAACACACTACGACAAACATAGACATTATCTAATAGCATTTTGTGGTAATATGTTTCAAGAGCAGGAGACTGCGGTTCATTTAAGTGGTCTCAAGTTATCAGCTAACAGCTTTGGTCTGCAATGAGGATCTGGTGGACTCTGGTGTTTAATGCTTTGGTTCTTTCTCTCTAACTGTAGCAGAAGGCTCCAGTTCCTGGACACTCTCACCCAGCAGGAATGAGGATCAATGTGGTGAACAACCATACACAGAAACAGGTGTGTGCCTTTGCTCAGGGCTCTTTGTTACCTTCTGGGGGGGAAGGAAAGTGTTCGTGAGCACTGGAACATGCAAAGAAAACTGTAAATAGAAAAGTGGAAGATCTCTAAGAGCTTAGCTCCCTATTCTTGCGTGTTTAAGATACTGCCATGGTAATTGAATTTTTCATTTAGTCTAATTAATCTTGAATCCTTCTATGTTATATGAATATGAAGTAGGTATTCCCAGTTTTTATCTCTCTGTGCTAATGTTTTTCTCTAGATTGTGTGACCTTTAGCTCTGATGTCTTTCTGTAAATTTCTCAGTGACAGTACTTCACATCCAGTTGTTGGTTGTTTTGATCTAGCATCCTTCCAGTCTCTTCAGAGAATGGGTATGACTGTACATGGTCAAATGTTCTACAGTGAGGTGGGAGAGGGTATAACCTTTCTGTGCAACCCCCACTGCAGGTCCCTGCTGGGAACCTGACAGTGAATGATGTTAACTGGTATTCGGATGAAATTTCAAAGTTGCCATATCCCCTGCCAAGCAGACTCTGAGGAAGACCCTAGAATTTGTGTTGTCTCTTCTGGGATCAATTGTCTTTGTCACAGCCCCCAGCCATTCAACCACCTGACCACCTTGGGTGCTTTCAGGGAGGAATTACACAGTTTCATTACTTGTTTTATTTTGTGTGCGTGCATGTATGAGGTACTGCATGAAATACTGTGAATGTCAGTATTCCAACATCATGTCCTGGGTTGGGGTTTTTTTTACCTCATTTGTGATAACTTTAGCTGTTTGTGTATGTGTCCTGGGTTCAGCAGCAGCAGTCATTTTTCTCCTTCTTGGTAGCTGGTGCAGTGCTGTGTTTTTTGACTTTCTGCCTGGGAACAGCACTGATAACACCAATGTTTTCAGTTACTGCTTGGTTGTGTTTTGGTCTGGCCAAGGACTTTCTGAGTCTCATGCCCTGCCGGGGAGAAGGGGAAGCCAGAAGGAAGCAGAGATAGGACACCTGACCCAAACTGAGCAAAGAGCTATTCCATGCCACAGCATATCATTCCCAGGATATAAAAAATTGGGGGCAGGAACCCGGAAGTCTCTCTCTCTCTCGGCTCGGTCAGGTGGTGAGCAGTTGTAGCCTCTTCCCTTGTATTTCCCTGGTCATTATTATTATTGGTGGTAGCAGCAGTGGTTTGTGTTATACCTCAGTTACTGGACTGTTCTTATCTCAACCCGTGGGAGTTACATTCTTTCGATTCTTCTTCCCATTCCCCTCCCCCCATTGGACTGGGGGGGAAGAAAGAGGGAGAAGTGAGTGAATGGGCTGCTGTGAGATTTACAGCTTAAAACCACG
Source organism: Myiopsitta monachus (assembly GCA_017639245.1). Classification (NCBI taxonomy): domain Eukaryota; kingdom Metazoa; phylum Chordata; class Aves; order Psittaciformes; family Psittacidae; genus Myiopsitta; species Myiopsitta monachus. The sequence continues at coordinate 64,891,236 of CM029920.1, forward strand.
ACAGTATGTTACCTCTGACCTGCTGCCCTCACCTGTCCCAGAACATTTTTCAGGGGTTTTCTGCACAATCCTCCTGTGTTCTGCCATCTCTTTTTTTTTTTTTTCTTCATAGCATTTCTGTGACTGGAACAACTTTCCTGACTGTAAACCAGAATCTTGCTGACTATGAAAACCCACGTATTTTGCAAGCTTTCATTGCTAATCTCTTCATTTTTCTTTACCTTTCTACTGAGTTAATGGGAAGCTGTTTTGAATTGTCTTCTTATATTCTGGGCAGTGCCATGTGTTTATAGGGTTTTTTTCTTAGCATTACTTAAAGTCCATGAAAAAATTATTTGTGTAGGAGCTTATGTCAAGATTATAAGGCAGGGCTGTGAGCATTAAGTTGAACTGGGAAATTCATTATTCATTGAGTAAAGCTCCTAGTGTGGTGTTTTCTAGTGCCAAATGGATATGTGCTGTGTTGTGGAAAGCAGACTGCTCAAAAAGAACATTTGGTTCAGACGTATTTGGAAGGCATCTGTTTAATTTAATAACAAACAAACAAAAACCCAATCAGATGCACAGGCTTCAGCTCTAAAGGTAGCAGGATGCTAAAAAGGGAGACACTGAGGTTTTATTCCATTAATGTGTCTTCACCAGTCCTAATGATGTCTAGAGATCTGAAGAAGCTATACGTGTTTCAGTACAGCTTTATTACAGCATTTTTGGAAAAGAAGTTGGATAATTTTTACACTTATGTTTTTAAATGGACTTGAATGCCTTCAGCTTTTGTGTCCCCAGGCTGCAAGGGCAGGAGTAAAGTCCAGTGTAGTTATGTTCATTACCTGACGAAGGCTGAAGACAGGAGAAAACTTCTTATAAACTTACTTATAAATCCATCTGCTTATTTTTTATCAACTATTACCTTGCTTCTTTTCAGGGTCTGTATGACATGGAAGAAGATGATGAAACTGTTTCCCCCCTTGCTAGCAAACAGATGAAAATCACCACGACAAACAGTTTCTTGCACAACACGGTAAGAGATTATCTGAGCAGTCCCCACCATGCCATGCTCACATTGGGTGGACACACAGGCTGCAGCTTTACAGGGCTTATGTTCTTTTAAAGTACTGTAAACGATGCTTTCTCCTGACATATTTGCTGTTTGCCCCACCCTTTTCTTTGTGCCAGTGCTTCTAAGTGTTATTTTTTGGGACTGATTCCTTTTAGGCTAACTGTAGTTTTATAGGCCTTTTGCAGCCAGAATGTGCTTTCTTACTTGCTGGCAGGTTGCTGCATGTTAGTTCTTGACTTTCTTCCTGTTGGAGAGGTGTTTTGAACCTATCTTGCTATTGTCTAAATAAGCAAGGAAAGCTTTCTGCTGCTTCTAGAGACTGGACATCAAGGCAGGAAATCTATTGCTATGCAAAATCTTAGTTGGCAGTTTTCTGGGGAGTGCTAATGCTCCGGAGATGATGGAATTTCAACACAGACAAATGCGAGGTCCTGCTCTTGGGATGGCATAACCATCTGCAGCTTTAGCTGAGAACTGACTGGCTAGAAAGCAGCTTTTTTAGGAAAGAGCCTGAGGGTCCTGCTGAGTGGTATACAAAGAATGAGTTAGCAGTGCATCCTTCCAGCAACGGAGGCCAGCTGTAGATTGTGTTAGTATGATCATAGCCAGCAAATCAAAGAAGATAATTATTCCCATCTGTTTGGTGTTTTGGGAATGCACCTGGAGTTCTGTACCTATTTTGGGGCTCTGTGATAAAAACAGACACTGGCAGACTGAAAACAGTGTAACAGAATGGTCAGAGGGCTGCAGCACATGATGTGTGATAGGGGGAGTGCAGTGTCTCTTAAGACTGAGAAGGCTGTAGTGAGATCTGTCCACTCTCTCACTGCCTAATATGTCATAGAAAAGGCAAAGGCCAGGTCCTTTTCGGGAGTGAACAGGGAGAAGACAAAGCAACAAATGTGTTGCAGCAGGAAAAAAAAAGGGGGGCATGGACAAATGGACACAGAAAGTCATGCAGTTCTCAGAATATTGATCAGCATCTGGCATGGGGACCCAAAGAGGTTGTGAAATTGCCATTCCCAGATATTCAGCGTTTAACTGGACAAAGTAGGGTGTACTGAGCTAACCTGATGTGTCTTTGAAGTTAGCCCTGGTTCAGACATGAGGACTGGACATAAGTTTACCCTAAATCATTCTGTGATTCTGAAAAAAGCAAATTCATGTGGTTTTACCATCACACAGGCAGTCTAGTGCAGTGATTATCCCATTTTCTTTTCTCTCATATGGATACTCAGAATACACCTCCTGGCATTTGTGATCCTTAAAAAACAGCCTTATGGGTTGTCTGCTTTTTTATGGTTTTGCAGGAGTAAATGTGTTCTCTCCAGTGTTCGTAGCACCTATCAACCATGATTTTTAGTCTGGCTTTTTAAACTCCGGTAGTTTCAACTAGAAGGGTTACACTCTGTGCTTCTGGAATATTGCTCTTTGTACTAGGTCTTTGTACAGCTCAGTCTTACTGTTAATGAGCAATTTTTGTGAATACTTTGTGAAGTGGTTGAAAGTCTTTGCATAAAAGGAGCTTTTCAAATTCAAATCACACTGGTAAAGTTCATTTAAAAAGAATATGAAAATAAAAAGTGTGTGTTAAGTGAGGGAAGTGCTTTTTGGGAATAAACATACTTTTGTATGCTCATGTCCAGAAACTTGAGTTGATTTCTGTTTCAAAGCTGAAACTCTCAATCACTGTAGTGGTTTTGGCACTGGAAAGGACTCGCAGTTCTTAGTGCATGCTAGTAATACTCTCCTGCTCTCCTGCTGTTGGTGCTTCTAAGAGAGAGATGACTTTTGTAGCCTGCAGCTCTCAGAGATACTTTCTTTCTTCCTTAGACTGGGCTGAGTGGCAATAAATTCTCTCTGTCCAAGACTGTTCCCCTGACTAAAGTGGTCCAGAATGATACATACACAGCTCCGCCTGCACCTCCCTCTCCTATGCGAACGAAGGCCTTGGCAAACATGTCCCGGACTTTGGTGACAAAAGAAGAGCCTCCAAAAGAACTAGCACCCATTGAGGTGAGCGTAGGGAAGTGTGAGATGCTCCTTATAGAAGTCTCTGAAACATCTGAATATATGATTCTACGATATGAAACTTGCTGTTCATTGGTCATATGAACAGTTTATTTCTGCCTGCCTTCCACTAGTATTTCTGGGACTCCATCAAGCTTATTCTGATAACTGCAGCCCATGTCCCAAGAATTTGAAACTTATCTAAATATTCTTTTCTTCAAAGTTTATTGGGAAACTGGGAATTCTCAGATAGCACATCTTGCTTCTCTCAAGCTTTTCTCTCTAGCATGAGAGAGCTCGTGGTCCTGGAGGAATCCATGTTACAGGGAGGGGCCAGTTATTTGAGCACTCTTTGGTGGCTTCCATGTCCCTAGAAGTAGTGTTTTAACACTACTAGGTATGTTGTCTTCTGTCCACTCCTGTTAGCAAGAAGAAACAGGATTCTTTCAAATACAGCTGCTTGCTGTACTCATGAGACTTCCCAGGCAATTTGTAGACAGCCTGGCTGGAACTGCTTTGCAAAACTGCCAGATGTTGGGTACAGGTAACCCACCGGGTGTTCCCAGGCATGTCAAGTTCAGCATACCATATTTGGGGGATTGCTGGCTGATGCAGAGTGAAGCAGACATGGGCTTAAAAGTGTGGGCCTATGTATGTGGATTAAGTGTTATATTTGGGAATGAAAGAGAAAAGTTACTTCAGAGAGAAATCAGCATGGAAAAGGGGCTTCTTTATCGCCATCAGGTGAGCTGGGCTTTTGTGACCATTGGTACTTCCCATTACTAGCTGTACCTCTCCGTTTTGTGTGTGTGTACAGACTTTCCCAGACATCCCTTTAGTGACTTTTTTGGTAATGCTTTCTCTGCTGTCCTGCCTGCTGCCCTCTTTATGGGATGTATTTGTTTTTGTTGGCAGCTGGCGTTCAGTCCTTTGGAAGGTACCAAGATGACAGTTAACAATCTGCATCCTCGAGTCACAGAGGAAGACATCGTTGTGAGTGTTGCTTACTGCCAAACTGTGGATGAGTGATGCTTCTTCCCTTATCCTACTTCTTTTGATAAGTTGGTTGGTCTGTGGTGAATGTAGTGAAGAGGGGTGTGATGTGGGTTTGCTTTCCTTGCAAAAACTTTGAAGGTTCCTGATCAGTCTGGGTTTTGTTATTAAGTCTGTGCTTAAGATGGGACAAAATCCTGATATCACTAGAAGAATTCCCCCAAATGATGTTTGGTGTTCTTGCCCTCATCCAAATTATCTAGGCACTTCCATTCTCAGCAGGCTGAGAATAAGCCTGATCTTCATGTGTGATAAACAGTGTAGAGTACTGGCCTTGAACTTTTCTGCTTGTGCAACATGTATTACTAATGCGAAGTACTCATACTATAGCAAACAGACAAGTATCAAGATTCTGCCATGTGTTTACTAAGCATGATGGGTGGTGCAATTAGGAAATGAAGCCTTTCTTACTCAGTGTCTTTGGTCAAAGTGGTACCTTTGATGTGACCTGTGGTCATGACTAACTCTCTGCCCTCAGGAGTTATTCTGTGTGTGTGGTGCCCTGAAACGAGCCCGTCTGGTGCACCCTGGAGTGGCTGAGGTAGTTTTTGTGAAGAAAGAAGATGCTATCACAGCATATAAGAAATACAACAACAGGTGCTTAGACGGTAAGTTCAAGGCCAGAGTTGCATTTAAGATAGATAAATCAACAACTTTTGCCACTTCAGCAGAGAGTTTAAAAGTATCTCAGATGCTATCAAGAGAGAGGAAATGCCAGTAAATCAGTTTGAGCTAAATAATGTAATACGCTTGTGCAACCAGCTAAATACATGCGCAGTTTAAGTGAAACGAAAAGATTTTCCTAGAAAGAGAATGCTCAAAGGTAGAGGCAGGTTCCTGGAGTCCACTGTTCTAATTTCCAAATGAAATTAGTTTTGTTTCTAATTCAGTGCCAAGAGTTAGGTAGTCCTTACAAAGGCTTTACCTGCTTACAGAGTAGCTATTTGCAAAGTACAAATAAAACTAGTATTTTCAGAAGTCTCAAGGTGTCGCCAGAGACGTACTGAATTTGACTTGTAAAACAATTAGTACCGGCTTCTCCATAAACTTTGAAACAATGGGATTTTTAATCTGGATTCACCTCCAATCTAAATATAGACTGAAATTAGCTTTTAATTTTTAGCTGGAAATAGGTGCTGCTTCTTTCTCTAGATGAGTGGTATGTTACGATCATCAGATGAGGACTAAGCAGCTGAGAATGGGAAATCCTCTTATGTCTCCCACATATTAGGCACAAAACCCTAGTACTAAGGGGTTTGTACTCATACATGACTTCTTAATTAGTGTGATTGTTCACATTGTACTGAGTATTTCGGTGGCTTTTCTGTTGCTGTGATTTTGCAATAAAAGACGTATTGGCTTTTCTTTCTCACATTTTCCCAACATGTGGAACTCTTGCTTTCCCTGTTGTGTGATATTTCTGATAGTGATATTGTGTGATACTGCCTTACCACAATTCTGATTAAATGACTTTTTTTATTATATTTTTGTTTAGGTCAACCAATGAAATGCAATCTTCATATGAATGGGAATGTGATCACCTCAGACCAGCCTATACTGCTGTAAGTGTCCTGGGTGGGGGAGGAACCAAACACATTTGCAGGCTCTGTTTTGAGGGGAACCTGAGGGGAGGAAAACTGTTGGCAAGTTACTGGCCCATTAATATTTTCCTTCTCTCTGTGCCACTCTGTGTTAGAGCTGAGGGAAATACAGCTTGACTCTGTAGTGTTCCCAGCCCTTTAAAACTTCTGTCTCTGATACTGGATATTGTTTTGGGGCTTTTTATTATTATTTCTTTATTTTTTTATTTTTAACCTCCAGCCGATTGAGCGATACCCCTTCAGTAAAGAAGGAAGGGGAACCACGCCGGTCAAGTGCAAGCGCCTCCTCAAATCCCCCGGCTGAAGTGGACCCTGACACGATCTTGAAGGCACTCTTCAAATCTTCAGGGGTCTCTGCCTCTGTGCAGCCCACAGAATTCAAAATCAAACTCTGAGAAGGGGGAGCAAGAAGTGGACTGGAAACCCATTTTAAGTTGGGGAAAGAAAAGTGCAGGAGTGCAGATGTTACTTGCATTTGCCTGCCCTGAGATTTTTTGTTTTCTATGATCACTACCTTACTGTACAATAGTGTTCCCTCTTGTGTGTGTACTTTCTGTTTTCATAGTTGGAGTTTTCTTCCATGATTTTTTCCCCCCCCCCCAAAAAATAACTTCCCCCTTCTGCCAGTAATGTATTACCAAGCATATACCATGTAAGTCCATCCATTACTCCAGAGCCCCTAGTGGCCATTAAAAGTGCACATAGACTTTGAGGGAAGGAGTGGTGATCTCCTTCTGTTTTCTTCTGACCTTTAACTAGAAGGTGCATCCCCTCGGTTATCAACAAGCAAGAGTACCACATTGTGTCTGAAATTGCTGCACTGGGTACAAAGTCAGGTGTGGCTCTGTACAGGAAGCACTGTTTTGCATCTTTGACTTGCATTTGTGGCACGCTACTTCATTCTAGCTGTTGGATGTTTTTCTGCTCAGCAGCTGTAACTGAGAAGGCGTGGAAAAACTGAGTCTCCTGCTGTGTATAGCAGCCAAAAGAGGCATAAGGCAGAAAGGACATATGCGCAAGTGCTCTACCTGTTGCCCCTACTGGAGGGGAGCATTAACTCTACAGCGAGGTGGGAGAGCGGGGAAAGACTGGCATTTGTACAGTGAACATATTAGTCCTGTAGGGTCAGGGTCAGTTGCTCTTTTCCGGACTGAATAATAAGAATCAATCCTGTGTTCAGAGGTAGAGCAAATCGAAGTGTTTCATTACCATTAGAGTGTATTGCATCCTCCTGCTGATGCAGGGATGTGATTTTTCTTATTTTTATTTTTTTCCTTACTTTCTAACTTAGCCACTCTCCTATAAAAAAGGAGGAGCTGGGGCCATGTTCAGATGCTAAAACATAAAGAGCAGTCTTTTCTTGCACCTGAGAACTTGCTTTGGGAAATGTCATTTGGGCAATGTTTGGCAGCTGTGTGGACTCACGTGCCTGAATTTGGAGGATGTTTGCAGCACTTCATGACTTCAGAGAGCGTTTTTGAAGAGAAAAGCAGTTAGCACTCTTAAGGAACACAAAGGAGAGGAGCCTTAAGCAAGTCCCATGCAGAGCAGCAAGAGTGTTCCCTGGGCCCGTGAGCATCTGTGAGGGGCCGCAGGCCACTAGGTGGCACTTCCAACACTTCCTTTTGTTATTGCAGAGTAATTGCTGTGGATATTTGAAGTCCCAGTAGCTCCATTCGTTTGTATTTGTTCAAATTGTATTGTAAGAGAGGAAAGCTGAGAGCCACTTCCAGAATCTAGCTGGGGTTTGAACTTGATCCTTCTAGCTAGGAGATTAAATTAATCCATTCTGTTCAGCTCTGCTGAACTTCAGTGACCTCTGTAACCATTGTAGGTCTGGATTTCATTTCTTGCAATCAATCCTATGTTTCTTTCGCTTTCTCATTCTGTATTAACTCTTTGCCCTTATCTATCTCGTGCAAACCATTCCTCTATCTCACTGTATCACTTTTAGCCATTGAAATAACTGAGGACTTGGCAGGACTTATCTTTTTTTTTTTTTTTTTCCCAAAGAGTACTCTCTTTGGTTTGGAAGCCACCAACACAATTACTGCTAGGTGCTTCCTGTGAACTACAGATGTTTGTAGGGAAGGGGACCTAAGACAGCCATGGTTCTCCTTTTTTTAGGTTGCCCATCAAACACTTGTGTTTTAATTAAGGAAATTAAAATGGGGGAGGGGGAGGAAACATTAGGGGTTGGAGAAAATAATGTATTACCTGTTTCCGAATAAACGTTTGTTATACAGAGTGGATTCTAAGCCTTTTTAGATGCTGTGAAGCAACTGAAAATAGGTGGAGTTCCAATCAAGTGTGCTTATATATCAATCTATGAACTTTAAAACTGATAATGTGATGAAGAGCAAGAGGAGTATATGGATGAGAGAACTGATCCTTATATGCCTTTTAATCTGGATTATTGACATTAGTTCCTGATTCTTGCTACTAAGTGGGAGAAATTTGTGTCCCCACCTAGTTTTTTAAATACTGTTATCACAGAAAAGAAAATGGTCTTTGTTATTGAGAGCCTGGTAATTAAGAAAATTATTTCAGTGAAAAATATTACAGCTGTGAAATCAGGGTACCTGTTCTAAATGAAATTAGGGTACTTTCCTTATTGGCTAGATAGAAAGTTGTGGAGATGTAGAGACATGCATTGCGACTGCAGACCTTGCCTCAAGGGAGGGATTAACTGACTTTCTCAGTTCAAAAGGCCACTTGATTAGAAGAAAAAGGTCAGGTTGTATGGGGCTTTAAGTAACCTGGTGTAGTGGAAGTTGTCCCTGCCCATGGCAAGGGGTTGGAACTAGATGAGCTTTGAGGTCCCTTCCAACCCAAATCAGTCTATGATTCTGTACCTTGTCTCTTCTGAAAGAGACATTCAAGGATTTTTTATTATTAATAGATTCATATCAATTCCAAAAGTCAAATAGCAAGATCTCCTCTGTAACTTGTTGTTAAAGTTGTGCATTGTGTTAGATTATCTGTGAGAAATTATGACATTAACATCTTTTGAAAAACTGCTTTGTTCTCTAGCTCTGTGACTTATGGGAGTGTTTTTATTTTATAATTGGTGAAGAAAGTGATCATCTAAACATCACTCCACGATTTGTCTTGCAGCAATGTCTTGGTGTGCATTGCTGTTCTGTTCTGAGTTCACTCTCTAAAGTTATCTTAGTTTTCTAATGCTTCATAGTGTGGCTTCTTTTGCTAGGCATTGAAAGAAGAATAGCCAGCTATTCCTACTTCAAGGAGCTGACCTTGCAGCTCCGCAGTTTCTCCTGGCTGTCTGCATTCCACTGAGCTCAACTCTGGGCACATTTGTCCTCATGCAGCATGGTTATTATAGAATCAAACCCAACAGGATGGGTTGGAAAGGACCTTAAAGCTCATCCAGTTCCAACCCCCTGCCATGGGCAGGGACACCTTTCACCAGACCAGGTTGCTCCAAGCCCCTGTGTCCAACCTGGCCTTGAACACTGCCAGGGGTGGGGCAGCCACATTCTCTGGGCACCCTGTGCCAGGGCCTCAGCACCCTCATGGTACATAATTTTTTCTTAATGTCTAATCTAAATCTCCCCTTGGTACATTTTTGTTCACTTCCTTTCTGGCCTCTTAAGAGATTATAAACTCATTTACGAAACACTGATTGCTGGCACTAATTCAGTATGCTTGGCCAGGACATGTAGGTAATTTACAATGGAATTTCTTTCTTTTTTTCCTTTGCTTTTTCAAAACCATGATGACTTGTGAAGTGATGCCACAATTTGCAAGTTTGGTATATTTTCATGGGTTTTGCATGTACTGTTTCTGCTGATAATATTCATTAACTTAAATATTTGGTTGAGCCAACTGTCCATATAATTGCTTGCTTTATTGTACATACATCCTCCTTCAGTATCTTTACTTTTGGAGTGGTCTTGTCTTCCACGCAGTCATAAATACAAGTTTCTCTGTAAAGGTAATTTTTTAATCTTTTTTTCTGATTAACAAGTCTTTAAAAACGGTTGTTTTTACAGTTATCTTTGAATGGTTTTATGTATATTTAGATTTCCTTTCTTTGCCTCCATATGATTAAGCACAGTGCTGCTCAGGTCCTGGTTTTCAGAACCGTTACACTACATGCTGGTGTGTAACAAGCTTTCCTTACAGAGGGTGATGGCTCTGGATGGGGAAGCTGATTAAACTCCACCCTGGGGCCGCGGTCGGCTCCCTCAGCGCTGAGGCTCCCGCCGCAGCCATTAACAGCCCCGCGCCGCCGCGGGGAACTACAACTCCCGGCGGCCCCCGCACGATGCCACTTCCCGCCGAGCTAAGATGGCGGCCGCCGTGGAACGCGTGGTGGGGGAGGCGCCGGCAGGCTACACGGGTGAGGGGGCCCGGGGTAGCGGGGAGGGAGCGGGGCCCGGGCGGCAGCGGGGTCTTTAACCGGTGCGTCGCTCGCAGCTCTGGCCGTGAAGTTCGGGGCGCGGCAGCGCTCTCCCCACTATTTGTTGGTGAAGGAGCACCAGCTGCGGGAAGGCGCCGGCACCGCGCATCCCCCTCACCGCACCCTCTTCGTCCTCAACGTGCCCCCGTACTGCACCCCGGTGAGTGGGGCTGGCGCCGGGAGGGGTGGGAGGCGCCTTACCTGTGGGGGGACTGAAGGCTGCGGACATTGCCTCGTGAACCCGGGGACGTGGCGTGCCTCGGGGTGGCGGTGGGCTGAGGGGCTGGGGTCCTGCTGGGCAGCCTTGAGAGAGTGGGGTGAGAAAGTGCCTCTGCTTTTCTGTAGCGCTTCTTTTATCTCGTTCTCCATATCAAGGCCTCTCTGTCCAGGCTGTTCAGCCGCTGCGGGCATGTCCAGTCTGTGGACATGTGTGACAAGCCAGGGCCCAGGGAGAAGAAAGACAAACTGAAGTCCAAGTTCTTCAACTGCAAAACTGTAACGGTAAAGCTCTGTGGGGAGAGGAATCCTGATGGTTAGAATGAGAAAAGATCACAAGCACTGGAGTGTACTGTTTGAAATGTGAGACGTGGGAAACCATTTCGGGGCACTGGGTGATGTGGTTACTTATTGAATTTTGCGTTATCTCTTTTTGCTATCCCACTGAAACTTGAGGTTTGATTTTTATTATATTTGTAGTGCAGTTCTTTGCAGCCTCACCAGTTTCTGTGGTGTATCTTGACTGGCATAGGTGTCTTCTACTTTCAGGGATTTCGAGTGGCATATGTGGTGTTCAGGAAGCCAACTGGTGTCCAGGCAGCCAAGGCTCTGTCACAGGAAGGTCCCTTGCTGATCTCAACAGAGAGTCACCCTGTGAAAACCGGCGTTAAGAGTAAGTCAGCCCTGGCGATCTTCCTGCTAGCTAGTGCTGGGGAATAACTATGCTTATTCCTTGCTGAATCCTACCCTGCATCTCCCAGATTAATTCTGGCCATTTTGTACTGAGCTGGAAGGTGTCTAGTGATTCACTGCCCTGGTTTTGTTATTCACAGTCTTATAGTGGATGTTGTAGCCTGGTCCTGTGACCACATGGGAGAAGGGAGTTGCTTGGTACAATGGAAGGGCAGTTTTTTCCAACATCTTTTCAATACTGCATAAATTCAGAGAAACTCTGTGTCTTACACTCAAAACAGAATCCGACTCAATGATGGGCACCTGTTATTGAGTGCTGACACCCTGATGTGTGTCGGGGTGTCGCTTCAGATGTGACCACTTGAGAGGAATGCAGCCCTCGGTGTTGCGCCTCTTGGGCTTGATGCTAGCCTGCTTCTGCTTGGGAAAGTTGCAGACTCTTCCTGTCACTTTCTGGTTATGGCCTGGGCCACAAATTGGTTGAGCTGTGGTGTGGGGAGGCTGAACAGTATGGGAACAGCATCTCCTTCCCCACAGCAGTTCTCTCTAGAGCTGCCCAAAGGCATCAGACCAGGGCTTGATTCTAGCAGAAGCTATGGCTGACTTCTGCCCTCTTCCTCAGAGTGGATCGCCAGCTATGCGGCCTCAATTGTGGATCAGGAGGAGCTGAAGGCTGAGGTGGATGCCTACATGCAAGACTATGACAAAAAGATAGAAGAGGTGAGGCCAGGCTGGGGACAGGACCCAGCTAAGCAGTTTATATGGGGAAAGGAAGAGAGAAGATCTCTCTATCCTGGCCTCAGTGAAAAGGGTGGTGGGAAACATGCTAGTTGGCAGGGTTGTTTTACTCCCAGTTGCTGGTGGGCAGTTAAGTCCTGGTTTGGTCCACAACACCTGACCCTTCAGTCCAGAGCTTACACTACATATCCACAAATAAACTGGGTCCTGGCTTGCGTACAGTGTTCTGACTGAGAGTTGAATGCCTGCTCTTGGTTCCATGCCTGCCTTCAAATCTTGTGCAGAAGCAGGAGCTGTAGCTTTGTGGGGGAGCCGTGCATCAGGCTGGCTGTCAGCCCATCTGCACTGAGCTGTCTCGCCCTCCTGTCTTTACAGGAAGAAGCCAAAGCAGCCAAGGAGGAGGGTGTTCCGGATGAGGAGGGCTGGGTGAAGGTAACACGGAGGGGCCGGAAGCCTGGTCTGCCGCGGACAGAGGCAGCCAACCTGCGCCTGCTGGAGAAGGAGAAACAGAAAAGGGCCCGCAAAGAGCTGCTGAACTTCTATGCCTGGCAGCATCGTGAGACCAAGAGAGAGCGTGAGTGTCCGAGCCTCCTCTGCCCCCTGCCTGTGGCTCTTATCCCTTGCATCATGGTTATTTGTCCGTCAGTGGAGTGTCCGTCACCTGCATCCGGCTGCAGGTGAACAGTTTGCTGGGTGGTTGTGCAGATAGCCTCGACAGCTCTTGCGGCCTCTTGCCACCACCTCTTCTAGAAAGGGCTGCTGCAGTATTCTGTGGGAGAGTGCACAGATCGTGGCTTTCCGATAGATGTCTCTTCAGCCTGCACAAAAGCAGCAATTCAAAGGGAAAACTAGCCATTTCCTTCCCCAAGAGGGAGCTGCAGCACTGCCAGAGAGGAGCTCCAGAGCCCCAGCTTGGCACTTAGCCCAGGCGCAAAAGTTCCTGCTCTGGGAAGCGTGTCAGGACTGAGCCCCTCCTGGTGTGTGCAAGTGAAGCTCCCCAGGGGAGGGAGACCTGCAGCCCCCATGTGACCTGTTCTCTTTCTGTCTCTTTTAGACATTGCCCAGTTGAGGAAGAAATTTGAGGAGGACAAGCAGAGGATCGCGCTGATGCGAGCCCAGCGCAAGTTTCGGCCATACTAAGCTGTGCTGAGCTATTCCTTGGGCGCCCGTGCTCGAGAGGGCGGGAGAGATGATTTCAAGGAACTGAGGCATCTTCAGATTGTCCCTGCCCTTGGATCTGAAATGAGAGATCCCAGCAACTGTCACTGAAGGAGGAGTTTCTTCCTCTTGCAATGGAATCCTGCTCTCCTGGCCACCATTTGGCCCTGTGGCATCACTTCCCAGGGTGCTCAGGCCAAGGGGCTGAGGCCTTTCCTGTGACAACCTATATTTCCCTTCTGTCCAAGGCCCTCTTCTAGCTTGGTGAGAGCTGGGATTGACCCAGCACAGCCTCTTTAGGGGCAGGAATGGCTGAAGAACTGTAAATGAACTGCTGCTATGTTCTCAAAATGTGGGGATGCCTCTCTCTCCCCTTTGGTTTGCTTGGGGAGACCTGGAGCTTTTTGTATGCTGGGGTGGCAGTAAAAGTCATGGCTTGTATGCTGGTGCTCCTTTGCACATTTTATCTGGGGGTGAGTTAGAAAAGAAGGGAAGTGACCTTCAGAAAAGCCCATCTGGAAGTTCCCAGACCTGTTGTCACAAGGGAGGTGGTTTGGTACAGAGTCCTCCCTTTCCCTCAGTGTTTTCCTTGCAGCCAGGTGCTGAGGTGCTCAGTCTTGTGGCTGTGAGTGGACCCCTACAGCCATATCTAGCCCAGGCTCTGGGAGCTCCTGATGTTCAGCACTGTAACTAGAACAAGCTGAGCTGGCAGCCTGCCTTTGGAGTGAGCAACCAGACTCTCCATGGCCTGTTTTCTCTTAACCTGTCGTCAGCCAGCAGGAGGGAGGTAAGGATGGCAACAGGCACATCCAGCTGTGGGGCAGTGCTTTTGTGCAGCTTTGGACTTAACGATGAATCACCCATCACCCCTGTGCACTGTGATCGGAAAGGGCCCATTGACCCTGGAGCCTCCATATGGGCATAACCATGAATGTAAGGTGGAAATACTGGGAATTACCACTGAGGTGGGTTAAAATGCATATACCCTCCCCTGGAAAACCCACTGCCAATGCAGTCTCCCATCGCATAGGGAGACTGCCAGGCCTGCTTGCTTCAGTTGGCTTTTTGCATCAATTTAACTAGAAGGCAGATGGATCCTAATTGTGCCTCAACTAAAGCAGACTGCATGTAAAAATTATTGCTTCCAAGATCAGTGTTTTAGCTGCTTGGGCAAGCATCCCAGAAGAAAGGAGGTTCACTCTCCTCTCGAGTCAAGAAGACAGGGTTAACATTAGGAAATTAATCTTTATTTAGAAGGACAGAAATAATCTCTGCCAACTTTTCCATTATTAGTAATTCTCCCCGCTGCTTCAGATAGAGGATTAGTGACGCATTCCCTAGGAGTTCGTTAAAATGGCCTTCTGTGCTCAGGTGAGCTCTTACTTAAGCTGTTTTTTAAAAAAGCTGATTTTTTTTTTCAACAGGTCTCTCAGTAGAAGGGAGACGCGAAGGCCCTTTGAGCTCAGGCATCCATGGAAGTAAGCAGAGAAGCAGAATGCTTTCCTGGTTTTCCAGTAGCTCTAATCCTAGGATAAGACTGGTTGTACCATCCTGAGGGAGGAAGTGAGATGAGCCACCCATCTCCTGCTGAGCTACAGCTGGTGCCGCTGCTCCCACAGAGGATGCCTCTGCCTGTATTCTTGTTTCATTTCAGGGTGCAAGCTAGGAGCAAACAAGGGAAAGGCCACTCTGGGCCTCTATTCCTGTACTTCCAGAGTTGGAAGTGAAGGATTCACTTTGCCTTTGACAACTGAGGTACTTTGCTTAGCTCTCCTTCAGGGTGCTCCTGGCAGACCTGCTTCCACTCTGCAGTGAGCCAAGGTTAGGAAAGAGTATCATGAAACTGATGTTGGATGTGAGGTAAGAATGGTGACAATTCCTCCAGAGCCTGCTTTTTAGCTCAATATTCTCCTGGCCTCCTGCAGCAGTGAGGGCTTCCTAGAGCTTGGCTCTGGTGTTCTGTGCTGTCAGGAAGTTGCTGATGATCCCAGACACCACCTCAGGCTTGTTCAGGTGCACAAAATGACTCCCAGGTACCTCTATTAGCTGGTTGTGCTGGAAAGAAAGGACACAAGATGTGGACCAGGAAAGCATTCCCTTAGACAAGCTGTGGGGTGGAGGGAAGGCAGAACAGGGCTGGGATGACTGGACTAGAGAAGAGCTGGGTCTGGAGTGCAGTACTAACTTGTGACTCTGGCAGCAGAGGCCAAGTTGGCTTCCCCACAGCGTGAGGGCTGTGCCATTCGGGACAAATTGCCTAGTGGGGGGTGCCCCCCAGGGGTGCCCACCAAGGTGAGCTGCTGCTCGCAGTTTGGGGACCCATACAGTAGAGATGCAGGGATGGAGTTGGCTCTCACCTCTTTGAGGGTAGACTCAAATGCCTCCCGTAGGTTTTTCACAAAGTGATTCCTGGTGTCCAGCTTGTACGGTATCAAGAGTCCATCTTGTGCCCTGAAAAGCAACAGTAAGGCTCAGTACCGCACATAGTGTGTCTGCATTTGTCTTTGCTACTGTCCTGGGCAGAAGCATTGTCCCCAGGACAGTGGGGTGACAGAGCCAGCTGCTCTTTCTAAGTTGCTTGTAAACAGCAGGGATACAGGGTCATACATGGCAGTCAGAGCGGCAGCTATTTTCTGTCAAGCTATCTATCTGTTCAAAACCTTAAGTGATTGCCTGGTAGTATCAGAGTGGAGACTGGTTAGATACTGCTCCCCTCCAAGTGGTGTCTCTTAATACATCACTCCTTAGCCCCACCATGTCTTCTGCCTTTTCCATACAGCCTCTACATCTCCCCTCTGTCCCTTTCTCCCCTCCACGCTGCTGTTTTAAACTGAGTGTGCCCCACTTGGAGAGGGAAGTACCAGGGCAGTCCTCCTGGAGAAGCCAGCATTAGACCTGCAGAGTTATGATCATGCTATCTCCTACTCCACTGCAGGTGATGGGACAAGGTGACATCCCAGGCACAGACGCATGTACTCTGTATGGCCTAGAGTACTTGTCCTCACCATGATGTTGCATTTCTGGACAAGCAGGGATATCCTTAAGATCTTATGATTTCAGCAGACCAGGGATGCCAAAACTACTCTTCATTTCCCAACTTCTAGCAGTTCCTCTTATTTCCTAGGGAGTCTTTTAATGGCACAACATAGACCAAGGCAGCCAGAGCCCTGCACATCTTGCCCTGCAAGGGCAGATGCCAAGGAGGACAGAACCAACTACCCACCCAGACAGCTCAACAGCTTGTGGGGTTCTGTACATACCACTGTCTACCTCCCACAGCTTTTCTCCTGACCTTGGACAGCCAAGAGGAGAGCTTGCAGGAGCTGGGTCTGGCCAGGGGCTCTAGGAACAGCTGGAGGAGGTAGAGGCTACCCTGATTTTACCTGTTTGTGTGGGCAAGAGGTTTCTGGGTCTGGAGAAGGGGGGGGGGCTGGTATACTGTGACTTGGGGAAGAGCTGGGCCAGGAGGAAAGCAAGCAGGAACAGTGTGGAGGGTCGCAGGTTTGCAAGGATGGCCCCTTTCCTGTAGGGTCAAGGTACAGAAAGTTATGGGATTAGGAGCATGAAGGCAGGAGGACATGGCAGGACTGGCATTTCCTCAGTCAGCCTTGCACCAGGGAGGCCCAGCCTGTAAGCACGGCCCAGGCTGGAAGGAGGATGTTCCAGCTGCTCTCTGCCTGCTCAAGGAGCCTGCCCAGCCTGGGCCAGTGGTAAGGAACTGGGAAATGCTTTTCACATTTGAGGCTGTGCTGTTGTTCCAACTGGCCCAAAGGTCTGGGTGGCTGCTGCAGAGGAGGTGTTGCCTGAGGACTCCTTTCTAACCTTTACTCCCTCCACCCAAGGCTGCAGGGAGGCAGCAAGGGTTGGTTTGGCTTGTGCCTCACTCACACAATGATAAGCACACGGTCCTGGATTTTCTGCAGGAGCTTCACACACTGTTCCACTGTGAAGGACTCTCGACTCTGCTGCAGGTGCAAAGACAGGGAGAGCAGCAAAGGTCAGGGACAGCAGCTGGGGACAGAGTGTACCCAACCCCTGCTGCACTAGTGGCCCTTAGGCAGAAGTGGCTGCGGCCCCAAAGCTGCCATGCTGGGACATGACAGGCAGCTAGGTCGCGCACAAGAGTAGCTGGCTCTGCAAAGGCTCCTTCTGTCCAGCTGCATTTCAGGGCTGCCAGCAATGCTGCCTGCTGGGATGCAGCACATATGGGAATGATCTCATACCAGAGAAAAGCTTTAAAAATCCCTTTACTAAAAAGGAGACAGTACACTACTCTGGCTTCTATACCCTGGCAACAGCACAGGTAGAGGAGGCCCTGCTTGCTCAAAAGCAGCACAAAGCTATCAAAACATCAAACATGTGGACTTTGCTCCACACTCTCCCCTTCTTATACGGGTGACCTGACAAGCTGACAAAGCATCCACCTAGCTGCTGCCTGAAGAGTTGTAACGGCAGGAAAATGTGGCCATGAGGCCCTGGGGCAGAGGAACTGCTAGGAAAAAAAAGTTAGTAACATTTTCCAGTGACTCTGTAAGCTGAGTCAATGTTTGAGGCTCTTTTAACAGCAGCATTTAAAAGAGAGGCAGGAATTAGAGACGCAGAAAGTAACCAGCTGAGTGGAAGCAGGGAGTGGACCTCCACTACGGCTGAGTTTTCTATAAGCTGAGAACTCGGAAGCAGTAGGGGGCACGTCAGAAGAGCAATGCTCACCGTACGGACTCTCATGTCTCTGTTATACACCAGCCCTGGAATAAAAAAACGAGAAGGTTTTCATGTCTCACAGGAGCAGGAGCTGCTCTGTTTCTCCTCCCCTTTGGGGTCTGACCAAGATTTTTTGAGACAGGAGGATTAGGATTAATTCAGATTTCTCCTTTCTTAATTTCGTTTGGTGTTCCGGGACTCAAGCACCAAACCCAGTTGCTGGGAATGGAGAGCTCTGCCTCCAGACTTAATTGCTCCCATTCAGGCTGCATGAAATCGTAGTTAGGGCACCCTGTACCCTGTGGAAGACAATGGCTGTTGGCACTGCTCCCATCCCACACCCAGGGCTGGCCCAGCAGTGGGATGAGCCCTGTCTCCACGCAGCCCCTTACCAGTGGGTGTCTCAGTTGCTCCTCGCTGCAGTAGGATTGCCCCACCCTCTGCTGTCAGATGTCTGTTTGCTTCTAAGAGCCTGAGGGAGACATGGCAGAGAAATTGTGCTGCTGGAAAAGGGAGGAAGCGAAGCGAAAATGGCATGACAAGGTGACAGTGAGCTCTCAGGCTGCTTCAGAAAAGAGCAGGAAGCAGCAGCAGAAGCAAAAGGTCTTGGTGAGATTCCAGGAGGCCTTGAAAGAGGAAGTGCAGAGACAGTTTCCCTTTCTCATTCACACAGCTGTAACTCTGTCCAAGGTGAGGGCAGGCAGCAAATGAAGAGGACAAATGGGAACCAACCTCTGCAATGCTGCTTCAGGGCTCCGTGCTCTGGGAGTTTGCTGCTTTGCCTCTAGACTCAGTAATGTGTCGATCACCAATCGCTTTGATTCCAGCCATGCCTCAGTGTCCTGAAACAAAGAGACAGGGCACAGGAATAACCCCCCACTTCTGAATCATTTTACCCCTTATCAAAGGGTAGAAAAGGGCATTTCACCCTTCAACATCTCTCAGAACTTGTACCAGTTATGGACATCATATTAAAAATGTCCATTTCTGGGGAAAAGAGAACAGCGATACTTAAAAGGCAAGGCAGGAATGGAAAGCTAAGCACGGCTGTAAAGAACTTACTTTTTACCCTTGCAATCTTTTCTACCCCTTCCTGCCTCACTTTTGAGTTGAGGACAACTGTCCAAAAGAACAAGGGAAATCTGTTATCTTTTCTCTTTGACCCTGGGCCTCTGTCCTACTTCTGCCAACCAAAGCCCAGCATCTGGTAGCGATAAGGTCAGGTTGGGAATGTAGGTTTACATCCTTCCAGGAACAGAAAAAGAAATCTATCCAGATCACCAACAAGCTATTGGCAAACGGACAGCTGGCAGTTGCTTGGACAGAGGTTCCAGTTCCCTTTGCACAAGGGTATGGCAAAGACAAGTGATTTTCAGTGCTAAGGGACTGTAGGATGTGGAGCACTACCAAGTGTCCCCCAAGGGCCACCCTCCACAGGGACCTCAGTCCATGCAACAAGGAGCAGATCTGCACCAGCCAAAAGGAAGAGCACCGAGACTTGAGTGATCTGTGAGGAACTGGTCACATCAGTGCTTTCTCTGAGCAAATGAAAGAAAGGGAAAAAAACCCAAACATCTACTTTTTATTTTAAAAAGTGAGGGGAAGTACATGTGAAATCTAACCTCTGGTGCTAGCAGAAAGCCAAGGTTTTCCAGCAGGATCAGCTTGTCCACCATCTCAGGATAAAGGAAACAGAACTGAGGAGACATGAAACAATATGAGAGAAAAGCTGAGTGTTGAGGGATGTCTTCATCCCACTGCACTGGAGAGGGAGTCAGGGAAGGGCCTCTCCTCCCCTGTAATCCATGTCGCACAGAGTTCGTCCCTTCAATTCCCTCCTATTTGTTGTTCCAGCTGCAGAAATCACAAATCCCATGAAGGGCACTTTACTCACCATTCCTGCCACAGCTCCACCTGCAAAGGAGAGAAAAGTCCTCTGTTACACCCAGGACACACACACACACCCAGTAACAGAAACTCCCTTAATGCACAGCAGGAGCTGCCTCAGAAGCAGAAATGCACTTAGTACCAATGAACAAAGCCCCAGCTAGAGTGGCAGGCACAGAGCAGGGCTATTGACCAACTGAACTCTTGTCCTGTGACGTACCCATCTTCCTCTTAGGCAGCAAAGGCCAAGGAGAAGTTACTAGTTACACACTGTGGTGCGCAGGTTCTGGGAGCTGTAGCCAGCACGGCCCTGCGGAGCAAAATGCAAATCGTGGCAAAACCCAAGCATAAAGGGATAGAGCTTGGAGTTTGGTTCCCTTCAGCAAGCTCCATGAACCACCAAGAAGGGCCCTGCACTCCCCAGGCTTTGTGGCCTTGTGGGAACCAGGCAGGAAGTCCTGCTGTGAATTCCCCTGCCACAGATCAGCCCTCTTTGCTCGTTGCCCCTCTTTGTTCCCTCCTGGGGCTGGAGATAGGTCAACAGCAAGACTGACCACTGCTTGTACTACAGAGTCCTGAAAGCAGAGGCATTTCAAACAAGGACACAGATTTCTGAATCACTCAAGCAGCAACCTGGTATTTGGCACCATGTAATAAATATTCCAACCCAGCTCCTAGCGGTATGTCTTGTAAGTTAATTACCTACTCGTATTTCCATGAATCTCACAGCTTACAAGGACAAGAGCCACTTACCCATACTGTGACCCATCAGGGTGAACCGTCTCCACTGCAAGGCTAAGTGGCAACAGACAAAAACAGACAGAGCTGCATTAGAAATGAAAGCAGCAGCATCTTGAAGCTTCTCCACCAACACAGGCCCCTTCTCACAGGAGGGCTTTTTCACTACTTAGTTTGCTTCCTAATACTGAAATGAGGTGGCTAAGTAGGCCAGTTTTAAAGAAAGAGAGCTTCCACCACCTCATTTCCTTAGTAGTTAAGTCACGCAGCTCTCAATCTCTTTCTATATGGCAAACAAACTACAGCGAATTCCCATTCATTGCCAGACACGGGACTGGCAGGAAGGAAAAGAGTCTAACTGGGTAGCATCTGCCAAAGAGAGAGACCTTGACAGAGCATCCTGCTGCAGGGCATTCCACAAAAGCCATGAGGACACAGAGCCAGATCTGCTGCCTTGAGGGAAGTACAAGTATCCCAAGTGAAAGCTCTCTGCATCATTTAGCACACCAGGTTCCAGTCCCTTTTTAGAGAACCCCAAGAGGCTTATGGGAAAACACTTCATCAGTGCTGCAGCATCTGAAATGCACCTCACTGAAAGATGTGTTTTGCCCTCTGGCACCATTGAAGAACTTCCAGAGGCTCTTTGTATACTGAATGAGGGATGCAAAAGTGCACATGCCACAACCTCCCACAAGATCAGCATACAGGTGGACAGTTAGATCAGGAGTTATTAGGAGCCCAATAATGGCAAGCAGCCAGCTGCCATCAGGGAGAACCAGAAGAGTCTCCAACTTACACCTGACTCTGGTTAGAGGTCACTGACTGATTACAAAAAGCCAGTCTGGCAAAACTATTTAGTTGCATTCACCACTTTGCTACTACTGCTTTTTAGTATAGAAGCATTTGCTTCTTACTGTTTCTTCCTCTCACAAAACAGTAAGAAAGGGACTGTTTATGCAGACTGTGGCCACAAAACACCAGCTTACATCAGGCTGGGGAGAAGCAGAGGGAACCAACCAACCCCTCTCCTGGCAGCAAACACTCTCTGCTTGTCCTAAGGAGCAATGCAGCACCTTCTGCACAAACAGCCTCTCAAGGGGCCCTTCAGCTGCCCACCTGCTGCCACCCGGCGCACATCGCTCACGTAATCCAGAAAATGGTAGGGGCAGCCTGCAGCTCGGTGGGATGACAAGCCGTGGCCAGAAAAATCCATTGCCACATAATAGCAACCTGAAAGGGAGAATGTATCAGATATGCAGCCCTGCAACACAAGAACCATCCTGCTGAGCCAGACCTACCTCTGGGGAGCAGTGGAATGAGCTTGTCAAAGGTGTTGGCATTGTCCAGCCAGCCATGCAAGCACAGCACAGGGTGTCCCTCTGACGATCCCCAGGCCTTGGCTGCCAGATGGCCCCAGGGCACAGGGAACTTCACCTCTGAAAACATGCCCAAAATAGAGTGCTCACAGGGTATGTCCCTGGAGAGAGCCACGTGCTCTGAGTAGGTCCCAGGGATCTTGTTAATGGCCCAGAGCTCTGAAAAGAGTAATACAGGTCTTTAGTAACTCACCAGCCTCCTGTGGTCTTAATTAGCAGCTTGCTGATTTATAGCTCTCCATTCAACATCCCAAGATGCCATCCCTGCCTGCCTGTTTGGGGAATCCTCTTCCCAGCACGTACTAGCGATGCTCCTAGGAAGAAACAAGCTTTCCCTACACAGGAGGAAAAAAGTCTCCTCTCTGTCTCTGCAGCAGCTGCCAGCCGAACAGAAGACACAGGAGACCTGGCAAGAGGGAACCACACACAATTCCCCCAGCTAGCTGCAGTCAGCCAGGCACCTGTCCTGGACTAAAAAGACAACTTCAGGAATAAGGACGCTGCTTCCAGTACTACACTCCTCTTTTACCTTGTGCTTCTCCTCTTTCATACCACCAGTCGGCACCTTCGAGAGAGCACTGCTGTGGTCACTGCTGCCCACTCTCCTGCATCCCGGCACGGGATACAAGTCCACAACCTGCTAGACCTGCTCGACCTCAAACTTGTCTCATCCCTCCCGATCTGCCTGGTAATTACGGCACTGACATCTGACCTTTACTCAACCCCGGGCTCCTAAGTGAACCCCTCAGTACTACCCAGCCTCTGGGGATCTTCCAGGTGTGGTCTGAGTATCTCCCCTTCACCTATCTGACCTCCAGGGTGCCTCATAAGCAGCCTGACTCTCCCTACCCCCAGGTCTCTCATGCCATATTGCCTTCCCAGTGACTTGTCTCAGATCTCTATTCCCTTAAATAGCCTCTGAAACCCGACAGCAATTAAATCACTCTACAGCAAGCCCCTCCTGAGCCCATATTTCTGTACACTGTGAAGACAAAGGGGATGGGCTGAGAGAGAAGGCTGCTGTCAGGACTCTGAGACCACTTACAGGCCCCAGTGGCCCCAGTCAGCTACACATAGCGACTCCCCTACATCTTTCCCTCGTGCCCATGAGCCTGTTTAAGCTCAGCCCAGGAGCAGCCCAGTAGTGCTGTTCTCCAGTGGCAAAGGTGAAGCTCCAAGAACCGTGGCCCTCCCTGCTGATCTCGCGGCTGTCTCACCCTTGGCAGGCCTGATCCGGACAACCATGGGCTGACTTCCTGGTGTGACCATGGACCTGCCCTTTCCTCACAGACATGTCTGAGAACCTGGGCTCCTGGCAGAGCCCGACTGCCCTCCCCAGGCCCGCCCGCCTGGGCCCAGCGGGGCTGCAGCCCTGGGGACCCCCGGCGGGCAGGAAGAGGCGCTACACCCGCTCCTTCGCCTCAGGGCGCCCTGGGGCAGCGGGTTCTGGTCCCGGCCCCGGGGACGGACCCCCCCGACGCCGAGAGGGGACCCCGCAGCGCCGCGGCTGCTGGCGGCCGCCCCGGCCCCGCTCCCCGAGCCCGCACGCTACGCCCCGGCCCCCTCCTACCACACTGTCCGGGCAGGACGGCTGAGCAAGGCCGTGGCTCGAGGCAGCCCGGCGGCAGGGCAGGGCGGCCCGGGCCGGGCCGGCTGCACCGCCCCGCTCCCCGCCTCCCCAGGGCCTCCGCCTCCTGCCGCTCCGCCGGCCCGGGGCCGCCGCGGCCCGAGGGAGGCAGTGGCGTGAGAGTGGCGCCATCTTTGTCCTCCGTCAGCCTCATAGCTCCGGGGTCCTGCGAGGAAACGGGGCAGTGGATGAGGGCCTAAAAGCGCGGCCTCCTCTGCACAGGGAGCGGTTCCTGGTTCCCGGTTCCCCACCGCTCCCCACCCATGGCTCTGCAGCAAGGGGACATCCTGGCAAACCCTCAACCCTCCACAGCATCACTCCTTGTTTTCCTCCTGACGCAGCTATTGCTCCAGTCACAGCAACCCAGCCTGCGTTCTCCTCCAGGCACAGAAACCTCTTACCTGACTGAGCAGCTGGAACCAGGGCAGTTTCCACCTGGTCCTGGAGCCTCTGGCCTGACCCAGCTCCTGCAAGCTCTCCTTCCAAGAGGAAGGGTGCGCAGGGCAGAGAGATGCTGCGGAAGGTAGCCAATGCCCTGTGTTTGGATGGGCCTTAGTAAGTGTAACAAGGAGATAATGATGTCTGTGGGGTCTGTAGTTGCCATCTTACTCACTGGGCACGATAGGGACCTATGAGAAGTTGCAGTCATGGAAGTATAGCTGCATCCTTGGCTACCTCCAGCAGATGTGTTACTGACTATGGAAACTGCCTGTACTGCAGCAACACAGTGTGAGATGTTTTAACTGTGACCCAGGAGCATTGTAGCAACATCAAACAGGCTCAGTGCTTGACACCAGTGCTGAACTTCCATCGCTCTCTGATAGAGAAATTCTTCTGAACTCTTAATGCTTGCTGGAATCGTGTTGCTCCAGGGATAAGAGTCACTCTCCCGTGCTGTGACCCATCACAGTGAACTGACTACTGCAGGGCCAAGCTGCGGCAGATAAACAGCAGACAGCACGGCCTTCCTTAGCTGCTGTACTCCTCTTCTTCAAAACCAGACCCCCCTCAGCTGGGGAGGTTTCCACAGTTTTCTTCATTAGTCCAGGCTTCAAGAAAGTCAATACCTGAGTATAGCTGGGAATACTGTTTGCTGGTGCCATGCATTCCTTCCAGCAGTCAGTCAACAAGGCCTAACACAGACCACAACTGTTCCCCTTCAGTCAAGGACTCTGCTGTCAAATGAAGCAAAGTCAAACCATGCTGTGACTAGTGGGATGTCTTGCTGGAACAGTTGGAGAGAACAAAATGAATGTCTGTTCTTAGGGAGTCATTTTTATATTGGTAATTGAAAACTCTCTGCTCAGTTCAGCACATCAGTCTCCTAAATTACACCATACATTTTCAGAACAGCTTGCAAAGCTTGAAAGAAACCAGTGTAGAAGCTTACAGCCCTGCTTCTCCTGCCTACCTCAATCTCACCCCGGCAAAATTGGCTCTGCACCCCAGAAGTTGAAAGGTAACCTTGAGGACCCATCACTGAGAATAAATGGGAGCTCTGGAGCTCAGCCTACCCTCCGAGTGAGCCATTAGAAGGAAATCAGAATCTTACAGGTTTGGAAAATCCAGTGCATTGCTTTTTCTTAGCCTCCTTGGAGTAGGAACAGGAAAGCAGACCGTAAGTGGCGGGAAGGCATGCAGAGGGGAGGCCTCAGTACTCTCTCCAGCATCTTTCCTAGAGCTGTCAGAGATGTGTGTCTGATTACAACAGGTGAAAACCAAGGGACAGCTTGGCAGAATAGATTTGTAAGATGCACTCAATAATCAATCACCGCTGCTGCTGCTAATGTAGGCCAGGGCCTTCCTGTGAACTGCTGGGATTTTTTCACAGCAAGTCACCAGAAAGCAGTGTAACTGTTAGCAGTGGCTGCTGGGCTTGTGATTCTTCTGTCTGTGGCATACCTCTAGAGGAAGAGGACCCTATGTCAGGAGCAGGGGTGATGTGGACCCTTTGAGGAAACCTCTGTCGTTGGTGAAACAACAGGCAATGGCCTGGAAAATTGATTGCCATTTAACTGCAATCTGAAAAGGAGAGAGAATCAGTGTGCAGACCTGAAACATGACTCTCAGCCCATCTGCCTGAGCCAGCCCCACTTCTGGGGATCAGTGGAGTGAGCCTATCGAAGGTGGTGGTATTGTCCAGCTAGCCATGCAAGCACATCACAGCACAGGGTATCCCCTTCACAGTCTCCAGCTTTGGCTGCCCCATGTCCCTGTGGCACAGGGAGCTTTACTTCAGAGAACTTGTACCCCCAGGCAACATTATCTGAGCGCTCCGTGCTGACAGCTAGTCCCAGAAAGCTCATTAACTTGAGAGCTAGAGCTCTCAACAGAGCTTGTAGGTTGGTGCTAGTCACCAAAGTTGCTTATGTGGCAGCTCCAGCCTCTACTCAGTACCAGGTTTTGGGCACAAGCCTGTTTGAGGTAAGCCTGGGATCCTGCTGTAATGCTGGTACGTGCATCACCACTCACAGCTCTTGGACTCTCTCCCGCACCATCTTGGGCCCTCTGCCCCACTCCAGCAGCCAGTAGAATCTGGGTTCTCTGCTTTGAGTCACAGAGATGACATCTGGGGCTTAGGTGGGAATGGTGCATTCTTCACGAAATTTGGATTTTTGTGAGCTGCATCCCAAGTCACTTCTGGTAGGAGGCTGCGTCAGCAGGCACCTCATGGGAAAGGAAAAATTCCTCACAGAAATCCTAGCGATTGGTGATGTGGGATAGAGCTGCAAGTGGGGAATGTTGCACTAAGATGTAGCCCTGGCCCCTCCCTCAGCAGCAGGATTGCCATCTTATTAGCCAAAGCCAGATTGTTGAGATCTTCTCCAGGTCCTTCCTATTTTCTCCAGTGTAATGTTACTTAGCCCTCTGGAACAGCAGCCCAGCATCTTATAAGACTGCATATCTCCCCTGCTACTGCTTGGCAAACTACCCCTCAGGAGGAGAGCCCTCTGCATGGTGCACAGCAAAACTTGGATATCTCACAGAATCCATTCTGCTGCATCTGCTTCTAAGAAGTGTCACAGGCTACTGCAGTGGAATTGCTGCCTGTGGAGGACCAAATTAGGCTCCACCTGGAAGGGTGCTGGGGTGTTGGCTGGGCTGGTGGTAAGAAAGGCTGATATGCATAAAGAACTGGGAGGGAGTTAGTTTGACATATCCTGTGTGCTTAGCAAAGGATAATTTAACCTCTATGTCCTTGCCAAGGAGAAAGAGACCTGTAAGGGTGAACACTGGGACGTGCAGAGCTGTTACGCTCCTCTGACTTGGAACAGCATTGATCAGTTTATGCTAGCTGAAGATCTGGTGAGGAAACTTTAAGTACAGCAGATTGATTGCTACCAAGGGACAAATTCCCCATAGCTGGTTGGATTCAAGCACTGAAGTACTGACATATTGATCATATGGTGATTTATTAGTAATACCCCTGTACCCCAAACTCTCTTCTGTAGTTATACAAATAAAAAAGCATGCTGTAGCTAGCTTAGCTGCTTTCTTTCAGGGGATATATAGAGGATATGTCTCTGTATAAAGCCCCACATTGCGAGCATATGCTGCAATCTGTAGTGGACAGGAACATAAAAGTGATCACAGGACAACATTTATCGTGTAACCAGTCCTAGCATGCTGGCTCCCAGGCTGTGGGTTTGTGGGCAGTAAGCAAGACTGGGGTGCTGCCAGGGCCCACATAACAGTTCTTCCTCTGCGACAAGGACCAGGTGCTTCTCTGCTTCAGCAGCCCAGAGCAGGGCAAGGATCCCTGCAAGGAGAGGGGCAAAATCTAGTAAGTGCAGAGCTGTTGGTGTTGGGTGCAGGCACTGCTTGGGCACACAGTGGGGTCAGGGGGAACAGAGAGACCCTTAATGACTACAGCTAAGCCCCTACCTCCCCAGTGCATGGTTCCCTAATGAGTCTTCTGAACTTTGTCGCGTACACTGCTTGATGTCCCCCTGCCTGAGGAAAGCTTCCTTCTCATCCCTCCCTTCTGCACAAGGTTGTGGAGGAGAAGACCTTATCTGCTAATGTGACTTGTTCTGGAAGGAGAACAGAACTTATGAAATGAGAGGCCACAATGAGGGGCTGAACCACAGATCTGTACCCTGTGGACAATTCTCAGTGGGGATCTCCCTCCCTTGAGCTCTGTCCACAAACTTTGCTTGCTTTGGAGATGATCCCAGGATTTAAATGAGCTGCCCATGTGGGAAGAGTTGAGGTAGGACATGAAAGTCCTGCCACCCCTAGGCTCCGTTTGACAGAGGCAGACCCATTAAGGTACCTCATGTGGTGTGCTTTTCCTTGAGTTTTCCCTAATTTTCTGTTGAATTTCATTCATGTGAATGAGTTTCTGGTGACTGAAAAAGCAGCTGACATACTAAGATAAAAAAATGCTGTGATGGTTTAAGTTGGTTTCTCTCCCCTTGCTCCAGGCACGTGTCTGTTGTGCTCCTTGTCCCAGAGCTCTCCAGCCCTGCAGAATCTGTGAGAGACAAATAGATGCTGGCTCTTTACCCACCACAGTCTGGGGCCAATGTGATAGTTTAAATGGAAATCTTTGTTTAAGTTAATAAGCCAAGCTAGGAGTGATTGAAAAAGTGGCATGCATCTGCTCCAGGGACTAATATGCAGCAGAATTTGGATAGTAGGGTGTCCTGGGTTCAGCTGTAACGTAGCTGGCATAGGGCTGCTGGAGTGTTAAATCATCCCCACGTGAACCACCACCGTTCAGCTGGAAGCAGCCCCAGGCACACGCCATGCATCAGCTCCAAGTGGTGCACATTTGTATCACTTTATTTGCAACTAATGAAATAGCTAGAAACATTTATTGCATATAAATTATATATGAGCACCCATCATGCAAATAAACTCTTTCCTGTCTCAGCTTTCCATTTCCTTCTTCATCAGAAAGTCTTTTATATTTGGGACAGATTCAAGAGTCTCTGCTGGTCCCCATCCGCTGGGCCTGTTTTGGTTAACTGGTGAGGTGAGCTACTCTCCAGGTCTCTACAAAACCCATACACACCTTGAGAATAACCACCTGTTTTAATGTATGAAGAAGCATGGAAAGAGGAGTTTCTCTCCAGCTTTTTTCTAGACTTAACCTTCCTTCACTTGGAAAATCTGGCAGATTTCCCATAGGCTGGGAGAAAATAATAGCAAAAACCAGGAGTAATCTGATATTTGTAATTACAGGCCTATGAGCTCCTTATTGCCCTCAGAATAAGAAAATAGAACATACAAAGATCATTTTAAAAGAAGAGAAGATTTCTAGTTAATGTTAAGTCTCTTGAGTTTATGGAAAATAATCTATATAGCTGCTTGGGAACTTTTGGAGATGTAAGTTATAGGTTTGGTTTATGGATTTGGCTGATAAATGTAAAAGCTGTTGACATAATAGGGCTCCAGCAAGGAAATTGATACAGTCTTACACTGTGTTTTGATTTTTAAGGAACTGGAATTATACCAAATTAACACATTTTGTGGTAATTGGACTGAAAATTGACTAGTTAGCAAGTGTCAAAAAGTTGAAGTTGGTACAAGCACAGAATCATAGAATCATAGAACAGTTAGGGTTGGAAAGGACCTTAAGATCATCTAGTTCCAACCCCCCTGCCATGAGCAGGGACACCTCCCACTAAACCATGTCACCCAAGGCTCTGTCCAACCTGGCCTTGAACACTGCCAGCGATGGAGCATTCCCAACTTCCCTGGGAAACCCATTCCAGTGCCTCACTACCCTTACAGTAAAGAATTTCTTCCTCATATCCAATCTAAACTTCCCCTGTTTAAGTTTGAACCCATTACCCCTTGTCCTATCACTACAGTCCCTAATGAATAGCCCCTCCCCAGCACCCCTATAGGCCCCCTTCAGATACTGGAAGGCTGCTATGAGGTGTCCACGCAGCCTTCTCTTCTCCAGGCTGAATTTTCTCAGCCTATCTTTATATGGTGTCAACTAAGTTACAAGATACACCTTAGAAAATACACAGTTCTCGTTCTCTCATGGATTCTTGATCACACAGGGTATAGTTGTGATCTAAAGGCAAATGACAGAACAATAGGGAAAACCAAGTGTGCTGTTTAAACAAAATACTGTGTGTTAAGCACTCAGATAATTTTGTTGTAAAAAAATTACTTCAGGACAGAAACAAAAATGTACAATCAATCATTACATCAAATGAAACAATTATATTAAAGTTCAGTTTACCAAAGGTTAACAAATAATTAGCAGCTGTTTTAATAAATAGGTATTTACTTGTCATCTATTTTCAGTCCAACAGGTAGCTTCTAGCTGTCTATAGTACTTTCTACTGGTGTGCTTATAGCCCTCCCTAACACATACTACACATTTCTCTAACATGAACTAAAACTTGTAGAAAGTACTTATTAACCCTTCATAAAATTCTAAGTAAACCTTAATATGAAGCATGACTACACTATAATGTGTGTTTTTAGAACAACCCAATGGTTGAGTTACTCAGTGCAGGCCACTCTTCAGGCCTGGCAGCTCTGCCTGTGGAAGAAGTGACTCTGGCAAAGGCTTGATACATGGTGCAGGAGCAGCTGAGTGTGAGCTCCCAGTGCAACACTGCAGTCAGAAAGGCTAATTCCATCCTCAGATGTATAAGCAGCGAATACAGAGCAGGTGTAATGAGATTACATTGCAGGAGATTATATTGTGTCTGCTAATTCCGTGGATGTGATTACTGGTGTAAAAGAATTCCCAGTTTTGACATCTATGATTCAAGGAGGAAGTTAACAAGTTGGAGACGCTTCCTGCAAGAGCTTTCAGGCCTGATAAGGGGTTGGAAGACATCTTATGGGGGAGGAGCACTTAGGACTGATACGATCAAAGCCTAAGAATGCCTATGGAGGATTAAATTTTTGCTCCTCTAATTGCTGTGCTGCCTAACAATGGTACAAGAAAAAACAGTCTAGAGCTAAGGTATACGTTTTACAATGGAAAAAGTAGTTAAATACTTGAGCAATTTACTTAGGGTGGTGGCAGCTTCCCAACCATTGGCAGTTTTTGAATTAAGATGGGATGTTTAACAAAACAACAGTGATTAATGTGACAGAGTCCTTTGTCCTGTGATCATCTGGAAAGCAGGCCTGTCTGGAAGTTAGTCTACTGCAACAGACACTGCCGTCAGATGGTACCAGCCTGCAATACTTCTGCTACAACTGCTCTGAAAATTACAGCCCATATTTATACTCCCTTCCTGCCTTCTATGTTGCTTTACTTCATTTTAGAGGCTCAACTTCCTCAGCTGAGGTAGCCCCTGCTTCTAGGTCCAGCAGCTACTCAGGACCTTTCTGTTATGGGGTCAGTGTCTTGGATCACTCCCTGTACTGCTCTGTGGCTGTTTTTGTTTATTTGGAGATAACCCTGAAGCAGGTGGGCACAGGTCAGAACTCAGTGCCTGTGCCTGTGACAGAGGTTCAGCATCACTTCCCATCTCAGTGTGGGGCAACAAATTCGGGAAAGCATGGGCAGGGCTGAGGCAACATGTTCCAGGCAAAGGATTTTGAGCGGAAGGCTCCAGGTGAGGTTCATCACTTTTGGACAGCACTCCAGGAACTTGTCCTGAAAATGTGGGATAACACAGAGAAACAGTAGGCCTCTGGCTCACAATGAAATCTTAACTGAGTACCTCCCTCCTTGTTTGGTGGACAGCAACGGTGGGAGGAGTTGTCTGAGGTGGTCACAGATTTATGGGGCCAGAGAGCCCCAGGGAGCTCACACCGGAGTCCATTGCTGCAGACGGCTGGTGCCTCCCTCATTTCCTCTGTTACTGCTCTGGGTTGTTTGACATATAGGCCAGATTCAGAGGCGAGGGAACGGTTTGCAATAGAGTTATAAAAGGCTGTTTGTTTTCTCTACAGCTGCTTACATCTGACCTAAATACCTTCCAGGCTATGCAGCCTGGTGCTTTCTTTGAAAACCTAGAAGGTCACTGATTGCTGGGTCTTCCTCCCTCAAATGAACCAGGGGGATGTACAGAGCCATAACTGCATCGATGAGTGAGAACTGCCCTCCATTTTTTCCCCTCCTCTGTTTTTTGGAGTTTGACAATAATAAACATACAAGGAATTGCTAGACTTGTGTTCTCACAGAAGTAACTGTGCATGTTATAAGAACCTGAAGCAGAAGATTGGGCTTTTTGGGCCTATGTATATGATTGTAGGGAAAGGAGACGATTGTGCCCACCTGCCCTTCTTAGCACAGGAAAGCTCCATCCTTGAAAGAGCAGACTGAACAGCCACCAGCAAAGCATCCCACTATCCCACTGGGCTGTCTCTGCCCAACACTGCAACTGCCGCTCGCTGCAGCTCAGCTCTGGGCCACTGCACCCTGTGAAGCACAACCTCCTGATGGCACGGGCTGGTGGCACAGCCTGAAGCACATGAGCATGGTGGTGTCCACCACAGCTGCGGAGAGAAGCCACAACAGCAGAGGGTTGTTGCAGGCTGGAATGAAGATGCATCGACAGTTGTGTGTGGGGTGCCCACAGCCCATGGCACAGTCATGGCTGTGGCTCCCCGCCCTCCAGCCCTCCATCATGTGCAGCATCGCTCGGTACAGGGGTGCAGCAGCTCTGTGCCAGAGGTTGGCAACCTGAAAGCATCAGTGCACAGCTCCTGCAGCAGCGCTAAGACACTGCTCCGGGCAGCCCCTGTACCTTCGATTTCCTGGAAAGCTGTTTCTCTTCGATACTGAGAAAAGCCCTGCTCTTGGAGGGGAAGGAGGGGCCTGGCCACCACTTCAGGCAGTGGGGCCACTACTTGTGCTAACTTTTCTCAGGATAGTTGATGTAATACAACCTCTGCTCACTCTAAACCAGAGAAAGGTGGTTTTGTTTGTTGTTTTGGGCTGTTTTTCCTGGGGGCAGCAGAGGAAGGGGGCTGGGGGATTTTTGTGTGTTGGTTTTGTCCTCCTGGCTTTCTCCGTTTGTGTTGTTGTTGGTTTGGTTGTTGGTTTTGTTTTGTTTTTTTTTAATTCTTCTTAATGTTTTGCTGTCAGCATCTCCTAAAAGGACACTTCTAAGAAGTTATGAGAGGAGCCATCTAGAAAGGGTCAGAAGGGTCAGAAGGGAAAAACTACCTAAGACTGTAT
Organism: Myiopsitta monachus; assembly: GCA_017639245.1. Lineage (NCBI taxonomy): Eukaryota > Metazoa > Chordata > Aves > Psittaciformes > Psittacidae > Myiopsitta > Myiopsitta monachus. Next base: position 64,923,632 of record CM029920.1, read on the forward strand.
GCAGTCAAAGGTTGTACATTTTGTGCTGTTTGCAGGCTGGACTCGCAGCACACAAGGAGATCATGGCAGTCATTTCCTACCCACCTCCCCAGCATCCTTCCAGCCTTCTCTCTGTACCAAATCTCCGCCACTGCCTGCATCACCTCTCATGCCAGGTACCCAGGCCTGCCCCATGCTTTATTTTCTCCCTTTCCTTCCCATTTGATCACCTGTCAGGAATCTCACAGCTTATGTTTGAGCCACTCTGATCCCGCCATGTCCAGGGCAGTTTCATCTCCCACTCAAATCCCATCCTGAAGCTGGTGTGCACACCAGTGGGTGACAACACGTTTGGGTCTGCCTGGGGGGCCAATAAGGCATTGAGCCCCTAAATAATCATCTGGAGTCACTCATCATCTGGAGATGATGCTCCAACCCCAGCTGAACTTCCACTCACAGGTTTACTGGCTGAAGGGCAAAGTAGTACTGACACAGCTAAAGTGATCACCCATCTTCCCTCCACTGTGCCCTCTATGATCTCCTTTTGCTTTTATGTACCTCTCTTCCTTTCTTTTGCAGATTTTCAGTGCTTCATTCTCTCCACCTCAGTTCTTTCCCTCATTGCATTACCTTCTCCCTTCCTCTGGGTCAATGCATGCCTTTTGCTTTCCCAGAAAATCATCTTCATTTAGCAGTTTGCAATGACCTGCCCCAAAATACCTTTCTTCTTCCCACACCTCCCAAACTGACAGGAGCAAATAGGCAGCTCATGGCTCTTTCTGCCTTGTGCAGACCATAAGGAATTCACATGCCGAGAAGGAGAAAAGCTGTTCGGGTGTTACTGCCTCTTGGGCTGTTGGATATCTACATCTTTGAACTTACCAAAGACTTAGGGTTTGCTGAAGAACAAGCAGAGAAATTCCACACAGCAGAAGTATGATCCAAAGGTAGGATAACTTCAGACCTACTGCCCTCAGCAGCTGGACTTCAGACAAACTTCTTTGGAAATGGTTCATTCTGTCGACAGCTCTATCAATTAATGCTTTTATATTTAATGTTTTTCAAAAGTTTAGTATCAGGGACAGTGAGGGTCTATGTACCCTTAAGCAGCGGAAAAAATCAGGGGTAGGATAAAAATTGCAAGAACAAATCCTGGCCTCTTCTTGGGAGATATTCCTCTCCATGCTGTCTGTAGCATCTCAGAAACCCTGTATTTAGGATGGATCCAGCTTTCTCCAAGAGATGTACCAGTGTGCAGTGTTCAAAGCGAGTTGCTCATGCCAGGGCCATTAGCCTCCCCACATCCCCACTGTCATTACACAGAGCCTTTCAGGTGGGTATCTGTATGCTGAAAGCAGTTGGGAGAAAAAGCATCTGTCCAGGGGTGAGAGTGTGGGGAGTCTTTTGGTTCTAGGGAATTTACTTGTGTCTTTTTTTTCTTAAGAGAACTCTCTTAAAGGCAGGATTTGTTTTTCAGCTAGAACACATCTAGGCTTGGTTTCAGGCTAGCAGGGAAGAAATGCAGCTGAGTATGGTTCGGTGGCCATCTCCTGCTTTGTGTCACAAGCCACAAAGCTACTTCAGCATCCTTGTGTTTTCTACCTATAAGGAAGCCACCTCAGATGTACCTTGAACCTGAACAGATGTTGGGCCCTGTGAGTCAAGTCTGAGCTTTGGAAAACTGTGGTCAATGGTGCCATTGTGATGGTGTCTGACCAGCTTTTATTGCTGAAGGGGATTGCTGCAATGCACTTCAGCTCTAAGTGCTGCGAAGTCACGGTCTCAAGTGAGTAGTAGCCTCCCAGTATCTGAGGGGGACCTACAGGAATGCTGGAGAGGGACTCTTCATCAAGGTCTGTAGCAATAGGACAAAGGGGAATGGGTTTAAACTTAAAGAGGGGAAGTTCAGCTTAGATATAAGGAAGAAGTTCTTTACTGTGAGGGTGGTGAGGCACTGGAACAGGTTGCCCAAAGACATGGTAAATGCTCCATCCCTGGCAGTGTTTAAGGCCAGGCTGGCCAGAGCCTTGGGCAACATGGTCTAGTGGAAGGTGTCCCTGCCCATGGTGGGGGTTGAAACTGGATGTTCTTAAGACCCTTTCCAACCCAAGCCATTCTATGATTCTGTGATTGTGAGAGAGAAGAATGAGACCCACAGTCTTCAAGCAATAAGGCTGGCTGTTACTTTTTGCAGGCAAAGATGAAGATTAAATGACAGAATGAAACTAATCCATTTAATAATGTTAAGGCAAGGTGGCTGGTAGAGTCTATGAAGTCACCCAATAAATGCTATAAATACCCACAGAGGGAAACGGACTCCCTACTAGGCAACTGTAAAGCAAACCACAGGATATTTTTGAAGCTGCCATCCAAAAATACAAAGAAAAGTGTGACAAGCCTACTTAAAAGCCAAAAATGGAACAGATGAGCACTTCATCTCTGCTGTGATTTAGGGCTCCAGCAGCAGGTCCTCTCACTGAGGCCTCCCTGAAAAAAAGCCCCAAAACATGAAGCGCTCTGCCCAGACTCTTATGGAAGTTCAGAAATTCTTCTGTGGTCAGCAGCATCTTCATGCTTGGTTGAATGTCTCAGTACTCAGTGGAACTTCTGGCAAGGCTGCAGATCAGATTCAGTGGTGTGTTTCTGACTGCTTTGTGCTCCCTAGCAATGCAAAGCAGCTGTACAGCTCTTCTAGTCAGCTGCTCAACCCGGAGTTACAGCTGCTTTGCATCACTAGGCTGGTACACAGCAGGCAGAGCATGTTTGTGTTCGGGGTTTGCATGCAGCTTTCCAATAGGGCAATTCACCTGGCACGCAGACACCAGAGAAAGCATGCAGCAGCTTCAGCGGGCTCTGGAGAAAGTATGCAGGTGAACGAGAGCTTCCATGGTGCAACCAAGTCATAGCCTAAATGCAGGCTTGTCTTTAACAACTGTGCAGTTTGCACTCAATTACGAAGTTTGTATTTTCTCCTATTACATCTGCTCACTCTGTATGCACCATGTGGTGCACTATTTGTATTTTACAGCATAACATTTTTGTGTGTTTTCCTTTTTTTCCTGTGATTTCCAGCTTTTTCATTCGATCCACCAAGAGCGCCTTACACCCCTCAAGTGTGCCTTACGTTGCTGCACACCCTGTGCTGCGAGGGTGCCCGCTGCCCTTCTGGAGACTCCTGCAGTGCCAGGGAGGAGCTGGGAGAACCCCAGCAGTGAAGGCCGGGACAGCCTCCCCGTTTCCCGCTGCTGTGAAGGGCCCTCGTTCTCCGGCACAGCCCCCGGCCCTGCGCAGAGCCCCCCCTCCCCGGTGCTTCCGAGCTCTGGGCACTGCACCCCCTCTCCTCCGCTTCCCACCTCCGGTGCAGGGTCGGAGGGCAGCAGAGGGGCGCTGGGAGGAGGGGTGGAGCCCAGGTCCCCTCTGCCGCCTTCCCGCCGGGTTCCGCGGGATGCTGCGATACCGTCCCGGTGGAGCTCCTCTGCCCGCCTGCAGCGAGGAGGCTTTCACAGCCTCTTTGGTTTAATTATTGATTTCTTCTTTCCCTAAATCCATCCAACTTTTCTTTAAAAAGGAAAACTTTTTTCTTCTTTAATCCCCCCCCCCCCCCCAAGAGGCACTCTGTGGAAAGACGGGGTGGTGGTGGCGGAGGAGGGAGAAACCCCTCCCCTTCCCCTCCCCCGTGGCTCCTTCCTCGGAAAAGACACACTTGGGGGGTTTCCTCCCCTCCTCTTCTCTCCGCTCCCCTCCCCTCCGCTCCGCTCCCCGGAGCCGCAAGCCGCCGCCACCGCGGCGCCCGCCCGCCCCGCTGCTGAGGAGGGCCCGGCGGGCAGCCGCGCCGCCACCCCCCCTCCCGGTAAGCCGCGCACCGGCCCCTTTGTGAGTTAGGGGGCCGGGGGGGGATGCGGAGCGCGGCGGCGCCGGGCGGCGGGGATCGGGGCCGCCTCGGTTTCGCTTCGGGTTGGGAGAGCGGCGGCGGGGGTAGGGCCGGGCAGCGCCGCTGTCGCTCCGGCACTGAGCGCTCGCTCGCACCGGCAGTCCCGGAGGTGCCGAGAGTAAGTTGTGCGGCGTTAACCGAAACCGGCCTTCGGAGTGGGGGGTGCGGAGGTGTCGTCTGCCTGCCTGCCTGTCTGCTTTCTCCGGACCCCCTTTGGCGTCTTAGAACGGCGGGAGCTGCTGTTTGGCACCGGGGGTGTTGGGGCTGTTGCTGGCGGGGGAAGAAGGAGCGTGCTGGGGTTTGGGGTGCCTTCCCCGGTGGTGAGGGGAGTCAGGAGACAATTCGTGGTGCCGGCAACTCACTGCCGGCCCTAGAAGGGAGCCATGTGGCTTGCTGGGTTGGCTGTAGGGTGCTGGGAGCAGCCTGTGAGTCTCCGACGGGCTTGGGGCTTGTCCTGCCGTCCAGGTGTTCTCCACAGCATCATGGCAAGGGAGATGCTTGTTTTACAGTGAAACCCGCGGATTATGCAATGTCTCGGGTGGGTCTGTGGGGAAGCAGCCGCACGGGACCAGGGAGGAGGGAACCTGGTCTCCATGCCGCTTTCTGCTCTTCACGTAAACCACTGGAGAAGTGGTGTGCAGTGTGTTAAACTTGGTCTTAGCTGGAAAAGCGAGCCGTCTGCCAGAACCAAAGGCGTTACGGGGAAACGGGGTAACTGTGAACCCGGAGCGTACGTGCCCGTTGGGGTTGCCCTTGAAAGGCAGAGGAACTTGCCATCCTCCAGATGTGGCACAGTCAGAGCGCAGCCTCACTCACACCTGTCTTTTCTCAGAAGATCAGTGCTGTGCGCCCATGAAAAGCCTTGTCGGCAAAGGTTATCACTGAAGCCTCCTTCTTGATGAAATCTGAGTCATGGTGCTCGCAGCCATGTAGGATCCGCTACTCACTTTTTCCCACAAACACACATGCTCTTACTGAGAATTTTGGAATAGTTACCACCTAAAACCTCAGCTTGTGCTACTCTTATGATCTCCCCCCCCCCCCCCCCCCAGCTTTTTTTAGTTCGTGTATTCCTTCCTGTTCAGTAGAAACTTGGCAACAGGTTCTGGATGAACCCCGGAGGTAACTGAAAGGAACTCAAGAATGTTAAATTCATGTCCCTGGCTTTTTACTTCCCTGCATGGGTGAAGGAGGGGGATGTGGCTTGACCATTGTTCTGTAAATTTGAGGGCAAAGAGTATTGTTAGCAAACTGCTATTTAGGACTATGTGGTCCAGACAGTGCTGTTTGATAGATCTAGTCCTTGCGGCTCTCAGAGAACTTAAATGAAAACCCCGGTCACATGTTGACAATGCTCAGCTCTGTAAAATGGGTTGGTATTAGAAATAACTAGTTTCCCGATGCTTCATTCTCTATTGACTGTACCCTTAAGAGGGTATGCAGGCATATCTTCTTTCTGCAAACAATTGGGACTGCAGTTCAGATGCTGTATGAACATCAAATAACCCATTCAGTCACAGTAAGGCTACGGTCATGTGCTTAAAAATTATGCACGTCCACAGAAGTTTGTGGGACTGAGGCTCTATTATCGCATAATGTTGGTCTTGATTGAATCAAATTACAACGAGATGTGGCCAGTTGCTGCAGATGAAGCCAAGCTTTGTTTCTGTGTTCATGAGCGATTCTACTGGGTATGTGATTTAAAATGTAGTTGTTGCAGTAGGGATTCTTGTCCCCTCCAGAGTGGAAGGCTCTTGGGCACAAACCCGTGGGATTACTGGGATGCCAACTTCCCACACAGGTTCCCATCTTTTCCTGAGCTAGACTGAAATCTGGGCCTTTCTTATTTCTGTGCTCGTTGTTATGGTTCAGTAAATGTCCTTGAGTAACCCAGCTTATCACTTAAGTGTAGTGGAGTTGGGAGGTGACACATTGGGAGGCACAAGTAAATGTGCGGGGTGGTGAAAAGCAGGCATAGAGGAGCACCAGGGAAAGGCTGAGCTTCTGCACATCCTCCCAGATGGGTGTCCCTGTGCCTGCCCTGCCTGCTCAGAGAAGGCCAAATTCAGTTTCCAGATGACAGCTTCAGACATGCAGCCAGTGCCTCTTACCCTCAATCCAAATGGGATTTCTGTGAAGTTGGTGGTCGGTTTGCGCAAGGATAGAGCTGGAGTTGGGTGGTGTAAATTCTTAGTTGCTGCCACTAACCCTGTGGTTGCACTGCTGAGAAACAAAGGAGAAAATGTTCCTTTGGAGCTGTGTTTCTTTCCTTGCTCCTCTTTCTCTCCATCCCCACTGGGGATGTTTTGTTCTTTCCTCTGAGTCTTTCCCTGTAACCCCTCACCACCCCCATCTTCCCCTACCACCCACAGGCTTCTCTCCCCTGGTTTCTCCTACCCTCGTTTGGTCAGCAATTAACAGATAATGCTAATACTTAAATATGACATGATTTGGATTGCGTTGACACTGTGGTTAGATTAATACAGCTGTGGGAAGATGGGATGTTCATGAGCCGTTATTCCAGGTTGCTGCAGACCTTGGCTAGCGATGCTTGCCAAAAACTCCTAAGCCAGGAGAGTTGCATCTCTTTCTGCAAATGAGAATGTGGATGGTTCAAACAAAAGCTGAGTGTGTCATACAGGGGTGATATCTTTATGTAAAATAACGGTATTGTGTGTGTCATTAGGAGACATCATACATCATATATTTATTTAAAGTAAGGCAGCTAAATGATGCATTAATTAGATCCTTGATTACATGGAAGTAGAGGCAGAAGCAGGCGTGATATCAACTTACTCCCTTCTGTACTGTCAGTCTACACCAGTGCCTGCTCTTCTGGTTTGCATTTGTGCGTATCCTACAGCCTTCTGCCTCAGTGAGGTATTTATTATCTCGTCTGTTTGCTGAAATCAGTCTCAGACCCTTAAAGAAAATGCTAAAAAGTGCAGTGGTGTTTGATGTAGCAGGATTTGGTGGCTTTGTGCTAGTGAGTGGTCAACATGACTGGAGCAAAATTCATCCCATCCCCCCTGCCCCGACCAAGTGCAAGATTGCAAGATTTAGAAGCAAGAGGCATAGAAAGTCCTACTTTTTAAACTTCTGGGAATCTGCTTCTGTTCGATAGGTATTTAATAACATAAAAATGTTAATTCAGTTTTAGTAAAATCGCTAAATGCTGGGTTTGTGTTGCCTTTGGAGACTATGGAGCTGCCCCCTTATTTTCGTCCTCTTCAGTGGAGAAATGAAAAGGCCTGTGTGCACTTCACAGGAAATGAGTGTCTGATACAGGCTTGCAGGCTGCACAGTTCCAAGAACTGCTCTCAAGGTATTTTGATAATGCACATTCTCTCTGCCTTCTCCCTTCCTGCTCCCCATGCGCTTTCTGTGCTTGTTCACAGACACATGCAAAGTACAAGGGAAAGAATCAAAGGGTGCCAGTATTAAATCTGCTTCAGCTTTACATTGTGGCTGGCAAAATTGGGTTAAGCTGGCAGCACTCAGTTGCCTTTGTTGCAGGGAGTTTTTGTCCTCCCCCTTACTCCCTGCAAATGCTGAAGACAAGTTTTGACTTCAGATTGTGACTTGTGCAACAGGGGGTTTTGTGTGTTTGTGTGTGTGTGTGTGATTCTGCAGTTCAGAAACAGTTTTGATGTGCTTTCATACTTCCTCAGTAGCAAAGTTTATTTGGAAACTTAGGCTAAAGCTGTCAGGGAAGAAAATAAGTGTGACTATTACCAGCTGGAAAATGTCAAAGATCTCCATTCGTGTTCCTCCCATCTGGCCTGCATAGCTGGGCTTCTCCACAGCTTGCTGAAGGTGCCTTGCTAAAGCTGAGGAGGGTTCAGCATAGGTTTGTCTAAGTTGGCATGCCAGTGATGATGTGCAGATGCCCTTAGGAATGATTTGAACATGCTTTTTGACAGACCAGCAACATTGTTCAACATTTCATCCATATTTGAGTTCTTCCTTGTTTTCTGGTGGGGTTTCGGGGGTGTGGAGGGAGGGAAGCCAGGGCTGGAGAAGCATTCTTCAGTCTGGCCTGCTAGAAGTTATGTTTGTCCTCCAAGGCCCAGCTAAGTGACACAATGGACCAAGAGCCCCACTCAAGGGGAAGCTGGGACAGAGGGAGTGTCTAACTTCCTTGCCACAGCCATTTCTGATTCTGAGCTGTTTTAGCAGTAATCAGCTGAAATCTCCCATGTGTGTAGGATGTGCACCAATATTGAAGTCAGCACATCCAAGTGAGAGGTGCTGTTCTTTTTAGTCATTAAAAAAATAAGGGAAAAATGGGCTGAGCTGCTTTAACTACTCTGTAGCAGGTCCACAGTTGATTCCTCACGGTGACTTTGTATACCCTTGTTTGGTTCTTCAGTTTTGCACGGCTATAGGACGTTAATGCCTTATGCGGGGCTCCCCTTAGTCTGATGTAAAGTCTGAATGGTTAAGAGGTGGCTTTAGAAGGTGATGCTAAAAAACCCAATGTGTTGCTGCTGGATTTCTCTGCCTAGGGTTGCTAAACCATAGTGTGGTGGGTACTTTACAGAAACAAAGCAGAGAGAAAGAAATGAGACTCCTCAGATCAGCTCTCACTTTCCCCAGCAGCACCATTTTAAAGTCTATGTGACTGGAGTTTTTCCTTTTACGAGTTTTTAAATTAGTTACTTTTCAATCTCAGTCACCTTTGAACTTCCTCTCTTCTCCTTTTATGAAGGAGCATAAAAAGAATGGCTCCGTTGTACTGTGTCTTTCTCTTGCATCCCCCTGTATCTGACTGCTGTCTAAACTGAGCATGAAGTTTCTCCAGTCTGAACACTTACATGTGACTTCTTATCACCCATCTTTAGGCCCATCCTAGTTGTTTTAGCTCTGTTTTTATTTAAGGTGGCTGGAACTCAAGGTATTTTCTCAGGTGGTGACATTACTGTTACATTCCCCCCCATCCATTTTGCAACCTCGCAGTTGTGTTTGCTTCTTGGTTTTTTAATGATTGTTTTTGCATTCGGAGCTAGAGCTTTCCTTAATGAACCCTCAGCACAGTTACTCAGCTCATTGGTCAGCTGGGCCACTTAATTTATCGCTCTTAAAAATATAGACCCCATTTGTTTCCCTAAGGTCTGTATGCACTTGCCAGGACAGAGTCTTACCTGACCTCCTGGTGCTTGCCAGCCTGCTGAATTTTGAGCAACCTCTGACCTCTCTGGCCTGCAAGGTAAAGTGATTTTGCCACTGTTTGCCCTGGGAAGGGCATAGAGAGGGCTTGCTGTTTTTCCAGCTGGCTGCCTAGATTTCTGTAGCATGAGGCTGGAAGCTGCCTGCTGGGGGACAGGGTTAGACCTCCAGTGTATGAGGTGTTAAGGGCAATGGCAGCTTGAAGACAGGGGGAGGTGATTTCTGGAAAGGGACCTAGGTTAGCTTATGTGTTTGCATGGGCAGGGGGAGGAGAGCTGCTTGTGCCTGAGCTGGGGGAGGCTTTGGACCACTTATGCCCACCAACCTGTCCAGCAGCCAGGAGGGATGCTCTGCAAAGTGGGCTGAGTCAATCCAGGGGGAAGATGCAGCAGCTGGGAGGGTGGCAGAGAGGTGATCAGGTGTGCAAGGGCTGAAATGCCTTGGTGTCATCAGGACACCCCTTTTCCATCTCCCATCACCCTGGGGTGCGACTGCTCTTTGTCTTCTGTCCATCTGTTTCATGGGTATCCGGCTGCTGCTGTCTCTTTACCTTGTGCACTGTGTCTCACTTTTGACTTGCTTCTGGCATGGGGGCCTTGGGGAAATGCAAGGCATGTCCCAGCAGCTGTTGCTTCTTCTTATACCATATTCCTGATGGGGAGCTCCCTCTAGGAATTACCTTTTCCCACAGTCAGGTGGCCATGTGCTGCTCCTGCCTTAGCATAACACATGAAAAAATTTTCCTTACAACACTTGCAGCCTTCTGGCAATTGGAAGTGGCAGCTGATTTGATGGAGAGAGCACCTCTCTTTGCATCTCAACAATCCATCCCCAAATTCCTTCAGAATTCCTGGGTATAGTCCACCGTGTCCACCTGACTTTCTGCTCTATCAGAAGAGATGGGGAAAAGTGACATTAGAAGACTCCCTTCCCCCACTTTAGACTAAACAACATTGAATACTGAGGACTCTCCTCAGCATCCTGTGCAAGAAAAGTTGTCTGCTTGCTTGTGTAAGTTTTCAGCAGTGTCCTCATCCCCACTGCGGCTCTCCCTGTCAACTAAATGATTCCCCCAGAGGTTTTCTGGTTTTGATAAACTAAAAATGACATTTGCTTTCTGTTTGTTGTTTCATCTTGGCCACCTACTGTCCCAGTTTCATGGCAGCCATCCTCATGTAAATTGCTCCCTGCCGTCATTGATTTGTATTTCTTTCTATCAGCTCCACCAGGGTTAGCTTTTCATCTTTTCAACTGTTCAGCTTTTCAGCAGCTGAGGTTGTTGACAGACTTGGGCAGGGACAGTGGGTTTGTAGCATGTGTGTTTGGTGCCCCTGATCCATGTCAGAGCCCTTGCAAGCTGTCATACCTCCAGCTAACAAATGTGGTGTGACCTGGGTTGTCTCCCAAACCTGTCCTCTGAGCCAGGCAGCATCTCTGCTCCATCGTTCGTGGGAGCTCTGCACGCTCTGTCACTTTAAGATTTCCTAAATAACCTCTCATGACTTAAGTCTTTTTTCTGTTGACTTTTGACTCTCGGGACGAGTTTCTTTATTCTGTGTGTTGGAAATCCCCATTATAAAACTTAGCGTTGTGGTGTATTTTGTGCTTTCTGACCCTCGCCCCTTCCTCTGAAGGCACCGTAACTGGTACTGCTTAATGGCCTCTCATGCCTCCTGAAGCTGGTCCTCCCGAAGAGTGAAGGGAGGGAGCATCCCTCTCCCCTGTGCCTCTGTGCTCTGGCTCACATTGGTTAAGTGGTTGGGCCTGTTCTCTAAAATCCTAGTTCTGATCATGATACTGAACCAGTTTGAGCTGCAGACGCTGCTCATTTCTTCAAGTTAGCTGCTGCTTTGAGTTCCATTCCTGTTAAATGTGATGGTTTTGACAAGAGGTCACGGCCGTTGCAGGGACTACTGCTGCCTTTGCTTCTCAAGGTTTACTTGTTTCCTCAAACAGGGTGCTGGAGCAACTGGGAAAAGTCAGTTTAGCTGCGAGAGGCTGGAATGGAGGAAACATACCTGTGCTGCTGTACTGGGAATAAGGGGAGCTGGTGAGGCTGAGTAGCCATGACTGGTGGATGCAGGGCTTTGCTCCAGCGGAGGGCGAGGATCCAGCCCTGGGCATCACTACCCCATTTCCACTGATTCCTGTCTTGGTGGGGATATGGGACAGAGTATTTCCAGTAGGGAGCCATAAGGGACTGGTGTTATTTTAGCCTCTTTCTTCTTCCTCATCGTGCTCTCTCCCATCTCCTTCTTTCTGCGCCCAAACTGGGGAGAGCCCCGGTTGCCTTCCCAGTGGGCTGCTTCCCCAGCCATCGGGCAGTGAGGTAGAAGAAAGGAAAGGCAGCCCCTCAGGAGCTGTGTTCTCCAGCTGAGCACAGGGCTGAGGCTTCCTGCAGCTTTGCTGCACTGGCGTTTGCAGGGATGGTTGCTTGCTATGAAATTGGAAAGGTCAGGAGCGATGCCACTAGGCTTCCCTCACTTACCAAAAATGCTGTTGTGTTGGCCAGAGGTAAGCAACACCAACTCTTTTTCCTGAAATCATGGCAGCTTTAAATCAGCTGCAGCTTTAAAACTTAGCAGGAGCCACTACTGATTTTCTTTTTCAAACTTTTCATTTGAAATTCTTTTTTGCCCAGTTACAGAGGATGGGGGATAATTCAGTCTGCAATAGGCGCTGTCTTTGCCTGAAGTCAGTTGCTAGCTTTGATAGCTTTACTTACTGTGGAACATGCTACAGTTGCTTGTGGCTACTGCACAGCAGCCTTCAAGTTCAGGGAAGCGATGCGGCTTCTCTGTTACTCTGAAATGGCAGGATTACAGTTTCACACTGGGCTGTTTCTAGGAGGAATGGGCTGTTTCATTTGTAAGTAGTTGTTCTGAATGTGCACAGTATTTCCAGGGTGTGAGGAGGGGACCCTGAAAAGAGGGTCTTTCTTCCAGTGAATCCAGCAAAAGCAATTAGTTTTCCCTGTAAATTGCCACCTTCCTTTTTTTTTCCACTTTGAAGCGTGTGGTGCTGAAACCAAACCTGCTTGAAGGCATCCCTGCCTTGAAGAATACTGGGTGCACATCACGCTGTCTTGTGGGTTTTCCTGGGGTGAAAACCTTTTAGCTTGTGTCAGCAAAGTGTCACATTCATGCAGAAAACATATCATGTTTTTCTGTGATAAGAAGTATAAAGCCTAAATATCAGGAAGTTATTTGTGGGTTTTGAAGTATGTTCTCCAACCCCCAAATGTTGGGGGGGCTTCGATAAGACCCAGTCCTTGCAAGGTGTCCAGCGGCTGGTTCCCAGAGCCTGCATGCAGAATCCTCCTGCTCGATGACTCTGCTTGAGTGGGAGCAGGACCTGTCACAGTGCGTGTGCTGCCTCAGCTTATTTGATTTTATTAAACGTTGCATCCTGGAATGCCGGCTTCCTAGGGAAGCAAGCGCAGTTTTGGTTTGGGATATGTGTGTGTGGTGTGCAGGCTTTTTTCCTTTTTTCCACGTATTCCCTCATGTATCACACATAATGGCAGCCTCGCATCAAACTCTATTTATAGCCATGGCATAAGAGATAGAGGGAACTGCAGTGTCTCCTAGGCCAGCTTTGTGCTGGAGGAATCGGCTGTTATTAACATTGGTCCTCTCAGCTGAGCTGCGCCGCATTCCTGGCCTAACCACAGCTCCCTCTCTCCTGTGCTCTTTGGCGCACAGCTGCCTGTGTATCTCCTGCCTTTCCCTTCCCACTCCACAAAACCCTTTCTGGACCTGCCCTGGTCTCCTTTGCTGTGGTAGGGTGCTCGCTACAAGGGGTATTGGTGTGGTCACGCACCACGGCGGGGGCAGCATGGTTTAAACGGTTGCCAGTGCGTGGCAGATGGTGGCCGTGGGAACCAGGCTGGCCCACCATTAAAACAAAGTGCTGCGTGCTTGGCTCTTGCCAGGGAGGTTTCTTCCAGCCGTTTGCTGGAGCTTTCCTTTGAAACATCCTCTCCAGCCACAAATAAGTAGGCAGTGCATTTCTGTGGCATGCAGACGTGCAAGCAAGAGATGTCTGTGCGGGCTCTACTGCTTGGAATGAAGACGCTGCTGCAAGGGCTTACAGGGTATCTCAGGGAGAGCTTTTCCAAATTATCCCAGCCTCCATCTGACTGCTCTGAGAATGGTGGGATTGATAACTGGGGCATGATGAAGCTGAATGGAGTGGGTAGTGAATGGGATAGACCCGCAGTTCTGCTACCTGCAAGTCAGCATGGCTTGTGGTATGTGTGCTCAGTCTGGGCTTTGCGGAGGGGATGCAGAGAAGCGACATTAAGTAATGGAGCATAGGGATAAGTGAAGCATTACAGGGAGTGCCTCTGAAAGGCATGCTGAAGGCTGGGTTTACTTTTTCAGCTTCCTGACGGGTCCAGTGACAGATGCGCAATTGCACATGTGGTGGTCTGCTGCTCCACTGGGTCAGTGGGTTTAGTTTTCCATCCATAAGGTGAGAAAGGAAAGCCTTGAGAGCTGGGGAAGCAGGCCAGAATGGACTGGATTGCTATTTGGATAACTTGGCAGTGAATGGCTACCTACACAGTTTCAGATAAGGTACTCTAGATGATGTTGCAATGAGTACAAGTTTGAGTTTGATGTTCCAAATCCTTAAGCTTATTCCTGTTGCTGTCAGCTCTTAACACATGGGTTTTATGGTTTCCAATTCCAGAAGATGATGGCAACTTGTTGGTCTTTGCATTTGTCCTTAGGCCATCTGTGAGTTGTCTGGACCTAATCAACTCATAGCTTTGTAAGTAGCAATAATAATGACACTTAGTCACCTGTTTGTCTCTTTCTTTTCAAAGGATGGATGTGCTTTTAAGTGAAGCTTTGCAAAAGCTGGGAAGTGCCGCATCAGAGCTCTTGAATTTGGACCACTTCCAAGCCTGACATCCAGAAACTCATCCCTATGGGTGGTAAATATCAAGAGGTAAGCTCTTTCAAGTATCCTGGAGGAAGAGTGCGAGAACACATGGTAGTTGAGTACTTGAAGCTGCTGTTGAACATGCCAGATTTGTCAAGCTGTGGCTGACACCAGAGGCTGCGTGCATTCCCTTCCTTTACTAGAATTGTCTCCTTGTATGAAATACACTGCTTTGCCTGAGTGTAGTGAGCGAGGAGGAAAGCAGAATGCCCTGTGTCAAGAGCACTTATTTTGAAAAGCTCTTGAACTTGCAGTAAATCAGAAGGTCTGGGGAAACTTATCCAGTCTTTTAATTAGCAGGATGCCGCTTTTTAGAGTATGTTGCTTTGGCTGCGAGCTCCGTTTTATCTCACAGTAGGGAGGTAGAAACACGTTTGAGTGCTGGGCTTTTGGGGCTTTTTTTGTGGGTGGGTGGGTGGGGGAGCAAATTGCGGTGTGGCAAATCAGGAGCAGAACTAATTATATATGACTAATTATACATGTGTATTCCATTACAACCCTGGGTCGGTTTGTTCCTAATCCTGAGAGTCTGCCTGTCCTTCTTGACATGGGGGGCCATGTACACGTAGGACCTGTTGACTCATAAGCAAACCTTAAAGGTAATATCAAGAGCACTTCCAGGGCTAATATTAATTATTAACTAATGCTGTGCTACAGGCCAGGCAGTCATCTGTTGGAAATGGGTCACTGAAGCTAAACAAATTCACACTTTCTGAGGCTCTGACCCATATGTAGATTTCAAACTGAGTGAACAAATTGTGAGGGTGCTATTTCTGCATTTAGTTTGAATTCAAAAGATGGCAGTCTTGGTTCTTAGTCAGTCAGACTTCTAGTAGCAGTGCGTTTTTCTTAAGGGACTTGGGTGAATGACTCCAGGTTGAAAACTGGGACAAACAAGCAGCCTTAAACATAGGTAATATGTTCCTGTTTTTAAAAGTAGCCTGGGAATGAAGACAGTTGCCTGCTTTGGTTTTCCTGCTCCAGTTCATTTTCCAGCCTAGACCTGTGAGACTGGCAAAATTTCTGTTTAAACCCAAGAGAAGTTGCTGTTTGGGAAGAGTGGCTGTTGGTGGGAGCAGGGCTCCTCACTCCCCTTGCGGCTATAGCTGTAGCCCTGGAGGCATCTGTCAGGAGTACGACCTTCTTTTTGCATAGAAGCCAGTGTCAGAGGGCTCTATGCCTTCCTTGCCCAGTAGAGAGGAGATGGAAAGGGACAGAGATGCTGCAACTTCTTGTGGCACCTACAGTGCTGAGTTTTCGGTGGTGACAGATGGCCCTAGTTGCTGCACGTGGTGACTGTGTTTACTCGTGCTCTGCTCACTAAATCAGCTTCCCCCAAGATTTATTCTGACTTGCTGAACCATCCAAGCAGCTTTCAACTGCTGCTTTTTTTTAGGTTTTTAAAGGAAAAGAAAATCCCGGCTTGATTAACTCCTTCCTACTCCTCCCCCCTTTCTCTACTTGTGGAATTTCCCTCCTGCTGTGACATACAGTGAAAGGGCAGGATCTAAAAGGCAGGATTGTCAGCATTCAGAGCAGTACCAGGGACTCAAATCACAAGGCTAGAAACCGGAGAAGCTCCTCAGGCTGCTCTTGGAAAGGGTGTTGTTTATATCTTTAGGTATGGAGACCTGCCTGATGACTACATTATTGGTATTACTGTGAAGTTTTGAGAGAGATGTTGGGGGGAACAGATGTCCCCTTTCCAAAACTACTGTGCCCGTGCGAGGGAAAGACATCTGGCTCTGCCGTTCCATGTCCTCTTCCCAGGTGTAGAGTGGGGTCCATGTGGCCAGCCAGCTGGCATGAGCACCAAAAGGAGCGTGAGGCTTTTGAATAGCTGGCAGAGGGGCGAGATAAGGGGAACCTTGCAAGGAGCTAAGCCTGACCTGAAGCTCTCCCTCCAGAGCAAGCCCTCCACAGGTCCCTGCCTGCCTACCCGCCATGAGCCCCAGTGTTCCTGCGAGTCTGCAGTGGAAGGGCTGCCCACAGAGATGGAGGAGCGTGTGCCTTCCTCCGCTGCAGGCTGCATGTCAGCAGGCTGTTCTGCTCCCAGCACAGCTGCACTGTCAGTGCGTGTGACTGGGTTAATGGAGTATGTCAAGGGACCAAGAGCAGGCCATGGCGGTGAGCTACTGACTTGTCAGGCCTGGGGAAGTGGTATGTAGCAGCTCAGCTTCTCACACAGAATGAGCCTCTCTGGCTTGGGGCTGTGGTTTTTATGTTTATGCATAAATATATACACACACATGCTGAATATGTATTTTTTCGTATAATTGAGATGACTTGGCTGATGGCAACACTGAGTTCAGGAATTTGCATTTCTGAGAACAGACATCCTGGTGATGACGCGAGGTGCAGGAGATGAGCAGGGCAGGGACAGTAAGGCACGGCCCTTTGAACGCAGCACACAAGCAGAGGAGGAGGGCAGCGCTGTCTGCTGGCAGGGGAAGATGTCCTTCCAGCAGAAACAGCAGCTAAGGGGCTGGACAGGCAGGTGCAGAACTGTTCCTTGGACACGAGCAGTGGCTGGTACCAGCATTAAGCGGACAGTCCCAGCCCAGAAGTTGATTAGGAACATTTCTCAAAGGGGTCTTGAACGGAGACCTTTGCTTTCTCCTGACACAGTGAAACAGGAATGTCCTGGGATGGGGGAGTGGCTCATAAGGCTTGGTGGGAAAGGCTCATTCCCATCTTCTTTTTGAGTCTTGTCCTCTCTCCTTCTGTCAGAGAAAGAGTTGGAGAGGTTTGAGAAAACCTTTCCACCCTTCACTGAATCACAACGTATGTGAGACTTTCTTGCTTTGGGAAATTGTTCCCTTCTGATTTGGGGTGTCATTTCCCCTTCCCAGTTTCAAGGCCACTCTCAAAAGCACCTAAGCATCCAACAGAGGGAAACGTTGAAATAACCAAGATCTGCTTGGTTGAAACCAGCCTGCTGAAGGGTGTGCTGGGGAGCCCCAGCTGTGAATCTCTGGGACCCAGTGGATGCAGAGCTCTGTAAGGTGCCACCATGCCCTGGTGGGGACCCAGCTGGAGCCCTTCAGTACTTAAAAGGGGCCTATAAGAAAGATGGAGAGAGACTTTTTAGCAGAGTCTGTTGTGACAGGACGAGGGGTGATGGTTTTAAATAGATCTTTTACAATGAGGGTGGTAAAATACTGGCACAGGTTGCCCAGAGAGGTGGTGGATGTGCCTTCCCTGGAGACGTTTAAGGCCAGGCTGCATGTGGTTCTGGGCAATCCGATGTAGTAGAAGATGTCCCTGCTCGTTGCAAAGTGTTTGAACTAGATGACCTTTGAAAGTCCCTTCCAACCCAAACCATTCTGTGATTCTATTCTATGATTTTTCCTGCATGTATATCCCTGGTTATTCCTACAGATGGGGGTCAGGAACATACAGTAACTCCTTAGTACCCTCTTTGGTACTCTTGCTGGTCTTTCTTCCTTGTGAAGTGTATTCACGTGCCAAGTTAGAAGAAGGTATTTGGTTTGCCTCATTCTTCTTTTGTCCCACAGGCTGCATGCGAAGGAGAAAGCATGGTAAAGGCAGCATCTTCCCAGGATCCATGGGCTCTTTGAGAGATGATCAGAGGGAGGCCAGATGATCTGCACAACACGCACACCACTGCTTCTCATCCGCAAAGGCAGCATCGGAGCGTTCTCCCCAGCCCCGTGCCGCCTGGCTTGCCCGATCGGTTTCGGATGTTTCGCAGCTGCGAGTGGGAAATCCTGGAGCGATCCCTCAGTATCCTCCAGGCCAGCGACTTCTACTGGGGCCCCTTGTCTGTGGGAGAAGCTCACGCCAAGCTCCAGCAGGAACCTGTCGGCACCTACTTGGTGCGTGACAGCTCGCAGGGGAACTGCTTGTTCAGCCTGAGCGTGCGGATGCCAACAGGGCCCGTCAGCCTCCGAATCTCTTTCCAGGAGGGCTATTTTCGCCTGAAGAACTGGTTTTCGGACTGCGTGGTCCGGCTGCTGGAGCTGGTGGTGGCGGGGACCCGGAACAACCCCTTGCACTTTGATGAGATGGGGGGAACCCCCCTCGTCTTCTCTGAGCCCCTGTGCCGGAGCCGCCAGGCAGTGCCTATGCTGCGAGAGCTGTGCTGCCAGAGCCTGCCTGCTAGTGCTGCAGCAGGGGATGGAGCAGGGCTGGGGGGCTCCTCGGGGATGTGCCTGAGGGAGCAGGTGGTCTCACCCCCGGGTGGAAGGGGAGGGTCAGACAGGAGCATCGTCCCTAGCCCATCTCCGCCCTGGGCTGGGAGATGATGCCGTGCGCATGGGAGACAAAGGGAGATGCCTGTTAGGTGGCTGTGCTGGTGGGAAACACACCACGCCGATGGGGCTGGACTGGCTGCTGGGCGAGGAAGGGGAGAGCAGGGGGAGCAGGGCTTGAACCCACTGGGTGTGACAGCTGTGTCCTAGTACATGCACAGCATATGTGGCCTTCCCCAGAGATGCCTGGGGTAAAGCCAAACCTGAAGAGCAGCTCTTTCCCCCTCCCATCCCCTCCAAGGTCTGCTCTTTGCTCCATTTATAACTTATAAGCTTGAGAAGAAGGTGAGTTGCCTGTCCTCCCAGGTCAGCCCTGCATTTTCTTCTGTCCCCAAGCGCCTAAGCTTGTTTCTGTTACAAGTCTGTCCTCATGAAGTGGTGTGGCTGAGTCCAGTGCCACAGCAGTGCAGCTCAGGCATAGGCAGACTCATGTAGCCATGGTGGAGTGAGACCCATTTTGTTCCTTGCAGCATGTATGTGGTGCCTGCCACTTTAGAGGCCAATGTTTGCCCTAAAGAGAAACCATTGCAGCCATGTACAATACATGCAGCTTCCCTGGCTTTTGCATTGCTTTATTTGAACAGATTTGGGGGAGTGCAGGTGAGTTACCTTATACTAAGGGCATGGTATTTCTGCAGAGGTAATCCTGGTTTGAAGAGTCAGGTCTGCCCTGAGAGGATGTGAAGAGGTGGGATCCAGCACCTTTTCTTATGCTCATCTGATAGAATGCTGCTGCCACCTACAGAGCATGAAAAGACGTTTTGGTTTTGCCTCCAAAAAGGCAGAAGAATTTTTTATATAAGACTTTAAAAAATTTTAATAAACATGTTTTTACACTAATTTTTAAAAGTCAGTGAGTACATGGTGACATTTTCATTCCATTGCCATGTTGGAAACTCACCTTTGTGATGAGACCTAGCTGAAACCAAACAAGTGAATTTCTTGTAATGACCAAAAGCAGAACATAAATGAATGGTCCTAGTTGGGAACAATAAGCTTAATTCATCTTATACTGTATTCAAGTAAAGAATTTTCTAAACAGAAGATACTTCCTAAAAATACAGGGGTGAGATTTCCAGAAGTGGTTTTATACCTTAACATTTGTGCGGTGTTTTAAAGAAGCATGAGAATTCAAGATCCTAGACCAGGGCACGGCATCAGTGAACTCAAACTGGTGAGCTCGAGTACAGATGAGAGGGTTGGCTTAAATAAGGTTATGGTTCATTTCAGGGTTGCAGGCAGGTATGATGCGTCGAAAGAAGTGACTAAAAGCAGCTATGTGAAAGGAGAAATTGAGGTACTGTCGAATCTGAGCCGAACCATTCAGCACACCCTGAAGCATCCATAGCCAGGCAGGCAGCCTGCTGAGCTCACACTGACTTTCCCCTTCAGACCTGTACAGGGGGAGAGATTATTCTGAATTTGCTCTTTTGGCTTCAGGTATCTTGTCTGAGGAACCAAAGCGTGGAGTCAGCAGAGACACAGAGAGTTGGGTGTGATTCATCACAGGAGCCTAACTTAGACATTGAATCTCTGGAGACATCTCTGGAAAGCCGTGTCGCTGTGCTGACAGCAAGGTGTCTGCTCTCCTACCTCGGGGCATTGGCTTATGAACCAAGGTAGTTAAATAAGTGCCAGAGAAGTGGTCATCTACTTGCCGCTGGCTCCTCTTGGTCCCACGGAGGCCAGGGGCAGCTCAGTGGCTCTATGGCTGCTGTGGCTCTCGGGCCAGTGCAAAAGCATAAGCTGGGATTGTTCACTATCACAGGGTCCACGTGCAGCACGATGGCTGGTGTGTGCTTAGGTGTTGCTTCTTCCAGAGCAGTAGTCTGGTGCAGGGCCAGGGCAAAAAGCTAAGCAAGTAATTGCATCTCTCATTGCTGCTGGGTTCATTCGATGTGGTGAACTGGAGCCCTCAGATGCCTGAGTCAGGCTATGGTGCCCTGGGTGAGGGTTGGGTGCCCTGCGTTACCCCAGCTAGTGTCACATAGGGTTGGGGTTCAACCCACCCTGAGAGAATAGGCCTGTGCATCCCCGGCTCAGACACACACTGTCACTCAGGGTTATTGGTATCTCCAGCTCCTGAAGCAGCCCTGTCCAGGTACTGTAACGCATGCAAGGACCAGGAGGCCTTAGCAGACAGCAAAGCTGAATCCTTCTGTGGGCTGCCTGGCAGCAAGGCCAGCAGCATCCTGGGCTGCATTAACAGGAGCACCACCAGCAGATGAGGGGAGTGATCACCTCCTGGCACTCTTCGCTCCTTAGGTCCCAGTCAGGATATTGCACCCAGTTTTGGACTCCCTGGTTCAACAAAAATGTGATAAGTTGAAGTTGGGAGGGAGGGTGACCTCGAGAACCTCGGGGGGCTGGCGCATTTACCCTGCAAAGAGAGGCTGAGGGAGCTGGGCTTGTTCAGCCCAGAGATGACATGGCTTCAGAGGGACCTAACAGCAGCTTGCCTGCACCTACAAGGAGGTCAGCAAGGAGCCAGGCTCACCACAGTGGTGTGCAGTGGTAGTAACAAGCCGCAGCGGACATAGGGAAAACAAGTCCAGTCTGGCTACAAGGAAACCCTTTTCCTATGAAGGTAGTCCAGATGGGAAGTGGGTTGCCTGGAGACATTGTGTGGTCTCTGCACTTGGAAGGTTTCAGGGCCCAACAGGTCAAGCCTGGAGCAACCTTGTGTGACCTCAGAACTGGCCCTGGTGTGAGCCTCAGGTTGGACTGGAGGGGACTCTCTGGGGTCCCTTCCCCTGGACAGCTCTGTGTTTGCATAGGGCAGGGAGGTGGGATGGGTCATGGAGGAGGTGATGGGGCAGGGCAGTGGCGGTGCTGTAACTGCAGGCGCTGTGGTTGCAAAGCCCCCTGTGGAGGGAAGGGTGGATGCTGCACAGGGAGTGTGCTGCTGGTGTGCTAGACCAGGGTGGTGGCATGGTGTGCTGGTGGAGGGAAACCTCCCGTGCTGCTGGGTGCATTCCCAGGCAACACACGTGCTCCAGCTGCTGGTGGCTGCCATGGCTTTGCCCTGGTCTCAGACACCATCCCATTGCTCACCCTCAGTGCTTTGTGTGCAGAGCTCCAGCAGAATCCAAGTCTCCTATAGCTCCTATGCCTGCCCTGCCATCCTCTGGGCGTCTCCGGTGGCTCTGGACACTGCTGTTTTGGGGCTGTTCCCTGGCTTTTGGGTGAAGGCCCTGCCTTGGTGGGGTAAGCAGCACAGCTTCCCTCCCTCTCTGTCTGCTGCGGGAGGAATGGGACAGGGTCTGCCACCCCAGGCACCCTGCCTGTCCCCTTGATCCTTTTCTTCCCTGGCAGCGTTGATGCTGAGCTGCCTTGTCTGCCTTACCACCTTCCTTTGAGAAACTGGGGAGGCGAGAAAGAGCGCGCTCATTTCTTCCATGTTTATAACTGAGCCCAGGAATGCGTCTGGTTTATGGCCATGGTTGTACCTCACTGAGGGAAGAGCCTTCTGACCGTATGCTCTGACCTGGCTGTGAACTGTTCTCATTTGGCTGAAAACGAGCATCTTGGGTTGTATGGCTGGGGGCTGCAGAAGAGCCCCATTTGCAGCCAGTATTGTGCTTTAAGAAAATCTCTCCAAGGGAGGAGGAAATGGTTTGGATTGTACTGAAGTCTACTTTATTTTGTTCTCCTTTTTTTTTAATTGCACAGCAAGCGCTCATCTCCATCTCACAAGTCAGTCAATTCCATGCAGGGCTGCAGCAAATTGATTTGAGATTTGTGGATGAAAAGCAGTGAATGACTGCCAAGCATTCTTATATTATGGAAGTTTAAAGCACATTATGAGTGAGTATCCTCATTATTCCTGGGGAGAGGTCACTTTCCAGATCAGGATTGGTGCAAGAAAGGAAACCAATCTGGGAAGAACAGGAACATGAAAAGTGCATGGGTTGTGGCAGGCGTTACAGAGCCCTCCTTCCTTTTCTGCGTGGATGTTGGAAGAAAAGCCTTTTTCTTTCAGCTCTTGAGAAGATGTACAAAGCAAAACCGTAAGAATTTACATCCTGGGGGTAACTGAGTGGGAGATGTTCACTTTAATCACCCTGCCTCTAAACCGGTCCCTCTGCCTTGTAGGAACAGCTCCTGGTGGCCCACATCCAAATGTTGCCTTTGGTGGCTCCTAAAGGGACTTGCAAAGAAATTACAAACTTCCTCACAGGCTCTTGAACGCCATTTGGGGAATAGAAGAAAATTGTTTGCATTTTTATATGTTATGTTATACATTTCTCCAGCTGACTCATTTCAGTTTGTTGAGGAAACTAACACAGCCTCGCAGATGGCTTTTTTCAACCACTCTTCCTAACAGCAGAAGTTGAAAAGTTTAGTCCTTGTGAGAGGGTCTTCCTCTACCAGGCGGTGAAGGGCCTGGATTTGCAGTCCCAACACACTGTAGGCATCCAGCTGGAAACTGCTCTTCATCTGCTCTCAACTAGCTGTCCGTTAGCAGTGCTCTGGGGCCTCAGGGGTTAACTTCCCAAAATCCTCCGCTGAAACTTGTTAATAACTTCCATATGTAGCCATGTGTGTGTGCAGGAGGGGCCCCACAGCCAGCAGCTCTTGCAATAGTGCTTGATTACCTCTGACATCAGGGTCTGTATGCCATTAGGGATCTGCCTCGATGGTTCAGGATTCACTTTAAGAGCACAAGTTCGTGCAAAAGCATTTCCAAAAATGTATTAATATTTGGGCATCCTCTGTTTGGAAATGAGCTCCTCCTAGACAGTTAAGCTTCAAAATAAAACCTTCTGTGTACACATAGCTGGGTCTCGGTTTTGGACCCTTACCCTGATGTCCCTCCAAAAATGTGTAGTTGCATAATTAGTCTTTATATGTGCTAAACGGCTTAATTTACAAAGATACCTTGGTTAGGGGAGTATGATGGCTTTGTCTCACTGAGCTCATTTTGCACCGGCTCTTCAGATGTTTGGCATCAGTAACTGCATGCACTGGAACTTTCTGCCTGCCCTGCGGTGAGCGCAGGGCTACTGAGGGCAGTGTTCAAAGGGAAAGCAGGTGTCAAAGGGAGAGGGAGATGTGGCAGAGCTGCTCTGCGACTCCTGATGCCTCCCTGCAGAGCCGCCTGGTCTCTGTGTGCTCCTGCTGCCTTGTGATCTCAGCCAGGGCTGGTGGAGTTTTGAGTCAGGCAAAGCAGAGTACTTCCAAATGCTTCCCATGTAAGGGCTGGCTTGATAAACCAGGTGTATCCAGCTGGAAAAGAGCCGGCTGAGGTCTGCTTCAGAGATCTGTACAGCTAAATGCCATGGAATAGGTGACCATGTAAGTGTGTTCTCTTAAGCAAAGAGGCATCTGACAAAATACTCAAGTGCAAGACTCACAGGAAGAAGGAAACATTTCTTCATGCAACATATAGCTTAAGCTGTGGAAATCCCTGCCACAGACCACTGGCAAGGTTAACCTGTTTGTGAATACAAAAAGGGATTAATGGTGACTAATGGAGCACCTCTGGAGGAGGAAAAGCTGCGTTGGGAAATAGGGGAGAACTGGGATCCAGGTGCAACTTTGAGCTCTGTGCCTTCTTGGGCGCCTCTCTGCTATGGGAGGAGTGTGGGAACAAGCCAGCCTAAGCTCAGACTTAGGCTCAACTGCAGGGATGCAGCTGAAGCCAGCAAAGGCAGTGGCTCAGCAGGGGATAGGTGAGCTCCTGGGTGTGTAGAGCTCCTGGTACCCGTGCTGGGGCCTCTCAAGGCAGACGGGGTGTCTGCGCATGGCAGACCTGTACCTCCACCTCACAGCCTGCAGCTGTGTGCCCTCACAGCAGCTTAACAGAAGCCCCAGAGGGAGCAGCCCCTGGATGCTTCCTCCTGGCTTCCAGGAGCAGAGAAATTGGGACACCCATCTGATGCCTGGAGGCAAGAACCGGCACAGGCTGGGGAGAAAAACGTTGCCATCATCAAGAATGATTGAGAGTCTAATTTGTCAGCTGAGGGCCTCGGGGGAGGCCAGCATCAGCCCAAGGTGGTGGCTAGGACCGGTCTGCTCAGCCATGCTAGCTGGGGACAGGGCTGGGGGGTCCCAGCCTGACTAACCTCATCTTAGAAAGGAGCAGCACAGCTCTGAGAAAAAGCTGTGCAAAACACCATACAGCACTGGCAGCCTCCTAGATCTGTGTTTGATCCATCCAACCCAAAGTAAATGATGTGCACACACTTTTAAAGCAAGATTTTTTTAGTTCCTGGGCTACCTGCTTTCCCAAGACACCACCCTTGCCATCAGAGCTGGTTTTGAGCTGGTCCCAGATGCCATTGAAGTCAATAACCCGATTGTCGTTCCCCTCATATGATTTTGGATTAGCGCCTCCATTCCCTCTTTTTTGTCAGGCCAATGTGAGCAAATGTGGGTTTTCCACACCAAATGTAATCAAAACAAACCCTGCTCCCACTGGCTTGTGCAACAAATCATGCTGGGGGAATTGCTGGCATTTGACGTGATTAGCCCAAGCACAGATGCCTTCCAGCTCACAAACAATAGCCTAAAGGATTGGAGAGGATCACAAACAAAGCACTTACAGACAAGACAGCATTTTCAAAAGGGACTTGAGAGCTTATGTCCATTGGGGGTTTGCCTTTCAAAAATAAACCAGAAGTAAACAAATTGACAAAGACGGCTCTAAAGAATCTAAGAGAATGAAAGTGAGGAGATTGGATGTGGTACTCCAAAAAGGAAGTTGGAGGGAAACTTAAGGCAGGACTAATGTGTCCTTTTAAACTCCTCAACAAAATGTGCTGACAGCCTTGGGGATGGGTAGGCACTGGAAACCCCACCTGTGTGCTGATGAGGCCAGGTGGGACATGGAGAGGATGCAGGAGAAAAAGGTCCTTAAAAAGCAGTGGGAACAACAAAAGAATTGGGCAACTTGCGTTTGTTAAGTTTTCTGGGGATTCAGCCTGAAAGTTCAGTTTTACTCCCTGCACAGTGAGCTAGTGGCGATTGTGTGAATTTCAGGCTGAAAACAGTTCAGGTAATGTAAGCCATAGGTTCTGTGTCCTGCTTATAGCATTTTTTTTAAATCTAATTTTTCATAATAACATTCTGAAGCATGAGTTGGATTCTTTTCAGTTACGTCTCTTCTGCTGGCCTTTGCAGAGTGAAGTAGCAGGTGCCCGCTTTCACACACCCAAGAACTGCAAGAGGCCAACAAAGTTCTTGATGTTGCTGGAGCTGCTGGCTCACTTAGCCACCACAGGGAAGGGGAGCTGTGGTGGGAGCTTGTCAGCGTCACTGTAACTGAGATGGCATTGCAAGGAATGCTGAATCCGGAAAGACGCGAGCATCCATCACGCCTTCCCTGGTTCTGTGCATGCCTGGAATGTGTGCACACAGCAGACCCCCTTGTTTAAAGGCTTCAGCCTAAAAGGTAGCAACTATTCTGACCACAGAGCATGTACATTAGAACAAGGTATGTGCCAGGCCTTTGCCAGTAGACTTTTAGGTGCATCTGGGCTTGTTTTGGGATTCATTGAATCTCAAGCCTAAAATAATACAGGTGCAAATCCAGATGTTCTAGGTATTATCCAGCCTCCTGGTTGTAAGCCTCAGCCTGTGGTACTAGTTTGGGAGGGACTGATGGCACCTTTCATCCTTGGGCTTCTGTGAAGAGCTCTCCAAGGCATCGGGATGGTGAGAGAATGGGGTGGTGGAGAACAGGAGCTGAAGGTCTTTTTCTGCTCTTATGGACTGTGCAGAGAATTGGCCAGACACAAAGGCAACTCTAATGTACATGCCAAAATACCTAAAATAAGCCATGCAAACAAATCAGTCATATGTTATCCAGATGGGACTGTTCAAATCCAATAATAGCAGTAAAGTGCTCCCGAACTCTGCAGAGAGAGAGATTATAGAAGGATCAGGTATAATTATAGTGCCTTATTATTACCATTCTCATCATTCTTTCTAACAAAGCTTTTCGATAGGGTGAAAAAACCTCTTGCAGAAAAGCGTAATGTGTTTGCTGGCATTTTTTCATTCTTCCTTCCAAGGTTGTTCAAGTCAGTCCTTGTAAATGGTGTTAATAAATACTGTAATGATCTTGGACTATACCATCTTCCAGGCGATACCTTCTTTAGCGTCTCTCAATGGCCCTGACTGCAGCAATCCAGACTCCCAAAATGCCTCACTGTCGCTACCACTAGTGAAAGCACCAGCAAAAATACCCCACAGCTGCTCTGATCCTTGCTTTGATACATGCTTTTGATACATGCCCTTCCAAGCAGGGTTGATGAATGCCCTTAAAATATCAGTGGCGACAAGTGGCTTGTCTATATAACTGCTCCAAAGCTGGAGGAATATAGGTGGAATTGCTTAGCAAATATTCTCTACTTTGGAGAAAGTCACAGAGCCAGAGGTACACATCTACAGGTTGTTCTCCCCTACCTGAGTCCCATCTCCTGTGCACGCCATTGGTGCTTGTGAGAAAGGCCCAGGTTTATGAAAATCAGACCCCGGGTAAAATAGGTGTGGGAAACGCTGTCCTTGTCTGCAGGTTGGTTGTGTGGGCCGGCCCCAGTGACAGAAGGAAAAAGGCCTCCTGGAGATTTTTTCAGCAGTATCCCTTTCCAGGTCAATGCATATTCCGGTAAGTATTGCTGTCGGAGGGGCCTGACGGTGCAAGGAAGCCGTGCTCACCGTGCAGGCACAGCCTCACAGCAGCTCTGCAACCCAGCACGGGCTTCCCAGGCAGGGGATTTCTCACGGGAGGGGAGTTCCACTTCTGCATCTCCCCCGGCCTCGGAGCAACTTAGTATAGGGAAAAGCAGTCAGTGAGTGTGTGGACAGTAAAAACTCTACCCACACATCTCATTCTTAATCTGCAGCACTCCCTGCATTGCCATCCTCGTGGCCCTGAGTCAGCAAAACCCTCAGACCTCTCTCAGCCTGGGGAGATGCCCATGCCTGTGTCAAGTGTTACAAGGCAGGAGAACATCTCTCCCAGGCTTCTCATCTCCATGCCCTGCTCACCTGAACATCCTGGGCAAACCAGGAGGAGAAGTGGTGTAGTTCAAACAGACACAGCAGGCTTGGGGGGAGAGGTTGGGTTGGGTTTGCTTCTTGGGGCAGGAGAAAGGGGTGATTTGCTGAGATGTGTCTTTCTCTTTTCTCCTTCTCTCCTCTTGTCCTCTCCCCTGAGCACCTTGGCAGAGCCTTGCTCTCAGCTAAATGAAAGTAGGGCAGAGCCTAACCACATTTCAAGCTGTCTGCGTTTTTGGATTCTGGGTAACTGCGATCTCTATCTGTTCCTAGAACAGATTTAAACAACTAATAAACCACAGCTGGGCAGAGATATTAAAGAAAGCAGTATAGGGGTGGGGAAGGATGTCCCCAGCATGTGCAGAGCAGGGAGAGGGCAGTCTGTGGGAGAAGCCATGGGCCTGGCTGTGGTAGAGGAGGGTCTCTGCATGGCTACTTGGGCTGTGGAGGATACAGGGCTGCTGCCTTAGGGAAACCTCAGCAAGTGTTAGTGGCTAAGTATAAAATGGGTGTGCATGTGTATATACATGCATACATATATATGCATACACATAAATGCATATATACATACATATAAATGCATATATACATACATATACATATATATGTACATATATATATATATATAAAGAGGAAGTGGAGATATACTTAGCCACAGGAGAAGAGATCTGAAACCTGTTCTGGTATCCACCTAGTCCCACCTCAATGCGCTTATTCTCACTGAGGTTGTGTCCCTGTGCAGACAGGACACGCTTCCTCTTGCACTCCAGGGCTTTTGCATTTCCCATTTCCCATCCCTGTGGGATGCACATCTACCACCACGTGGTTTTCCAGGCAGGAGTGACGCCTTTCACTGGAGGGGATGGAGTGGTTCAGGCTCAGTGCCCAACCTCCGAGCCCACAGAGAGGTTCAGAAAACCCCTCCAAGGTCTCCCACTGCCTCACGGCAGCCTTGGCTGCTCCCAGTGCACTCAGAAGTGGTCTGCAAGGGTGTGAAAAACAAAATCCAATCTTCCTGCATGAGGCCAGAGCTACAGATCCTTGTCCTGTAGTCCTGTCAGCCAAGGATGTAGACGGCAGGTGGGAAATTGGGGGTGGGGAGGGAAGACAGAATGAAATACATTTCTATATTGGCAAAAATCCTAGCAGAGAGGTGGATCTTCCAGCAAATGCTTTTGCCAGGATTCTTTATTTAGCTTGCATAGCCAGAATAGGCCCTGGTGGCAAAAAGACATTTTTCTATCCTAGGATAGCATGCTAAACCAGCTGCATCAGTCTGCGTATTCTCCACATTTCATGATAAAAGCAAAGTTCAGGATTTGATAGACAAAGAAAAGAGCCATACTCATTTGCCAGTGAGATTCTTAGCTACTTAATCTCTTCCCAGCCTTCCTCCTAGGAGCTGGCAGAGGCTTGGTGTGCAAGAAAAGCTGTGCCAATCTAAAGTGGGGTGTGACTGCATGCGTCTGTTGTGGGGGTCCATGCTGGTTCCCAAGGTTGCTGTCATTGTGCTGTGGGTTGTGCCTCCCAATACCCTGAGCTGGACAGCTGCTGCAGGGCAAAGAAAAGAAAACCCCAAACCCACATAAAAAGGTGAGGGGAAGAAGAGGGGAGGGAATTACATGGTCAGAGTGCAGGGGAGTGCAGGGAGAAGGAATTCGGATTTGGAGGCAGCAATGGGGCAGGCCTGAGCCCCTGGAGGTGGTCAGAAGCTGCTCCCTGCCAGGGTGTAGGGAGTGAGGCTGGCACGGCTGGCTGGCTCAAAGCAAGGCTTGCTGAGGCCAGAGCAGCTTTGCTGTGCAGACAAAGCCATACGGGCCATCTGGTGAACCCGTTGCTGGCAGGGACTGGTCCTGCAGCTCCCTCCCAACTACTGCTACCTTGTCCAACACGACCCTCCCTGTGCCTAGCCTGTGCAGACCTGGCCCCTGCCAAACCTGCCTGCATCACACCGTGTGCCCCTTACAGAGAGGACAGCTCAGCCCTTAGCTCGGGAGGATTTCAGAGCGTGATGTGCACACCTCAAGGCATGCAGCTGGCGAGGAGGGGGCCAGGGGCTCCTGTGTGAAGAGAGCATGGTTGGGAACTTCAGCATCATGCCCTGCTCCTGCCCAGCATCCCACCACCAGCGTTTCTGCTGCTAATGTGAGAAAGTCCAGGCTGGTCTGGCGGTGGCACCCTGGGGCAGGTGACACATCCCATGGCGGTGGGAGGGCTGTGTGCCTGCGACTCCTGCTCTCTGCTCCCACAAGGGCCCCCACAGCAGCCACATGCATGCTCTTGGGATGCTGCCGCTGTTTGTGGAGGCACTGATTTGAGCCTGCCCTGGTGAGGCAACCATGGGAAGCTAAACATCATCACTGGAGCCTTGACTAGTGCAGCATCGCTGGTTAGCAGCGTGAAATAGGTGCCTGGGCTTTGCTGGTTGTGGGAAGCACCCACACACAGTGTCAGGAGGCCTCTGCAAGCTAAGAAGTACCATTCATACTAAACTGTGCTGCTCACCAGTGCTGTCAGGAGTTTCTGTAGCACCCTTGGTGCAGAGTGGATGGCTTGTAAGCGGCTGGGGCAGATGCGTGTGGGGTGACAGCTCCAGGCTGCTGCAGGGGCAGGGACCTCTGGCAGCAGAGGGCGGAGAAGGGCAGCGGACAAGGGGAATGGATTAACCCCATTGCAGTGGGGCTGAGCATCTGACAGGGCGTACCCTAAGGTTTATTTTCCTTTCCCACGCCCCATCTTCGGCCTGCTCCTGCAGTATCTGCAGCTTGCTGAGTAAATGTTGTCCTTCGAGTTGTTGATTACGGTTAATTAGCATTAATTTTGCCTTAAATGGATGCTGGTTGCGCTCGTTTTCTTCACCGAGCAGTACCGAGTGTGAAACACGGCAGCTCCCCCAGTGACCTGGTAGGTAGGTAGGTAGGTAGGTAGGTAGGTAGGTAGGTAGACAGGCGGAGCGCGGGCAGGAGGTCGGGCCTGACACAACCCCGGCTTTTCACACGGGACCTGTCCGAGCCAGGCCCCGTGTCTGCAGTTGGCTTAAGCCGAAACGCCGGGGGCACAACTGCAGCCATCACCGCTGCCCGCGGGTCAGGGCCGGGGCGGACCCCGCCGGCGGGCGGGAGCAGGGACGGCGGCGGTGCGCGGCCGGGGCGACGGCGCCATCTTGTGGGCAAGGGCGTGGGTTTGGTGGGTAACGGCCGCCGCCCCTCAGCCCAGCGGCCGAGCCAGGCCGGAGCTCGGGGGCTCGGGGGCTCGGTGGCGGGCGGGTTGCTCTCGGCAGAGGTGGCTTTGCTGTTCCTCCCGGTGCGGGTGAGCTGCCTGAGGGGGAGCTTTATCCCCCGTTGCATGAGTGGACGGAGCGTGGCCCGCTGTGCTGTCAGCAGAGCGGCTCTGCCTGGCCCCGCTTCACCCGCAGGCCCAGCCAGGCAGGTGTTCTGCGGGCAGGTGTCAGCCTGAGAAGGCAAAGAGCCATTCCGGGATAAGTCCGGCTCGGCCCGGCCTGCCACACGGGCTGTACGAGGAGCCCGTGAAGGGGAGCCGCAGGGAACACGGCGGGGCTGAGGCTCAGCCACGCAGCGTCAGCCCCTGTGAGCGCAGCAGGCGTGTGATGGTAATTTAGTCTCTGGGAATCTTTCCAGTAGATGAACAGAAAAAGAGCAGGAGCGGGGTGATTTCTGAGGCAGGCTGGTTCTGCTGGTGAAAGGGAATTTCAGAAGTGCCCCCTCCCTTCCCCACGGTAGTGTCAACACCTTTCTTTTTCTGGTTTCCCCTCGAGTTGCTGATTGTTCTCTTCCCTAGAGCAGTTCAACGGGTAGAAACATAGCGAGGGCATTGGCAGCTTTTACCTCGGCATCATCCAGCCCTGCTGGAGAGGCACTCGACACACAACAGTGGTAAAATTGCTGGCAGAGGTACAGCCCCGCTCGCGCTGGCTCTCCTCTCGCTCCCGCCGCCAGACGGAGGGAAACTGTACGCCTCGGAGTCTGGAGTTAGAGGAGTCAAAGAGATTGTGAATCCTCAGAGGTGCGTGTGTTGCCGCTGGCTGCCTTTCCAGCGATGGGGGATTGAGCTGGTCTCTGACAAGGCAGCGAATCCGGAGCTGCCGTGCTGGGGAATGCTCTGAAGCGCTCTCTGCAATCGGGCTCGCTGAGTTGCTGCAGCTTTTCTCTGCGCCAAGCGGTGTTTCTCTTTTGGATGATTGTGGTGTTAAACGCTTCAGCAATAAAGAGGCTTTGTTGTGGTCTCTGCAGCGCTGCTTTTGCCTTGGCTAGCAGCAGCCTTTTTGTTTGAATAAATGCTTTCCCTGGAGTTGGCAGGGGGTGGGCATGTGTGGGCACGTGTGTGTGTGTGCCATTACTTGTGGGTGTACATTGGACACAGCTGTGAACAGGCAATTCTGGTAGGTTCAGCACTTGCCCAGACTCGTCCTCTGTGCGCTCCAGAACAATGTGCTTTTCCTCACAGTTGGGAATGCTGGCCACTGTCGTGGGTTTTTAACAGCGTTTGAGTGAAATTAATGGACACTTTCCAGCTAGGAGCAGAAACTGTTGCTAGCACCTTGCCCAATCATGTATTTAGTCTCCGGAAGTGATCAGCATTCCCTGCATCGAAGGAAGAACCAAGCCACACAGATCCTAGACAGTCTGTGCTGTTGCAGGGATATAGCTGGACAGGCAGTTCCCTCCTCATCATGCTGCAGGAACCAGCTCACATGCAGCAGTGCACTGTATAATGCATGAGTGAAGGTCATACAATGACCTATTCCTTTGGAGCTTTATAATTTATTTCCTTTGGCACAGGTATTCCGGTTGGCTCCAAAACCTAAGTTTTGGGGGGGATCAGTTCAGCCCTGCTGCGGGCTGGCAATAGAAACACAAAACTCCCCATCTTCCTCATCTTCAGTCTTCCCCCATTTATGTCTCCAGGGTTAAAACCCAGTCCAGAATCTCCAGACCAAATTGAATTGGAATTTAACATTCAAAGATTCAGGTTCCCTTTAGGCTCTGAGGAACAGAATGTCATCCTGTCTCACAGTTAATAGCTGCTGGGTAGTCGTTTCAAAGCCATTTCTTTTCAGCGAGCTCTACCATAGCAAATCCCAGCAGTGAATGTATTTCTGGCCGTGCGGTGCCTCTAATCCCACAGCTGGGTTTTATGTGTGATCTCTTTTGAAATACTAGATCTATATATATTCTTTTTTTTTTAATTCCAGATGGTGATATTTCCAGGACTTGGCATTTAGAGTGGCAACAGGGTTGTTTCTAGGAAGAGAAGGGAAAAGAAGGAAGGATGATGTTGACCCAGCAGCCCCACAAACCTACCGCACTTAATCCACTTATCGCTCTGAATTCCTGAAGCAGATAAATGCTGATAACAGTTAAAACACATCACTGACAGGAGCAGCATTTTCTGTCCTCTAGAAATACATCAGTGCTGGAAATTGCAAAGCTGTGCTGCTACCATGGGGATGAGCATGATAGAAGAGCAGAGGAGACCCTCGCTGTTCAGCAGAGCTCTTCTACAGGAGGGTAGTAAGACCCTGGCCCCTTCTCTCTCCCTCCTCTAACTACCTTGAGGTGCTGTTCAGGCCTGAGAAACGCTGCTGAGCACTATTGTGTTCCAACAGCCCCTCAGAGCCACAGCTGCCTGGTCTGTGCCTACATATCTGAAACACCAAGTGAGCCCCAAGTGTCTTGTTACCGCTCTTGATTGTCCTTGCTGTTCAGCATTAAGACCTGCGAGGAGTAATTTCCAGCTGAGACCAGCTTCGTGCAGCTCACATCAGCATGTCTTGAGGAGAGGAGTTGGTTTTGGCTAATCTGAGCTAAACCTTCCCTGGAGGAGTGCAGCTGCTGCACCAGCCTTCAAGAGCCATACAAAGCCACTTGCTCCTCTCCCCATCTGGCAGGGCTCTCTCAGCAAGGTACTGGAGTCATCCCTGCGCTCTGGGGGCAGCAGTGGCTGCAGCTGGAAGCCACCCCCTATGTCGAGACCCCTTCCTCCTGAGGACCTGTCCCAGGCTGAACAGGAGGAAAAATGCTGTAAACTAAAGGTGGTTTTGGAGCAAACCTAGCTCCTACAAAGTCTGGAGGGATAAATCAAGTCATAGAGAGCAATTTTGATGTCAGGCTCATCTACCTGCTTCAGTAGTTCCTGCACAGCTGTTTCCCACCAGTCTCCACAGCAAAGCACCCCATGTGTGCAGGCACCCTTGAAATTGCAGCAGAAGTGCTTTCCTGTGGACAGCACAAATGTCTCACAAAAAGTACGAAAGGAGGAAGCTGCCAAGAGAGAAGTTAAGACCTCTCAGACATTAGGGGATTTTTGAGTCAGATACTGCTCAGCTGTTGCATTGCACATTTCTTAGCTAAAAACAAGCTTTCATCAAAATCAAAGACTCTTCATGAGTATAGGCGGCAGGATCCTCCCACAAAAAGAGGGGTTTCTTCTTCAAAGGGCTCTCCTTAGATTCCCCTACATTCGATTTCTTAAGGCTTGCCTGTATAGCGAAGCTGATTCAGAGCCAGCTGTGTGGATCTGAAACATCCCAGCCATTAGGGATGAATTTGCTGTCTGGTTGTTCCCAGTTCTGGAATAAGAGTGCCTTCCTCCAAAGTGACCTAGTAGAGGAGTTGGCTGTGGAGGGAAGTTTTGTACAGTCCAGAATACAGCTGGAGCTGTTCCTCTGTACTGACTGCTGATGTTGGTACTTGTTTCCTGTGTTAAAGGCAAAACAGAGGATCCCACACTTGAGCGTTCACATAAAGGAGGAGTTTAATGTTGCTACTCTGCCCAGAACCCACACCCTGTGGCGCTGCTCAGTTGCTTCCCCATGTGAACAAAGCACTTGATTAAGGTAAGTAGAGGTAACGTGCTCTTATTCCAAAACCTGGATGGTCCATGCAGTGAGATATTCAGGAATAGCTGTTCCAAAACAATTGTGTAAACAAATCCTTGCAAAATTATGGTGAAGATCCCACTGTGCCACTTTTAAGCTTGTCCATTGCTCCAGAATCAGTTGAATCCTTCTCTGAATTTGACCACATTCACCTCAAATGGCCTCAGCCAAGCGCTTTTTTTCCCTATTCCAATGTCAGGCTTCGGTCATTGTGGAAGGTGACAAAGTTTGCTTGGAATGAGTAGGATGTTTTATAGTCATTGGGAGACAACGCTCAGTGCATTGAAGAGTTTATGGTCTAATCTTTGGGCACCCACTGGTAGGTGTAACACCACTGTAACAGTACAGAGATATGAAACCTGGTGTGGGGAGGAGTCTCACTGAAAAGCAGAAGAGCTGCAGCTGCCAGGAACAACTTGGCAAAAGCGGTGTGTGTATATTCTGACATCCCTTCGCAAACAGGAGGGGATCAACCAGCTG
Source organism: Myiopsitta monachus (assembly GCA_017639245.1). NCBI lineage: Eukaryota > Metazoa > Chordata > Aves > Psittaciformes > Psittacidae > Myiopsitta > Myiopsitta monachus. Next base: position 64,958,319 of record CM029920.1, read on the forward strand.
CCCGGCCGTGGAAATACCTGATAACCCCCATCTCTTTCGCCTTTTGGATCTTTGTGTCTGGTTGCTGTCTTCCAGCCTTTGACCCCTCATCATGGCCTCTACTCTAAAAGTCATCTTCCTGTTTCTTTGGTTGCTTCAGTGTGGAGGTAAACCCATGAGTTTTTATTCCTTTTGTTTACTCTCACATTTGTTCATATTAGAGTGTTTCCAGCTGCTATCTTTTGCTAATTTCCAGAGATCCCCTCTAGGAATTGGCACGCTGCTGCTATTTCTGTCTTTTAAGCATTTCAAAGCAGAGAGAGAGAATCCTCAGGAAAGAAGGAACATGGGAGAAGGGTTAGATAACCTAAATAAAATGGTTTGGCTTCTTCCCTAATGTGTTCTTCCCAAGCTAAATGGCCCCTGGGATACTGTAAGAAAATGGATCTCTCTTCTGTTTTGTTACAGCAGTGCTTAGCCATGTCTTGGGTAGAAACTATATTCATGTGTGTTCTTCTGGGTAGAGACCAGGGGAAGGATGATGAATGGTTTTGGACAATAAGGCCCAGAAGAGACCACTCGGGTTATCACTCCTACAGTGTCTGCAGGATTTTCTGTCACCGTCTTTCCATAATACTGTATCTAGTGTCCACAGGGCTGCATGCTCACAACGAACTGAGCACGTCCCTTAGGACTGTACTGTATCTCAGTTGCTTTTACAACTAAGAACCTTTTTCTAGTGATGTAAACTAAGCTCGTCCTTACTCTCCGTTTATTGTCCCTGGCTATGTATTGTCTGTAGAGGATTTTCCTTTACGGATGCTACTTCCTAACAGTCCTTTCTGGACAGTGGCCACACTCTTCCTCCATTATTGCCCCCCACAACCCTTCATCCGTGCTTAGCATTCAGCTGTCCTATGGCTGCATTGCCTTTTCCAACACTAAGTCCCACTGTGCAGAGGTGATGCTGCTGTTGAGATGCAGTATTAGTGCATGATGACAGGGAAGCAAGCCTGGCTGTGCTCAGGGACAGCTTTAATGCCTTGTTATGAGCCTGCTTATAAATGCAGAACTCCAGGGAATCCCATCAAAAGCATGAATGGAAAATCCTGCCTATCCCCTTCTTTCCCTCTCTACTCCTTCCTCCCCTTGCCTTTTATTTTCATGTCTCTGAAAGAATCCTTCATTTTGTAAGACTTGTGTGTAAGTAAGTTTCCAGTTCCTTTTTTTAAAGACAACAGTAGTTTGCAGGGACCTCCTCTTAAGAAGATGCTTTATATGTGGTGTCATGTCAGCTGTTAAACAGATTCTGAGACTGCCTGATGTTAAATCTGGCTTCGGCTGAGAAGCGAAAGAGGTCCTGCACCCTGGGCTCCTTATTAGCCCATGGCTCACTCTTAGCATTTTATTTTTTATTAAACAAAACAGGGAGTGAACTATGGTGTGGTTTTCCATCTGTGCTTATTCATCCTCTCTTGCAACTTCTGACATCATTGTCTAAAGAATTGCAGTGATAGATCACTTTCAACAGCCCTATCTGTGTAAGGAGGAAGCGCATGAAGGGCATGATCTCCCATCTCTCTGCCTAAGATACTGTCACATACAGATACTTAAGATCTGCAGTCTTCTGCAGATAGTTCCCATATCTAGCTGTTGAGTCTTGTGCTTTGCTACTCATTTACAGCAGTAAAAGTCTGGAGTGATTAAGCTGTGTCTTACTTCTCATGGCCCTGGTGCTGGCCCCTGTACAGAATATGTAATTTCCTTCCTCACTCATGCTTCAGAAATACACAGTCCACCTACAACACCTGCATTGCCTACAGCATCTTCACTGGCGCAGTCCGTTACATGGCCACATGGAGATGCCCAAGCAGAGGTTTGTAACTTGGGAGTTTCAAAAGATGTCCAGCTAGCATTTGTCTTGGAAAATTGCTTTCTATTCATCTGCTGTAAATACAGTCTTACACCACTGCAAAATCAGTTCACTTCCTGCTTCATTTCCTGTCTTTCTAAACACTGGCGTTGTACAGAGGAGCTCACAAGGGAAAAGGGGAAGCCTGTGAATGCAACAGGCTATCGCAAATCATACAGCAATTACCTAAGAGATGTGGCAGATCACACAGGGCACGTGCTCTGAATCACTCCATCTCTGACAAGGGCCAACGCTGCAGTGCTACGGGTGCACTTCCTGACATACAGTTGTTTTCAGTGTGACCCTGTCTTTGGGGCAGCAGGCTGCTCCTGACTTAAAGGGATGTTAGGTGACTGCTAACCATTATTCCCCTTACAGGGGCAAGCGTCAATGTACAGCAGAAGCCTCCAATCCAAGTTGCACTGCTTGAGGAAGGAATATCCATCCCCTGTACAGTCATCTTCCCTTATATGCCGAAATACACCACATTTTCAATCTTCTACTACTGGATTAATTCGCTGGGCCAGAAAACATCCATTTACAGTAAGTTGGAAAGTGTAACCATCCCACCTGGAAAAGAGAATAAGACTGCTATTGTATCTTACAAACACATAATCGGGCCCCTTGAAAACACCTCTTCTACTGGCACATACTACTGTGACGTCAAATGGAATAACATTCACAAGATGGGAAAGGGAGTGTTTGTCCTTGCTAGAGGTAAGCGAACAACCAGAAAGAAGGGGTAGGTGGTTATAAATCAGCTGGATCTGGCTATGAAAAGATGATCTTTGCTCTTCCTTTTCTCTACCCAAACATGCTGTGAAGTCAGGTGGGAATAATACTTTATGCCAAATACTTAATGCCATCAGAGTTAAATGCACTTTGCACAGGTAACCTGTGCTACGGTTCCTAGTGTTCAGATGGGATATGAAGTTGCAGTGATTTTTATCTGCCCTGCTGCAGCCTCCTGGGAACAGCAGGCTTAAAGCCAGGGTCTAACCAGGGAGCCTGGGCACAGAGTCAGAGTGTGCTTTTAGGTGTTATTGTTCAGGAGACAGTGTGCTTTGGCCTTTAGCAGCATGACAGAGATTGTTGAATGCAAGGTCAGTGGTTAGGGTTCTTGTCAAAATCAGACGTACAGGCTAGGCACTCACTGTTGGGGGCTCACAAACACGTCAGGGGCTCACTCTAATCCCTCTGCCTTTCCCATGTGGTACAAGGGGTCAGTTGCTCCATTAATGCACAGACATGCATGCTGTTGACTGGCTGGATTTGCACTACTGAATGGAGTGCTGGATATGGAAAACTTCTTACAAAGTGTAAATGCAAAGAGCCAGTGATGAAATAGCTTTGCTGCACTGGTCAGAGGATGCCTGCAGTACCCACCCTGCTAGTTTGTGTGGCCTGTGTGCTTTCCACCATCTGTCTTTCTGCCCCTGCCACTAAATACCCTAGCCAGCCTCTACCTACCTCCTTCTTGGCTCTCATATGTCACCTCCCTCTAGCCAATATGAAGTACAGCTGCTTATATCCTGTCTCTTTAGTGTGATTCTTCGGCTGCACCCTGCTCTCTGTTCAGTCAGACTGAAAGTTTTGAAGGGTGTGCACACCTGCACTACCGTCTTCCACACTGTTTCTTTATTTTAGTTCTCTCAAGACTTTCTCCAGGGTTAAAGATACAGCAGGGTTGTAACTTCCACTCACACTGTGAATCTTTCGCCTTCTTTCTTACAGGTGCAGGGTACGTAGAGACCTCTTATGGGTGGGAAGTCCTCATTACCTTTACAGTTCTTCTTGCTGCATTGAGCATAGCCGCAACAGCTCTGCTTCTATGGAAAAGAAAGGCAAGTTATAACCAAATAAAAAAGCAATATCTGACATGACCCATTCTAGGAATTTATTTCATTTGCTTCTAACTTGGCTGGATTGGAAGTCCCTGTGCTGAAATTTTCCATGTTGGGCGTTTGCCTCAGGTTTATTTTCTTTTCTTTTAAGTTGAGTCTTTCTGAGAAAAAAAGATTATAGGAGAGACAAAATGAGTCATTGATTTGTCCATTAAAGAAATTCTGGTAATCATTTGGACTCCAGCGTGCTCTGCTTTAGAGCAAGGATCTGGCACAAGGCAAGAAGTCACACTAGCAGTTGTGCTGGCCCTGAGAATATTCAAGAAGATGTAGTCTTGTGATGGGTTTTTGGAAAATTGCAGTTTGTGCCCGCTCAGTTGTGGCTCTTGTCAATTTAGCAGCTCAGTTGTCTAAAGGAGCCCCTGTGAGGCTGTTTTTCCACATGGTGCCACTTCAACAGGTAATGTCCTGTGCACTCAAGCTAGTCTGTTGCAGCCCTGGTGGCAGGAGGAGGGTAGGACTTCCCCCGTTTCTAATCCTCTTTCATGATGGCGACTACTCTGGTTCAAGGGTGCAATCTGATTTCAAGGAGGCTATGCAACTGTGTTCCTGAGCCATGGCTCAGGCACTATAGAAGAAAGCAATTTGCAGCATGGAGGGGATGGGGACCAGAGCCTTGGGCTTTTGTTTGACAGAGCAAACATTAAGAGGCAGAGTGAGAGGGGAAGGTCTGGACAAGGATGCCAAGGAAGCCTGTGTGGAAGTCCCAATTAACTTAGAAAATAAAAAGGGAAACGAGGACCTGAAGAGCAACTTGCTTCAGTTGACATTGCTTTGAGCAGATGGGGATAGAACAAGACAATATCCAGAGGCTACCTTCCAACAGCAGTGATTCTGTGAGGCTGGAAGGAGCCTCAGGAGGGAAATTGGGACTGGAATCTGGAGTGAGGAAGCACTGGAGCTTGGAGGAGTGTGTTAGGACTGCACTGACAGGGCCCTTCAGGTGAGCAGACTAGTAGCACAGGTTGGGATCAGCTGGGTAAAGAAGTAGAAGCTGGGATGAGTAGCTGAGGGCAAAAGGGAAAGCAGGAGTGGGGAAGAAATGATGCAGAGGGCAAGAGAAGAAAAGCCAAAAGTAGGGCGGAAGGTCCAGATGAGACAGGGGCCCTATGGAAAAAACTCTGGAATTGTGGTACTGGAATCCCTCTTTGGGGGGAAATGTACTGCTCCTAGTACTGCCACCCTCAGGTGTTCAAATAACATCTTTTGCATTCTTCCAGAGATCTCCAGGCTGCCTTAAAACCCCCTTGTGTCTTTTAGAATGGAATTTGGGGATAGTTTCTTTTCTAGGTAGAGTATGCCCCATATTTACTCTTTCAAACTTCCCTCTGCCACCACAACAGCAGACTCTGCATGCATTTTTATGTGGAGGCTGTGCTACTGGTACTGTATGACTCCAAGGAGCATCAGGCTTCAGCACACACAGTCAGACATCAGGAGGTTGAAAACAGAATGGCAGCAGTTGGCAGTCCTGCTAATCTCGTGAGACTTCCTTTGCAGGCAGTCTGATGGAGGGGGAAGGGGTGTGAGCAGCAGAATGACTAGGCTGGAGACGGGCCCCCATCTCTGTTTGCCTAGACAGCGTCTCCATGGGGATGACGAGGGAGGCACTGTCACGACTTGCCAATTGGCATCTCTAGGTTTTGAGGTGGGCCAGCAAGTGTCAGACCTGCTGGCTCTCCTTGGGGCCCAAAGAGATCTTGCAGACATTACATTTGCCCTCCTGCAGAACACAGCCCATATTTCTCACCACAGCTTGCTCAGACCTGCTGGTTTAAAAATGTTTATCTTTAAGAGAAGCTATTTAGCATCCTCCTTAGTTACTAATGGACTGGAAAGCAGTTCATCGTTTTCATGTGATGTGAATATAATCATCCCACTTCTTTCTGAATTAGAACAGAGATACTCAGCAAAGCCTTCTGCCTTTTCTGCCTCCTCTCCTGCTTGCTGAGCAGGGCTAACCCTTATCTGTGCATGGATGAGACGTGCTCAAGGAGAACTCATCTGATGCAAGCAACATTTCACAGGAAGAGACCTTCCTTCAAGCCACATGCTGGACTTGTATGTTAGTGTATCACTGACTATTTGTCATCATTAATGGTCATCTGTGCTCTTTAGACTGTGTATTAGCAAAAGCTTCCTGGCCAAATCCTCATAGAAGTCATCTTGCTTCTTTGAAATTCCCCTGCACACTTTGAACAGGGCCCTGCTTTACTCTCTGTCCTACAGCATTGTTGTGTGCCATTGAATACTTAAACCCTCCATCTACCTAAGTTTCAGTGGTGGAAGTAATTTCTATGAATGCACAGAGCCCAGTTCTCCTTTCCACTGCTCCAGGGTAAGTCACCAGACCATTTAACCCTGTGGTGAGAAAAGGGACCAGGCTACATGTTGCAGAGTGCCAGCACTCTTTCCTGTGAAAGCAGGGAGGGAGTATGAAAGCAGCTGGCTTCGACATGACATTGGTGTTCACTTTGCTTTGGGAAGGTGGTGTTTGCTCCAAATGTGTCATTTGGTGTCTTGTCCTGAGCAGGTGTTGTTCCCCAAAAGGAACCAGCTGAATATCCTGAGACAGAAGGTGGAAACCCAGCTCCCTTCAGCTGTCCCACCACCGCCATCTCCTGTCTATGATGTGAGTACCAGAATCACCCTCCATCCCTTCTGTTTGTGTCATGGTACAACCCTTCCTTTTCCTGCTGTGCCATGGTACAGACAGCACTAGTATCATTATACGAAATACAAGCAATAACTGTGGACCAGCTTGGTACTGGTGACCCTGTGCTCTGCCCTGCTTAGCTCCTCTCAGGACTACGCATGTTGTGTGTCTCCATCCCGGCCCCACTCATGGCCTCCTCAATGCCAAAGCCTTGTGCTGTGCCCTGTAGGGGCAGCACCCTTTCCTCTGTCAGCAGTGTAGAACACAGAGCAGCAGGCTTCGGGCCAGAGGGGGTTCCTGGTCGTAGAAGAGGAAGGTCTTCCAGGAGGCAGGAAGAAAGACAGGATCTTAGCCCCACTTTGTACTGTAGAGTGTCTCAAGGATATGACATTCCCAGCTGAAGAATGACAGCTTGGGAAATGGGCAGAGAGATGTGCTCTCCCAGAACAGCCCCAGCTGTTTAGAGCTCCTGCTGTGACACCTTAACTGGCGTCAATGTCACAGACCCTGCAGTTTCTCTGTCAGGAAGAAAAGGGCAGGAAGAAAGTGAAAGGAGACTCTTTCTTGGAGCATCTCCCGTTTTCATTGTGCAGGATTTCCTTTTCCATTCGCCAAACTGGGGAACACCAACTGCTCCCACACCTCGAGGCCAGTAGGCTCAGCATCATAGGTAATAAGATTGGAGTATCTCTCCTGAAATGTCAGGCCCAGACCTCAGCTACCTCAGCTAACCATGACCCCTAATCCCATTTAGAACCCATCCAGATCCATTTAAAATTGACTCCTTTTTCTCCTTTTACTCCCATGGGAGGGCTGCTCCACTATGAAGGGAAGGGTTGTTTTTTCCCCACCCCTGTGATCTCTGGGGCAAACAAGGAGGCATAAAATGAAAGTGAGTAGAGAAGGATATTTCCTAAATATTAGGAAACCATTCTAACTGCAGGGTCTGTAAGGGCTGGAAACGTCTCTCCAAGGAAAACCTGTGAGCTCTGCTGCATTAATCATTTAAACTAAACAAAGTGAAGCCCTGGAGAATGTACTATAGAGAGGAGCAAAGCTCTGCCAAGGAGGTAGGAGATCTGATCAGGGGCAGATATGAATAAGAGGATGGGCCTGTCCCGTTCTCATTCCCACTTCACAGGAGGGGGAGGAGGTGCACCATTTTGTGGCCCTTGAATTTTTGGAGTAGAGGTTTAAAAGAAACCACTATGTATTGTCCATGATATGTTTATTCTGGGCAAAAAAGCAATGCTTTGGGTAAAGGAGGTTGCAGGTTATAAACCTTTTCATTTGTGTCAAGTAATTTATTTTTAATTCAGGCTTATAAAAATCCAAATGGGTAGTTTCCTGCTGAAGTGGATGATTTCTGCAAGGAGACAAAAAAAAATCAAATCCATTTCTCGCTCAGTCGGCCTCGTCATGCATCCTTAGCTCCATCTTAATTACATGTTTCATCATGTTGTTCTGTTCAGGAGGCCCTGCAAAGGCTAATCCAGCAAGCCAGCAGAGGCAGCTTTAGGCACAGGCAGTGCCTGGAGCTGGCTGAGCCTCTGTGCTTGCTGCAGCCCTACGGATCTGGCCCAGGCAGCCTTCCCTGAGGCCTGTTAACCACACACCAGCTGTGCAGGGCTCGCAGCCAGCCTGGTGTGCAGGGCAGGCACTCAGCCCTCTTCGGCAGAGCTGTAAGCAGCCTGGACCACCTCCTGCCTGTGAATGCCAGGGGGTATGAGCCCGTCTGATGGAGGGTCCTTTATATCAGTAGAGCAGCTGCTGCAGGGTGACTCGTTCAGGCATGAAGCAGCAGCTCCAGCCGCACACATGGCATACGATGAGAGCAGGAGGGAGCATGGAGGAAAGAGGGTGAGAGCCCTGGGGTGGGGACCCTGTGTTGGATTGGGCTCTCAGGACATGTGAGGGGAGTGGGAAGTCGACCAACCTTATTTCCTTTGAAAGATGACTCTGGTGCTCCACTGCCAAATTGTGTTGGGACTCTGCACGGTGTAAACACAGCTCTGCACACTGTGCTTGAAACTAGGTGTGTTGTGAAAACCTGCTGCTGTTAAATCGGGTGTTGAACACAGTGCTTAATTCACGGTGAGGGCAGAAATCTGTCCTCAGCACTGGGGTAAGCTAAGGCAAGGAAATGGAAAGGACGCATGAGAAGTAACTCCAAGTGATGAGATAAAGAAGGAGGTCAGTGATTAGGGAATGAGACAGGAGGCCAGCACATGCCAGATGTGCTATCTGTGGGGGAAAGCAAGAGGTCAGACTCTGGAAACACATCACATCAAGGAACCACAGGGTCCTTGTAGGCCTGGAACTGAAAGCAGGAGTGTCAGGAGGCAGCACTGGACATGAAAGCAAAGGCTTGGAACAGGCTGGTGCAGCTCATGACATGTTATCCTACACAGCAGCAAGGCTCACCCCTCGTGTGGAAAGGGTCCTGGCACACCTTCTGCAAAGCCATCCTGCTGAGTATCTCTAGGAGCAAATGCCTTCCCCGCTGGCTCTTCCAGGTGCCACTGTTCACCTCGTGGTCCCTGGGGGTAGGTTTATGCAATGAAAAGCAGCAGGTAGCAAAAAGCCCTGATAATAAGAGAGCCGCTGGGCACCCTCTTAGCTCCCACTACACTGCCAGTTGTTCCTTGACCTCTTTGTCCTCCTGCATCACTAGAGCAGCTCTACTTCACTGCACTGCCCAGACCCAAACCTGTATTTTCCTCTGTCTTCCAGCTCAGCTGCCTCATTAATGAGCAGCTTGGAAATAACAATCCAAGGGATTCACTTCATCCACTTTACACTTCAAATAAGCTTTTTAGAGCAGCAAAGGGAACCCCTGCGGTGCAGGCAGGTTCCAGAGCACAGGAGCTTTTCATGGTGTGAGGGAGACAAGGAGGCTGCTCAGGGATGGGCAGGCATCTGCCAGCGGGGAGGAGAGAGGCCTGTGTGCCTCCACTGTGACAGTAGCAGGTGGTCAGCGACCAAGGAGAAGTAATTAATTTGCAAATGTTAACTGGAGAAACCAGCTTTCCAACGAGCCAGCAAAGGACCAGCACTGTCAACAGCCTCCATGGAAGAGGGCTCATGGAGGGAGGGAATCATTTTTGGAGGTTAAACACCAAAAGGATCCTTCTTGCTTGTGAGTGGCATCAGACTAGAGCAACGCAAGAGGCTGCCTGTTGTCCTGCCAAGGGGACACAGTGCCAGGCTGCTGGGAGCACAGCATGTGGGACGGGGTCCTCACTGTGAGCATCAAAGAGAATTGCAAATGAGGATGGGGAAATGGGATTCTCTGTGTGTGTGAGTGTACACGTGACTAGTTGGGAGTATCTGTGTAGGCAAGCGGGTTGTTGGGAGTGGGAAGCAGACAGGTGAAATAACTTGACTGTTCCCAGGGGAGGGGTGGGAATAGGAGAGCGCTGTGGTACTCCATTCTCTGTTCCCCCCTCCTGTCCGAGTGCTTGTTTGTTCCAAGCTCCGCTTGCAAATGCTGCTCCTCTATCATCTGGTCGTGTTCAAACCATCATCCTGCTGGCCATGATCCCAAAAGATACTGAGTGTTTGTAGCTCTGGATAAAATGATGAGGCTTCAGGTGATTGGGCAGTCCCAGAATCAGGCCTCCATGTTTTGCTCTTCCTCTTTGCTCCCTTTGCAGTCTCTCCACTAATACCATCTGCCCCTCTTGCGGCCGGAGCTCCTCCCATCTTCCTGTTGCCAGAGAAACAGCCACCTTGGCAACCTGCTGTCATCCTTGAAACACACATGGAAGAGTCCTCCTGATTGTTATGTTTGATCCTTCAGGCAGATCTGGAACATCACTCAAACTGACACGCATCTCCTGTGACATGATTACCTGGGGGACCAGTGGGTGCATATTCATGCAGGGGCATGTGTATGTTTGTGTAGCTGTGTGGGACCACGGGTATGTTTGAGGGCCTGCAAGTGTATTGATTTTTATTATTATTACTATTCTTTGCTCACTCTAAGAAGAAAAAGAGAGATCTTGGGAAAAAAAACCCCAGACAATAAACAGGAATCTTGCCTGAGGTAGGGTTTCCCATTTTTGACAGCCCCTGTGCTTCAGGACCTTCGGCCTTGCCCCTCTTCTCACCTTTGCATGCCCAGATAGCTATGAGCAAGAGCTTGTGGGTGTCAGCGCCTAAACAGTTCTGGGTGCAGAGCACTGCCCGTTACATGTGATCCGCTTGCTGCACAATATCCTCCTGTGAGACAGAGGGGTCTTTATTCTGCATTCTGGGACAATTTGAAGTGGAAGGAGGTGGTAGCATTGGCATTCTTCTCCACTGCCTTACACAGGGTAGGTAACATCAAAGCCTGCCCCTGTGAGCCTGAAAAGGGAAGATGATGCAGCTGCACTGTAGAGCTTTCAAGGGAAAAGAATTTTCTGTTTGCCCAAGCTCAGGTCAGGAACTTCAACATTTTGGAGATGGCAGGAGTTCCTAAAAAATGTCAGGCATGAGATGGGGAACAACCCAGTGTCTTAAACCTAAGTAATTTATCTGACCCTTAATCTCTTCTCTCTTCTTCTGCAGTGCCTGGATTTGGAGCAAGTTGATGTCTATTCTATCCTCAAGGACAATACAAACAACCCATCACCCAGAAAGAGTCCTCCAGGGAAGGTAAGGGCTGGGGCCTTGCTCCTGGAGAGCTTCCTTATGCCCTGGGCGCATGGGGAAAGAAATCCCACAGAGTCACCATGGCACTAGCAGGCCCACTGAAAGGGGAAAATGGGACGTGGCATCCACTGACCAGCTGGGCTGCACATGTAGCCCATCTTCCCTCTTCCAGCAGAACCCTTGCTCCTGCAGCTCTACCAGTTCTGGCAGTCCCGGTTTCGTGCAGATACTTTGCTGTATGACGTATGCTGAAAGGCATTGAGGCATTTGGCATTGCTGCTCTGAACAGGACAGATGTGCACAGAGAGTTGGCCAGGTGCTGATCTCCACTATTGTCCTTTCCAGGTTATTTAGGCAGCTAAAATCCTCTGGGGTAGAGGAATCTGTGCACTGGGGTCAGACTCTGGACCCAGCTTTGCTGTCACTGGCATTAAACACCTGAGAGCTGTTTCATGGTAGCAGAATATAAGGTGATCTGAACTAAGGCTGAGCCGATACAGCCTCTGTCAGCTCTGGAGCTCAGGAAAAGGCAGTGTGGGTACATTTTAAACTTGGATCTTCTTGCTGGGCTGGGAGTAAGGAGTTAGAGACGAGGAACTAATGAATGCCAGCATGCATAATGAAAATAGCTGCAACTAGGAATATGCAGGTGCAGATCAGTTGTGTGGGCCACATGAAGCAGATTAGAGGCCCACACAGCCCTCTATCATGCCTTTGGCAGGCATCAGCTGTTTCACAGGGGCAAAAGTTGCATCGGACACCCCAGGGAACATTTCCTTCCTGTCCTCAGAACTTCGTTGTTCTTTTTCTCTCCAGATCTCTTATCTGTTAAAAAATACCTCCATTATTCTAATATTGGAAAGTGTTCCTGAAAAATGTCTCCTGCTTCCTCCCACTGATGTCCTGCTGGGGAGAGTTCCTCAGGTTGCCTCAGCAGTGTGGAGAATGGTGCCAGCTTCGGTTGACACCATCCCTCTGTTTCGTGAAAAACAGTATTTGAGGCATTTTCACAACTTCCACCTTTTAAGAAACAGTGGTCTAAAATCAAGCAGCCTCCTCTCTGTCAGAGCTACTTGCCATGTGGTCTGGTCCCAAGGGCTCTGCCTCGTGCAGTTACTGCTGTGGCACAACAGTGGTTGATGGCAGCAAAGATAGTGGCAGGTATCTGATCATTGAGGGGAAGGATGGTCTGTTTTATATAGGCTGTCTTATACCCCAATGCATCATGCATGCTGGAAAAGACACTGTCCCTGGCTTTGTGCTCCTGCTGCATTTTGAACTAGTTGGATAGGGAGAGCAGTAGGTCCTGATCCCTTCTCCCTGTGCTATTTATTCTTCTGTATACCTTTCTCAGTTGCCCCCTTCAGAATGATTCAGTCTGGATGATGAGATGCAGTATGCGTGGGTTTTTCTCCCTAGTGTGGAGCTGTCTGGGCTGTGCTGAATCGTTTGTGTGTGGCCCACACCACTCAACTGCTGCTTTGGGGAGTAGCGGGTCTGTAAAACAGAGCAGGAGCAAAGCAAGAGCAAAAAAGCATCTGCGTGTGAGTCAGTCTGGTGCTGGTAGTCTCAGCCAGGGTGGAGTAAAGGTCGAAGGAGAAATAGAAGAAACAAAGGAGAAGAAAGCAAAGAGATGGGATGAGGTCTCACACCAAGAGCAGACACCACCAAGTGTCCTGAGTTCATGTACTGACCAGAGAGAGGGAAATGTGAGTGGCAGTGCCCTGTGATTGCTGCACAGGAGAATTCATCTGCGCTTTCCACTACTGGTGCAAGCACTTTCATCAACTTTCCTCTCAGTCATCCTGGGCTGTGACCACCTGGGACACTCCTCTTCCACCTGGCTGTGCCAAAATATAACAGGGTGTTTTCCTGAAGGGTTACACTTGTGGGCCAGTGTGTTTGGCCTGTGAGCAGAAGCTGGGATTGCTGAATGGTGGCCGACCCTGCTGCAGAGAGTCCAGGCCAACCCTTGCTGCAGGATGCTGTGTGTGGAGAGGGAGATGTAAAGGGAAGCAGGGCAGAGAGCCCCTGAAACAAAAGCATTTGCATGCTGTCATGCTGGTCTGTCAGCCAGATTGGGTATTAAGGGGTTAATCCCACATGCTTTGGAGGTGCCTGGAGTCAGCATTTTGTAAAACATTTCCCTTTGGAGGTGGCAACAGGGAAAATGCTAGTGTAGGTAGGGCTTCCTTCACCCGGTGGCATTTCAGCTACTTGCTGTGTAACCTTGCTTACAGCAGGCCTGTGCCACACAGCGCTTAAAATATCAGTCTGTCAGCGCCTTGTCTACACAACGAACGGTCGTGAGGAATAGACTCAACTGTTGAAGAAACAGGATTGAGGAGGTCAGGGAATTCCTCCTTCACAGAATCCAAAGTGATTTATTTTTTTACCAAGTCCAATTTTCCCTCCCCTCCCTGTCTGACAGCTTTTTGGGGGAAGAGTGACAAGTAAAGGAGGCATCTTTATCCCCTGGGCTGGATTAGTCACGTTTGTCTCTGGCGGAGCAACATTTCTCACTGTAGTAGCTTCCATTTCAGCAGACCACTTAGAGCCATTTCTAACAGAACAAATGTCAGGGTCTGCTTATTAAGAATTAATTCATCATCTTTCGAGTAATTTTCCTCCATTTGTTTTTTCTCCTTTTCATCATTCTGCAGACACCTAAGAAGCAAGCAACTCTAGAAGAATCCTGTGATACACTATATGAGAATATCTAACAGGAAAAAATCTCACCCTGTGTGGACCAGACATCTTTCTGTACTGCAGAACTACTCTCTTACATCCCCAGTTCTCTGCAGAGATCCACAATGACTTCAGGGCACAACCATGAGGGACTTGTGACCCCCTGGCTCCTTCTAAACTGCCCTTCATTAACAAGAGAATGCATCTGTTCAAATCCCACTGGGCTCAGTCTGCACTGATGCAGCAGAGCTATTTTGCAGCAAAGCCATTTGATGCAGAAGAAAAGCTGCTTTTGTCAAGCACTCACATGTATCTTAGAAATGATGCAGATGGGATCTGTGCGGATTTCTCTCACCTGGAATGGCCGAAATACTTAAATCTCGATCCTCTGTAAATGACAGGACAATCCAGAGATCTCCCCGCTTGCTGGTTTGATCTTCCAATCCTGACCTGCAGCAGTCCATCTGATCCTGTGTCTATGACTTTCCTGACACGGTCATCAGGCCTTCATGCATAGTTTAACCAAGATCCAAGCATCCACCTGCCCATTTTTCCTTTCTCAGGAACCCCACAGTGAAACATGCTTTCTCATAATCTGCTAATCCCATCAAGTAGTCACAGATGCCTGCTGTGACCATACTCAGCCGACTCAAATCAGTGCCTCCGAGTAAATGCTTTTGCCTCAGCAATAACAGCAGTAAACGATGAGGACTGGATGCACAGACAGAGATAAAGATGGAGAGAAGGAAAATAGGGAAAATAACCCTGCCTGGCAGAAAATACCCCTATCTCAGTGGCAGTGCCCTTCCCAGAGCAAGGAAGAGAAACAAGGAGGTGGGAATCTGCAGAAACTCCCTTGCTGGTGCTGCATAAGCCAAGGGGGTCTGGGGCCAGGTTTCAGCCCAGAGACATTCAAGCCGAACTCCCCTATTTCCTGTTCTTTTTGGCAATGGGCACTGTTATGACTTTGGATTTTGAGCCTCTGTGGGAGCAGGCCTAGTACCTCTGCCCCATCGAAGGCAATAGGTTTACCCTTGTTTCAGCTGGGCAACATTTCCCAACAAGGGTGTAAGTCTCCTTTACCCTGACCCCATAGGTTATTTGCCCATGTAGATCAGTTCTGAAACTTAGAGCTACTGGAGGGAGGCCCTAGAGGGGAATCTTCTATACAAGCTTTTCTCCTATCAGCTGGAACTTGCCTACCATTTGTGCTTATGCATATTTGAGTTCTGATAGGGAAGAGGTTACATGAAATATCCATATAACACGATCAAAACAGTGGATCAAAAAGCTGAGGCTGTTTTATCTCAGATTAAAAAAAAAAAAACAACAGAAAAACAACCAAACAAAGCCAACCCAAAATAAGAATATGCAGCATAACTTGAGAGGAGTCAGAGAAACCTCTTTAAAGAATATCAAATTAAAATTGAGCTCCAGGGTCATAGGACCCTCTCTAGTTGAAGATAATGTTGCTATGCATCAGAGATAGAGGCTATGGAAAATGTCTCCGGGGCCTCCAGCCTTCCTATACTATGTTTAAAGAGATAATCCGCTTATTGCTTTGCTCTTTTTATTAGAAGAGATTTCAAACATGCAATTTGGACTTTCTTTAACCACAGGAAAATGCTTTTTCTCTTCCCAGTGTTGAGGAATTCATTTCAGAAACAGCAATGAACAGACAGTGTGGCTTATTAGACCCGTTTTCCATTTGTTAAAGCGATCATGACAATTACAAATAAATATTTTTGAAGTAAGGAATTTTAGTCTGACCAGAAAACATCCGTATTCACAGAAGAATATCAAGAGGATTGTGCAGGTATTACAATTCCTTTCCTTAACAAATTTGAAGAAATGATGAGATGAATTATAAATATGTTGCAGCATGGCAATAAAATATTCAGCAGAAGCCAGTGGAAAATAGCTAAAAAGTGAAAACTTTCAAAACAATCCTGCTTAGGTTTTGTGCTTTGCTTTTTCAGTTTTACAAATGCTAAAAATACTGGGTGGTACTGGAAATTTCCTGGCAAGGATCTCACTTTGCAATGAATTGATTTGTCTTGTCTTTCTGTTATGTTTTTAAATAGCGTGTTTCTTACACTTATGCCTGAAAAATTCTATATATTAAGTAGCTGAAGCTGTTTAAAATGAAACATGAGAGGAAGAATGGTAGCTGGAACAGAAAAGACTATTCTGGAAGAGCCAGAGCTAAAGTACTGGAAGAATCACACCAGGTTCTGATCAATTAAGTGGAAAAGTAAAAATCTCCAAGAGACACTGAGGATTTGGGCTGTGCTCCAAAGCTTGCCAAGGTCGGGGGGAGTCACTGTGTTGATTTCAATGGGTTCTGGATTGGCCCTGCGGGGGTAAAAGGCTGTTGCACAAGAAAAAGGAAGTTCTGAAGCTACGTAGCCACAAGCTAATATTGCTTCTTTAGCACTGTGTGCCACTGGCAGCTACAAGTTGCATTGGAGTGTGTGACAGAGAAAGGTATAAGGAGGGATGCTTTTAAATTGTATGGAGTTTTCCAAGGAGGTATGAGGAAATGCCTTCAGGCACAGGTAGGAGAGACTAGGAAATATAATTCATATAATATTGGTATAGCTACTTTGTAGCAGAGATTTGTTCAGGAAAAAGGCAGCCATTTGGTCTCTGTCTTACCTGGCTCTATGGCCCATGAGAATAGATGCAGAAAATGAGTATTACTAACAGGAGGAAAGGAGTTAATTTTTAAGTGTTGAGCAATTAAACAAAAAAAAAGGATGAGCTCCCCCAGCTCCCCAAAGATGAGAGGTGATGACTATCTTCTTGTGTTCACTCTACGTGTTCTGCTTTAAAAAAAAATTAAGTAAAAAAAGTAAATTTTTAAATTTAAAAGTAAATTTAAATATTTAAAGTAAATTTTGAGTTTTAAAGTAAATATTTAGTTTAATATTAAAGTATTTTAATATATTTAAAGTAAATATTGAGTTTCCTCTTAAAAACTGTGCCCCTAACGTCCTCAGCTCCACTTGCTTCCCCCAGCATAGTGCTGTTGTGCACAGAGCATGCTCGCAGGTTACAGTGGTATAATCTTTGATTTCCAAGTGTTGAATTATCCTTTTGTATTGACAGGATTTCATGGAAGTGGAGACCTGCTATTGAAGTAAGCAGTAGTGCAAGGTGGAAATGAACTGCCCTGACACCTTCTAAAGGAGGTGCCATGCTAGCACCATCCTTTGCCATCTCCACCAGGTGTAAGCCTTTGGTCCTGAGAAATGCAGTATCTGACTGTGATCACCCTCACTTGTCGTCTCAGCTGGTATTGTTGCAAAGGGCCTTGGTAATACTGAGGTCACCTGGTCGCTTTAAAACAACTCCTTCACAATGCTTTACAGCAAATCCTAATTTCAGAAGGCAAAACCTGGGGTGCACATGAGTGGTTCTTTGGTTTGTTGGTTTCATCCTTTTGTGCAGAGGACAAAGCTATTGCATGGGTACTGTTCTGATGTATGAAACATGCCAACTGTATTTTGCCTTTATCTGTAGAAAAGAAAGACCTTGATGTGGTGGATAATGACAATGAAATGTATGTCCAAGGTGTAGCCCAAGGTGTTCTTCATCGATTCCAACTTTCACTCCTTTTTCCTTCTCAGGGGTGTCACTAGTGGAAATTATCTCTAAATACCCGGCTAAGGCTGGCTCTTAATCAAGGGAGGTGCTTGACTGAACAGCATCTAAGTGAAATGGTTACCATGCCTCTGGTTTGCACCACTGTCCCATCCAGCGGTGCCATAAAGTCTGCACCAAGGGCAGGGGTGTCTTCTTTCGGCAGAGCTGCCTCTTGGAAAGAGCTGGCATTCCTTCAGCCCTTGACTAATGCAACACTGTGACCCTGTGAGACGGGGATTTGGGGTAGGCAGTGAGTGAAGCCACCAGATGGTGCCCTAGGTCCTCACTGCTCCTTTTCATGTCCCCTGCCTGCCCACATCCCCCTGCCAGCTCCCCTTGTAGCCCCCAGACCAAAGACTCCCAGGGGTGGGCACCTTCAGCCATGCAGAACATCCCCAGCCATGACTGTCTTCTACCCCTGGGGTTGGTGTCTTTGGCACCCCTCACAGCTCTACATCATGGCCAGGCGCCACCAGCATGTCTGAAGAGATGGGGACAGGACAGGTTCCCTTCTGCATCCATGAAGTCTGGAGAATTAGCTTCATCAGATACCAGTGTCTTGGCGCAGGACTGCCCATGTGAGAGCCAGGAGAGTGGCTGCTGATACCATCAATGAGTCAGACTGGCATCTAAAACACAAAATAGGCCAAATGTTCAGGGCTGGTTGGAGCTGCCACCGCTTTTCTTTCCGTTTGGAAGTGGCATCTTATCTTGGGTTTGGGAAAATTTCCTGCATCCGCGATAAAAAAAATCATTTGCAGCATATGCTTCTCCTCTTCTTTGCTGTGTCAGGAAGCTGATGAAGGCTTCAGATACCGCTCTTTCTGTGGTTTGGGATTCTGTGGTCACCAAGATTTGCTATGCACAGTGAAGTATCATTAGGAGTTTACACATGAACAAAGGAGATGGTCAAAGAGCATCAGTGATCTCCAAGGGAAAAGCGGAGAATGTGAGCTTCAGCGTCTTCTCTTGTTCGATTCTAGGGCAAGCCCAGTCTCCACATAATGTCAGAGGTATAATGTTTTTCTTTGTTAATGATAAAATAGAAATGCAGGTTACTATTAGTAAGTAGTATGTTACTAGGTACTTCACTATTAATAACCAGGCCTTTAAGCTGCCAAACTGTGTTATGAGCTGTGGATCTGCTCTCATTCAGAGGAGGGAGTCTTTCGATGAACCTCTCCTGGAGATCCTCTTTTCTTTCAGCCCTTTGAATTATGTGGGTTATGTCTTATTGCTCTGGGCCACATGAAGATTTGGATATACAGCTGGTAGGGCCAGGCAGGTCAGCCACCCTGCTTTAAGGAGTCAGAATGTAATTATCCAAATTGGAACAGGGTGAACATGGAAAAGCTAACATATGGACTTCTTCAAAATGTTATGTCTTCTAATAACTAGACAGGGCCTCTGGTTTCTATCCCATCTGAAAAATATGTCTGCCTACAATTTTATGCAATGATATCTGAGTACTTCCAGGGGCAATAATTGTACCAAAAATACCTGTACAACAGGGAGTTTCCCTCCCTTGTGAGGAAATCAGCCCTGTAATACCGCTAACGGTACTTTTGGCACTGACATGCGCTGTTAAAATCAAAGATTCCAGTAGTCCTTGCAAGGCTCAGTGTGACCTTTCAGCTTCATAAATAGGAAAAAAAAAAAGGAGATTCAGGAGGTCAATGCAGTCTCAGGAGGTTTAACTACTTTTCCAAAATTGCAGGGTGACAGAGGTGAAGTCGGGAACAGAATTCAAGTTCCTATGCTCTTATTTGTACCAGGTTGTCCAGGTGAGAGCCAGTAAGTGGGTAAGTAGGGAGCTGCTGAGCTCCTTACAGTTTAGGAAAACCAAAGAAGCTTCTTCCTGAGTCACCAGCCCCAGTTTCTGCAGCACTTTGCTTTTCATTTTTGATTTCCCATGCAAGTATCATTCAGGCTCATGTCTGCCTGGCTGAGGTAGCAGAGCTGTAGAAGTTACTGCTCTCTTTTACAGAGGTGTCCACCATTTTGGGAGTAAGAGTCAAAATACCATGGAAAGCCCAAATATGTATGCTGTAATTCTCCAAATAAACGTTTATGGAGTGAATGTGCTGAGTTGCTCCTCATCCACCCGATAAAGTCTTCCTGATTGCTGAAGAAGTTCCTGAGCTTGTCAAGAGGCTTTAGACAAGGAAGAGCAAATGGCTGCAGCTGAGTCACAAAGGGTTTCTCTGTTCATGAGGAGAAGAGGCAGGAAAGTCCCTACCATCCTAACAGTGAGATGCTGGAGAAGAAGGAGGTGTGAGGAAAGGTGATAATGCTGATAATTATGTGAATGGAAATATTTGCCATTCTTTTTAATGTTTAAAGGAAACCACAGTTTTGAGGTGATGTAATTCCCACTTGGTTGGGTTGTTTATTCAAGCAGTGCAGTGCTATGCTGGCACATGGGGAACGGAAAGTAAAACTTCAGCTCAGCTTTTGCCCTCTCAGGATTTCTGTATGCTTTCAGTCTCATTCAGGTCAAGCCAGGGCATGAACCTGAAGCACAGCAGCTCTTCCAGTATAGCCCTCTTTGCAGAGTGGCCCTCTGCTAAAGAATATGCAACATGCAATGGGAGATTTGAAGAAACCAGTTTAATAGGAGTTGTAACTCTTCCTTTTCTCGTCTCCAAAAGGTTTAAAATAATCTTGCTGTCCATAAAAATCAGGTTAGCTATTTTTGGTTCTTGCAGAGCTAAAATGAATGCAGCATCTCTCATTTCCAGTCATGGCAAGTCACTTGACATCAATTGTTAATTGTTTGATTAATCTTGAATTTTCAGAGCTGACAGTGCCTGTCCTAGCACTGAGACAAGAGCTACATTTAAAACAAAGGAGAAAACACTTCCTTTTTTTTTTTCTTTAAATACAGCCTGAAAGGTAAAAACAGGGAATTACAGGGAGGTTTTTAATGTACGTTGTCCTGAGAAAGATGTGTCATTAGGCAGAGTGCAAATAAAACAGTCAGAGGTTCATCGTAAACTAGGGGGGTGTGATGAATTAATTTTAGCATATGCCTCAGCAATTCATTACAAGACTATCTTAAACCTAACTGTTAGTACACTTTGCTGTAAGCTCATCTGTGTTAGGCCATGGTTTTCATTTAAATAAGTAAGCAGAAAGATTTCCTTCATGAAGATGGGTGACATTTCTATGCAGAGAAAGGCCATTTAAGGTCAACAGTTACAGGGGCCTATACCTTTGTGTGCTCTGGGTATGGCTGGACAGGTAATTATCACTGCATATGACTCCCTAAGGGGTGGTGTTAAACAAATACAGACCAAATAAGAAAAGACATTCAAACCCTGTCTAGAATGTTCGTAAAATAGCATGGCCTTTCCCTGCCATCCTTCCCTCCTCCCTTCCCCCCCAGCAATGTGTGTGTAGCACATCCAGGATGAGCAGCAACATGGTGTATCAGCCCTTGTTTGGGAGGAACATATACTCCCAGGTCCTGCCTTTCTGTGCGACAGGCAGGCCAGAACATATGA
Organism: Myiopsitta monachus; assembly: GCA_017639245.1. NCBI lineage: Eukaryota > Metazoa > Chordata > Aves > Psittaciformes > Psittacidae > Myiopsitta > Myiopsitta monachus. The sequence goes on from CM029920.1 coordinate 64,979,250, forward strand.
TGGTACAGAGTGATACAAAGGTGTTATGGGTACATGTTTAAGTTAGCTTTCATATGTTAGAAAAAGGGCTTATCTTGATATCACCCCTCTAACTAAGAATTAATAAGGGCTCTGACTTTTTGCTTTTGAATTAGCTGTATGCCACTGACTTCTTGGGAGAGATACGTGCCATTCTGGACATCCACTCAAAGGTCTGCATAATCCAGGGAACATTATGATGACAATATTAAAACACAGGAGTGCCACCACAACTGTTCTTACCAGGTGATGACCCAGTGATCTCGCATGAAAACCCCAGTGGTAAAAGGGAAGAATTCTGACAGTACACCCCTCCAGCCCCTCTGAATACAGCACTCACTCCATGGTCACCTGCTGGAACTGAGCATGGGTATTTTGGTTTACAAGTGTCTCCAGCAATGGTGTAGAGAGGGAAAGTTTCCACTGTGTACTGGGCTGAGGCCTACTGCTCTGCAGATATTCCAGTTAGCGGGCAGTTAAACAGTTCCAAGGCATATTGTCCTCATCTAATCCCTTCCTGCAGTAAGGTATCTCATGTGCCTTGCTCCAGTCTTATGCGAACCAGGTGATGGGAGCTCCTCTGGGGTGCCGTCTCGCAGGCCTGTAGATTAATGTTTCTTTTGCTTAATTTAATTTACATGTAAACCATTTATACTCCCCCAGACAACCCTAAACAGTCTTTCTCATTCCCTGGTGCTTCTGTACCCCTGAAATTCTTGTATGCAATTCCCGTGATGCTCTTCACAGTCGTTATTTGGGCAACCTACACACACTGCAATCCCTTCCAGCTTTTTTTATCATTTTATGTTGCTCTTCTTTTTATTTCCCTCCAAGTTGTTGACATCTAGCTAGCACTGAGTTGTCCAGAACTAAACATGTCTTCAAACTGCGGTCTCACCACTATATTAAAAAATGGGACTATTGCCTATATCTCTGAGAAGAGGTCTCTGCCTTTACAACCCCAAATTAAATTAACTGCATGATTTTTGCTGCCATATCACATTGCAAAAACATATTAAATCTGCTGTCTACTGTCTCCCTGAGGTCTTCTGGTATTTCTGCTTGCAGTGCTTGAACACAGATGATTCCTCTCTTCACCTCAGTTTCTATCTTTCAGTAGCTCATATGTTGTACCTACTGCCTTTTTAGACACGTGGGATCGTTCAGGGTTCCTCTTTGAGGAACAGCAGTGTGATTCCTTACACATAAGTAAATTATCTCTATTTTTTAGCATGAAATAGTCTGTCTCCACCATTTTCCCTCCAAGCTGTCCTATGATAATCTGCCTCAGTGCAATTAAAAGGCATGCTACTCTTTTTGGTTTCCAGATTTTTCCTATTTATAACTAACTGTATAGAGCGCTGGCCTGTATGTTAATAATCTGCAACAATCTGTTTGAACATCACATACTGAGGATCACGGGTTGAAACTCTTTTTCTGGAGAAAAGGAAATGCTGTTCTTTCCTTAAGAAGTTTCTGTCCCAAATGTCGAGAATATGGATTAGCTTTTCTTTGGTGAGGAATGACATATGAAAACGCTGCTTTGTGCATGAGACTTCTTTCTATGGGTGGCTCAACACTCCGCAATTAACTTTCCTGGGAAATAAGAGCTACCACGGAAACTGCCACCGTCCTCATTATCACTGGTATAAACACAAAGCAACATGAACAGTGAAGAGGAAAAAAAAAATCCACTCATGAAACCAAAACATTTTGCTCCATGCATCTTCTTCCTAAGAGAACAAGAAAAAGAAAAGCCCTCCATGTGACAAGATGTTAGTCAGATGAGCTAATGCAGTCCTAGAAGGTACTTGGGTATTACGTTCATGAAGAGAGTATAAGAATCGATACAGAAGGGAATCCATTTTATCATATTCTATTTCACAGATAAGAGAATCTGGAGGAATTGGTTAAAGCAGGTGAGATGCTAAAAGTGGTGGTGTAGCTGCAGATGGTCTAAAGATCCTAGGGAAGCAAGATTTGTGGCAAAAGGTAATATCCTTTATTAGATCAACTGATAGAGCTGGAAAAAGCAAACAAGCTTTTGGGCTCAGGGTCTCTTTATCAGATCTGACAGAAGGCAGCAATATTCCAGCTAACTACAGGTTAGATGCAATTGCTCTTAGTTTAATTTAATTATATTAATCAATGCAACCACTTGAGGAAAAAAAGGAGCACCTATGAAGTGGAAAAGGGTGTGAGCAGAAGTGACTAACAGGCTGCTGGTGCTCTGCTGAACCACTGGCAGAAAAAGGGTGCTTGTGCTGGTGAGAAAGGGAGAGGTCAGCAGGGAGACTGTAACAGGCTAGGAAGGCACCATGTCCCTTAGATCCACGAGCTTTGGTGTCTAGGGATTATCAGTTTTAATGCCAAGCTTTATCTTTTTGGAACATTTTGTAGGTCTCCTTTGGGATAAGGATGGAGGGGCTCAACTTGCTGCTGTCTGACAAAAGGTACTCTAATGATGAGTACCGTTTTCTGTCCTTTACTGGCTGACAGTAGGCGCTTTCTAAGACAGCAATTATTTTAGGTTCATTCACATAGTTTCTGTGGGGCTATTTCACGTGCAGGATGAAGCAATGAACTGTAGAGATGTGGGACAAGTACACGCAGGAACAAAGTATTTTGGTGGTTTTGCTGTGGGAGGAAGGGCATTGATTATGCTGTCTGTGCAGTGGTCCTGGCGTATTTCATGTTTGATGCTCTGGCGGTATCTGGTTCTATTTCATGTGTTTTCATCTGCGGATTTACTTCCTGTAATGAGCTGGGAAAGGGAGAGCCTGAAGGTTAGGAGAAAAGACACAGGAAAAAAATCTTTCAGAGACACTAATTTAAAAGATTATTTTATGTGTGGTTTTTAACATGGAATATTATTGCTACTGGGCACGTGTTTGTGGGAGGAATGCTACAGCAGAGACTAAACTAAAAAGCAGAAAAATAAATTTGCAGCAAGCTAATGTGGTCAGTCTTTGCAAGTCCTTGTTAATTTCGGTTGCACTAGACAAATACCAAATAAACCTTGATCCTTTGAAAAGTGATTTTCTAAGATGGTTGCTGTTGCTCTGTTATCTTTATTGTAGTAAATTCGTATCTATTTCGCTGGAAGAGTGACCTTGCTGGATAAAGCAGCTCACCAGTGTTCCCCTCAGAGCAGGTGCAACAATATCTGCAGGGCTGGCTGAATCTCACATCTTCTTGGTGCGTTTTGGATGGCTGCTGGTCTTATTGCATCCACTTTATAGAGGGAGTTTTATGGTCTGTATGTTCTTGTGTGTGTGCTTGCTTGCAGGGTGCCATTTTTTAATGTCAATTGTGGTGTCTAGAAAGCCGACTCCAGTGTATGAGCAATCCTGGGACCAACTAGAGCAGTAGGGAAGCTGCTCATTCAATTTGCAGTTGTATTTGATTAAGGAGTCCAAGGTTTTCTGAGCTGCCTGCATTTCTGATAGAAATGTCATCTCTGTTTCCTATATACAGCATGGCTTGGTGTAATGTTTTTCAGACTTGGCTTGTGAAGAAAAATGGCACATAGAGGCATTAAGGAGCTGCAGAAAGGTGATCTCTCTCTGCCCCCCCCCCCCTTATGCATGGCAAACAAGAAGAGGTTGGCTAAATGCTGTCTGAAGAAGAGAGCTGGGTGCTTGCTGCATGATGTAGCAGACATGAAAATTTCACATGGTTCAAGGAAAAAAAAAAAGCTGAATGCATTCATTAATAAAAATGCTTTGGAAGCTGTCGAATGCGAAGACCCCAGCTGTGGGTGAGGAAGTGACTGATCACAGATCACCAGGCCGTAGGGGAGGTCTTCTAGGGCAGTGTCACGGATGCTTTTTGGAGCCGACAGCCTATGTTAGGGTTTATCTGTTCAGCGCTCTGGGAGGCAGGATGCTGATCTGACTCAGTACTGCTGTTTCTCTTCTATTGAAAACGAGGGGCTTTCCTTGCTTTTACTGGAACTCACGTAATTACGTTTTCATTTAGTTTCCCGACTGTAGCGGCAGGCCCAGGCACATGCATCAGAGCCCCGAGTGCTGCAACAGTAGCCTCAAGAGGGGAACAAACCCACTGTGCAGGGATTCGTTTTACCCACTCCTACTCCACGCAGAAGGAGACCGGGGAAGCCCCTGCCTGATCCCTCTGTGGTCCCAGCACCTCCCCACTACCAGTGAGGCGGCCCTTCCTCTAGGAAAGCCGGCGCCTGCAGCAGGAGGGCTGGCGGTGAGGCCTTCCCGCCCCGCAGCGAAGCCCGCCGGGCCGTAGCACAAGCCGATCCCACCGAGGCCTCGGACGGGCCTGCGGCACCGCCTCCTCTCAGGAAACGGGGGCGACAGTGGGACCCGGGGTGGGGGGGAACCAGCACACGATGGGCCCCGGGGCAGCGCCCTACCCCGCCGCCTCCCCCTCCAGGCAGCGCTGTAAGATGCCAGAGCCCTCCTCCGCGCCCGGCCCTGCCGAGGGAGCCCGCCCCGCCAGCGGCTCCTCCTCCTCCTCCCCGGCCGCCGCCGCTCTGCCAGCAGCCGGTCGGGCCTGAGACCCGCGCCCGGCTGCGGGGCCTGCTCTGAGCGCTGGCGGAGGGCGGGCAGGGGAGAGGTGAGGAAAATCCAGCAAGGAAAAGCCGCGGAGACCGAGCCCGTCGCGTCACATGAGCTGACAGGATCCGTACCCGCTCCCCTCGGCGCAACAAAGAGCCGGGAGCCCTTCTGCCCGCCGCGGGACGGGGCTGCCATGGGACCCTGAGGACCGGCCCCCACAGGTAAGCGGCAGCCGTTGCGGCGTTTGCCCGCCCGCCTTACCTGGCGGGCGAGAGCGCCCCCCCACCTGGCGGGAAGGGCGGGGCGGCGGGGTGGAACCGGCACCCCATGGCTCCTCGCCCCTCTGCACCCTCTGGGTCCGAGGCGACTTCCCAAAACCTTTGGGGTTTTGTGGTGTTCCTCCCCTCGGCGTGTGCGGCGTTGGGGGGGGGGGGTGTGTTATTTGTTTTTAAGCGGGCCGTAACCCCAGCTCCCCGCTGGGGACGGGGAGCGGGACCCGCCGCCCTCGCGTCCCTCCCTCAGCCGCCTTGCCCGCGTGTGAAGGGCGGGCGCCTCCACAGCGGGGGGGCAGGCGGTCTCGGGGGGCCTGCTGAGGGCACTGCTGCTTCCCGCGACCCTCGCCTGGGTTCTGTCCGGCTGCCTCTGGGCTGCCGTCGTTAACCTCCCATTCTTCGTGTTTGCTTTTTACGGTGAGCAAACAGTTAACCCCGTGCGGTTTTATGCATTGCCTCCCCCGGTCGCCCACCGCTTCTTCCCCAACCCCGTACGGACCAGCACATCGTAACCTTTCTGGCTGTTAAAAAGAACATTAAGGTGATCTTTATTTTTGTCAAGGCGCCATCCCGCTTGCGAGCTGCCTTTCCCAAGCCAAATTCCTGCTGGTAGGCAGCCCCTCGCCCACCCGGGGCTTGCCCACCGGGTCTGTGGCTTGAAGTTGTTGACAGTGGTGTGCACATGTGCCACACGTTCCTCAAGTGAGCGACCTCGCACCGACGTTTATGGCTGGAAACTCTCGGTGGGAGTCCAGGGTGGGTGAAAAACATCCGAGCAAGGCTGGCGTCTGAAGCCTCTCCTTTGGGAAATGCTCTACCCCGTTTTTGCTATGTGTGGGTGCTGAGAATGTGGTGCTGGGATGGGTGTTGGGGATGTAGAGGTGAGGAGCAGTTTGTGGGGGTCCTGAGGAGGTGGGCTGGGGTGGCATGGGAGCAGGCAGGAGGTCAGGGAAGACCTGGCAAGGGGAGGGCACAAGTGATGGGAATGGGGGACTGTGGAAAACCTGGGCAGGGGACTGAGTCTCATGAGTGCTCTCCCCTCTTTGTGTGTACGGCATGGTGTGATGCTGGTGAAGGGAATGGTTTATGTGTGATGGTTGTTTGGTTTTGTTTTCTGTTTCTTATTTCATGATTTTATTCTTGGCTTGCTGCCCTCTCTGCTATGATATGGAAATAATCTGCTCCTGGGCACGGCTGGCATCTTCCTTCTTACGCCAAGCGGCTGCCTGGCTTGAGTCTTAACACAGGTGGCCGTTAACCCTGGCTCCAACAGGGAGTCCCTGGGAAGGAGGCTTCCTTTGCGTGTTATCTTGGCTGGTGGGGATGGAGAAGAAACCACAGTTCCCTTTCAGAGGGAGGTGCTAGGCTGGCCTCGATAACTGTGTTAAATCTCTTTAAATCAAAACTAAACTTAAGTAAACCTATGAGGTGAGGAGAAGCAAGCCGCCCGCTGCCCTCTGTGTGTCTGGTGCCTACAAATGGCAAAAAGAGCTCTGGCGAAGCCATTTACTTTGAGGTGGTAGGGCAGGACTGTGGTTTAAGCAGCAGGAGAACAATTGCATGCCAGGGAAGTGGTGTATGGGGAGAGGGGAAGACAAGAGTGTGCAGCACCTTCTCATGCAGCTGATGGGTCCCGAGATGTTCCATGGTCCCTCTCACTGCAGGCTTTGGAAAGAAAGGGGTTGCATGAGTGAGGAGTTGGGCAGATGCTGCTGTCAGCGTCAGCTGCTCAAAGGCTACAAGTTAGCCTGCTTGTGCCATCCCCACCCCAGCGTTTTTAAGGAGCAGCATTGGGGTCCTTGTTGGTGGCCTTCGGGGTAAACCAAATTTGCAAGTTTAAGCATATCTTCGTGCAGACTTGGACCTGGAGTTTGTTTTTAATGAAAGGCACGAATCTTATGTAGCGTGACTTCAGTTAAAGCAGCAATTGCTCCAAAACGGGGGAAAACTTTGAAAGCAGATAATGCTGATTTTAATTGCTCGTTTTTCCCCAACACCTCAGAGAAAGACTCTGAGATCCTGTTATGATTCCCCTCCCTTCGCCGGTATTTCTTGGTCATGGTGGGGAACAGACTGGAACTTGTCAATGGCCAGCTCAACTTCTGCTGATTATGGCTTAGAATGTGACTGGTTTTAAATGCAGCCATCTATGTCACAGGGGCCTGGACTGGGACCCTGACAGTTTGTTTCATATGTGTCATTAGCTGCTGTGGAAGACTAATGACTGTGGCTGACAATTTGTGTCTTCACAAAATAGGAGAAAAGGTTGGCTTTTGCCCTAGAATGGATGGGAGGTTTGAAGTGAAAGTTTGCTCGTCTGTCCCTTCCCTTCACAAAAATGTACAGCACGTTTTTGAAGCTGAGTCATCAGGTACAATTTATTTTAAGTATTTTTAAGCTATTATGAATTTGATGCACTTTGGCCGCATGCTTGCTGGAAACTGTAAGACACTTGTTCAGATTTGCCCTGGCTGGGTTCGAAAAGGTGACAAGGAACTTCCCATGCTGCAGCGTTTTTAGATCTGAGCACAGCAGAATTGTCATAAAAGGGGTGGAACGTTTTGATGCCCTGTGCTCTGGGCATACTGGGAAGGGAACGTGCAAGGCTCTTGTCCATCAGCCAAGCTTGTGCTGAAGGGTGTGCTGTCTCCCACTGATGGATTCTCTCTGAGCTGTGCTGCTTCTCGAGAGATGTAGCGCAGGGTCGGATATGTGGTGTGTGGAGGGCAAATTCCCTCCAAAGTCACTTTGTCATGGAAGTCATAACAGGGATGCACAGATTCAGGAATGATTATTAGTGTCTGATGACCTGGCCAGGATTGTGTAATCACACTGAGTAACAGATAAAAGGTTTTATATCCCATAAACTTGGTTCTCCCTTCAGGGTGAACCACAAAGCTTTGAGTTTGATGGCTCTCTGGTAACTGCAAATAGGTGCAGACGTTAATCACTCAAAACAAGTCCTTAAAAATAAGAACAGACACAGGCTACAGGCAGGAAAGGGAAAGAAGAGCTTATTGCTATTTTCTCAGTGTATTTTTTTAAATCACATTTAATCCTGCATATATGATTGTGCCAGTGACCCAGCAGCTCCAGCAGTTTATTCATTTATTTAAAACAGCTTCATAGTTCACCTTGAAAACCACTTCCTGCCATATGGTTATATTATTTCCTTGTGCCACATTTTTTGCTAATTATCAAGACCATTTGCTTTAAAATAGGTGTTTTTAATTTCACAGCCTTGTCTGCCTCTCCTGCTTGATCCTGCCCTGGAGTCAAGAGGCTGTGTCTGTTCATTCTCCATGGCAACAGGCTGTGATTTACTTATTTCAATTTAATTAAAAAGCAGCTATCAAATTCTCAGCATCTTATATGTTCCTTATATTAGGAAAATATCAGTGGATCAGTCTCCACAACAGATCTACCAACCTCAAAAATAAAATTCTAAGCCTGAGCTGCTGGTTTCTTTCCCAGCCCATCCCCTTTGGAAGAGTTGAGGTGGGAAAGCATGTGCTGTGGCCTGTCCTCAGGTGAAGCAAATGGGGCCACTGCACTGGGGTCATGGTAGGAGTCAAATTCTGTACTTCTGTAGGGTCAGGGTGCCAGTTTAAAACCACAGTACTACCTGTTCAATCCCACCAGGTTGTGTTTCTCCTCCTGCTGTTGTTGTGCAGCTTTTGGGAGGTTTCAGGGCTTGATGGGTTGGCATGAACACCCCAGATGTTGCCTGGAAAGAGGAGCTTGGGTTGCATGCTCTGTGCATAGATTCCCGCCTGCTAGGGTGGGCGCTCTCTGCAGCACCTACACCTGCTGAGCCATTTTCAAGGCTAGCGTGAGGTTGCAATGCTGTTGCTGGCTTGGGTGAAAAGGGCACTAAGTATTGGTGGGCACAAACATCTGTACTTGCTGCAATGAAAATGCAGAAAATGGCAGTTCTGCTAGAAATGTGATGGTGTTTATAAGCTCTCCCCTTGTGAGAGATTTTACAAGTCAGAATCCTTTGTGTTATGCTTGATTTTTTTGGTCTGTCTTGAAGCCTATCTGTTTTTGATGCGTGCGTGATATGGCTGCTGGTTTTAAGCTGGTCACAGCACAGAAGTCCACAACGCTCTGTTGGTTTCAGCATGGCTGGTATTTGTATGCAGGCTAGAAATGAAGGCCTTAATCCTAAATTAGTTTTCAAGGCGCTGTGGTTGTACAAATACTGGTTTGTGTTAGCCAGGGATAAGAAAATGTGTAGGCAATGACCAGGCGGTTATTGGCCAAAAGAGGGGCTGGTGTTTGGAGAGAACCTTGGGGGTAGATGGACGAGTGTGGTGAATTTACTAACCTTCAGGTGTTAGGTTTGGTAGTAAGTGGACAGAATGGAACCAGTGTAATTAAGGAGTGCCAGAATTAACACTGCTTTTTGTCTTCAATACCACCACCCCAGTTCTTAATAGGATTATTTTCCCTTGAAGGGACTGTTGAGATGACTCAGGCTTTGGAGTACCTGCACACTGGTGGTGGTTTCCTCCTAGGAGAAGCTGGGCCTTCTGAGTTGTATAACCAGACTTGGGTGCTATTTCTGAGCTCTGCTAATGTGTGGAAGAAGAAAAGTTGGTCATGCATTTTTATTAAGCCTTAAGGAGCAGTTATCATCAGAAGAGTGCCTGGACAAAACTGCACCGGTTTTTTTTTTTTTTCACCCTTTAGTGTTGCTACTCCAGGTGCTTTTTCAAAGTCACCTGTGGTGATTTTAACGACAGACATAGGTTCTTGCTCCTCCTTGCCCTGCCAAAGCCCTTGAGGCTGTGGCAGAGAATGTTGGAATCTCTCCTGGCTTGCTTATCTTAATGGATTAAAATGATGTACTGAGTTTCTAGTTGCAGATTCCTGGTGATCATGCACCAGCTGGTAAGACCCTCTTGGAGCCCATGAGGGTAGCAGTTAAGCTTGTGTTTACTAGGAAAGCGAGCATGTTTGGTCTATGGGATGCTAAGCGGCAAATCTGAAATCTCATAGTGGTGCTCCTAATAATAACAGAAGAAACCCAAGCAAGACCTCAGAGCAAGCTTTTGTTTGTTACTGTATTTAAGCAGATACATTTGAGGAATTTATATCCAACTGGTAACATCTTAATTCTTTATTACTGATTTTACTAGAGTACAGGCATGATCTGTGTTCTTTAAGAGTTCATCTGTTCCTCTTGCATATCCAGCTTTGAAGTAGACCTTGCTGATATTAATTTCTGTATAGCCTGTAACCTCATCTATAAAATGAAGGGAATACTTCATACAGGCAGCTGTGAAGTTACATTTATTGTCTGTAAATTGCTTTTAGTAATTGAGCAGAGGAGGTGGAGAGGAATAAAGACAGTGGAGTAAATGGGCTTGGTTTTTTTTTAATCAAAAAGAACTGCATAATTTTTGTTCATCTGATGATGTAGAAGCTGCTGGGAGAAAAAATGCTTTATCAAGAGCACCATGAAACTAATTGTTAAGTTTGTAATGAAAACAGACATTTCTGAGCACAGTGGTGAAAGCAGCCATCTTGTTTGATAACAGAGTCCAATTTAGAAATCGGCACAATCCTGCAGAACCTCTTATATTCCTGTCTGCTTTGGGTCTTCTCAGTTTTAGTGTCATTCTTTACCTACGCAGCTGCTTTCATCATCCAGAAATGTAACTGGTATATAGAGCCTAATAATAGGTAAAACTCCCTGTTCCGAGACAACTAGCACACACTTCTGTTGCAGGTTTTTCAGCCTGGCTCCTTGTTTTGTGCTGATTGATGTACTGGCTGGGTGAAATCACAGCTTCACACGGGCAAGGATGGGTTTTCGTACTCTGGCTGAACCGATCTAACCACTTGCTGCTTCTGAGAGGGGTGGGCATGCCTTGATTGTGGCTCTGTGGCTGTATTCCTTGCCTTGTGCCCACTCTGGTACTAAGCAGATCCAGCTTGCTCAGCTTTGGGGAAGCTGACTTGCCCAAAAATACCAAAAAGTGAATAGTTTTCTCCTGGGACAGAGAGCTGAACCTGCTCACCAGGTTCAGGCTAGTAACAGAGCTGCCACGCAGGAGGGGCAAGATTTGTTTTCCCAGCAGTGAAAGGTAGGGAATGAAAGAAAGGTGGAAATGGGGCCCCCTTTTTTGGCAGCAGTGAACTCTTAGCTTGGTTCAGCTGTAATGTGAAGCCTCACCCTCAGCCTTCATTTTCAGGTCCCTCCCTTCGCTTCTGCTCCTCTCATTCTTTTCCTGGGATGTACTTGTGTGCCTCCAGATGCTGACTCTATTCCTAAGCAGTATTTTCAAAAGCGAGGAAGAAAGGGAAAAGGTTGAGTTTCACTGCCTCTGCAGTTAAAGGCATATCATAGTTCCCAAAAGCCCACTGCTAACAGCCCACTGCTATGAGCCTAATAATAATATAGTTATTAGGCTCATATATTATTATTATTAAAGGATTCAAAAAATAGTAGCCATAACCCTCACCTGTGAGAGAGCAAAAAGAGACTGGCTGAGGAGATACTTATAGGCTGTTTGTGAAAGTGCTTCCCTAAACATGGTGATGGCTTTTTGGACTGAGGACTCAGAGTTGGTGGGACCAGGTGGTCCCTGAAGCCTCGGATAGATGGCAAGGACAGGGAAATGTCAGTGTTGTGCATGCCAGTGGGGAGCCAAGCCTGAAGCTGGGTACCATGCACCAGGTGGAAGTCTTTATCTCTGAACTGTGACTTGCCGTTGCTCCAGATGCTACTGCCTAATTTAAAGGCATCAGCAGAAATTGGGAAGCCCTTGTAGGACACTGATGTGGTAGTACAGAACAGTGCCTTTTTCTCCAGGGATGTGATGCAGCTAGGGGCGGGCGGAAGCTCAGCCTGTGTGGGAACTTTGCTCCTGCTGATCGGCACAAGCAGTGTTCCTGCCGCAGCTTTGCCAGTGATGGATCCATCAGATACACCATCTGCATTAGCCTTGGCTGACGGCGGGGAAGGGGCATGTGTCACCTAACAAGATGCATGCCTGAGCGTCTACTTAGCAGGGGCATGGTGCAGGTCAGAGTGTGCATTTGGGAGACTAGATGGAGGCGTCTGGCCTACAGTGAGTGCTTTATGGCTAAAGGAGCAGATACTGTGTCTGTCTGGTGAATTTTATACAGCATGAAGGTGAGGATGATGTCAGTGAAGAGTAGTATGCCAGAGGCAGCGGGATGCCGTGAGCCTATGTGTCTGTGGACCTGTGTGTGAACGGCTGTACCTGGCGGGAGGGGAAGGTTGCAGTCAGTCTAGTGCACAAATTAGAAGTATTTGTGCAGCCATTTTCAAATAAGGAAGGTAGTAGGGAGGGATGAGGGAATTTACTCCAACTTGAGAGTTCTTAGAGATTTGTTTCATGCTGTACTGCAATTGGTTGGGGTTTTTTAAAAGCATTTAAGCCTAAATTCTTCTTGTTGGTATGTGAAAGCATTATGGCAAGAGAAAGATTATTGGAGGGTTGTGTTGCTTTGCGTGGTAAGATTATACACTGGGTGGCTGTTACAGTGGATTTGTGTTCGAAGGATGGAGTGAAGAAAGGAAAGAACCAGCGTATTGATATTAAATAATGGTGCCACTGGATATGCTGAGCACAAAGTGTCTTTGTTTTCAAGGATATGTTTTTTTTAAAATCTGACACATTGATAAGCCAGCTGCAATAATTTTTTTTAAGACATTTTTAAGAGAGGGGGCAATATAGAAAATGCTGTAAGTAATCTCATTGAGAAGTATGTTTTTCTTCCACCCCCTTGCACATGCATGCAGCCTCTGGGGCAGATGTTAGTGCAGGAGCTGGATAATGGGGGTCTTCTCTGGAGCTGCCACCATTCTGATTGATTCTGATTGATGTAGTGGGGATGAGCTGGGGGATGCGGACAGATGCATGGGCTGTCTGGGGTTTCATTTCTGCAGTCTTCCTTTTTTTCACTCCTCATGGATAGAGAGATGAATGCTGCAATTTTGTCTTCCACCTACATCTCTTTCTCATCTCCTGTAAATACTTGCTGGGTTTTTTTTGTTGTTGTTGGCAAATCTTCAATTGTGCTTGTAATGGGTGACTCTCCTCCTGTGCTGCTTAACCTGGCTCATGATGGTGGGTGTTCCTGTAAGCCAGTCTTTTCCTGGATCTCTGCTGAATTTTCATGCAGTCTTCCCAGTCTTGGGGGCTTCTCAGCTGTTGTGTTGGTTGCTTCAGTGAAGATCCAGGTGTCATAGGTGACTCCAGCAGTGCTCCAGCTGTCCTGAGGAGTGCAAAGGAATGCAATGAAAGAAGAAGCCGTTCCAGGGCCCTGTTTGTCTTCAGACTGGAAATGCTGAGGGCACATTAGAGATCCTGTGTGAGACTGCAATACTTACATAGTGCTGTGGAGAGAGGGAGTAGGAGAGCATGTGATGGTCACTTCAGATAGATTAACAAAGAGGGGCTATTATGGTGCCAGCAGAAGACATCCTTCTGCGGAGGTTCCTAGCCAAGAAATATTTTAAGAAGCTGTCCCGGAGAACGAGAGGAAAGGCTGAAAGGTCTGTGCTAGAATTAATTGCCCAGATACCACTGGAGGAGCAGCTTGGAGAAGGGAACTCATACATGAGCTGGGTGTGGCATAGAGGGGGAAATGGGAAGTTCCTGACTTGTTTGCAAGGCTCAAATGTAGAAGGAATTTCAGACATAATAGGTAGAAAGATGGACTAAAATTAATAGGTAGTTCCATTTTTTTTTTAATCTTTTTTTTTCTTTGCCCAGTGTGCTCCTGGCTGGTTTAGTTGAACATCAGTTGAAGCAGTACAGAGCATGTTTGGGAACTGGAGACATTAAGCAGAGAGAGAGAGTGAATCTGATTAGCTCTGCTTTTCGTGCATTAAGCAGAAAGATGGGCTGAAATGTGATTGCAAACAGATAACAGCAGCAGGCTCCCGAGGCACCACCATGACCCAGCATATGGGGTGATGGATCTAACCATGCCATAGAACCCTTTCTTGTAATAGAAGCTCCTTGGTTTTATGTTATGGCTTCTGTTGTACTTTCTAATTACCCTATTCATCGCTGTCTGCCATTTTGAGCCTGGCCACGTGGCATGGCCCAGCCCCCTGGAATGCCTGCCCTGGTGAGCACTTCTGCCCTGAATAGTAACCGGAGCTCTGGTAGCCGAGCGGTGGGAGAGAAGAGGTGCCAAGGCTCAAGAGTCCGGGCTATTTCCCCCCTTATTTCCAATAATAATGAAAGTAACGGCTGTTGCTTTTGCCATGCTGGCAAAGATGAGTACTGGCATTGCATGTACAGCGCTTAACTTCCCTCTGAAAGTGCAGGTATTGGGCTTTGTTGGGAGAAGGCTCCTAGTGACTTGAAAAAAGGGGCATCTATCAGTTCTGCTTATAAATAATAAATGAAAGCTGGCTTTGCTACACCAGCCACTTTCTCAGCATGGTAGCAGAGATCTTGAAGCCACTTCCAATCTGTGACTTCTCTTCCATATGGAGAAAATGCAGTGGGAAAAACAGGCTGGCAGAGGCTTGGATGTTGCAGGCTGGAACTGGCACTGCTGATAGAGCATCCAACATCCCTTCATGCTGCTGGGGGAATTTTCTGTGTCCATGTGATGACCCCTTCCCCAAAACCAAGCTGCCTTTGCTTCTCTCCACCTGAGGCTGTTATTGATGGGAAGACTAAAGAACCATTTCCAAAACTGGTGTGGGGGAATGCAAAGAGTGGGAAGAGCAGCGCTCTCTCCTTTAAAATGTCTGAACAAAGCATAGTAGCAAGCAGCTTGCACATCTGTGTGTATGTATGTATTTTAAGGCCAGAAGGGGTAGGTCAGACTAGTGTTTCTATGACCTTTTCTCAACTGTGTTTTGCCTTTCCTGCCTGCTGCCTCTCCTTGCCTGTCAGGGGACTTCCACTTCCTTCCTGCTGACCTGCAAGGCTGCAGGCAGTCTCCCTGCCCTTGTGGCAGCTCCCAGCTCTGGCTCTGAGCCCAAGCTAATAATCCTGACAGATTTTACTGGCTTGTACTCTCCTCTGTGCAATGCTGTAGGGGAGACGGTGTGTGGGGTTGTGGTTTACATCATACTGGCCGTGGGATTCCACCCATTGGCATCTGTGAAACCCAGACCTCGTAATAAGCACTAGCCGAACCTCTGGGAGAGCCTGGCTTTGCTCAGGGAGGCCTTTTGCTTCCCTGCCTGTAGGTGACCAGCTAGCACAGATGTCATCCAGACACACCTGATTGTCCCTGGCTGTCCGGATGATTGCCAGCGGTATGGGGTTTGGGTGGAAGTAGGAGATGTTGATAGCCAGGAAAGAAAAAATTCATCAGGTATCAGAGAGGGTAATGACGATCTCCTCTCACCACTCTCCCCACACATCAAAGCACACTTACAAAAAATAGAGTGTTCATCTTTGACCCCCATTAATGACTGGCTTGGTCTGTGCAGGAGTTTTATGAGGCTGCTGCTGCTCCCACAGAGTTTAATTATTTAGAGCGTGAGGTGGAGGTTTGTGCTTTCACTGCTGCTGGTGCAGGGTTCAGGCCCTCCTGATGGGCCTGGGGGGTTGGTTACAAAAGCAGTCTGGCTGGTCTGCAACCGCTTGGTCCGGGGAGCTGAAGGGAGGTGTGAGCTGCTGCTGCGTAGTCCTTGTCAGGGCTGGGAGCGTATCCTTCTCTCATTGTGCAAGCTCCGCATGACTGTGTCATGTTGAATTCAAGGTCTTTCTCCTTATCTTCAGGGTACCTAATGGTCCAGACATACCTTAAATGATGACATGAAGCTGCTGGATGGGCATGCTTGTGGCAGATCTTACTTGTGCTGCCCCCCCCCAGTCATTGATATAGGGGCTTCAGGGGCTGGTGTAAGACTTTGGCAGCAGCATTTGATTTATCAGCCCTGAGCTACAGGCCCTTCTCATTCCCTGCAGTAGCATGCCTTTACCTGCCTTCTTTCTGTGAACAGCCCCCTCCGGTTTCCACGAGCTCCTGCTCTGCACTGTAGCAACCACTTTTCCTACTGCAAGATCCCATCTTCAGCCTGCTGCTCCCTTCCCTTTGCAGTATGTCAGCTTGTTCTCTTGCGTTCCCTCCTTCCCCCATCCAGCTCTTCTCTGCTGTTAGTCTTCCCAAGATTTGGGAACACCTGGCAGATGTAAAAACCAACTGGGTGACTGACTGATGTGCCTGGAGACTTTTGTGCAGCTCATGTTCCCAAACAGATCTGCCTAGCTCTGGCCTGTTAGAACAGGAGTATTTCCCTGATGTCCTGCTGACCAGTCAGCCAGCTTTCCACTTCCAGTGGGAAGGTGCCTGGCTCGAGGTCGGTTGACTGGGATGTGGGCTGGTGTGATATGTCAGCTGTCCAGCTGGAGAGTCACACTGATGATGCTTGCCTTCTGGCTGCTGCTGGAGCAGGTAAATTCGTCTTGGGATTGTGCCATCTCTTAGGTTGGCCGGTCCTGAGGGCTTGCAAGTGCTCATTAGTGCTGAAATGAAACAGCAGCAACTGTTTGGTGCAAGACTGTAAGTGGAGTCTTGTTTCAGAGCAGAAGTGGTTGATATTGGTGGATCTGAGTTTGGCTGATAGCAAAATAAATTTATGGGTGGGCTGGGAAGCCTTGTTTAATGTGGAAGGTTCACACTCTGTATTTCTCGTACCGTGCCTGTCGATAATGAAAATGCCTATCACAAGGTAGCAGGTCACCTGGTGTGTTGCTGCTTCTGAAGGCTGAGCTCGTTGTGCATGCTGGGGCTCACTTCTGTACTATGTCTGCTGCCATTTCCTACCCCCTGAGCTCAGGGACCACTTGAACCTTCACCTTCTTGCATCTGCTCTCCTGCCGTCTCCTTGTACGTGCCTGATCTCCTGGTTTTTGCTGTAGCAAGGGCCTGTGCAGACTCTTGGTTGCATGCCAATGGGCTCTTCATGCTATCCCTATTTACCCTGGTTTCTCTCTTCCCACTCCTTTCCCTCTTCCTATTCCATTTCCTTTGGTATGGTACTCGCATTCCAGATTGTGTTGGGAAGACTGGGTTGAGCTGAGATGGCAAAAAGAGGGTGGAGGGGAGGAAGGGGCTTGTACTGGTAGCTGTGAGTTTCTGCCATCAACTCAGTTTTTAATCTGTTGATTATTCTGGACCCAGCTAAATGAGCTGGATCTGCTAGACAAACACCAGGTGCTCTGTGTCCTGCCTCCATATTCTACTCTGGTTTTCTATTTTTCTTTTTTTTTTTTTCCCCTCAAAATTATTAGGATTCTTCTGCCCATTGATGATTAAAACATCGCCTGGAGTTTTGGAATGGATCAGATGCGTCAATCAAATGTTACCACATTGCACCCAAAGAGAGGAATGCCATCCAGCTGGGGGTAGGGTCTGCTTTTTCTTTGCCCCCATCAGTGTCTATAGTTACTTGAAACCTTTTTGGATTTTTAAATACAAGAATTTTAATAGAAAGTACTAATTTTCAAAATTAATTACTTTATTGTGTGAAAAGTTGGCTGCTTTTTTTGTTGGTATGAAGCAGTGTTGTGCCTCTTTATTTCAAATGTTACCAATAATCTTGAGGCTTTGCAGGGCTTTGGTAAAGAAAACATTTCAGTAAGTACTTCAAATATTTTGGGAGGGAAATTTTGTGTTTAAAGTAAGAAGTAAATCTATTCTCATTGCTAAGAAAGATGAAAATAATTTTAACTTTCTTCAGACATGTCAAAGTTCAGGTTGTTTGTTCCAGTTCTAGAAATTAATGTAAAACAGACTAATACCCCTGCATAAACTGTTCCCTTGCAACAGGAGAGAGGAAGCTAACAGATCAGTAGTGAGCCACATCTCTTTGTGTACTGTTTACGGATACACAGCTACTGTGGCAGCAGGTGTAGCATGGAACCTGGAATGAAAGAAAGGTAAATCTGGAGCCTCACACAGGCTTAAAGCACAGGTTGGAGCTTGAGCGGCCAACTGAAGTGGCTTTTTGGCTCCCTTCCACTTGCCAGTGCATGACTACCCATTATCCTCTCACTGGTATGTCACTTGGCTGTTTCAGCAGAGAGGCTGCGGAGACAAAACACTTACCTGGCGCTCAGAAGTGGGATGGACTTTGCAGGTCAGGCATGAAAAGACGTATGTTAGGATTTGTGTCCGAAAGTAATGCTGTTCCAGTGTTGCTCACTTGAAATCTGAAGCGCCTCATGCTTCACTGCCAATTTCCTGTTCTTGTTAAAATTGCTTTCGCTTTAGAAATGAAGGGTCTTAAAGCTGAGGGGTTTGACAGAGCATGCTGCAGAATGGTTCTTTTCTCCTCAGTATGTAAGTTTCCTGAATGAATGATTTTGAAGTAAAGTAATATTTCCCTGCAGAGCCTGCCTCTGTTAAGTCTTTAGACTGTCACAGCAACAGCGAGACTACTAGTGCAATATTAATAATTTATGTGTGTCCCTCATTTTGGACCTTTGTCAGTCATTTCAGCCTCGGCAGGCTGGAAGAGATGAGAAAAGCACGTATAAGTTTTGCTGCTGTTCTCTCTGCATATCTTCTCAGGGTAGGCAAAGGATTTTGGTCTCCAGAGAATGTCTATCTGGAACCTTTTAGCAGTGCTAAATTTACAGAAATAACACCAGAAAATAGCATAACGGTGTCTCATTACAGTCTTCTCTGCATAGGATTGTACTGCTTTCATTGGATGTTTGCAGCAAGTGTGGTTCAGATGTTCGTGAGCTTTGCCTGGTTGCAGTAGGTGAGGGAAAGGTGAATGTTTTACGGGTCCCTTCTGTGGGATGAACCCAGCCAGGGTTCTGCTGCGTGTGTGTAATCAGCCCCAAATGTTTCTGTGCTGCTGCAGCTGCACATAGCTTTCTTTAAAACTGAGCTTTGTGTCCTTGATTCTCTCCCTCACACTCTTGTGAAGGGAGAGAGATGGGCAGGTAGTTTGTGTTTTTCCGGAGCAGGTATTGTTTGAGGTGAGGAGCAGAAGACTGTCTGAGCCAAGTGAAAATGGGGCTTCAGAAATGAGGCTACTGAGAGGATGTCACCAGAGAATCCAGCTGGTTTAAATAAAAAGTGTTAGTAAATTCTGGAGTTAACTATTGCAGGCTTGCTCTTGGTGTTAGCAGTCGTTTGAACACCTTCCAGCTTGGCTGTCTTCTAGGCACTTCTCCTTCAAATCCTGTTGGAATCCCAGCACTGTGTTTCAGGGAGTTTTGAAGGGCCACTGGTATGGCATGTGCATGAACGGGTTTCAATGTTTCAGCGAGTCTGTGTTCCTGCAGGCAGATGCTGAATGGTTTGTGTCAGATTGGTCTACTTCGAGCTGTGTTTAGCAAGCAGGTAGCTAGTTTGAAGGAGCATCTCATCTGTTGCCCATGGTCCAAAGTGTTTGATTCACCGGAGGCTGTGGGGAATCCATGGATTCTGTGCTGCTGTCTGATGGATAGATGGATGGATGAATGTACGGATGGGACTGTAGGAGAGGAGAATGTTCTGCAAATAATTTAATCTTTATCTTAAGCCTGAAATAGCTTTACTGAAGAAAGATAGCTTTCTAGAATAATTGGGGAAAACAAATGTGCTTTTAAAACTGGATTACATTGCTTCAAATTCTGGTTTTGAGCTTCTTGGCTTGCAAGAATGTTTGGCTCAAAAATTGCTGTATGTGTGTAGAAGGGTCTGCAGAAAGGTTAACAGAGAAGAAGAAACTTGGTCTAATTGTTTTGTGTTGTACTCATTAAAAGATCTTTTTATTTGAGACTGAATTTTTTGTCATGGTTTGTACCTTTGTAGTTCAAACATACTCTTCTCCCAGATCTTCTGTTAAGTCTCCCTGGGAAGGTGTACAGTTTGAAGAAAACAAGATGTAACTGAGTTACATTTAGATTTTAATACTTAACTTGCATAGCAAAATGGCGCGGCTGCTGGCGAGGGTTTATAGTTCAGAAAGACACTAAGATGCACTGTTGGACTTCTGATATCTCGGCTGCAGCAATGAGCATTTTTTCTTTTTTTGGGGGGGCTCATAAGGGGCTAGAGACTTACTTCAAGTCTGCAATTGCATGCTCCATCTAATATATACCTGCATTTGTAACAAAAGGCTTTTTTGCAAAGCAGCATTGATTTCTTCTGCAAACCAGAGAGCATTGGGAAGCTGCGTTGGAAGACTCTTTCCTTTTTTTTCTATTTCCCCTCCCTCTCCCTCTCTTTACAAGAAGTTACTTTAAATAGGGAGCTCTTCAGCAGGTTGCAACCAGGATTCTATAATAAGATCTCTGTTCACTCTCCCTACTTTTTCACATGCAAAGTTGTGGCTGTAATTATATGACAGCTGCCCTCTTGGCTGACATGCAGCAGATTGAACTGGGGATCTCCAGAGCTAAAAGTGTGAGCTGCTACTCTGGGAGCTAAAGCTCTATAGCTGGAGGCTGTAATGATCTGTATCCTTCATGACTGAGAGTAGAAGGGAGCTGCAAAAAGCACTTGCTGAGTTACGGTGCGTGCAGGGTACTTGCTGTGTACAGGGTTATTTCCTGGGTGTACTAGAAGCTTTCCTTGAGAGGTTTGTGTTAATTGTACAAACTGTTGTCAAATCATGGGTGCTTTAAAATGGCACACCATTTTGAGCCCTTTCTGCCTTAAATAAAATAACTATTAACCTGTTATTCAGGCACAGACATTTGTTGCTATATGTGTGTGTTGTGTTGCTGAAATCCTTCAACTGTACAGCAATGTAAAGAATTATTACCAATACTGAGTGCATTATGAAAGGTTCTACAGCACCAGTGGTGTTAAGCCAAATTTGCCTGTATGCTTTGCCATTACAATAGGTTTTTTGTAGATAGCACCATGAGAGCTTTGTAAAAACTGGAATTGTTGGAATCTCTCCTGTTTTCCAATGACCAGGAAAAGCCTGAGCAGTGCCAGAGTTTGTCAGGCTGAGGAAAAATGAAGGGAAGCAGAACCATATGGAGCTTCATGAGTAGTGTCAGCCGTGGGTAGCTTCTGCAACCAGTGTTGTGGGAGAGGGAGAAGTATGTTACAAGTTGAGACATTAATTTTGAACTTTGTGATGTTCTTAACACCTCCTTTCCCCCCATCCCCAAACCACAAAAAAAACCCAACCCAGCAAAAAAGGAGATAGGTGTCTGCTAGCTTTAAATGGGGCAGAATGCATGTTCCTGTTGATTTGCACAGTTCAAACCCAACCTGATCTTTTAGCCATTCAAAAAATATATGAAGGAAACATTTAAGGGAGGCAATTAAACATTAAATAAATCAAAACTGAGACAGTCTTTAAGACCTAAACCACTAAGTTAGTGCCAGCCCAGTGTGTCAGAAACTTAGTTGATACCATATATATTATTAACAGGGACATTCTCTGATATAAATTTCCATATATGTTAGGTCATGTCCAAATCCACAAGACTGACCGTACTAAATCATGTTCTAGTTAACACCCTCCACCTCAGTTTCATCCTTCACTGCCTTTGCATGAATTCATTCACTCTGGGTTAGTACAAAGACACCTATAGCACAACCTAAGAAATTCCTGTTTCCTTACTTCCCTCCTCACATTCCTGTCCTGTCCCACCGCTGCCGTTCCATCAGTTGTGTGGATGCAACCATTGGTAAGACCGTGGTGTAAAATATGTCAGTCAAAACTCCCATCCCTCCAAATATGTAAAGTGACCTCAATGATTTAGTCCATGGTGCTGCCTTGCAAGCAGCAGTGTTGGCAAAACTGGAGGGATGTTACAGGAGGGGCAGAGAGAATTTCTTAAGTTGGTGTTATTCCTGAAAGAGGCCTCTTGTGGAACTAGCCCCATCATGCCATCGCCAGTCATGGGACTCGATTCCCTGCTACTTGTCCCATCACTTCTTACGGAGACAGTAGGATGAGGATTCCCCTGCTTCCTGTGGGAGCCTGTTCCACAGCTTAATAGACTTCACTGTCAGGAAACATTTCTTGATTGTGCTTTAATCACGGGTGTCAAACTCCTGGTCCCCAGGATAATGTTAGCCTGCATCAGTACAAGTGCCTTCCTTGCTTGTGCTGCCTCGAGCCTACCCACTCTTCTCCTCTGGCATTTATTGCAGGCCTGTTTCAGCTGCAGGCAGCTGTACCTTGGCTCAGACTTCGCTGTCCTTAGCCCTGCTGTTGGAGGCTGTTGCAGAAGTACAGAGCTGGAAGCCCACATCAAGGGCCCGAGCTGTGATCTGAGATGGACTAGTCACTAGGAGTAGGTTTTCAAGAATCCAAGCTTCTGGCAGTGAGCTGATGCAAGCTGAAACAGTATTCATGTGTAGCTCTACCTTGGATAGAGCCAAGCCCAAGGAATCTGTTACAGCACAGCTGTCCCCTGACCTAATTACATTGCTGTCACACTTGGGAGTGTGGGTAAGAGTCCTTTATATTCCTGCAATGAGCTTAAAACAGGGCTCTTGATTTCTTTTACATGGCAAAGTTGTGCCCTGGCACAGGTTGCCCAAAGAAGTTGTAAATGCTCCATCCCTGGAGCATCAAGGCCAGGCTGGACAGAGCCTTGGGTGACATGGTCTAGTGTGAAGTCCATCCCTGGAGCATCAAGGCCAGGCTGGACAGAGCCTTGGGCGACATGGTCTAGTGTGAGGTGTCCCTGCCTATGGCAGGGAGTTGGAACTAGATGATCTTAAGGTCCTTTCCACCCAAACCAATCTATAATTCTATGTTCTAGTGGCTAGGAAGAGCAACCCAGTGATGCTGTTTGTCTGCAAGGCTGTGGAAATACCAAGCATGAAGTTTCACAGTGAAGACTGCGTATGGTGTATTGAGTTGGGCTGGCATGGTGCTAGAGCCTGCCTTGCCGTCTCATCTCTTCAAGGGACAGCTTTCTCCCGTGGCTGGTGGCAGTTATTGCTAGGTTGTGGTGGCTGGCTGTGAGGGTGGATGGGTGTCCTGGGAAAAAAGAGTGTGCACCCCCTGTGTCACAGCCCTGGATGCAGTGTAGTCTGGTTGCAGTAGAAGACTTTTCTTCCCCACTAGCACATAGCTGTTGTTTTGCACATGTGGACTTCATGTAAGCATTTGCTGTCTTCCAAGTCTCATCTGTTAGTTGCCATGTGCTGAACCCCCTCAGTTCCTTCCATTCCCTTTCCAAGGTAGGATGAGTAGAGCAGGTTTCAGTGCTGCAGAGGCAAGTTGATCTTTTGCTTGTATTACATCATTATTAAATCAGCACTATTTTCTGGTCTGTTCCTAGTATAGTCAGACATTTTGCTTACTTTCCTGTCTTCTTCTGTGATATGCGTAGACTTCATTATGTGATGTCTTTTTAAGAATTGATGTAATTACTCCAGAACCAGAAGGTGTATAAACTGTTTGGATAATGACCTGTTAAACTGTTCACAACTGGAATGGTTGTGACACCAGAGATGTGAAGTAGCTTCCTTTCTCCTGATCCCCTTCTCTGCACCTGAGGTGGACCCCTCTAAGTTCTTGCTCATCCAGTCACATCTTGGCTCCCTTCTGCTCCTTACTGCTCTGCCAGGGAGTTATTTCTGTGGTGTCCCTGCACAGTTCCTGCTCCTCATGTGCGGGAACCTTGCTCCTCAGAGGTCCACCTTTCATTGGTGTTTTGCTATCATTGCCTCTTCATAGCTCTGCCTTTCCTAACTGTACTGCCTGCTTCACAAAGAGCTTTTTGCTTTCTTCCATTCCCATGGGAGAAATAAAACTTAATCTCATCTGAAGGTGCATAAAACACGCACACACCATCACCACATTTTGGGGGTTTATTTTACATCCTGTTTAGCTTGAATCATCTCTTTCCAGTTAACCGTGCATAAGCATCCCTCTTCCCTTATCTTTGTTTTCATGGGGTTTGCATGCAGCGTCTTGCTGTCCTGGGGCTAGTGCCATGCCTGTTGAATCCGAGGGTGTAGTTTTACGAGTGTTGTTTTCAGCAGCCCCTGCTGCTGCTGCTGCTCCTTAGCCGCTTGTTCAGCTGTGCCAGCGCAGCTGAACGTGCTGCTGCACACTGAACTGGATCAGGGAATTGATCTGGATTAAAGTACCCAGGGTAGAGAGGAAAGCTGCTTAACCCAGTGATTTGCCCAAAGAAATACTCGAGAAACTACAGTTTAAGAGCACTTTGACTTAATAGCCCTGTAACTAACAACCCCCCCCCGGTATAGAAATCCCTCGTTTAAATGTAGAGTCGCTGCCTCCTGCCCTTCAAACCCCCATCCCAAACTAGTAACACCAACAGCCACCTGCTTCAGGCTTAGAGCAGCTGCTGCAGGTTAAGATGTGCTTTGCAGCCGCGCCAGGAAGCATGAGCCACAATACTGTTCGGAAGGAACAAGAACCCCCTTGGAGTACAAATGGATGTGTGACAAAGTGTGCAGAATCATCCTTCTTGTCCATCATCTCAGAAAAAGCTTCTTGCTTATCATAATTACTAGGCTGGTTATACCCAGACTTATGAATGTTCCGGTATGTTGCTGTGCCCTTAGTCGCCGGGAAATACAGCATACCTCTAGATGCCAGCTGGAAGCTGAAAACAGTGCCCCTGCCCCACTCTGCAGGGCATGTTTAACCTGCCTCATCCCTGCTGAGCTGCTTGAGCAGAGCCCTGTCTGGTGGCTCTGCTCCCACTCTTCCCCTTGGCTTTCACACACCCTTCACTGCCTGATCCGTTCATGTGCTCCCAACTTCATGCTGTCCTGGGTTTAATTTTTGTTTAAGATCTTCGTTGCTTTAATGACAGCGGGAACCGAAGGCTGTTCTCTGTGGGGGCTGTGGTGCGCGGCTGTGCTTGAGGTAATGAGACTTGATGAAAACCTCTTGTTACTGTGGCAAGATTTCTTCCTTCTCTGTGTTTAAGAAAAGGGGAGGGGGGGGGAGAAAAGAAAAAGTGACAGACCCTGCTGGGTATGTTAATATATTTTTAATGGCTTCCATGTGGCTAGCTGAAGACTTATTTGTCCAGCCTGCGAGAAAAGTGGAGCAGCATGTTATTCTTGTGCACCTTTGCCTGAGCTTAGCCAGGAGTTGAAAAGGGAGAAAGGGAGGATTGGGTGTAAATTTCACAGAAATCCTGATGATACCAAATGAAACCTGTTAGAGATGGAGAGGGGTTGGCAGGGAGAGGAAGATTGGATCCCACATACCTCCTCCCCTCCCCCTCCCCAAATCATCTTCTTTTTTCTGGAATATTCCACTGTCTGTGATCATCAAGAGAGCTCCTGGCTCAGGCTGTGGTATTTCTGCCAGTGGTGAGGGGAGAGAGCTTTCTGAAATAATTGCTGTATTTCTGATGAGAAACGAAAGGGTTTCTGCTCTGATGGCTTGCTAGGGAGGAGGGGGAGAAGTGGATGTGGGGACACAGGGCATTTTCCCCTTCCAGGCTTAACTTCTTAGTGAAGCTGCAGGCAGGATGAGGCTGGTGGTCCGAGCCAGCTCCTCTGGGCGATGTGGGGTTTTGCTGCTTTTCTGTTCCAGCTGCATGCAGAGTGCCGCTGGGGCCGGAGAGCAGCAGTGCTAGGGGGGGGCTGGGGTGCTGGGGGTCAGCAACCCGGTGGCTGGGGCTGCAGTGCAGGGCAGCAGGTCGGAGCAGAGGTGTACTTGATGGAGCAGTGAGGAAGAACACGCACGAGGGGAGCGAGAGCTGCCGGCAAAGAATTAATACTGCATAGCCCTGGCAATGGGGGCAGACAGCAGCCCTGATGCTGATGTGTGCCAATTAGAACAGTCAGGAGAGGATGGCCCTTGTGGCACAGTGACAGGTTGGCTGGAAGGGGCTGTGTTATGGGCAGGTACGGTGGATGGAGTCCACCCCCAGCCAGCTCCTGATGCAGGAGGGTTGGGGAGCAGTGACATCTCTCTTCCATCCTTACACTTTCATTCTTAAAAAATCCCATTCGAGGATGATGTGACCCTGGGGCAGGAAGGACAGAAAATCAGGTAGACACTGAAACAGTGCTTTCCCTGGTGCCAGCAGCTTGTGTTCCTCAGGAAACAGCTACTGTGGCAGCTCTGTGTTTCCCTTGACTTCAGCAGCCAGCTCAGCTCTCCATGTCCACTCAGGGAAGGTCTGTCTACCCGGTGTTGAGCCCATGTACTCTGGGGGCCTCCTCCAAGTGAGGAAGCCAGTGCATGAAAGGCATCTTCTTGTCAAGGCCGTAAAGACGTGCCAGCATCTCTTGAGGCCGGGTGCATGGCTGGGATCACTGTTGGGAAGAGGTTGGAAAGTTGTTTTCAGGAGTCTCTGCCCAGTCCTGGAGTAGTGTGTTTGTGAGAGTTGCCAACAGACCTTGCCTGGCTTCTTGCTTCTGTGAAAGAACTGTGGTGCTAGACAATGTCCTGCTGCAGATGAATGCCTCTTCTTGGTGGCAATGTCTCTGGCTGTCCCTGAGGCAGCATCACAGCAGGGTCAAAAGCTTTAATTCTGTGTTTTTGGAGGGGAAAATTTAAAGTTTGTCTGTTTAATTTTGGAGCTGAGGAGCGGTGCTAGACTGGCAGCTCTAGGGACATCCTTTGTAGCCAGCCTCTGCCAACGTACCAGATTGCTGACTCCCAGCCAGACTGTCCCTCCTGATTCTTAAGTAGCACAAAAACAGTTTGTGGAAGATCTGTCTGAGGACACTGTAAGTTTCTTTGCATTGCAGAAGACTGGAAGCATATAAGGTGAGTTACTACTGTCTGACTGAAGGGATGGCCCACGCTGACTGGATTGCTTGGCTGATCTGACCATACCCTGATTTAGATTAACTTTCAGCTGATTTAGTAAAAATAGGTTTAGTAGTGAAGCAGGCAAATCAGGGGCACATTTGTGTTCTGGATAAATCTGTCCACGTAGGGCTTTAATGCCATGTTATTTGTCTGCTTGAAGTGCCTCAGCTTGCGTCTCCCATGTGTCCCTGTGCAGGCAAGCCCTAGTTTTCGGTGAATGTCCACTGCTTTCTTAACCCAGTTTTCCAGCTGGGCTGAGGTTGCTGACGGCATCATGACTTACCCAGGAGCATGAGTGAATGTGAATTGGCACAAAATCAAACCCAGAGACCCACCAGGCTTGCAGTCCTGTAAATTCTGGTTTGTTGAAGCCCTACTTTGCTTGAGTAGCCAACAATAACAGTCAGCTAATACAGCCATATAGTATTATTTTTACTTGGGCCTCTTCCACTGATAGTATGCTTATAAAACAACTGGAAGGTTTTTGTTTGTCTCCTTAAGTGTGCTTTCTAGTGTCGTGCCCAGATTAGTTTTAAAGATGACCCAAAGTGAATGTTTGTTTTACACTGGGCTTGTACCAGTTTATCTCCCTCCCACCCCCCCACCATGATGGATTTAAAATATGGTACTGTTATCAAACCTGATATATCTTTGGTTACAATAAGGAGTAAAGCGTGCTCTGTGTTTTAATTTTATTGGGGGCTTAGTTAAGAGAACTGTTGCTGAGGTGGAACGGATGTTTCTGTGAGCTCTAATACTTTAATTGTAGGTAAGAGAATTTTGAGCCTGCTGACTGCCTTCAGCTTAACACAAGATGTCTTGTTACAGACAGTAGCAAAAGAAAGTGAAGACCAACCAGAATTTGGTGTGGGCTGAGTAAAATCCCATTCCCTTTTAACACCACGGCTTTCAGTTTCTCGCTGTTTAGGAGGACAGCATTTTCTTGGTCCGCTGCTTGTCATAATCCTTCAGCCTAGAAGAAACTTTTATTGCTAGCTAGGAAAGAGGAGTGAGGAAAAGGAAATGGCTGGAACTTTTGTCTTGACATTCTTTATATAGTATGTTTGTGAGAATAAAGTAAAATCCTCAAACTAAACCACAAAAAAACCCCAACCAAAACCACCACAAACCAAAAACCAAAACCCCAAACCAACAAATGCCAAACTGCAAAGTCACATGCACCTATCTATTTTTAATTCTAAAAATTATTTTAAGGTCGTTTCTAGCAACCTCATGCCACTTGGCTGTACCATCCCCTCTGCAAAGATGTATTATTGCCATAGCCCTCCTGTTCTGTAGGCACAAGGCTGTGCCACATGGTCTTAGTTGTTTACTAAGGAAGAGCTGAAGCCACTGGGTAAGGTCTCAGAAGCCCATGGAATATCTTGCTAATGTTGCATGCAGGTAAAAAGTGGGCATGTTATCTCTGGGAGGGGAAAGGAGCCTCCTGACCCTGGTGGTTAATTCCCTTGTCTGGGGGGGGGTTGGGAGGGAGCACACAGGGCTGGGGAAAGGCAGCTGACATGGGTGCCCATTGGAGGCCAGTGAGGGTGTCCCAGTGAAGTGGCAGTGAGGTTTGTTCCTTAATTTAACAATTCTTCACCCCAAGCTTGCCCCTATGCCTCTTCTCTTACTCCCGTTAGCCCTTCCCCCTCCTTGGGAATCTGCAGTCCCGTTGGGAGGAGCAGGGAACGGCAGTGCACAGGCTGCCTGTGCACTGCGCGTAGCAGCTCATGGGGGCTGCTGGTACATCAGCCAGCTGAGCGCCGGCTGTCTCCTGCTGAGGACACTGGGCAGCCAGAGCTACTTGTTGGTAAAGTGACATTGTCAACATAAAAATCCTGTTTTAAGCAGGCTTTTCCTTGCATTCCTGAATAATGCGCTGGGACGTTAAACTAAATGAAATTTAAGGAATCACATTGGTTTTCCATTTGTAGCCAGAGGGGATGGCCTCAAGCATCAGGTATGAATTACCTATGCACCCTTGTGCAACCACAACTTTGAGTCCCAGCAGGCTTGACTTAGCCCTGTGAGCTCAGGTCGATAAATTGACTTCCATGCAGCTTATTATGTGGGGCTCTTTCAGATACGACCTTATTAAAACCTGGAGTTTTCTCTGGACATTAACAATCCCATGGCTGTTTTCCTAAGTACGGGGGAGGGTGCTGCTGCAGTGTCCTTGACAAAATCTCTTCCTTCCCCAAAATCTCTGCGGAGAGGGGCACGTGCCAGTTGTTCACTGAGCCTCAGACACAACTGCAGTGTGTTGCTGAGTGAATAGATTGTTCTGTGATGGGCATCAAAAATGGGTATCAGCCTCATCCTAGTGTAAGGTTCCTAGTAGGGAGGCTCTTCGCTGAAGGAGTAGTTGTGTACTACACTTGATTAAGTTGTATTGTTGGTGAGATTCCTGGTTTTCATTAAGAAACAAAACCTCTCAGCTCTATCTAGCCAGCTGTTGTGTCATTTCATAACCTCAGACTGTTTCCTTCCCTTCTCCTAACTTATCTTCGCTTTTTGTAGTGCCCTCTGAGCCGCCGCCTTCTGTGTCTCCTCTTGAACTTCCTACCCCCATTCTTCATATGCTTGGCCACAAGTCAACATCGAAATGCCTGTGTGCTCAGATGGGAGTTTAAAACCGCTATGAGATATTTAATATGTGGAAGACAAAACAGACTTGCCACAGACGTGCAGGAAAGAGAAGGGAGTGACCCAGCACCCTAGCCTGAGGCTTGAGCTAGCGCCTGCTCTTTTCTCCCTGCCTCCAGCCTCCTGAGAAAGTTGGAGGTTTCTGCCAAACCATCACATCTCTGCTTTTGCTTCTCTTCCAGCGCTTTTTTCCCTGGTCCTTTTCATCCTTGCTCAGAGCATCTTGGGTGGCACGCAGGTGGAGAATGGGCCTTTGTACCTGACACCGGCTCTCTTGTCAGGAGGGAAAGAGGAGCACTGTGGTTAGGGCACTGTCCCTGGCTTTGGTTCCCCTGTTCAGATGTTCTGCTGTCTGCAAAATGGGGCTGTTGCAGCCCACAGGGCTGGAGGATGGGTGCACTAACAGGCTGCAAAGCACTTGCCAGCAGCAGAGGGGAAGGTTGGGGAGTGACTGCTGCAGAGCTGCCCCTGCCCTGCGGTAGCAAAGTGGAATTGGCACCTTGGGCTTCCCTGGCAACGGAGGGCGAGACCTAATGAAAGATCAGTTTCTAATCTTCTGTTTTGGGGGAAACGCTGAGCAGCAGCAGAGCTGCTGATCTACAGATTGCTGTGGCTTGGCTTAGTCTTGTTTCACATTATAATGATTTTCTATGAGCTTGTGTGTGTGTGTTAATGAAGGCTTTGGTTCAGTACAAGCTGTTATTACTGGACCACGATTTCTTGGTCTGTTTCACAAGCAAGTGAATTTTCCCAGTGTCTTGCCTCTCTGTATGCACATGCATGCACATGTGTGTGCACTTGGGGATCTTTCAGGATGGAAAGTGCAGTGGAAATGTAAAATACTATAATTATGTACAGTGTTCATTTCTATTTTTGCTCTGCAGTCAGCTTGGCAAGTGGAACTCTGTGTCTGGGCAGTCTCATATCTGATCTGATCTATTTGTCTGTGCCTTTTTGCATTGTGGTTTACAGCCCTGCAATTGAAACCTTCAAGATTACTTAAAGATGGAATGAGAGCCATTTAAAGGAGAGCCATGTAAAGGCCATTTCTTCTAGTGCAAAATAATGGGCCTAAATGACTTGACAGTGCTCCTTTTAAATCCACCACTTGGTTCCTGAGGGGGCGGGGGTGAGGAGGTAATGTATGGGTCTTACAGGAATAAAGGCAGTGTTTTGTGCTCCCCTGCGGCTCTGCAGCAGTAGCTCACTGACTGACCCTATTAGCGAAGCGGTGCTGTCATCACGGCTGAATCCGAATCCGATGTGCGGATGGGGAACTGAGCTAAACAAATAGTGCAAAGTTAGGGGATGCGGTGAGGCTATGGCAGCAACTGCCAGAGGGGGAAGGAATTAAAGGCTGGTGGGGAGGAAGGGATACTCCCTTATAGCTCAGTGGTAAAAATATACCCTTTTTTCCTCTGTCCGGTTTCTTTTGAAAAGGGAATGACAGGTCTGAGGGGTTCCAGTGCATGCAATGCCATGGAGTGCTACGGGAAAGGCAGGTTGGGGGGTATCACAGGGGTGCCTTTCTCTCTGAGCCCCTCCTGACCTCATGTACTAGCATCGCTCCTGGGAAAAGCTGCAGCTACTGCTGGAACCTCTTCTGGATGAGAGGTAGAGGTAGAGCTGAGGCCTTGATCAATCGATTGTTAAAGATCCCACTGCACTTCCCATGAGATGAGGGGACAATAACCTCGGTGTCCTGGCCAAATTTCAGTTCATTACTTTCTGCCCATCTAAAATTACCCTGTGCTCCCCCCCCTCCCCTCCGCCGTTTATCCTGGAGGAGTTATCTTTTGCTTCCTCTCGTAATGACTCACGGGTAATGCTGCTGGCACACAACTGATGCTTTATTTCATTCTGGTGATGAGGGAGTGATCCCTGTGATTTGGGGTCTTTGGGCTGAGTGAGGTGCTATGGAAACACAAAGATGTTTTGAGTGTACATGTATATACAAAAGCACTGTTGGTTGCTGTTCCCTTCGGCTGCTGTTTTGGAACAGGTAAACAGGTTTTCAGGCTGCATCTTCCAGCTAAATCCAAATCACAAATGCGCGTGTGTGTCTTCAGAGAGAGTGTGTGTGTGTGCGTGCGCCTGTCTCTTCCCCCCCTTCCGTCTTGGAACAAGAAGAATGTGTCAAGCCCTCTGGCTGCAATCCAGGACTCTCCGTGGAACTATAAATCGACCCGTCAGGGAGGGGGAAAGAGATTAACGTTGGCCGTCTTCATTAGTGAGTCCCCAGAGGAAACTGGGTCTGCCATGAGCCGTGAATGAGACCAGCTGAGAGAGGAGGGGGAGAGTTTGCGGTTTTTATCACTGCCTCCAGAGACCCTGGTGG
Source organism: Myiopsitta monachus (assembly GCA_017639245.1). NCBI lineage: Eukaryota > Metazoa > Chordata > Aves > Psittaciformes > Psittacidae > Myiopsitta > Myiopsitta monachus. The sequence goes on from CM029920.1 coordinate 65,010,753, forward strand.
AGTGGAGGAAAAGAGTGTGATAGGGATGGGAGGATGTAAAATGAAGGAAGCTGGAGCTTTCCAGCACATCGCTTGCTCCCTCATTGGAGGGCAGGTAGCTCGTTGCTGCTCCTCTGCACCAATCCCTGACCTGTGAGCCCATGTGTGTGGCTGGAGTACTTGGCATGCTAATTGGGAGCAGAGAGGAGCAAGCCCAGTGGCAGTGCAATGCCCTACCACGCTAAACAAGTGCCAGTAATTGCATTCAAGGTACTTTCATTATGTCAGATTTTTCACAGAACCAGAAAAGTGCATTTATCACGAGCAGCGTAATTCTTCTTAGGCATTGCTCGAGGGGTGTGTGTGCTTAATTCCCTGCCCCTCTTCTCCCTCCCAGAAAGATGAAAGTAATTCTTGCTCTTTTTTTTTTTTCATTCTCACACACTGATTTTTACAAATAGCTGCTTTGAGCTTCAAACAACAATCCCTTTCTTCCTCGCTCTGTTTATTGTGTATGTTTGCACTGCAGGCTCATGCAAACACATGCATGCACTAATGCACACGTGTGCTAATTGTTGTTTTTCCAGGATGAAGGAGGGGATGAAGGCTGCAACTGCAGCTGATAACATTTCAGGTTCCCTTGTACAGTCCCAGAGAGCCTGGATGCTGGTGGTGCTCCTACCAGTAAAATCTGGTTTAAGCTGGTAGTTGTCTTCCCCCCCCTGCTTCTTGCAGTGAGTGACGCAGGCTCGACAGCTCCAGATAGTGATGCTCTTTATTCACCAGCAAGCATCACACATATCATGGCAATACCAGCTATCCAAGCACGCTGTTCTTACCAGGGTACCTAGCCATGACCTGGGGGGACCGGAGAGAGGGAGGCTTCTTGTCTGTGCCCATGTGGTCTTTGTCACCTCTGCAGCATGACAACAAGAAAACCAATTAGTGTCAGTTGTGGTGGCAGTTCTTACTGATGGGGACACAGACCTGGCTAAGGTGTGAACTGAGACATCATACGTCTTCTCGCTGCCTCCCTGCGGGTGTCTGGGTGAGGGAGCCACTCTTGGGAGCATGGAAACTCCTGGGCAATTCCTGCAGCCGCTCTGGATGCTGGAGGTGCGAGAGACCTTTGCGGGCAGTTGTCTGGCACAGAGCTCTGCTAAAACTTGTCCCCTTCTCCCTCCACACATCATGACTGCATTTTGTGTTCTTGCTGTTTTCCCCTTAGACAGCTTAACTTCCCTCAGTGTGTGCACAGCTTCCCGGGTCTGCTTTACCTGGATATCCACCGTCCTTTGTAAAACACAGTGCAAGGTTTTGCCTTGGCTTCTGTGTTCCCCGCCAGTGCATAGACACCTCTGCTGTGGAATTTGTCAGCTTCTTGAAGTTGTTTTTAACTGGCCCTTGCAACACAGCTGTGACTTGTGCTGCTTGGCAGTTCGTATTTACTAAGTTAAATGATGCTTCATGGTAGTAAGTAAAAGAAGTAATCCATTTTTGTGATATGGATAAACTTTATAAAAAGTGGTTTGTTTTTTAAAGACCAACTCATAGCTTGTAGTTCTTAGCATCAGGTGTTCGCAGGCAGAACTGGACAAACAACTGACAATGTTTGGAGTAGAAATGTGGGATGAAGGAGAAAAGAAAGCTGTGGCAAAGGAGCTGTTGTTTATGAGAAAAGAGAGCACTGCTGATGCTAAAATGTGGTGTTTCAGGTGAGTCCCAGAGTTGGTCTAAAAGCCAGGAATCCTGCTGCTTCCTAGTTCCTTTTTACACCTCTTCCTTTTGCAGCTGAGGAGCACACACTGATGTTTTGCCATCTCTTGGAAGGAGTAGAAATAAATGATGAGGAGTAGAAGGGTAACCGTGCTGCAGTGTGTCAACACACCACCAACTACAGTGTCACTAATGAACAAGCTGATGGATGACTTATTTACTCCATGGTCCAGAGGGAAGAGACCACCTTTGCTGCCACCCACCTCTGAGCGGCATGAGGGCTCTGCACTGAGTGCGGGATGTGCAGGAGCGGGATCTTCCTTTTCCTTTGGAAACCTCCAGTTCAAGCCTGATCCTGCTTAGCTTGTGGCATGGCCTGAGGTGGTCGCTCTGTGAGGCAATGGGCTGCCAGCCAGGGTGGAGGTCTCTGCCTCTGGGGGACCTTGATCCTGGAGGAAACTGGAGGAGGGACAAGGGGAATGCAGCCTGCTGTGGGGGAGAAGTGCTGCGGTAGATTAAAGCAGCTGCCGAGGGACTACTCCAGTGAAGCTTGAAATCAGCTTGTTTGACAAACATCATGTTAGAAGCACCTGGCTGGTTCTCTTTGCCCCACAGCTCCCTACCTCAGAGAGAAAACAAGGATTTGCACTGCTCCAGAATCGCTTTACTCTTCCCTCTTCCCTTCCCTTGCTATGCCCCAGAGGGCAGATTGCCTGCCTGCAGTGAGCCACGGGTGTCTGCTGGAGATGGAGGGCTTTGGGAACCCCTCACCCCGATGGCATCCCCCTGTTTGAGAGACAGAGAGCTGCTGGCGAGGTGGGTTTCTTAGGTGTGATTTGATTTTATTTTCTCCCAGCTCTGATTTTTGTTCTGCCTCATTTGCATATTGTGTTTTTTTCCAAGCCTCTGCATCGCCTTTCTTCCTTCTTTTTTATAAAAAATAATATTTCTCTTCTCTCTGCTGAAGATTGCTCCTTAACTCTCAAATGTCCCTCCCCCCCCCCCCCCCCCCCCCCCCCCGCATTTTTCTTTCATCCTTTGTTCTTGATTGCTTGTGCCCGGGAGCAAAGAAAAGGAAAGGAAAGGATACCATTTCTCTGTGAAATACAGGAGAGAGAGAGAAAGGCAGGCAGGCAAAGTTGTCAGCCTGGCAGAGTGAGGCTGAATCCATCTCAGGAACACACCGCGCACGGGATTCACCTCCTCCATTACACTTGCTGTGCCATGCCATGTGGCTCTGGTCCTGCCAACCCTGGATGGGACTCCCCTGCAGAAACGTTGCTTTTGGCATCTGCTGCCTCAGGGGAATGAAATGGGGGTCAGGGATGGACTAAAACTGCCTGCAGCGCCAGCCTAGATTACTGACATGGTCTTGTGCATGGTCCCCTTCTGGTCCTGATCCCACTGGGAATCCACTGTGTCTTTCTCACCCAGGAGTATAGGTAATCATCTGAAACGTGTATGCACACTGGCTAATACACCATATCTTCCATCTCCTCTCTCCCTGCATCAGCAACACTGCCATAATCCCTCAAAATCAACAGGCCATTACAGTCTGATGTAACTCAGTGAGTACTCTGAGACAGAAATCCTGCAGTGTACTTAAAAATCCTAATGTAGAAACTCAGCACTGTCCTGCATTCTCCCTCCACCTTGTTTTCTGGTTTCTAGTGTAAAATCAGCATTGTTCTGTGCCTGCTCATAGGGTTTTTAGCAGAGTGGATTGCTAGGCTTCAACTAGCTTTTTAGTCTCTTTCAGCTCCTGGAATCTGAGATAGAGTCTGATCTCTTCCCCCCTTCCTCCCCCCCAGCCTTCTCCCTTTTTTCCATTAGCTTTTTGAAGTGATGACTTCCAGCTCTGCCTTGGGAGAGTGGAGGATGCAGAGACATCTCAGAGGCCCTCTGTTTTGTCTGCCTTTGCCTGTCTGGCTTGTCCCTTGCCAGTGGAACATGTGCTTTTGCTGATTAGAGCCTGTGGGTGGGCAGTTCAGGTGGAGATGGGCCATGCTGGGTTTTGCACAGCAGAAATGTCTTTCTGCTGTTTGCAGTGTTTCCCTAGAAGAGCTTTATCATAGATGTAGCCTTACATTTCAATTGTCCGTTTAGGTCCCCTCCCCCAAATTTGTGTTGTAAGCCACATTTCTGCCCTAGAGGACTCTGACCTGTGAAGCATTATTGGGAAGGGACATCTACTCTTCTGATATTTGCAGGTTAATCCTATTTCTTGTAGGACTCTTCTGCAGATTAGTGATGAAGTATCTATTCAAAGGAACTATTTGGGCCCAAAACATCTGTTTTAACCGGGTAGTTCATCACCCAAAACTCTCCAGTGATGGGGTGAGTCCTTGGGTATCTCAGTGGAACTGAAGCAGCGTGGTCTTTGCTTAATGCCTATAAGGTGCCAGAGGCACATCACCACACTGTGTGGACTGCTGGGCTGTTCAGTCTGATATGCTGGCTTGGACACTGGAGCTGGCTGTGATGCTGGAGCTGAGACCAGGTGTTGGTTGAAAGTGAAAAACCATTCTTCATGGATAGTTTGAAGCAACAACCCTGAGAGAGAAGCCACTTTGTGTTTCTGTTGGTTGGCATTTGTATACTTTGAAATGTGAGGGTCTGTACCTCTTTATAACTGATTTTTTTATCTGATACCACTGTGGATGCTTTCATTATCTATAGGAAAGTCTAATTGAATTAAGATAGTGCCTGGGGTTTTCTTTCTGGACTGTCAAAGCAGCTCCATGTGCTTTTATCTTGTGGCTGCAAAGGCTGTGATTTGGCAAGGCCTCCTCTTGGGTGGTGCCTACATCTGAGAAACTTCACTTGCACTCTGTGTCCCAGTGTCCAGGGAGCCTCCTGCCAGAACTGCAGGCACTGGGGATGAAAATGAGGGATCCCTTTGTTCATTCCTATCCATACATCCAGCCAACATGCTTTATAGCTTATTGTCCGCTGGTCCCAGTCACAAAATTAAGCAGCTTGAGCTTTCCCTTTTACTTCACCTTCCATTCTCTTCACCCCCTACCTTGCACTCCTTTAAAGAGAGCTTGCTATAAAATCTGTCCTCAGGTACAAAAAGCTCCTGCGCAGCTGTGTGTCTGTGGAAGAGTCTTGCTGACCATCTCTGTTTTGTTGGTTCTCTCTTTCATCTCTCATTTAATCTGAAAACACTTTCTTTTTCCTCTCTGGTCCCTCTTGGTGTTTCTTTTCTCCTTCCTTTGTACGTTTGAGCACTTGAGCAGGTTGGGAATATTGATTAATTTTTTTCCTCTCTCTCTGTTGGCAAGTGTTAGTTTAAACAGTAGTAAGTGTCTGTCTAAGATGCAGCATTTCATACAAGTTTCACTGGGAAAGGAATGTGGTGTTGTCCGGCTGCCTGGAATATTCCCTACCCTGCCAGCGTAAAGGCCCTCCTCTGAGCTGGAGCATGGCTTCGTGCCCGAGACTGTGGGCAGAGAGTGTTTTTGGTGGTCATCCTTACTGAGACAGAACCTCTTCCCAGTCACACCTGGGGAAGGAGTGAGCACTAGTGGCTTCCTAAACCAGCTTTGTCACCAGCAGACAGGATCCAGCTGTGCCTTAAGGCCCTTCCATGAGGAGGAGGAGAGGCTTGTTTGTGTTTTGTTTCCTTAAAGCTTTGAAAAGGTGTGTGCTCTACTGCAGTGTAATTAAAGCATTTTTACATCTGTCGACTTCGGGAGCCGGCCTGTGATAAGTTTTTCCTGGAAAATGCCCTCAAAAGGTGTTGGAGGGTGAAAGGGTAGGGCTGGATTGCAAGTTATGATCCAGGTACTTGTTGATATGATGCACTAAGTAATTGCTTGTCAAGCTGCAGGTTCGTATTAAGTGGTACTGGCAGTGCCGTGGATGCGGTATCATTTCCAACACATGCATCTCGGGCAGAGGAGAGAAGGTGTGCCATAACACTGGAGGGGAGCTGCTGGATGAGGACTCAACATGCTGTGCTTCAGACTCAAGCCTGTCTCTGCTGCTGATGTTGTTTTGCTTCTCCAGAAGAGGATACGCCAGAGGGCTTCCCTTTGTAAGCTCTGGCTGTGGGTGTCTGGTGAGGAAGGCAGGAATTAGGCTTGAACCCCTTCCGACTGAACTGGGGGAAGGGGAGCAGATGGAAGAATCTGAATGGAAGCAGGCTTGGCTTAATCTGTACCATTCCTGATTTGGAGATGAAATGTACACCTCAGATATGAGGCAGTACTGGGGTTTGGATTGTGGTTTCAGATTGCTTATAAGTGCATGGCTTCATGGTGGGTTGAAGTAGATACAGATCAGCATGGTTGACAAATAGAATGGGCCTAGTTGCCTCCCACATTCCTTGTTACTGCTGCAAGTGTGCTGTGGTAAACTAACCTAGTAAGAACATCATTTTTCAGCCACATCTAGTGAGGGAAATGTAATGAGGGAGGGAGGAAAGAGCCAGGAGGGGCTTGTTTGCCCCTCTCAGCAGAAATAAAGACTTGGATTATCTCAATGTGTTACCCAACAATTTCTTTTCAGCTTATTTAGCTAACTTGTCTGCCACTACCCTTTGCCCTCTTCTGTTATCCCCATTTAATAGTATTTCCCAGCTTCAGCAGGCTGAGAAGTGCAGAGTTTTCCAGTGCGCTGCCTGGCCTGGTTGTGTTGTGCTGAGCTGACCGTGTGTGCCTCAGTGGAGCACTCGCCTTGGTGGCGTTCTGCAGTTTGTCTGTAGCACAGTAGTGCTGGAGCACTGCCACCCATTAATTCTGAAACTAAAGGGGGTGGCAGCAGTGGGCAGAAACCTATTGATTGTGCTGTAAATCAGAAGGCTAAGGGAAAAAGCCCAATTCCCAGGGAAATTGCAGGTCTGCCTCTCACCTGCTGCAGGCAGAAGAGTCTGCTATCTCCTTTGGGTACATACAACATCAGTACTTGAATGTTTTGTCTATAGGGACAGTTTGTAGTTGGGGCCCAATATCACTGCTAATTCTTTCCGTATTTTCTGCAGGCAAATGAGATGATTTCAGCAGGGCTGAACTAGGGCTGATAAGGATGCTAGAACATTCAGCCTTGCTTGAAAGGTAGCCCCAGAGAGAAACAGAACAAGTGGGCTCCTGGAGATAGTGTGAGCTGGTGTAGAAAGGAGGCAGAACATGATGCCTCTGCTTTTGGGATTGATGAAGATCTGTGCCACAGGATTGCTCTCGCTTTTGCCTACAGTAGGTTCTGCACCTTTGTGCCTCGACAACCACTTGGCTTTGGGAATGGAAAACCAGGGAATTTCCCTGGTGTCAGTCTGTGAAAGGAGGCAACTCCAGCAAAAGCAAAGGTGTTGCTCTGGAGTAGGTTGTGACCAAATTAACATGGGGCAGAGACAGGAGCTAGTGCTGGGGCTGGAGATCAGAGTGAAGTTAGAGATTTGGGGGCATGATGAGTTGCTGGGCAGGAGATGGACAGATGGAGAGAGATCTTGGAGGAGGTCCCAGAATTGCCCTGTTTAGTGCGTTTGGGAGAGTCATTACTTTTCTCATCACGCATATGTATTGGGAACGGGCCAGGGGAGGTTTCAACAGCATCCAAATCACCATCTTGGCTTTAAAAAAAACCAACAACCAACCAACCCACCAAACCCAGACTCATTATTTTGGGGTCATTTTTCTATGCATTGAGAAATGTTGTTGGGGTTTATTTATTTTTTAAAACCTCTGTTAGCTGTTAGTCCCTCTTGGTTTTCTTACCCTTCCATTCTAAGAGGGCATTTCTGTCAAGGCTCTGTATCAAGTATAAACAGGAGTTTCACAAAGACACAGGCCAGATGTAGAGGCAACCTGGGAAAATTGGAATGTCAGGAAATGATGTTGGTCACTACTGAAATGCTCAGCACAACCAAAGCACTTGAGCCAGTGAACCTTTTTTACAGCACTTGTCGCCCCTGTGCCGTGGATTTGTAATGCCTTTTTTTGTGGGAGCAGATGGAGAAAACCTTTGGGGATGGGATATTTCTCCTGTGACTGAAGAAGAGCCTTTGCGCCCTCCGGAAAGAGGAGAGTCACAACCTCTTGCTTTGCTATGTCTGGGTTAGCAGGAAAGCTCCATGAGGATCGCGGCTGTAGTGGATCTGTATTTGCTTAAGGTGCTGAGGGATGCTGAGGTCAGACAAGCTTCCTCTGCTGCAGTGGGGAACTGTTCTAATAACTGCTGTTTCTGCTGTTCCAGGCCACACAACGATGAGATATTTATTAGGCTAATGAGCAAATTATAATTCAAAGCGTCAGGATGAACAAAAAAAGAAATGTATGTTAGCTCCCAACTGGTAATGGGTGTAGGATCAGAGGCAAAGAATTCTTGAATTTCCAAGTTTTCCCAAGTGACCAGCACTTGGACAAGATGCAGCTATGTACGAGTATGTGGTTATATTCTTAAACTCAGAATGTATGTGTGCATTGCGGTCACGATATAGAGTGAGGGAAGAAGCAACCTTACCTCATTTCCTGCCTTTTTCTATGTGACTTCTCATTCATAAAGCACAGCGAAGGGATATTTTTGTACAGTATTTCCTAAGGGGATTTTTTTCTTCCCCCCTTCTCCTAAAAGAAAATGCGGAGAACTTTGGTCATGCATTCAAATGCAGCTGTCTCTGGTTTGTGGTGGGGAGGTCTAAGTGTGTTAGGACATGACCTGCCTCATGTACCTGTTTTGTATCACCTCAGTGCACAGTGGGGGGGTTTGTGTAAACTATATTGCCCTGCTATCCAAAGGCAGTTTTGGATTGCAGTTTACATGGGCTGGATTCAGATGGTGGCCTCAAAGAGAAACACTTTAATCATTGGAGCTGGATGTTGCCTGAGTTTTCAAATCTTGCAAATATGTTGCCGTTTATGTATTAAAGACGAACTTTAAGAGCATTTCTTTTCCTTGAGGAACTCTTGACTTCATGTGCTCCTTTTTTTGTGAGCTGGTTGTTAGGGCTGAGAATTTACCACTGACTCCCTCTCCCCACCCCAAAACAAACAAATAAATAGAACCATATGTACTTGACTTCATCCTCCAAACAGCCTCTTAGGCTTCTTCCGTATGAAATCTGCAGCTTTTTTTTCCCCTTTCAAGTTTTGAGACATGCCAGATCGCTGTAGGCTGCATGGAGCAGGAAGAAGTTAGCCCTAGTGATGACTCTTAAGTCAGCTGTCAGCTCAATCCAAAGTATCACTCATTTTCCCATAGCTAAAGTCACTGCAATATGTTTTTCTTGCTTCGTTCCCTGTATGAAATGAGCTGCTGTAGCAAAGCAGTTTAAAGACATTCTTTGGGGTTTCTTTTTGGTTGGTTTTATTTATTTTTTCCCCCCAAAATAGAAACATTTAATCATCTTTTTAATCATACTCCTCCATGTACAGCCAAACAATGTTATTTTTTTCAGTGCTTCTTTCTTGGCATAAATCTGTTCCAATTTGTCAGGGGTACGATCCAGTTCTGACAATGAAGTGCCCCAAGTACAGATCAGCCTCGTTCTGTGTTTTATTCCCTCTGATACTACTCACTTCCCATGTGATCCTCTATTTCCCTTAGCATTGAAATCAGGGTAACTCCTGGAAAACTCTCAAAGGTTTTATTGCTGTTTAATATAATTGATGTTGGTAGAGCATGCACAAGATCCTAATATTAGAGGAGGAGGGAAGCACCCTGTGACCCAACAGAGTTAGGGTGAGAGCATGAAGGGACAGAAAGGGTACCAAGGTGGCAGTAATGGAAATAAGAGAAGCAAGTTTAGACCGAAGAGTACCAGAGGGAAGCTGGTGTTGAGGTGTGGGGAATGCAGAGGGTTATGCAAAGGGTGAGGAATGGAGATGCTGCAGATCAAAGAAGGAAAGGAAGTGGAGCACAAATGAAAGCACTGGTCCACTCTAAATTATCGTGGTAAATAATTTGGAGTAGGAGGACCTCTAAAATTTGCTCTTGAGGTAATCCTAGTGTCTGATGGTGCACTCTTTTCCCTAGAAAAGAGCCCCTTGAACTCTTGAAAGTGTTAATGGCTTGGCACAGTCCCCTACCAGTTTGTTTTGGTGGCTTTCAAATGTGTTGCAGATGAGAACTTCTTCCATGTAGAGCATTCAGGAACATGAACAAAAAGTAACTACGGAGTCTTGTCTGTGGATTCTTTTTTTCCCCTCTTCTTTTACTCTTTAGGGAATCGTGCCTGATTTAAAACTATGCCAAAATAACTCCTCTGGTTTTGTTTGTTTGGGTCTTACTGGTGGTTGTCTTCTCCCTACTGCCAGCTCTGCATGTGAGGAAGGACCAGTGAGGAGAAGGGGTGCAGCAGGGATTGTTTGGGATGACTTGTTATGGGAAGTAAGAGGGGGGGTGGCCCATGCTGGGTTGAAACAGGGGGGCTGGGGAGTGCTGCTGTTGCTATTGTTCTGCCAGCCTGCATGGTTCAGCCACAAAGCAGCTGGTTTTCAAAGGTAATGTTTAAAACTTCCCATTTTGAAAGATACTGCTTTAAAACATAATGGAGCACAATAAGAAACAGTAAGACCAGTTCTTTAAACCTACCTGAAGATACATGAATCACTTGAAAATTCTCCCAGTAAAAATATTTTCTCTCACTGGACCAGTATGTTGAAGTGTAACCTTTAGGTCTTGCACAAGCTTCTGCAGTGACTAATTAGGCAGTGGAAAAAGGACAGAAATCACCTCTGACTGCAGCACTAGTTAAAAAGTTGTGGAAAATACAGGCAACCGGTCCTGGGTTGTGAGACAGGATGGAGATGGGGCTGTGCCTTCCCCAGGGCTCTGGTTGGTGTTGCATTGATTAGCAGTGCTCATAAAGGCTTCTGCTGAGAGGAGAGACTTGATCCTTAACGTGTGATGCTTGTAGGAGCCAAAAGGGACTTCCTGGGGTCCTGCTGCCCATCACCAGCAGTGCAGATGTGCCTTATGCTGACAGCGGCATTGGGCAGCAGCTGCCTGTGGGATGTGGTGTCCCAGGTGGAACAGACCAAAGGTCCTGCCTGATGCCGCAGCTCCTGTGTTGGGCTTTTATCTCCTCCTTTGCTGTCGGCTCGTCTCCTTCAGACAGTGACAGCCCTGTGAAATCTTCAGGAGCTGCAGCGTTTGTCTCCCTTGGAACTTGGGAGGGCAGGGGATAGCGGGGGAGAGGATTGTTTTGGCTTTGGCTTTTATTTGCCTGGGTTTTGTTTGTTTGGGTTTTTTTCCCTGGAGAGTGCACAGCTCAGTAGTTCAGGCTGGTGGTTGCCTTCGAGAAATTCCTGTGAAATGATCAGAGGATCTGCGAGATGCTTCTGTATTTTGAGTCCTAATCACTTAGGTGAAAAAGAATAAGTAAATTATATATTGAACTGCTAACTGGTGCTGAGGCCTGCTGGTTTCCATGGCAACCAGGCTGGAATTAGCTGCTTGTGACGTCACCGGCACAGCGCAGGTAAGAGTTGCATCCTGCTGCCATTTCCCTCACTGAAGAGGTAAGCGCTGCAGGCGCAAACACCTTGACATTGCAGTTCGTATGCGCAAACACCCCGGTCACCCCGGGGCGCCTGTCCATCGCTGGCGTGAACCGAGTTCACCACATGTGCAGCAGAAATGCCTTTGCCAAGGTACTAAGGGAGACTGGATCCCCTTACCCCACATCTGCCCTCTCCCCACTGCCCGTGTTGGAGCGCGGAGCAGCCCCACACCTGGGTTGGGGGACTCAGGTTTTCTCCTCCAGTTGCCCAACTTGCTTCTCTAATTCATCTTACAGACACATTTATAAACATAGGAAGAGAAAAAAATCCCGACAGTCCAACTGGAACGTTGTTTCTTCTTTCTGGAGATGGATAAACTCCCTGGTAGGTTTTTGGTGCCTTTTTTTCCCCCATTTTGTTGTTTTCTGGAGGATTTGGTTTTGTTTTCCCTCTCTTTTTCTATCTTTGAGATGCCAGGAATGTAAACTCTGGTCTTTTGTGGCATTGCTGAAGGACAAGAGGGAGGTGTAAATCTATGAATGTGAACATTTAAAACCTTAATTGAAGGAGTGAATGTGGTGAATCTTTAATAAAGGTCTCCTTTCCTCAATATATTAATTACTTATTGGAGTATATATATTTTAAGCCAGACAAACCACCAGCCTGATTCAGCATGGCTATTTGATTATCCTCAAAGAGTCAGGAATGGAGGTTCTGCCTGAATCCTCTTGCACAGTATTGTGCTGTAGGGACAGGTGTATCACATTCATGTGTGACAGGGACTGTCCCACACTGTAGCCTGGGTAGACAGTGATAAGTAATAGTAAGTTGCTGTTCAGCTGTGGAATTGAATATCCTTTAGCTAGCAACAACAACAAAAAAAACCCACCCCACTGATCTGATTGCCTTCACATGATCAAAACACAGTAGATGTGGTTCTTTCTTTTGCGCATTTTCGGGTGGTTGAGTTCAGTTTAGTTTTAGCTGTCCCAGGTGATTGCATTTCCAATGTTTTCTTAAGAAGAGACTGTATGCCTCCCTGTTAAGGTGATTTGTCCTCTTTTCCCTATGCAACAACAGGCTTACGTTTTTCCTTTCTTGGTTTCCACTGGACCTGTGCATAGTTCAGCTAGCATTGAACCCTTTTTAGTTTGTGCTTGTCAGAGGCTTGTAGACAGTTCAGTTCCCAGCTCATTGGCCATTGCTCAGCAATCTCCTGTATTTAATCCTTGTGTTCATAAATTCATTTCTGGTTCTTGGTAAGGTACTTGATGCTCTTCTGCAACCTTCTATTTCGTCATGAGGTTTTTGAGTAGGTTTCATCCAGAATTAAATACCAGCTTTCAGATATGGTTGCAGCCAAAACATCTGATGCTTGTCAGCTCTAGAGACTGCTAATAATACTGCAAGCACAGCTGTTTGCTTGCAGCAGTGCCCACCTGTACATAGAAGTAGCTCTGTCACAACAGTCTTCTCTAGGAGACTGCCCACCGATGCATCCTGCATCTCCTATGCCTGCATTATTGCAATGACTGTGAGTTGAAAATGCTGATGTTTCAGTTGTGATGGCTGGCTCAGGAATTCCAGGTCTCGTACTGCCTCTTCCCTTTGGTCAAAACAGATGCACTCCGGATAATGTTTTACATTTTGATGTAAATGCTCATCTGTTACGTAGGCATAAAAACATTCAGTTTTTATAATTCAGTTTATAATGAGGAAAATGACACAGGGCAACAGGGGAAGTTCAGGTTAGATATAAGGAAGAAGTTCTTTACTATGAGGGTGGTGAGGCACTGGAATGGGTTGCCCAAGGAAGTGGTAAATGCTCCGTCCCTGGAACATCAGGGCCAGGTTGGACAGAGCCTTGGGCAACATAGTCTAGTGTGAGGTGTCCCTGACCATGGCAGGGGGGTTGGAACTAGATGATCTTAAGGTCCTTTCCAACCCTAACTATTCTATAATTCTATGATAGGGAGTTGTATTAGGTGCCATATCTCACTGAGTGTTGTTTGCAGATAGCGTGCTGCACAGATCACCTGTTGTAGGCCAGTAGTGACCTGTGGACCACAATTTGGGTGATGCTGTTCTACGGCCTTATCTATACTAGGAAAAGGAAGACAAATGATGTATAGTTTAGCATCTCGTTGTAAAGCTAAATGACATGGTGAGGTGGTGGGGGGTTTTGTGGTTTTGTTTTTTTTTTTTTTTTTGTTTAATGTCAGAAGTTGCTTCTTGATTGGGCTACAGTTGTGTTTCTGCTGCCAGAGGTGAAGTAACTGTCCTGGCTTTTTGTCAGTGTAGATGCAGATAAATGTGCTTGGAAATACAGAAGAAATAAAAGTACCTTTATCATGTACCTCCTTTTGGAAGCATCTCCAAGTATGAGTAGCTTCTTTTTCCTTCTTTGGATGGGCTACTTTAAATCATTCATATTGTTGTGGCTTCCAAGGGTTTTTTCTTCCCTAAATACTTTGTTTGTAGACAGTACCACCAATAAGTGAATAGATAGGAATATGAAAAATATGAAGAGCTCCAAAGTCTTACTGACAGAAGGGAAACCTTGCAGCACATTTCACTGCTGCCATCCGTAGTGAGCTGTGCTACCATGAGTGATAAGGCAGAGGAGTTTGAGATCGTCTGTGGCTCCTTAGAGGCAACATCAGAATTTAGAAGAACTGAAATACCTCTCGTGGCTCCTGAGCTGTAACAATCTGGTCTTTGTTTGCACACTTTAGTGTTAGCTGAGCTTTTAGAAGATGCTTTCCCTATTTAGACCTGTGGTGATCAGGTATGGTATGTTGCATGAAGGACTGCAGTCAGCAATTCCGCCTTAAGGTACCTCCTGCTACTAACACTTACAGTGTTCCTCAGGGTTTTCTAGCACCTCCTACGTTTTATGCATCTGTCTTTCAGAAGATGAAATATTTAGGCCAAAACGGACATGGTTTTGTCACATAGGCATGTTGATGGGTAAGAAGGAACGTCACTGCTCAGTGTTCCCATCAGAGTCGCTGGGAAATGCACCTGTCAGGAAGGATTCAGTGATGGGTATTAGGATAATGAGCCATGGGGAGGTGGGCTATGACTTTTCACTCCTTGTCACCTCTAGTTTTCTGTCAATTCACAAGGCCTTCACAAAAAGGAGAAGCTGTTACTACTGCTGGCTGCACAACATGTAGTTCTTGGTCTCTGCAGATGCTGTGTATAATACCTGTGCAGTGGTATTGCTTGGGAAGGGTGGAAGATGAGAACATAGGGGTTTATTGCCTTTTAACGCTGAGGCTTGCCCAGATGTCAGTGGCTGTGGTCTCCAGAATTAGAAGGTTTGTATTTGGAGTTAGGATATCGTCAGTGGGGCCTACTGGTGTGAGCCAGCTGTTTATACACCTGGGCAGTACCACTTTCTCTTTCCTCTGCCACAGGGCGGGTGGGCGGGAGGGGGACCAGGGCCGAGGACGGAGCTCAGGGAGTGAGAGGGATAGAGGGTGCGTGGGACAAACCGGAGGGGATAAGTCGGGTGGCTGGAAGGAGTTGGGCCCATTTAAAATGGCTGCCACTGCATTCAAGGGGCCATTTTAAGTGCTGTTATCCTGCTCTCACTAAAGGGTGTAATTTGAATGAACGTGAAGCTAACAAAAATGTTAGATTCCAGTACAAATCTGTTCTGATTTGGGGATTCATCTGAGTCCCAACAATGCATAAAGTACTGCGGGATGAGAGGTGATACATTGTGGAAATGTAAGATATGAATTTTATATTTGTTACTGACTTGGCAGGGTGCTTTTCACATCACCATTCTGGTACAATTTCTGATTATATTTTTATGCTGAGCATCGGAGAAACACTGCTTGTGTGTACGTAATTCTCTCTCCCTTTTGTGCTTCTCTTCTCTGATAAGGAGAACTCTGTGCTGATGAAAGAGACAGGGTTGACAGTCCTTGCACTGTAACAATACAGTTTAGACAATACCAGTAAAAACTTCCTCTGCCAGCTTGGGGGACATGTGTTGACACAGAGCAGAGTGCCACTGGCAGAGGAAGGATAGGTAAGTTTGTGTCTTGCCCAATTCCTGACCTCTGCAAGAGTTCAGGAGGATGGTAGTTTCTGTGATGTTGGTGTGCATGGGAACCTGTTCACTGGTCCTCAGTCCATGTGTTGCTCTCATTTGTCAGATTGTTGTCTTGTAATGGATTTTGTTTACTCCCAGCATATGCTGGCTCTGAGCTAGCATTAAAGCAGGTAAAATTTATCTGCAGATGGAGTGCTGTCTGTTCTCTTATAGGTACTTATTTTCATTAAATGAGTAAGCATCAGGAAAATACCCTTCTCTGTAGACTACCTTACAAGGTCAGAGTTATGGGGCAGTGGGAAATTTCTTGTGTATATTTGTATTTAGTTATTTGTACAACCCTTGTCTTTTGTGTGGAGGTTTTTAACAAGCATCAGGTGCATGCATTCTACCTTACTTCATGTCAAAACTGGTAGCATCCCCAGTTTGTATCTTCATAAACAACTGTGCTGTGTGAGATGGTGCAGAAGGTCTGCATCAAAACTGGGAACTGAACCCAGACTTCTGGGATTCTTGGTTCGGTGTCCAATACCTAGGAATAAGGCGGAATGATTTTTGTATTTATTTAAAGATCTATTTACTTATGTTTCTGTTGAATCTGCTTCTGGAAGTGAACAGCTTCAATATGGCACTTTTCATTAGAATAATTGGGAAGGGGCTTAAAATGATTAAAACGTAGTAGCTTTCTGCATCTTCACCACAAACAGTATTGCAGTTGTACCGCAGAAACGCATTTGGCTCGTGGCATTTGGTGGAACCAAAAGGTTTGACTCAATCTGATACTGGCAGAGCAAAGTGTACGAACAGATGACTGTCAGCAAGTTGATTTACCACAATGAGATTATAAGTTGTCATCTAGACTCTAGTAGTCTTCTTCATTGCAGTAAGTAGTAAAATGTTCGCCTCAACTGTCAGGAGGTTGGTTGGTTCAATGTTACTGTGACTCAGCTGGCAAATGGTAACTTATTAGTCATGGTAACTCAGTTGCTTACTTCTGTGTTTGCATCTCTTGGACTGATTTTGGTGGGCAGCCATTATCAATGGAAGGCAAATACGAAAGGGAAAACCTGGGAGTTACCTGGTTGTAACCTCTCCTCACTGGTAACCTGGGTAGAAACAAACTCAGGGTAGAAACAAGCCTGCAGAGCTGCTGGCTGGTTGGAGGAAAAGAAGTTGAAAAAGATTAGTTTGGGTTTAAAATGCTGGACTACTGAAGTAAATGTCACCCATATCAGAGCTGTGAACGCTTGGAGTTTTGGCAGCAAATGGACAAGGCTTAAGGTGGTGTTATATGGGTTAGTAGTTCAGTCCCCTACCCTCCCACAGCTGGAAGACTGTGGAAAAGGTGGAGAACCTTTCTCTTGTTGAGAGCCAAGCTGACCTTTAGAGCAGCCGTGCATTATCCCATACCTTTGTGTAATGCAGCAGTGAAGTCAGGTGGCTCCAGCCTATGCAAAGTGTACTTGTGATGTGTGCCCAGCCCCTTGTCTGAGACCTTAAATAGCCCACATTGGGGGCCCGCCTCTCTGGGAGAAAACCTTGCTTGCAGTGTAAAACCACTGTGCGCTTATGCTTGTTTATGCAGGGAAGTTGGCGTGCAGTGAGCTGGGGTGTGAATTTATGGCTCTTTGGCTGTTGTGGCCTATTTTGTGTGGGCATTTTTCATACGTAATTAAGAACTGAGCTGCTTGCTCCAGTGGTGTCAAGTAAGAGCGGTTACAGCGTGAGCTGGTGTGCAGTGCCCAGGGTGCTCTCTTCAGGGCCCAGCTTATCGCTCCCTTCCCAGGGTGAACAAGTCTTAGGCTAACATATGGCTTTTACAGGAGGCCATGTGGGATTGGAGCAGCAGGAAAATGATGGAGTGGGACCAAGGAGCTGTGTGGCCAGCAGGACTGCATGTGCTGCACGAGGCACAGCTGGGATGTGGCCGGCTTAAGTGTGCCGTGGATGAGGCAGGAACATCTGTAATGCAACTGGAAAGAGCCTGTATGGGGAAGCGGGCGGCGTCCCAGAGAGCAGAAGCAATGGGAGCTCCCAAATGCTGCTGGTTGCATGTCATGCTGGCGGGACCCTGCCTCTCCCCTGCCTTTCCCCCAGCACTGGCCTTGGCAGAGCTCACCAGCACTGCTTGGCAGGGAAAGCAGAGGAGCAAGAGCCTCCCGTGCTGGAGCACAAGCTGGCATCTGAGCAGCCTCACCTCTGCCCCGCCAGCAATGCTGGCCCTTCCTGGCTGCTTGCCGCCTCTCCCTGCTGCCAGCCTCCTGCCCGCCAGCAGGCACCCCATCCCCTGCCCAGGCTGGGAGCAGGGAGGCGAGAGGTGGGCCCCCGATCCGCCTCGGCGGAGCAGCCGGGCTCCCCCCGGCTCCCCGTGTCAAGCGCGTGTTTGAGCTTGTGCTAGTCTCCTGGACACCTTCCCGGTGAGTTTTCCAGAGAATGACTACAGATGAAACGCAATTAGACACAGATGGACGGGGGTGGGGGAGGGGGGGGCAGACGAGCCGAGTTTGAAAATGGGGGGAAGGGAGCGATTAATTGCGAAGCCATGAGGCAGACTGGCGCGTGCGAGAGAGGGCTGTGTGCGAGGATCAGAGGTCCCTGCTGGGAGATGCTCGCTGGGCTGGGGCCGGGGACCTGAGGAGGTCTCTCTGCTCTCAACTGCTGCTGCCGCTGCTGTTGTGGTTGTTGGAGAGCCAGAGGGAAGCAGCGGGCGTGTCTCAGGGATGATTAATCATGTATGGCAGCAGCGAGGAAGGAGGACACGGCGCGCACACACAAGACCAGCACCTCCCCTACCCCTGCGCGCCTTTGGCTCGCTGACAGCAGTCTCTTCTGCTCTGAAATCCAGCCCCTGAGGACGGCAGGCAGAAGGGAGTCGTGTTTCACCTGAGACGAGAGACAGATCCTTACGCACCCCATCATCCAGGAGCTTTGAGACTCCAGAAACTTAAATCTCTTGGGTCTGGGGAAGAATGAAAAAATGTGGAAGCAGGGAGTTGAGCTACTCCGGGTGGGAGGAGAGGCAGACCTGACTGAAGGTTTAATTAGTGAGGAGCGTGGAAAGAATAAAAGCGGGTTTGGCAACAGCCGGCTTTGAGTGCTTCCCAGTTGGGGAGGTGGGGACTGGGCACAGAGCAGTCCAGATTGGTCAGGTGTCCCTCTGCCTCAGGGTTGTCACCCTCCTCTCCCTCCACACCCTGGCACTACTTGAAAAAACAGGAGATTTAAACATAAATTGGTTTCTGTTTGGGGGAAGGAATTCGGTTTTAAGTCTCCCAGATTCAATTTCTTATTGCTGTGAAGGAAAGCTTAAAAACCAGAAACCTGCTTTCTTTGTGTGTGTGTGTGTGTGTGTGTGGTGTTATTGAGAGGTCAGAGTCCTGCACAAAGAGAGAACCAGAAGATGAGAATACCAGAAACTTCCAAAGTAGGAGACGCATGGTTAAAACAGGACTGCTGGCCTGGAGCTTTGAACCTGTCTTCCCAGTCTAATGGCCATTGCCTGCAGCGGTCTTGCTCACCTTCCCGGTGCGATTTCCCCTCGCAATTTCTTCTGCAAGTAGCTGAAAGCTTCCCCTTTTCTCTGCATCCCCCATCCAAGCTAAGGCAATATTCTTCCCACTGCTGCTATAATTTACAGTGGATGATGTCAATGTTTGTACTTTTTCCCCTTAACCTCAGACTCCTCTCGTGGCCTGCAGTGCTTCTTTTTGGGAGCTTTGAACTGAAGGGAGGTGTTTAATTGTATTTTTCAGCCCCTTATTTCCCTCTGCTCAAGGTTTGCAGTGACACCCTTAACTTTAGTTCTGTCTTCTGTCACTGAGGTGGGATCTCTGGGCTGATTTTTGTAGGGTTGCTTGGATGTGCTGCCTCTACATCTGTCCCTGAAAGATTGCTAGAGTGTCTTTAATACTTATAAACAGCCCCACATTTTCAATGTGCCACTTCCTCGTGCAGTGCAGAGTAGTGGCCAGATTCTGGAATGTACAAATTTCATTACTTTCCTCCCTTTTTATTTTTTCTTAATTCTTCTAAGTGTAGCTAAGTAGTATTTCACAAAGCAAAATATTATCACAAAATAAGAGAGGAGTAGGACATAATAACTGTTCAGAGGCTGGACATGGGTGGATCAGACATTGTGGTGAAATGTGTGCTGCAGACCTGAGGAAAGCCTTCCTAGGCTACTGCTGATGAGGTTGGAGGTACCTCTGCAAGGTTGTTTTGGGATCCCTGGATTAAAACCCCCCAGTGTTGTTTTCGAGGCAGAATCAAAACACATTGGTGGCATCAGAAGCTGACAAAACTGAGAGCTGGAATAAATACTTAATGCTCCTCCCTGTGAGACCTCTGCTCACAGCCAGTAGTCATGGAAAACAGGACAAAACAGATGTGGATGCCCGAGCGAGTGAATAGTGCTCCTTTATCCGTGGCCGTTGTGCAGCGAAGTGTTTTCTCCCCCTCACCAGTTTGGCGAGCCTCCTTTGTGGTGGCGGGAGGAAGGTGCTGGAAGCAGCTGGCACATCGCACCCACACTGTCCAGTGGATCTAATTTTGGGATTTGGGCAGCGTAAGGAGCTCCTCTGCTGTGGCTGTGAGGAGGGACATCTCTGCCTATTCAATCTGAATGGCTGGACTGGGAGCAGGCAGAGGGGCGGGAGGGTGTCTGAGCACTCAAGGCCAGTACAGCATCAGTGTTTTCATTTGGAGCTCTTCCTAAGGCAGCTTTCTTTAAGAACAATGAAGGACAGGGCAGCTTGTCCTCTGTGGTCTCCAGTGTCCACCAAGGGGGTAATAGAAGGGGGGGCTCACACTAAGGCCTACCTTGTGGTATATGTGATTTAAGAGAAAGGAAGAAAACCAGAGACAAGGGAATGTGATTTGCTAACTCAGCTGGCAGATGGGCAGCGATAGGAGTGCGCTGCTAATGAGTGTGAACTAGTGATCACGTTTGGACAGAGGTGATGCTGTGATGGGGAGTAGTGTCTACCTTTGCTCTGTTGGCCCATCAGGGGATTACTCAGTCCTCTTCCAGTCCCGGGATTGTTTTGGCAAGCCCTCCATTACCAGCACTGGTGGCAGTGGTGAGGTGCCTGGTGACCGCAGCTTGGCAGACTCCTGCCCCATCGCTGGTAGCACTTTGGGAATAGCCCAGCCTCCTCCCCTACCTGGGGGTGCTTTCTGACCGTGTAAGGGGAGCTTTCGGAGGAGCCAGGGGCTGGCTGCCAGGCTGCCTTTAATTCCCCCAGCTGGCAAACAGGAGGCCTATGTCGGTTGCCGGGGCAATGGCGGGAAGCTGTGTTAGTTTAATGAAGCATTGGGAAGGCTGCTGTTTGTTTCAGGGGAGCGGGGGCTCTCTTGCCTGCCAGGATGCTCCCCTGAAGCCAAGGGGTGGCTGCCAAAGCCCTTCCCCTCAACTGCCTCCATCAGCCCTTGCTGGGGTGCAGAGGCCAGCATTAGGCCATCCCTTAGCACATGTCTGCCTGTTCCCCTTCCACCTGAGCACAGCGTGTTTTGTGCCATGCCCTCAGACTTGTCCTCCTCCAAGAACGCCCTTCTCTTCCCAGAAAAGAGCCCATCCTCGCCCCATGCAGGGTGCCTCCTCCCTGGGGCTGGGATGGATGCCCCTTCCTTTTCATCCCCTGCCTAGGGGATGGTGGCTACCTGACTGAGAGGTTGAACTTACTCTCTTGATTTAAGCAAATGAAGACTTGAAGCATCAATGTCTTCATAGTAAAGGTGACCTACAAAGGAAGGAGAAGAGGAAAAGAAGAGGGGGGTAAAAAAAGAAAAAGCCAGTGTTTATGTGCCTTTTGCAGTGTCTCTTTATGATTTAAAAAGGATAGAATGTGGGGCTTGGGCTTTTTTATCCTTCTTTTCTTCCTTTCTTTCCAGCTTGTTATTTCAAGTACAAAAGGATTTCTGGTCTTGTTTAACCTCTGGGGGGGAGGGGGAGTTTGAGGGGCAACTTGAGCACTAATAGGCTTATGACTGTTCAGATAAAACTTCATATTAAAAAAATGAGCCTTATCCAGACCTGTTAAAAATCAAGGGCGTGTAAATGGAAGTGTGAAAAACAAATACTAAACGGAGAGCTTGCTTGAAAGGTCAGAAAGCCATGCTCATTTAATACAAGGCCACAGACAGACCCATGCATTTTCAGCAAACAAAAATGGCAAAATAAGACTATTGCCTTGCAAAGGGGGGAAAAGGAAAGCCATTTCATGTGTGAAAACACAGATGTATTTGGTAAAGACGTACTACAAGCAGAAATGCACCTGCTTTTTTGTTTTTGTTTTTTTTCCCTCTCCCTTCCCCCTCCTTTTTTCTGGTTCTCAGTTAAAATGCCATATAAACAAACGCTGTCCTGGATGGATGGTGCTTCCCTAGCGGGTGTAGCAGAGCTGCTCCTTGTCCTGCAGGAGCAGATTCCCGCATCAGCCCTTTCAGGGCTAAATCCCCCCTCCCCAAATACAGTGGCACATTGCTTAACCCCCCCCCCCCCCCCCCCCCCCCCCCGCCTGCCCTGGCGGCAGCATCCCACTGGGACTTGCAGGTTGCCTATGCCAGCCCTGCCATGTGGATGGAGGACAAGGAGCCCATCCCCCCCGCGGGAAGCTGCTGTCAGCCCAAACTCTGTGACCCCCTGTTGCTGTCCTCCCTCTGTGGCCCGTTCCTCTCTGTAAGTGTGGGTCTCACGCCCTGCGGATGGCTGGTAATTAAAAACCTGGGAGGGGGATATTATTGAGTTAACAGTAGTTATTTGTCAGGCTGCTGGAGGGGGGGAGAGTGATCTCTCCCCAGGGAAAGCTGCACTGACGAGGGGTGGGGGGGAGCAGGAGGGAGGAGGAAGTGGGGGCGAGATTGGCAGGTGACTGCCAGCTCCGAGGAGATGACAGCGGCAGCAGCACCGCCAGTCCCACTTGAACACTGCACTGCAGGTACTGGGTTAATGGGTGGGAAGTGGTGAAGAAGAATATCAGGGTGGGTGGCTGGAGGGGAGGGTGTTGGCGTGGGGGAGTTGATTTCTGCTAAATGCCAAGATAGAGATGACACTCTCTATATACATGTAATCATTAGACTTCGCATTCCCAAGAATATTTTCCTTCATATAATTTTTTAAAATGCAGAGAAAGCTCTTCCCAAACCTGACAGTATTCTACCTACAATCACTTCCCCCGTGCCAATATTACCATGCCGTACAAAACCGGTCTGAAATGCTGTGCTATTTTTGACCATTGCTTTAGAATATTTGTAGTGAAATTTTAATTTTTAAGGTGCTAGGAATAGGCTCCTCAGTCCCACATCATCTCCATGTAGCGAGGCCCTTTTACTGAACGTGACACTGCATTACAATCTAAACCTCACAATTTTCTTGTTTGATGATACTGACTATCCAACTAGAAAATTCATGTATCCTCCTTTTGCAGGACTGGCAGGTTAGACCTAGACTGAAGTCCTGATTGACATCTGCAGACAGCATTCCTGCTCATGCTCGCGCTCTCTCGTGTGCTGGTGCTCCCTCTCTCTCTCTCTGTCTTCCTTCTTTTCCCTCTCGGAGGGCAAAACATCTGTTTGCATAGGGCTGAGGACATGTGCTGCGCAAGGAGATAAAAGCAAAGAGCCCTTATCCCATGTAAGAGTTTTTAGATCTGTAACTCAGGGGGCTGGCGGCAGGGTTTGGCAAGGGTTGAAATCCTCCTGTCTTTCTCCCTTCTCATACATTTGAGTATGAAAAACAAAAACAGCCAGGGTTATCTCAGATGTGCAATAGTGAGGATTTAGATGTCAGCTTCACTATCACCTTCATTCTTTGTGTACAAAGAGAGAAAGTGGATCACAGATTTGCACCTAAGCTACACAGAGTGATGCCTCAGTTTATCGCAGCGAAGGAAGCTCATCCCTCTCCCAGTACAGCAGTGTTAAGCCCCAAGGGCCTTACACAGGCAGTGCCTGTGGTGGAGTCCCGTCCTCCCGCTCCCTGCTGCAGGAGCCAAGTTTAAGAAATCAGCTGAGAGTTCAGGGCATGTGTGTGATTGTAGACCTGCATGATACTGAGGAAGTTTCAACAAGGTTCTTATGGGTCTCCCTCCCACCACCAGCCCCCTGTAAAGTGTTCAGCCATAAAGGTGTTGCCTTTTTTCTTTGACCTGTCATTATTGTGGAAAGGACCATCACCTACATCTGTGCATCAGTGGTATTGCAGATTCTAGTCCAGAGACTAGGTAAGGTGTTGTGGGCTGTGGAAACACTCTGGTGGGCTGGTCCATACATCCAAATGAACCTGTGGTTCAAGTACTGTGCTGGTGTGCTTCGTAGAAACACCTGCAATGAACAGGGCAAACTCGCTTTTATTTTCTTGCTCTGACACAGGCATGCTGATCTGTATTACATAGAGATACATATTTTGACTGCTTGACAAAGAAAATCATGCCCGTGACAACTTCCTGTCATGCAAGTACTCCTAGTAAATGGAACGTGACCAGCACCATTCATTTTGAGGTGTCTTCTGCGTGGTGGTTTCCAGTGTCCTGGTGTGGCCAGTTTCAGGGAACTGTGTTTTAATCTGGCGATTGCCTGCAGTCTTCACTGAACAGCATTGGGAGCTTTGGGCATTTAGCAGCTTTGAAAATTACATCATAGGCATCTTAAATGGTACTTTTCAAGTGTGCATTGGTTTTAAAGCTTAGCAGCTGGCCTTTTGGCCATATATATAGATCACACACACACTGAACTGCTTACTAGGAACGGCAGTTATTTGAATTCAAAGAAAGACTACGTGTTTCTCTCCCGTCTTCATCCTCCCTTTTTCTGTTTTCTGTGTGGAATGAGGGTCCCAGGGGTGCGCCTCCTGGTTCCTGACATGCTGCAAGACCGTGAGCTGGACCCTGAACCTACTGGCCTGTTGGTTTTGCTAGGGGTAGAAGGGGCTCACCAGGTAAAGCGCTACCTGCTCTTTGGGTGCTTGCGCTATGCCCTGCTCTATTTTTCACAGTTGCTAGCATGTGGCAGCAGGAGTTGGTGAGTGTAGCCTTACTTGAGGGTAAAGGAGGCTGGGGGAAGACACCAGCAGAAGCCAAACAAAACGCCTAATTCAGAGCTCACAATAGGACTGAATTTTTGGGCAAGTCTCAGGGTAGCAGGAATGGGTAACACAAAACCAGCATTGGGAGCTCATTTTAATTTCAACCATCTTGTGCATGGGTAGTTGGCTGTCTTTGTTTAAAGAACTTGTCCTTCAGGTAGATTTTATTTGGATGGCTTGCTTATCCAAAGAACATTAATGACTTTCCGTGAGGAGTTCCAGCCAGTACCTTTGCACCCCGGTTCTCCTCTAGCCCTGTTTTCTCTTTTCCATAATCTCCCCGTGCCCGGCAGCAAGCCTTTAGGGTACATGCGCAAGCGAAAGGAGCTTGAGTTGGGGAATTAATATTCCTGGAACATAACACCAGCAGCATGCACACGCTGAGGAGAATATTAGAGCTATTAGCGGTGGGAGTTTGGAGTGCATGCAATATCTAGATGGAGAATTCAGTGTGATTAATCTGCCTCTAAGCAGCAGCCTCCGGGCTCTGGGAATTCTGTGGCACGTTTGAAATCAGAACTTTTTTTAATTACCTTTCCGCATCAACAAAACAATTGCAGTTGTGTGAAAATAAGCCCATTCAGTCCCTGCCCTGTCTCTTGGTTGGGGTTTTCTTTTCCCTTTCTCTTGTCTGGATGAGATGTGCTGCCGAAGCCCTGACTGTTCGTGGTCCCAGCAGCTCTGACAGCACTTTGCACAAGTGCAGAGGGACTTAGCCTGGGAGGCTTTGGCCGGCCTCCAAGTCAGGTAATTGCATTGTGGGCCAAGTTGGAGCAAGCCCATGCTAGTCGGTGTGCATGTGTTAGATTCCTTCCTCTTCCCCAATTCTTTATTCCGCTTCCCAACAAACGCCGATGCCTCCCTCTCTCCTGCCTTCACCTCCTTGCCTTGCTGGCATCCTGGTGTGCTGGCAGCCATGTTGCCTCCCTGCCACGGGCGGCTTGAGAGAGATTCCCCAAGAGAGAAGGAGCGGGATAAACATGGAGGTTTCATGCAATCAGCAGGGTGGAAAAAACAACAATTAAAAATGATGAAAGGACATTGTCAGTATAAGAAAGGTAGAAAAGTTGTGGCCAAAGAAGGAGCAAGACTTGCTGCAGGATACAAGATCAGACGGGGACCTCCCTGCTTGCGATTCGTACCTTTTCCCTCCCTTTTGCAAGCAGAGGCAGAAGAGTTTATTCCTTTCATTGCAGCCTGGTTTATTGCTGTACTGGCACAGAGAAGCCATAAAACAACAGGGGAAATCATTCCTGGAGTTGCGACTGTGCCAGGGCTCGGGCGATGCCCCAAGGCACTGGGATCAGAGTTGGCGTGGGAAGGGAGGCTTCAGCCACAGAGGAGCTCTCATGTAGAAGAGCATCCTCTGGCTGCCTGGGGTTTATGCTGGAAGCACACAGAGCCACTGGGGTTCAAGTTTCCTATAAGCACCTCTCACCCCTGCCTGCTGCTGGACTGCCAGTTCCCCTGCGCGTGTTGCCAGCCCCCTGAGGCACCTTGGGCACTCGCGGGATGCTCCCGCCGCCAGGCAGGCAGCGTACCTGCCAGCCGGTTCCTGGCAGGGATCTGGATTGTTTCCTCCTCGCTTCTCGCGCGCTCCACGTGCAGGTTTCCCTCCTGCCGCACTGGCAGGCTGTGGGAAGGGCAGGCGGTGATGGCCGTGCTGGTTTCTCCTCCCTTCCATGTCGGCGCGGTGGTGGGCAATGCTTTGTAGGTCTCGTTGAGGGCAGGGATGGTGGCTGGAGAGAGGAGTGGGCGCACTGTGAGGAGCACAGGCTCCCTCCCCTTCAGCTCTGCAGTTCAAGTAACTTTACAAACGCAGCATTGTCCGCAATTAGCACTATTTAATTCTTGATTTTTTTTTTATTTCACTTGGCTGTGGTTGTGCCCTTGGCTTATCCCTCTGAGTTCCTGGCCTTCAGGCAGGATTAAGCACAGTGCAAGTGTTTGAGCTGCCTTGCTTCAACAAGAGGTGAAAACAAAAAATACCCATTTCAAAGGAAAATAACATTTCTTTCTTTTGGGTTTGTTTCTGTTTTTTTTTTTTTTTTTTTTTTTTGGGGGGGGTTCTGACTTATCGACATGTTTGAGGTTGTGTTAGATTTGAAGAAATTGGTGTTAGAAAAATGACCTTCAGGCGAATAACACCCCCCCCCCCCCCCAAATCTTCCCAGGTCACAGTAAGCCAAGAGCTACTTAATGCTCCTCTTTTTTCCCCTTGGGCTTTAGTTCAGAAATGACCACAGAAGTCTGTATCGTATTTTGCTCCCAGAGCAACATCCAAGCATTGCCTTGTATTGGGAGTGCCTCAAAGGCTTCTGGCCTATTCTCTCACCTACCTCAGGCTCCCTGCCCCTCTCCAGGGCACCTGAGACCTAAAAATACACCAGGGAAGGGAAAACCTTCCTCTAACCCTACTGCCTTGCTTAGGCCTCACATACAACTCTGTTACCTTAACCCTAACCTTTACCGCCTCTTTTACTACAATTATAGTTTAAAAGTGGTTTCTGATCCCCAGGTGGGAAATCAAAAACCCCAACTGCGCACTGGATAGCGTTACCTCAGCTGGCCCATGGCTCCCGGACCTCTGCCATGGGTCTTTGCTTGCAACCGGTGGCCCTGCTTGCCCAGTGGCTCTCTGCATTTACCTTCCCAGCACATCCCAGCTGCGACCCTCAGCACCCGCCTGTTTCGGTCCTTTCCTCTCAATCCCCTCTGCCATTATTTTCCCCCAGAGCCTTTCCCGTGCCAGCACCCCTCGGGTTTCACCCCAGCACGTTGTCCTGCTCCAGCCCCAGCAGGTCCAGCGCGGCCACGGGGGGCGGCTCTGTCCCAGAAGGGCTGCAGGAGCCTGTGCTGCGCTGGGGGCTGGCACCTAGGCTGGCGCTTGCCATCCGTCCTGCTCAGACCACTTTGAAAAGGTATTACCATCGTGGTCACAAACTTTATTTGGGGAAAAAGCCCACCAAAAAAATCGCAAGACAAGAGAGTATGTTTTATACCAAATAAAAAAAAAAAAGAAAAAAGGCAAAAAAGCCATTTTCTTGGCCAGCCATTTCCTGAGTTCCCTTTGTTACTACTGCAGATATGTGTTTGAATAAGAGCCTTTTCCCCTCCCCTCTCCTATTCCTCCCTGTTCTACCCTGCAGTGAAGTCACAATCCGGCGTTTGTGGGCTCTGTGTGATGTCAGAGTCTCAGTCTTGTGACTTCACCGGCGGGCTCGGGAAGAAGGTGCAGACGGGGCTGAGAGAAGAGGGGGGGGAAAAAAAGCCCCCTCCTCTTCCCTCCCTCCCCCCCCCCCCCTCGGTTTATAAAACCAGTAGCTGAGATAAATCGGAAGGGGGTGGGGAGAAGCAGCAGGGAAAGCTGAGAAAGATGCCAGAAAGGTACAGTAACATGGGCTTTATCTCCCGCTTCCTCTCCCTCAAAGTTGAGAGTGGAAAATTGCCCTGCAGAGGCCAGCTCTGGCCGACCACGCGCGCAGCGGTGGCGGTGGCGGCGGCCGTGTGTCTGCGGCGCTCTGTGCGTGTCACCCGCCCCAGTGACGCAGCCGTGCCCACCCCGGGTGCGCGGGGAGCCGGGTGGGTGCCTGCCTGGGTGGCTGGGGGCCCGGCCGGGTGGGCGGCGCGGGGCGCAGGGCGGCCGGGGTCCGGCGTGGCCGGGCACGGGGGGCCGCTCGCCTTGTCCTTGTTGAAAGGCCCCAGCTGTTTGTTGGCTGCTCGCTGCAGTCTGGCTCCTGTTTGCTCCGAGACCGACATAAATGGGTTATGGGGTTTATGCGTGTGTGGGGGCTTCTCCCCCCCCCCTTCCCTCCCCCGTCCCCGCCATCCTTTCCCCTGTATCTCTCGTTGACGATGGTTTTCGTTGTTATTTTGGTTTGGTTCTGGATGCGGTTTTATTTTTCTCTGGCTCTGCAGGTTGAAAGTAGCAGGGGGGTGGATGGGGTGGGGGCCTGCCATTTCCCCGGCATGCGTGGGGACGGCAGCAGGGAGAAGGGCAGGGCCTCGGGGTCACGTTCTCAAGGGCTGTGTGAGATAAGATTTGTTTAATATCTCAAGTCTTTTGGGGAGGGATTTTGGTGGTGGTTGTTGTTGTTGTTGTTTTAACTGACAATAGCAGTGTGGGTGCACCAGCAAAGAGCAACCTCAACATGAAAAAAAAAGGAAGAAAAAGGGAAAAAAGGGGGGGGGGAAGGAGGAAAAGGGGGGCTCGCTTGCCCCTCCCTTCTGCTTCAGCATTTTTTTTCCCCGTGTCCAATTTACTGTTCACTTGAGATTTTGGACAAAGACCGGGGCAGTGGGTGGGCTGCTTTGAGTTTTGTGATATAATATGACTGGAGCAAGAGAGTAAAGCGCAGACAATTAAGGATCGTGGCGAGGGCTTTGCTCATTCAGCCTACTGAGGAAGCCGTCATTTTGTGTTAGTGTGTGTGTCTGGAAGAGGAAGGATAGTGGAGAGTGACAGTGGAAGGATGCCTAACGTTGTGGTGTATTTGTACTTGCTAAATGCCCGCTCCAGGAAAGGGGGGCTTCAAAAGAAAGGGATGAGGGAAAGGGTATCCTTCAGGATTTGCCCCTGCCATGAAGGCACTTCGGACCACACTCTGGCTGCTGGGAACGTCATGTTTTGCTGCTTCCTCGAAAGGAAAGGAGGAAGGAAAAGCGCATGCAGGTGTCAGGCAGGCTCCTCGCTGCCACTGCTCTCTCTGCCTACGCACCTCACCCCGGTGACCGGTGGCTCCTCGGCCGCTCCGGTTGGCGAAGCTCCGGGGCAAAGCACCGCATCCAGAGCGGCTGCAGCGCCACGCTCCTCTGCTCCCGGTCACTTGGGTCCCGCCGCTGCACTTCACCCCCAACCACTCAGAGCGCATCCTGCTTTTGTAGTTATTTATTTCTTTATTTCAACTACTGGACCCTAGCTGTCCTCTGCCAGTGCGTTTCAAGGCTGATGAATAGCACCCCCTGCAGTTACAGAGCTGATCTTTTGTAGCACAGATGTATAATTAATTGTGCAGCACTTTTGCAGTCTGAATAGGCAAGTGGATTCTTGGAAGACACCCATGTACCGCCGCCTGCTTCTCAGACCCCCAGCTTCACGGGCCTCAGGGAAGGGACCTGCTGGCTACGGCCTTATAGCCTCTGTCCTACTGTGCTGCCTGTAGTGATCTGAAACAGGATTCAGATCCAGGTCTTTGGTGTAAAAGCCAAAAACACCACAAAAAAAAACCCAAACCCAAATCACTGCTGCATAGCAGGACTCCTCTCCTCTGCCCCTGCTCCAACCTGAAAGGACTTATGGGGTTATTTACATCTCTGCTCCATCACAGTGGTGATGTTTAGGGATTCCCCCCACACCCCTTTCCTTTCTTTTCTCAGAGGGGAAGTAAGGATTTGTTAGTTTGTAAAGCACTTTGAAGATAAAAAAAATCATTGTCTGCACTGAGTGCTGTCTGTTGGCTCATCTGAGTCACCACCCGGGCTTGGCTGGGAATTGAAGCCTGGAATCACCCTGTAGCCCCCCTGGAGGATTAAGTCAAACGACCCATTGAGGGGGTCCTCCCCAGGGAAGGCAGAAGTGGCGTGACCAAACACTGCCTGTGAGCTTGGGAGGTGGAGGGCAATGAGCAAAATGCGCACCCTGTGAAACTGAGGGCAGAGGACACTGGGGATGTGATTTAGCTAAAATGAGATACGGCAGAGATTTTAAGCCTCATCATCTTGTCTGGGTATGGCAGGATTGTCCCCTGTGGGGTTTTCCTCAGTTCTTTATCTACACCTGCTTTCAAATGACTCCTGAAAGGCAGAAAAAAGTGGAGTAAACCCTTTCCTTTGATTTCTCTTCAGCTGGGGACATCCATCACCCAGGACTGTAACCATAGGTGTTTGGGGAGGGGGGAGGCGTGCATCACTTCAGCCCCATGCTAGGATATGAAAGGATTAAATCTCTTTCCTAAGCAAAGTGGAAGGTCCCCAGGTGTCTTCTCGAAGGCTCAGAGATTGCAGTGGGAGAAGGAGGGAGGATCCAGCTGGGTAGGAGACCTCATCAAGAGGATAAAAGCATTTAGGGTAAAGGACAGTCTTGTCTCTCTGAGTAGGGGAAGTAATCAGTGAGGATGTGCAAGGGTCTCTCAGAAAGCCCTAAGCAGGCAATGCTTATATCAGAGGAGAATTTCCAGGCAGTGGTGAAGGGGGATGAGCTGAAAGCGTTAATTGGTTCCCCCCACCCCCTTCTGTTAAGATATTCCCTTTCTTGTTACCACCACTGCTTTTTTCTTTTTTCTTCTTTTTTTTTTTTTTTTTTAATTCTTAAAGAAGAAACCCCTTCAATCTCAATGAAGAGGACTGTTAAGGAAACCCCCTACTTATCACCTAAGGCTAGCTGCTGACTTACTGTTTCTGGAGATGAGATAATGCTGGCTGATTATAAATAGGGTGACTACCCTTTTCCATCAATATTAGGAGTAAGCCAACACCTTGATCTTCAGCCTGTGGAATGAATCACGCTGTAAGAGTTTGAAGCATTCCTGGTTTTGGAGAAGAGGAGTCATCCTTTCTGTCATGCCATGCTCCCTGCTGTGGAAAGGCTTGGCACTAATGGGGGGGTACCCCTCAGCTGTAGGCAGGTACCCCAGGGAATGTGAAATGTCACCCCTGATAAAATGCTTTCTCATCATCAGTGTAAGCAATGTCTCTCCATTAGACCTGGGTTCAGGCAGGGTTATTAGGGAACCACCCTGAGAACTGCAGCCCCCCTGAATGCTGTTGCTCCTTATTTGTGTTGGGATAGCTTGTGTTCTTACCTGTGGGTCTGAAACTTGCTAAGGACAGTGGAGGCTCATTCAATTGGTAGGTCGACATGAATTGTGCTTGCTGAGGAGGCTTCTGTTCTTGCTTCAGTGCTCACTGGTCATGTCCCAGGAAGAAGTGCTTATCTTATTTTCAGAGCCCTGATGGAACCCAGGATGCTGAGCACGTTTACGGGAAAGTTAGATGGGGGCCTTGAGTCCTCATTACCTCTCAGGGCAAATGTGGGTGCCCACAGGATTCCCAGCTGCAGAAGACAGTCTGTTCAAGAGGGACGATGAAAGCCCTGGTACGTAAGCAGAGGTTTTGTTAGTTTGAACCTGAACTTAAGTAGGCAACTGGAAGAGTTCTTTGAATCCTGAAAGAGGTGACTTGAGATTTCACTGTGTGCCTTGGACTCTATGAAGATGGGTCTGTCCAGTCTTTACAAAATTAAAGTCTGATTTTCTTAACTCAGGATGGTTACCTCTCTTACCTGATGGCTTTTAAAGCATTACCATCACTTGGGTTAGGTGACATGCAGGGAATATACTTCCTTCTTCCAACCCCAGATGGTGGTGCTCACAAATAGTTGAATCTGTTGTGCTTAAAGTCATAAGTTCTGTATGTTCTCATGTGCCCTAAACTGACTTGGATTTGAGCGTGACTTTAATGCAGGGCACTAAAATAAGACATTAATGTCTTTTGAAATGTAGAATTAGAGGGTTTGAGCATTGAACATACTTTTATGAGTCTCGAGATACAAAGCAATTAAAGTGGTTGTGTTTGAAGTAGGGTTTTTTTCCTAATGTTCTGTTAGCAATAGGAGATGTATAAGTAAACAGTGGTGGAACTTTAAAACTATTTTTAATAAACCAATCTCTGATGAATCAGGACCAGAGAACATCACTGTAAGTGACAGAAAAAGCCAAAGTCAGTGACAAGAAGTTAATGAGATTTCATGCAATGTATACCTTCTGTGGACCATTGGATTACTACGTAATATAAATGAAGCCTTCTTACCAGATGAATGTAGAAGACCTCTGGGTTTTGGCCCAGTCTGATACCCTCTTGCTGCTGCAAGCCTTTCTCATGTGCTGTTGCATGTGCATGAATTCTGGAGTATGGTAGCAGCAAGGTGACTGGAAGAACTAATAATGCTTTTTCTTCAGGGACCTTTTTTTCCCTCCTGTTGGAACAGCTGAGATTCAAAACTGCTACTGCATGCATCAGGGAGGAAACCAACAGGGAGCAAAGTCAGAATCAAAATCTTAGTTGCCTCTAGAATTTGGGACTGTATGTCATGGGGATTTAAGCTTGTTAAGCCTGGAAATTCCCACTTCCCTGTAGGCAGGAAAAAACCCCCAGCAAATGAAACCTCTGTAAAAGGCCAGCAGAAGTAGAATCAAAAAAAAATCCCTTTCTGTATAACATGATCAGGCAAAGCAGAGTTAGTTTTATTTTAGGCCACTTTAAAAGGTGAATTCTTCAAATATTTGAGTTTCTCCTTTTATTTAGATACATTTAGTAATTCAGATAATGAAGAACTATTGGTGGCCTTTTGTGCCTTCTTGGAGACAGTCTTGCTAAGAATCATATTTGTATGGCTTTCTATTTTAATTTCCACTTGTATTACTTTGGACATCTGCATGGAAATGTGATCTGCTTCTCCTCAAAAGTCGAGCTCGTTTCTTGCTTTTTTTACTGGACTCAGATTCTTTTGTCTGCAGCATCACAATCGCTGTCACAGCAATGAATTCTGATCCTGCCAGAAGTGGTTTTTTGGCAGAAGGTAAACGGAAAAAGCAGAAGAAGCTGAGCAGGTCTTAAGTACATAGATCTTATTTTATGAATCAGGTCCTTGTAACAGGAAGATGAGAGGACAGAGGTGTTGCAGTATTGAAAAACGGAGCAGAAAGATTCACGCTACCCACCTTCAGCTGCTTTGTCATTTTCCTTTCTTTGAGATGCTCCAGTCTTTCAATCCAGCTGTTGCTCTGTTGCAGGAACTGGGCTGTAGGAACTAACACTATGGCTTATGGAGATGCTTCTTGTGTCTGGAGGAGAGCCATTTCTGGGTGATGCACCGAAGATACGGCAGTTAGTATGTTCAGAATCTGTGCTTGTCCAAAACACTTCTCAGGAAGTGCACAGATCCTTTGGCTGTCTTCAGGGGAAAAGTTCAGTGTCAGTGCATTAATTCAAGGAGAGCCCTCCCTGTCTTTGCTGCAGTTCCTTGGGAGACATCTGATACTGCTTCTCCCTTGTGGAGGGTCACATGTAACACTTTTTATCTGAAGTAGGCTTACAAGAAATAGGAGGAAGGCATGGGAAATCCTGGGGCTAGATAGGGAGAGAGGTAGGAAATGTTAATGAATGCAGCCATGCTGATGTCTTTCTTGGAGAAAGAGACGCAGGCCAGCTGCCCTTGCTTTACACTTGCTCAAAGATGTAGCTGTCCCACAGTGAATTTAAGTTCCAGTCCATGGTTGGGTGACCTTTAGGTGCCCGATCTTGCTGTCATCTTTTGTATTATCCATCTTCAAGCCAGTCTCTGATGCCCATTCCCAGAGCATCTAAGTGCCTCTAGATGAAAGCTGTAAAAGTGGAGTGGTGAGAATGACATGAAATTGTGTACCAGGGGAAAGCATTAGGATAAGGGTAATACTTTGAGGGGATGTGTGCCATGCCTGTGCCTGACTCTGTGGAGACTTCAGCATCCTGGTGCTACTAGTTCAGTGCTTTTCACCAGCCAGGAAACCTTTTGTAAAGGAGAAAAAATCTCTCAGAGGACCCCACCAGCTGCATTCAGAAATCATCTTTCCTCTAACAAACACTGGGGAGCTCAGAGTCTTTTCAGCATATGTTACCTGCAAATTTGTTATCGATTCCCCCCTGCCCGGCTGCATCACTTTTTATCCTCCCTGCTTCCAGGCAGAGGGAGCTCAGAGGGTGTGTGGAGATGAGAGGTGGTTAGGGTCAGGAATGGTGTCATCCTTCTGTCCTTCCCCCGTGAAGCTACTAATGTATGCTTCTGGAGAGCCTCATGAACTGAGTAATTACTGAATTACAGCTAGATCAGAAGTGATGACCTCAGAGACAGAAGGATACTCTCCATCTCCATTTGTCAGTCCTCTGGGGTCAAAAGGACCCCTTTTTCTCTGGGGTCTGTGGGAGGGGGGGGGAAAGGGACATGCAACGTAAGCCTTACTTTCAGGCATAAGGGCAAACAAATGTTTGCTTTTGCCGTTGCAGTTCATGTCAGCGTTGCTTACATGTGTACTAGGGCAGCAGCAGTGGTAGCAATAGCCCTAACCCTAACGGCTACTCGAGGGTCTTTATTTTGCTCAGAATCTGCCATCCAGCCTAGAGAAGTGTGCCAAGTCTTGAGGCCATTTTCCTGCCTGCCTGTCTGTGCTTTGTGCCTCTGTACTCAGAAGCACTTTGGTCAGGAGGTGGGGAGAAGGTGTCTGGGCAGAACTGGGAGGATTTGATTTGGGAGGTTCCTGTTGTGGTGGTGCCGTAGGGGCTCAGTACAGTTATGGCTGAGCCAGTTTTCTTGCATTAAATGCAGAGACTTCAGTCTTTCTTATGACTGTGGTATAGCACATCTGCTCAATTTATAGCACTCTTCGAAGATGGAATGTATTTGCTGCATGAAATTTACATGCAAACCTTTTTAATTTGCTGCATTGATTTTAAAATTGATCCTTTAAGACTTCATTTTGGTGGGGAACTATTTTTGGCCTTAAATCCCAGTATTTTTTTCTTTTCAGAATTGCTTACATATTGCTTCTAAGATAAGAGTGTATAGATATTAATGATGACTTTACCTGAACTAGAGCTGCTTGCCGTGGATGTTGGATTCCTGCCCTGCTCGTGTGTTTGCAGGATCACAGCCCTAGTAGCATGATATATTTTATTAAATATATATTTTATATATAACCGTATTTTTCGTGTAACTGATGATGGCCAAGGGTTGTCATTGAATGGCCAAGTCAGAAGGGTGAATTTCTTCCTTCTGGAAAGAGAATGAAATGTTCAGTGGCAGGTAAAAACCTCGGTGATGTGAACAAGGTGTGCTAATGACAGTGGTTTTTCATCCGGAGTCTGCAGACAGCTAAAAATTAGTTTCTGAGAGAATTAAATTCTCCATTAAGCTCAGTGGGGTTGTGCGTGAAAGCCTGATATATCACTTCAAAAGCTGCAAAGGCTGTAGTGTCTCTGCTCGTGTGCTATTTAACTAATATTGTTGTGGTAACTTTGTTTTCATCCTGTGCTTTTAATGACCCTGTCTATTACCAGGGATGTCTACTGTAGTGCAAGAGCTGCCAATAGCTCGGCATTTGCCTATATATATAGCACAGGTTCTTCTTAAACTGAATTTTGTCCTTTAAAATCAGCTGTGGAGTTTTGAGCTTTTAAAAAGCAGCTCCTTTTGTACTTTCCTTAAC
The DNA here is from genome assembly GCA_017639245.1 of Myiopsitta monachus. NCBI lineage: Eukaryota > Metazoa > Chordata > Aves > Psittaciformes > Psittacidae > Myiopsitta > Myiopsitta monachus. Next base: position 65,046,276 of record CM029920.1, read on the forward strand.
ATGTAAACGTGGGAAATGGTGCTGCGAGGCAGACTGGAGGTGCAGGTATTCAAGTATGCAGATTCACTTTTTTGGGCCTTTGAGAAATGCTTGACTTGTGAGTGTTAGCTGGGCTTGTAGTGTTACAGGACCTTTTGGAGCATATTGTAAAACTTTGTCTATTTATGCTGCAACTTCATTTTGGATATTAGGTAAAAAATAGCTGGATATACCAAGCTTATCTCTATAAGCTATGTTCTCATGTATTTGTATATACAAAAGGGTTCTACCCTACGGTAAGCTTAAATTTAGGTAGAGTGCTCTAAGCACCCTTACCATATAAATCTACGTGAAAGATTAACCTCAATTGACATTTCACTTCAAAATCAGAAAACAGATAATGGAAAACCAAATTACAAAAACCTTATCGAGTTCCCCCACCCCATTACAGCTTTTATCAGAGTCCTGGATCCCCAGAGGGAATGTTGCTCTACCCAAGCTCTTAGCATGCTGTGGCAGTCAACAAGATAAAGGCTGACTGCCACTAGAGTAACCTCATGCTTTGTGATGGTGAATGTGCTGTGGAAGCCTCTTCTTCAGGCGAAGGAAGCAGTGACCCCCACCTCTTGTAAGGGAAGCGCTGTGCCTTAAACACATGCTGTAAGGCAGCTCCTGCCTGCTGTAGCTGTAATTCCCAGGTAGCTGATGCACAGCACATCACTGTAATCTCATCCAAAGGAGATGAGGCATAGGTGACAGCAGAAGGCTTGCCTCCAAAGGAGCCATTGCCCGTAGAGTCCAAAGAGGAGCAGAGGAGCTGGTGAGCCCTTGCTGGGCACTCCGGCTGCACCAGTGCCTGACTGGCAGCTGGGGAGTCCCCAGCATCCGCACATTGTTAACTTGGAAGACACATGGTAGGAGCACATGTAATTGTTGTCTGCTCCAGTTGTTCTCCCCAGACTCTTGCCATCACTGCAGTCTTACCTAGGTGGAATTTCAGTCAGTGAATTGTTTCTGACAGACAGTGCGTGGTACAAGATGTGGTGGTTTGTATTTATGTTTCATAAAGAGCAAGTCAGCTGTGGAGGAGCCATCGGTGAAGTTGTCACCTGGCTGTGCCTACAACACAGTCCTTCTAAGCAGTCCATTACTTTTTGGTGTAAGCTATGAGCAGGGCTCTTCTCTCAGGATAAGGCCTGCTGAGGATCTGGGGAACAAAGCTGGGGCAACAGGGTGGTTATGGAAACTGTGATACCTGCTCAGTAAAGTTACTGGCAGAGCAAGTTCTGAATGATGCTGGAGCTTTCCCTGCCCAGCGGCACTTGGAGCTTCTCAGGCTGCAGCCTCCTGCGTTTTCACGTGAAATGCTGAGTGGCAGATGGAGGAAACTGGTGTCATGCAGAGCTTCCTTTGCCCGTACGCAGGGTCAGCTGGCGGAGGAGCATCCTTACTGCCTTCCACCAGCCTCCTTGCCCGCCGCTCTCACGAACTGATAACCAACACCTAGTGAATGCTCTTCCAAGAGCCGAGCCGTTTCTCCAGCGCAGAAGTGCCATTAGTCGTATTTAACCCCCACATTCGCTGCCCCAGCGGGGCACAGCCGGTCGGCGGCGGGGAGAGCCCCGCGCCGCCTCCATGTTGTTTCCCGAGCTCTCCGCTGAGGTGCCTCCGGTTCGGGGCCTGCCCGGCCCCTTCGTGCGGCCTGTCCGCCGGCACGGGGTGTGCTCCGGGTCTCTAGGTCGGTGAGGAGACTACCGGGCCGCAGCTGCCTCACTCCCACCTGGGCGGCCAAACGGCATAAGTCCGGTTCTTAGAATAACTTGCGGGGCCGGGAACGGCGGGTTTTGATTTATGAGGCGATGTGGAATGGAAACGGCCACGGGCCCTTCCCGACAGGGCCGAGGGCGGCCTCGCAGCTGCTCTGTCCCCGCCACGCCTGGGCCGCCGGCGCTGGGATGGGGAAGGGGAAAATCCCGACGGGCGGCACGCGCGGAAGGCCGGGGCGCGGCCCCTTTAAGCGGGCGCGTGGTAGTGGTGGTGGTGGTGGTGGTGGTGGTGGTGGGGGAGGCGGCGGGCGCGCGCTCGCACGCAGACACGCGCGTGCACGCCGGGGCGCGCACACGCCGCTCCCCCCTCCCCTCCCCGCTCCCTCGCCCGGCCGGGACCCGCCGCCTCGCGCCGTTCCCGCTGGCGCGCGCTGCTCCCCGTCGCCCGCCGCCATTGGCTGTCGGGGGTCAGCTGACCCCGTGTTATTTCCTGTGTGTGTGCGCGCGAGGGGAGAATGGAGCGAGGCGCCCCCGGGCCCCCGCCGCGCCCCCGCACCCGGTCCTGGTCCGCCGCCGCGCCCCGCCGCCCGCGCTGCTGAGCCGCCCCCGCCCCGCCCCGCCCGCGCCTCCCGCCGCCGCGGAGGGGGGGGCGCCGGGGAAGGCGGCGGCGGGGGTAGGGGGGGGGAGGGAGGGTCGCAGGTAAGGGGGGGCCCGGGGGTGTGGCGGTGTGGGGAGGCCTGCGGGGGTGGGGGGGCCCGGCGGGGCCCGGCAGCCCCACGGCGGGGAGGCTGAGGCAACCTCGGTGATGCGAGAGGAGACGTGGGGTCTCATCCGTGAGGTGGAGGGCGAGTGCTGGGTAGGAGGAGGACTTGAGAAAGGGTCTCGGGAAGTTCTGTGCTCAGCACGATTAACCCGCACACCCCCCGATTTTTCTTGAAGACAAAAAACGTGTTCATGCGCGCTTGAAGAGGCCCTTGTGCTCCCTGGTGAGGTGCCCACCTGTTTTTCTATATCCCAAAATGGTCTTTTGCAAGAAATGCGAAGTTCTGATGGGGATGTGGAGATGGTGCTGCCGTTCAAGGGGTAAATGATCAAAAATGTCGGAGAAGATGGGAGCACCCTGTACACAAATTGCAGCAGAGGCACAGGCTGTGTTGTGAATGCTTGGGGTTTGCGGTGCTCTTTTCACTCTGGATGGCTAACCTAGCACTGTTCACTCGCAGAGAGGATCAGAATATAGTGTTTGGCCTGCTGCGAGGATCAGGGTGTCTTTCGTTAATGCTGTTCCCTTGCCTGGAAGTTGTGTTTAGGACTGCAGTTGGAAGTTACTACGTTTAAGGAAGGAATAAGAGAAAGTTATGTAACTGAAGCGTTTTAGCCTGTGTATCAGAGCTGTCTAATCATGCTGTCACTCTGTTATTAAGTTGAAAACAGGAGCACATTTGCATGTGAATCAACAAGTGATTGTCTCCGTGGGTAAATTTGACACCGTCGGAATCCTTTATTTCTTGTGTATATTTTCTCAGCCATAACATTCCCCCCTTACTAGAAGAGCAGGCAGTTTGCTTAAACTGCAGCATTGTACCATACCAGGTACCTGTGAGGGGTTTGAGGCTCAGTGGCAGAGCTTTCTGTGTTTAGGTTAACATTTTGAAAGCTGTTCATGTCTGTGTGATTTGTTGCCATCTGTTGATTCATCCATGGGTAATTCTTTGGGGTGTTTAATTTTTAGCATGCTTCCTGAGCAACGAATATGCATGTAGCACTTGGCTCACCTTTACCAGCTTGTAGAACGATACAGTGATGGGATGGTGGAGATGCAGCAGCTCCTGGGTTAGGTCTGTAGCGTACTGCCTGAACTCAGTTAAGAAAAAGCTGGATTTTTTTTCACCGATTTTTTTAGACTGCTTTTTGGTTTGATAACTTTAGTTTCTGAGATTTATAGATAGGTATTGCGCAGCAGAACTAAGTCCATTTGGCTAAGTGCATGTGATAAAAACTTACTAGTATTGTTACTTGTGAGGTTTTGTTTGTTTACTTGTTTCCTTAGATCTGCTCCTTTAAGTAAGCTTCTGTATTAGTTCACTTTGAGTTGTTTGAAGCTGCATTTCATCTGTTGTCTTTGCATTGGGCTTAGTTGGCATATAAAAACGCAGCTGCATTTGCACAGTGCAGGAATAATTTCTGGGTGAAACAGGCTGAGAAAGTTGGGGCTCTTCAGCCTGGAGAAGAGAAGCTGTGTGGAGACCTCATAGCAGCCTTCCAGTATCTGAAGGGGGCCTACTACGAGGGTGCTGAAGAGGGACTCTTCATCAGGGACTGTAGGGATAGGACCAAGGGATAATGGGTTTAAACTTACACAGGGGAAGTTCACCTTAGATAAAAGGAAGAAGTTCTTTACTGTGAGGGTGGTGAGGCACTGGAATGGGTTGCCTAAAGAGGTGGTAAATGCTCCATCCCTGGCAGTGTTCGGGGCTGGACTGAACAGAGCCTTGGGTGACATGGTCTGGTGTGAGATATCCCTGCCCATGGCAGGGGATTGGAACTACATGATCTTAAGGTCAGCCCAAACCATTCTGTGATTCTGTGGTTTCTTACTTTAGTCATCTATGTCTTAAAATTTGTTAGTATTATGAGGAGAGGGGAATAGTATTGCCTTGTTTCTGTAAATTGCTGGTGCATGAAATGCATATTTTTGTATTTTCTGGTTAAATTAGCAAGCAAACTACTGTGTCTTCTGAGTGGGAGTATGACAACACCTTTTGTGTCAAAAGTGCAACTTGCTGCTGTACATTTTTACTGCTTCTAGTTTTGTGAATGACCCCAGGCACAAATCAGGCTTTGATCTCTAAATCAGATATCAGAGGCTTTGGGATTGATGAAACCTGTGTTTTTCTAAAATGTATACTTTAATGTACCTTTGCAGCCCAGGGCAGGTTAAGCGTGGTTCCCAATCTGACAGCACTAGGAGCAGATTGGTTGTGAGTGTCAGCAACAGGGAGCTGGAATTTCCTTTTCTTAGTTACTAATGCTTCATAAAGAAGGCTTGGGATAACTTGCTTGATAAGTGAGAAAATCTGTTTCTATAATGCTTAAAAAAGATCTGAAGGTTATTCAAATGAAACAGAAAACTTATCTGTTTGCAACTAGTACACAAGCCTCTTTTTCTTGTCAGAAGTTGTTTCCTTAACCTTGGGCTGAAGAACTGTGTAGTTATTAACCTCTTTACTACATTTTAAAGGACATTCACATTAAATGTAAAGACTTAAAGCAGTGTAAGTAAGAAAGTTCTTAATGTGGTTCTGTCTATGATTGATATGTGTATGAAGTCTGTAGGAGAAAGAGTGCAATATGTAGGTCTGGGATTTCCTCCCCCACCCCACACCCCTTTTCCTTTCGTGGAAGTGTGTGCAAAGTCATCCTTTGGGGCTCTTGGTGCAATGTTAAAAAGAAAATCCTTGTATACCCCTTTTCTCCCTTCCTTTTTAGGTCATGTTTAACTAAACCACCCATGAAACACAGCAGAATGGCAATACTGCTGCTCTTGGAAAGGTTCCTTCACAGGAATTGTACTGCACAATTCCTGTTGCTATTCTACTAGCTTGGCAGGTTGCTATCTGGAATGAGGGCATAATATGTAATAAGCTTGAATAATTCCATGCTGCTTGCTTGGCTTCCCTATAATTTGAGATAAGGATATATTTAAGAGTTTATAGCTTATGCATATCTTGCCTTTTGACGCAGGGTATGCCAGATCTCAGTTTGGGTGGGGTGGCTTTTTAATTAAAACATGTATTTATTTTTTCATGCCCTGTTCAATTATTTTTTTTATACTTAGGAATGGTATTAGACTAATGTTTTTGGAACCTGAGGTCTGACAACTTTCAAAGATCTCGAGGTGGGTTTGGCAGCACTGCCTTCTCAGGCTTCAGTATGTACCTTAACTGCCTGGGTGAGAATTCATGTTACCTAATCCTGCAGCTGGCCTCTGAGACAGGAAGGATTATGTAGAAGCTTCTGAAGAGCCAACTAGCATGCTGATTTGTTGGTTGAGACTGGACTGAGACCAACCAACTCTTCCCGTTCGAGTAACTGCTGTCCAATAACAAAAGGTTGTTGTTTTTTTTCTTGACTGTTTTGGGCAAGATCTGTCTCTCTCTCAAAAAAAAAAATAAAATGCTTCTGATCTTATTTTTGGACTTGTAAAATAAAAAATAGTCTTAAGTGCTTTTAACCAATTCTAATAATAATGGTATGCTATGTAGATTATTATTTTTCTTTGTAGGAAGTTGTTTAGTACTACTGATAGAGGACACACACAGTGTCAGCAGAGGTTTGTACTTCTCTAAAATCATGCAGAAGAGGCTACTGTATTCTGGTAATGGGATCCTCATGTGAGATTCTGTTTCTGTCAAGCTTATTTAAGGGTCCCCTTTCTTAGAGTCCGTGACTAGACTTCAGTTTTGACTGACTGGAAGAGGTGAAGGTTCTGTCTTCTGGCCATGTACTGCTGGTGCATCTGTGTTACACTTGTGTCCAGCTATACTACTCTCAGATTTCTTCAGCTGAGCCTTCCCACTGCTGCATACATCTAAGTTACGATTTTGTTTTTGGACACTTGGAAAAGCATATGATTTCCTTCACTATGTGTATATGTGGGTTTCATTTAATTTGAAGGGGAAAGGGGGGGAAGACAGGAAGCCAGACCAAAAGACTCAAAAGTTGAGGCTGATGCATAATCAAATATGCATTCTCTTAAGCCCTGTGTAGGATCAGATCAGTCCAGGATGTTCTGGAGTCTGTGATATGCTGCCTGTTTGCCTTTCAAGACAGAAAATATGAAAATTAAATTTTACTCACTCTTGAACTTGTGCTGCATTTGTGAACAACACAAACAGTCAAACTTCTGTTTTTTCCTGGATACAACAAAGCATTCGTGTTGCAGTAAAACTCCTGTTTTTTCCTGCCTCTTATCTAGTGATTCCTCAAGAACAGAGTTAAGAAATGGACAAGAAAGCACAAGCATCCTCTTGGCTCGATGTGGTGACAGTGAACATGCCTGTATTTTTCCCCGTGCTTTTTGTGTTTCTTTTTACCGGTGGTTGTAACTGGTGATAATATTGGAAGAGCGAAGAAAGCATTCTCAGGTTCTTTGTCTAAGAGCCCTGCCTTGAGTCCCTTTTGAATTTGGTCTGTTCGCCGTTTGAGAAGCCCACTATTTCTTGGCTGTGTTGTAATGCAACAAATACAGAAAAGCTGGGAAAATCACCCGCATGAGCATGCAGCATGTCTTTGTTCATACCAATAACTACGTATGGAATTGTGGTGTATTCTGTGCTGGGATATGATGATTTATTTTGGAGTGTTTTACTAGTAGGAACTCGGTCATGTAACTGCTAGTAAATTGCAAGTTATAAACAGAACTCCCTGATGAGTTCTGATAAGAGCTTAGTACTTAGCTAGAAATTGTATGGGGAGCTGCTATGCTAGAAGCTCTAACACACCTTATTGGGAGCATTGTTCATATCCATTTTCCTGTAGAAGTAATGTGCTGTAAATTCTGCCTTGGTAAACTGAACTAGATACTTGGTATTAGTATAACAGACTACAGATGGCTTGTGTCCATATGCAACATTGCTAATGACTAGGAAAAACATACCTAAAACTTACTAGCTGAAAGAAAAATATGTGCTGTCACATCTGCCAGAACTTAAAGGAATAAACCATTGTATACCATAGTGAAATGTTGTCAATCAGCTTCAAATTCGATACCTGCAGTCTGCTGTTACCTTTGGTCAAATGCCTGGGTACACCTGAGTTTCTATGAGATTGGATTTGTGCGACGGCGTTACCTATAAGTAGAAGTTCTGGAATAGTGGGATCACTGTATGTGTGTTTGGTTGTGTTTTGGTTTTTTAATTCATGTAAATGGTTATCTCATAAATGTAGTGAATGCTGTACAAGCAGTATTACAGTGTCCGCTGGAAATACAACACAGCAGAGAGGAAACAGCCTAGGAGGGGGTTCCTGGAATGTGTGGAAGGTAACTTCCTGGCACAGCTGGTGAGTGACGCAACTAGGGAAGGCGCCCGCTGGACCTGTTGTTCCTAAACAGAGAAGGACTTGTAGGTGATGTGGGGGTTGGAGCCTGTCTTGGGCACAGCAGTCACAAAGTGACAGAGGAGTAAGGAGGGGGGGTCAGCAGAACCGCCACCTCAGGCTTCTGGAGGGCAGACTTTGGCCTGTATAGGAGCCTGGATGACAGAGTCCCTTAGGAAGCAATCCTGAAGGGAGAGGGAGTCCAGGAAGGCTGGACCTTCTTCAAGAAGGAAATCTTTAAGGTGCAGGAGCAGGACATCCCTGTGTGCCGAAAGCTGAGCTGATGGGGAAGAAACCAGCCTGACTGAACAGAGCTCTGGCTGGAACTTGGGGGAGAGAAAGGGGGAGGGAGGGAATTTATGACCTTTGGAAGAAGGGGCAGGCAACTCAGGAGGACTACAAGGATGTTGTGAGTTATGCAGAGAAAATGAGAAGGACCAAAGCTCCACTAGAACTTCTTCTGGCTACTGCTGTAAAACACAATCAAAAATGTTTCTATAAATGCATTAGCAACAAGAGGATGGCTAAGGAGCATCTCCATCCTTTATTGGGTGTGGGAGAAAACATAGTGACAAAGAATGAGGCACTTAATGCTTTCTTTGCCTCAGTTTTTAATAGTAAGACCAGTTGTTCTGTGGGTACCCAGACCCCTGAGCAGGAAGATGGGGATGGGGAGCAGAAAAAAGTCCCCATAATCCAAAGGGACCTGCTATACCACTTAGATACGCACAAGTCTATGGGGCAGATCATTTTAAGCACCACCACGTAGCACATATGGGACAACCAGGCTATCAGGACCAGTCAGCATGGGTTTATGAAAGTCAGGTCCTGCTTGACCAATCTGATCTTCTGTGACAAAGTGACCCACTTAGTGGATGAGGGAAAGGCGGTGGTGGTTGTTCGCTGAGACTTCAATAAAACCTTTGGCACCACTTTCCATGGCATTCTTCTGGAGAAGCTGCTCATGGCTTGGATGGGTGTAGTCTTTGCTGGGTGAAAAACCAGCTGGATGGCCAGGCCCGAAGAGTGGTGGTGAATGGAGTTAACTCCAATTGGTGGCCGGTCACAGGTGGTGTTCCCTGGGCTCGGTACTGGGGCCAGTTCTGTTTGATATCTTGACCAGGGGTCTGGATGAGAGGATCAAGTGCACCCTCAGTAAATTTGCAGACAGCACCAATTAGGGTGGGAGTGTTGATCTGCTGAAGGGTAAGGAAGGCTCCACAGAGGGATCTGGACAGGCTGGATCAATGGGCTAAGGCCAGTTGTATGACATTCGGCAAGGTCAAGTGCTGCATCCTGCACTTGAGTCACAAGCACATGCATTGCTCCAGGCTGGAAAGCTGCTCATGGAAAAGGAATTGGGAGTATGGATTGACAGAGCTGAACATGAGCGAGCTTGTGCCCAGGCAGCCAAGAAGGGCAACAGCATCCTGGCCTGTATCAGGAATAGTGTGGCAGCAGGGCCAGGGCAGTGATCATCCCCCTGTACTGGGCACTGGTGGGGCCACACCTCAAACACTGTGTTCAGTTCTGGGCCCCTCACTGCAAGTGAGACATTGAGGTGCTGGAGCGGTTCCAATGAAGCTGGTGAAGGGTCTGGAACACAAGTCTTATGAGGAGCAGCTGAGGGCACTTGAGGGCACTGGGGGTGTTTAGTCTGCAGAAGAGAAGGTTTGGGGGGACCTTATCACTCCCAGCAACTACCTGAAAAAATGCTGCAGTAAGGTGGATGTTGGTCTGTTCTCCCAAGTAACAAATGATGGGATGAGAGCAAATGGCCTCAAGTTCTGCCGGGAAGGTTTAGATTGGATATTAGGAAACATTTTCTTATTGGAAGGGTTGACATGTAGATGTGGTGCTTGGAGTAGTGTTTGGACTTGATCTTATAGGTCTTTCACAGTCTAAATGATTCAGTGATTCTATATTACCATGTCTTTGGTTTCTCTTCTTGCCTTGGGGGGGGTGGGGTACAAGCAAAGTCAGCAGTGTTCTGTCATTTGTTTGTCATTTGTCAAACAGTTTGGTTTGCCACTAAAGTTTTCCCTCTCTTCATGCACATGGAAGTGGGAAGGTTTCCCCTCTCCCCCTTCACCGACGTGTTTGCATGAAGTGTTGTGGACATCAGATTTTCTGGTCGTCTTGATCCTGACCATATCTTGTGTGTACTGCTACACGGTCTTTTGGATAGGTCTGGAAAAGTAGCATAGGCACTTAGCAAGCAGTGAGTGAAATGAGTTGGGCAGAATTGCTACAGAAGGTGGTAGCAGATTGTCTCTGTATAGCCCGGCATTGGTGAATGAGTGGCAGATTCTCTTCTGTAACGCAGGAGAGTGGAAGTAGCAGAGGCATAATTGAGAACTGCTCCAAAGTGACAGCTATTTATTTTGCATGAAAAAAAAAAAAACACCTGAATTGTGCTATCCACATTCGACTTCTCTCTAAATCACTGCATTGTAATGGAGAAACATTCTTGCTTGGCCTTTCTTAGTCTTGCATTTCCTGTGAGGGTGCATGAAGAGAACTTCACTGGGAGCTGTGGTTGTGAATTGGCTTTGGTGATGACCCAGGGGCTTCCTCTGCAGTGTGGTGTTCTGCACCTGTGCACTTCTTACTTGAGCTACATCACGTTTACTGCTGTTGGGGAGCAGTGTGATGATTCTTGCCTTCTGGTCTTACTCCTTTTTGCTCTGGGGTATTTTTCTGCATTTGATATCTTCTGCCTTTTCTGCATTTGGTATCTTCTCATATTCCAGTTATCAGAGACAAACCAGTTTTTCTTTCTTGAAAACTGGTCAGTTAAGTACATGTTTTTTTGAATAATGGCAGTATCCTGCAATTTGGATATGGAAATTAGACTTGTCATGTATTTGTTTCCTTGTAGTTTTGCCTTGCAGGGAAGTAGCTTGCTGTATGTTTGAAAGGAATTTTGGAAAACCAAAGGGGGGTGGATATATAACAGAGCTGCTGAAAGTGGCAAGGGGGGGGGAGGGCGGTAACTGTATGTACACTCTACAGCCTGCTAAAAAGCCTCTCAGAGTTGGTGGAAAAAAGATGATTTGAGCGAATCTCAGTCAGGCTCACTGGAAGAAAATGCATCTCTTGGTTTAACGAGGGCAGGGTCAAGAAGCTCCTAAACGTGGACAGGAAGAGGAATTAGGAAGTAAAGTTTCTTGCTTCTCCACGGAACCATAGTGTTTATAAAGCTGTTGTTAGGCTGTGCTTACTCATGAAAACTGTCCTAATTAGCTCCATATGAACGTTGGTCTTCAGAAATAAGGAGCAAGATTCTTTTGCCCAGTTGATTGGCAAGAGTAGAATTTAAAGCAGAAGCAGTTCTCAAGGGGAAAGTCAATGACTCGTCTTTGTTGTCACCTTTCTAGCTGAAAGAAGGGAGCAAACCTTCCGGCGTTTCATAGAATATTTGGATAGTTTTAGAACACGAAACAGTATCTGGTCTTCTTGCAATAAAACTCTAGATATACATTAGCATTATGGAATGATTATAATCCATCATGCATGGTTTATGTTAACTGTCCTTTCTGTAGCCTCTTGAGGGGAGGCAGGATGGAGGAAGAAACAGAAGTGTCTTCTGGATTTGTTTCTGTTTTTTATTTTCTCCCCAGTGGTGTTATGTCCAGAGTGCAGCAGCTTTGTTACCCTCCATTAATCTGTATTTATAGAGGTGTTTGTCCTTTGATGGGGAGTTCATCCCTCCTCTTTGTTTTCAACTGCTGACTTTCTTCAGGGTATATGCTCTAGATACTAGGTGGAATATATGCAGCAGAAACTCTGTCCATCAGTTTTCCAGGTGTCTCCATCAACAGCCTCAAATGCTGCCTCACACTATTGCTATAGTGATGCTGAAATCTCTTGGGGGTGGAGAAAGCTTTAGACCGCAGTTGTGAGAAGATCTGCAGTTGTAGCTTGTTAATTTTTGTGTACTCCTTAAGCTCATTCGAGTTAATTTTGTGGCTGTGGTGTGGTCTGACTACTGTTGTAGTAGCCTTTGGCAGCAGAACTTAGGAGCGTGGAGTTGAAGTGACAAGGTACAGTATCTTGTTTGGTGGTTACAGTGGCCTGAGTTTATACCGTATAGTTTCAGACATTTAACTGAAGTGTATTAGAAGTTTCATCACCTTACATGCATAAACTTGACCTGGAAGGAGACCTGGAAGGCTTGATTGACTCCATGGGGGAAGCTGGTGAGAGTCAAACAATTCAAGTGTTTCAGGCCAAGGCTTAGTAATACAGCAATTTAAAAAAAGAAAAACCAACCCAAAACCAAACTTAAGTTTTTAACTGTTTGCTCCAACATTGCAGTATGCTGCCTCCTCTGTCATCTGTCTGTTGGTTATGCCACTATAACAGTGGGGATGCATAATGAGATGATCGAAGGAACCAGTCCAATCTGAAGAACCCAAAGAAAACCTGTACTGCTGGGGTGGGAATGAGAGTCTTAGGGATGGGGAGGTAGGAAGGGGGAGGAACTCCTTAAAATAGTGCTGTTGGAGAAGTAGTCTTTTTGTTGAATCACTTATGTGAGGTTTTATATAATGGAGTTATTTCATCTTAATCTGAACTGTTCTTCTGCCTCCCTGGATCTGTGGCTGTAGCCTCTCCCTGCTAATCTGTTTTAGGAGAAAACACTTCAATTGTAGGAATGGGTCTGCTCCAACTTTCAGCTTTAGTGTGAGGCAGGTGCTGTGGAATCCAGAGGGTGGAGGAATTTTAAGGGAGTTCAACCACTTCTTTTTTATGTTAGAGAAAAACCTTATTTTCCTCTAACATTCTCTCGGTAAACATGATATGGCCTTGATCGTATTTTTTCCTCAAGTCTTCCATAGAAAGAGTATTTGCAGACCTTCCACACCCAAATTGCTCTTAAATCTGTGTCACTTTAGGGAGATGAAGTGCTAAGTTGATAGGAAGAATGATAACCTTGGCTGGTGAAAATTGGAAGTAGTATAGCTAGATTTCTTGTGTTATCTTAGAATCATAGAACAGTTAGGGTTGGAAAGACCTTAAGATCATCTAGTTCCAGCCCCCCTGCCATGGGCAGGAACGCCTCACATTAAACCATGCCACCCAAGGCTCTGTCCAGTCTGGCCTTAAACATCGCCAGCAATGGAGCATTCACAACTTCCTTGGGCAACCCATTCCAGTGCCTCACCACCCTCACAGTAAAGAACCTCTTCTTATATCCAACCTAAACTTCCCCTGTTTAAGTTTGAACCTATTACCCTTTGTCTTATCACTACAGTCCCTCATGAAGAGTCCCTCCCCAGCACCCCTATAGGCCCCCTTCAGATACTGGAAGGCTGCTAGGTCATCTCCACGCAGCCTTCTCTTCTCCAGGCTGAACAGCCCCAACTTTCTCATCCTATCTTCATACAGGAGGTGCTCCAGTCACCTGATCATCCTCGTGGCCCTCCTCTGCACTTGTTCCAACACTTCCATGTCCTTTTTATGGTGAGGACACCAGAACTGCACACAATACTCCAAGTGAGGTTTCTTGTACAAGAGCAGAGGGGCAGGATCAGCTCCCTTGACCTGCTGGTCACGCTCCTTTTGATACAGCCCAGGATACGGTTGGCTTTCTGGGCTGCGAGCGCACACTGCAGCCGGCTCATGTTCATTTTTCCATTGACCGACACCCCCAAGTCCTTCTCTGCAGGAGCTGCTCTGAATCTCTTCTCTGCCCAACCTGGAGCCGTGCCTGGGACTGCTGCGACCCAGGTGTAGGACCTTGCACTTGGCATGGTTAAACTTCATCAGGTTGGCATCAGCCCACCTCACAAGCGTGTCAAGGTCCCTCTGGATGACATTCCTTCCCTCCAGTATATCAGCTTGGTGTCATCAGCAAACTTGCTGAGGGTGCACTTGATCCCACTGTCCATGTCACCAACAAAGATGTTGAACAAGACTGCTCTCAACACTGATCCTTGAGGGACACCACTCATTACTGGTCTCCAGCTGGACATTGAGCCATTGAGCACAACTCTTTGCGTGCGGCCATCCAGCCAGTTCTTTATCCACCGAGTGGTCCACCTATCAAATTGATGTCTCTCCAACTTAGAGACAAGGATGTCGTGTGGGACAGTGTCAAACGCTTTGCACAAGTCCAGGTAGATGACATCCGCTGCTCTACCCCTGTCCATCAGTTCCGTAGCCCCATCATAGAAGGCCACCAAATTGGTCAGGCAGGATTTCCCTGGGTCTTCAAGACATAAAAGCTCTGAAAGAAGTTTGGAGGAGGTAACTTTGATGCAGGTTTTCTGGAACTGGATGGCAGTTTTTCAGTTTGTTGAAGTAGATCAAGGTTATATTTCTGCATGACTTCAATTTTATTGCATATCATGTAACTAGGTGGTATTATCCTCCACATTGGCTTTATCCTGATCAGTGAATTTAATTCTTATATAGAGTGCCTAACCTGTATTGTAATAATACTTGCATGTAACTGGTAGAGTTTTTGCCTTCAGGAGTTCCCAGGAGTCTTAGTTACAGGCTCATTGCACCAGGCATTGTACAACAGAATAAAAAGACTTAATTGTATAGACTACATTGAATAGAAAAGAAAGACATGTATTGCAGATAATATTTAATATGACCTAAGTATTCATCTTAGCAAGTTGTCATAATTTGAAGAGATTTTTAAGACTATAAAGGCAGGGGCTACTTCTTAGTATGAACAAATTATAAAAGTTAATTAAAAATAAAAAAGCATAACACATTATTTGTATTTACTGCTGGATGCCTGTGACTGTTTTTAGTACTGGGTTAATGTCTGCTATGTAAGTGGGAGCTTAGACAGAACCTTGGTCCTTGGCTAGAACACAGGTTCTTGGCTAGAACATGGCAACCCTGCTCGCTCTTTTCTGCTTTCCTCTTGCAATTAATAATTGACTTCTCACTGTCATCAGTTTTGTGACTGAAAGATAGTGAGAATTGTGGTGCCTTTGCTGAACCTCCTATCTCACGTGTCTGAGGAGGTGAAGAGCAGATCAGCAGTTGTCCTTGAAATGATTGGTCCGATATTGCTATACTGCCAAAGCAGACATGATGTTTGACTGTTTGGGGGACATTGGAGATAGGGACACAGGTGAATTCATAATAAAAGGCATATAGTGAGTTGCCAAACTTTTTGGAAAACTAGTGAATTGGGTTAGGATGTGCAGTGAGCTGATCTGCAGCTTGGAGAAAAGAAACCCAAGAGCTGAGGCACAGCATTATTTTCATTTTGATGGTGGGAAGGGTTGTTTGACTGTTGTGTAAAGATAAAGAGCCTTTTAAATACAAACTTCTGCTTTCAAGTGCACTCCAGTAGCCGTGCCACTTAAGCAGTGCCTGCTGTGTCCGTTTTGCTGGTACAGATGTTTGTGTAACGATACAGTGAATGGATCTGTCAGTTCAGAAATGGCTTTTCTCCCTTGCAGAATTACTTCTCGACCATATTGGTTCCCTGAGCTGGATTGCTGCATGATTGCCTGTGTTAGCACCACACAGGAGGCTGGACCTCTTCAGCTAGTGCATAGAGGACTGACCCTATATGTGAAACCAAAATTATTGGTTTAATCTTTGACCTGAAATGGAATCTGATTTGCATAGGTTCTTATTAAAAGAGTGGTATTAGAAATGTAGATAGAGAACTTTCAGCAATCGGTGGATTTTGGAAAGCTGTTAAAGTGCATCTGCAATGTTGATGGAGAAAAAGACAAATGACTTAGTAATAACCTGAACCATTCCATGATTCTGTGAGAATGAGATCTGTAAAATCACATAAAATTCTGCTGAACTTTGGTTGTGAGTTACATGTCTAAAACTGCATGTTTTAATAGTACCACAACTTTAATACCAGCTTATAAGAAAATTTTGTTCCTGTTACTTATTTCTTCATGTTTAAGAATATTAATTTAACAGTACACTTTACTCAAAGTACAGAGCTAAACTGAGTTAGTATTTGAATTCTGTAGTGAGTAAGGAATGCAGATGCAAAAAATCTGCTTGGGTATTTTTATTTTAGTATTGTCCACATTTATTTATTTATTTGAAAGTTCTGGGAGTGGAGGAAGAAGTGGGCAGTCAAATAATAGCCACAGGCAAAATCCTGGTTATTTTGTGTTGTTGCTCGTTTATATGATGCCTTTTATTGTAGCAGTATATAGTACTCCGAGTATATCTGCTCATGTCTCCCTTGTGAGATAGGAAGATGGAATGACTGAGGCTTAGTAAAATTTTCTGTGGCCACTTAGGGAAATACATGAAATAAGAAGTGAATGTAGATGTTATCTATCACAATAATCCTCTGAACATTCCTCTCTCAAGTGACAAAGCTCGCTGTGTTCCTTCTGCCATCCTTATCTATTCTTTGCCCAGTCTGTGAGAACCAGTTCCTTAATTGTTTGGATTTAAGCTCATGCAGACTGACTTTCTAAAAAGCTGTACAGATGTGTTCATGGAAAAGGCATAGTGTCTCTGTGAGATGATGGAAATGGGTGACAATCACTTGGCCAAACTTCTAACTCATTTGAGGAATTTTTTATGAAGATTTTCATTGGGCAGGACAAAATTCAGGGGTTTTGTCACGACCAGCATTAGCAGTGACATGTTGATAATATATATTATTATTATTACACTTCAGCATGTGTAATAACTACATATAGGTTCTTTAATATCGTCTAGTTCCAGCCCCCTGCCATGGGCAGGGACACCTCACACTAGATGGTGTTGCCCAAGGCCTGTCCAGCTGGCTTGGAACACTGCCAGCGATGGAGCATTAACAACTTTCTTCAGCAGCCCATTCCAATGCTTCACCACCCTCACAGTAAAGAGCTTCTTCCTTATATCCAATCTAAACTTCCCCTGTTTAAACCCATTACCCCTTGTACTACCGCTACAGTCCCTGAGGAAGAGTCCCTCTCTGGCATCCAAATAGCTCTGTACCTGCAAAAATGAGGGTTAGAAACTTGGCCTTGGTGATGGAAATGACACTCGGTACATGGAAATCTCTTTTCCTATATTTCAGGCTTAATTCAGATCCTGGAAATTGTTTACTCACAAATTATGCCACTGAGTTGCTCATACTCAAGTTCTGGCTTGATGGGGTTTGGTTGTGGGTGTGCTCTGCTACTTTAAGAAGATACAGTGAGGAAGGACAGAAACGATAATATTTGCATGTTGTATGGGTTATGACTGGAAACGGCTATGGAGATGTATGTATATCTTTGTTATTTGCACAGCATTTAGCAAAGAAGTATTTTAATCAGCAGCTTAGGCACTCTAGTGAAACCCCACTTGTTCATGTACTTTTTTTTTTTTTAATACTTTGGCAGATGCTATCTTACTGTTTGTCACCTGCCTGTAACTGCATTTTCTTTCCTGATAAGCATGCTAGGAAGTGAGAGGTCGTTGACAGATCACCAAAAATATATTACATTTGACTGCTGCCTGAGAATTCTCTGCGCAGATGGGTCACTGTAGTCAACCCAAATCTAAAGAAAATTTAGTGAAGCAGGAAGACCTCACTTATGACCTAGAGAATTAAGTGATGCTGGTTTCATTTGCTCCTTTACAGGCTTATCATTAAGAATTAAGCATATCCCCACAGTATTTTTGGGTTTTAGCTCGCTTGTTTTGAGCTGTCTGTAATGATGCACTACTATACTGGCATCAGTGTTACGTGGGAAGATCTGGGCAGCTGTCCTGTATTTGTCCAATCCTTGGTAATTGGGACCAAAAAAGCTTTCAAGATTTATGTGGATTAAAAAAACCTAGCACAGTATGTTGCAGAAGATCATTTCACACAGTAGTCTTGGTGTGGGAGTGCTGATGAACGCTGTTAAGCAGCAATGGTTGGGGGCAGTCTCATATACATGCAGGAACCGTTGAAAGATGCTTACATGCTGTTGACTACCATTTGATAATTTTGCTCACAGTAGGATCACAATCCGGTAGCTCCGTATTTTGAGGAACTCCTATGTTAACATAAGTTCTACAAGGCTGTTTTGGACAATTAAACAAGAAAAAGATCTGCATTGTAGATGTGCTTAAAAATAAGTTAATGCGGAGAAGGTAGGTTGAAAGACCATCTGAAATAACTTTAGATGTTTCACAAATAAGTCCAAGTGAGAGATGGATAAGAAGACCTACAGGTTCTCTCTAGTTGTGACTTCTGTGCGGTGATTTCGTAAGTGAGGCTGTTTCTTTATCAGCCACACAAGCTTGTAACATGCTCCCTTTGTTCCTACCGGGTTGAAGGAAAAAATTTTGATTACTGGGCTACTGGGAAGGAAACAAATGTGTAGGAGCAGAGTGAAGCTGCTGAGCGTAGTGCATGTACTGTGTAATCTCTAGGTGGATTTGCTTAGATGGCTCTATAGCTACAGGCTATAAATACTTGAGAATCACAAAGCTTTAATGAGATCTACATGCACATGTAGTGACAGTGTAGGTGTGACACTGGAGTAGTGAAAGCGGTATCAGAATCTTACCTTCCCTTTGAACAAAAAGAGAAAGGTTTTGGGTGTCTTCTGTTGTGTGAGTTGGAAGACACCGTAAATGTGTGTAATTTGTGGATGTTGGTGGAGCACTTGAAGGTGGGACTTGTCCCCTTCTGCTGGGGGTGGGATTATGGACATATGCCACCATTATGGAGTTCTACGTGATTGTGTTGTAGTCTGTAGTCACCAGCTGGTATATGGTTCTCTAGAGTTCCTGCCTGTGGAGGAGTATGTACCAGCTGAAAATGTTTTCTTTAAAGACTTCCAGGAAGAATTTAATCAAATAGATATATTTTTTCCTGTGAATCGAGATAGGCTTTGAAGGTCTCATCTGTCTGAATATATTTTATTAACAGGGCTTGCCCGTGGAATTAGTCTCAGTGGTTTTCTGAGAACATAGCACTTAGATCTAAGTACTTTACAGGGCTGTTATTATTAAGAAAGATTATTATGATAGTAGTTGTAATAGTCCTATATTTATAGTACATTAACAACTGGAATGTGCTCTATGTCTCAAGTTATCAATGATGTAATGGATTGAAGCACCTCCTGTTATTAATGAAATGCTCTTTTTTTTCTGTTTGTTTAATTGGTTGTTATTCTACTGTTGTGTTACTGAAGTTAAGCTCCTTGTGAGATATTCAAAGCAAGTGTTGTTCTGTAAGAGACATGAATGCAGAACACATTTGCTTAGGGCACCCGTGATTTAAGTTCTGTGGATGAAAACTTTTCTTTTGTTTGTCAGGATAAAATCCAAGATTAAAAAAACCCAAACAAACAAAACCCCAGTAAACTGAAGGATAAAAACATGTTTTTGAGTTAGTGTATGTATCTTCTGGACTCAAAGTATTTTGTGATTGCATGAGATTTTGGAGGATAGAAATTTGTGCCTCAGGTTGATATTTACTGGATCTATCTTTACTGGAAATTCCTAAAGGTGTTTTCTGACATCTTCTGCTGTTTCTGTTCCATTATGTGATGAAAATTATTCTTTTTAATAGTAAGGAAGTCTTCAGGATGTTTCCTACCATTGTTAAAGCATGTTAGCAGTTTTCAACCCTTTGTTAGTATTACAGAAGAATGAATATCATCAGTGACAAAAGTTTTTGTCTGATGTAATGCAAGAGAGACTTCCTGAGGCCTCAGACTATGCAAAGTAAGCTTCAGTGAAGTCATTTAAAAATGAGGCTGAGATTCTGGGAGAGACTGAGGCTATGATGAGGATGGAAATGTCGCTTTCATGAGAAGAGGATGCAGAGCTCTGACTGCCAGGGTGTGCACGTCGTCTCCATAGCACATGAATGTTGCTGATTGCAAAGTCCCAAACTGCTTATCTAGAGAAAAGCTGCTTTCTAACATCTGCCAGTTACAGTCAGTGTTCTCCTACTTTTAGTTTGGTAACTCCCTTTTATTTCAATGTATGTTTTCTTTCCTGCTTTTATTATTTGGTCCTATTTTGCATCTTAACAGCAAGCCATACAAAAAGGGAGAAAAAAGCTTGCCTTAGGTATCCCAAGTTTGAGGGCAGAAGCTGCAGACTGATGAAACTTCAAAGGCAATACTTGGCAAAAAGGAGAGGTTTCTCCATAAGAAGCCCAAACTGGATTGGCATTCATAAAGTGTTACTTAAGTGATATATGTAGACTTTAAAATGCTTAAACAGTGGAAGTTCAGCAGAACAGCAGACCTCTCTCATAGTATGATACTTACAAGAGTATAAAATAATAACAGCAGTAAAGTTGACTTTCAGGAAGGGGAAAGAATTGCAATTACTAACAGTTTGAAAGTTCTCTTCTGATTCCAGTAGGTGTTTCGGTAATATTCTTGTGGACATCAAGCTGCATGAACCAAGGCTGCAACACAAAGATGCCATTGAGTTAGCAGAAAGGGACTGTGGAGACATGTATGGCAGTAGGTTTTTTTTTTGTGTGTGTGTGTGTTCTGTAGCCTGCACGCAGATAGTAGAAATCCAGTTATAACCAGGGTGCCTTGCTGAGTGACTCTAAAGGTAGAGTTAGAGCTTTCTGTATCTAACTTAAATATTAATTAAAACGTATAATATATATTGAGAGCCAGATAGGAAAAGAGCATGATGCCAGACATCACCTGCATCTCCTCATTTGTGTGCCTGTTTTCTTGGGGCTCTTTGGTGATCTACTTGAACAAAACTTTTTAAGTGCAAAACTAGGCTTTAATTGTAAGTGGGTTCAGTTGAATGTGGTAAGCACAAAACATGACTAAATGAGAAAATGTAATTCAAGTCTTCCAGGAAGTCTCCAGTCTGTAGAATCAGTGTTCTGTTTCCTGGAAAAGTATGAGCATTGTCTTAACCTCTGTTTAAAGGAAGGACTCTCTCCAGGTGGCTTTATCCAGTTTGTTTTCAGGAAGCGAAAACCATAAGGTGTTTCAGAAATTTAATGTCTTTCTCATCTGTTTATTGATTTTTATTTCTTTAAGTAATAATAATGACGGGGTATATGCATATACTTGTTCATTACCATACTTAATGTGTGTAGTGATGTGTGTAGTGATGTGTTAGGCTTTTACAAAGGGGCTAGCCAGGGTCCCCAAACAATTCTGCAGCTGTAAGGCTAGTCCTTGATGGAAGAGTTATGATTCCACATACTGAAAAATAAATTGAAGTACATAAAGAGCCTTCCTGAAGTGCATTTACTTAAGAGTTGATTATGTAAGTGTAGATGGTCATACATGATATTCCAAAGTATATATTTTGTCTGATAAATGTTTTCAGTTAAGTGTCGTTCAGGCTAATATTGAAGTCCCAAGAGATGAAGTTGTGGACCCTTCTGCTCAAAGAAGAGTGGACTTGTGCTGGCTTTCCATGGGGGGAAGTACCGTGTGCTGTCTTGCCGTGTTCCTTTTCACCAGATTGTTCCTGGGTAGTCTGGAACAGAGCATGGAGCTGTCATCTGTCTTTGGGTGTGCTAGTGCCAGTTCTTTCACAGGCTCCCATAGATCCTTCAATTTTAGTGTCTTGGCTTGAGTTTTGATCAGTTGTATCTTGTTTTCTAAAAGAGATCTTTCCCAAAATGAACTATGGGCCTTGGCTATAATTCCTGCAGTAGATCCAAGTATGGCTTGAGTGTGTTGCAGAGTTCTTGTTACATCTTTAAGCATGGTAGCAAATACTTGATTGCTATTACCAGTATTAACGATGAAATATAGCTGTAGGGTAAGGATTGTTCTTCACTGCTTTGTAAAAGTATTGTTGGAAGTTTGTTTCTTCAGGGGCACGTAAACAGACACAGTTAGTAAATGCCTGCAGGGAATTAGTAATGCTGAAAATGTGCTCCAACTGGTAGTGGGGTAGTGACTTCTGTTCTTGAAAGTGATTCCTCTTACTTGCACTACCTAGAAGGGTGGAAAGTTGCAAGGAGAGGGGATACCCACTGATGTAGGAAACAAATGCTTAATTTTAACAGCCATTAAAACAATGACATTGAGCAGTGGTGTTGGTGTGACTGGGAGATGTGGATGCTATACCTTTTTTTTTCTCTCTTTTTCTCCCCATTTAGGGCTTTGCAGTTGCTGGTTGGCTGCTGAACAGCATGCAGTCCTTTCGGGAGCAAAATAGTTATCACGGAAACCAGCAGAGCTACCCGCAGGAAGTGCACAGTTCATCCCGACTGCAGCAGTTCAGCCCCCGGCAGCAGGCCCAGATGTTCCAGAGCTTTGGAGGAGGTGCTGGCAGTGGACGTCGCGGAGCAACAGGAGCCTCTACAGCAATGCCTGGTGAAAGCTCTGGCCATCAGAGCTATCAAGGTTTCAGAAAAGAAACAGGAGAGTTTTACTATATGTCTGCCAATAAAGATCCAGTAGTGTCAGGAGGGCAGCAGCCACCTCAGCGCAGGCCTTCTGGACCAGTACAGAGCTATGGCCCCCCTCAAGGAAGTAGCTTTGGGAGTCAGTATGGAAGTGAGGGACATGTGAGCCAGTTTCAGACACAGCACTCGACCCTTGGGGGTGTATCCCACTATCAACAGGATTATACTGGTCCTTTTTCTCCAGGGAGTTCCCAGTATCAGCAGCAGGCTTCTAGCCAGCAGCAAGTGCAGCAGCTGAGACAGCAGATCTATCAGTCTCATCAACCTTTACCCCAGGCTTCCAGCCAGTCTACTTCTAGCACCTCACACCTGCAGCCCATGCAGCGTCCATCCACCCTGCCTTCCTCTGCTTCTGGGTACCAGTTACGAGTGGGTCAGTTCAGCCAACACTATCAGCCACCTTCGTCGTCGTCCTCCTCGTCATTCCCGTCCCCACAGCGTTTTGGCCAGTCAGGACAGAATTATGATGGAAGCTACAGCGTGAATTCTGGCTCGCAGTATGAAGGCCATGCTGTGGGTTCCAATGCACAGGCATATGGGACCCAGTCAAACTACAGCTTTCAGTCTCAATCAATGAAAAGCTTTGAGCAGTCAAAGCTGCCCCAAAGTGGGCAGCAGGGGCAGCAGCAGCAGCATCCACCTCAGCATGTAATGCAGTATTCGAATACTGCCAACAAGCTCTCTCTTCAAAGTCAAGTGGGACAGTACAGCCAGACTGAAGTTCCTGTAAGGTCACCGATGCAGTTCCACCAAAACTTCAGTCCAATCTCTAATCCATCTCCTGCTGCCTCCGTGGTTCAGTCTCCGAGCTGCAGCTCTACCCCTTCTCCACTTATGCCAGGTGGAGATAATCTCCAGTGTGGGCAAGGCAACATGTCTATGGGTTCTAGAAACCGAATCCTGCAGATGATGCCTCAGCTGAGTCCTACACCATCTATGATGCCAAGCCCTAATGCTCATGGAGGAGGATTCAAGGGGTTTGGGATGGAAGGACTGCAGGAAAAAAGGCTCACAGATCCAGGGCTGAGCAGCCTGAGTGCTCTAAGTTCTCAAGTGGCCAATCTGCCCAACACTGTCCAGCATATGTTGCTTTCAGATGCCTTGGCACCTCAGAAGAAAAGTTCCAAAAGGTCATCCTCTTCAAAGAAGGCCGACAGCTGCACCAACTCAGAAGGCTCCTCCCAGGCAGAGGAGCAGCTCAAGTCTCCTCTAGCAGAGTCCCTTGATGGTGGCTGTTCCAGTAGTTCGGAGGATCATGGGGAAAGGGTGAGACAACTGAGTGGCCAAAGCACCAGCTCAGACACCACTTACAAAGGGGGTAACTTAGAGAGATCCAACTCCTCACCAGCACAGGGCTCTCAGAATGAGCCATCAAAACTCAGCAGCAGCCCTGCAGCTAGGGAAGATGTGGCCTCCCCTGGAGCAAAGGAAGCTGTGGTGGCTGTAGAAAATGCCCCCAAAGTGAATGAAAAGGCAGTTGGGGTGATTGTCTCCCGGGAAGCCATGACAGGAAGAGTAGAAAAGTCAGGTGGACAAGATAAACCTGCACAGGATGATGCTTCCACAGCCACTCAGGCACCAGCTAGTGCTAGTGGAGCAAAAGAAGTTGGGCAGGCAGGGACACAGCCAGAAACTCAAGGAGGAAGCAAAGGAAGCAAAAGTGGAGATAACACTAACCATAACGGAGAGGGGAACAGCCAGCCTGGTCATGCAGTTGTTGGGCCAAATTTTCCTGCAAGAACAGAACCTTCCAAATCTCCTGGCAGTTTAAGGTACAGTTACAAGGATAACGTAGCAGCAGGTATACAGAGAAATATCGGTGGCTTTCCACAGTATCCTTCTAGTCAAGAAAAACTGGATTTTCCAGGGCACAGTGAGCGCAAAGGCCGGAATGAGAAGTTTCCCAGCCTCCTGCAGGAGGTCTTACAGGGGTACCACCACCACCATCCAGACAGAAGGTACTCCAGGAATGCACAAGAACATTCTGGGATGGCTGGGAGTTTGGAGGGAGCCATGAGGCCCAATATCTTAATCAGTCAAACCAATGAATTGACCAATAGAGGCCTCTTAAACAAAAGCATGGGGTCTCTCCTGGAAAGCCCTCACTGGGGTCCCTGGGATAGGAAGTCTGGCAGTGCAGCTCCTGATATGAAACAGATAAATCTAGCTGATTACCCTATTGGTAGAAAGTTTGATGTGGAGTCTCAGTCTTCTGCCCATGAAGGGGGAACACTCTCAGAGAGGAGGTCAGTGATCTGTGACATATCTCCATTAAGGCAGCTTGTCAGAGATCCTGGCCCTCACCCAATGGGGCACATGGGTCCTGAGGGCAGAAGTGGAAGGAGCGAACGTCTTGCCCCTGGCTTGAGCCAGTCAGTAATACTCCCTGGTGGTTTAGTATCCATGGAAACCAAGATGAAAGCTCACAGTGGGCAAATAAAAGAAGAAGATTTTGAACAGTCAAAGAGCTCAGCTAGTCTCAATAGTAAAAAAACAGGAGACCATTGTCATCCTGCTGGCATCAAGCACGAATCTTTCCGAGGCAACGCTAGCCCTGGAGCTGCAGTTTCCGATGCTGCTCCAGACTACATTCCCCAGCAGGACAGCAGATCAATGCAGATGAGACGAGGACCTGGCAGAACTGGAAGCAGCAGAGGCAAATCACCTTCTCAGTTTCAGGATCTTGCTGATAAGCTGAAAATGTCACCAGGCAGAAGCAGAGGTCCAGGGGCAGATCTGCATCACATGAACCCACATATGACACTGTCTGAAAGAGTCAACAGGGCTTCCTTGCATTCTGCTTACCCTCAGAATTCAGAAGGCCCATCTTTGGCTTCAGCGTATCACACAAATGCTAGGCCTCATGCTTTCAGTGACCCTAACCAGAGTTTAAATTCCCAGTACCATTACAAGAGACAGATGTACCAGCAACAGCAAGAAGAGTACAAAGACTGGGCAAGCAGCGCTGCTCAGGGTGTGATTGCTGCAGCTCAGCACAGGCAGGAAGGAGCAAGGAAAAGCCCAAGACAACAGCAGTTTCTGGAAAGAGTGAGAAGTCCTGTAAAAAATGACAAGGATGGAATGATGTACTTTCAGGGTAGCTCTTACCACGATGCTGGAAGCCAGGAAGCTGGCCGCTGTGTTATGGGGAGTGACAGTACTCAGAGCAAATGTGCCGAACTGAAACATGGCAACCAGAAGTTGCAGCATCATGAATCTGGTTGGGACCTCTCTCGGCAAACTTCTCCGGCCAAAAGCAGTGGCCCTCTTGGACCCAATCAAAAAAGATACTGCCCTCAAGAAAGCGATGGGCATCGACGAGAAGAGTCTACAGATTTGCCCAAGCCAAGCAATGCCATGCTTAGGCTTCCTGGCCAGGAAGACCAGTCTCCTCAAAATCCATTAATTATGAGGAGGAGAGTCCGTTCTTTCATCTCGCCTATCCCTACCAAAAGACAGCCACATGACATGAAGCACAGTGGCAGTGAAGATAAAGGGCGTCTGATGACTCCAGCAAAAGAAGGAGCTGATAAAACGTACAACTCGTACGCCCATTCATCTCAAAGCCAAGATGTTGGCAAGTCGGTTGCAAAGGGAGATTCCTTCAAGAATCTGCCGAGTCCTGATAATAGGAATTGCCCTGCTGTTTCCCTCACAAGCCCGGCTAAGACCAAAATATTGCCTCCAAGAAAGGGGCGAGGATTAAAACTGGAAGCAATTGTTCAAAAAATTACATCTCCTAATATTAGGAGAAGTGTTTCTACCAACAGTGCTGAAACTGGTGCAGATACTGTCACTCTCGATGACATCCTGGCCCTTAAGAGTGGACCTGAAGGAGGAAATATGACTGGACATGGACCAGAGGCTGAAAAGAGAAAAGGAGATGTGTCAGATCAAGTGGGGCCAGCCAGCCAGGACACGACTGGCGAAATAACTCTTCCAAGATCCTCAGAAGAGTGGCAAAGCAGTGAGGAGGATAAGAACAACAAAAAGGTCCCAGAAACTGCCAGTGTTGGTAAAGAAGGAGCAGGATCCAGTGCAGCAGCACCATCTTCTCAGAAGTCATTTGGTCAGGGAAGGTCAGATGGATCTGTAAGCGGAGCTGGAACTCTGACCTTTTCTGACTCAAAACCGATCTCCCCTTCCAGTGTGTTTACTTCTGAACCAAATCCAAAGTCTGAGGAAAAAGATGGAGATGTGACAAACATTTCGCCCAAGCCAGATGGTTTCCCTCCAAAGGGATATTTTCCCTCTGGAAAGAAAAAGGGGAGGCCAATTGGGAGCGTAAACAAGCAGAAGAAGCAACAGCAACAACAACAGCAGCAACAGCAGCAACTGCCCCCGCCACCACCACCCCCACCGGTACCTTCGCAGTCTTCAGAAGGGGAAGTTGTTGGTGAGCCAAAGCCGAAGAGGCAAAGGAGGGAGAGGAGAAAACCTGCAGCGCAGCCACGGAAACGGAAGCCTAGACGGGCTGCTCCAATTGTGGAGCCTCAAGAACCAGAGATCAAGCTTAAATATGCTACCCAGCCTGTAGATAAAACTGACTCCAAGAATAAGTTCTTTTTCCCTTATATTCACGTGGTAAACAAGTGTGACTTAGGCGCTGTGTGCACAATCATTAATGCAGAGGAAGAAGAGCAGAACAAACTGGTGAGAGGTCGGAAAGGACAGCGGTCTTCAACACCCCCGCCTAGCAATGTGGAGAGCAAAGTGCTGCCCACCTCAACTTTCATGCTGCAAGGCCCTGTGGTAACAGAGTCCTCTGTGTTAGGGCCCCTGGTTTGCTGCCTGTGTGGCAAATGGGCCAACTACCGTAACATGGGTGACCTCTTTGGCCCTTTCTACCCCCAGGATTATGCAGCCACCTTGCCCAAGAACCCACCTCCAAAGAGGGCCACAGAAATGCAGAGCAAGGTCAAGGTACGGCACAAAAGTGCTGCTAATGGTTCCAAGACAGATACGGAAGAGGAAGAGGAACAGCAACAACAGAAGGAACAAAGAAGCCTAGCTGCTCATCCCCGCTTTAAGAGGCGGCACCGCTCTGAGGACTGTAGCGGAGCCTCTCGGTCACTTTCAAGGGGACCTGCTTGTAAAAAGGCAGCCACTGATGGTGGCAGTGGTGGTGAAAAGACTCCTTTGGACTCAAAACCGTCTATGCCCACTTCAGAAGGTGGCACTGAGCTGGAGTTACATATTCCTGTACTACCTCTTGACAGCAATGAATTTTGGGTCCATGAGGGTTGTATTCTCTGGGCCAATGGAATCTACCTGGTCTGTGGCAGGCTCTATGGGCTGCAGGAAGCTGTGGAAATGGCAAAAGAGATGGTGAGTATCTAACCTTGCTATATCTATTGGTTATTTTTTTTTCTATTTGCAATGTGTATGCCTTTTGAAATACCATTTTTTCTTGTTTTTCTCTCATGTCTTAAACAATTATCTGTAATTTTAAATATATCTCTGGTGATGTCCTTTTGATGACCTTGTTTAGATCTCTGCCACACCTGATCAGATAGATTTTTCAGGCATCAAAAACCTGAATGCTCCTTACCTACTAAACGTTCTGGATGTCTAAAGGGTTTCTGATGATTACAGTGATCTCCCTTCCTCCCCTCACTCCCCCACTGCCTTTTCTTGTTCTACCCTATTACATATTTAACATTCTTGGGGCTCTTTCTGGAGTCATACAGTGAAAGGACAAGTAGCAGCGGACACAAATTGCAACAAAGAAAATTCCAATTTGATATTAGGCAAACAACTTCACAGTGAAGGTGGTCAGACATTGGATTGAAGGGAGGGGGAATGACAGAAGATGTGCAATTTCAGAGTTGTGCAAATGTGACTGGGCAAGGCCATAAGCAACCCACTTTACCTCTCAAGTTGGATCTAGCTTCGGAGTTGACTCTGCTTTCAGCAGGGGTCCTGTCCAACTCAAGTTATTCTGTGATTGCAATACATATTGCTCAGCTGTAGAAGAATTTACAGCCCTTACAAGGTGGATAGAGTAGAATTGCACAGAGGTCTGCAAGCTTTAAGTGAAATGTGGGTGGGTTTAGTATTGATTAGTATGGATTATACCATAAATTGTAAGTGACTTCCTCCGAAGTGCATGTATAAAAGAGCGAGAAGAAATAAGTAAAATTAAAGCAAGGACCTGTTTGTGGATGGAGACACTTGCTATTCTTGATTTTCTAAGACAGAAGCTGGTGCTTTAAAAACCAGAGTTAGGTGGCTTGCTTTGCTGTCATCAGTATGTTGCATCCCTTTATTTATGGTTACCTTTTGCTTTGTGCTCTGTCATCAGCCAGACCATTGAAGAAGAGGCACTAGACTACTTTTTCCTGTTGCCTTCAGATTCTTCTGTTCTCTAAACAGTCTTGGGATCCATTTTGTATCTTCTCTTTCCTCTGTATTGTTACATACAGTGTGCTCATTTCCTCCCTATGAGTTTTTTCCCTTCAGGTTTGATTCCTGGCTTGTTCTGAATTTTCACTTACTGTTCTTTGACAGTAATTACATGCTTCTTTGCCCTAACTTGATTTGGCCTGCATTCTTGTTTCTAGGCTCTCATTAAACAAAGTCAGTTAATTTCATTTGGTTTTCATCGAGCCGTGTGTGTGTGCTTGTTCTGATGCAACTGTTGAATTTCATATCTTTGATAATTGCAAGGTTTCTTTCAGGATTTCCACCACCATTTGGATTCTACTTGTGATGTGGATGTGCTTTCATATGTCTTGTAGTTCACCAGTATTTTGAATTTGGATCACTCCAGCGTGATACTTCCCTTTTCCTCTTTTTTTAAGGCATGTCTTTCATTTATGGTTCTTGTTTTTCCCTAATAGCAAATGCCAAGTTCTTGCGTTGTCCTCCAGCGATCCATTTTGTGTTCCTGTACCTGCAAAGGGTGTAAGCCCAGCAGAAACATGCTATGTTGATAGGCTGTAATAAAACTTGTCAAAAAGCAGCCAGTTATCCATAATATTTTTTACGAAGTTTGCGTGTTTGACATGTAGTTCTTTCTCTGCGTGGGATCTTTATGACTTTCAGACTGAATACACTTTGGCCTACCCTTTATCACGTTCTTCCAAGTGTTGTGATCATCTCTTTGTCACAAGTAGAACAGCTTTTTTCTCCTTTTCTAAACTCTTTCATCTACTCTTATGGCACCGTACAAGAATATCTCCTTACCCCTTGAGCCTTGTGTCCTTTCTCTTTACCTCATTCCTTTAATCACTTGCTTAACTCCTAGTTTTCCTTTTCCTTCATAGTACCTGTAGACACGAGTGTTTGCCATTTTCTAAAAGAGATGGGTACAAAGTGCCTGTGGCCTCTCTTGCCTTTGCAACTACCTCTTAATTTCCTTTCCCTTTTTTAGTTCAAAATTCTTGAGTGCATTGTCTGGGGCTCTTGTCCTCCACTGTGGTTTTGATTGTGCTTTGCTCCGGTTGTAATCAGTGTTAATGGTGAGCTCTTTCTAGCTAAGGTTCAGATCCAGTACTTAATTTTCCTTTCCCTGTCAGCTACATTTATCACCATCAGCTGTGCTGCTGTTGAAGTGTTGTTCCACCTTTGTTGCCTGTGTCCTCTTGATTATGCCTTTTCTTTCTGCTGCTTTTGCAGAGGCTGTTGTTCATTACTCTTAGCTTTTTATGTGGCATTCACTGAAGTTTTGCTTGTGCTTTCCTTCCCTTTATCCTGGAACACCATGCCTTTTGGAGAGCTTTTGGTAACCCAGTAGTTGTTTTCCCCAGTGTCTTGCAGAGCTTCCTTTTTACTCCAGATTCTTGTTCTTCAGCCACAAACTTAAATTGTTCTGGAGCTCATGGTGAGTTCTCATCTCCTGCCATCTTGTTCTGATTCCTTCTCGTCACTCAGACTTACAATCTCACTTGATTCTAAAATTACTTCTTCCTAATGCTTCCTATTTAAGTCTGTAAGAAATGCTGCACTTGCTTTTCTGTGTATGAGGAGTAGTATGTAGCCTTTCAGTGCTCTCCACTGTTCTGTTACAAGACTCTGAACTGAGGCAGGGACCATTTTCTTTGTGTTTTGTTACTGTCTTACACAAACACATTAAGAGGTATCCTACCTGAATTCTGGGCTCTTCTGCCTCACCTCCATAAAACCAATCCATCTTTTGCCTCTGTCACAAATAATGGAATAGGTTTTCTTCCAGCATTGTTTTGGTTTTTTTTTCCCTCAACCTTTTTATCCTACTGTAGCAAATTATAGTGCTGTATTCTCCACTGGAAGCAGTATATCCTCCCCCTTCAGATAGGAGAGGGTTATGTGCAACATGAAGATGGCAGTCAGGGTCTTCAGAGGTGTACTTGCCAGAAGCCATCCCAAAGCAGTGGGAAGACGGTGCTGAACTAGACTCTTTCGCCCCACTGCCTGAGTATAGCCTTCTGGCTCAGACAGCTGATTTCCTATGCTTGCTGTTATGCTCTCTCTTTACTTTTCCCTTGCTTAGCAAGTGCATTTTCTTTTTGCTCCCTGTGACATGCAGTTCATCAGTGTTAGTGTCTGGAAAAGCAGATGTGCAAGCTGTGTAGCTGCTTCTAGCAGAAGAGAGCAGACAGATGGGTGCAGAAGCGTACAGGAACCTAGGTGTTAGGTTTTGACTGGGGTAAGGAAAGACATTAGTGTATGGCATGTGAAGGGTCATGAGCCTGTAAGTAAATAGTTCATCTGTGTAACACACTCTGTGCAAGTGAAATGCTGCCATAATTCGGAATATATGTAAATTGCTTGTAATACCCACAAAGGGCAAATGTGCAGCCAAATTTAAATGGAATCCATATCATTGAGTTGAAATATTTTCTTTAGAGATCTGACTCTGTTGTTGCTTTTGCAGCATCCCAGTGTAGAAATAAGAAACTTCTAGTCAAAGGCAGTAAACCATCAAACCATAATGTAGAGGTAGTGGCATAAGTAGCCCCCCTCTCTTTCTTGTTCTCACACAAACTCACCTCTTTTTTCTCACATGGAAGGTCATTACAGATTTATTCTCCCTCGTCCCAACACCTCTGTTTCTCATTTGCCTTCTAGAATCAGGAAGGAATTTGAAACATTTTCCTAAGCTATGTTAAGCTTTCTGTTCCTTGTATGAATAGATGTCCGATTCTTACTGCAGGGGTTTTCTTGAGAACAGCCCCATACTCAGTCTCAAGGAAGGCTTAGAATGCCAGTGAGGTTGCTGAAAGATCACCTTGTACCAGATGCTCTAGAAAAATTTCAGAGGAGAAGGTATTATCTTAAAACGGTTTATCAAACTGTGAAGTCACTCTCCTGAGCTTTGAGCTTTCCTTAAAGTGTGATTTCACCCTTCATTTAAAACGTGAATGTATTGTTTTCTGAGCAGTATTAGAATCTTGTTTTCTCAAAGGCAGAAAAGGTGTTCCTCTTACTCTGGCCACTCTGGAAGGCTTCTTGGCTCTGAGAATGTCAGTAGCTGAGCAGGCTGCTTCAGATGCAGAATGGCATAATGGCTTCTCCTGATTTTAAGGTTCAAATTAAATACTCCGTCAGGTGGACCTACCTGGCAAGTAGTCTGGTTTTCTCTCTTATTAAACTGTTGTTAAAACCATAGTAAGGGTGCTAACTGGCCTTCTTAGAGTTAGACATTTTTGGTTCCAAGGCTAGTGAAATCTTGAACTGAAGAAATGCCATCTCCTGAGTTCAAGGTGATCCTGTTGCCTATAAAATGCTTTCTTTCAAATACTGAAGATAGCCAGACACCATGTTTTGGGCTAGTTAAAGAAGGCTGTGTTTTGGGGTAAGATCTTTCCTTTGTGATATTAAGAAACTTACAGCAGGTATTCCTGCAGCAGGCTTGAAAATATATCTGTATTCTTCCTCTGGAAAATTTTTGGTCTCTCAGAGTCATGTCAGCCATTCTTTTGCATTTATAGGTCTGGAAAAGTAAGAGTTGCATGCAGTTTTCTGTAAATACCTGTAAGGAAACAGTTCGCCATCTTGTTTGTCTTCTCATTGTTTTCCTAGTCATCAGAAACTTATTTTCATGCAAGATGAAATCATTGGTTACCTTTGAAACTAACAAAATTATGGAGTCACTTCAGTGGTTGTCAGCATATTTAACATTTAGAAGAACTGATGGTCTTTATTCTCATTGTTAAATTGGAGAAGCTGTGAGCGAAGAACAATGAAGAGCGCATTGTTAGGTTGAAGATAGTTCTGTTCTTTTCTGAAAAGCTGTTGACTAGGGGGTGAAATTTCTTCATAAACCACTTATTTTTCCAAGGCAGAGGCTCTGGTCTGGCACAGGTATTACTTCTGGCATTTCTTCATGTGTTGTTGGTTTGGGTTTTGTTTCTTCCCACCTCCCCTTGTCAGAACTGACCTTGCTGAATGTACATGTAGCTTTTATTTCTGCTGACAGTGCTCTGTGAAAGGAAAATTTGTTTATCCCTGTTTTAAAGATCTCTTTTAGAAGCTCTAAAGAATTTAATGCTTTTCTCGTCAATCTCTTCTTTGCTGCCGGTTTGAGACATCTTTTAATCCTTATACATGGAAAGAAGTCCTTGGAACCTGTTTCCTATGTTGCTTCTTACTGGAAGGATCATCTTGGGTTTCAGTCAGGAGAACTTTGGAGTAACAGGTGGTGAAGGGTAAAATCTGCCCATGGTTGTGGTATAATGGAAGGAGATTCTGGGCTTTCTCTCACCAGTCTGGAATTTTGTCTGTTCAGCTGCCTGTGGATTATCTTTCAAAGCCTGCTGCTTACCTGAAGATGAGAAATCTGTCTGCTTTAGAGCCATTAAGAAGCCTGTTCAGAAGGGCAGACTGACTTCGGAGGAAGTTCTTAAAAACCACATGCGGGCTCACAGGAGTTGAGAACCTGAATGCATGTCTCTCTCTTTGCAAACGGATTCCTTAAGTGGATTTTTTTTTTCCAGTACAGTTGGGCAGTGGCAGCCTTCAGGCTCACATTGAGTATGTCTTTAGTTTGTAAACCTACCTCCAGTCCTACATATGCTATCCAGATTTTATGAAGAACAGCTTCTGGTTTCACACACTTTATTTGGACCACTTAAGATTCTTGATCTCCCATGGTACCTTATACATGGAAATGTGTACCACAGAGGAAATGAGGATTACCTGTTTATAATACTTTGTTTATTCTGTTGCTTTTTTAGAACCATTTTCTTTTGTTTACCTCTACCATTCTGGACCCTAGCTGTAAATTGGGTAAAGAAAGGTGCCTACAGGGATCAATAGGAATTACGCTATTTATATTCTCAGATTTGGGAAATCAAATCCTGACAAAAGTGTTCCCACACTCTGTGAGTAACTGCTCTTAAAAGGTTCCTAACTGTGTGGCTAATCAAATGCCTAAGCTAGGGAATCAGTATGAACTGAAAAAATTGTGGAAGGTTAGCTGCCTCTGGCAAAACAGCTTCTAGCCCCAGAAATCTAAGTAGTGTGTCACCATGAGTCTGAAGGTGTCAGTTTATTCTGAATGTCTCATTTGGCACGGGTGTGCTATGTTATTCCTCAGCCAGGCTAGGAATGATTTGCTGTCAGGAGGGGTGATCCTCCTTCATCCTCTTTGGAAGCTGCTTGCTTCCCTTTTGCTAGAGCTGCATTTGCACAGTGGGTTGACTTTTAGCTAGCTAATCCATCAGAAGACTAGCTTGGGGTGGGGATCTTTGTGCCAGATCAGCCATCTGAATCCACTTACTCTCTGAACCGCGTTTGCTGCCTCTGACAGGGAAGGCCCTTTCCACTGGTAATTAGAACCATTAGATCAAGTTAGCTCTAACACAAAATTGTGCCCAGGTGACACCACCACTAGGAAGTGTTTTAGACCCACAGTGCTACTGTTCCTAAGTGTTGGGAGATGAATGCTGACTTTCTAAATTCATTATCCTTCCTTTTAGAGAAGAAAAATGTGCAGAACCTGACTTTTTTTTTTCCTCCCCTCCAAAAAGCCCCTCGAGTGAAGTTCAGCATCAGGTCAGGGTTCAGCTGAAATAATAATCTGCTACTTCAAAGACCACATGCCTGACAAATACTGGAAGGAAAACCTGTGTTTCTTGCACCCAAAACTGTATAAGTAGGGAGAAATTTCCAGAGTAGGAAGAAGTGACACTGGAGCTTGTTAATTTTTCACTGTGGGGAAGGGGAAACCAGTAACGAATTCAAGAACTGTTAGCAGTGTTTGAAAAAGGGGTGTATTGAGAACATTGTCTGCTTATTTTTATCTTTGGCAACAGCTTTTAGTATGCTTTAACGCCTCAAGTGAGGAGTGCCACAGAATCTTGAGGCACCTTCTGCAGTTACCCTTGAAGTGGTTGAGTTCTTGGTTTTCATTGACAGGCTGTGTCCAAACACCTTGTTGCCTGAGCTGGCAATGTGCTCCCTCTTTCTCAATGACAGCTCTTAATACAATTAATTTAATGTTCATTTACATTCCTTGGGAAATGGCAGCATCTTTCGTATTCTTCCGCAGTGTTACAAAAATAAGGAAGCATGAAATCTCGGGCGGAGAAGAAATTCTGAAAGACAGGCTGAATAATGAACTTCAGATCCTGTTTTCTCAGAAAGGCATTGCCATCTGCTGCACTACTGAAACTCTCTGTGCTGTCATGACTCCTGGTCTGTAAGAGAGTGCCACCGCAGAGATGAGAACCTGGTAGGAGCCCCTGTTGTATCTCAGTTGTTGTCTTCCTCTAGTAGAGACCTAGAAGTGTGAATGAATGGTGCTAAAGCACTTCCTAGCTCACAGCAGCTCTGTGCATTGGTATCACAAATCTCAGATGCTGAAGAGGTGAGCAGACAGAATCCACATCTACATTTCTGATGCATGTATTTCAATATCTTGAGTGACTGGAAGCCATTCATTACATTTATGAACTGAAGCTGGCTTTCATTTGTGTAATTGTGAGTAGAAATCATGTGAAAATGGTGCAGTGTATTGATGATGATGAGCTGTAGATGGCAGGAGGTACAGCTTGGTTGAGGTTTTGGACATCAAGATGATACTGGGAAAAGAGGAAAGACTTCTCTGGTATTGAGAATTCTCTTTTGTAGGGGTCAGACAGAAGATGGAGGGTAGGCAGGGAAGTAGGTCTTGTACATTTTTACTAGCAGGCTCCTTTGCCATTATTTTATCCCGAAGTATGGGTTTTATGACTCTGCTTGCTTGTGGTTTTGCATTTTACTGTTTGTCTAGCATGTGGAGTGAGGAAAGCGGAAAATAGATTTACTGACAATAGACTGTTGGGAAAGAATAGGCTGTTTAATCATTTACATTAGTTGTAGCCAGAAGCGCTGGAAACTTGTATGTAGAAAGCAGCTTTTTCATTCCACATTTGTGGCCTTTCTGTAAAGCATCAGGGATCCTCAAAATCTGTACAATTTTAATTTAAAAATACATTTAAGTATCTTTAATTTCTGAGAATCTCTTCCAAATGTGAATGGGGCCTTGTCTGTGCAGAAGATTTCTAAACAAAGCTTTAGAGCTTTTTGTCTGGCTATCCACAAGCTCACACAATTCTTTTTGTAAGATTTAAGTTGCCTGTTACTTGTAGAGATGCCAGACTCTTGCTAAATTCTCAATAGTGGCTGAATACAATCAATTTATGCGTCATTTTAGCTTGAACCTTTTGAAGCTGGGCTGGTAAATAGATTAAGGTTCCCTAAAATTGTGGAGAAGGGTGGTTGTGCTGTTCGTGTTTTGTTTCGTTAACTTAAAGTGAACTAAGATTTTTTTTTTAACTTAGACACATTCCATATGGTAGTCAAGAGCTGTATCCCCTTAACTTCATTAGAAGAATGCTTCTAACAAATAAGTGTTGAAGGACATTTAAGAACTTAAGGAGCTTATTTTGCTCCATGCCTGTGTTTAAAATGGTCTCTATTTGATTACAACCAGGCAAACATGTAAACTTTGAAAAATACTTTCCTTGATTTTGGGGAAGAAAAAAAGTTATGTATATATTTAATCTTTCTTTGCTTGTTCAGTTTGGTAAGAGGTTTATTTTAGAGGTAAGAATTTATTACTTTCTGTTGTATAATATTGTATGGATTATTAAAGTCACATTCTATCTTTTGTGAGACTTTTGAAATAATTATTCTTTATTGTTAAAATAAACATGCATTATGGACTGTGGTGTTAGGACAAGGGGTAACGGGTTAAAACTTAAACAGGGGAAGTTTAGGTTGGATATAAGGAAGAAATTCTTTACTGTAAGGGTGGTGAGGCACTGGAATGGGTTGCCCAGGGAAGTTGTGAATGCTCCATCACTGGGGGTGTTCAAGGACAGGTTGGATAGAGCCTTGGGTGGCATGGTTTAGTGTGAGGTGTCCCTGTCCATGGCAGGGGGGTTGGAACTAGATGATCTTCAGGTCCTTTCCAACCCCAACTGTTCTATGATTATCCTGAATCCTTTGATCGCTGAATAAGCAAAAAATGAGGCCTCAACTATACCAGTGTTCTGTCATTCATGATAAAGAAGAGCACTCCAAACATTTCAGTGCAAACCAAGTTCAGCAAAAGCTGCAGAAGCATAATGCTTTATGCAGTAGCCTTGGGTAGGAATGGTGCAGACAAACCCGAGACATTTAGTGATGGTGGTGTGAGATTTAAGACCATGTAGAAAGCAGGTTTTAAACTTCTTTTCTTTTCAAAAGTAAATTTTCATCTATCTGCCCATTATAAACCTAGTTATACTACCCAAATACATTTTTGAATTAGAGAAATGTGTTTTGACAGTGATAAGTTTCCCTAGATTTAGAAAGGTGAAAACCAACCTGAAGTATGATGAGTATTCATGTAATAATTTAGAAAGTACAGCAAAATTAAAACTCGGTTACTCTGCAGGAAAAAACAATTGGAGAAAAGAGGTTCTGTCTGCGCTGCACATTTTGCCTGAGGTTATGGAAGAAGCCAGGAGTGGAGTTTGGGTTCCCTGAATCTTGAAACCATCCTTTTCAGCCTAATCTAAACTCTGCTACTCTTGCACTGTTACACTCTGGGTAGTTTTAATTTCTAGGCAGAGGAAATATTTTCCAAACAATTCCATACACTTAGCTGGACTCTAGTATAGTCGTCATGGGTAGAGTACTTTGGAAAAGTTATTAATGAGCCTTCATTGTTAGGGATTGGATCTTAGCCAGCTGCTTAGCGATTAAAGTTTAATTGCATGATGATTAGTTTTCATTAGTCAGCAATTAGCATTTAACAGCAGTCTTGTATTGCTGGAGCCATGGGTGAGCAAAAGCGGCTTGAGCCATGTTAGGAAGGTATGTAGCTGAAGATGTGGGCACAAGGTTGTGCCCAGATGCTATGAGAGCTGGAGCACTCCTGCTATGAGGACAGGCTGAGAGAGTTGGGCTCCATCAGCCTGGTGAGGGGAAGGCTCAGGGGAGATTTCGGAGCAGTCTTCCAGTGCCTAAAGGAGGCCTACAAGCAATCTGGACGGGGCTTTTTACAAGGGCATGTAGTGACAGGACATGGCTTGAGAATGGCTTTAAACTGACAGAGGAGAGATTTAGATTAGGCATTAGGCTTGGGGGAGTGAAATAAGTGGAATAAGATGAGGGTAGAGGGAGATAGGAATGTAGGAAAAGTTAAGGGCTCCTTTGCTGGTACAGGTACAAAAAAAGTTAAGTGTCCCTTGTAAAGCACTTCTGTTCCATTGAGAAGTCTGTTGTGAAGATGAAATATGGCAGTAATTTTACCTGTAATTTTACCTAGGCTAAGTTAGAGTTGTTGGAAGCCATTCTTCTCCCTCCCACCTTCCTTTCTGCCAGCCCTGCAGTGACCTGCCAGCACAACTGCGCCGTGACTGAACCAAGTCAGGCAGCTGGTCTGGCCAGCAAATTCTAGACACACATGCCCACCCTCATTTTTATCAAGCTAATTTTTTGGCTGGACCAGGTTTCCTGAATCTTAGTGTCTGTACTGATACAGGGAAATGTCCCTGCTAGGGATAGGAGGGGCAGCGGGTTGTGTGGGTACAAACCGATGTCTTAAAGTGGTCTGGAAATGAATGGACCAGTCAAGATCATGACTTCAGATAGCAGGTTTTTCCAGAACTGTATTACTGGTTACACAAACTAGCAGATGCAATAAAAGGTACATTTTTGTATTTGTTGAAGGTGGTTCTCAAGTGTGTACAGCTTTGCAGCATTTGTTACTTACGTTAAGCTCAGCCATCTACATGTCTGGACCTTTGAAAAGGTAGGGGATTTTCGTTACTGTTATCCACAGTCTAGAAGCACTAGGGGCTGAATGCTCCCTCCCCTCCTCTGGGCTGCTTTGCTAGCTGGAGTAACCTGAAGCGGGGACTTCTCTTCAGTTAAAAGGACTAAAATACCTGCAGTTTCTTTTGAGAAATTGTGATAGTGCTCAGGGAGTTACTTTAATCATGAAGATAAACTTTGTCTTCAACTGTGAAATGTTGGTAAGAGTAGAGACTACTGAGTGGCAGAGCCCACCCAGGGCTCTGCGTGCTGCAGCTGTGCCCTTTGTCAGTACCTGAGCTGCTAGTGGTAAAAATAGTGTGTATGTTTTGATGAGGTCTGGCTGCACATCTTAGTGTCGCATAAACACACTTATGTCTTATCTCAACCATCTGATTTTCTGTCTTAAGCTTTCCTTCTGTTTGAGGAAATACAAAAGTTTGATGTTAAAAACTGCTTGTGCAGTCTTCGCTTGCTAATGGCTTTTTTTAATGTTTCTAGCTCCTTCTATTTGATATTCTTTTGATTTATGCTTAGCTCCCTTAGTTCTCAGCTGTGCTCATCTTTCTCATGGTTTATCGTTTCACAATATGTGGGTTTGTTGGTACTTTGCACTATACTGCTGTTAATTGCAGCTTTTTCTTGCACCTCTGACTCCTTTATTCTTACTGAGAGCTCACGCTTGCTAAGTTTCAGAAAGTTATTGATGATTAAAAGAGACTGTCCATCTTCATAAAAGACTTACTACTAAGGAATGGAAAGAAGGAGGAGGGTGTCCTGACATGAATCTCTTGAAATGGAGACTTTCTCTGAAGGATGCTGCTGCTCAGTGGGAAACTTAAAAGTGGGGGAAAAAGAAGGGGTGGGAATGGGAAGGAAAGGCAACTTCATGTACTTGAGCTCAGGTCTGAGAGCTGTGAACTTTCCAGACTTTTGTGTCTGTGCTATCAGAAATTTCCTATGTGGCCTTTCACAAGACAATCTGTAAAGTAGGTGTTAAAACCACTTATTTTGTGACCATTAAGACAAATTTGTAGGGTGCTTTGAAAATTGAAAGTACAGTATGCTTTTAAATTATCAGGTCTTCTTCAGTGGAAAGATGAAGGAGCTGATACAAGGTTGCCTGTTTTAATTGCGTAGATGTAATGCGAGGAAGCTAAGTTAAAGTTTGTTCATGTATCATTTAGAGTCAGGTCCACAGAAGGTGTTAATCTGATGTTGGCTTTCTCCTTTCTGGTAGAAAGCTAAAATGCTGAAGATCCTAACTTGAATGTACTGGTACTGTATGTACATTCATTATTAATTTTGCTGGGTGTTTTCTGGGTGAATAACTCTTCAAGTTCAATTTTATCACTAAAATTTCAAAGGTGAAATGCTTTCCAGAAAAACAAGCGGTTTGTTGTTGGTTTTTTTTTTAATCTAGGCATCAGAGAATTGTTCAGGTTAGATCAGAAAAAATCCAATATGCGCATTATGGGTACATAAAACCATTCAACAAGGTTTTAGTGCAGTCTTAACTCCTATGCTTTAATTATTCCTCCTTTGAAGTGTCACACGTTATCATTGGAGAGAGTAAGGATTCTTTAGTGGTACCACATAGTACTGTTCCTCTAAGCAGAAATCTTCAGAGGCAGTTCCTGGGGTAACTGGATAGTTACCAATAAATTCAGTTTTCTGGACAAATTGACTTCAACGGCAATGCCAGAAGAAGAATTTTCTGTTCTGAGTCCCTGAAACTGTCTAACAGATACTTTACTGCTGATTTACGCTCTTTAGGCTACAGCCTCGAGAAGGTGGAGGAATAAGAAGTGAGAAGAGGGTGTGTCTGCGTAAAATAAATGAAAAACAAACCAAAAATGCCTGTATCCTTCAGTTTCTGCCTCAGGTGGAAAGAAGATTGGAATTTCTCTTTGATCTTGCACAGTGACTTATTTGTAGCTGTCTCTGGCTCAAGCGGTCCTTTTTATATTAGTATAGATTGATCTCGATTTATAAAAACTGAAGATCTGGTTTGCAAATAGTTAGATGTTATTCCTTTTACCATGATTCAGCAGTGTTCTGAGCCCAAGAGATCTTTGTGAAGTATTTTTCCTTCAGAGAACCAGACAGCTCCTTAATCCTTTGTCGGAGGAAGTTCTTCCCCCAGGAGAACAACATTAAGTCTGTCCTTTAAGGAAACTACTGACACTGCCTCAGCAGCTTTGTAATATCCAGCTGGAATGCCATCCAGCCTTGGACTTCTGCTGCTATTTATATTTGCTGCTGCTTCTAAACTGCTGCTAGCTCATACAAAGTTTTCCTGGGTCACGTGTCTCTGGCAAGCCACCTGACCCTAGATATTTTTGAATAAATTCAGTTTAGAATTCATGAGAAGTAGCTATTATTGTGATGGGCAGTTTCAGGCAGCACATGTGTCATTATGGTTTGTAGGGGTTTTCCCTGATGGTTATTGAATAGTGCAAAA
Source organism: Myiopsitta monachus (assembly GCA_017639245.1). Lineage (NCBI taxonomy): Eukaryota > Metazoa > Chordata > Aves > Psittaciformes > Psittacidae > Myiopsitta > Myiopsitta monachus. Next base: position 65,087,140 of record CM029920.1, read on the forward strand.
GTATATTCCTCTTTAAACCCATTCAGATTTTTGGCCAGCAAACATTATTTTACATACAGCACCTCCTCTGTGTACGAGATAAGTTCATCAGTCTGTGTTACTGATTTGTTTAGTTTTCCTCAACTGATTATTTATTGCTGTAGTTCATGAGCTTCTATCTTCTTTCCAATTTTCTTTTTAACACTGGTGTGTTACTTGACAGCTTATCGCTAAAGAGAGTTGTACTGACTCTCAGGCATTTCTCTTCTGCAAGCATTGCCCCTTTGCCTCTTCTCTTGGATTAATTTCATCTACTGTTGTTGCTTGTCTTTGACTTCTTTTCCGGGGTTGTAGCAACCACCGCCGGTGACCTCAGGAATACTTGTGTGCGATTTGCTACTCCTTATTATAGCTCTGCTGCCGACTATTGCTTCAGCAGCCTTCTGGAGGAACTGTTGTCTTCTCATCCTTCTCTTTTTAACAGTATTTAGTAGTATATTTATTTGCTACCTTTTCTCTAGTTGATAATTTTCTAGTAATTGTACCTTTTTCGCCTGTCCTTGCCTGCAGTGGGCTATAGTTTGATTGTGCAATAGGAGCAGCTCTTTAGTCCTTAATTTCAGAATTGATGTTTTTATTAATGAGCAACGGTCCATTTGGAATGCTATTACAAACATTTTTTCTAAACTATCATTTTCAAATGCCTGTTTATTTCACATTAATCTGCTGACTTCCTCTTATGCTCAGACGTAAGTTATTCATCATTATTTTATGTGCCTTCATCCCGCTGCTTTTTCTTCTCCCAGTTTCAAGAACTTACGATCTGCTTCCCCTCAGTGCATCCTGGCTAATTTTGTAATTTCCTAAATGAAGTGTCTCACTTTCAACACCCTGCATGTTTACCTTTGTTTTCCTTCACGCATTTCTTCAAAGCCTTTCTTGTCTGGGATTTCTGCTGAACAATTGGATATGCTTAGCCTGCTGCTGTGATGGACTGCCTAATGCTGCTGGCTCAGTCCCACTATTCCTGTTTCATCCCTTTGCATCCACCAATGCTTTGTTCTGTATTACTGAAGTGTCTTGCACAGTGGGGCTCTTGTTTATGACAAGGGCTTGCACAGATTAGTACAAATAATGACAAATGGTTTATTTCTGTTCAGTCCTACAAGTATTTGAGTTGTTGGCTGGATGGATTTGTGCTGCACCCCTTTTCCTGCCAGGTTGCGTGGGTATTTAGTATCTTGTAAAAATCTCTTACATTTACTGTTCACTTTGCTCAAAAGCATTTCCTTTTTCTTTTTTAATCTTTACAAAAGGTTTTGCTTCTGTTGAATCCACTGCCACTAATAGCATAGTGATTGTGTCCTTAATGAACTAGACTTTTATTTTCTTTGAGGAGATAATAAGCATCATCTCCTTTTTTTTCTCTTTGACCAGAGAAAAACTGGTTCCATCATGCAGTTAGCTTCTCGAAAGCAAATTCCTGGAATTGTTTGTATTTACTTGTTTATGTCAGTTTTATCCTTTTTTGTCAGTGTCGTCATTGATATTCAAAGGTACTGCTTTTACAGGGGGAAGCTTTTGGTAATTATCTGATTCATCCAAACTCTCTTCCCTTATAGTGGCGATTTGCTTTGTTTTACACTGCGCTTAGTAGACCTTGTGCTAAATGGAAATTCACTATATATTTGAATATTTTCTGTAATCAGTATCTAAGATGGTCAGGAAAGAAACCTAGTACTGGCACAAAACCCAAGTGGAGTCAATGCTCTCTCTTGTTGACTCTTCTGTTCCCACAACTCTGTATGTCCTTGTCACGTAATCACTGCTGGAAAATTTGAATTTCTTTTTCCTCTTTTCTTCTGTTCTTCTGTCTTTCAGACCTTTTGGTAACTAAATTGCACTTACTGTTGCACATTTAATCCCCCAAGTGAATAGCCAAGATAACATAAAGTCTATTTTTTTCTGCTAGACTCGCGTATTTTAGCAAATTCAAATCCATATACATCTAAGTGGTTGTCTGAAACGATTCTCTCAGAGTGGCTCTTTGTCATCAAAGGAAACAAGATTTACACATTTCTTGTCTTCTTGGACTTGGTAGTCTATGTATTACTTTTAACACCCTTTTGAAAATACGAAATGGCTACAAAAGTGTGTACTCATTAGCCTGCTTAATTTGAAATTAGGCGTGCTTTTTCATGACCATTTATAGTTTCTGGGTTTAGTTAATTTTGCTAAATAGGTTTTAGCTAGCATCAGTTTACTCCTGAAATATCAAACCTATAATCTGTTTCAGATATGCTTTGTCCTTATTTCATTATTAGATTATTATGCCCTTATTAGGTTTTTTTTTCTCCTTCCGTTGTATGAAAGGCAGGGATGGTTCATCATCCTCCATGACTTTTTCAGCTTTTCACCAGTCTCATCTCCTAGAGTATGTTCATGCACATTTAAGCCTTTGATCACTCCACCAAGTGGGTGAAACACTCTAGGCTTGTATGGAGTAGTGAACATGAATTTATTGCTTAGATCAGATTTCAGCTCTTTGATATGGTGTTACAGTTCAGCTCAGCCTTCCTGTTCTGGAGGTAAGACTGAAGAGGCTTAAAAACTTGGAACGTGACACTGTAATTCCTGGGTGCCTACATTGTTTTTAACAATCATGGGGTGTTTTCTGTTGTTCAGTGTGGAATTTCACAATCAAATACCTTGGTCTACAAACCAACTGCCATTCCAGCCAGGTGCAAAAGTATGTTTTGTTGTGGTGTCCTGCCTCCAGCCCAGCAGTGGCCAGGAGCACTTGCCTTTGGAGATGTATAGTAATCCAGGCATGTACAGAGTGCTGCTTCCACGTTTTCTCCCTCCTTTCAGCAGTCACAGCTTTAGTCTCTTTTGCACCACTGTGTTTAACTGGCAGTGGCATACCTATCCTTGATGAATTTGTTTAATCTGGTTTTGAGCTCACATGTCTTTTTGCCAGTGCTGTGTTCTTTGGCGATGACTTTCTTACTTTAATTGTTGTGTGGAGGTGGAAAAAAAAAAGGAAGCTGATTTATCTTAAATTTAAACCTGTTATTTACACTTCCTTCTTGGAAAGGGCTGAAAATCATTCTCTTATGCCCACTATATTTGATTTTGTAGATCTCAGTCCCCCTTCAGTTACCTCTTTTCCAAAATACTTTTTTTTTTTCTCTTATGGAAGCTCTTTATGTTATCTCTGCAGTCTGTTTGGGGATTTTTGTGATCTGTGATCCTTTATTAATAGGGTGACCAGAACCATGCACCATATTAAGATGTCAGGATGCTACAACAGTAACAGATACACATAAAGAAGATTTGGGTTTCATTATTGATTTGTTTTCCTAATAACTTCTTGGGTTCTGGCTGTCTTGTTTCTGCGGTTGCAGGAACTGCATGATGGTTTTGTCCAGGATGACTACTGATACCTTCCCATGATTAATAAAAGCTAATTTAGAGTCTGTCATCATGTATGTGCATAGGTAAAAATCTTTCCCCTATGTGTATCACTTTGCACTTAACAGCATTAATTCTCATCTCGATTTTATCAGGCAGTTACCCAGGATTGAGAGATGTTTTTGCAGCTGTTTACCACCAGTTTGAGATCTGACTTACCATGGGTAATTTCACAGACTTCACAAGTTTTCACACCTTACTGTTCCCCCCTCTTTGAGGGTGTCTAAGTACAGCTGAATAGCTTACATGTCTGCATAAGACCTTAGAAATCTCTGCTGGCCAACCATTCCTTGTCAAAATGAACAGTTTATTTCTGTTCTTGTTATTTTCTCTTTTTCTTTCTTTTTCTTTCGAGTTGAGGGAAATGAAATGCTCTGGTTTTCATTTCAAGTGCTTCTGTTGTACTTTAATCAGTTGTGTGTGTATTGAATAGGATTTCCCTTTTTTAAGACATTCTTCAGTTCTTGTGGGTTTTTATTTTTTTCCATGCCATCCATTTTGAGCTGCAGCCTCCCTTTGTGCTTCAGCAGCCTGTGCAGCACTGCAGTTCTGACTTTTTACTGTGGTTCCTAATGCAGCTTTATTAGTATAGCATCTTCGAGATCATTGATTTGTCTGTTTGCTGCAATCTTGGAATCTAAATTCATCCTTAGTTTCTTAGCTTGAAGATAGCTGCCCGATTTTACTTCAGTGACTGTTTTCCTTTATTATTACTTTATTTGCTTGCTGCAGGAGTGTATCACCGTTGGCAAGAGATCCCTTGTAATAATGCGAGTTTAAAGGATTTTTATCTTTTTGATTGTGGGGTTTGCGTTTTTCTCTGGTATTCTGCGCCTGTTTTTTGGAGAACTTCAGTTGTTTGACAGGAAATGGAAACTCATAATTCTGTATCCTTCAGAACTGGTTGTTGTCTCTAGCCCCAGTCACATAAGCAGATTGTTTCATTAACCAGTATCTGCATAGCAGCGCAGCAGTGCTGTTTTCCTCTCCTGCTTCCTAAAAATGTCTGCTCACCCTGCTCTTGTTCATCTCAATCCCTTTCTGCAGCAGTCTTCCGAAAGAATCAATTATTCTTTTCTCCTGTAGCAAACAGTCCAAATGTTTTTGGTTTTAGCTTTCCTTGTAGCTAGTTGGAGTAAGCTGTCTCTGCATCCCGCTTTCCAGGAAAGGGAATGCGGCTGCCTGCTGCTTCTGTTGCCCTTTTGCCTGGATATTAAAGCTGAGTATCTGCCTAGCCTGCCAACTGCTTAACCAGAAATAGTCAGAAGGCCCTCCTTCCTAATATTGCAGCTGACTCTGAAATCCTTATTATCTTGCATCTGCATTTGTGCAGTGCAATTATGCAGAAGCAGTTATTTTCCTAAAAGCTTATAATTCAAACAGATGAAGGAGAGAGTATGAAAAATGCATATAACATGTGAAGTGAAGACTTGTACCTGTGTAATTAATGCCACATGTATTTCATTTTTTTGCTTGCCTTTCTTTTTTAGTAACCTTTAGTAGTTGCTTTCCTTTTTCTTCTGTTTGTGCATTCTTGACCCTGGTATGCAAGAAGGGAAAAACCCAGGAGGTGCCTAGAAAGTGAAGGGAAAAGGGGAAGAAAACATAAAGCAAAGAAAACTGGTGCTTGGAAGAGAGAAAGTTAGAATGAGGCCTGAGTGTGGGGTGTAGGTGGGCAAGCTAGAAGAAGCCGTCGATCAGCATTAAAAGACTTCAGGTTATAGACATGTAGAAGATATGATACGGTTGCATCTGTCATGAATGTCCTCGCTTAAACTGCTTTTGTAGTTGTTCCACCAAAAAGATAGTGGAGGAATCGTCTGAAAGCGCCTTCTATTGCTGTTAGGCAGAAGGAGTTAATTTCTGTTTCTCATCAACTGATCCTGCTGCTACCCAGAATATGTCAGAAGGGCTAGTTTGGCAGCTCCCATCCTCCCACCAGCAAAACCTTGTCCGCTGTGGCATTCCAGTACACCTACACAGGCATCATCTCTTGTCAATGTTCAGCCAACGAGGAAAGTTAAGGTGTGTGTATTTTACATGAGCAACTTAGGGCACTTCTTTTCATAAGTATGAGAGCTTGTGCTTGACTGGGAGGAGGAAGGTAGGTAGCTCAGGACACATTTGTGTTCCAGCACCTAGTTGGAGTTGGATACAAATCTGAGGGAGGCAAAAGAAAAAGCCAGATCCCAAATCCACACCTCTGTTTATTACGTTTAGAGCAGTGTGCTTTCTGCAGAGTTTACTCCTGTAGAAATACAGGAATACAAATGGCAGAGTAAAAACACCCACAACCTTGAAGCAAAAGAAATAGAACTAGTGGATGGTTTAGCATTTGGAATGAATCAGAGCAGCTCTGCTGTCGCTGTGGTAGCTTTCCCCCAACTGTTCAGGCCTCCAGGTTGGGTGTTACTTCATTTTGGTAGACAGAGAATGATGAGCTGTTGCAAAGAAGAAATGGGCTGCTAATAGCGTGGAGAGGTAGAGACAATGTATCTGGCTTTAATGCTATTGATAATTTAGTTCAAGGGATGGAGTGTCTCTTCTAAATGGCACTTTTCAGTCTCTCCAGCCTATTCTAAGTGAGATATATGTGCCTTGTGGCCAGAGATGAATAGTGGAGATAGGACCTCTGAATCAATCTCTGCTGTACGGTCTTCCCCCCACCCCCACCCCCCACTTTTTTCTTTCTTTTTTTTTTTCCTCTCTTTTTTAATTTAAGCCAGGAGTTGATTAGATGCCTTGCAATGATTACTGTCCATTGGCACACCCCGTTGGGAGCACACTCCAAGTACCAGCCTTCAGCTCTTTAAAGCAGGGGAGGTTAAGCAGGCTGCTTACTGAGCAAAAGGAATTTCTCTTCCCATGAGAGCCTGAGTGCTGTTTCCCTGGCTAAGAATGCTATAATTCCTTTACAAGTGACAAGCAGGCTGCTACCATCTGCTGGTGAATAGCTGCAGGACGGTGGAGTTTGGGTGCAAATTTGCTCATGAACCAAAGAGAACAATTAGTGGTCATTAAGCCCAATTCACACATTTCCTGTATGAGGTTCCACGGTTTCATTTCGTCTTCAGAATGTTTTCTCATTGTGGTGTAATTTTTGTTCTGTTTTGAAGCATAAATGCGTAAGTTAAGGATTTTTTCCAAAGCCACAGAAAGTACCAGCAGGATCTGTGCATAGTTTTATTTTTTAAAGCACAATAGTGATGTCTTGCAAAAGCAGACTGGGATCGTCCAGACATTTTTTAATCACTTTATTCTGTCTTTCTAGAAACACCTGGGTGTATTTGGAAACCATGTGGCATTCCTTGATGATAGTCTCTTTCAAAGATTTAATGATAGACTCATAAGTTGGTTTAGAACCATACAGTTTTGTAGGGTGTCTGCTTTGTTCAGTCACTGTACTGTGTCAAGAAGGAAGAACTCGAAAGAAGAGAGTAGTTATTGTGTATGTGGTTCCCCCAGCTTCCCCTGAAAGAAGCAGATGGTCGGGGGTCCCAGGAGGTAGAAGAAATGGGGCCATTAGACTGTCAGTGACTTGTGAAAAGCAGAAGCATCTGCCAGAATGGAGACTTGTTCAGCAGCAGGGGAGCCAGCAGCGGCAGATGATCTCTGCCTTGAGCAGTCAATGGTGTAGTAGTCGCTGGGGAGTTGCTGTTGTGGGCGTAGCTGCAGGTAACCTTGGTAATAATCTGGTTGGTCTGGCAGGCTAAAAAAAGGGAAATGAGGGCTTGATGCTTGATCTCTGGCATCTTAACTACCGCTTTTACTGTCTAATCAGCCCTAACTACAACGGATTTGAAAGTATTTGGTACCCATTCTCAGCTGAGCGCCATAGGCGTATTTGAAATAGTTCAAAATGCCTGTCGTGTTTCTGCTTCAAGTTTCAGAATAGGAAGATGAACCGTGCTAGACTGAGCAAAGAATAAGTTCAAAGACTAAATTAACATTTGGAAAAGTATCAAAAATTTTGTCGTCTTATTTTCGGTTGTATCACACGGAACGCTCTTCTAAGACGTGCCTTTTTAGTGTTAAGAAATATTTTACACAGCTGCAGTTTAATCTCTGCTGCTGTAGTTCTTATGGTTTTATTGACTGCTCTGTACAGGACACAGTGTTCCTGGGAGGAATGGCCTCTTCTGTTGCAACAGTGGTGGTACTTCAAAGCCCAGATAAAGTGGGTAGGACAGAATGCCTCTGAGGAAGAAACCTAGACATTCATAACTGTCTTCAAAAAGAATAGACAATTTGGGTTCTGTCCTATTGGAATAATTAATCTCAGTCAGCCACTTCTAAAAGAATAAAGTGTACAGGTAAAGAGCTCTGGTTCGGAACTCCTCAAGCTGCACTTTGTGAATATTTGGCATAGGTGAATCTAAGACTGTTGCCAGTACATAATATTCTTCCAGGGTTGACTTCATAGCCAGGAAGAGATACTCTTCTACGCATGAAACTTGGTTTTACTCCCATGAGAAAGAGAATTACATTGCAGTTTGGCTAGGGGTCCATACATTTTGTTGTGCATTAAAATATTGGTTTAGTGGGGTTTTTTATCTTTTTAAACTAGCATTCATGTTCTGACAGGCAGAAGTAAGCTGCTTGAGTGTCCCTTTCTAGGCCTCAGGGACATTTTCCTTACATCATGAATGCTGGAGTAGTTTGTCATGATACGCATTCTCTGCTTAGAAGATGGACACAGTTTAAGTAGGGAGCACAGGAGATCAGGCTCTCAATGCTTTGGCATAACCAAAAAGAGAAGACAGTATTTAAGGCTGCAGTTGTAGGTGTCATGAGAACTGACGCCTCACAAGCTTTTCTGTTAGTTGCATCTGCTTTGATTTGAAGGAGGCCGCCTGGTTTACGGCTGGAGCTAGTTTTGCTTTCATCCTCATTCAGTGATTTAAATACAAACTGTAGTCATCTCTGCATAGCATAGAAGAGTAGGAAAAGCAGTAACTGTCAGATATTCTCAGTGGTTTTTGAAATAGTGTAATCAAAGCCCTGATTACTGTGCAGAGGAGGATCTTCACTGTGGCTGTTATCTTTGGCCACATCCATTCTGCAGACCTCCACTGCAGCATGTATGTTCACTGGGGATGTGAAGAAGTGTGGTCTAGCAGGATGTTGCCATCTCCCTGTGTGGTAAAAGACCATGTTTTGTCCAGTGCCAGGTTCGCACTGCTGGTTTGAGCACATCTGTTCTGTGTGATGTGCAGATGTCACTTGCTGATAGTGTTAATACTGCACACAGAGTTTGATACTAGTTTTCCTAATGGGAAAAAGGGGGTTTAGATCATGTCATCATCTATCTGTGTGCAGTCAGTGACCAAAGGCAACGTCTCTTAACCTGAGTTCAGGGTGAATTGTGCTAGCTATGCAAGGCCTTATTTGTGTTTTTAGTTGTGTTTATCAGCACAACCAAAATTTCTGTGTGTGACTCTAAAGTTATTGTAGGTCACTTTTTTTTTTTCTCATAACAGTCTATTTGCATTTTAATTTTTAAATAGTAGCAGTCTCGTCTCTTAGCCTTTGGTACATTCTACCAGATGTGGCTTGTTTTCTTTTTAGAAGAGAAAAATGTCAACCTGTCAGAAATCAGTTTTCATCAGAATCTTTGTTAATGAAAATCCCTTACTGTATACCTTCCAGAAATAAAATTGCCGTCTAAACGAGATGCACTATAGGCCAGCTTCCATAGGTCATTCCTTAAGTCATTCAGGATGAATTAGGTGGGTGAGTGGCTTTCATTCTACTGCATTCACATCTCACTGTTAATATGGTTAAATACATCATTGACCAGTTGAGATAATGGGATTTAAGTGCTGAAAATTGAACGTGGACATCAGATGAGTCTTAACTACTTTGACAATAGATGCATGAGCATCCTTGTAGTATTGCAGTCGTTTCTTTTGGAGATGTGCCTTTTCTGTGATGGTGAGCTATTTTCTCCTTGATGGCATCTTCTGCTCCAGATAAACCTTTTTTAATCACCTCTGAAAAGATGTTCAGCTTAGCCTTGATCTTTTTGGGCTGCTTAGTGATAATGAAAATGATGTAACCAAATTACTTTTACACTAATGGTGTCTCCTAAATCATTCTTTGTCATGCTAATTCTCATTTTAAAGCTGCTGTAGATTCAAAAAAAGCTCTTTTCCAATTTTAACACTGATGTCATTGTCAGGTACTGAAACAAGGGCCAGAGAAATAGATTTGATAAGTGTTTCAAGTTCTTAATGGTTGGTTTGAAGGTTTGGTATCTCTTGCCTGGTTAATACACCTGAAAAGTTCATTGTTTGAAAGAGCTCATATTATTGTCTATTCAAAAGGCCTTTAGTCATATGTTGTCAAAAGATACAGTTCTAACATTGTGTTACTTGGGAAATTTGTGCTGGAATGGGGTTAACTAAAATTCCCAGGAAAATGCCTGGAAATATATTTGGAAAGATGGTTGCAGTCTTCATTGCCATTTCTTGGTTTCCCTTTCAGAAATGTTCCCATTGCCAGGAATCGGGAGCCACCTTAGGCTGCTACATCAAAGGCTGCTCCTTCCGATACCATTGCCCATGTGCCATCGATGCAGGTAAGAACAGATGGCTTGCCAACTGTATTTCATGTTTATTCAAAACCACAAGAAACAAACTTATTCTCAAGTACTTTACAAATTTTATTCCCTCTCAGTTTTTCACCTACCATGAAGATATAGTAATATAAATGGTGAGAAATGGCATCAGATAAGTAACACATTGGGACAAGATCAAACTTGTAATGAAAAAGAATCTACCTGAAAGTGCTGGAAAAAGCCTGGTTTGGGGGAATGTAGCTACAGTGACTCATATTTGGCTAGAATATGAGAACTGACAGCTCTTTTCTTGCAAAAATTAGAAACCCTTTGTTAAAAGGGTGCAAGTGACCAGAAAGGTGCCTGCTCTTCCAGGTTTACAGTCCTGTGGATAGTCATAGTAATGATTTCAAGTGCAATGGGTTTGTAGAATCATCAGTACCACTTGCAGCACAACCTTCCTTCTCCCTCCTTAGAAGCTTTTCAGCCAGTCTCTTGAGTAGGTCCAGTTTTCATCACTGAACAAGCTAATGGTTTGGATGGTATTCTCACTAGCCTGGGGTTGTGAGCTGTCGTTTTGTGTACAATAGTGAAAGTGGTTCAATGGAGATAAACTTTATTCTTGGGTTAAAAAAACCCGCCAGCTTAGAATGAATAATATCCCACTGTTCCAGTCCTCTGTAACTCACTTCCATCATACAATATATAGTTTGATAGCAAGCAGTAAAGATTCAAGATTACAACTCTAGACTGGAAAATAATTACAAGCTTCCTGTTTGTTATCCCAATTCCAGAGCAGCCCACTTGTTTCACCAGCTATTTTATGCTGTTTTCCAAGTGTTCACAGTATTTGAAGTAGGTATGCTCATTTCTGAATGACTGCATTGCACCTCTCACTGTGAAGTCCCACCCTGTTGGAGCACCTCATTTTATACTAATAGAAATGTTTTTAATTAAGTTAATATTGCAGTGGAATGCTACTAGTACCACATAGTGAATGTTTGATTTTACATGCAATAAGGTGTTAAATATTATTTGGGTTGCAAAAATCACACAATCAAAAAATGCCACAAATAAGGGTGTCCATGTAAGTGTGATTTTGGTCTCTTAGGAATGTACCTTATAAAACAGTAATTACTTAATCAAAGACTGACATCTTTTTCGTGAGGCCCTACCTCAGCCTGTAGGATGGAAGAGTACTTATTCATGAACATACGTTGTCCCCACTGATTCTGTATTTTACTTGCTGTGTATGAGTCCATCTCAGTTCTGAAAGTAGAACTGTGACATTTTCTGTGACGCTCATCTCTGTCATGCCTAAGAGTTTTCTGAACATCAACAACCTTTTTGTTCATACTTTTGAGAGACGGAATTGTCAGATTTGCATTCATATTGTGTTTAGTAATTTGTTTCTGATTTGTGACCTACCCTTTATATTACCATGAAAAAAATGATAGGGAATGTTCCCGATAGTTCAGGGTTCTTAATATGAATTCTTGTTACTAGATACAGTATATTGCATTTTCCGTGTTATAAATACAGGTATCAAAATTAAGATATTGTCCTTTTTCTTCAGATATACCTTCCTCATTAACTCTACTCCAGCAAATGCAGTAGGATCCTCCAGATGACAAATATACTGAACAATTATGACTGATTCCCAAGAGCAGTTCTGTCATGCACGGAAGAGGCAGTGTCCTCTGCAAGAAATAGTACACAATCATACTATTTTCACCATATTAAATGTAATATAATATGTCTACCTATAATAAATAGAAGAGGGCTACGTTAATTTGGCTTTTCCTTCCATTTATCTTGACTTTGCAGCCTTTGAGGTTTGGGGTTTTTTTTAGAGTAGCTTTTTGTGTTCAAGTTCCAAGGCTGTGCTTACTTCATTTTCTTGTAATTTTGTTACAAGACATCATGTTGTCATGTGGCCATCTGTCAGAGTGCACCATTCCAAGCTAATTTTCCTCCTTTGAGTAATACGGCAGTAATAGATTGCAAGAGCTGCATGGAGATGGGATACTTGGACTATGAGTTTCACAAACATACTTAAATAATAGGAGAGTTGATAAAACTGGTAAATCTGTGGTTTTTCTCCAGGAAGAGTAGGAATTAGTGAGAACAAAAACTTCTCTTTGTTTCTTTTTACATCTTCCTTTTTGTTTCTTTGTCTTCAGTCTGGATGCATCTGATACTTTCTCCACTCTGGCTCCTTATAGCAGCCACAAGCTATTCATCTAGGTGGTCTCAGGTTCCTCTTCTCAAATTCCTTATTCCTTTTTCTTTTGTAAGACACAATTCTCCCTATTCAATTCTAACTTTTCCTTTGCCCAGATTTCTGGCTGTCATTCTGGTGTCCTCCTCTCTGCTCTTGCATCACCTACTCCTCTCCTTTCTTGCTTCTAGCTCTTGAGGTTTTTTCCACTCTGGGCTTCTTATTCCCATTTGGTTCCCCTATCTTAGCCATTTGTCACACTTAACCCTGATACTCCCTGTTTGTTCTTGTATATTGCCCTTGATCTCTGTTTCACCATTCTGTGCCTTATCCCACTAGTTCTTAGTCTCCAGCCTTCTGGTGAACCCTTGTGGCATGCTCATCCTTAATTCCCTGCTCCTGAGTTCTACTGGCATTGGTCTCCTCATCCTGCTGGCCTCCATTCTTTTTCTAGTTCCAGACTGCCTTTCTTACTTCTTCTGCCTATTTTAGCCTTAGCAATGTCCCCTGAAGCTGCAGTGCTTTAGGGTCAGGTGCCTGAGTCTGAGGCCAGAGGTTCGTTTACAGGAATAGACCTGTTCACCCCCCCAAAAAAAAGCATATTTGGAGGAATTTTTGAAGGATCTAACTACTAAAGGTTTAGGAAGCCTCACCTGAAGATGTGCAGATTAAAATCCCCATTGCTTCTTCCAGAGAGATTTACTGATTTTATGGTAAGCTGGCAAGGACATACATGCCTGAGAGCTGAGGTCCTACTGAAAAGCAGGATATGCTATAACTTTCTTGAGAAGTTTAACTGGGGCAGAATAACCTTTTTCCTGGGAAAGAGTCTCGAGAAAATTGTTAGGCTGCTTCAGATGAAGTTTTCAACCGAAACAAATGAAAGAGCCCACCTTGAAGTAGATTCTCAGCATGCAAAGTTTCAGCTGGATGGTACAACAGTAAAAGACCTCGTTTGCAGTTGGGCGTATCTGTGGGTGTAATCCAGCAGTCTTAATCTATAGCCATTCTTCCAATAAATCTGTATAAAAGAAATAAGCTGTAGAATAGGACTTGGGTTTTGACTGTGCCCAAGCAAAAAAATGTAGGCTTTCTTGAGAAGCATATCAGCATTCTTCTCTTTTTCCTTAGCCTGCTGTCTGCCTATAAACCCCATTACTGATTATGCAGTGCTGCTGTCTTTCTGTAGTGAATCAGACACAAATATTTCTCAAGTTCTTTGGGTTCTGTGGTAGTTTCATTTGAAGTTGGCCATCTTGCTTTGATGGATAGTGCCACCTTGGTTTATTGAGGTCCTGAGGCAGATCCCTTTTGAATCCTCAGGTCTGTGTTAACATTTGCAAGGGCTTTTGAGCTTTTGGAATATGTATGAGTGATTTTGTATCTTTAAAAAAATATCAGAAAACACTTGCTGGAGTGTTTTTTAGGGTACATCAAGTCATAAACACTTGGTGTTTGACGGTAACATCTCTGGAAGTGACCATGCCTCAGCTGGGATGAAGTATGCATATTGTACTGCTAGGCAGTTGCATTGGGAGCTGAAGTGTCTTTCTACCTCTGCATTGGTGTGAGTTAGAAGTTAGTACCCTGTTGGTTACTGTGCCTCTTTGGAAAGGCACTACATTTTCTGTAAAGGTCTGGAGGGTGGAATATCTGGAAAGGGCTTCAGTTACTTGCAGCACTGAGCTGGCCCTGCGGTGTGACCTGCGCTCCAGCTTCTGTGTCTATGCCTGGTTTCCAGTCGCACCCTCGTGAGGAGCCAGGTTTTGCACCGCTGTTGCTAATTGCCTGCTGTGCAAGGCACGTGTCTTTATAAGCTACCAGTTCGTACATATGGATGTTTTTATATAGCCTAATTCAGTCTTCCTTTTAATGTCCTTTCATGGAAAGTAGTCTTTGGCAATATAGGGTGCAAGGGAGCTGAACTCCCCTTAGCCATTTGCGTGAAAATCAAGATCAGTAGTGCCACTTAAGTAATTTTTATATGGAAGTGACTGCAGTTAACATTGTCTGTGTTTGGCTTTCGTCTGTCCAAATTTATGAAGAGCCTGTGATGTCTCAAGATAACTTAGTCCTAGGGATGTCTCCATGGAAACAGGATCTTTGTTTTCTGAAATTTTATATCCTCTCCCTCTGCTTGTTCCTCCCCACCTGGAGTCGGATCCTGATTGCTGCAGCACACTTGTCTCCACAACATGGATCGTAGGCAGTTTCACATACAAAAGATTTTTGACTGTAAATTAGGAAAAGACTAGCAGAAAAATAGAATGAATTTTCAGAGAACAGAAATCCTGTGTCTTCCCAAGTATTGTTAAGGATGAGTAGCAGGCAGAACACAGAGGGTGAGACAAAGTGTAAAGCTTACAGGAGAATAATTGCTTCTATTAAAAATGTTTTAGCTCTTCCCTGACTACTTTATGGAGAAAAATCTGTCCAAACAAGGACAAGTCTTGGTTCTTTCTCACTTTCTGCCACAATGAGCTGATCATAGCTGTGTGTCTTGTGACTTCATGATGAATTGTAATCTGTGATATGAAGTACTTGGAACTGCTAACTGAAATGCAGGCCAGCTTTGTAACGATGAACAATTTTTGCCTTGTTGGTATTCAGCTGATATTCTACAGTGAGCTGATGAAATTTTTCATAGTTGTCCCTTAATAGAAACAAAAAGATTCCTATTAATTGGATCTGGTATTTGTATCTGCAACAAAAATGACAACCTCGGTAAGAAATTGAGCTCCATATGCAGATCAGGCATGAGGTATGAGGTTTCTGACAGTTCTTCCTGGTCGTGGTACAATCTTCCTTTCTGATGTACTAGCTAGAGAAGTGCATTCATTACCAATGATGGGTTTCCAAGAAAGAAGAAAACTCCATCCTGTTCTAACATACTGTGTGTTTTTGATGATTGCTCTGTATATTTTCGATGATTGCTGTATTATGCAGTGATAATTCATGCTGCAGTCTAAATATACAATTCCTGCCCTTATAATGAGGCAACATTTTATTTATTCCCTGTTGTTTGCTAATACTACATTTGAAATTGTTATCTGTGGCAGGATTAAGGGTTTTACTCCCCTTTGCTAGAATCTCTCAAGTATCTTAGCCCGTTGCATGCTGTTTCCCTTTGATTCAGGCCAGAGGCATTCATGTTGTAACATAAGCGTTTCATAGCAGAGGGATGCTCTGCCAAAGCTTGGGTGTCTAGAAAGCTTTTCCCTCAAGCTTTAGTTGTAGTCTCCTGCTGTCTGTTAAACTCTTCCAGCAGATTGAAACAGCAGGTAGCACTGGTTATGTGACATCCTTAAGAGCTTTTTAAATTAGCACGTTTTATTTACCATTGTGCTTCTTCATTTGCCTGCTATTTGGGTAGGTTGGAGCAGGTGGAAGGTCACAGCCACCTTTCGGAATTCTCAGTGGTGTTGGTTGCACTGAGGTTGTGACAGTGCTCTGTCACATCCTACTGATGCACTGATAGTGTTTAGCCAGCTTGCCTTTGGTACATGGGGAAGTTGGAAAGAACAGTGTCAGAATTTGGGCTGGTTGAGAGGTGTTCAGGGTGTGCAGGGGAGGGAGCTGAACTCTTGTCAGGAGAATGCTGCATTTTCACTTGGCTGTGAGGCTGAATACACAAATGGAAGGCAGAGAACTGGCCTGTGGTGCTCCTGGTGTGGGCATAGCACTGAGGTTTCAGGAGCCACCTACTTGACATCCGTTAGAGGCATAGTCTGGGAGGGAGAAGCAGCACTTTACAATGGCAGTGCCACTAAAGAAATGCTCTTCAAATGATAGTATTGCTTAATTTGTTCTTAAATAAGCAGTTCTGTGTAGGCACCCTGCTGTCCCTAATAGGTTTAAATCATTAATTAAACTACTACTTAGATCATAGAAACTTCATATATACAAGTCATGGAAGCAGATCCAAGAGCAGCACGAGTAACCTGACTGCTAGACATAATATCAAAGTGTAAACTGATCACCAGGATTTGGCATTGCAAATAAACTGCCGTAAATGCCCATACCTAGAGACCTACACCCCTTCTCCCCTTGGTGTTGGCAGAGCTGTGGGATAAGCATGAAAGGCAATGATTTGCCTATGGAGTATGGAGCAGGGATTATCTGTTCAGAGTGGATTAATTGCATCCATCTTGTGCTGTAGCAAGGAAGTCTCGAATAGCTGAAAGGGGTTGGGGTACAGGATTTGTAGACTTGCTGTTGTGATTCTTACTCCATACAGAGTATCAGGGAGACTGGGGATGCTTGAGCTTGCCTTGGTAATCCATGCAACATTGTCACTTGGGGTGTTTAGTAATTTTATTTGCTAAAACTTTGGGGGCGGAAGAGATGAACCTGCTAATAAGACAGTATTCCTTCAAGAGATCTTGGAATGAAAAATGTGTACCTGTGAGGCAGGATTAACATGTGATGTTTTATTCAAGTTGCATTTTATTAAAAAACTAATAAATTGCTTTCTTCTCCTCCTTTAGATTGTTTACTAAACGAAGAGAATTTCTCAGTGAGGTGCCCTAAGCACAAGGTAAGAATCCTCTCCTGCATTAGGGCTATTTTTTTACTGCCCTCTTCTGGTGTCTGAACTTGGATTAGTAATTTTATACCTGGATACATCTGTAGTCACAGATGCTTTAGATCAGTTCTTCTGTGAAGTGTGCTGGTAGTATATGCTGGGGGCAGACATCAACTTGAGAAGAATACGGAGAATTTTAAGAAGATAAATTAAGTTTTTGCCGTATCTGTTCAGTTGTTTTTTATGTCATTAATGACTCTTCAGAAAACATGGCTTCATTTCCTGCCTTCTGCGGTAGAATCAGTACATTTCCTGCTGTTTCTCTTTGAGTGCTACATTGAAACTGGTGGTAGTTTTTCTCCTTGGATTTACTGAGGATGCAAGGAGGAATTAAAATGGTTCATGGAAAAGTCTTAACCAGCTTTTAGAAACACGTAGACTACATCATGAACCAGTATAGTGATGAACCTGAAGCACCTCGTTCTAGTCTGTTGGTAGTAGCTAGACTTACACTCCACCTTCAATGTATCTGTTTAGTTGTTCTGTAGATCTTAGACTCTTCAGAAGTCCCATCCTCATTTTCAGCATGCTGCTTCTGCCTAGGGCTTGGCCATGCTTTATTGAGTGTTCCTGGAGCCTGCCAACACAGGGGTGCTAAGCGCTGGACTGCAGTTGCTCTGTCCATGAGGAAAGAGGAGACAAGGCAGACAGTACATACTCTCTTGCACATATAAGCAATGTGATACAGTGCTGGGAATATGCCTCCCAGCCCATAAGGGGGGATATTTCGGGAGGATACATCTCTGGGAGGCTGTGGATAGCTTAAAACTCTCCATCAGTTTTAAATTCTCAGAGTATTAAGAAAATGTCTACTTTTGTGACCAGTCGGTTACAGCAGGAATTGTTCAAGAGTGTGGATGGCTTATGCTGGAAAGTAAGTGATAATAGGGAAGAATGCTGTTTCTTTCTGGCAGGGATTAGTCCCCAGTTAGGTCTTTTCTGCAGATCTCTTCTCTGCCTAGAATTAGACTGACATCTGGTGGTCTTTTGTCTTCACAGATTATCTTTAATCTGTCTTTTGTGAACACGTAAGAATTAGTCTCATGTTCCTTTTTGAATGTTCTACCACAATATGATGTATTTATACCCACGTATTTAAAGTGTGCTGGAAGTTTCTGGGGGCATTCAGGCTGCTATCCAGAGCTGGCCTACTTTTCATCATGTAAAAGAAATAAATTATGCTGTACAGTTGAGGAATAATGTTAAAAATGTACAGCAGCCTTAAATTGATGTATTAATGCTACATGAACTGGCAGATCTTGCCGAGGAAAAATGGGAAGGGTGAGTTCCCCTTACTGTGGAATGCAACTACCTAAGTGTGCAAATTTGGATACTTGACTAAAGAGAATAGGAAGGTTATGTCTTTGAAGGCTGTTTTATTTTTGCTGCCTATTGCCTGAAGTATTGCAGGGAAACGTAGTGTTAAGCTTTTCATAGCTAGCTTGGGTCAGTGCTGCTGTATATGTCCTTACAGCTATGGTGTTTGAACCTCGGAAGGAAACGACAGACTCCAGCCTCCCGAAGAAGATACTGAGCAGGCACATCGATTTCCAAAGTAATCTTGGGAGCGGGAGGGGGAAAACTGCCAATTAAATTGATAAAAGTACTTCATGAGGCAATAAAATTTTGAACTTCATTCAAAACTGTCCCACTGCAGATCATTTTCTGTGTTGCGTCGCAATGGAATTCAACACCAGCAGCCTTTCTTTGACACCGAAGTTTGTTGACTTTTGCTCAGTAAAGACATGACTCCTTTATTTGAAGTCAAGCAGAGTTTTCTTTGCCTTGGCTGCGACTCTGCCCTTGCCCTGCAGTTCACTGATCATTGCTGGTTTGTTCCAGATCCTTCTGCAGGGCAGAATGTAGGGCCACCCTGCTCCTGCTCCTCCCATTGTAGTGGCTGGAAAGAGGAGTTCCAGCCAGTTGCAAGGCAGTAACAGGAAGGTTGAAAGCTATTGCTCTAGAATGACTGGAGAAGAAATTGCTTTTTTTTTTTTTTGCATGATATAAGCAATTGAGAGGAAGAAAGACTAGACCATTTAACACTGTGCTTTTAGGTAATGCAGTTAAACATTAGTAGCTAATTAGTAGCTGTCTGATACCTCATTCTTCTGTAGTTAATGGGTGGAAGAACTAACTTCATAAATACGATATGATAAGTAAGTCCCCTGGTATAGTGCCTCTTACCCTTTTTCAGTCCATGCCTCACATCAGTAAATACACCTCATCATAATAAGTGGCTCCTGGAGAGCAAAGGTGCTTCTTGCCTCATTAACTGCACTTGACACTTCAGGCATAAGCAAGCTAAGTCCAGAGGGACTGGTCCTGCCTTTCCCTGTGCTCCCCAGTGAGCTTTCCCATTTCCTTCTGTCAACATTGATGCTTCAACCATCCATGTCCTGAATGTGCTACTTTTGCAAAATAGCAGCTTTTATCACAGGGAAAACGCTGTCTGAAAACTAATCATCTTTTGAAGGGTTAGCTTCCTCTCACAAATCCAGCTAGCTGTGTGTCTGCACCCCATCAAGTGCTGGTGCAACAGAACTGATAAGGAAGCCAAGGCACTGAGTAGGATTTAAAGGGGATGGGGTACCTCACCTTTTGGGGGCACTGCAGTCTTAGATTGTTTTAAACCATCTGTGGGGCAATTTTAAGTGATGTTTCTCAGCTTGTTCTACCTTTTTGTGTTAAATTCTGTGTTTCTTAAAATTAACCAAGCTTTCTTATCCCAAACTCTTTACTTTTTCAGAATTGCCTGCTTTTGTCACAGGGAAAACTCTGTCTGAAAAATCTGTCTGGCTCCAATACTGACTTCTCTTTCTCTCTCTTGCTCTCTATATGTTCACTTTCCCTCCCCCTGTCTTCCTTTTCTCCCTCATTTTCTTTTTCCTCCTCCTTTTGGCTTGCTGGTTCGTCAGCCCCTCCTTCCTTGCTCTCTTCCCTCCTTGCAGAACAAGATGGTGAAAGGCAGCCTCAGCACAGAGCAGTCGGAGCGGGGGTGAGGGGGGAAGTGTACTCCTGGGAATGGAAATAAAAGCAAGCACAGGTGAGTTGGGGAGAGTTTCCAGTTTCCACCTGCCTTCTTCTGTGGCTCCTTACCTCCAATACCTTCCCCGTAAGAAATCAAGGCGCTTTTGTGTGCGTTCAGAAAACTTGCAATAAGTGGTGTTTTGTTTGGTTGGGTTTTTTCCTGCTACCATTCTGTTCAGGCTAGTGACTTCACTTTTTTGTGTTTGCACAGTAATTCCTTCTGTTTAGAAGTGAAAGGCAAATCTTGTTAGCTGGTAACAACTGCCTGATTAACAACAGCTAAACCAGTGGCAGAAATCTCTTTTCATATTGCTATGATCATGTCCACAAGGATCTGAAGGGTTTTTTATCGTAAGTCTCAGAGTAGTTAATAGTAAGCTTTAGTATAAATAAATTCATCAAAGTATCTTAAATTGCGCATGTAAGAATACTGATGAGTTCAAGATTATTGTAATCTCCAATCCCCTGTCTTCTGGAAATGTAAATATGGGGATAAGTACATTAATCTTGTCAGGAGACCATTACATTCCTTGTGGACTGTCATTTTCCTCTGTTTCGCAAACAGACATGGGTGGTAGAAGGTGGAGCTATATCCACAGTTGGCCCCAGTTTTCTATGTTTGTAGTGTTTGCTCTGGTCCTTCACCCTCCTTTGGTCTGGATCCAGCGTGGGCTGTATGTGCTGTAAGTCAGCACCACTGTGGAAAGCAGCGGTTTTCCTCTCACACCCCAGCTCCCCCACTGCCCTTCTTTCCTGCCTTCTCCTTTGTGACAGCATTCGTACAGCCCATGTATGAACTGTGTGGTGGGGAATTCAGTTTGTCTCAAACTGCATTTAGTCATATTAGCAACTGAGCTGGGTTATTTTCCTAATCTGGTTTGCTGTGTGGCTGGGCAAATATCCTGGCACTAAGGAGGGAGCAGCACAGAGGTGGGAGTTAGCAGCCGGGGAATGGGATGAGGCTGGGATTTCTTATTTCATTTCCACCAAGTGCATTGTCATTTGATGGCAATGGGGAGGTCTAGATGAGCTGTTTGGTTTCAGATTAACTCTTGCTGACACCCTTTCCCATAAACTGCAGCCCAAGAAGGCCTCTTGCCTTCATTTCACCGCTCAGTTTCATTTCTTACTGAAGTTGGTTGCTTCTCTCTCTTTCTTGCAATCATGCAGGTGAAGGTACTCTTTCATGTCTCTTCTCTGAGCTGATTATAACAGTTGTTGCCCTCACTGCCATTCCCTTGCTTCCCAGGCACCTCCCTTACCTTAAGATCTTAACCTGTTTCTCAAGTTAAGTAATTGTGAAGTGTTTTTAATGGTGTTTTCTGTGAAGGATGAGAGATTAATCAGAGAATTCTGGGTTTTTTTAGTGCAGTAGCAGAAGACAGCGTGTCATATAAACACTTTGTAGACTGACAGCTGACTTGGTTTAGCTCTGCTCTGTTCTGCGATTTTTCATTTTTAGCAGCAGTCTTTCTTGGCTGTGGAGTGTTGTTAGAACAGTTACCATGCAAACAGTATTTCGTGTTCATTATCTGAGTAACTTTTTCCTTCTATGGTAAAGGTCATTGGGATTCTTTTAAGCTTTTGCCTTTTCCTTGAAGTGTAAAAGGCAATATAATTCATAATGGTACAACAGGCTGATAGTCTCGCAGACAAGGTGTCTGTTACAACTGTTTAACGCTAGAGAAGTTTTCTCAGTGATGATTTTTTGGGCCAGTTTCCTCGAGGCGCTGGTGAACATTACTGTGTCCCAGAGACCTTTACACAGCTTTGTTTCCTGCATTATTTTCTAGTGCTAACTCTTTTTTAATGTATCATAGGACTGTATTGGCTTAAGACCTTGCCGGCTGTGGAATCTCTGCACCGTATTCACTCTGTGCTCTAGAATTCTCCCTGACATGACTTCTTTCCAAATTCACTTTTGCCTCAATCAGTTTTTATCTGCAGATCTTATTTAGGCTCCCCTTTCTGATGCTGAATGTGCCTTAAAAAATAATTTCTCCAACCTGGCCTTGCATCCCAAAATAAAAACCACATAAATCTGAACGATCCGCTTGTTAAAAAATTCAAGTACATTCTTGCATTGCTGCAGTAAGAAGTTTAGGGGAATCCTGTAGCAGTCCTGGTAGTGCTGGAGCTGCCTTTCTGCCGGCCTTAATGTAAGATAGAATGGGCACTCAGCTGTTAGGTTATTGGGTTGGTTTATTCCTGGTTCACGCCTAGGCCCAGCAAGTTAAGAAAAATCCTGCATGTTGGATAACATCCAGGCAAGTCAGTGTATTCTGTCTCTGTTGCTTCTCTCTCCCTGAGCCAGTTGCCTCTAGAACATTTGGATCAGATCCAGATCTGAGGAGTGACTGTGTGAGTGAGTCTGGTGCTCTGGATCTTGTCCAGGAACGAGGAAGGACTCTCTCTGTGTGTTGAGCCTGTTTCCTCCCTGAGCCAGTGCCTAATGCTCTGGACCGATTCCAGGCATGGGCAAGCTGCAGTTGTACAGGAGCCAGAGACAGCAACACAGCCTTGACACTCCTTCAGTGAGGGCTCACAGTTGCACAGTAATGAATACCACAAAGGTCAGCTGCCTGAACTCTCTAGGAACCTCCCTGCTTTCCTCTTTAGCTGTAGCTCCATGGCTTACCCCTCTCATACTTACTTGCCTGACTCTTCGCTCTTAGCCTGGCACCCCTGTATGAGGAGATATTTGCAGCCAAGAGGTAGGCTTGCTGGGATGTAATCTAATTGGTGTGCTGATAATCAGAACAGCATTGACTTCTGTATCACACTTAGTTAGGGTTATGGGAGTTTAATTGCCAGCTATCAATGAACATGGGTGTCACTTCGTTCCCAGGCACACCTCTAATGCCGTTAACTGCTTTCCATATGTGTCACTTATGTTGAGAGCTTTTTTCCTTTTCCCAAGCTCACTAGCTGGTGAGGAGGGATTTATCTAAGTTATATCAAAGTAAGTAACCTTACCAAATAAACAAATTGCTTCTGGGCTTACTTGTGCTGTGGGAGAAGGGAAGAAAGGAATATATTGTTTCAAGCTTTGCTTTCTCGGCTGTGCAGATTTACAAGTAAGAACCGTATCTTACAGAAGTGAAGTTTCAACTTTTGTCTGCAGTTTCTCTTTTGAACTGAGCCTCCACCAACTTAGCAAACTCCTGACGTTCAGTTTCTCGCCTCTGAGAATTTCTGGCCAGGAGAATGAGCATGCTAAACACTTGGACGCTCCCGCATTTGCCTTGGAAGACATCACAAACTTAGTCCTTTCCTGAACTGCTGACACCACTGTAACCTGGCAATTGGCACAAAACCCCCCCAACATTAAAATAACAAAACCCAACAATATTACCAGTCCTCCAATTAGTTTAACTGCAGCTTTGCCTTTAGCTTGTGAAATCCAGGCATTTCCCAGATTTGGTTCCTGCAGCTGGACTTATATGATTTCACTGTCTGCTGCATGTTCGCTGAACAGGTGTCAGATGGTAGCTTGGTGATCTGCATGAGAACAGTTGGGTCCAGTCCCTAACAGTGGCATCCCAGAAGCTGTCATTGCATTTGGACATGTGTGGCTCCTCCGTTCCCAGTTTTCAAGATGAGGAGGAAACATGAATGAGGTGACTGAGCTCCTTTCTGGCTGCCAAAGGTAGCTGTTCCATAAGAGTGCTATGCCATTGTAATGGCACAGATTGTCCTGTCATCCTGGGCCTCCTCCAAAACTGAGCTTACTGCTGGTTGCTAAACCGAGTTTTATTTTTTCTTTTTATCACATGGATTTGCTTTTGCAAACTGCACACCAGTGGTGCTTACACCCGTTTTCAGCCCGCAAAACTAAAGAGCTCTTGGTGCTACTGCAGTGGTAGGCTGCTGAGTGAGTTTTTCCAAAGCCGGGGAGGGGGGTGTTGGCAACCAGAGGGAAGGATCCATTCCAATATTACTGTTTCACTTTGTTTTTCAGGTTAGGCTGTTGAGATAAAAAGCGGTGGACATTCGTGACTGAATGGAATCTCTCCCACTGTGCAGCCATGCCCCCTCTCGACGTGCCTGCCAATGCCAGCACTTCCTTCATAAATTCTTACATCACACTCAAGACTGAGGACATCACAGAATCTGACCAAGGAGTCTGAACCAGCTGTTTCCATGGACACAATCTCCATAGTGACAGTGGGAAGGGGAGGGGGGAAAAAGGAAACAGGTGGGGGGAATTAAAGAGGGAGGGATAAATATATATATATATATATAAAGATCTATTTTTTAGTCTTGAAAGACTTTGTTTTAAATGAAAGGTGCGCTATATCCCTTTTGATGCTTTTGATTAAAATTACCAAAACCCCATATAAATTAAAAAAGAAAACTGTAGCTAAAGTAAATATTAAGTCCAAAATCAAAGCAAGGCTTATGGAGCCTAACATTTTGTGGGAAAGAAGAGCAGAACTGGGAATCCTCCATATAGGACTTGTCTCCCTTCCTCTTGCTTGCTTTCTCACAACATCCAAGGAAGTTCAACTTTAAAAGGCAAATAAGAGCATGGTAAATTGTGGGGTTTGGGAAGAAGGCTTGGATGGTTGCAGGTGATGGGGTGTCAGTACTTGCGTATGCAGGGTAGGGAGGTTATCGTTTTTGAGAAACACTATTAAAACATCTGAACACTCTTGGGTCATGAGACTCACGAAGTAACAGATAGCTGCTGCTTGCTAGATCCTGTACACCTTGTTTGTGTGGGAACGTCTGTACCACGCAGTTGGAAGGGATATCTGCCCTTTGTGGCAGCAACATGGCACTCCCAGATCATTGCAAGGCGCTGCCTTCAGTTTTGAAGGCAGGTGAAAGGAAGGTACAGTTTACCTGCCAGATGGGGGAGCTGGAAAGGAAGTCTGAATGTTCTTGGAGTCAGTGTGTCTTCAAACCGATCAGAAAATCCACTTAGCCCTTTTATTATTTACGTTTTGCTTTTCCTGAGGAAGGAAGAGGGAATGTCAGTGTAACAGCCTACACTGTATGGTTACTTGGGGTGGTGGTTTGGTTTGGGGTGGTGGTTTTTTTTTGTAAATTATGTAATTTTAAAACGTTTGGGTTTGTAAGGAACTACAGGAAAATCCTGATTTTTTTTTTCCTTGTTAAGGCCTTAAGAAAGGGGTTAGTGCATCTTTCAGGGGTCACTCTGCCATGGGAAAAAAATAGCTGTTTCACAAACAGTTTTATATAAAAAAAGCTTAAAAAAACCAAAAAAACTAATAAACTTCATTTTAACCTTGTCTCCTTTTATTTTGTGCGAACTTGGTTTGTTTCAAAGGACAGAGAGACAGTACTATCTGCTGCTTTTTGGTTTCTTTGCCTTCATCAGTTCTGCCTTCAGTGATGACCTTCTGAACTGGCCTAGCAAGAGGAAGACCACGAAAGCTTTTAAAAACTAAAGCTTAGGAATTGTTTGATGTTCAGAGACAAAGAGCCGATGACTGGATGAATCTTGTTCATGTGAAGTTGGTGGTATTTCACCAAGTTACTGACTTCTTTCACTCGTGGGATGGTAGCCTATCCTAGTGATACCAAACAGCGTGGTGTTTACTGGGAAGTCACTAGAGATAGGGATCTAACCAGCATGACTTGGATAAAAGAATGGGGTTGATATTGTGGGGAGGGAAGAACTATTTTCAAAAGTTATGTACTGGATGCTTGCTCAGCTATTCGCGTTTTGGAGTATTCAGCACATAAAAAATCAAATCTATGATAGCTCATATTAAGATATCTATTTTAACTCTATTTTTAAAGATCAATTTAAAGATTTGGGAGATAATTTGGCATTTATTTATTTCTGGAAGTTGCTACTCTCACTGATAAGTATTTGGAAAAGGGCAGTCTTCTGCTTACTGCTTTCCCAGTAGCAGCTACTTGAGTTTAGTATGTCCTTCTACATTAAGAAATAGACCTGTTGTGATAAATGTCACTAATGTGTCCTGAATTGGTGCTGAAAATATTTAACTGCTGGTGTAGTCAGAAAAAAATCATTTTTAGCATAGTTAATGTGATTGAGTAAATGACTTCTTTTCAACTGAATAAAAATTGGTTTTTTTTTTTTTGCTAGTGTCTGTTCTATTCTACCTGTTCTGGAAAAGAAAAATGAGTCACTGTTATCACACTGATGTATGCTGGTGAAGAAATCCACATTGTGGTACTACCACAGCAGAGGACCCTGTGGTGAAACCGCTCAGTTTGTTCCTTTTGGCTCTTCAGGGTGGTGTCATGCCGTTGAGAAAGGGGGTTGGGTAGCTGGGAGGGAGTCTTGGAGGAGCCTTGTGGGTGCTCATGGCAATTGTTCTGTTGTGGTGGTCTGTGAAACACCATGCTTGGCTCTATGAGAAGTATTTGTCACTGGGGCGTGCTTAAAGGCTCAAATCAGCTGCTGCTTAGCCCTTCATCAGCGCTGTTGTCAGAGGTAAGGGGTGTGCTCTAGTAGAGAGGGGTGTTGTGAGTTGGTCCTCTTCGTTGGTCTTCACAGAAACCAAAGCTGCCATGGTTCTCTGAAACCAAGGCAGGAGGAATCTAAACAATGTGTAATGGCTTAGAAGAACCTGGAAACGGTCCAGAGCATTCATAAAATGCAGTTGGAAAGAAAAATTTCTTTTGGCTCAGAAGATACGAAGTGCCTGAGTGGATTCTGAAAGCCGTTGTACAAAACGTTTGCCAGCTCCATCCTGGAAAAGCAATTAACAGCTTGATATTACGGATACCTGGAACTTGAAAGGTTTGGAAATCTTGGCTAATTTAGTTTGTGGAGCAGAAATTACCTGTGGCAGAATGTTAAAACATGGATATTGTGTGAAGGAGAAAATGTGTGGCCTGCCAGCTGCTTGGGAATTACCTGTTTGGATGAGGAATGAACTAATGAGACTTCGGATAAGGGAGCTTATTTTTCAAGTTTCTCCATGCTGTGTGACTCCCATCAGGATCTCTGAGGAAAAAGAATTGCACCGGTTTGCTGGGGAATGTGTGTGATGGTTTAATGGTGTTTCTGAAGTGCATGGTTGCTGTTTTTAAAGGAAGCTCTACAACTAACCTGAGTGAGCCAGCACTGCTGAGCAAGGTCGAAGAAGAAAACCCCGTATTTTTCCATAAAGGATATGTAATGGATTCAACTTGCAAAGGATGTCTTATGAGCCTGTCAGTGTTCAACTGGAGACAAGGATGAGGGAGCTCCACCCGCAGGAACTGACGGAGGCCCTGGGATGTGTACAGCAAGCATGTCTTGGTTCCAGGAGCTGCTGGTTGATCCACTGATCATGGATTTCAACTGCATGTGAAATCTACCCTTGGAAAGCCAAGGCATAGACTACTGTGGAGCTTACAGTGAGTAAGATTGTGCAGCACTGGAGAAGCAGGCTCGGCTGTCACTGCAGGTGGTGGCCATACTCCCTAACTTGTGTGTCACCTTGGTATGAGTGGGATTTTACCTGGGGTTGTGATGTTCTTGAACCTTTTGAATCAGTCTCAGACCAAAGCAAACTGATGGTCCAGAATGGTGTCGAAATAAAAGAATGCTAAGGGGTTCATGGCAAAGCATCTGCCAAAGAATGTTGTGCATCTGGTTTGTGGAGTCCAGCTAGTGCAAGCTAAAGAAGGAACATTACTGGTGGGAGGTGCATTTTTTAAAGTAGTTTGTCAAGATATGGGCAACTAAATGACAGCTCTGGAATTTTGGCTGTTCAACGTGCAGTATAAACTGTAATGTACGTAAGAACATATGTGAGGGAAGATAATACCTTTAAACTGTGACATTTACGGGGAGAATATTTTGGGGCTCAGATATAAACTTTCTACATCATCATGCCTAATGAAAGTGTTACCTACATCAGGAATTACCTCTGCCGTCTTTAATGCAGTGGTTGTCCTGTACATGGTAGAAATACTTGGTAGAGGGGCACAAAATAGCTTTGTGTGACCTTGTCCCTGGCGTACTGGAATGACTGGAAGAAGCAGTCCTCTGTCTAGAAATGTAGAAAGTTAAGTTCAAGTATCAGACCTTTGGAAGTGGAACAGGATATCTAGATGGTTCAGGATGAATAAATCATCATTGGTCTGAATTTCCTTTTAGTGGTTAAAAGCTGTGGAAAACCAGAAAGAGTACAGGTCATCTAGGGAGTTACAGATGCAGAATATACAAAGATACGGCAAATGTGGTGTGGCTCTGCTGACTTCCATGTGAGAATTTGGAGGTGTAGTTACAATCGGAGTTTTGGGTTAAAATCCTCTTGTGAAACGGGATAAGATTCTTGTTTGGCTGTGGAATATTTCTAACAAACAGGTTTGGGGGTTTTTGTTGGTTGGTTTTTAGTTTGGGGTTTGGGTTTTTTTTTTAGGTAGAGCTACTGCAGTATATTGTGAGTCGGACAATTCAGTCAATAAAAGAAGAGGCACACATAATTCCTAGAACACTGTGGGAGACCAGTAACTCCAGTACTTTCTTTATGGCACTGCTGCATGCCAAAGAGAGTTTGGCTAATGCGTATGACTGAAAAATCACCTCCGTGCAGATACCCTGCACCTACCTCGCTCCCAAAGTGGCCTGCACTATTCAGCTGGAAATTATAATTTAAAGCTGTAAAGGAAAGAGTGAGGTTTTCTTTATGGTGTAAAGGTCGGTGAAACAGCTGCTGCCATTATCTCTATACGTGAGTGTTTAATTTTTACTCTGCCTATACCTTTGGTCAGATGCAGAAAGTTTGCTTCATCATCCAGCTGAAAAGTGAACAGGGTGCTGCTTACGGAGTCTTTATGTAGGGTTTAATTTCCTAAGTATCCTAGTTAATACCTCTCCTGGAGGGAGCCTGAATTAGGGGGAAAGCTTTGCTTGTTTGCTGGCTTCTTCCATGGGGCTAATATTGAGAGCCAAGATTCCTTCCCTTTCCTCCTTGTCCTCTAGAATTGCTTGACTCAGGTTTAATGCTATGGTTTCAGGTTCTTAACCTTACCAGCTCCCTTTAGAGAAATGCTGGTAATCCTTAGCAGCCCTAGAGAGAGTTATCTGCCATCTAAATAATTTGAATAAGAAATAAACTCTCCTAGCCTGTAGCAAACCTCCTGTGCAGGAGGGTTGGAGGTCAGTGACCCTGGCTTGGAGCTAAATCATGACATTGTTTTTCTGGGGTTTACTGAAATGACTTAAGTACCACATCTTTCAGTGAGAGTCCTGGGAGCTGAAGCCACTCTCAGAGCAGTGTCACCATATCTAAGGCTTGTATTATAAAGGGAAAAGTCCGTACATTTTATAGCATTTGTATTAGGAAAACTTGAATTCCACCTGGATTCCTGCACCTGAACTGTTTTCCTCTCAGAAGAAAGGTGGATCATGAAAATCTTACACGTTGCAGATTATTTTGAGAACATTATTTTGGAGGTGTTGGAATGATACTTGGATGTTGGATAGATACTTGACCTAGATTATGGGGCATAACAATATCTGCTTCTCCTGTACTTTTTCATCAGCTGGTGTTGAAGTACCTTACGAGTAAGACAAATCCCGCTTGTAGTTGTTCCCATTTGTAGCTATAAGAAATACAGAAAAAAGAAATACAGACAAATTAGTGTTAAGTGTTGCGTGATGAAAATGAGATTAGGAATGGGCAGGTGGAAATGGATCTCAAAAGAGGCAAGAAAAGACCGTGTGTGTAAGCAGAGCAAAGACACTGATTTAATATAACGCTTCTGGGGCTTGTAATGTGTCTACTGTTTTGGAAACGAAGATGAGGAGGTTGCCATATGTAAATGCATGTTGCAGTCTGTTCAGCTGGTGTCCTGTCTGTTCCTGGGGTGGCTGAAACACCTGAGGGGGAATTGCTGCTACCTGTACAGGTGGTGGATGGCAAAGCTGTAAGTCACCATTTGGAAACGAAACCAGAGAGCTGCGCTCTGCAAGAAAATGAGCGAAGCTTGTGAAACACCGTTGGAGGAGGTATTTCCAGCAACCAAAAGCAGAGGCCATAGAGAACAGACCCCTCTTTGGACTAAGCAAGTTTCCAGATTTTTCGTGTTTGATTCTGTTCCGAGTGTGAAACACTCTCAGCTTCACAGGGCAGGAAATTGCGCTGGGAGAAGAAACAGCTTCCAGAGCCCTGAGACGGAAGTGGGCATTTGCAGCCTTAAAGAAGGTATTAATGGCTGCAGTTGTCATGGCCTACTTTAGCCACACAGCTCATTTTTACTGAAAACACCAGCAGCACATTGCCACAGAAGCACAGAAGACTTGGAAAAGGTGCTGTTACAGCAGAAATTTGAGCGTTCCTTATGGCAGATGTAAAAGATTGACTTCGCAAATGTTGAGTTTGTAGTTTATTGCTTCAGAAGGAGAGGGAAAGAAGGTGCATCCTTTTGGACTGTGTGGAATTGTTGCAGTCTAGACGATGAACAAATCAGAAAAGGAACAAATTAGAAATCACTACAACTAATCCCAATCCTTAATAACTGGCAACAGTGACTGCAGACTGCCAGTGACTGCGACAAATTCTGCTTTGGAGCATGCCCTGTTGGCCTGAAGTGCTTCCCATTGCTTGCATTTGATGGATTCACCCCCGAGATGAGGGTCAAACTACAGCTTCATGGTCCAAAGTTCCTCTCACAAATAAGGAAAGGTGAGAAAAGAGTGACCTGCTTGTTCGAAGGAGCCACGAAGAAATGACAGGTCAGCAGAAGAAGGTCTGTTCTTGAGGCCTGTTCTTGCTAAAACATGAGAGGAGAGGACCTGGCACCACCAGAAAGCCATCCGAAGGCCTGGTATTCTCACTAGTGGAGGTGGCTGCTCCTGCTGCTCTGTTCTGTATGAAGCTGCATGTGTGTGAGTTTTGGAAGAACAGTCTGGGTAGGTACCACACCAAACTCATCCTTTGCCATTTATTAGACTACAGAGCAACAAGCCCTGAAATCAGCTCTTTAACGTAAAACAACCTTTTTGCATCCAAATGCTTGTTCCAAATAGAGGATAATCTCCGCTGTACTTAAAAGGGAAATGTTGGCCAGGTCACCGGGGTTAGTTGGTTCCTCTTCAAAGCACACATACATATCTTGGTTTTCTAGCTCCAGTCAACAGCAACCCACAGAAACCATGGAATACAGACTGCTGATGTCAGTTTTCTGGGGTTTCATTTGAGCTAATTGAAAGGGCTGCACCTGAAGTCTGTGCAACCTTTGTGTCCGCAGAGGGGGAGATTTGCCCCTTATTTTTAGCATTTATTGGAGTTACTTGGACTTTAAGAGTAGCTGATCAAGAACCTGAAGAACCCTCTCCAGTCTGCAGTCAAGTGTTCAGTGAAGTGTCTGGTGGAGCTTTCCTTCCTTGGCCTTTACAGTGCAAGAGGAAGGACCAGACTGGGGCTTGTCCGAACAGCCTTTCTATCTGCCTATTTGCAACAGCTCTCTCCTGACCTACTTTTTTCTTCACGAGGTGCATTAAGGATATACCGATTTGTGGTGTTTAGGAATATATGTTCTTACCTTTTTGATTTGTAAGTGTATGCCTATGTCTGGAAATCTATGAGTACAGGGTTCAGTAGCTGAGAAAAAACTGCTTTATATTATATTCCTTGAACACTGAACATTTATATTCATTGAACAGACTGCATGACTTTTTGTGGGAATGTTAAAAACCACAGCTGACATCTGTCATGAGGTCAGGGGGCACTTAAATGCCACGATTCCAAGTCTCCCATGAGGCATTGTGCCTCTGCACAAGGAAACAGCGTTCATGAAAGAATAAGATCCTTCCTTGCTGGAAGAATCATAGGATCCCAGACTGGTTTGAGTTGGAAGGGACCTTAATGCTCATCCAGTTCCAGCCCCCTGCCATGCACAGGGACACCTTCCACCAGACCAGGTTGCTCCAAACCCCGTCCAACCTGGCCTTGAACACTGCCAGGGGTGGGGCAGCCACAGCTTCTCTGGGCACCCTGTGCCAGGGCCTCAGCACCCTCATAGTGGTGAGACACTCATAACTTCTTCCTAATGTCTAATCTAAATCTGCCTTCTGTCAGGTTAAAGCCATTTTCCCCTTTGTCCTTTTACTATGCCCTTGTAAAAAGCTCCACTCCAGGTTTCTTGTAGCCCCTTTTAAGCCCCAGAACGTGCTCTAAGGTCTCCCCTGAGCCTTAATTCTCCAAGCTGAACAAGCAGGCTTTGTACCTTCAGACCACGACTTCCTAAGTGCCCATCCTTGAAATAAGCTTCTAACAGGCACACAGCACAACAACTCACGTTGGAGGCAAAGAAACTGCAAACTCCTGCATTTTCCCTTCCGCCTCAACTGAGGGCAAGCATTTGAGCTTGATTTACACTGCCGCCTGTGCAGCTCAGGCTGTTGTAATTGCCACTGTGACAAGTATCCCTAGTCATTCTGAAAAGCCTTGTGGCACTGTGATTCAAAAAGCACCTGAGAGTTCATAACAGGCGGGAACAGGTTGAGACATCTTCATCCTTGTTTCTGTTGATTGTGGGAGGCTTCTCAAGACTGTCATTGTATTCCTCCATCTTTTACATTACTGTTGTGTATTCTGTGTGTGCTTGCCTGTGTGGCTTACAGGTAACTCATCCTGGTTCTGTAACTCATCTTGGCGTCACACAGGGATTGTGTTCTGCAATTACAGCCCTAAGGGATGCAGGAACTCACCTCTCCCAGCCCTCTTTCTGACCCTGAGGTGCAACCAAGGGCGTGTGTAGCTGCTCTGTTCCTCAGACAGCACAGAAAGCCCCAGCACCTCCAGGCTCGCCCAGGGGTTCCTCCCCTGGTAACTGGTGGCTATTTCAGAGCTGTTACACTTCAGCAACATCTCCAATAGGGTTTTTGACCTGTCACGGGGCTGCATCATTGGGGCAGGTCAGAAATCCCAGAATTCAGGGGGTTTTCCTCTCTTTTTAATAGAATCAGCAAATTTATTCCATATTTCTTCAGCTTTGCTTTTTGTTTTTCCAGAACTGAAGAAACCTCCGTTGTTCAAAGGTATACGTGCTCTAGATCAGGGTTACACGAGAACCCAAACTGTGGCTGTGAGCGGCAACCCCAGCCCAGCAGCTGTGACTGTTACAAAAAGGGCAGACGTGAACTTCCTGCATGCGCTTCACATTCACGTTGGAAAGCCATCTGGAAACCCCGGAACAGAGCGCATGGGATCTCTCCAGGTCTCTCCCATGGCTCAGTGAAGGCCAGCCTCGGAGCTGTATTGGGTTGCCCAAGGCTTTGGGCAGTGTGGTTTTGATAAACCTTCAGGGGAAGCCTCCGCTCCCTCTCTGTGCCCTCCTTCCTGCGCTGAGCCGTTCCCCTGGAGCAGCAATTCCTCCTTTATCCAGTCACAGTTCCCATTGCTGCAGCTTGTTAGTGGCCTCCTGCCTGTCCCTGTGCAGCCTGGAGGAGAATATGGCTCCCTCCTGCTAACAAATGCAGCAGTTCATGTTGGTGTCACAAGTCAGGGCCGCCAATCTGCATGGATCCCTTATAATGATCAATGTTTAACCCTGAAATCCAGCACACCTGCAGGGCTTTGGTGCCGCTGGACCCCATTCCTGCAGGGAACTGTGCTGTGATCCCTCCCCTCCTCAGCCAGGAGGAAAGGGGAGTGCAGACCACTGCCCGCAGGAAGCCTTTGGGAAAGCCTTCCTCTTCAAAGCCTCACTTCTTCTAATCGGAACTCCCGCTTGCTTTTTTCTGTTCTTGACCAAACCTGATATTCGGGCTGATGCTTTGGAGACCAGAGCTCTTCGCCCCGATTCCAGTTGAGCCCAGGCTGCTTGAGGAGAGCAGGACCAAGACCCCAGGCCACGCACACCGTGGAGCGCGTCAGGCGGCAGCAGCTTCCCATCCCTGCTAGCAGGGGCACTCCTCAGGCTGCTGAGCCACCTTCACCTTGACCCGCGGGGTGCGTAGGAGTTTACCTCCGCTTCTTATAGCCCCGACCTCTCCGTGCAGCCTCTCCCGCCCGCTCCACTGCAGGCCTGGGTCCTTCTGCCCCTGCCGGGCCGCGCCGCAGGGGACCGGCCGCGAGGGCTGTCTGGTGCTGCCCCCTTAAGGCTTTTTGGGTTCATACTCCAGCAGAACCCGTGCGCGAATGAAGGCGGGGGCAGATGGTGAGGAGATGGGGACCGGCCAAGGGCCGTTCACTGCAGTTTGAGCATGATGTAAAGCGGTTGCTCTGCTTCTGGTGGGCCCTGAAGCTGCTCCGCTGCCCGCATTGGAAAATGTAGCGTGGTTTCAGACACCCCTTGATTTTTCAGGCTTGTGAGAAGTCATCCTTTGTAATCTGCAGGGCAGAATCATAGAGTCACAGAACGGTTTGGGTTGGAAGGGGCCTTAAAGCTCATCCAGTCCCAACCCCCTGCCACAGGCAGGGACACCTTCCACCAGACCAGGTTGCTCCAAGCCCCTGTGTCCAACCTGGCCTTGAACACTGCCAGGGGTGGGGCAGCCACATTCTCTGGGCACCCTGTGCCAGGGCCTCAGCACCCTCACAGGGAAGAGCTTTTGCCTAAGAGCTCACCTCAGGCTCCCCTCAAGCAGCACCAGCTGAATCTAAATCTGCCCTTGAGCTGGAGCAGATGAGGCAGAAGATGGGAGTTTCTCTCCAAGAGGAGATTTTTCCAGGACCCGTTTGTGGTCGGGGTAGGCACAGAGGCGGCCTGTGCTGTGCGCCAGAGCTCAGGGCTAGACGCTCCTTTTCCTTGGTTCAGAGGAACCAAGAGGTATGAAGGAGTTTGCGCATTGCATTTGCATTCTGGATGCTTCTCTGTGGCAAATGTCATTGTTCATTGACCTCTTGTGTGATCTGCAGCCCTTCTATCCCTGCTGTGCTCCTGGCTGAGCACTTCTGTGCTGTGTGGCCCTGAGAGTGGGCACCAGTGGCAGGAGGGTCTGAAGCTGCTTCCCTGGAGCAACCAGCCAGGAGAGGAGAGCATGGTCAGCAGCGGCTCTCACCCTCACCAGGACTGCAGGAGGCAGCTTGGCTGGGGTTGGCTGATTTCCCCCTTACCATTTTCCCTCCAGGCACCACAAGCAGCAAGGTGTGCTTGTCAGACCCGCGTGGACTCTGCTTCCACAGCTACACTCGGGGGGTAGGATCCGTCAGGCACAAAGCGGTCACCACAGGAGGTACCCTTCGCTATCTAACTCGCAATACTTGCACAGGAAAACAGGTAACATCAGATACAGTTGTTGGATTTCTAATCCCAAGTACAAAGACTATCCCAGATATTAGGCCTTAGTTCAAAACACAGTGAAGACAAATCAAAAAGCTTTGGACTTTGGAATAGGCATTAAAGAGTGTAAAGTAATTAAGAATTTGTCTTGGGCCTTTCCCTCTTTCTGGATAGGATCCAAATAACACAAATCAGAAGGAAGCTGCAGAAAGGCTTTAACCCACATAAGCAGTGCCCGTATTCAGTACATGGGAGGACTGAGCTTTGTCATCTCTGTGTGTGACTGGCGTTCACGATTTCAAGTTTTTCACGCTTTCAAGCAACATAACATTCTTTAAAGTGCTGTTGCCACAGACTCCTTTCTCCTGGCTGGCTCGGCCCTGCTCATCGCCGGTGCTCAGGACACCTCACTCTGAGCTGTGAGTGTGAGCCCTCTGGTCAGCGTTTGCGAAGCTGCTGTTTCTCTGCAAGGTGGAGAGATTGTTTATGCCAAGGAGCTCAGTGCTTTGCCATCGGGAGGAGGGGTGCAGGGTCAGACACCTCCCGTGTCGCTGCTGTCCCTCTCACAACCCCAGCATGGCAGCCTCATGTCTTTAGGCACCCATTTGGTATTTTGGCCGGCTTAACCCAGAGAAAATACTTTGCTTTTCGGTTCTGGTTGCAGCCCCCACCTCTGTTTCTTGCTCCTTCCACTGCTTCTGGATGCTTCCTGCGTGAAAGTCAGGGGATATTTCTGTTGATACAGTATTTCTTAGCACAAAACCACAATTTCACAGCTGTAGAACACACGAAAACAATCACAGAAATAAGCTTATTACCTGGAATTGCTGTGAGGCCGTAGCAACTGCTATTGGCAAAAACAACCTGCAGATCATTAGGGATGGAGTTCCAAAGGTAACCGACAGGCTGAACACTCCCTAGGAAGATCTTGCCTGCATTCCCATCATTTCTAATTTCTATTTCACTCCATATGCTGCCGCTGTTATTAATCAAACTGTGAGCACGACTGAGCCAATGTTTCAAACCAAAAGAGTTATTTGTAGGTTTCCTGCTCATAAAGAAATAAAACATACATTCCGATTTCCAATGCACATTCCGATCCATGAGGCATAAACTATCATTAGGAGCTTCACAGAGAAAGCAAACATTAACAACCTGCTTCACTGTCATAGTAACACATGACAATCTTCTCTTTCCAGCACACTGATAAAAACTTCTCTGCGCTGACTTGTATTCAAGCCATTGTTTATACTGACAGAGTAAGTGCAGATAAAACCATGACAGATTTGTAACGAGAGCTTGACACTGTGCTATTCGTGGAAATAGCAAATAATAAACTCCATGCTCTAACAGCAAGTACCCTGTGCTCTTGGAATTTATAAACAGAGGTTTGGGATCATCAGAATTGTGTGTTTGAGTATTTTTTAATTTTAAGTGAATTAACAATCATCTGGGGAAAAACAATGCTGGACAAAGGCACATTCTATCTTTGCTGTTGAAGTTATTTATAGTTTCTCAATGGAATCACTTTAAGTTATTCTGCTCATCATCTGCTGCTGCGCTAATGGACTGCTGAACAAAGGGCAGAAGTCAGGAGATCATGGATTACTTGACAGAGCAACCATCAGTTTGTACCCAGTGAGCAGCAGTCACTCTTTCTTCTGCAGTGAAGCCTGGCCTGTCAGTACATGTGCTTTCGCCAGCCACAGCCTGCTCTCCAGACCATGCTGTCTTTCCACTGCTTTCCTTCTCCCCTTGGATTTCTCCATCAGTCACTGTTTTTTTCTTTATCCCGTTATTAATTCCTGCCCCTTGAAGCTTTTCAGGTGTCTGGGACAAAGACGGGAGCATTGAGATTCCTGGGATTTGTGGTAGTTTGTTGTGACCAAAGCCAGAGGTGTCTTGGTTGTTTCTTTATGGATTGCCAGGAGTAGCCAGGTGGTGTTTAGTGGTAGGAGGAGGATCCGTTGGCTGTTGCCCCATTGCAGGCATGGAAAACTCTCCATTCAGGCTCATGTCGCTTTTACTGTGGCAATGGAAACCACATCCCCAGTGCCGTCCCTTGTATGCCATGCGTATGTGCCCATGATGTTCCCAACCTTCAGGTACTTCCTACTGTCTGCAGTGCGCACTCCCAGGCGCAGCGAGTGCCTGTACTCAGTGCTGTGTGAGGTTAATAAATAGATATAGCAAGCATTCAAGTTCACGTAAAGGAGGTTGGAGCGCAGAGGTGGCTGGTCTCTTCTCCCAGGTAACAAGTGACAGGACAAGAGAACTGGCCTCAAGCTGTGCCAGGGCAGGTTTAGACTGGGTATTAGGAACAATTTCCTCACAGAGAGGGTGTTCAGGCATTGGAACAGGCTGCCCAGGGCAGTGGTGGAGTCACCGTCCCTGCAAGTGTTCACAGCCCGTGCAGATGAGACCCTCAGTGATGTGGTTTAGTGGTGAACTTGGCAGCCCTGGGGTTGCAGGTGGACAGACTTGATGACCTTGAAGCTCTTTCTTTTCAAAGCTGGTTGATTCTGTGACTCTATGAAATGTCCTGAGCCTG
This sequence comes from Myiopsitta monachus, assembly GCA_017639245.1. Classification (NCBI taxonomy): domain Eukaryota; kingdom Metazoa; phylum Chordata; class Aves; order Psittaciformes; family Psittacidae; genus Myiopsitta; species Myiopsitta monachus. The sequence continues at coordinate 65,124,707 of CM029920.1, forward strand.
CAGTCACTGTCCTTTAAACCTGAGAAAAATTGCAGTGTGGTTCTGCCTGCACCTTCCTTGCGAGTGCCATGGAGTGAGGTCTGCACCGAGAGTGACAAAAGCGACTGGGTTCGGTTCGCTCAGGTGTTTGCTTGTGTTTGATGCCCTGTGTTTGAGTTCCCCTGCAGAAATGCAGTGTTGTCCCCCAGCAGGGACCAGCACAGCAAGGCCCCAGGCTGGGTACTGCTCTACTGTTTCTGTAGGATCCACTGTGTCAACCAGACCTAGCCCAAGGCAAATACACGAAAAGACAGTGCTTGAGAGGCTGATGTCTGCACACCTCATTGTACAGTGACAGGTCAGCTAACACAAGGTTCTCTATACAAAAGAGCGGTGCAAATGTGGTGGCACAAGGAGAGGAAAGGGATCCTGAGCTGACCGGCAGCCTGTGCTCACCATGTTGAAAATGGCTTGTAACTTAAATGGGGCAGGAGCTAACAGCATGCACCAAAATAACCTCTGCGGCATCACCCCGAGCACAAGCTTAAGTGGACAAAGTAGATAATGTACCACTTTACCAGAACAAGAACATTTTTACTTTCACTGCTGGAGCAATCACAGCCAGCAAGCCAGGAGGAAGGTGATGTGAACAGAGATAGTCACTTCTACCTTTATTGACTCAAAGGGAATTGTGACAGCAAGTGTGGTTTAGATGTATTGCCTCTCTTCATCTCTTCTTTCTGAGGTGTGCTGAGCACACAGAGCTCTGAATGCTTTGGATGTTCAGGAGCCATCAGAAACAGGCTAATGAGCTTGGAGTGAAAAGAGAGAGTATTATCAGTGTAACCTGAAATCTGACTTGCCTACTAGGAGACAGCATCACCCAAGGTTATTCTGTCTGCTCCCAAGTGCCACAAGCACAGGAGAAAAATGCTATTCTCTTTTTAGACAGATTAGCTTCCCTTTGGACTTTGATTCATAAAGAACTGAATTGAGGACCTGATTATGAAAACAACAGCATTCCCAGCTATCCTTCCAACGCACAAACAGCAGGAAAATGCTCCCTGTGAAACACTCCCTCTGCCAGAAGACAAAAATCATAGTTTAATGTTTCCTAGTATAGATGTTTTCTAGATAGATGACAGAAAGAGCAAGCGTTCAGATTAATGTTTCATCTTTTTTAACCTCTATTCTGTGCCCTTTGGCACCTGCCTCTTTGCTTAATAATAATTATGACATTAGTGCTCATTAACGTACTTTGCACATTGATTTATAGATGCTTTACCACAACTGGGTAAACAGCACCCTTAAACACAGTTTACAAGCAAGGAAACTGAGGTAGCAGAGTCTCACCTCTAACTCACGGGGCAAATCAACAGCAGAAAATGAACCAAGATGCTTTTTGTCTGTTTGGCTTCCAAACCAATTCCAAACAGATTTAATCACCTCATTGTTTTCAAAGGTCTCCCAGTGATCTCACATTTCAGGATAGCAGAATGAGTTTCCCCATATGGATTTAAATACATCTCTTATGGAAAAAAAACCCACAATGCTAACAGGATTTGTCCAAAATTCCCCAGGATGCTCTCGTTTCAGCAAAGAAAAGCCCGGTGGTATCAGTCCTAACCCAAAATTGAACAGAAAAGCAACACATTCACAGCTCTTGAGGAGCTGTAGGAACAAGAAACCAAACCCAGCAGCTGAGACAAATCAACAGCCTGCGGTATTGGGGGCGTAAGCTATACTTTTCTGACAGCTTCACAGGAGAGTGTGAGTCAAGGCAACTGCTGTCAGTCATTCTCTGGGCGAGCAGGAGGCTCCCCAGGGCTTGGCCACATCACAGAGGTTGAATGGTATCTTCAGGAGGCATTTTAGACCAGTTCTGCTACCATGACCAGTGCAAAACAGCGCTCTGATTTGTTGCTTCTCTGTGCTGGGGTTAGACTTTGTGTGTGCTGAGCTGTTTGGCTAACTGAGGTTAAAGTAATGGTGGGAACATATTAGCCTGAGGAATTAAGGCCTGTAGGAGAATCTGAACTTGAATCCAGCAACTAAACGCAAGCCACCTTGTTCTGATTTCTGCTTTGACCACAGTTACCATGACAAGGATACCACGGTTTAGGCCCATAACTACCATCATCTAGTCACTTGCTGAACTGGTGAAACCCTTTTACTGTGTGAGCTCAGTTCAGTGTCGTCTCAAGCTCTGTGAAATAAGAGGTCAAGATAAAGCCACTCTGCTCTTCTCATTTCAGTTTTTCAGTTTGCCTTTAGTATCTGAGGCTTGTCTGGGGGTAACTTCATCTCAGGGGCTGCCTCATTCATCCAGGTGCTGATGCCTGCAGCAACAGCCCAGCTCACACTGCCAAGCTGTCCACAGAGGTGGCTGGGGCCTGGATCCTCGGCATATTATGGCACCCGCACAAAGTTTTCTCTCTGGGGTGAACGATCACAGAATCATAGAACAGATTGGGTTGGAAGGGACCTTCAAAGCTCATCTGGTCCAACACCCCTGCAATGAGCAGGGACATCTTCAACTAGAGCAGGTTGCCCAGAACCACATCCAGCATGGCCTTGAGCATCTGCAGGGACGGCCCTGGATGGCCAGGTGGGGCCGTGCCTTGCTTTTGGTACAAAGTTCGGAGTCGTGCTTTAAGAGCAAGGGACATGTATGGGGATGAAGAGGAGTGGAATGAGGTAGAGTGGGATGGGATCACATGGGATGGGATGGGATGTGATAAGATGGGTGAAGGAAGCAAAGTCCAACCAACACGCACTTTGGTGATAGGTGAGATGCTATTATTGATATAGGAAAAAGGGAAGGAAGCCATGGGGAATTTAAAGAAGAAAAGACTGAAGAACAGATTTCTTTGCAATGTGGGAAGGCTGGCAGTAAGTCATAGTAACAGTAACTATGAAAGACTTGGCTATTTCAGTTCTGCCGACTGCTTTATTACAAACAAGCTGTTAACACAGTCCATCTTAAGGCTGTAGAAGTACTTCCAACTTATAAAACCCCATTTGAAGGCCCAGAAAGTCACAATGAAATGGCTGAGATGAAAATTTCCTGAGTTGGGGTTGTGTCTCAGGCTAAATTTGTTTGGGAACACTCAGCCAAGATTGTTCTAATCCCTTTCTAATGGCTAACATCGTTCTTAGAAGCCCATTGTTTATCTGACCTCCTCCTAACCCATTAGGAAAAATTTCTGGCGCTATTTTCCTTTCTCAGTTTCATGCTTTGAAGCATCACGCCCGAAATTTGGCAGGAGGCAGCTTTCTGTTAGGAAGACACATTGCACCAGCTCTTAAACTGTGCTCAAACTTGGCCGCATTACAAGCGCTTGAGAACCCGGTTTGCGTGCGCTTGATGGAGCTCTCAGTTTTTCAGCTCAAATTCCCCAGAGACGTCTGAAGGGAGCAGGTGGTGGTTATTGCTGGCTGCTGGAGGCTGGCAAGGTGAATGACAAGTGTGAAGCTGGGCTCCTCCGCGCTCCCCTTGTCCCTTTCCAGCACTGAAGGGGTTGGGATGGGGCAGGGGGGGCGAGCAAGTGAAGGCAAAGCAGGCAAAAGATAATGGGTGGGATGAAGTAAGGAGGTGAAGTAAGGACCAAAAATGCCTGAGACTGGGTGGGAGACCAGGGCACAAGAGCAATGAGCTGCACGCTGACCATTTTTGTTGTTCCAAGAGGTTTTGCTCCTCCAGAATTGCTGATGTTCGGGTCCATCTGATGGTGCTAAGAGGAAAGCAGTCACTCTGCTGGGATTTGGATGAAAGGTTTCTGAAAGCTCAAGGGAATATTCATGTTATGTGATCAGTGCCTCCTGCCTGGCTCCAGCATTGAGGTGAAGACGGAGAGAAGGAAGAGTGTTTCTTTGGCCATTGAAGGATTTCCACCACAATTCTGCAAAGGAACGAGTGTGTGATGCTAGATAGTTACCGAAACAGCAGTTTTCATAGCAGGCACTAATCTGTGACCTTCATGTCTGGGGTACCTACAACCCCAGCTGGGCACAGGATCTGTACACCTCTGTGTGCAGCTTCTAGGCTTTTGCTATTAGGTACCACCACTTAAGAGGTGATTTGCTCTTACGTTTCCATTTTCTCCACTGGGGACACCTCGGAGGGATGCTGTGAGCACAAAAGACTGCCTGCTCTGAACCCACGCAGCCACTGATGATCGCTGCGGAAAAGCCCAATGAAAACACCCTTACAGGAAGGGTGTGAACAGCAGGTGGCAAAATAGGCTTTGAAACCAAATACTATAATTAAAACAGGATTAGAAAATGATTATCACCAGTCCTATGCACTGAATAAAGGGAGGGTCCTTCAGAAAGAGAAAAATAGCATGAGATCATAATTGAAAGTGACCTTACGGAACATATAGACAAAAAGGCTCAATTAAAACTGTGTGGGCAGCTTGTGCATTACCTTACTTCTGTATGCTTCATTTTGCAGTATTACTAAGGGTCTTTTATCTTAAAGCTGCCCTTCTGCTTGTATTGCGGGTTCTCCAGTCAAAGAATGGTGATGTCTGCATACAACTGCTGTAACCTCACTTAGCTCGTCTCTTAACTGACTGTGCACAGTCAAAGAGGTGCACAGCAGGGCTGCAGCCAACTAAAATCAGTATGGATGGGTTTGGAGGGGCTTTTCCCTACCTTGGAAATCACTCAAAATATTGCTTTATTGGAAAGAAACACAAATGAACATCTTTCATTCTTCAGAAGGAGAATTACCCTTTTCCTTTTCTCTCTCTCAGAGAATTTGATGTCTGTTGTTCCTTTGCTTGCTTTGAAAACTGTTCTTTGGAAATTACTTAAGCTGCAGCACTTTCTCCAGTCCTCCACAGGAATGGCAGTCCACTGGCAGTCCCTTGGCAGTCCCTTGGCAGCCCCTTGGCAGTCCCTTGGCAGTCCCTTGGCAGCCCCTTGGCAGTCCCTTGGCAGCCCCTTGGCAGTCCACTGGCAGTCCCTTGGCAGTCCACTGGCAGTCCACTGGCAGTCCCTTGGCAGTCCCTTGGCAGTCCCTTGGCAGTCCACTGGCAGTCCACTGGCAGCCCCTTGGCAGTCCCTTGGCATTCCACTGGCAGTCCATCGGCAGCCCATGCTACTAGCCAAAAGTGGAGGAACTGTCTAGTCTGCAGCCTGAAGGGGGTAGAGGGAAATATCGTTTACCCAGAGACCTTTTAGAAAGGTTTAAATCGTGTGTGTGTGCATTTCTCAGGTTGCAACTTCGTCACCTTATGTCAAGGCTGAGCCACAGGATGCAAAGCAGCTGAAGAGTTACTCTTCTGGTGGCCTTCCAGGGTGATGTCCATTAAAAGCAAATCCACTTCCCAAATGCCAGTCAACCATCCTCTTACAGCCTGGAGGTGAGTGATTGGAGTCAGACAGCCATTGGCTTTAGCCAAGATAAGCAAAATGGGGAGAACCCAGGTGGATATTTTTCAGCTGAAGTTCATAAAGGTGTAGCTCAGTATAGATAGAAATGGGCAGGGTAACATCCTTTTACCAGTGGGGTGGCCAGGAAATGTCCACTGATGCTCTTGGGACTACATTTCCCACCTTTTCACTTGTCATCTGAGTGCATGGGTCATGAAAAGCAGTGTGAGAGGACCCCCTTGATCACCTTTTAGCATTCAGACATCTCCAGCTCCAGATAGATAGTCCCCTGAGTACAGGACTGTTGCAGCTCTGTCTCCTAAGCACTCACAGCAGAGGTGCTCAAAATGTGGTGGGTGCTCAAAATGTGGTGGGTATTCAAAAGCCAACAAACTCCCAGACTGAGCTGCAGACATACTTCGGCTCTTTCCCAGGCTGTGCTTCCTAAGAGCACACTCTGTCCCATCATCCAGGCCATTAATGAATATGTTAAACGACATCAGCCCCAGCATGGACACATAACAGATGTCACTAGTGACCAGCCACCATTTGGACTCTGTACCCCTGATCCCACTTCTTTGAGCCCCACAGTTTGAACAATCATTCACCCACTTTATGGTGTACTTGTCAGTCCGTATCTCACTGATTTAGCTACCAGGGTGCTGTGGGAGATTGTGTTAAAGGCTTTGCCAAAGTCAAGTTAATAAATCACAGGCATGGCTTTCATATTTTGTGAAGGCCACCTTTGAAGAACAACCAGCTATCCTGGGCCTCTTTGCTCTCCAGAGCAGCTGTCTTTGGGATCCTGCCAAGCAGAACCCTGAACAAGGTGAAGTCTTCTCTCCTGAAGGCAAGAGCAGTAATGCTCTTTGTCCTGCAGTAATGCTCTTTATCCTGCTGACGTCTTGCAGGATTTAATATTTCAGTTTTCATAGTTGGTGCTGGCAAACTTACCCTTGACCATCATGTCCCAGACCATGTCCCAGACCAATTCTTCCTTTTCTGTGAACAGCAAACCCAGCAGAGCATCTCCCCTCATTGTTTTGATTGCTTGTGTCAAGGAATTGCCTTCAGCACACTCCAGAAACCACCTGGATTGTGCTGTTCCAGTTAGAGCACCCCCCTGAAGTCAGTCCTAAGGCCTGTGACTGTGTGAGATGACTCTATTGACTACTTCTCAAGTAGCCTGACACATTTGCCTGTGTTGCTTTGCTTCCTTCCCCTTGCACTCAGCTGGCTCATCACCTGTCCCCTGGCAAAGCTCTGGGCACTCCTCTGCATAAATCACAAATGCTCCTCACCCTTTCCAGCCTGTCTTTCCCAAAGAGACTGTGTCCATCTACGGCAGCTCTTCAGTCATTTGAAGTATCCCACCATGTCTCTCTATTCCAAATGCAATCACTATCCTGCTGTTGGGGGCGGGAAGGGGGAGGCTGGTAATTCCCCTGGTTGTTTCCCATGCTGGGAATGTTTGTTTACGGGTACTTGAAATGAATCCTTAGTCATGATGCTTTCACAAGGGACATGCAGGATCATGTTGTATAGAGACTCCAGTGAGGGGACCTGAGGGAAGCCCTGCAGAGATCATGAGCATTCAAGTGCCTCTTTGGGCAAGGGGTGTTTTGAGGCCCTGGCTGCATACCAGAGCTAGCTGCACAGGCTTTGCAGGTGCATCACTTTGCAGTCTGAGCTCTCCATCACTGCTGCAGCAATTGCTCCATTAGGAGCTTTTCTCTGATCACGCTGAGATCACAGATCAAACTGTGATGGGTTTACTGCTTCTTTTTAGCTAGAACTAACTGTTGTAAGAGTGAGCTTTATTGATCTCAGATGGCAGAGATGCCAGCAGCACACAGCTGTGCTGCTTTAGGAAATACTTTGGCTGTCTCCATAACTGTGTTTGCATTACTGCTGCCCCAAAGGCTGGAAACACGAGGCTTCTTGCAATACATGTGCTTTCTCCCTCTTAGCTCAGCTGTATACTACAAAAATCAAGGTCATTGTGCTGACTGACATTTGGAGTTAGATAAAGACTGTTATTGCCAGAAACATGAAGGACCTTTAAAGTCTGAGATCACCATTTTAGGCTGATTTCTGTGACAAGTGCTTTCTGTAACTGGAAGCTTGACCTATCCTGAGCTTTCTCGGGTTCCAGTGGAACAAATCCTCAGCCCTGCAAACAGAAATCTGGGTGATCTGTGCTTAGGAACTGCTTCTCCCATGACTCATCTGTATAAACAAGGCAGTGACACCGATTTAAACAGAATCAAAATCACCCCATGAGAATGCAGCAAGACTGGGTCACTTGTTGTGATCCCTCATCAGCTGTGGGAGAGGGCACCTAACCACATGGACCTCACCCAGCCCTGCCCCACACAGGGCAACATTGCAGGAACTGCCACCAGCAGAGACAAAGACGCCTCTGAGCTCTGGCTTTGGAGGAGGAGGAGGAAGAGGAGGCATGGCCCTCCCCAAAAGCTGAGTTGAGCAGAGGAGGAGCTATGGGTTTGAGCCAAGTCCCACGTTCTAAGTCCATTAACTGCAGGGAGGAGAGGAGAGGAGAGGAGAGGAGAGGAGAGGAGAGGAGAGGAGAGGAGAGGAGAGGAGAGGAGAGGAGAGGAGAGGAGAGGAGAGGAGAGGAGAGGAGAGGAGAGGAGAGGAGAGGAGAGGAGAGGAGAGGAGAGGAGAGGAGAGGAGAGGAGAGGAGAGGAGAGGAGAGGAGAGGAGAGGAGAGGAGAGGGCAGAAACAGTCTTGGGTCAAAGTAGGAAGACCGAGGAGCAGACAGTCTATGAAATGGCATTGCTCCTGTGGCTGGGGTCCCAGCTGTCATCCTGCTGGAGCAACTTCTCTATCCTGGGAGTTTTTCTAGTAGTCTTTACCTTACTTTTTGACTTCATGAAGCGCAGGAGGAAGTGGAGCCGTTACCCGCCGGGCCCAGTGTCACTGCCGTTCATTGGGACCATGCTGTGGGTTGACTTCCAAAATCCCCACCACTCCTTCAACAAGGTCAGTACTGAGCCCCATGATGAAGCGCCCCTCACACAGCCATGGGTCCAGGTGGGGTGGGGATTCCCTGGCGTGATCCACCTTTGCACAAAACTGAGGGACAATGCCCTCTCCAAAGCCCAAGGCAAAGCACGTCACTGCCTAAGGACTGACCTGGCTCATACAGATAAATAGATAATCACATACCAACAGCCTCCAGCGTCCATCTCCCGATCTCTGCATGAGCTCAGTGGGAGATGCTGTCGTGCCCCCAGTGACAGACAATGCTTGCTCTGCTGTAAAGCTGCCCACCAACTTAAAATGGGGGCAGATGTGGGGACAAGGGAAAAGGGAGATGTACAAACAAGGGAAGACAAGCAAGTATCTGTGGGCTGGGGATGTGGCTGCAGGAATGGCAGACTTCCCTGCGAGTTACTTAGGCACACCTACAGGCATACAGCAGTTTCAGTTAAAGGGATCAGCTTGCAGGATTTGCCCCAGCAGTAATGCCCAAACCCTCGGTAGTGCTCCTATTGAAAGTCAGACCTCAGCTTTTCTCAAAGGAAAAGCACAGCACAGCTTGCAGCTGGTAAACCACAGGGGTTTTGTGCTTCAGTCTGCAAACTCTAAAGACCTTTTTTCTAGGAAGCCATCATTCAACTGTCCAAAATCTGCCAAATGGAGAGACTATATATAGCATTTGTATTATTTCCTTGTACATAGTCCAAAAGATTACTGCTTCAAATCACGTCACGTCAGGGTCATGCTCACCACAATCTTGACCACTAATCACTTTTAATGATGTATTTCTAAGCGGCAGTAAAGTGCTAATTCCCTTTCCAACCCCACTGCAAATACGGTCTTAAGTACTTCAGCTCCTTGCATCGCTACAGTGCAGAAATAAAGACATTCAGCTTTTTTAACTAAAAAAAAAGAAAGAAGACAGGAAAAAAGAGAAAGAAAACAGAGCACACTCTGTGGGGCATTGCTACTACTGCACTGTCTTCCAACAACACACTCCCAAGTGCTTTGTTCAGTGTTGCTGACTAGCAGGGGAGCTTTGACCTGCCTTCCCAGCAGTCTATGACCAGTCAAAGGGCTTGTCTACCTGGAGGGGACTTAGCTCCATGGCAAGCTCCCACAGCGAGTGTATGGCTGACACGCTTACCTGTGCAGCCATCCTGCTGTCAGCATTATGCCTCTTATAGATCACAACAGGTACAGGCTGTGTGCCAGTTACCAGACCTACTAGATGTGTATGCTCCTTTTAGGGAGAAAGTTGACCTGAAACTCCAGTGTGGAATTGCCTCTTCCAACCATGTTTCTGGGAACCAAGTTCGGAGTAGACCTTTTAGGAACAAATGCATAATAAAAAGAAATACAATACCTATCAGCTTATCATCAGTATTTCCTTTTAGCAGAAGCAGACCAGCCCAAAATTTGTCTTTCACATCAAAATAAATACAAGCATTAGGAAATAACTCATTGCGGAGCATGCAGCCTTTGAAAATCCTCATACAGGTCCTTGACCTTGTGTTGTCAGACAAAGTCCAAAAGACTTGCTTAATGGTCACAGCAGCAGTTTGGCCAGGATAGGTATATTCTAAAACTTCATGCTCACAGAGCATTGATCCCTGCTTCAGCTGCTGTTTGGCACCACCCTGAGCTGTTGCACTACAAAGACAAAGGTTAAAGATCAGCTGAAGGTCTCCTAATAAAAGCACAACAAAAATCACTACAAAGTAATGGCTCTAAGGAAGGATATGGTGATACTTTTGATGTTACATTCAGCTCTTTTTCGGGGATGTACTTTTTTATCATGGCAGCTTCACAAGAAGTTTGGAAACATCTTCAATCTCCAGAACTGCTGGACCAACATGGTAGTAGTGAACGGGTATAAAGCAGTGAAGGAAGCCCTGGTCCACAGATCAGAGGACTTTGCTGACCGGCCGTACTTGCCAATGTATGAACATCTGGGCTACGGAGAGAAATCTGAAGGCAAGTGCCTTGGAAATGGACATTCTCTGCTGGCACTAGCACAAGGAGGACTGGGTAGATGGAAGGTTTCCTCAGTATGGTGCCACCTTCTTTTGTCCCTCTGGTCAATCTCATTGTATGTCTGCCACGCTTTGGTGGTGACAAAATCAGATTTGATAAAAAGGGGCTCCCCTTAGTGGCTGTAGTACAGCTCCAGGTGCTAGCACACACCTCTGCAGCAGTGCTAGAACACTATCGGTACTACAACTTTCCTGCCAGCATTGGAGCTGGTAGCTCCCAACACCCAGTGATTAGTGCTTATGCTCACACACTGTGTGCGTGTCATTGTCACAAGAAAAGAAGGTAACCTTTTCCCGAGACAGGGCATTATCCAGCATTCATCCTCAGCTGCTGTGCAGTGGCATAAACTCACACAAGCTAAGGGCGTAATGCTGAATGGTTTTGGGGAATGACTCCTTTATCCTTAGCAGCGCTTGCTCTCATTGAATGTCCTTTCCACCTTCACGAGCCATACACAACGCACCTGAAGGCAACCTGATGTAAAACTGCTGTATGAACAAGCTGTACGAACAAGCTGTACAAGTTCAGACTCTTCCATTTATCCACACAGACCTGTACCTCCAAAGTCACATTTGCTATTCTCTAGTGAACTTGGCTTGATGTGCAGGTCAGAGCTCCTGACATTTCTTCCTTATCCATAATTCCAGGGATTGTTTTAGCAAGATACGGGCATGTCTGGAAGGAGCTAAGGAAATTCACGCTCTGTACCTTGAGGAACTTTGGGATGGGAAAGAAATCCTTGGAGGAGCGACTGACGGAGGAAGCTGGATTTCTGTGCACTGCACTTAATGCTGAAGAAGGTTTGTCACATCCAGAAGGATGGAGAAATCATAGAAAAAGGCAACACAGTGATGCAGAGAGAGAAGTAATACTAGAGCCACTCTTGTTTGCAAGCAGTGCTCTCTTCCTAAGCACATGCAGTGTTTCTAGTCTATAAGCATTAGAGACTTGCTTTACCTGGAAGCCACTGCTAATTTACACAGTAAGGCTACTGTAACACTAAGCCATTTGAAACAGGAAACAAATAGGAAATAAATAGATATAAAGAGGTAATATACATAATTATTCCTAGAGATGTGTAACTATTACCTTTATGAAGTTTAGTTGAACATATTGATATTATCACATGCAATAGAAGTGCAGCTGAAAGTTTTCACAGCGCATTGCCTGTCACCTAGACACAAAGCAAAGGTCAAGGCACAGAACTACCCTGCAACTCAGCTTTTTGATGAGTTTACTCCTCTAAACAAGGATCAACCAAACAGTAGAAGGGGATGAGAAGATTTTCACTTCCTAGTATGATGCATTTGTACTTGCAGTGGCTTGGGGGCTTTTTTGCTAGAAGGCCTGAAGAAGGCATTTGTGTATTCTTGTGGCTGACAGCTGAGGACCAATAGCTTGGTGTTGCTTAGCTTCATTGCTTGGTCTCCTGTTTCCATTTTTAGGCCATCCTGTCGATTTACGCTTTCTTGTCAATACTGCTGTCTGCAACGTGATCTGCACCACCATTTATGGACAGCGCTTTGACTATGGTGACGAGACATTCAAGAAGCTATTACAATTGTTTGAAAACTTCCTGAGTGAAGAAGCCGGATTCCTGCCTCAGGTGAACCAAGAGCATAGTGTGTTCTGTAAGAAGCTGCCCTTTGTTGCTTGTGCTTTCATTATTATTCTTTTTGTATTACATAGTATCTTCTCTCTCTTTGTTTCTGACATCTCAGCTTCTTAACACGGTGCCCATTTTGTTGCGTATCCCTGGAGTGCCACAGAAAGTCTTTCGAGGACAAAAAGCATTCATGGACTTCATAGACGTGCTCATAGATAAGCACATGAAGACCTGGAACCCTGCTGAAATCCGAGATTTCACTGATGCATTTTTAAAGGAAATGGAGAAGGTAGGCTGATGCCAGCAGACCCCCAGGTTCTGGGGCAATTCTTCTGCCTATTTAAGCTCATTAATAGAATTGAGTTTCCTCATAAAGCTGTACAAACCCTCTTACTATTTCCTATTTTTCAATTCCATGTTTTATCTTGAGAAGGTGTTAACTTCTTCATGCTGTAACCTGCTTGATTAAGAGGCCATATTATCTGCTGATGCTTGTTCCCATTTTCTGCCTTCACATTCCCCTCAGAGTCTAGCAACTCCTTTTTTTTTTCCAGCCCACAGCACTATGAAGGCATTTAAAAGGCAATGATTGAGAATTTACTGAAATTTCCAAGTTTGCACCAGGGAACAGGTGAACATGCAATGTTCTGTGTACTTCAGTGCTTTAACAATTGACTGACCCAAAATTAGTTACAAAACTGCAGCAACAGACCGGCTTTTTGGTTTCGTTGCCCAGTCCGCAGCCTGTCTTCAAAACAAGTCATGACTTGGGAAGACAGCGTCTCCTTTGAGATGTGTGTCTTTGAATTGCTTGCTAAGACTTAGCTCCCTACAGATCAGATGAAGGGAAATCTGAACCTTACTGAAATTAAAAGGAGTCTTTCCCTTGATTTAATCAGGCATGAAGTCAGTATGACATCAAAGGTAGTTGCATCAGCCCATCCATCCACAACATGTTTCTACACATGCATTCACTAAATTTCGAGTGCCAGATGAGCAATAGTAGCAAATTCAGCCTGCAAATTGCTTCCACCATCCAAGTCCTCAGTCTGCACTGCTGCTCTGCATAACAAACCCTGCTGTGCATGCACGGACAGAGCAATGTGACCTACGTTAGTTACTCTGCACTGAGCAGTACTATTTGGGGGTGGACATGAGCCTGACCATGTTGCCTCTTGTCACTAAAGTCCCCTGATCGGCCAGTCTGATAAAATCCTACTGGGTGAACTTGGGTCAGACCCATAGCTCCCTTGCCAGAGATCTTTTATTGGAGTAACAGCTGAGTCTTAAATGCCTTATTAATTGCTATCCACATTACAACAGCATCAAAATATACAGAATAACTTAACAGAAGCTAGTCCCTAGGAAAGGAAAGTATAAAGAGGATTAGGGAAGACAAGCAGATGAACTCATGCAGAGAGCTTGTCATATCTCATATGCTAACAAATTTGAGCTCAATTAGCATTTGGATGACAGACCAGTTTTGCTGAAATTGGTGTTGCAGACTTAATAGGCAGCAATAATACCCTGATCTTTCTTTTTCTTTTTTTTTAGTTGTAAGAAAATAGCAGGGCAGAAGCAGATAATCTGCAATGCGGTGTTCGAGGCCAGGATGGACAGAGCCTTGGGTGGCATGGTTTAGTGTGAGGTGTCCCTGCCCATGGCAGGGGGGTTGGAACTAGGTGATCTTAAGGTCCTTTCCAACCCTAACTATTCTATGATTCTATAGAGAACCCCCTCAAGATACTGTTCATTTTGCATTTGCCACATCAATGCAGGCTCTTCTCTACTGTGTGAGTTTGATGATCTGACCAAACCTCAATAACTGTGTTCCACCTCCTCTGGGGGAGGATCTTATGGCAAGTGTGTGTGTGTGGGGGGGGGGGGCATGCTGTCTATCTGAGTTGAGAGCACAAGGCACTCAGTTCTGTCCTGAAGGCAAGCACAGCTTTCATCTCTCAGGATACAGGAGGTGACGGATAACCTTCAAATACAGGAGGTAACACGGTTAGTGAAGTACATCAGTCACATACAGACTATGGTCTGCATTGTGCTCTGTCCCCCCAGTGAACTTCTTGGTCAGCAAAAATGGATCTAGTGTTTCTCAGGTTCATCAGGTAGGCTGATGCCAGCAGATGCTCAGGATGCTCTGTTCTCTGGAACAACGGTCTTCTCACCCAGCGAGTACCGCAGTTCCTATCACCCACTTGTTTGCACTCCACAGGGAAAGGAGGCTGAAAAGAATGGTTTCAACTATAAAAACCTTCGTATGGTGACCGCAGACTTGTTTTCAGCTGGTTCTGAGACCACCGCCACCACTCTCCGGTGGGCATTACTGTACATGCTTCTCCATCCGGAAATACAGAGTAAGTCAGAAGACAAGCAGAGGTGTGGTGTCTTCCCTTCAAACCTCATGTTTCCGTGGGAGACTGCACGTGTCCATGGTTTGGGGCTCTTGCAATGAGGAACAGCTTTGGTGATAGTTGGTCTAGCACAAACAAGGAGAAACATTTCCCAAACATAGCTGTTCTGGTAGGGACAGGTGGCAGGGGGGAAGTCCTAATAAAAAAGACTGGAGTTGGAAGGGCAAGTTCACTCTAGCCTTCATTTTGAAGGCTACTTGGGGACTTTCAGTGGCCAGAGTACTCTCCTTCCAGTATTTGGGATAGATGCTAATCTTGTTTCATTTTCTACTGCCACATGCCCAGGTACCCTTTCAGCTGCATAGAAAAAGGGTAAGGTAGTACATCAAGTGACAAGACCTTTATTGAAGACACTGTGCACAAAGAATAGTTATACAGATGGCTCTGAGCAACTGAAAACAAATGCATTCCCCTCTAGCTTCTCTTGCTTTCTCTAATTGAATGTCCTGGCTTTCAACCAGTGTCTACAATCTCCTGCTGCTAGCCTTCCTACAGCTTGTACCAAACCCTTTTGTTCATGTAAGGGCATTCTAATTCCATAGCTGCTTTGATTACAGGTAAGGTCCAAGCAGAGATTGATAAAGTGATTGGCAGAGAGCGATCACCCACTATGGAGGACCAAGTGAACATGCCCTACACCAGTGCTGTGATCCATGAAACGCAACGCCTGGGGGACATTGCTCCTATTGGAGTACCTCACATGACGTACCGGGACACAGAGTTGCAAGGCTTCTTCATTCCCAAGGTGACTGTGACCAGATAGGCAATGCAGCATCCTCTCCCTGTGCAGACCAGGCATGGGGTGTGGGTGATCCCACACAACTCTGCAGCAGTGCACTTCCAGACCCAAATTAGAATCACTGGTGAGCACTGAAGTAGGGCAGAAATGCTAAATCCAGGCAGATGGTCACATTTTTGTTCTAGGTTTGCGCTGGTTATGTGGGAACCCAACTTCAGTGGCAGCTCAGTGCAAAGGTTTGCTTTCCTCTTCATCAGCTGTGATATTCACTGTCCGTGTTGGAGGGAGAAAGTAACAGAGCCTAACAGGCTCACTGCAGGCACATGGCAGCAGCTTACTGGCTTTCCTACGATGGTAGTAGTTAAAACTCTAATCTCTGAAGCTATTCAAATTCCACTGGCATTCAGTCTACTGCCACTGTGCCGGGCAGCTGCCCTGGAAGTAATGCAAACCTGGGATTTTATTTTTTAGCCTTGCAATATCTCCTCTGGTTTAGAACATTGACACATGAAACAAGAAGCTTTGCTATTTCCTATGGCCCCTGCGAAAGTTGGGCTTTGAAGTCAATCAGTCAGCTTTTTCTCTCTGGCCACACAAGTAGTCTAGGAGGATTTCATAAGCAGAGGCTGTTTCCACTGTGTAACCATGAAATTCACATTTGCATGCAATGGCCTTTGTAAAGATACCAACTGCTGAAGTTCAGACGCTTCAGAGCATAGGGCAGGCATCACACCTCATTGGAAATGTGCTCTGCTTTACCTCTGTTTAAATAAGATACTGAAGAGGAGATTGGTGCCGTATTCTGAAGCACCAAATGATGGTTGCTATTAGATGGGAGAAACAGACTAAAGGGGGATCAGCACTGATCCATAGTGTCAAGATAATGCTGCTGTTCTCACATAATTTGTTTCCTTTTGTGGAGGAGTGCAGGGGACGACAATCATCACCAACTTGTCTTCCGTGCTGAAGGATGAGGCAGTCTGGGAGAAGCCAAATGAGTTCTACCCTGAACACTTCCTAGATGCAAATGGACAGTTTGTGAAGCCAGAGGCCTTCCTGCCTTTCTCAGCAGGTAAATCTGAGGGGAGGATCCAGCTGGAAGCCAGAGGCACAGCAGGAGGAGTCATCTGTTCTTCCTGCCACGATTCCAGTGTGCTTTAATATCCTCTTTCACGGGCACTTTCTGCTCCTCCCTCTCTTGCAGGTCGCCGTGTCTGCCTGGGGGAACAGCTGGCCAGGATGGAGCTCTTTATCTTCTTTACCACGCTCCTGCAGAAATTCACCTTTGTGCTCCCCAAAGGCCAGCCCAGGCCACAGGAAGAAGGTTGCTTTGCCTTCACAAACTCCCCACACCCATTCCTGCTACAAGCTATCCCAAGATAAACGTGCACCGATCTCCTTTCACTCACGCATCTTCACCAATGCAAACGGTGTCAGAAAAGTTGCAGGTGCAGGTCTAGGGCAGGACCATGCCAGGTTCCACTCAAGACCTCTTTTATTCCAGAGCTGGATCTTGAATGGGACAGCCATATCAAGTTATGAACTATGATCAAATCTGCAAGTACACATATGCCTCATCAGCCATCTCTGCTGTACTTCGGGCTCTCATCAGTTGCAGAAGCAGTTCACTGCGTGCACAGCTCCTGAAAGAATTATTAGTCCTGAATTAGTTTACTGAGAAAACAAGGGTATCCCGCATAAAATACAACCCTGGGGTCTTGCCAATTCTAGGAACAAAAATCAACCTTGGAAATATCTCTAAGGCACTCCTGGCCTATGCTCCTCCTTGCTAGCCCCACTGCATACCCAGCAGCACTGCCTCCCATGAGGTGCTGTCCCACAGCAGTGTGTCTGCCTGGTGCCCAGGGGAGTCCAGTTGTAGATTTCAGAGCTACCTTTCCTCCTGCAATATTCCTGACAAATTGTTTTGCAAGGTGTTAAGATATGGTGATGATTAGATCAGTAGCTGCTTTTTAACCATACGGCTGACGTGACCATAGCATAAATGAACATCAATGCGTAATCACTAGTGAAAGAAAATCTCTGAAACTGGGGGCAAGTTTCACACATTCATGTCTATATTTCTAATAGTAATTTTGGAAGCTATGAAAATCATTGATATATGCCAATGCTTATTAATCTTGCGGTTAAGATTTTTCCTTCACAGGAACTGCACATGTATGCTTTTCATCTACAAGATAGCCTGAAAGAATAAAAGTCATCTAAAAAGTCTTCTTTCTCGCCCCTCCTCTTTGTGGTTGTCTCACAGTCCTGCTATAAACCTGCCCTGGCTTACTTGCTCGGCATTTCCCCTCTTACAGTCAGCACCCGACCTGTTTCTTTCAAGACCCTTTCAGTGTTACTCTTCTGATTGGCTCAGTGACACCGCACTGAACGTGTTCGGGTTTATGGCTACCAGCACACACATAAATGCTTTTAAAGAGAAGAAAGGTTTCATAGGATTTTTGAATGGTTTGGGTTGGAATGGACCTTAAAGATCATCTACTTCCAATCCCGTGCCACCGGGGGTTCAGTGAACTACACTTAGAAAGGTTTCCAGCACTTATGTATTTGGACAAACAGTGTGGCTACACCACGAGTAAGGACTGTCTTTCTAGCACGCAAGAATGCACTGAAAGTCAACCTTCATGCGCAAACGTTAGCCGGTGTGGCATTTTGGAGGGCAAAAGGGGACAAAGAGGTCACCGTTGCACAACACAGATCTAGCAGTGATAACGGGGAAGGGGAAAGCAAGTTCTCCAAGCCAAACACGGCCGTACAAGCCCCCCAGCTGGGGTTGAGCTGGGAGCAGGTAGGACGGGTACGAGAAGGGCTGCTGCGAGAACAGGGTCCCCGCTGAGGAGCGCTCCTCCGCCTCCTGTCACCGGCGGGTGACCCCCCACGTCCCGCACAGTCCCCTCCTCCAGGGAGGCTGACCCGGGCGGCGGCCACGCCTCGAGCAGCCGTGCGAGGCTATCCCGCCCTCCCCGTGTGGTAAATGTAGATCATTAATTCGCTGAAATGTTAATTGTTAATTGCTAATTGAGCACGGCCCATACGTGAAGCTTGGGTAATCATAAACTACAGATGTTCCTTTGTCTTTGAGAAACTGCAGAAACCCCCTTTTCTATGTTCGTCTTTGAGACAAACTGTAGAAGCCCCCCTATCTATGAGACTGTAAATTCCAAGGACAACTAAGAGGGGAGCAGAAGAAATAGTGGGGGGCATGCGCAGAGAAAGAAGGTAAAAAGTTCAACCTTAAAAGTCTGTATGAAGGTCACTGAGGAAGACTCTTACTTCACCCCGAGACCCTCACCCAAGACCACCAGGAGACAGCGCGCACGCGGAAAAGACTTGCGAAACTAATTATCATACGGAGCGGGAGCAAGTCTACCTATTCCAACATCTTAGTGAACATGCATGTGTAAGCTCTGTAAAAGGAGTGCCTGTGTGATCCTCGGTGTGCGTGCTGGCGGAGCGGAGGCTCCCCGCGCACCCAGCGCTGTTTGCTTACTGCCTTCCCTATATGAAATTACAATAAATATCCATTTGATTTGGAATTGGTCCTTGAACACCCATAACACCCGCACCGAGCCCAGCGCGCCGCGGCCCCAGCTCCGCCTTCCCCCGGCCCCCGCGGGTCCCGGGAGGCCGCGCAGGCCCAGGAACCCCGAGAGGCGGGACACACCTCGGCCCCGCCCAGCCCGCCTGAGCCCGCCTGGTGCAGCCAGCGGTGATTGGCGTGCCTCCGAACCAATAGGATAGGAGACTGACAGCCCAAAAGGCAGGAGTGGCAGCTCAGCCTGCCAATAGAAAGCCGCCGTGTGGGTGCGCTATCCTATCGGCAGCAGGGAGGGGGCGGGACGCGCCGCTCGGTCGCTGCGGGGGAGGTGGCCGCAACAAGATGGCGGTAGCGGGCAAAGGAGCGGCGGCGGCCCTGGTGAAACCGATCTTCAGCCGGGACCTGGGCGAGGCGAAGCGGAGAGTGAGAGAGCTGTACCGGGCCTGGTACCGCGAGGTGCCCAACACCGGTGAGGGGCGCGGGAGGGAGCGCCGGCTCAAGGTCGTAACGGCCCCCCCGCTGTGTTCTTAAAGGGCCCGTCGGGGCGTGCTGGTTACCCTCGGGGGTGAGGGGGTCCCGTCAGTGCCCTTTCCTCGCTGCGTGTGGGACAAGGAGACGCGGTTGTTTGGGGCCTGACAGCGCCTGCTGGGCTGTGGGGTCCCCGCCGGCCCGCTTGCCTCCAGCCTCCTCATTCCTTACTTGTCATTCGGTTTTCCTAGCTAAGCAAAAGAGAAATTAAACTGTAACGTTCCAGAACGGGGGTGTGTGGCATGATTGCCTGCTTCCTTAAAACTGCACTGGGACTCATACTGTGACTGTTGTTTATGTGCCTTAATTGCATTAAGCTGGCAGACATTGCAAGAACAAATGGCTGCGTAGTGTTTCATATGGCCGAGTTGCATGTTGTCGGTGAAAAATAATGAAAAGTAATACAGATAGCCTGTATGGGTGTTGTGTTTTCCATAGTACACCTATACCAGCTGGACATCACGGTGAAACAGGGGCGTAACAAGGTGCGGGAGATGTTCATGAAGAATGCCCACATTAGAGACCCACGGGTGATAGACATGATGGTTATTAAGGTACAAACAAGTTATTTCCGTTTTGTTGAAGCAGCAGAGAATGTGAGAGTCCATAACTAATGTGGTGGAGGAGAAGGACAGTTTTATTTCAGCTTGTGCTAAGGAGGAGTTGTCTCTTGCAGTCCAAATTGGTTTATCTCTGTCAACAAACCTGTTGATAAGGGATCAGACTGCTTTTTAGCATGCAGAGGTCTTAGCTCACCCAAGTCAGAGATGCTAGAATGTGGATTTCTGTCACACAGTGTACTGGTTCTTCCAGATTGCAGATATTTAAAAGAGGAAGTGTATGGCAAGCAAAACAGTAGTTTGAGTACTAAATTTGTTGTCAGTTTGTTGTGGGTTTTTTGGGTTGGGAAATTTTTGAAAACAATGGCAAAGAAAGGGGAGAAAGATGCTGCTAGCTAGTTTATCATTAAATATGACCTTTCTACTCTCTACAGTACTTCCTTATGTTGGGATGTGGTCTTCTTCACCAATGCTGAAACATCCATTAGAGTTGCCGTACTTGGTGGGTGGTTGGCTTTGGGTGGCAGAACACCCCACCTTTGTAACACATCTGGTCATGTCTCAGGTGTAAGAGGCCTGTCTGGTTCAACATAATAATCAGCGTGCCAAGAGCAGGGCAAGAGTTCAAAACAGACCTCTGCAGTTCTAATGCATTAGAAAGCATTCAATCAAGGACTGCTGTGCTCACCTGCTGCATCTCTTGCACTTAAGAGACAGATAGTCTGTCTTTACATGAGTAAAAAATTCAGGAAAGAAAACCCTAGATAATATTGTAGGTGACAATTCCAGGCAGTCTTCTTTTGCCCCATGCTGCCTGCCATCCTCTGAAACCAGTACAGTTAATTCCTAGACCAGAGTCATGAAGAAGTTGTGTTTGATATCTCTGTGGTAGAGATACCAGTACAAAGCACTTAGCAGCAGTTTTACTTGGTTTTACAGCTAACTTGCCGCTACTAAAAAACTTAGAGGTGCATGAAAGTTGGGAATGTTGTGTAGAATTTTATGGGGGTGCCACTCATGAAAGAAACTTGAGAAGTCCTAAAAAGGACTGTTTTCCTTGCCTATTCCACAGGCCTGGGAAGCTGCACTGTAGAGAGAAGCGACTTGTTAGTACAAAACATGAAGCTGTAAAGTCACAAGGCAGGAACAATGTATATATTTGTGTCACAGCATAGGTGATGCAGGCAGCCTTTAGGAGGATAGAATTGTTGATGTAGCTATCTCAAGGGTGTTTCTAAGTGCATTAAAATACCTTTCATAGTGCTGCATAGTTAGACTTGGGCTCTAATTGAGAATTAGTCTAAAATTATTCTGTCTGTATGCAGGGAAAAATGGAACTTCAAGAAACCATCCATGTATGGAAGCAAAGGACTCACATCATGAGGTATTTCCACGAGACGGAAACCCCACAACCTAAAGACTTTCTTTCCAAATTCTATGCAGGCCACAACCCCTGAGAGCTCGACTCTTGTGTCCTCCTGCCTTGTATTATAAATAAAGTTCTATGCAGTAGAAAATAAAAAATCCATGCAGAAAGATTGTATAGCATGTTAGGAGCCTAACGACTAACTGAATCCAGCGTGCGTGCAATTCATTATGGTCTGTATGGAGAGCTGTGATTTCCTAATTTTGCCAATGGGTATTTCCAGTAGATGGAGTTTGTCCCATCACTTGCTCTGGAGTGCCTGCTGAGTCACCAGAACACATCCTGGCTGTGGGCTTTTCTGTTTAGCCTGCAGCCCCATGCGTTAGCCTCAGCCCCATGGAAGAAAGAGTGGGCCTTCAGAAAAGTCAGTGTAGTTGCAGAAATATTCTCGTGCTTGAGGCCCATCTGTACTCATACAGTGTTTTGCAATTTCATGCTATGACTTTGTTGACCTTGTGTCTTTTACTTGGACATTAGTCTCTGTTTACTTCCTCACAGAGAATGGCATGAAATCCAATAGGCAAATACAAACTTTTGTGCGATAAAAAGATCAGCAGTAAAGTGAAATCACCTGGAAAAATGGGATTTTGCACTGTTGCCTATAATAGGGAGGCTCTGTTAGAACTTCTGAGGCCTTGCAGAAGGTGGTGTCCTATCATCACCTTAATTGAATCAGGAACCACTAGTTCTGGTTTGATAAGGGTAAGGAGGATTTGTTTCCTCACCAGTCAGTACAGGTTTTCAGGAGGTAACTTGTGCTGGAGCTCCGCCATGCATGATCAGCATTGAATCTTTGTAGTATGCTCAAACTTCTTTTCATCTATGCCCAAGTAATGGGGCATTCTTCCCCATCTGAGGCCTGTAAAGCAGCACTCCTCAGGGATGTGTACAGGTGTGTCTGTAGGGGCTTTGTATGTGGTGTTTTTAAAGACAGGGTTGACACAGTCAGGAAGGGCCAGGAGAGATGGTGGGATAAAACAGTGATAAGGAATTTGGCAGTACAGAAAAAAGGAGCAGGGCCGTGTTTAGCTCACAAGAACAGATGAACTGGAGCAACCCCTTCTCAGGCAGTTTTGCGGGATGAAGGAGGCAACTTGAACAGTGGTGGCTCAAGAACCTGCCAGCTGCCTTAAGCTCTTAGGTTACAGTTCACTTAAGACTGCAGCCTCCCTTTCTCTCAGTAGGAACAGTTACAGAGCAAACATGGAAAGCAGGGCCAAGTAAAAAGGGAGCAAATGTGGATGTTTGAACTATACACCATGCTAATGTGTGCAACATTAGAAGAAACTTTTTACCAGTACATGAATACTGAATGAAAAAAGTGGGCAGTGGAGAGAAGAGGCCAGTCTAGTGATAGGTGTGGTTTAAGCCCAGCTGTAACTCAGAACCATATGCAGCTGTTCTCTCACTTTCCCCCCTTCCTCCCCCCAGCTCCTAGAAAGATGGGGAGGAGAATTGAAAGAATGTAACTCCCACGGGTTGAGATAAGAACAGTCCAGTAACTGAGGTATAACACAGACCACTGCTGCTACCACCAATAATAATAAGGGAAATAACAAAGGAAGAGAATAACAACTGTTCACCACCCGCCGATCAATACCCAGCCTGACCCGAGCAGTGATCTAACCCTTGTGGGTAACTGCCCCAGTTTATATACTGGGCATGACGTGCTGTGGTATGGAATACCTCTTTGGTCAGTTTGGGTCAGGTGTCCTGTCTCTGCTTCCTCCCGGCTTCCCCTCCTCCCTGGCCAAGCATGAGACTCAGGAAGTCCTTGGTCAGTGTAAACATTACTGAGCAGCAACTAAAAACATCAGTGTTAGCAGCGCTGTTCCCAGGCTGAAAGTCAAAAACACAGCACTGCACCAGCTACTGAAGAGAAACAATGACTGCTACTGCTGAACCCGGGACAATAGGCAACCATGAGAGAGACACTGGGGTAATGCTGGCTTGGGGAAAAAAAAAATTATTTTTTCCTAACCTCTCAAGGTATTGGAGAAAACAGATGGTCTGATGTGACTGAAGTTACTCTACACATGCCTTAATTGTAGAAAAGACCTTTTGAAGTCTATTATGCAAGGATTTAATTAGAGTAGTAAATATGCAGAGTTGGAAGTTTATACCCTGTTCAGAAAATAAATATAGTAGGGCTTATACAGAAGTAAGTATTGAACTGCTGAGGAAATACTAGGAACTTGGAGTCAAGAGTGTTCAGAGATTCTCACTGTTCAGAGATTAAATGCTTTAAGACATCAGTGAGTTAGTTTACCACTTGTGATCTTAACCTTTCACCAAACCTACTCAAAACTTTTAACTCCGTGATAATATTGTAGTTAATCATCAGTGAGATGAAATTAATGATACAGTCTCCATCAGATAGACGTGCTAGGCTGTAAACCAGCATTGTCTGAACTGCAGTGGCAGTGTCAATATGCACTCCATTCTTTTAATGGGGCTGCTGCTTCCTTTAGAATATCTGTCACTACAGTAGCGCTGAATTAGAAAGTACTCTTAGGAAGAAATAAATATGCAGAGAGCATCCGCAGTGGAGCAGATGTAGAGGTAGAAAGGTTGAGACAGAAATGCTCGAGACCAAACACAAAACCAAAGTCATACATCTTAATCTCTTGATCTTTTATTAAGTGTTTCCCATACTGCTAATATAAGGAATCCCAAGCAGTCTCCCCTGAGGTGAGCATGTGTGTGTGTGTGTGTGAGGGTGCAGAGCCTATCAAGCACTTCCTTCAACCCACACCTACAGATTCTGACATGCAGATGTGCAGGACACTCACTGGCAAAGGGGATATAGAACCCTGTCCCATTTAGGAAAGACAAAACACAGCTGACAGATGTTGGAACCACTGCTTTGCCGATGGCTTTCTCCCTTTTGTTCTTCCATGGCACATCTGCAAATATAATAAGAAGCCATTACTCTTCAGATATGCAATACTGAGCTCCAGTGAACCTCTCCCTCCCCCTGAACCACACAAGTGGGGTTTACATTAAAGGAGTTTTTAACAGGTCATTGCAGTGTTTACAACATTTTAATTCTTTGGTTTTAGCTGTGCGGTGCATGCTGGAATATCCCTTTATCAAATGGAATGCACCAAACCGGTTATAAAGCAACACTATTTACAACACCTTTGAAACAGCTTCTTCATTCTATAAAGAATCAGGTACACACAAACTCAAATCTTGACACAAGGGCAAGCCAAATGGAATAACATAAAATGGTGGAAAGTGTAATGCACTGCAGATGAAAGTGAATCATTTCTGTTCTTCCTTTATCCAATGAATCTGAGTGGTCCCAGCTAATCCAGACACTTTGTTCTGATGGATTCTGGAATGCTTTTAAATTGTTCAATTCTGTACCAGAATTTCAGACAATAAGTGATTCTCTTACTTTAAAATAGTAACCCTGTGAGTTAGCAGAAGACTTTTAAACAAGTAAACATGTAGAATAGTATTATAGAATTGTTTATGTTGTAAAAGATCCTTAAGATCATTGAGTACAACCTTCGCCCCAGGACTGCCAAGTCCACCACTAAGCCATGTCACTAAGCACCACATTTACACATCTTCTAACTACCTCCAGGGATGGCAATTCAGCCACTTCCCTGGGCAACCTGTTCCAATGCTTGACAAGCCACTGGGGAAGAAACATTTCCCAATATCCAATCTAAACCTCTGTGCAACTTGAGACCATTTCCTCTTGTCCTATTCCTAGTTAAAAAGCCAATCATGACCTCGCTATAACCTCCTTTCAGGCAGTTGTAGAGAGCAATAAGGTCCCCCCTAAGCCTTCTCTTCTCCAGACTAAACCCCCCGCACTGCCTTCAGCCATTGCTCATCAGACTTGTGCTCAAGGCTTTTCACCAGTTTCACTGCTCTTCTCTGGACATGTAGTAACACTGAAGCCCCTCTTTTGTGTCTGCAGTACACACTGAGTACAGTTCATTCTGATTCAAATTACAAGAGCTAAGCCACAATCAGTTTATTCCAATCTCCAATGAATGTATGTTGTGATTGCACATTCAGATACTACTCTGGCCTGCTCTGGTATAAAAGAACAGGAAAGTTAGTAGCCACAGGCAACACTGTCCGTCTGTTTGTCTGCTAATACATCTTTCAAGCTATAGCTGTCTATATTTCCTGGTGCGAGAGGTTTCTCCTCTCTGTCCCACACCAAACAGGAAGCATAAATAATCAGATCGCTGGTGATGTTAACAATATACCCGTTAATCATCGTCGTCATCATCCTCTGGGACAAAGATATCATGTTCTTCAAGCAGGGCTGCGAAGTTCTTACTAATCTGAGTGCCAACATACAGGAAGGGGATCACGACGCTGAACACTCTGAGGAGACCGAAGGGCGTCTGCGAGGGGTCGATTGGAAAAGATCGAGCTTTACCAGCAAGTTGTGCCGTGCCCGAGCCCCCGTACTGCCGGCGAGCGCAGTCCGCCGCCCTCCTGCGGCAATCTATCGCCCCCCGGCGCCTCAGGGCCCTCCCCGCCACCCTCCCGCTGGCGAGCGCTTCCGCCTCCGCGCCCCGCCCCAGCGCTCCTCAGCCTGTTCCCCGTCACTCACCCCCGGCGCCCGCCCCACAGCAGGTGCTCCCGCTCTGATTGGCCGCCGCTGCCATCCGTCACGCCGCGATTGGCCGCTCCCCCACCCGCTCGCCCCTCACTCACCTTAACCGGCTTGGGCAAAATGGCGCCGCTGCGAGTAACGGTGGCGCTCCGGGAGGGTACTAGCGGCCCGGCCCGGCACACCCGTCCCGAGTGAGCCGCCGCGGCCGCCGCCAGCAGCCGCCCGCCCGCCGTGGCCATCCTCCCTCGGGCTGGGCTCCCGTGACCAGCGAGCCAAGCTGTCACCCGGGGCTGCGGAGCCCCCGGTTCTCGCGAGGCTTAAGGGGAGGGGCGGGGTCGCAGCCGCGCATGCGCGTCATGCCCTGCCCGGGGCGGTTGTGGCGGCGCTGCTCGGTGCGACCGGTGGGGACGGAGCGGGGCAGCCGTAAGCGTTAGGCTTAGGGCAAAGGCCGGCGGAGGAGAACCGGGCCGGGCGACCCTGCGAACGGGCAGGCCCTGCGGACGCTGGGCGTTCACAACTCCATTGGCAGCGCACAGGCTACAAATCAAAACGGTTTATTTGGCTTCACGGCATAAAATATAAACGTCTTGAAACGCAAAATACAATTTCCGCGTGTAAAACAAAGGCGCATGCAAAACCGCCTCTTAGAAAGATACAGGTGTACATAAAATATGAGCACTTCAAAAAGGTGAGAGTGTTTCTGCAGGTTGCTGGTAGTGTTGGCCGGTAACTGTGCCCTGTGCTGCAGAAAGGTGCCCCTGACATGGGAGCTCCCCGCGTTCCCTGGGAGCTTCAGCAGGGTATTGAAGCTGCTCTACAAAGGCAGTTGAGAGGGGTAGCATCGGGGGGACACCATCTCCACACTATTAATTTGGTAGCTGTTGAAATGGAAAACATCCGGTCTTGGTCGTGAATGTCCATGGGTGAAACCGTCAGGTTCCTTCAGTAACCTGCTAGGACCTGGATTGGATGGAAAAATGTTTTATAGAAAGATAACCGTTCAGAAATGAAACAGTAGCCTCAGTCTGAAATTCCAGCCTCAGAAAAATACGAGGATTCCACCAACTATTTTAGCAGGACTGGGAGCCCTTCCTGGCACAGCTTACACAGGCCATGGCAGAACTGCCCTCCTTTCAGGCTTCGATTTCTTTTAATTTCAAGCGTTTTTGTCCCATTGCTTTTGTGTTATTATGCTAAAGAACTCTCAGAAAATGATCTGACTTCAGTAGCCATCCCGCTTTAGTGTTCATCTCCTCTTTCACGAAGGAACCTGTCCTATGCTGCCCAGACGTTTTCTAGCGTTAAAAATAATGAGGGAAAGCAAAGGCAGGAGGTGAAACAGTCCAAACCCGAATGACCAGAGAAAAACTGTGTGTGGCAATCAGTCTTATTTTGCTGTCGGGGACAATGTGCAATGAAAATTCTCTGCTTTTCCGTAACGATCTGTGCCTGCAGGCTGACAGAGAGGATACTCCATTAGCCAGATACATGTGCAATCTCAGGAATCTGAAATCCCTGACCTTCTGCCCAGGGGCTGCTTCAGAGGCACTGCCAGCACAAGTGAGTCTCAGCAGAGCTGGTTTGATAGAGGAAGCAGTGGAGCACATAGGTGCTTCCTGCCTAATGAAGCAAGTGGCAGTGGTCACTAAAAACCCTGTACTCCCAAAGAGATTTGAGCAAGACTCCAATTACAGCTTTTTTTACTCACAAAAGGGCCATCCCTGCTACATGAGCAGGATGATAAGGAAGCCCTGATCAAGCTCATCTAAAGTCACACCGCACTTTGGTGACCTAGCAAAGACCCAGGCATGGACAGCTCGGCTGAGGACAAATACCGGCTGGGATTCAGCCATTTCCTTCTCGGCGCTGCAGAATGAACCACAGAATTACTCCCAATGCGATCAGACGGAAAGCAGAGAGCAGTGCCTCATTTGCGGGATTGAGGATTTAGCTGGGATATGTGCTAACGTAAAGGCAGGTAGCGTGCAAATTGTGCCATTTGAATGGGACAGATTAAAGCATTAAATATAAGCTCTTTAGTAGTGTTACTAGCACAATCCTGGCTTATTAGAACAAACTAAGCTTCTTAAAAGTGAAACTGCCCTTAAATGAATAATACAGTTTCGGTTCCAGTTTTGACAGAACTGGCTGTGTTATTTTCCCTTTCAAGGTGCTCACGATTCTTGGGCTCATGTAGGAACTGCCATCACATTTTGATTTATTTTGGTAGTTGAATCTTTACTGTCAAACTGCTTTATGTAAGTCTGAGGCACCAGGAATATTCTTCCCTCTGTATTACACGGAAGAGAAAAAATAACCACTGAAAAATGCTTGCTAAATCCGATGCTGGTCCCAAAATACCCACACTCAGAGCAAGGAGGCACCAAGCAGTACCACCCCTTGATGCTGCTGCTGCCATGACATGGGGAAGGGCACAGGTTCCCAGCGGGAAATGCTGCAGCACTGTACAATTCAAGCAGCAGGTAGGGAGGCAGAGCTGGCCCCTGAGTCTAGCCAGCTAGGCTGCTGAAAGAGCCCGGGCACTGGCCCGTGGCCATCTGCTCCTAGTTTTACTGAACTGTTTTCACTTAAAAAGCAGAATAAAAAGAATCCTCCCAAACTCAAAGATCCTTGCTGTGAAGAAAAACAGGCACAAACTGGAGAGGACTGGATTGCATTGCTTGCATGTGAAGGTAACACACCCACTGCTCAGAATTGCATCTGAAAGATCTGATTTAAGATCTGATTTCCTCTAATATACCATCGAGCTATAATTAGGCAGGAGGCTGGAAGCTCATCATCCAAAACTATCAGAGGTATGTTTTCAAAGGCACCAAGAGCTAATGGAAGTCTTTTGATTTCTGCATTGGCAATCTCTACTGGCTATTGCAAAGTACTAAGCTGAGTGCATGTAACTTCAGAAAGGCAAATAGGTTCCTAGCCTTCATGACCTGAAACTGCCTCTTGGTTTCCTAGCAAGGCTCCTTAATAAAACAGGGCAATAAAACCAGGTTTAACACTGGTAGATAAGAAGCACAAGATTGTTTTGTGTATTTTTTCTGTTCTGAGGAACAGCCCTTGCCAAGGAGAGGATTTATAAACCCCATCTCCAGGGTGTTAGAGCCCCTGAACACAGCACCCACCTACTTGTACCATATGCTTCATGGCCAAGGATTGTGACCTAGTGAAGGACAAGTCTGTTTCTGCAGCAAGGTGACAGGCTTGCCTCCCCGCTGCACTCCTCGCGTGCTGGGAGGACGGGACGTGCTACAGATATCAGCCGAGTGATGCTGACATGAAATCAGAGGACTCGTTGGCAGGTTGGGTGCTGGCTTTGGTAGAAGTCAGTGGTACAGCTTTGACACTGGAGAGGCAAGCCCAGACACTGATGACACACAGTCAATACTACCTGTAATTCACTCCCACACCCTCACTCGTGGGAGCAGCCCTCTCCTCCTCCCTACTCCTCCCACTGCACAGCTCTGCCTGGAGCTGGGTAGAACCAAGCAGCAAAAGAGGCCCTGCAAGAATGTGGCTGTGGGCACCGTCTTGGGCATGCTGCCCAGTGAGCCTACTGAGCCCTACATGGCACTTAGCAGGAGCAGAGAAATTCATCCCTGCTCAGGCAAAGAGGCTTTAGCATCCCTGTTTTAGAACAAGGAAGGCTTGTGATGGAGATATTAACAGGCTTGGCTACTGCTCAGCAGAGTCCAGATCAGCCCTGGGAGCTTCTGGTCCCTGCTGTTCCTTCAGATCAGGCTCAGTGTCTCCATTTCAGCCTTGCTGCTGATCTCGGGTGCCCAAGGAGATGGATGCAAGCCCATGAAATCCACATCCTGAAGGATTTAGCAGGGAGGAGGGTTAGTGCATATGAAAGTAAAAAAAAGATCAGCATGACACAAGAGCCCAGTCCTCATTGCTGCAGCTGCTGGGCCAGCCACAGCCGCAGCGTCTCACAGTGTCCTGTGGGGAGAGGCACAAGGCTGGAAGCACCCGCCAGGGCCAGTGCCCCTTGGTAGGCATTTTGTAAGAGCCCAGCCGTATCTGCCACGAAAAAGCAAAGGCAGAAGTTTGGCGGAAGACCACAGACAATAATAAATGCTGACGTGTGCAAACTCCCATGCTGAGAAACAAAACCAAAAAATAGTGTGAAGCAAAGGCAGGAGAGGAAGCACCCATAGCATCAACCACACCAGGGCAGCAGGGGACAAAGCCCATTGGTGAGGTTCATTGCATATGTGCTGATTTGGGCCCCCTCCACACTTCATACCACCAGCAGAGGAGCATTCAAAGGCAGCTCTGCTGGTATTACACACTCTCCAGCTGCATAAAGCTTCAGGGAAATGAAACGTGAGGTCTGGGGAAGACTCGTGTCCCTCCCACATGCCCCATGAAGCACACACATACTACACACTCAGCCACCAACCAGGGCAGGGGACAAGCAGTGTCCCTCGTTTTGCTCTTCCCGCATGGAAGACAGCTTGCTGTGCATTGGCTGGCTGGCGGCTCGCACCCTGTGTCCCCGGTCATGGGTGTCCCCTCTTCTGCCTCTCCTGCCATTCCCGCCTCAGCACCGCGATCTCCTGCCCGTACCAGCCATGCAGCTTGGAGAAACAGGCTGTCTCTGGTGACACCGGGCTCTCGGTCATGCCTGGCGAGAGGCCGGGTGCCGGGGACCCCGCAGCACTGCCGGCAGCTGAGCGCCGGCGTGGAGGCAGGGGTGGGGGCTTCGCTTGCCCCCCATCACGGTCAGGGGAGGTGGCCCCCCCAGGGACAGCACCACCACTACCCCATGTGGAGTAACCATTCTCCAGGACAGCAGGCTTCTCCTGGAGAGGCAGCAAGGCAGGGTTGGAAAGGTGCCTCTTCCTGCTGGAGGAGGAGGACCTCCGTGGGGACTGGCGGCAAGCAGCCAAGCTCTTGCAGGCCTCCTCCAGCTGCTTCTCCAGCTCCCTCACCACCAGCCGCATGTAGTCGAAGCTGGCCCGTGATAGAGCCTTCACCCAGGCCTCCATGGCAGCCTGCCCATCAGCCACCAGCACGTAAGCCCTGGCACCAGCATCATCAAAGCGGATGGCAAAGGCGAACTCCTCGGCAGCCTCGCACAGCTCCACGGTGCAGCCCTCCAGCACCACCAGCCCCACAGGCTCCCGGCTCTCCCGCTCCTCGAAGTAGAAAAGGAGGTTGCCCTTGAGGACGAACCAGCGGCGCTGGTAGGAGGTGGCATGGTGGTGGTGGGCATGGTGGTGATGCCGCTCCACACGCTTGCGGAGGAAGCCAGCATGGTCGGTGGGTGAGTCGCAGGTAGCGTAGTGGGCCACGCTCCGCTCATTCAGCTTCATCGCCCTGCCTAGAAGAGGAAGAGAGGGGGAAGAAATTGGTTTGGGGTGAGGAGCATCTTAGCCACCTTGCCGGGAAAGGCATGGTCCTGCCCTGGGCCTCTCACTGGGAAAAGCAGCCACAACACCAGCAGCACGTGCCACAGGACAGTGTCTACCCCAGCAAGTACCCCTGCAAATGGCAGGCTGGCTCCTTGCTGCTGCAGAGGGGAGGGAAGTCATCACTAGAGCCCCACCACTAGACACCTGCCTTCTCCAGGAACGACCACACTGCTGCTTCACTTCCTATTCCACGAGTGACCTACTTTGCTGGTTTTTTATGGGGCACATCAAAGAAATTTGCCTCTGTGCCTGCAAGACACTAATTTCGCTCTCATTAATAGGGCAGGATAAGGAAGGCATTTTCAGACCCAAGGGGTCTGTGACCTCCATTCAAGCACCTGCTTCCTGCTGCCGGTCTCCATGCAGGGCCACCCGTCCCCACCAGCCTCCCACCAGCAGCACCCCCAGCCCCAGGAGGTTCACTGGCAGTGAGGTGCATGGTGCCGTACCGGCTGCGCGGGTCAGACCACAACCCCTGGCTGTCTTCCCTGGGCGGGCTGCTCCCTTGCTGAGGGCCTCCAAAGCTTCACCGTGCGGAGCCCCATCCCTGTCTGGAGGAAAGGTGGCAGAAAGGGAGTCACAAACCAGAACAGCTGTGGAGTGGAAGAGCAAAGAGCTGCGTCACTCCCACCCCAGAAAGCCGGACCCTTGGAGCACAGGAGTGGCCAGGGACAGGCAGTACAAGTGGGTGGCTGTGGAAACCAGGGTGGCAAAACCCAGGGGCACTCGCACTGTCTTCAACGCCAGTGCTTCTGGGGGGTTGGTCTGGGTTTTGTAGGAGCACAGGCTGTGCTGTGTGAAGACGCCCAAGCAGGCAACTCGGCCTGGTGCTGCCGAAGGACACAGTGAGTGCAGCCTCGGTGATTCTACAGCTGCAAATGGATGTCCAGCGGCTAAAACTCCGCACAGAACTATGCAGAAAGCAAACCACAGCGGCCACTCCCTGGCCAGATCCGGATGAGAGAGCCTCCCCACTGCTGAGCACCCTCCAGGACCCCTCCCGGAGCCCTTCTCCCCCATGAGGGCTTGTGGGGCAGGGCTGAGCACAGCCCCTGTTGGAAAGCGAACGGAATTCCATTCCCCGGGGGTGCTTCGCCCTCAGCGCCGTACCCTGAGCCATCTCCAGCCCCGTCCCACAGCAGCGCTGACCGGGGGGGACTGCGGGGATCCCGCGTGTGTGTGTGCGGTGCTGGGCTCTGTCTCTTTGTGTGCCCCTCTGTGTTTGCCGCCTACCTACGGCGCGCCGCGGCCCCGGCCCCGCCGCCCGCTGCCGCCCCACCGCCGCTCTCCGCCCCTCGCCCCGGCGGCGGGACCGCGGGCCCCGTCCCGGCTCACCTCGGGCCGCTCCTGCTCGGCGGCGCTGCCGGCGGTGCGCCCCGCGGCAGCCGGGCCCGGCCGCGGCGGGTCGGGGGAGGGCCGCGCCGGCAGCACCGCCCCGCCGGCCGCAGAGGCACCTCCCGCGCCGCCTCGCTCCTCCGGGCACCCCTGCGGTCCCACTCGGGCGCCTAGCCCCTTTCCCCCTCCTCCCTGCTGGGGGGCGCGGGGACGCGGTGCCAGCAGTGGGGAGCAAAGCCGTGCGGTGCGGGGCGCTGTGCTGACGGGGGGCCACAGCGCGGGGGCGGCAGCACCGGGGCGAGGCGCCGGCGGGGCACGGCGGGGCCGGGCCGGCAGGGAGGGAGGTGCGATCGGTCGGCCTGCTGACGCGGGCCGCGTCATGTGAGCGGGGCCGGGCCGGGGCGGGCTGTGTCCCGGCGGCAGCCATGGGGCCGGCGGCGCTGAGCGGGCTGCCCTTGGCCCTGGCCTTGGCCCTGGCGCTTCCCTCAGCGGCCCTGGAGAACGGTCTGGCGCTCACCCCCCCCATGGGCTGGCTGGCCTGGGAGAGATTCCGCTGCAACGTGGACTGCCGGGCGGACCCTCGCAACTGCATCAGGTCAGCGCGGCAGCGGCGGAGCCCGGGGCTCGGCCACCCCTCCCTGCACGGAGCGCTTGTCCTCTCTGTGCTCTACCCCAGGGAGCCTGCGGGGGTCTGCCCTGCGGGGGTACACGGGGTGGTGACGGGGAAGGAGAGAAGAGGGTGGTCGGGTCGGCTGTCAGGCCCGGGACGGCTCTGGCATCTAGGGGAGCACGATGTGCGGGAGGTAGGGAGCTCGGTGCTGGGGGTCCCCGGTGCGGAGGGACGTGGCTGGAGTGTTAGGGAAGTGCTGCCCCTCTGTGAGATCAGTGAACGGGGCACGGATGAGGTTTAAAAGGGAGGCCTGCAGACCCTACTGTATGACACAGGCCGATCCTGCAGCTACCGACCCTCCGGAGCCCCCCGATAGACCTGAAGTCCTGCTGTCTGCCTCAAGTGGTGGGGCACGAGATCGTGGGTTGTGGGGTCTCAGCCTGATGTGTCCCCATCCCCTCGACCTGCAGTGAGACGCTGTTCTTCGAGATGGCAGACCGCCTGGCCGAGGATGGCTGGAGGGAGCTGGGCTACAAGTACATCAACATTGACGACTGCTGGTCCGCCAAGAAGCGGGATGCAGCGGGACGGCTGGTGCCCGACCCCGAGAGGTTTCCCAGGGGGATTAAAGCTCTGGCTGATTATGTGAGTGTGTGCTGGGGGTGGTGGGCATCCCTGCATCCCCATGCTGCCGTGGCAGGAGCTGGGACTGGATGAAGGACTCTGGGAGGCACGTGGGATCCCCCTTGTGCCCTCCTTGCAGCTCTTCTCTCCCTGCAGGTACATGCCCGGGGCCTAAAGCTGGGCATTTACGGCGACCTGGGCACACTCACCTGCGGGGGCTACCCAGGCACCACACTGGACCGCGTGAAGCAGGACGCCCAGACCTTTGCAGAGTGGGGTGTGGACATGCTGAAGCTGGACGGGTGCTACTCGTCAGGAGAGGAGCAGGCAGAGGGTAAAAGCTCCCCGGTCAGCTGGGGCTCCCCTTGCTGCTCTGGTCAGGGCAGCTGGCTGTCTGCAGCAACGCTGGAAGAGCCGGTTCTTCCCTCACGTCTCTTGCTGCAGCTCGTGGGCAAAGAGGAGGGAGTTGGGATGCCCTGGAGCTGGTGTGAGGCAGGAGGCCAGGCTGGCCAGGGCGGGCTGGGACACAAGCTGCTGCCACCTCTCTCCTTCACCGGTTGTCATCTTCTCTCCTTAAGGCTACCCAGAAATGGCAAGGGCCTTGAATGCCACGGGCCACCCCATCGTCTACTCCTGCAGCTGGCCAGCGTATCAGGGGGGGCTTCCCCCCAAGGTGAGGGTTGTCCCATCCAGCCATCCCAATGGCTGTTTCCATTGTCCCTTGTGCCCTCCGGGAAGCTCTTGTTGGAGCTGCAGGAGCCAGGTGCTAAACCCTGCTTATCGCTGTCACTGGTAGGATTGCAGCAGGTCCCTGGAGAGGACATGGCCTCCCTGCCAGGCATGTGGGACACTTGGGGTTCCCTGCATGCTGAGTGATGGGAGGCTGGGGAAAGAAGGCCCTGGGGCATGCCCTCTCCACCCTACTTGGCTGGTTGATCTTGACAGTCTTCTGATATGGGTCCTGTCTTCTTTAAGTGCATGAAAGAGGATGTTCCTCCTAGTGATGTTTCTTGAGAATTGAGTGTGTGTGTTTATTTCCTTTTACATCTCCTGAGTGAATCCTGAGCTGCCCTGGTTCTTGCAGCTGGTCATATTTCCATATGGCCTTTGTGGTTGTTTTGCCAGACATATTATTGTAGCGGGCTGTGCCCAGTCATATTGGGGTTTGACTCTGTTCCCCTTCAGTACGTGATGTTGCCCTTCTCCAGGTCCCTCTGCCTTTCACACCCTTCCTGGACGCTGCAGCTCTCAACAAGTGTGGCTGCCCCTTTTCCCCCGCCTTGCAGACTGGGTCCTTTCTCCCTCCTGCCTGACCCTGTGCTCCTCTCCAGGTGAACTACACCATCCTGGCAGAGGTCTGCAACCTGTGGCGTAACTACGATGACATCCAGGACTCCTGGGACAGTGTACTTTCCATCCTGGACTGGTTCTTCGCAAATCAGGATGTACTGCAGCCAGCAGCTGGCCCTGGCCACTGGAATGACCCAGACATGGTGCGGCTGGGTAATGGGTGCTGTGGACGGGGGACCTCCAGTGATCCCCTTCTAGGGGCAGGGCAAAAGAGGAGTGCCAGGGGCAGGAGCCCTATTGCTGCAGAGAGGGAAAGCTCATGTTGCCCTTGGGGGTAATGGTGAAGCAAAGGCTGTTAGTGAGTGCATTTGAATATGTGCTGAAAGCTCAGCACCTAGCAGGGGTGAGCTCTCCCAGCAGTGGTAGGCTTCTGGAGGGGAAATGAGTGTGTGAGAGGTTTCTGGCTGCTCGCTCCCAGTAGGCTGCAGCATCCCTGAGGGTGACAAGCAGACAAGTTTCTGACCTTTTTCTGCCTCTCCTCTCCAGCTCATCATTGGAAACTTCGGCCTTAGCTACGAGCAGTCACGCTCCCAAATGGCCTTGTGGACAGTGATGGCAGCTCCGCTCCTCATGTCCACGGATCTCCGCACCATCTCCCCGACCGCCAAGGAGATCCTGCAGAACCGCCTGATGATCCAGATCAACCAGGACCCCCTGGGAATCCAGGGGCGCAGGATTGTCAAGGTTAGGAGGACGGTGGATGTGTTTGGGAGAGCTGACAGGAGCAGCACAAGGTGTCACAATAAGGAGGGAGAGGGAAGTGATGCCGAGAAACATGAGCAGAACTGTGGGAGCTGGGGATCTGCTGGTGTAGCAGCCCTGCAGGACAAGGTCTGTGGGCCAGTGCTGGTCCCAGGAGCTCTGCCTCACCTGCTCATCCCCACCCTCAGGAGAAGTCCCTCATCGAGGTTTTCCTGCGCTCACTGTCCCACGGTGCCAGTGCCCTTGTCTTCTTCAGCCGGAGGGCAGACATACCCTACGTCTACACCACCAGCCTGGCCAAGCTCCACTTCCCTGAGGATGCTGTGTATGAGGTGAGCCCCGTACCCCACAGCACCTGGATCCCTCTCGTGCCAGCTCCCTACTTTACCACCCTGTATGTTTTTTGGGAGGGAAGGGCTCCCACTCCCTGCCTTCAGCATGAAGGGGCAGCCACACGTTGGGTCGCCCTCCTATTGTCCGCTGCTGTGCCCTGTCCTGCCATGCCACGTCAGTGCCCATGGCTGGACCTCAAGGTGAAAGGTGTGTGGGAAGCCTGGTAGCCACCATCTCTTTCTTCCAGGTACAAGATGTGTACAGCGGGGAGATCACCAGAGGCTTGAAGACGGGAGACAACTTCTCGGTCACTGTTAACCCCTCCGGGGTGGTGATGTGGTACCTGTACCCCGTGGCACAGCCCTGGCGCATTGTCAGACAGCAAGCCCCCCGCGAGGGTTTCCCCCCGGTCCTCCTGTGACGGGGCTCAGCGGATGGGGGTGTGGGTCTGTGCCGCGGTGGGCTGTGAGACCATGCCTGGGGCATGTGGCTCTTCCCTGCACAAGTGCCTTTCGGTGGCGTGCCCAGCAGTGCTGGGGGTGACCATTCCTCTGGTACCAGCTTGATGATGGCTGCTCAGTCTGCGCGAAGCAGGAATTCTTGTTGCCACCTCCTAAGGGTGTGCAGAGCATAGTTCCTCAGTGATGGCAAAGCCTTCTGAGGTCCTCCTATGGAAGATTCCATACAAGCAGAGCCCAGACACTGTTTTAGTTCATCAGCTCTGATACCTGAGCGTTTCTCTGCTTCAGGTTGAGTACCACTGACTGTTGCGGGGCTGTTTGAACTAAACCTGTAGAAAGGCTTTGGATGCTTTTGTATCTTCTAGGGTAGTGACTCCCCTCCCTCCATGTGTGATGAATGGCAATAGCTTCAAGCATCAGACCTGGTCACCTTCTTTTCTTTGCTATAATCAGCTTGGCTTAGAATAAGGGGCTGTCAATAGGGCTGTACCCTTCCTGTGTACTCGTCCCAGGACCAAGAGCTCCTGGAGACATGATGGTCCTGTGCAGTCTTTGCAGGCCTGATCCAGCTCCAGCAGCCTGGAGGCCAGCACTACTACAGCCTAGCATGCATGCTAGCATTGTATTAAAGCTCCTCTGGAATCAGTGTACAGCAGAGCAAAAACCTCTACTGACCATGCACAACCCCAACAGCCTTGCTGTGGTACAGCCCCAGGAGCTGCAGGGTGTTGTGCACAAGCAGTGTAGGGAAGATGCTGACGCTCAGCTGAGGGTGCCTTTTGAGTTGGGAGATGGCCACGTGTCTCCAAACTGAAGTTGTATCCTGTTCTTGATCTAGCAGGAAATTCCTGCTAAAAGGGGGCTCAGGGCCTCCTGCAGCCGGCTGAACACTCAGGGTTTCTCAGGGAAAGGCTCCTCCCAAGGGCAGCTACATCCACAGCTCCATTCTGAGAAGGAGCCTGCACTAATGAACTGCAAGGGAGCAGTGGGACAGACCCTGAAGTCCTCAACTGCTTCACCTTTGTGCAGCACACATCCTACGGAGGAGTTCGAGGTGAGACATGGCCTGCCCCAACTGCCCCAGACTTCATGACTGCAGCATTCGGGAAGACTGCCGCTTAAGATTGCAGCCCAGGGAGACAGACACAAGTGAAGCCTCAGACTGGGGAAACACCACATCTTAGATCAGCAAAACCAAGTTTCCCCTTTCTGTTCAGATGCTGGAGGGCTCCTGCTCATCCCCCGACTCTGGTTCCTGCAGGACCAAATGGCTGATTCTGGCCAATTCCAGCAACGTTCTCTGAGTGCAGTGGCAAAGACACTGAACATGATGCAGTGCCGACGAGAAGGGATGAGCACACCTCATGTGTATGTACAGGAGCTGGCTTGGTTCTTGGGGAGCGACTGAGACAATTTAATTGAAATAAAGGGGAAGCGGGTCCCAGGCTCTCTCGTTTCATGTTTATTTATGTTGCTAGCTATAGCTGCTTGGTTAATGTAGGGTCATCAGAAAAGGAACACCTATGCTATGAAACAGAGCTGGTTTCCTGTCAGAGACTGGACAGATGCAGAGTAGGAAATGGTGTTCCAATAGTTACACCATGTTCAGCAGGGCAACAGCTTTCCTTGGTACAAAGGGAAACAGATTTCACAGTCCACAGTTACATGCCATTTGCCTTTGCCATGTATTTATTTTTGCCTCACTGGAAACTGGCTAGCGAGGAGTTCCTGTTAAAAGAAAGACCTTCCCTCAGGCACTGAACGCGCATAGGAGAGGTGCTACAAATACAGCTGTAGTGAACAGCAGGGTGGTGGCCCAGCCCCTGCTAAGTGCAGTGTTGTCCCTGCCCCCAGGACATGAACACCCGCCAGGTCTGGCGATCAACCAGCTTTCCACCCTCCCCAGGCAGCAACAGGATGCGCCCCACTTTTTTCTCCCCTAGTTAACTGGTTCCAGATCCAGCTTAGCCACACACCAGGGAGAGAGAAGGCAAGAATGAAGATCAACACAACACACAACAGTGACCAGGCAGTTAAAGGTATCAACACTCCTGTATTAAAGTGCAATTCAAAAAAGTTACAAACATTCATGATTGATTTTTTCTTCTTTTTAAATACAGTTATTAGAATATCTCTAACTCAGACCTAAAAGGTATTTATAGATAAGGAAATTTCCTTCCCCCTATGCAGGGCTGCTTTAGGAATTGCCACTTGCAAGTCATACAAGCCTGATGTACAGGACAGCCCTGGCACACAGGGAAGTACGAAGGAAAACACTCCTTCCCTTTCACTGTGAAGGTAGGAAGACTGTAGGAAGAAGCATGGTCACTCTCTATGTAAAGGATCACAAGCGTCTCCACCAGACTAGGGGGACTTCTCTTTAGAGCATGCTTAATGGCACTATGTCCTAAGGAAGAAGGAAAGGTTGTGGTTGAGCAGCCAGTCCCTGCAAGAGAGCTGAGCATCAGTAACACCCACACCAGGCAGCAGATCCTACCCGAGAGAGGGCACTGCACCCCCCAGGCACCCCAGCTCCAGTACTGCAGCGCACAGATGCGGTGGCTGAAGGAAAAGACAAGGCCCACTTTCCCCTGTGGAGCCAGCAGACAGCACAAGCTTGCTCAGCACAGGGAGCTGTGGGACCTGTCTCCTGACAAGGCTAGTCCCAGGTCATCTTCCTAATGTAACAGACTTTGCTCCAAGGCAAGCAGCCTCCTGTGCAGCACTTGTCTCCTCCGTTACGCGGCACAGGATCACTGCACAGACACGGGACCTGCTTCTAGGAGAGGGGAAAGAAGACTGATCCATACCTCCAGTCTGTCACCTCACTGCCGATGCAGCACGCCTCTGCTTTTCTGTTCAGTGTCCACAAGGACAGACTGAGTGGGGCCCACCCCCTTCCCTCTTGCATAGCCAAATGCTTCAGTGTCTCTTTGGACGCACTTCCCAAGTTTGTCACCC
The DNA here is from genome assembly GCA_017639245.1 of Myiopsitta monachus. Classification (NCBI taxonomy): domain Eukaryota; kingdom Metazoa; phylum Chordata; class Aves; order Psittaciformes; family Psittacidae; genus Myiopsitta; species Myiopsitta monachus. Next base: position 65,164,364 of record CM029920.1, read on the forward strand.
CATGTCTGTTAGTGCAGACATGAAACACGCTTCCAGCACAATATGGAATGTCCAGAGTCCCATCTCATGCTAAACTGTGACAGAATTTCAGGAAACCTAACACCTTTCTGGGCACCCAAGGGTCTATGCAAGGAACCTCATGGCTCTCTGTACCTTTCCTCTTGGATGGTGCTTCAGAAGTAAAAAGTTTGGCATTCCAAATAGTTTTACTCCAAGATCCCATAACCTTCATATTTTAGTCCTAGATTAGTGGTGTGGTATAGTGGTGGTTTAATACGAAGTCCATCTCTCTCCTCAAGCCAATGGCAGAGCAAAAGGTTAGTGCTTCGACCCCATGAGATAAAGCAAATAAGAAGGAAAGTGCTGTTGCTCCACCTTGTATTGCCACTGACTGTTTAATGGCAGGTGCTCAGCTGCCCATCATGACTTATACTGTATATATACACAAAGAGACCTAGAGATACGCTAACCCAGGGGTAGGGACAGCCAAGCTGTCTTCGGGGACAGAGAGTGTGGGAGGCTGGTTGCAATTTCCTTCTGCTAGTTGTTCTTCTTATCCTCAGGAGGTGTATAAGGAGGTGGCTGTTCCTGGAAGGAGATAGAGTGGAGTCAACAACCCCGCTTGTTTCATGACAAGCTCTTCCCAGGTGTTCTCAGGCTTGGCTTACAAGAAATGACTGCTCTTCAGTGAGCTACAGAGGGAGCCAGGAGCTGTGTTTTAAGCTGTCATTTCATCACACCATTCCTCTCTAGTATCAGTACACTCCAGGATACGTGCTGCCTCCCACCATGTTTCTACTGAAGGTCCCCTTAAACCCAGGCAACAAATGGCCTATTGCAAAATAGGCTATGTTTAAAATTGCATTTGTTTTAATCACGATATTCCCAGGGCTTTGTTGATGCTCATAGCTCTGACCCAGCAAAGAGCAAACCCCTGGGCTGAGGGCCAGCTTTGCTGCTCCATTGGTCTCCAGCCCACCACAAAGCCACGCGAGGCAGTGAAGGGCATAGGCGGATCAGCTCACATACAACTGTGTAAGCTACAGCCTACCTACCACCTGCCACTGACCGAACAGTGAGGGACATCCCTGTCTCCATACAGCCCAGAAGAAAACAACAGAAACCTACATGTTCTCCCCTCCTTAAGTGACCTGCTGCTCTTTAACTCTTCCCACTTTCAGGCCCATCAGAAGCAGAGTACTCTGTGTTCTGTGCCCATGCAAATCTGTCATGCCTTTATGAGCAACACAAATACCAAATGGCTATTACTGGGCAAGTCTTACGGTGCTTCTCGTTTCCTGACTGAGGATTTAACATGGGACAAACAGCCACACCTTCCTCCCAGGAAAACGCACACTTTCTGTGCATGTTCAGTATGAAGGCACAGTGGACTTTGCTAGGAAAGCAAACCACTGTCCCTGCTAGCAAAGACGAGAAAGGAGGCATAGGCAGACCACAGTCACGGTACTTACCACAGGCATATGTACATTGTGTGGGTTGGCAGAGCTGTAATATGCACTGGAAGCAGCTTCCATGGCCCTACTGTCCCCTAGAAAGAAAAGAAAGAGCCATCTTACATGCCTTAGGCAGTGGCCCAAGTCCCAGAGCCTTCTCCCATAGCCACAGCTCTTTCAAGGAGGCAACAAAGGTCCAAAGAGCCAACAGCAACTGCAGCAAGCTGGGTTAGAATTTAGAGCTTTGGGAAAGCTGCAAGCTGGCAATAGCTGACCACAAGCAGTGCAGAGCTGAACGGTTCCCCCCCGCCGCTACCTCAAATAATTGATCAAGACAACTCTGAGCCCCTGAAACAACAGCTTCTGCAGCCCATGCTGTCCCCACATGCCACCCACCGCTTGAGCCTCAAGCACCCTTCTGCACCCGGACCCTGGCAGCCCCCAGGCCTCACTTACCTGGCATCCCTGGGCCCAGCGAGGCTGCAGGAGCTGAGGGTCCTGCAGGAGATGGCCCAGAGTAAGGGGGGAGAGGAGGTGGCACAAACATGGGGCTCATGTTGGGAAGTGGTGGGTAAATACCTGAAAAAGATGAAACTGGACTGATGCTTTGAACCGTGGCAATGGGACAGGGTGGAAGAAAGCTCATGGTCTCAGCACCACACTGGTTCTGGACAAGAGCAGTGGTGAGGGAAGCTCTGGAGTTTTGGCAGGGGTGCAGACAGCAGGGATTTGACATGCCAGCAGGCAACAATTCTCTGCCAAGCAGAAGCATCATTTACAAACAACATTTTCACCTCCCACCCAGCTGCAAACACAGAGACAGTAACCCCCACCATACCACTGTGATATCTTTACAACTAACACTAAACACACCCTGCCAGTCATCATCACACAACTTCCAAACCTGGAGTCTGGGCATATGGATATCCCATGGGCTGTGGAGCAGGTCCATAGGCATTCATCGGAGGTGGTGCATAAGGATATGGTCCGTTTGGTGGTGGAGGAGCTGCATAGCCCCCAGGAGCAGGCAGGGTGGGTGCATATCCTCCAGGAAAAGGTGTATAGCCAAAGCCAGGATTCTGGAGAGGAGCACCACTGGAAGCTAAGGAGCATGTGTTTAGTAAGACAGGCATCCTTTTGTTATAACTAAGCATACAGCATAAAAGGGAAACAGTCCTCTTCACGCAGCATTGCTTCCCTTTGTCTAAATTCACTACACAGTCCTGGTGTGGTGCTGTGCTTGAAAAGCATCAGTCTCCTTGCTGCAAGTTCACAGGGTGCTAAGGGAATCCCACTGCAAAAATACTAGCTATCAGGTACTAGTCCCATCACAGAGCTCCCACCGCTGGAGGAAAAGACCACTCTAAAGCAAGTAGGGTGCTTTTTGCTTCTTTTTCAAACTTTCTCATCATCGGGGCGGGGGGGGGGCGGGGGGAAGAAGAGTACATCTTTAAATGCACATTTCTTTAAAAAGAAACTTTTCTTATCAGAAATAAAGTACGTTCTTCCCCAATTCAAGAGTTTTAAGTAGAAGTTATTTTTTAAGATGTATTTTTCCCCTCTCCCCCTATCTTACTCCAATATTACAGAACTGAGATGAGTGAACCAATTTCTCACCACCACATATTTCAATTTTATTGCAAGAGGAATAAGATTTTGCAGAAAAAGGGGGTCTGCCTCAGGAGCACAAACCCAAGAATATTCTGACTGCAAAAGGCACTAAGACAAAATAAAGAAAAAGGACTGGAAGTTGTGGCTGCTCCATCCCTAGAAGTATGGGGCTGGATGGGGCTTTGAGAAACCTGGGCTAGTGGAAGGTATCCCTGCCTGTGGCAGGGGGGTTGGAACTACATGATCTTTAAGGTCCCTTCCAACCCAAACCACTCTACGATATGCTTCTACAAAGGGAAAACAAAAATTCCCCTGGAAAGATTAAAAAACACATTAAAAAAAATGCGAAGTGTACACAGGGCACCCTTCTTCCCAGGAAGCTCATGAAGAGCACTACTCTTTAACCAGCTCAGCCATGGAGAACCGCAACTCTGAAGATCCCTTACCACTAGAGGCAGCTTTGAGCATTAGCTGTCCAAACTCAATGGCTCCTCCACTGTTGAAAGTAAGTTTAAATGTCCCCTGCCCTTCCCAGCCACCTAGGGGAGAGAGAATTAGAAAATTAGAATAGAAACAATCTCCTCAGTAGCAGTCAGGACAGCAAACCAGCTAAAACTCCAATTATTCTGGAAAGAGACATGGCATTGCTAGCAGATGGCCCCAAAATAGCATCTCAAGAAGATCAGGAATTTATTTCTCTACCCTTTAGAACACAGTCCCCACCGCAGTTATGTAGAAGCAGCCTACTGCCGATACTAGTCTGTCTTGTTCTTTCCTGACAGCTTTAACAGAACCTAATAATGAACACAGTGTAAAGAAAAAACACTCAATTCACTGAGGATATTAATCAAAAGCCCTCAGATGAAGTTTTACTGCTGATCTCAGTGGACTACAGATCAGGATCAACAACTGAAGCTAGGATTTAAATCAAATGCAATACTTCAAATCTATTTGACATGTGGAAGCTCAGACACATTATAAACGCTTCAGTAAAATAGAAATCTTTTGGAAGAAATATCAAGTAGGAGATGAAATTGCAAGATAATTGAGGGCTTTGTTTTGCAGGGGCTTTTTTAGTGGTTCTTTTGCGGGGCACTCTGGGTTTTTGGTGGGTTTAAGAAAAAAAATTCATTTAAATAAAACATTTCACAGAATAAGATTTATCTTCTTTGCCTAACAATGAAGGTAATAATGAAGTCTAGAAATGCAACAAAACAATCCATCATGGATAAAGTCAGTCCCTCAGTCACCTCTTTAAAACCTCTGTCTTCATATGATTTCAGCCCGAAAAAGTGGGCTGATCCACAATCCAGAGGACCCAGTCACTTTAAAACACTGTTAGAGACAAAGCAAACATAAGCTCTCCAGATGCCATCAAAATGCACAAACTAATTACAGGGGTGAAGAGCAAAGCAATTTGAACCAGAATCCTCGTTTTCAATCCCTGATTATCTTCTGCAATTCCCCATGTTTGGTCATGACCAAGCCACAGTTTCGTCATCGAATTGAGAACAAAGCTAAATCACTGATATACAGCAGCATCCTAGCTGCAGCAAACATCCCTCAAGTTGGTAAGTGGCTACTGATCTCCAGAAAACGAAAGTGTTGTTAAGCCTGTCTATCAACACCAATGACTGCTGACTCAGGTCATTTACCTATCCCTTCTAGGTCAAAGACAAGAGAAAACAAGCACATGCGGAAACCGAGTAAACATGACATACACATCAAAGACACAAGTTACAGGATTAAACGAAAGTCATCCTGTGAAAGTCAGTTACCAGCTTTGGGGGCAGGAAGTAACACAGCAGCAGTGCCTTAAAGGTCAGAAGACACAAGTTACTTCAGTGAGGACATCTCAGCTGTACTGCCACAGCTACTCTGTCCATCTTTCCTGTGCACATAAGCTGGGTATGTGATGCTCAACAGAAAAAGACTTTCAACATTCGGAAAGAGTTCAGTCTACAGAGCGTAGGCACATACCTCCAGCCTCAGCCTGGATCTGTCCTTTGATGTAATTGGCAGAGAAAACAGGCTGCTCAATTGAGCATCCTTTCATCAAATAAAATGGCATCATGAAAGACAGCATAGGATCCTTCCCCTTCGACACAAAGATCATCTGCAAGACAGGAGGGAACACCTCTGAATTATATGAATTAGGTATAAAGGGTGGTCATGGAGTTTTAGTTGTAGCAACATCCAAAAAGAGGATAATTGAACTCCAGCTATCAGTATGCATCGTTATTTCACAGCTTTAATACTGCAGGACCCCAAACAGGTCTGATGGCACACAGCTCACTCATCTGAAGTGAGTGATGTTGCAAAATCATAAACCACTTAAAACACATGTGCACATTTAGAGAATTTTATTGTGCTGCTGTCCAGGGTTCAGCTCCAACAGTTCATTTTTTTCCTAGTAGCTGGTGCAGTGGCTGTGTTTTGGCTTTAGTCTGCGAACAATGCTGATAACACACCGATGTTTTAGCTGTTGCCAAGTAATGCTTACCCCAACCAAGGACCTTTTCAGTCTCATGCTTTGCCAGTGAGGAGAGGCACAAGAAGCCAGGAGGAAGCAGAGACAGGGCACCTGACCCAAAGAATATTCTATACCACAGCATGTCATACCCAGTATATAAACTGGGAAGAGACACCTAGAAGGGCAGATTGCTGCTCAGGTCAGGCTGGGTATCGGTCAGCAGGTGGTGAGCAGTTGTATTGTGCAGCACTTGAAAGCAGAAAGCTTTCTGAGCTTTCATTTCTTCTCTTGTTGTTTCCTATTGTTATTGTTGGTATTCTATTATCACTATATCTTACTTTTAGTTATTGGACTGTTCTCATCTCAACCCATGGGGTTTACATTCTTTCAGTTCTCCTCTCCATCCTGCCCTGGGGACACGGGGAAGGAGGGGATGAACAAACTGCTGTGTGGTGCTGGGTTACTGCCTGGGTCTAAACCACAACAGCAGCTTTTTAAGGATAAACTACGATAGTTTTCAAAGAAAGTAATACTGACTAACACATTATATGAAACACATTATCTAGACAATAATATCCAGACTGCACATGCCTTTGTAGGGAATTGGGATTGTGACACAAGAATGAACTATTCCATTTCCACCTTCCCTTCTCCTACCTAGTACTCTCAGTGGTTCCTCCCATAGCAAAAGTCACTTCTTCTATCACAGGCTAGGCTTTAGGTCTAAAGTCTACAAGATCCTTTGAGAAAGAAGAAGCCTTGCTAGCATCAGACTTACCCTGTAAGGGGTGAGATAAAGCATCCCCTTCTTGGTGCCTCTGAAGGCTTCAGGCTTGCCCGTCACGTCACTGAAGGAGAGCTCCACATCTTTACAATGTTTGAGAACACTAGAGGAGGAAATCAAACAAATCGGAGAGGCAAACTCAGCAACAGCTCTGACCCACACACCCATCATGAAGGGAGGGGGACAGCACACCAGAAACAATGAGTATTATCCCAAAAGAGTCAGTTCTGATGTGGGCCCTGACATTTCTCCTTTGAACACAGATGGGTGATTTATGCGGAAGGGAAGAATTCCTCCTCTCACCTGTGACAACAATCATCTCACCTCCTCCACAGAGGGATGATTTAAATGACAGTTTCTCTTTCTGTCTCCCAAACCATCAGGCCGAGGAATTCCTCTCTCTGCATGAGAAGACCCTCAGCCCAAAGACCAGGGCACAGAAAGGGTGTAGGTGTCTGAAACCACCCCCTTGATGTCCAGATATCATCTCATAGCAAGCCTCTCTCTCCAAGTCTATGCTCAAATCCAGCACTGTCCACCACACAGGAAAATAGCACTGCTGTAAGACCGCACCCACTGTGCAAACTGAGGAAGTTGCTTCACTAATACCCTCACTGCTGACCCTGCTTCACATGATTTAAGTAAGTATTTGTAAGAAACAGCACCATGCTGTGGAACAAAATGAGGAGCCAGTAACATCAGCAACAAGGTTATTGTTGTTGGATATCTACAAGAACATGAGAGTAGTTTGCTTACGACACAAAGCCAGATGAGAACTGTGATCACCGCAGGGTCAAGGGTATGGAGGTGCTTGGAAAGTTAAACCTATTTTCAGGAAAAATGAGTCTATTTGGGAGAACATGTCCATGAATGCACAGGGCAGATCCTCAACATACCACCTCGTAAGAAAATTTGCAGAACAAACAAAATGGTCTTGAGGGTAACAAACCTACAGTGTTAACAGTGTGTTACAGTGACAGAAGGATCCGAGGTGTTTGACGGTTCAAGAGCTGGAAAAAGAAAACACAAGCCCCTAATCCAACACAAGCCTGAAGAGGCTGGGTCTAAAGTAATCCTGATGTATTCTGATTGGCACACTGCAGAAGTCAGATCAAGCCAGGAAACTGCAAAATTACTAGGGAAAGGGAGGAACCAGCAGGGCTAGCATATGGGAAAACAACCCAAAGCCCTGCAGTTCAGGGTTGTGTCCTCTTTAGGGAAAAGCATAACAGCATATATGTATCCAAAAAATGCAGCCAGCCAAGGAGGAAGACATTAAAAACCCTAGCTTTAATGAGACAAAAAACCTAGCCTGACCAAGAAATTCTTCTGGGAAATTACTTCATAGTTGAGTAAGATGCAGCTTCCCAAACTGGCTGGGAAGGGCAGACTGAAGAGACTGCAGAGAGTTCTTTCCATTTCCAAGATGCAAAGGGGAAACACTTCTTCTAAGCTAAACAGCTCTTCAAGATCCTGGATTTTACAGGACACTTCCTCAACCACGTCCTGTAGCAGTGTTTCACGTCAGTTTGCCTCACTGGGAAGAATTTCTGCATAGTCACTGTAACATTTACTCCTTCCCAGCTACTCAAACACACAAATTACAGCACCACTGGGCATAATGAGGCTGCTGAACTGGTTTGGATGGGCTGCCCGCATGCCCATCCAGGGCTGTCACAGGAGAGCTGTGCACTCCATGGAGCCACGCTGCACCTACCTGTGACTAAGAAGCACCCTGAAAAACAGCTTGAGGTCCAGGATAAAGAGATCTCCTTTAAGCCAGCAAGAGCTCTACATGCCAGAGAAGTACTGATTGAAGTACTAGCAGTCAGTTGTGAGCTCAACATTACCTAAAGCATATTTTTGGAGCCTATTTTTACCTATTGTTTACCGTCCCTGGTAAACAACAGGAAATCCACTCAATGATCCTTTACTGGGCCCCTGGTTCTTCGGGTTTGTCTAGCCAAGGCCAGGATGCCAGGAGCACCTGAACACAACCAAACCTAAAGCCCGAGCCCATCAAGCTGGTCTGTCAATCCCCACTCAGGGGGAGGGGCAAGCATCAAGCAGCTGCCTGCGCTTTCATGAGGAGAGGATCCGCTCTGCTCAGGTCTCAACTTGGACGACAAGTTCTCCTTACTTTGAGTTCATGTGATTCAGACTCCTCTCTTCAGTGGCCTCTGCCCCTCCGACATCACTAGCTGGCTGCATGACACAAAAACCCCCAAACAACTCTTTGAGTTTTGCAAGTGATGGCAGCTCACTCTTCAACCTGTGTGCTTGCTGGAGTGGCTCTAAGGACCGATGAACTCCAACAGTGAAGATGGAGCTGCTCTGATGACTCCAGCAGGCCTGCTCCCCGCTGTTCGCCCCAGCACATTCCCACTTTAAGAAGCTAAACGTGACCCAGCAGTGTGCGCTTGCAGCCCAGAAAGCCAGCCATGTTCTGGGCTGCATCAAAAGGAGTGCGGCTAGGAGGTCCAGGAAGGGGATTCTCCCCATCTACTCCACTCTAGCGAGACCCCACCTGGAGTTCTGCATCCAGCTCTGGGGCCCACAACACAAGAGGGACATAGAGCTGCTGGACTGAGTCCAGAGAAGGGTGATGAAGATGCTCTAGAGGTCTGAAACAGCTCTGCTATGAAGACAGGCTGAGAGAGCTGGCCTAGTTCAGCCTGAAGAAAAGGCTCCTTAAGGGGAGACCTTAGAGCAGCTCCCAGTGCCTAAAGGAGCTACAAGAAACCTGAAGAGGGGCCTTTTTATAAGGGTTTGTAGGGACAAGACAACAGGGTGATGGCTTTAAACTGAAAGAGAGCAGATTTAGCTTAGATATAGGGAAAAAATTCTTCACTATGAGGGTGCTGAGGCCCTGGCACAGGTTGCCCAGAGAAGCTGTGGCTGCCCCATCCCTGGCAGTGTTCAAGGCCAGGTTGGACGGGGCCTGGAGCAACCTGGTCTGGTGGAAGGTGTCCCTGCCCGTGGCAGGGGGTTGGAGCCGGATGAACTTCGAGGTCCCTTCCAACCCAAACCATTCCATGGTACGCGGATTCCAAGATGAGAACGCAGCCCCTAGGGCGGGTAGAGCCGGGAGGGGACAGGAGTCGCCGCAGCGGGGAGCCGCGGCCTCCCTCCACCGCGCTCCGCCAGCCCCCGGCTGAGCCTCGCTGCCTCCCTCCACCGCGCTCCGCCAGCCCCCGGCTGAGCCCCGCTGCGGGGGCAGGAGATGAGGAGCCGCCCCCCCAAACCCGGCCCCGCTCCCCGCAGCTCCCCCCCGGTACCTCTCGGCATTGGGAATGACGACACCACCCTCCTGCGAGTGGTGCCTGTTCAGCGCCATCTTGTCCCCTACTGACCCCGCCCCTAACCTGTGACGTTCGCCCTCCTCTCTCCCCCTATAGGGCCCCGCTCCCCTCGACGCCCCGCCCCCATGACGCGTCCCGTTAGGAGGCTTCGAGGCGGTTGCTAGGTGACGTGAGGTTTAATGGCGGCCGGCGCGGGGGACGCTACAGTCGGGCGGCACCTCCTGGCCCGGAGCGCGCCGCTCTGGGCACCGCGTCTGCCCCGGGACGGGCCGCGGGCCAGCACCGGTCCCGCTCTGCGCAGGCTCCTGGGGCTGCCGCTGGAGGGGACCGCGGCCCGGCCTCCGGTTGGGCCCGGCCTCCGGTTGGGCCCGGTTGGTCTCGGGAAGGCTTTTCCCCCAAGCCCCCGGTGCGGTGTCCGCCTGAAGAGCTGTTGTTGCCGCCCGCTGTTCGCGTAACCCTCGCAGCGCCGCTTCCTGGTTGCCAAGCCGGCTGCTGCGGTGGGAGAGGAGCTGGCAGTGTGCCGTGGGCAGCCGTTCCTCAGACGCCCGCTCACCGCCTGTGCTGAACTGTAATTAACTTGTCCTTACGACTAACCACAAATACTAGTGCCTGCACAAGTGCTGCTTGCTCTTCTGGCCTTCTGCTCACTGCGTGGCCAAACCTGCTGTGATGTTCATTACCATCTTAGCCTGGTGGAATTTATCCAGCCTTTGGGATTCACTGTGCATTGCACAGATTGTTTGGTGAGTGCCTTTGGTGATGAAGAGTTGTCTCTGAACACACTGAGGGGGTAACTCCAGCGTAAAATTTAGCCTCTACCCTGCTATGGTATCCTTCAAGTGATGCCCGAGGGGAATGTCTGGCATACTGTGGTCATCCTGGAGCGCAGCTGTTGGCACACAAGAGCTGGGATTCATTCAGGCTTTTCCTACCTGATCCATCCGCAGAGACTTTTCCCCAAAGGTGTCTGCAGCTGTTGCACAACATGTGAAATTCTTTATGTTTGCCCTTTGTAGACCTTCAGACAGATGAGCAGATGGCAGTGCAGAATAGCTGAGCCTGTTTTTCTCAGCTCGCTTTTATGGCTGCTTTAGAATTAGTCCATGATCTGGCAGGAAATTACAGAGCAGAGCTTAAAAAACACCTTATTACAAACAAACAAAATTCCTAAACCTATAGAGCAAACACATGGCCTTGCCCTTGCAATCCAGTTACAAGCAAAGAAAAATCCCTCCTTTCTGTTGTGTGGGGTCTGCTTTGCTTTCATTAAGCAGGGCAGTCTTTGCCATAACCCTTCTTTGGGGCCAAGAGTCATAGGAATGACTATACCACAGCCCAGGGTGATGCAAACCACTGGCAAGAGTGTTCCTCTAGACAATGGAGCATCCCTTCGTGCTTCAGTGCACTGAAGAAGAGGAGCCCTGAGGGAGTCTTTCCTACTGCTCTGGGTTTAAAACATAATGTAGAGGCTGGGCAGGAGCAGCCAGAGCAGAGAAGGCTGAGAAGATGCTTCTGGTAGCCAGTGATGCTGAGAACTCCTCCATGGCTGGTGGAGACAAGCTGGGAGGATGCTCTGACCCCATGCTGAGCTGTGGATGGCCAGTGTAGGTGGCAGGATGGGGAGCAGTATACAGTTTCTGTAGAGTCCATGGTACTGCTGATGGGGCTTTTGTTCTCTGCAGGTCAAGCAGGGCTGGTGCGGGTGGAAGCTGTATGTGGAGCTGTGAACATGGGTGGTGAAAGGACCACAAAGGGCTGGTATGGCCCTCACATCCCAGCAGTGCTGAGAATGTCTGGTTTGTGTGGACAGGTGGGAACACAGGAGTGAGGAAATCTTTGCTTTGCAGTAACAGCACCAGAGAAAGCCACAGGATGGACATATGCTCTCAGATGGTTTTGCTGAGGCTTGGAGAGCCCTCTCCCAGCCCTGGCCCCTTTACAGCTCTATCAAACAATCTGAAGCTTGGCTTCAGTCCTCCTCTGCTGTTCCCTTGCTGGGACCTCTTCCTCACTCCCTCCTTTGCCAGCCTTCCCAACCCTATCGCAAACCCATTGCACTCCCTTTCCTTGCAGCGCTGCCATCCTGTGCTATGGCACTCTGCATTTGCATTTGAAATGCAACTGGAAATTCTCCTGAAGGTGACAACCCTGGTCAGCCATGTGGTGTGCTATGTGACAAGCAGAGACTGCCAAACTTGGGACATTCTCTTCTCTTCCCATATGCGCACCCAGCCCTGACACTTTCCACCTGGCTCAGGGACATCCAGAAAAGAGTAGATGCCAGCTAGACACAGGCATATAGCTTCAGTAAAGTTGCACCTCTTTCTCCTCCTGGGTCTTTACCTTCCCTCCAGGGGAAGGTAAAATGAGAGCTTTTCAACAGGACACATTGATGAGGAGGTGTGAGGGATTAGAAGACGAAGGGGGAGAAAACAGTCTGGAGAAGAGGAAGGTTCAAGTGCTCAGAGAGATGAAGGAGAGACAGAAAAGGGTCAAGAGCAGAGAAAGTGAGACAGGGAAAGAAATTAAGGAAGCAAGCTATGGAGGGGTAAAAAGGAATAACAACAAAAGCACAGGAGAAGGGGCCATGGAAGCTGGAAGGGCAGTAGGAGGGTGGAGGAGCAGTGGAAGCTGAGACTGCTGGAGTAGCAAACGCAGACATTTCAGTGAGGGAAAAGGAGGTATCTCTTTTGTTCCCACCATCAGCAGAGAGACCCAGTGCTTCTCAATCCATGGCTCTTCACACTCCTTCAAGATCCTGAAGGCCCTGTGCTGAGCGGGGCTGCCTCTGGGAAGCTACCAACAGAGACCCCCCATGGCACTGTCTTCCCTGTGCTCCCACAGCGCAGGGGCTGTGTCATGTGGGAACGGTGCATCCAGGACCGGCTCAGTACTGGTGGTAAGAGACTGCTGCAATGGGTGATGAGGTGGAGTGACCACAGGACAGCTTGGTCTCATCTGTACAGGATCAGAAGCCTGTGACACAATCATGGCTTTGGATCTTAGCACTGAGCAGGGCAAATGCACCCTCTGCAGCAGAATCATGTTCTTTTTGTCTGGGTTTTGCTTCTTTTTTTTTTTTTTTAATACAACTATTTTCCTCAAGCACTTTGATGCTTCTCAAATAGTTTCTACAGCCCAAGAACTAATTCTGTCTCCTCCCACTGGTCACTTCCTCTGAACCACAAAATATGTCAGTCTGTCACTTCTCTCATCCACTTCCAAGCTGCCATTTCCCCTTGGGAAGCCTCAGCAAGAAATGGGCTTAAAATGCTGGGCCACCATGCGCTCAGCCCAGCCAGCTGCTTTCCCACCCACCGAGGAGCCAAGAGAAATCTTTGCTGCCCTCACTTGAAGACACTGCAAGCACCGGTTCCATCATCTCTCCTGGAGTCTCTCCTTGCTGTGTCTCCAAGTCATTAAAACAGGACCACAGCACGACCCACACCTCCCACCTCCAAACCCCTCCTGCCCCTAGAAATCCTTCCCTCCATCCCTATTCCCCCCCTACAAGACTCAGAGCTGAGACACAGAAACAAGAGAAAGGAGCATGACAAACAGTCCGCTACGCAAAAAACAAACTGAGAATGAGAACACTCTGGGAAGGACAGGGGAGACCTCACCTTTGGTCACTCTCTGGCACATAGGTAGGCACAGACACACACTCACACTCACATCCTCTCACGCACATGGAGGATACACCACATGCTTCAGGATGGGCCCATGGTAGACTCAAGGGTAGCAGGGGTGGGTTGTCATATCCAGAGACACTGGGTGACAGCAGGGATGTGTGTCTGTGTCATTCACAGGTTACTTTCATGGTTTTCCTCTGTCTCAACAGTCATGGGGGGCAGCCCTCCATTGTCATTCAGCCGCTTGGCCCTGTAGGTCTCATAGTGGATGTTGTGGGTCACTTCTTTCAGGTCCTGAAGGTGGGTCCTGCAGGGGGCAAAGTGAAGGTGAGGTTAAGAGGAAGATACGATAAGCAAGATCAGTTCAGTCAGTATTAATCTTCTGATGATCATTTTATTCCCTGAAATAAATGGAAGATTTCTTCAGACAGTCTGGCTAGTGAGCATACCCCTTTCTGCATGGATGGCATGGGTGCCATCATACACAGCTGAGAGTTGGAGCATCAGCATTCAAGAATACATATGCAGGATGCAGGATATGGGCCGAAATCCCTGGCTGTGCTTGCCAGTGTCCTGCCCCTCACATCTGTGACAGTGGGACAGCCACTGGCCATCCCTGTATGTCAGAGCAGACATGGTCTTATCACATCTGAAGCAGTGGTGAGATAAAGAAGTACAAGACAAAGAAGCAACAGAGGGTGTAGCGGGTCCACTGCAGGTGTTACCTTCAGAACACTGCTGTGAACATCATCCTTAACCTCCATAGAAAGCCTGTGGTCTTGGATTTCTGTGTGCTTTGTGATGATCACTTGGTTAGGATGTTTTCACTGTAAGGCTTAGGGAAAGCATGTCTGCTGCAGAAGGTATCACAGAACAAAAAGAGGGCAGTGGGTTGATGTCTCAGCATTGTCTCAATACCACCATACCAGCAGGTGGAATGAGCCACAGGGCTATATCTTAAAAGTGTGTTTCCTTTTTTTTCTTTTTTTTGGTGTTGTTTTAAAACCTTCTTGTATTTATGGTGAACCGAGATGACCCTGGATCTGCAGCTTTTCTACAGAACTTAGAGCAGGTATCATTTGTGCTGAGACAACTCCATGAAACAAAGTAGAAAACAGACAGGACAATGAAAGATAAATGAAATATGGAACTTTCCATTTCCAGGTCACATATTCCAGCACATCCATCAGCCTGGTAGGACACATGGCCTAGGATGTGGTAGTGGCCTCTTTTTCACTGGTTCCACCCCAAACCCATTGTCAGCAACAAATAGAAGCAGTTTCAACATAATATCCTTAATGGGATATAAGGGGGGTGGTAGTACCCTGCTTTTCTCCATCCATCCAGCTCATACATGAAAACCAGTACCTACTTCACATAGTTGTCATGTCACTAAGAGAGGCACTAGAGCATCCAGCCCTTAACTCAGTCTAAACCGACCCCACATAAATCTTCACTGCCTGAAATATACTCTGTTTTCCTTTACATAGGGGCTATTTCACTCTAAGAGGGTCTCAGGAGGACTCCCTGCTCATCAAGAGCAAACTGGTGCATGACCATGGCCTTACCTGATGACAAAATCTCGAAGTAGGGCAAATTCACAGTGAGTCAGGTTTTCCACTGAAAAGACAGCAAGCAAATGTTAGGTTTGACTTTTTCCAACAGCCGCTTTGTGGTTACAGAGCATGAGAAGGTCATTGCTATGGGGCAGGTTCCGGGTGGGCAGGGCCTGCATACTTCAGAAGGGACAGACAGCTGAAAGGCACAGTCAGGCACTGAGGAGACATGCTAAGAGATGCTGAGCAGTCATATGTGCAACTGTATTTGAAAACCAAGGCAGCCTCAGGACCTCAGCCTCACACATGGTGCTGTTCAGAGTGGCTCCAGCTTCTACCAGCTGGCAGCAGTGGTACCACATTGACCGTGGCAGTTCCCTCCCAACAGTGGCTATTTGAGAATTCTTCCTCTTGCTTGGTTTCAAAAAGTTTACCACAGAAGTTATGGGAAGGTGGCCATGGGATACACTATCTGGACCCTGGCTTATTACTAGGGCCTGCAGAGAAACTTTTCAGCTTCCAGAAACAAGGGATTTTTTTACCTTCAATGATTCCCCAAGGTGTTTTCCTGCCCAGGACTCTTTTGCCATTCACTTGGTACTCCTTGTCGCTGCCCACTACTGCAAAGGGCATGCTTTCCTGCTGGGAAAGGACATGTGCAGAGATGTATTGAACCCATTCCAGAGAGCAGCAGAGTCACTGTTCCCCATCCACATTCCTCCTCTCAGCTCACCAAACATAAGGCCTTTTCCAAGAGAAGAGGTTTTCCAGGACAACACTTCACTGGCAGTCCTCTTTACCCTTTCACCCCCCAAGCTTAGTGGGTAGTTTGCAGCAGTGCAAAGGCTCTGGTGGGGAGGGGAAGAGCTTTTCTGTTCCCATCTCCAGCATTTCTGAAGAGGGGGATAACCAAATAAGAAGTGCCTTGGCTGGTACTTCTTATGAGGGTCTGTCAGCCCAGCATTATTCATATAGATAATTTACCCTGTTTCTCACCCAGGTTGTAGTTCTTCATCAGAAGAAGGAGATAAAATAATCCTCCCCAGAAGACATATGGACATTCAACAAGTTAAATGTCTGAAATGGTTGTACCGAGGAATACCAGAAATGGGGTAGGGTGCAGCTTTCCTGGGAAATGGGACAGTAGGTGAGGCTATTGGTAACCCAGACTCTTAAGCACAGGGAGAAACAATCCATTTCCAGAACACAGGTGCTGGAGATGCTGCTATCCATAAGGGTGTGCAGATGTTCATAGATTTGCTCTACTTTATAGATATCGCTGGGCCTGGGAAGGGACTGCAGTTACCAAAGGAACGGAGATCAAAAAGCAGTTTATTTCTTATGTGTGATGCTGAAGTGCAGAACAAAATGTGGAGCTCTCCTCAAAACCAGCAACTGTTTGGAAAAGAAGCAAAACCCATCTAGACTTCTTCAGAATGTGTAATATGTTGCCAAATGGGAAATGATTAATAAGATGAAGAAGGTGGGAATTTCTGCTGGGGCTGTGACAGTTGGGGCAATTGAAAGGGCAAGTGTCAGGCAGCAGTACAAGAGTTTCTTGAGGACTGCCATGGAGGACAGTCTATTTTCACTAAGAGCCTAGCTACAAAAATGATGGGTGGGATAATTAAATGCATTAGCATCACAAGGCCAAGAGGTGTTGTCAGTACGAAAACAGCCTGGGTTATTATATGGGAAGATGTAAGTTTGAGGCACAAAGAGCAGCATTTAGGGAATAACAAGAATTTCTGCTACAACTTCAGAGCTCATGAACAAGTAGTGACTGAGGGAGTGGAAGGACCCCATGTGCTAGTCAGATACAAAATGACCATGAGCCACCAGTGTGATGCAATTGTTTAAAAAGCATATGTGGTCCATAGGCTTAGCAGTTCAGATCTCAGGAGAGATGGGGGAGCGTTGGGTACCAGCACCAGTGCTAGAAGATCAAATCAAACTGGAGCAGGCACAGAAAAAAGTGACTAGGAGCATGGACTACTGAGGAATGGAAGGCTCCTCCAAAGGAGCTTGTCTCCTTTAGCTGACCAGAAGGTCCCTACATCCATTGCATCTTTCATTCATGAACCAAGAAGCACTTAAAAACCTCTAGTGACACGTCCATTTTACACTTGTTAAATATGACCAGCCCTCATCCCCCCTTCCCCTGCCATGATAAAATGTTTCCTACCCTGATTTTGTCATTCTCTGTTTTATCCTCCAAGTCTTCATCGAATTCCTTCTGGGGATAAAACTCGATCCCATTTACTTCTAGCTCTTTGCGTACCTGGGCAGAGAGACATCTTGGAGCACAAAGCAACACAAACCTGAGGGAAAAGCAGGTGGGGTGGCTGGGCAAACACATCTGGGACATCCTTCCAGCAGGCAGGGGCTGGAGGGATTGTGCCTGTGGACTGTGCAGCAAAGTGAGGACACAGAGGCAATGACGAGTCTTTCTTCCCGAACCCCAGTTACTTGTTTGGCTCTGCAGTTCCTGTGACACTAGATGTTACAGGAATACACGCGTTTCTTCCTCCTCTAACAGATGCCTTTCTTGCCACAAACAGCTGCATCTTCAGGACTTACCCACCAACCCAGCGCTAGACCCTGTGCATGCCCTGGGGACTGTGCTGCAATTCCAGGAAGAATCATAGCATGTATTTCTCCCACCTCCGAGCCAGGGCAGGGAAGGATCTCATGCAGGAGAGGAGATACTCACTCTTTGTTTGAATTCAGTCTTTTCCTCCAAGGTCATGGTGTCAGCCTTGGCAATAACTGGGATGATATTCACTACTTTGCTGAGATGTTTCATAAACTCCAGGTCCAAAGGCCGCAGCCTGCAGCCCAAGGGGGAACAACATGGAAAGAGTCACTTTACCCTCCTCCCCTTTCATCCTAGTGACTCTCCCAGCATCAGGGCATCAATTAACCCCCCCTTGTACATACCCTGCTTGCCACCACCATGCTCTCATATCCTTCTTCCTGTCCATCCTGCCCTCTCCCAAAAAACAGTGGTATTTCTCCTGCCCTTGTTATCCTAGACCCTTCCAAGCCCCACAGCACCCAAAATTAAGCTAAACAGTGGCCAGCCCTGCAGGCAGGACCCCTGGGCCTGAGATGGAGCAGTGCAGGATATGTATCTGGTACAGAGCACCAGGGCCTTGAGGAAGGAGTAGGGACTGTGTACATACGAGTGGCCTGTGGGGGAGATGAAGTAGAGGCAGCAGTGTACTCGCGTGTCTGGAATTCGTTTCTTCCTTGCAATATTCACCTCCTCTTTCAGAAATTTTTCATATTGCTCATTGATGTATTTCTCAATAGGCTCCCAGCTGTTAAGGTGGGAGAGATGAATAGACAGGTACAAATCTCCACATGTTCCTGCCTACAGTGTTCCCGGCCCTGACAGGAGCAAAGCACACTCAGGCATAAAAAATATCCACCACAAGCATCTCACCATTAGCTGAGATGTTTAAGAGTTTCTGTAACTGGGCAAAGAAATAGGCACTTGCTATGTAATATGTGCATACCCTCAAGCATGCACACAGACCCAAGGTGTTCACAGTTCCATGTCCCCACTACTGGCTCCCTAAGTGCAATAGGAGTCCCAGACACTTTCCAGGCCAAGTAGATGAGAGTTGCTCCATATACCACCTTAACTCCAGTCCTTTCTGGGGCACAAGGCCTTGACCATGTAAAACTCACCAGTTCTCGTTGTTGATCTGGTCCCCAAATCCTGGTGTGTCAATCACTGTCAGCTTCATTTTGACACCGCCTTCTTCAATGACTGGAGAAGAAATTGCAAACAATCAACAAGCCTCAGAGGGCACTGCTCTACCATGAAACATGTTTCTGTACCCTACAAGGGAACAAGAGTGCTCTGCCCTCATCCCTGCCCAGCAAGCATGACCAAGCCAGGCTGGGTCTTGCCTCAACGGTGGTGACCCCCACTTGCATTTTGCTAACCTCTGCACCAAAGCCACCTTATACCACTCTGCCACAGGAAAATGGATTTGTGCTCAGTTTGTGGCCCAGAGCTAGTACCTATCTTACGCAACTTGTCCTCCCCATCCTGAATCTGACATGATACACATTACTGTGCACCACTGTAGAAGCTGTGCTGATGCTTTGCCATGAGGAGATGTATTCTACCAAACTTGGGATGGGACCCACTAATGCAGTTTGTATTGACTCTTAAGTGTCTGCAGGTGGGAATGACTTACAGCAGAGCTTAATCCACTCATGTAGACTAATGTCTTGGCAGAAGAAACATCTATAACTCTTTTTTACCCCTCACTTTTGGCTGTGGCATCAGTGGCATCACTGCTTAAGTAAAGCCGTGGCTAGATCTGAGGCCATCTAAAATTGACACTTGTCCTTTAGCTTCCTGTGGAGAAAGGGCTTCCTATACCAAAGAACTGTTTGCATAAACTACTGGGGTCTTCTGCCAGACTGTGCTGAAGCATAAGTATTGCTTCACCCCAGCAGCCTGGCTCTTACCATGCCCAATGGCTTTGATCTCCACTGTCTTAGGGATCTTCTCCTCCCGGTTCCATCCTGAAGATTTGCGGCTCACCTGGGATTTGAAGAGGGTGTTCACCAGTGTCGATTTTCCCAGTCCACTCTGACCTGAGGATTGCAAAGAGGAAGCCTATGACATGTGCCACAGCCCTGCAATGACAGCAGGCCCAGGGGATGGAGCCAGGCTGGCAGAGGAGGGGGCTGTAGGGGTCTCCTTGCCTTGTGCAGGCTCTCCTTTCCCCTGGACCAGCCCTTCTCTGCAGAGCTCATCCTCCCACCTGGCCCCATAGGACAGTCCCTGGCCATGGTTCCCAGTACCTCGGCTGGTACCTGCCTACCTACAACCATGATGTTGAAGTCGAAACCTGTCTTCATTGTTTTCTTACGCATCTGCTCAATGATGGTGTCAATACCAATGTAGCCCAGCAAGTTGGCGTTAATGCCCATGGGTTTCATTGGTACAACTGGTTTTTGTCGCGGCTCTGGGACCAGCTCAGACATGGCTGCTTCGTTTTTGTTCTCCACTGGTCCTACATCGGGAGAAAGATTGAAAAATCATCATTAAGGTGTAATGAGGACCTCCTTGCTGACCTGTCACAGGGACTGAGGGCAACTTTGAGCATCCATTTCAAGGGTACTCGATGACTGAATGGCAAGATTTTAGCAGTAAGAAGTTCCTCTTCAGGGAGGAACATCTACTTGAGTTTCCAGCACACCCTTCAATATATCACACCAGATGAGGAGGTAGAGAAGCGGGCTTTGTTGAGCACACAATGTATTGAATGCTACCTCCAAACAGCACGAGCAGCGCAGTGAAGCTGGCTGGGTTCCTGTTGGAGTGCCCAAAGTTCTGTGTGTGTCTCCTCAGTTTTGTCTCCCAGTTCTCACCAGGATCACCAGTGTTTTGCCCCTCCAAGTTTAACATGAAATTTGCAGTGGAACAGACTTTAAAAAACTACCATGTGTCAAGTCCTGTCATTGAGTTTGGAATTTACCATGGAGACTTCAAAGCTTGGCCCTTGCCAGGGGCAGCTGCATTATTGCCTGTGCTGTGAAGGCTGAGTTCCTCAGAGAAAGGCAGTGATGGAAGTGCAAAGCATGGTCACAATCTCTGCACTTGCCCCCCACCTGTAGATCAATGGGTTATATCATGCTCAAGAAATTAATCATTATGACCAATAAACTAATTATCTGCATCTTTCCCTCCTTCACTTCTTCCATGTAAAACGAACAGGCAAAGAGAAAGCCCCTATGGGCTTTATGGGCTCCCTCACTCTTTCAGGTGATGGCACACACTGCTTGGGGTGGGCCTCGTCCATTTATCTCCGTCTCTTGTCTCATTAGTGAGCAGCTCCCACCCACTGGGAGGAAGCTGGAGGTTGGGAGAGGACAGGGCATGGGAGAAAAGCTGTAATTGATGGGGAAGGGAGGCGTGAGGGATAAATCTAGAAAGGAAGATGAAGGGGATGGGAATCAAATACCTTTCATACACAGACCAGCTGCAAACTAAAGCCTCTCCCACTCTAATTACTTGACTCCCCCATGCTTTGTCTCATTAGATGGTTATTTTCCTGGGACAGGGACAGCATCTGTTTTTGCTTGCTAAGCACTCCACTTGTTTTGGATGCCACTTCAGTTCAAGTATCTCACACTAAATTATCCCTTTCCATCATTCTGTGGAGTTTTTCACTCCACTCAGCAGAACCCATTGGCTGCAGAGCAGGACGTGAGAAGCCAGGCAGGCGACTGCCATTTGGTGGGTGATGGATGCTGCTTGGAGAGGAAGGTGATTCAGATGTCACCAGGCTGGGAACATTGACAGCACCAGTTCAGGGTCCTTGTGACAGCTCAGCCAGGCCAGGCAGAGACCAGGGCTGGGGAGAGGTTAGAGTGATGTTGTTTGAGGACAGGGTTAGGCTGCACGGGTGGCTGGTGACCCTGCCCAGCATCCCCACATCAAAGCCCCTGTATAGACACAAGGGCTGCTCTACACAGTGAAAATTTTACGCTGTGCATAATCTTTAATATCCCACGATCATGTGCTGGGGGCAGATCCTGTGGAAGGGCCACCACTGGCAGGGGGAGAAGGGTGCCTCCACCGAGCTCCTTTGACACCACTTGAGAAGGGTTTTATGTTAGAGTGGGAGAAGGGATGTTCCCCCTGTGGGAGAGGGTGGTAGCACTTCCACTCATGCACAGCACTGTGGATAATGTCTGAAGTTTCTTGTACCTTCACCTTGCTGGCAGGGGAAAGGTCTGTTGGAGGATGGTCCCTCACTGAGCTATCACCATCCTCTCCTGAAGCAGCGAGCAGTACCCTGGGGGGACCAGAGCACAAGATGGACTGTTGGCTTGAACCAGGTTGGCAACTCAGAGCACCTCATGCTGCCAGCAGCTGCCTGGGGAGCAGCCTGCCCAGCCAAGTGCTTCCCAGCTGCAATCCGCTCTTGCACCCATCACAGCTGGTCTGTGCCTTTCCTGCTGACAGAGCATCCCCTGGGGCTCCTGTTGTCTTTTTCCAGCTTTCTAAAAGCTGCTGCCAGCCAGGAGAGCCCTGCAAAGCATGGAGGGCCAAGGCAGCCAGCTCTCTTGCACTCTGCCCTATGTCCCTCCTCACCCAGGTACAGGACCTGTACCGTAGTCATGTGCCATGTCCCTCATCCTGCTGCAGCATCCTCCAGTGCACAGCTCACAGAGACCTGCTCTGGTCCCACCCACCCCAAAGAGAGGGAGAAGAGAGAATGAGAGAGGGAATGATGTGGGAGATGGGGCAGGGGATGGTGGCCCCAGTAAGGCACTTGGCTATGGCAGTAATGGGGGCAAATAAAGACCAGAGGTGGACAGGGAACAGGACAAGGTGAGAAGAAAGCCCAGCTGAGCAGCTGCATGGGATGAGTGCACGACCTGGCTGCAACCCCTTGCTGCCTGGGCAGTAGCTTGTCTTCAACGAATCTATTGCCCTCTCTTTTATGCCTCCAACTCCTTGTTCTTACACAGGGAGGAGGAAGCAGGGAAGTTGCTGGCAGCCAGCCTCAAGGCTCACTAACAGGTTCATAGCTTATGCCTCAATCTCACCGAAGGATGCTTTGCCAGAGCCAGGAGATGTTCCTAACTCTGCTGTGGACATTCAATATGTGGCCATCTGTTAAGCAGGCTTCACTGCTGGAGCCAGGAGCTTGCAGCAGCTGGAGCAGATATTTCAGAGTCAGGTTCCTGATCACCAATGTAAAGCCCCGAGACCAAGAGAAAAGATCTACAGAAGACTCCTTAAACATTTCCTGGATTTTCCATCAGTGATGTTGCCCCGGGCATTTGATTTTGGACATTTAAGGTCTCGGTGTAGGCACCCTCCCTTTCTCCTCTCTTCCCACACAGCCTCAGGCAGGGAAGCCCCATTTTCCAAAGAGGTGCCCAAGGGCTCAGCTTTCCACACACAGTTTTCCACCTCTTGACTCCCACAGAGGAATCCAAGGAGCAGCTTGATGGGGAGGTCACGGTCTGCAAAAACCGAGGCAGAGCTATGAGAGGCACCTTGAGACATGAAACATGCCTACTTGGTCTCTCGGGAATGGCTCTGCTTCACATGCAGTAATGCTAATGCTGCTAGGAAACCTCATTAGTGCCCTGAATGACTGGTCAAGGGGTGGTATTGTGCATGCTAGGCACATCCTGGCCCCTCCAGCTGTCTGCTATAATGAATACATGATAGGGTACTACAGCCAGTAGAGCTGATAATGAATAGAGGGTTAGCCAAGGTTAACCACTTACATCCGCTGTTTGCATTGCCACCCTTTTCCTTGCCACTTTGTTCCATGTGCTAAGCCAAGGTCATTTAAGAGGGTCATTGCTGCCCAGTTCCTGTTGGGAGCTGGCTTGGGCTGGGCTCTGACAGGGGATAATCTCTGGCTCATAGGAGATGCTCCATCTTGGCTCCGGAGCAGGGAGAGGTGCAGCATTTGGTGCCAGGGAGGGCAGAGCCAGAAGGGCAGTGGGTGCCCGGAGAGGTCCCCATGGTCCCAGCTGGCTCCTGCTTCTAACAGCCCCCCCAGGTCCACCCCAAAACCACTCCCTGGAAGGCTGTTGTACATAGCCAGCTGCAGGCACCACTCCTGAAGCACACGCTTCACATTTGCCTACCTCGTGTTCACAGCAGCTAGCTGGGGACAGAGGTAGCCCTGCGGGTCCCTTAGGGGCTCAGGTAGTGGGTTCTAACATCTACTCTGTCCCCATAACCCAGATGCAGTCGCGTTCCCTCCCCCTGCCTTCCCATCCTTTGTCTGAGTGGTAAGAGAGAGGGAGGGCTGCAAACAGTTGCTCACCACTGCCCAGCTTCCAGCAAGGAAAGGCTATTTAACCCCCGCATAGCACATGGACAACCTCCTGGCAGCTCCCGTGTGGCATGAGGCTGTCCTGCTCTGGCTGGAGGCAGAAATCGACACACGGGTCTCACCCCAGCCCCTTCCACTCGTGTGGCTTCAGATCCACAATTCCACTGCCTGCAAACATGGAACAGGGAAGAAGGATGGGGTTGGAGCTTGAATGTGGCTGACAGGGGTAACACCAGGTTCCTAGGAAGAAAAGCCAGCAGCTCCTTCAATAGCCCATCCTCCCTGGGGCTTGCAGGTGTTGCTTCTGATCTGCAGATGTGCTGGACTGAGCATCCCTCTACTGGAAAATCCCTTTTACGCCTCAGTTTCCGTGATGACCCGGGCATTTCTCCCAGTTGTGCAGGGCAAAGGCTAAGCTGTGCCGGATGCACTGTGTGACCTCAGGGTGCAGAACAGAGCCATTCTTCTTACCAGATCTTTTTCCTGGCCTGAGGACCACTGGACGTTTCCAGTGAGGAAGGGAAACTCATCCCAGTCCTTCGGCTGCTGCAGCCTTCCCGGCAGCAGCATTCCTTCCCCTCAGCGCTCCGCAGAGGACGCGGGCAGGAGCCCGGCTCTGCCGGGGGTGCATTGAGATCTAGGGCAGTGAAGGAGGTGAAGGGGCCGGAGGTGAAGGGGGCGGGCCCATCCCCAGCCCAGCCGCTGCAGGGTTAGATGCTCACCTCAGCCCCAGCTGTACCCAGACTGCCACTCCCCGGCCATGCACCCCTTACCCCATACCCCGGCTCACCCCTGGGTGGCACGGCTGTATCACCGGGCGAGAGGATGCTGAGCGCCCCTGGACCACCGCAGCTGCCTGTGTTCCTGCCCGCCTGCCCGCTGGTGCGGGGCCTCCCAGCCCGCCGCTGTCTCTTGCACAGATGCCCAAGGAGCCGCACGGGATGTCCCTGTTGCCTCTGCAGCCGCTGCCTGTCGCTAGCAAGGGACAAGCCAGCAGACGGGCAGCTCGTGGGTTTCCCCAGCCCTAGACCAGCTCGGATTATCTCTTTCTTTCAAAGCAGCCCCTGGCGCCAGCTACTTCCCATCAGATCCGCAAGCAGCCCATCTCATTCTCCTTCATGCCAGACTGCTGCCACCAAAAGGAAAAAAGAAGACAGACAAAGCCAGGACCGATTTCCCCTGCTGCCCTTCGGCGTTATTCCTCCTCCGCGGCCAGAGCTGGGCAGTATGGAAGCACGGCGGAGGGTGCCTGCACAAAAAGCCCCAGCGGCGTCCCTCCGGCATTGCCCAGCCCTGCCAAGCCCAGAGCATCCTACCTTTGAACATGAAGCTTCCTTTGTCTCCGAATCCTCGCCCAAGGGGGTGGGTTTCCCCTTACTTTCCTAGCCTGATGCTGACACGGCGCGGTGGGCTCCGAGACGCCGCTTTTACCTCTCTCTTTCTTCCCTGTATCCTCTTCTCACTCCCCCCCCACCCCTCCCTTTCCTTCCCCTCCTTCTCCAGTGGCTATTTCAGCGGAGAGGGGATGCTGGTGCTGCTCCTGCTGCCATCGTCATGTGACCTGAATATTAAACATCGCCGCAAAATCCCCCGCGCACCCTCCCCGGCTGCATCCCGGGCCCCGGATCCATCCCCGGCCCCGCCGGGAGGGGAGCAGCCACGGGGATGGGGACACCACCGCCGATGAGTCCCCTCCGTGTCCTGGAGGGGCCCCCCTTGCACACCCACATCACGCAGGCCTTTTCTTGCCCCTTTCCCTCCCAATTCCCCAGCGTTTTCAGCATCTCTGCTTGTTTAGGGAGGAGGATCTTTAACCCTTCGCAGCTTGGCTCTGGCAGGGCGCTCAAGGGCGCTCTTTTCCTCTAGGTATTATTGCAAGGCCTCCCTTCTGCTTTCCCAGGAGGAGGGAAATTAGGAATGTTTTGGCTCATCAGCAGTGACTTGCCCTTCGGATCTGCTTGTGGAGGTGTGAGAAACCTTTTCTCCTCTGGACTGCGACTCCTGGCTGCCAGCCCATGGCGCAGAGGCAGAGCGAGTGCTGTCCCCTCTGTGTGTGTACACATGTGTGCACATGTGCGTATGTGCATGTGTGTCCATGTGTGTGGTGAGGAGGAAGAAGTGCTGCCCATGGACCATGCTAGGGTACACAGGTCACCATCCCCTGTGCCCCCACAGGCATACACACATGACACACATGCCTCGCAGTGCCCACCTGCATGTGCCCAGTGGATGTGCTTGCATCTGGAGAGGGGGCACATCCTGGAGGGGGATGTCCCTTCCTCTCTCTGTGTTTCCTTCTCCTGCATTCTGCAAGAAATCTGGAGAGGAACTTTTTACAAGGGCAAGTAAGGACAGGACAAGGGGGAATGGCTTTAACCTGACAGAGGGGAGATTTACAGTTAGAGAGTGGGGAAAAAAACCTGAAACTGCCCAGAGAAGCTGTGGCTGCCCCATCCCTGGCAGTGTTCAAGGCCAGGTTGGATGGGACTTGGAGCAACCTGGGCTAGCGGAAGGTGTCCCTGCCCATGGCAGGGGGTTGGAACTGGGAGAGCTTTAAGGGCCATTCCAACCCAAACCGTTCTGTGACTCTGCGAGCCCTGGCTGCCCTGTGCCCCTGCCATGCTGTGCTGGGGCCAGGGCAAAAAGGAAACTGCACCCTCTGTGGGTTACAGGACCATTTAGAAATCACTGTCAGTTGTTACCTAGGGTAGGCCACAGCTGTTACCTAGGTAGATCCACAGCCTGGCTGCCTAAGACAGACAGACAACAGACAGACAAGCATCCCAGCACTCCCAGCATCTCCTGACATGGTGCCCATGGCTGTTCATTTCCTTGCTGAGTGCCAGGCTCACCTCCACGCAGGCTCACCTCCTGTCTGCCTTTGCCCACCCACATTCCCAGTGTAGGGTAAGGGGAAATGGCCCCCAGGGAAGGAATGCTCCCCATCCTTCCCCTGTCACTCCACTGCTCCCGCAGGGCCCTGCCCCATGCCAAGCCCCATGGCACAACCAAGAAACGGCTTTGTGCCTCCCTCCCCCTTTTGCCCATCCCATCCCAGCAGCAGAGACCCACCAGAGCGTGGCAGGGCGCAGGGAACTCCCATCTTCACCACCGGGGAGGCTTCGGCCCCACCACGTCGCTGGGACCCCTCGGCCACTGTGGGCCGTGGCCGAGGGGGGACGTGGGTGATGGGCGCCGGGCCCCGCAGCCGCTCCCAGGGGAGCCCCCCGGCACCCACACTGGCCTGGTGCAGGGTGACCGAGAGGCAGCTCCGCTTGGTGGGAGCACCAAGGGGGCTGTCCCGCCGCAGCGGCGGGGCCGGGATGCGGCTGGGGCCGCCTGGGACGGGCAGGTGGCCGCGGTGATGGGCGACGTCCTCCTCCATGGCTGCAAGAATGAGGGCAGGGTCCTCGTCCCGGGCCGCAGCTCCCCGGCAGCGCTGCCCAGCGGCCAGCCCTCCTCCGGGCAAGACAATAGCGAGCCTGTGCCCCGTGCCCACGCCCGGCTCTGCTGCCGCTCCTGCCGCTGCTCTGGTGCCTTCCTGGCTCCGTGCCGTGGGCAGCCCCGCACCATGGGCAGCCCCACAGCACAGCCCCTGCCCTGCTCTGGTGGTGGGAGGCGATGGAGCAGTGCAGAGCCATCAGGTCAGGCCGGTGCTGGCTGCTCCCAAGGACAGCGGGGGTGATCCAAAAAAAAATGAAAATCTCTGAATTTTTGAAATGTTTTCCCACCCTCTTTTTTTTTTTTTCCCGTTTGTTGTTTTTTTTTTTTTTCCTTCGGATAGCAGATTTCAGTTAAAGGATTGCGTAGTGAATAAAAGACAAGGCTAGGGACAACGTAGGCCCCCTCCGGGCTACCCTGGAGTTGGAGAAGGCTGAGGTTCTTAATGACTTCTTTGCCTCAGTCTTCACTGGCAAATGCTCTGACCACACCACCCAAGTGTTGGAAGGCAGACGCAGGGACAGTGAGAATGAAGACCCAGGGCCCACTGTAGGAGAGGATCTGGTTCGAGACAATCTTAAGAACCTGAACAGTGTACAAGTGCATGGGACCTGATGAAATCCATCCGTGGGTCCTGAAGGAGCTGCAAATGAAGTTGCTAAGCCACTGTCCATCATATTTGAAAAGTCATGGCAGTCAGGTGAAGTTCCCGAAGACTGGAAAAAGGGAAATAGAACTCCCATTTTCAAGAAGGGGAAAATGGATGAGTCAGGGAACTACAGAGCACTCAGCCTCACCTCTGTGCCTGGCAACATCTTGGAGCGGATTCTCCTGGAAGGCATGCTGAGGCACATGAAAAACAACAAGGTGCTTGGTGACAGCCAGCATGGCTTCACTAAGGGTAAATCCTGCCTGACCAATCTGGTGGCCTTCTATGATGGGGCTATGGAACTGATGGACAGGGGTAGAGCAGCTGATGTCATCTACCTGGACTTGTGCAAAGCGTTTGACACTGTCCCACACGACATCCTTGTCTCTAAGTTGGAGAGACATCAATTTGATAGGTGGACCACTCGGTGGATAAAGAACTGGCTGGATGGCCACATGCGAAGAGTTGTGCTCAATGGCTCAATGTCCAGCTGGAGACCAGTAATGAGTGGTGTCCCTCAAGGATCAGTGTTGGGTCCAGCCTTCTTCAACATCTTTGTCAGTGACACGGACAGTGGGATTGAGTGCGCCCTCAGCAAGTTTGCCGATGACACCAACCTGTGTGGTTCGGTTGACACACTGGAGGGAAGGAATACCATCCAGAGGGACCTCGACACGCTTGTGAGGTGGGCTGATGCCAACCTGATGAAGTTTAACCATGCCAAGTACAAGGTCCTACAGCTGGGTCAGAGCAATCCCAGGCACAGCTACAGGTTGGGCAGGGAAGAGATTCAGAGCAGCTCCGCAGAGAAGGACTTGGGGATATCAGTCGATGAGAAAATGGACATGAGCCGGCTGCAGTGTGCGCTCGCAGCCCAGAAAGCCAACTGTATCCTGGGCTGTATCAAAAGGAGCATGACCAGCAGGTCGAGGGAGCTGATCCTGCCCCTCTACTCTGCTCTTGTACAAGAGACCTCACTTGGAGTCTTGTGTGCAGTTCTGGTGTCCTCAACATAAAAAGGACATGGAACTGTTGGAACAAGTGCAGAGGAGGTCCACGAGGATGATCAGAGGACTGGAGCAGCTCCCGTATGAAGATAGGCTGAGAAAGTTGGGGCTGTTCAGCCTGGAGAAGAGAAGGCTGCGTGGAGATGACCTAGCAGCCTTCCAGTATCTGAATGGGGCCTATAGGGATGCTGGGGAGGGACTCTTCATGAGGGACTGTAGCGATAAGACAAGGGGTAACGGGCTCAAACTTAAACAGGGGAAGTTTAGTTTGGATATAAGGAAGAAATTCTTTACTGTAAGGGTGGTGAGGCCCTGGAATGGGTTGCCCAGGGAAGTTGTGAATGCTCCATCGCTGGCGGTGTTCAAGGCCAGACTGGACAGAGCCTTGGGTGCATAGTTTAACGTGAGGTGTCCCAGCCCATGGCAGGGGGGTTGGAACTAGATGATCTTAAGGTCCTTTCCAACCCTAACTATTCTATGATTCTGTGATTTATGCCCTCCTGAGAAAGTTCAGTGTTTGCTTGTCAGGTGTTCATCAAGGTTAATGCTTCTTTCCTTTACTCTGATTTTCTTCTGCTTCTTCATTATTCTGATTGTTTCTGAATTTTGCCAGCTTCAGGGTCACGAAAGGCAGCTTGCCACTGTGCACCTTCCTCGCTATAAAAGAGACTTCAAAGGACAACACAGTAACAAAGGAAGAAAGAAGAAAAGTGTTTTGGTGGAACAGGGTGAGAATACGTGTGGTTTGTTGGGAAAATGGGAGCAAAGAGAAGGAGAGTTGGGCACACATAGCACCCAAAGCATGGCACCCACAGCGGCATGTTCCACCATGCACCCAGCGGTGGACTTTGGGTGGCCAGTGCTGAGGGCTGGAGGGGTAACAACAAGCTGTGAGAAGTGCTGGGGATAAGGACAACATAACTTCTCTGCTTCTTTAAAGCCAAAGAGACAGAGAAGGTGGGAAAGACCAGACTGGTCCTGTGCAGTATGTCCAGCACTAAGTATCTTGCCTGATGCTTTACACAGTTTAATTCAGTATCTGTGACTATCTCCCTCTCCCCTGAGGTCTCTCTGGCTGCACAGGTCCCACAGCAGAGACACAGTTTCAGTTTTCAGGCAGTGTTTGCATTTGGCTGAATTATTCCCAGATAGATAGCCCTGTGGCATAGCTGGCACCGAAACCATGCGGATGAGGACCTACCCTGCTGTAAAGGAAACCTCGCCACACACTGGTCCTTGCTACCTGCCCAGAGCTGGAGGGAGGCAGCTCCCAGGGAGAGCAACAGGAAAACCAAGCATCAGCCACTCATTTTGTCATGCAGTTTTATTCCACTGGGGAGGGCTTTTTTTGCACCGCTGGCAATAAAGTCCTTCATACACATGGAAAATACTTGGCTTAATACTGACTGCATCAGGACTAACAGTGCGACACAAGCCAGAGGAGATGAACAACTAGCTTCTCTCTAGTCCAGCCCTGACCGGTTTGTTGTCTTCTTTTTGCTTGGTTTCCATAGCAAGTCATGAGCAGAGCAGAGCTGAGAACAGGCAGGGCAGCACGCAGAGGAGGGCACAGGGGAGCCCCATCACACCAAGGGTGCCATCCGGGTGAGGGCAGCAGTAGCAGACCCAGCCCTTTAGTTTTACCAGGCTTGTGGCTTTCCCACTTCTCTTTCCCCTCAGTGGGTGAAAGCACGTTTGGAGAAGGTGAGATGGCAGAGCAGCCTGCACAGGTGCAGGCCCCAGGGACCCCCTTCCCGCAGGGACGGTGTAACCTGTTCCTGGTGGCTCCAAGCCCCTCAGTTCCAGTCCAGAGCCTTTTATTGCTACACCATGTCGCAGCTGGGGTCCATGCACAGTGCAGCCCCAGCTGCAAGGGAGTGGAGGTGAGGAAGAAGGTTTCCAAGCTGGAGCTTGGGGATATGGCTGTGTTGTGCCAGAGGGCAGGGGATGTGAGCCATGCAGACCATGCAGCCCAACCCCACGGCATTTCCCTTTCACAGCCCAAGTCACCAAGGCACAAAAATACATGGGATTTACCTGTTTCAGGCTGCACCTGCGCTTTGAGCAATTGCTTGCCCGGGCAAGCATTACTTCGGGCACAGGAGTAATCCCACTCACTGCATCTCCCTTCAGAGCAGGACTCTCCAGTTCGGGTAATCACATCTCTGATTTTTGGGTGAATGTAAGGACTGAATGGGGGATGAAATGTCCCAGAAAGACCCAGGATATTTGCAGGATGTTCTGACCCATTCCTTCCTCAGCCAGAAACCATAGAGCTAGAAATTAACTTTCATTCCCAGAGAATTACCCATGGAGCATCACTCACTCAAACCAGCCCAGGGCACCCTCCTCCTTTCCTTGGGAGTAGAGGAGAAAGCTTCCATTGACAGGTTCACAGGAGAGACTGAGTGACACAAGCCCATCTAGGACATGTGGCAGATTTGGGCAGCCAGCCCGAGGGACTCCTGCTGCCCAAAGCAGCCATCAGGGACTACAGCACAGAGACAGCACCCTGGGGATGTGGGTTGCTCTGCTACTGGCAGGTCCGTGAGACAGCACGGGATGCGCAGACTCATGCAGATGGGGTGGTGGCACTGTCTGACATCCCCTGGGACATCAGGAGGGGGGCACACAGGACTCTGCATGTCCAGGGCACTCACTGCTGCACCCACTGCATCCAAAGGGTGAGTGTTGGGGTGGTAGCAGAGGTGATGAGAGGCTCTTGAGACAACCTGCTCCCACAGGTTCGGAGCTCTCCCAGACCTGCCTGTACACACTGGGCATTGCACTGGGCTGGCAGGGAGGGAGAAGGTGCGATTAACAAGGAACCTTTCATTTGAGTCATTCACCAGTCTTGGCCATGGGAAGGAGCAGAAGTCCTTGGCTGGGTGGAGGGCTGTGAGCATGTGGGAAGCCCTGAGTCTACAGTGCCACACAAACCTCGCCTAAGAAACAAAGGGGCAGAAAGGTGAGTGGTGAGTACAAACCCCAGACCAGCAAAGAGCAAAGCTGCTATCAGCCCAGCTTGCGCAGAGCCAGACTCTCATTCGTACTGAGTCTTGCAGACTGCTGTCCATGCAGGAGAGGCTCTTCTGGACTGGGTGAGCAGTGTGTCAGACCTCGGGCACCCCGAAGGCCAGGTTGTCCCGAATCATCAGTGTCTTCCGAAGGTCTCGTTCCATGATCGGCCTCTGAGTTCGCCACTTATGAGCTTCCTGGAGTCCTGGCTCGAAGTAGTAAATGCAAGCTCCAAAGCCCACCAGGATGAGAATAGAGATCATCAGATACACTGGCACAAACCAATCCAAGAAGTGGGGCATGGCTGCCAGAAAAAAGGCAAGAAACCCTGTGCAGTGGGAGCACCCAAGAAACACACGAAGCTTCATGATGAGACACTTGCCCCATCAGCAGGGCCCAGCCTCCCTGCACCCTTCCTCACTGCCCCACTGCACCCCAGTTCATGCTGGGTTGCACACCAAGGTACCTCAGCCTTTGGAAGAGAGCAATCCCTTTGGCTCATCACTGGGATCCCCTCAATGAATGGCAGTCCCGCTCCCCCACCACAGACAGGGGTGAGCCCTCATGCCCCCAGCCCTGCTCCTCATCTGCTTGCAGGGAATTCTGCTGCTCTTTCCCCTGATGCTCCACGACCCCTCTGAATACCCAGTCTGAGCTGGTTTAGCTCAGGGTTGAGCCCTCCCTCGCTTCTCACCTATTTGGTGTCCTGCTTTGCCAGGGCTCAAGGACCTTGCAGTGCTTGGTTGAGCAGAGCCCAGATCCCCACATCACATCAGGTGCTGGGCGGTGGGAGCCACTTACCAGGGGCAGCCGATCTGTCTTGCCAGGAACCCCTTGCCACCCAGGACTGAGGTGCTGAGTCTGGAGCAGTGCTGCCCTGGGGAACAAAAACCAACACAATAGATGCATGATCACTCTCGATCCAGTGCTAAAAGTGAGTGAGCAGGATAGAAAACCTCTCCTGCCTGGCCATCAAGGCTGAAGCTTTACAGAGGGGCAAGCAGATGGGGTTCCAGCCCCACAGCCTGCTGGTGCCCTGGCCAACATACATCCTGACTCAGGGCCATTTAAAAGCTGCAATGGTACCGTGTTTGTGCCTTATCCCCATCCTTTGCGATGGAGCAATCCACATGACAACCCACAGAAGTGCCAGGCTCAGGCACAAAAAGTAGTCCTAGAGGCTCTCCCTCCTGTGAGGGTATTGAAATGCCCTTGATTTCAGTGGCAGCAGATAGGGCAGAGCTGCACCCCTGTCAAGCTCCTGCTTTTCCAGATACCTGAAAGATGCCGCCTGCAACTGTCCCCTAAGACACCCCTCTGCCTGCAACCACATGTCCACTACCTTCCTTGTGTGGGGCACTTAAGGGGAGGCTGGGGAGAGCTCTGAGCATCTCCATCCTCTTTCCTGCTCCTGGCCTGTAAGGATGCTGCCACTTGCAGCAGGAAAGCCCATCCCTGACTGCTTATCCCAAGACTTGCATGAAGTTCAGCTCTACCCTCTGAATAGCACCTTTATCATCACAGGGTTAGATCTGAAAAAAAGCTGCAATTCTTGTTAACATAAGCAAGAAACTACCGGCATTGGAGAAAATGCCTGAATTCCTCCCACTTATTGACATGGACGTTGATACTTATCTGTTCTCCTTGCATGACAGGGAAGACCTCAGAGGATTTTGCCTCCTCCTACCACGCTGTTTGGCTTTCAGCAGCCATTGGTTTTGCTACCCACAGTGCTGCCCCTACCGTTGCCAAGTCCTGGAGGACTTTTTCCATCTCCCTCTCAATGATCCACACCTCCCTTTTGCCAGGTCCCCGCTTCACCTGATCAAGAGCTCAGCATCAGCCACCATATGGCTGGGAGTAAAGGGCAGTCTTGGTGCTGCTCCCGCCTCTCCACGGCTGCCCCTGCCTCCCTCAGGAGAAGCCCCCTGCCCCAGCCTGCAGTAACATTGCAGATGTGTTGTGGGGAGCAGAGATCCTGCTGTGGGGTTTCCAGAAGGAATTAGGCACAAACCACACTCCTTGACAGGAGTCTGAGGTCCAGGTTTGGCCAGAGGCCCCTCAGTGCAACTTTCCTCCATGCTCTGCAGAAGCAGCTCCTGTGCACCCACTGCACCCCTCAGCTGCTGCTGCCAGGCTGGCTACCAAGGATGCTGCAGACCCCTCTTCCCGAGGTGCCTCTACCATCAGTCCCAGCTCATGACACCAATGGGCAGGAAAGGTGACTCCGGCTTGGAGCCCCCGCTGCAACAGGGAAAAAAGCCAGCAGGCTCATTTCCTTCCCTGACCGTCTGCTTTCCAAACCTGGGAGTGAAGCTGCCATCCAAAAGGTATTGCAATAAAAAGCAGCCTTACAGACTTCCCAATTTATCCTTTCTCTGCAGCCAGCAGCACCAGCATTTCCCAGCTCCTCGCCAGCAACCTATTCTTCAGTCTATTTGCTATGCAGTTCAATCACCTTGTGCTGCGTCCCCCCCTCGCTCGTCTGTCCCTAGCCCCAGTGAAGGATCCTGGCCATTGGCTAAGCCGAGGTGTCATTCCCCACACACACAGCCTCAGGACTGGCCTAGCAAAGCCCTTGCTCTTGCCAGGTGGGTGAGCGGATTTTGGCTGAAAATGCTGAAAAGAGGGAGTTTTATTCAAAGATGTCAGCTTTCTGGAGCAGCCCTGCATGTATTAAACGTGCCTTAACCCTTGTTGGACCAGTTGAACTCAGCACCCCATTTTGCAATGGGACATCTGTGACCTCACAAAGACACATAAGTGTTCTTGGTCTTTCATTTGAGACAGCACCTCATGGAGGTAAGCTGACTGACCCTCTAGAAATCTCTGCTACCTGTGTCATTCCAGCTGCTCTCCTTCAATGTCACCCCTGGATCCCCTCATGCCACCTCCTGCTGCCCCCCCATGTGCTGCGGGTGCCCTTGTGATGGGCATCCCAGGGGCACACTGAAAGTGACCAGGTAGAAACTGCTCAGGAGAGGCCAGGAGCAGGGAGAAGGGGTTTGCAGGAGACATGGAGACATAGTGGTGACCAGGCAGGGGTGAGTGAGGCAGGAGTGCCATGCAGAGTGCCAGGAGATGGGTGACTTCGGGCACAAAACCCTCCCATGTGAATGGGTGGGAGCACACACCAGGTTGCAGCGTTACCAGCCACGGGCTCACCCCGATTACAGAAGACCCCCCAGGACTAGGCACCCCGGGGCAGCTTGGGGCAAGGGGCTGCCGATGGCCGGGGACCAGGACACGACCCCGCTCCCATACGTTGCATCCCGGACAAACCCCCGTCTCCTGCCCTGCAACGTGCCACCTACCTACTTCCACGGCCGCAGGGAGACGGGGTGAGGCTGCTCCCTCCGGCATCAGCCGGGCCCGGTCGGGATGAATCGGGTTCTTTCCCCAGCCTGGCAGTGCCAGGGAGAAGGGACCCCGCTCCGGGAGAGGAGGGCGACAGCGAGAGGCAGCAGGCGCGGGGCGGGAGGGAAGGAGGGAAGCCGGGAGGGAATGAGGGAGGGAATGAGGGATGGCGGGGGCGTGCAGGGGTGACACGCAGCCTCATTTCCCACCTTGGCTCCTGGGGGCTTCCCCCATCGCTTCCCCGGCAGCGACAGCCCCCCTGCAGCCTCTCCGGGGCACCTTCCGCCGGCCTCACCTCCCGAAGGAGGGAGCTTCTGCACCAATTGCATCCCCGCGCAGGGGAGAGGTGGAGGCGGGGGGAGGATTTGAGCAGGAGTCGTTATGGCAACGGGCTTCCCGAGCTCATCCGCACATGGTACCCGCGCGGGAGCCACGGGAGACGCGGCCGAGGGATGCTCTTCCCTCTTCCCGCATCACCCGCAGCCTGGGCTGCAGCGCCGGAGG